>JAMZTW010000118.1:4800000-6000000 GCA_024706585.1 Penicillium simplicissimum
TAGCCGGATTATCTCTCAGGATGTAATTGAAACAGCCAGGCGGGCCGGTGGTGAGGACTACAAAGCATGTGTGGTCTTTTGTCTTCTCGTCTGCCTGCGATGGTTCAAAATACAGTCCAACATTGAGCTGTGGGACGCGGAACTCCACCTTGGACGAGCTGTGGCATGCGAGGTTATCGCTAAGCGCATGTGCGAGCTCTCTCATTTGTCACGAAGTCGATGGAACCAAATTGCTGATTGAGCCTCTATAGCATTGAGAGTGAACCTGACCAAGACTTTTTGCTCAAAAATATCTTGCTCAGGCGTTATTCTATCTTCACCGAGGGAGAGAAGACTGCCCCCGCTAATGTTATTGAGCGCTCAGTTGATCTCCACGCACTAAGAGTCATTGCCTCTGCGGGATACCAGAAATGCATCCAGTACCTATGGCGTGGTTGGATTTGTCAAGAAGAGGGCAACCCGACCAATTTTGTCGAGTACAAGGACAAGTCTAGCACCGATTATTGGGTTCACTTCCACCCAGATCGAATGAGGACCCCTCTGTACCAGAACATCTGTCAGATACTTTTCTCGTTGATCTATCTTGTACTTTACACGGCCGTCATCAATACTGTCAATCCCACTGGTGATCTAGACACTGTGGAGTGTATCCTGTACGGAATGACGCTCGCGTTCATCTGTGATGAAGCCATCAAGTTCTGGAAGGTCGGATGGAACTATCTCGAGTTCTGGAATGCTTTCAACTCAACCCTCTACGCATTGCTTGTGATTTCATTCGTCCTCCGTGTCGTCGCTTTGGCACATTCCTCGTCAACCCACGACACAGAACGACAATTCTACAACGGCCTGAGCTACAACTTCCTTGCCTTCTCAGGCCCTATGTTCTGGATGCGCATGATGCTCTACCTTGACTCATTCCGATTCTTTGGTGCCATGTTTGTTGTTTTGCGGGTCATGATGAAGGAGAGTTTAATCTTCTTCGCTTTGCTCTTCGTGGTTCTCGCTGGTTTCTTCCAGGCATTTATCGGAATGGCTCAGGTCGATAGCGATGTCGACATGACCAGACCTATCATTCAGGGCATGGCAAACAGTGTCATGCAAAGCCCTGAATTTGATATCTTTCAGGAGTTTGCTTTCCCCTTTGGTATCATTCTTTACTACGTCTTCAACTTTGTTGTCATGATCGGTAAGTTGTTGGGCTTCCATTCAAACTTTCTTGGGGGTTGCTTCTAACCGCTTTCCAGTTTTGTTGAACATTCTCATTGCACTTTACAACAGTGCTTATGAGGACATCTCCGGCAACTCCACTGACGAGTACATGGCAATCTTTGCTCAAAAGACCATGCAGTTCGTGCGTGCTCCTGATGAGAATGTTTTCATTCCACGTGAGATTCCCTCCAATCTGCTTACAGATGAAGAATATCAGCTAATTGCTTCCCAGCGTTCAATCTTATTGAGATCCTGTTCTTGGTCGCTCCGTTCGAGTGGTGGGTCCCAACGGATGGCTATGCCAAGCTCAACGACATTATCATGGGTGTGATTTACTCGCCTATACTACTGGTCACCGCCTGGATTGAGACTCGCCAGGCAGTTCGGATCACATGGAATCGACGACACGGAGAAGAAGACGATGACTGTGAGCAGGAGTGGGAGCATGTAGCTGACGATGTCGATTTCGAACTCGATGATAGCTGGAAGGAGGAAGTCACGCAGAGCACGCCAGACATTCGGGTGGATAGCTGTACTCTGGAGGTTCGGCATCTGAAGGAGCAGGTCGCTGCGTTGACGGAGCTGGTGAAGAAGCTCACCGAGAAGGCTGAGGGCGCGGATGGGGTGGAATGAATGAAAGGTTGACCAGCGAGCCCGGCATTTAGTGCCTATGCGTAGGCGGCGGCTGATTCCCTGGTGTTTTGTGCCCCATGTTGGTAGTCTTTGATTCGCAGTGCGGTCCCATATACTCTCTGGGTATTTGATAGAACCTTCCAATTATTATGTTACATATTCGTCACGACCTCAGTCAATCAGCCATTCAAGGAGCCCGGCTCTCGTTGATTGATGAAAGCGATTCACTATGCTTTGAGGCCTAGGTTTCACTGCTTAGAAGGAGCAAGTTGAAGCATCACCTAGGTAGTTTCCCAGTATCCACCCGTAGGTACTTATCTTCTGGAAGTTGGTAATCCAACTAGGGCTGTGATCTGATCGTGTCGGAGTCACCCATGTCCACTATAGAGAGGCACATGCTCGTAATCCAAGGATAAGATATATATACCTAGTCTCAATTCCATTACCTCGAACCTTCTAATTATACAACTGCTCACACAAATGCTACAGTAACCAAGCCTAGGAAGAGGTGAAATTCCAGTCAACTAGACCAAAAGGAGACCCAATCCATGAACTATACTCGATGCAACCCAGGTTCAACTGACCAATCCCAAAAACTGCAAAAAGATATGGATCTCAGGTTTTCTGTAGGAATAGCCGAACGCGGGGGTCGAACCCGCAACCTTGAGATTAAGAGTCTCACGCTCTACCGATTGAGCTAGCCCGGCAGGGCTGGTTGAGGTTTGAAGAGATTTTTGGCTTCATGAGGCTGTTGTGGAGTGGGGAACGGTTGGGTGGACCCGTGCAGATCACGTGATTCAGCTGCCTCAGGTTGAAAAGCGACTGTCACCGCGCAAATGATGAGATCAATTGTGCGTCTGAGAGGGTTGAAGATGCATAGTAGAATGTCACAAGTATAGACCACAAGAGGAAGCGGACGAACCCAGCAGATTTTGAGTTTAAAATCAAGATATAACAGCCTCATGTCACCCTTAACGATACCAGCGCCACTCTCTGCTGGATACCGACTCCGTATATTATTGAGGCATCTTACAGGGCCAGAGCCGAATCCACCCTTACATAAGCGACTAGCGCGTCGAGGCGGCGAACCCTCTGGAAGCCAAAATTATACCGAAGGTGGCTTCTTCGGTTTGGACATTCCCACTTGGACGATTCTCCTGTGCGGTCTCTGCATGCGTTTGTGAGTCATTCTCTATTGGACCCTGATTGTGGTCACCCCGATTGCCAAAATGTAAGTCTTTGCTCCTCATGCAGTCCCTGCCGCCCCAGCAGAAGCCCCGTTCCTCGATGCTGACCAGTATACAGGGCAAAGCTCGCCGATGACCCCCAGATCCAATATGCGTCCCTGCATAACCCCCTCCCGCTTCAATTGCATACCTACGTTTGGCCGTTCTTGATAATTTGGCCCGTGTTCTTCGCCTTCTACCTCTCTCCTGAGCGCTATGATACCTATATTCAGGGTCAGGAATGGACATTCGTTTTCGCGGGGTCCATCATCACAGCCCAGTCGCTTCTGTGGTTGATGACCAAGTGGAACATCAACATCAACACCCTGTTCACTACTACCCGAGCCAAGTCGGTTGACACTGCTCGCCTGATCAAGATCATTCCTATCGTCAATGCCGGCTCCGCCGAGATTTGCCCCCTCATTCGCGATAACTCTGGCGGCAAAAAGACCATCTCGTTCCTGTTCCAGAAGCGTCGGTTCCTGTTCTACCCCGAGACTGGCTTGTTTGCCCCGCTGTCCTACGCTCTCGATGCAGAGCCCAAGCCGGCCCTCAAGCAGTTCCAGCAGACCAAGGGCCTGACTACGAAGGCCGAGGTTGACCGCGTGCAACACCATTATGGCGATAACACCTTCGATATTCCAGTTCCTACCTTTGTCGAGCTCTTCCAGGAGCATGCTGTGGCGCCATTCTTCGTCTTTCAGGTGTTCTGCGTTGGATTGTGGATGCTGGATGAATACTGGTACTACTCGCTGTTTACGCTCTTCATGCTGGTCGCCTTCGAGAGCACTGTCGTTTGGCAGCGCCAGAGAACTCTTAATGAGTTCCGCGGAATGAACATCAAGCCCTACGACGTCTGGGTGTACCGTGAGAACAAGTGGCAGGAGATTACTAGCGACAAGCTCCTCCCCGGAGATCTCATGTCTGTCAATCGTACCAAGGAAGACAGCGGTGTCGCTTGCGATATCCTTCTGATCGAGGGAAGTGTGATCGTCAACGAGGCGATGCTCTCTGGAGAAAGTACCCCGCTGCTCAAGGAATCGGTTCAGCTCCGACCTGGGGATGACTTGATTGAGCCCGAAGGATTGGACAAGAACTCGTTTGTGCACGGAGGAACCAAGGTTCTCCAGATCACCCACCCCAACTCCAACGGAGACGACATCTCGAAGAGCTTGCCTAATGGTGTCACCTCGCCCCCCGACAATGGTGCTGTGGGTGTTGTTGTGAAGACCGGTTTCGAGACCAGCCAAGGTAGCCTGGTCCGGACCATGATCTACTCCACTGAGCGTGTTTCTGCCAACAATGCTGAGGCCTTGCTGTTCATTCTATTCCTCCTGATTTTCGCAATTGCTGCCTCGTGGTACGTCTGGCAGGAGGGTGTCCAGAAGGACCGCAAGCGATCTAAGCTGCTTCTGGACTGTGTCCTCATCGTCACGAGCGTTGTCCCCCCCGAGCTTCCCATGGAGTTGAGTCTCGCTGTCAACACCAGTCTCGCAGCCCTGAGCAAGTTTGCCATTTTCTGCACTGAGCCCTTCCGCATTCCTTTCGCCGGCCGAGTTGACATCGCCTGCTTTGACAAGACTGGTACCCTGACTGGAGAAGACTTGGTTGTTGACGGCATTGCCGGACTCACTCTGGGTCAGGCTGGTGCCACCGTTGGAGCTGATGGTGCTCACACCGACTTGTCGAAGGCATCGGTCGTTGGCCCGGAGACTACTCTTGTGCTTGCTAGTGCCCACGCTTTGGTGAAGCTGGATGAGGGCGAAGTTGTCGGTGACCCAATGGAGAAGGCTACTTTGCAGTGGCTTGGTTGGACGCTAGGCAGGAACGATACCCTCACCTGCAAGGGATCCGCCCCCGTGGTTGGATCCCGCCCAGTTGAGTCTGTTCATGTCAAGAGAAGATTCCAGTTCTCTTCTGCCCTTAAGCGTCAGAGCACTATCGCCACTGTTACCACCTTCGATCCCAAGACCTCCAAGAAGACCAAGTCCACTTTTGTTGGTGTCAAGGGTGCCCCCGAGACTATCCAGACTATGCTTGTAAACACTCCCCCCAACTACGAGGAGACTTTCAAGTACTTCACTCGCAATGGTGCTCGCGTCCTCTCTCTTGCCTACAAGTATCTTTCCACCGAGTCCGAGCTTTCTCAGGGCCGCGTGAACAACTATGTTCGCGAGGAAATTGAGTCCCAGCTGATTTTCGCTGGCTTCCTGGTTCTGCAATGTCCTTTGAAGGAGGATGCCATCAAGTCTGTCCGCATGCTGAACGAAAGCAGCCACCGTGTCGTTATGATCACTGGTGATAACCCGTTGACTGCCGTTCACGTCGCTCGTCAAGTTGAGATTGTGGATCGTGAGGTCGTCATTCTCGATGCCCCTGAGCATGACAACTCTGGAACTAGACTCGTTTGGCGGACAATTGACGACAAGTTGAACACCGAGGTTGACCCCACCAAGCCCCTGGACCCGGAGATTTTGAAGAACAAGGATATCTGTGTCACTGGTTACGCTCTGGCCAAGTTCAAGGACCAACAAGCTCTGCCCGACTTGCTTCGCCACACCTGGGTTTACGCCCGTGTGTCCCCCAAGCAGAAGGAAGAGATTCTGCTCGGCCTCAAGGATGCTGGTTACACTACTCTCATGTGCGGTGATGGTACCAACGATGTTGGTGCCCTGAAGCAGGCCCACGTTGGCGTTGCTCTTCTGAACGGTTCGCCCGAGGATCTGACCAAGATCGCCGACCACTACCGGACCACGAAGATGAAGGAGCTGTACGAGAAGCAAGTTGGCATGATGCAGCGATTCAACCAGCCTCCCCCGCCAGTGCCAGTGCATATTGCTCACCTCTACCCTCCCGGTCCTACCAACCCGCACTATGAGAAGGCTATTGAGAGAGAGATGCAGAAGAAGGGTGCGGCCGCGATGGCTGCCGCTGCTGCCAAGCCTGGCGAAGAGATTCCGACTATCACCTCTCCTGGAGCACAAGCGCTGCAGCAGGCAAATGCCAACCTAACCCCCCAGCAAAAGCGCCAGCAGCAGGCTCAGGCTGCCGCTGCCGGTCTCGCTGACAGGCTTACTTCGTCTATGTTAGAGGCTGAGCTGGATGACAGTGAGCCCCCCACTATCAAGCTGGGTGACGCTTCTTGTGCCGCTCCCTTCACCAGCAAGCTGGCCAACGTTATCGCTATTCCGAACATTATCCGCCAGGGTCGTTGCACTTTGGTTGCCACGATCCAGATGTACAAGATTCTTGCTTTGAACTGCTTGATCAGTGCCTACAGTCTGAGTGTCATCTATCTCGATGGCATTAAGTTCGGTGATGGCCAAGTTACCATTAGCGGCATGATGATGAGTGTTTGCTTCTTGTCTATCTCGCGCGCAAAGGTATGTTGACCTTATCGCATGGATCCAAATTCGTTTATACTGACCTTTTTTTTTCACGCAGTCTGTTGAGGGTCTCTCCAAGGAGCGTCCTCAGCCAAACATCTTCAATGTTTATATCATTGGCTCCGTTCTTGGACAGTTTGCCATTCACATCGCCACTTTGATTTACTTGACCCAATACGTCTACAAGATTGAGCCGTATGTCGACACCTCAAATAATATTTGGATTACTTGCTTGCTGACCAGTCTCACAGGAGAGAGGACAATGTTGACCTCGAGGGCGAGTTCGAGCCATCCCTTCTGAACAGCGCCATCTACCTTCTCCAGTTGATTCAGCAAATCTCGACCTTCTCAATCAACTACCAGGGCCGTCCCTTCCGCGAGTCTATTCGCGAGAACCGGGCGATGTACTGGGGTCTGGTCGGAGCCACCGCCATCGCATTCTCCTGCGCCACTGAGTTCGTGCCTGAGATCAACGAGAAGCTGCGTTTGGTTCCTTTCACCACCGAGTTCAAGGTCACACTCACCGTGCTGATGATCCTCGACTACGGCGGCTGCTGGTTGATCGAGAACGTCCTGAAGAACTTGTTCAGCGACTTCCGCCCTAAGGATATCGCTGTCCGCCGCCCCGATCAGTTGAAGCGTGAAGCTGAACGTAAAGCCAAGGAGGCGGCTGAGGCTGAGGCGCAGAAGGAGGAGCAGCGGAAGGTTTAGATGTGATGAGAAGGCTGAAGACATAAAGGCCTTTCTGTATTGTATACATAGAGGAGAAGATTGGTCCATAGAACTGCATGACCTCTAATACACGGTTCTGTCGATGCTATAGATGGAAAGTTCCAAAGCGTCGTTACTTCTTTTACGGTCCCTTTTACAGTCCCGCCACGGTCTCCCTGTTGAATGCAGCATTTGCAACTTCCTGAAACGACACTAGATCTTTTTTGTAATACCGTAGCTTTCTGGATTCTAAATGGGCAACGCAGTTCTAAGGCCACGTTATAAGTTGTCACCACGCGAAACCACCATCAATAACCACCCCGAATAACACAAAGGGACCCCGTCCTCTTAAGAGCGCTCCAGCCACCATTACAGAAAGACGTCAACCGCAGCAAATGCGGCAGGAATACAGTACCTCGAACTCATAGGCCACCGCCATAAAAGATTCTTAATCCAAGGTATCTAGGCTCAAGCTCTCTTCGCCCAACACGCCCTCAAATCTTCTCAGAACCGATTGAACTCATGATCAAAAGGCCAGATAGACTCCCAATACTCATATACGTCCGAGGATTCAACCTTGAACACCTGGAGAGCGACACCTGACTCATGACACCGCCGCTTCAGCTCGTCTGCTTTGCGGACCATGTCCGGTGCTCCGAAGACATAGCTCTCTAGGCAAATACTCTCGAGATTCGGACAGACCTGTGCATCCAGCAGGCGGTCACATTGCTCAATCAACCACTCGTAGAGATCCTCATGAAAGAAACACAGTGATAGGATTTTCAAAGACGGAGGAAGTACATCTGCGAGACTTTGTCTCGGTCTGTCTTCGGTATCCAGGCCCACAACATCTGCACAGGGGGCGTGGAGGATTTCCAACGACGTGAATTCTGCAAAGGAAACCCTGGGTGGGTTCTCTTCCTCGTCGTAGTGCTCATGATCTGGGTCATTGGTGATCGAAATCGCCTGCAGGGTCGTTCTGTGGCCTGAGAGCGCCCTGTAAAGCTTTTCTCGATTGCTCGCCACATATGACACGATGGATCCGCCCTCGGCGAGTCGGAAAGATTTCAGTGTCTTGCAGGCTCGTATCCAACTCTGCAGGCCGTCTGCTACGTTGGTCATCCTCAGGTCAAGGTCTGTGATGTTTGAAAACCCAATATCAAATGTCTCCAATCGATTTCTTGGAGTCCACCCCTCTTCCTCTTCCTCTTCCTCTTCGTCGTCAAACGTCTCTGGTTCATAGAGCATGAAGCCACCAAGCTTCCGCATGGTATGGAATTTGAAAAAGGGGTTCATCATATCCGTACATGTTGCCATTTCCGTATCGCCATGTGCCCCCCAGGCCTCCTCGAGATGCGGGAGGACGGGAGTCTTTGCTGTGCTAGCGGCCTCGAGCATTTTGTAGACATAGGTGGCGTCATACTTCCAGACAAGGCTGATTTTGCGCAGGCTGGTCAGCCTAGGGATAAGCAAAGCTAACCAGGCGTCTGTAACCCCGTCTTCGAGGTCTTTCATCCACTCTGCACGGGTTTGCGTGTCAGTGGATGCTTCCCGGAGGAGGCTCTCCATGAGATCACGGTCAAATTCAGAGTCCAGCGAGACTGGATCGACCACGGACGATCTTGTGTCCCAGGAGCCCAGGTTCAGCTCCTGCACAATGCTTGCGAGTTTGGGGTTCCGGACGACCGCATAGAAGAAGGGGGCCACTCGTTCGATTTGCCGTTCACCATCACCCCAGCCGCACAACCTGATCTTGCGGAAGACGGTCGGGTACAGCTGGCCGTATAGTTGTTGGCATGAAGTCGCCAGGTTCAGGCGGTCGATTTGATCATCCAGTTGCCCGGAAATGAGCCACAATATTTCTTCTGGGAGCTGGGTGAGCATGGCAGTGGACGGAGAGGAATTGAAATGGTCGCGAGTGAAATCGAATCTAGTGACCGATGGGATGGAAAAGACTGCAAGTCTCTAGGCGAGGAGTGTGTCAACAGTGTCGGAAGGTTCAACGTCCAGGCAGAAAGACGCTCAGGGGCGGGGGGATTTCTTTCCGTTTTAGGCGCACGCATATCCTCAACGAAGTCATTTGCGATTGTCAATTTTTGAAGGGGGTAAGATTCACAGCAGAAAGCAAAGTGATTCATAAGCGAGTACTACAATTATCAGGCAGGGGAGGTCAATGGATCAATCGACTTTCCACAATGCAGGAAGGAGGAGCCATAGTCGGGCTTCCATGTATGATAGCGTTCCTGGTAAACTCGACGATGCTTTGGGAAACAAAAAATCAATATCCCAGTCATAGATTTGGCAAATCAATGTCAGTCACTACCGACGATTCCCGTGCACTGCGTGCAGTGATCGTACAGTATATCAGGAAACTTCACGAAAAAGGAAAAGCAGAACAGGATGTGGCTGGGCCTGTGCTGATGTCTTTGAGCCGCCTCTGTATACTCGACTCGGCCGACAATCTTCAATTGATGTCATACAGCCTGTCAATGCCTGCTTCTTTTGTGATTTCAAATAGGAGATTTAAATATTGTCATAAAATAACCTGGTCTTCCCAGCCGAGAAAGGTCTACTTGGGCGTCTGGTCGTCCTCGCTCCCTTCGTTATTGCACATCAGAATCCCACGCCGAGAACCCCCCCACTTGGGATGATCTCATCGCTACGGCGGTTGACTCTCTCTACAAACCATCTCGTCTTTCACCAATCCCCCTCATCGTTCTTGGATTCGCGTCTCTCTATTACAACGCGCATCTTATACAACATGGCACCCAAACAAACTCTTCAGTCCAAGTACAAATTGCTATCCGGTCATGAAATTCCGGTCCTGGGCTATGGGGTAAGCGTGCTTTACCCGCTTGAAATGTGCTACTGTCGGGCTTTGGCGGATACTGTAGGCATTGAACGAAGGATGCTAATCTGGTCTCATAGGTGTATATGACGTACGGAATGAACAATTGTTGCAAAATGTCACCGGATCCTTCTACTGGCTAACTGACTGCTTCAGTCCCCCATCGTCAACCGAAAGGGTCACCTTGGAGGCCCTGAAAGTGGGATTCCGCCATGTACGTCCTTCTGCGTGGGCAACCTCCTCTCAATGTCCAGGGCTGAATATCGAAAATACAAGGTCGACACTGCCATCATGTACCGCAACGAAAAAGGTTGTGGCCGCGCCATCCAGAACTCGGGTCTTGACCGATCCGACATCTTCCTGACGACCAAGATTCCCCCGGAATCAATGGGCTACAATGACACCAAGCGGGCTATTGACTCGAGTCTTCGTGCAGCAGGACAAGAGTATTTCGATCTGTACGTCTTTCCTTTCCCACGCCTTCTCTCCTGAATATCTCTGGTAAAAGATAATCTGACGCATACGACTCAGCATCCTAATCCACGCCCCGTACGGCGGCAAGGAAGCCCGCCTCGGCTCCTGGCGCGCCCTCGTCGAGGCCCAGAAAGCAGGCAAGACCCGCTCCATCGGCGTGTCCAACTATGGCATCCACCATCTCGAAGAGCTGGAGGAGTATGTCCAGGGCGGCGGCGGCGGCGAGATTTCCGTCGGCCAGTACGAGCTACACCCTTGGCTGGATCACTCGGACATCGTGGAGTGGTGCCAGAGCCGGGGGATTGTAGTTGAAGCGTACTCCCCGCTGGCGCATGGGACGCGGCTGCGAGAGCCCGTGCTGCGGCGTATTGGGCAGAAGCATAACAAAACGCCTGCGCAGGTGTTGATTCGGTGGAGTTTGCAGATGGTAGGTCTATGAAGGCGAGTTGCGATGGGTCGACATGACACAGAGAAGCTAATCTGCAACCCGGGGTTTTAGGGGCTTGTTCCGCTGCCAAAGTCTGTGACGCCTCAGCGGATTCAGGAGAATTCGGAGGTGTTTGATTTTGAATTGGACGAGGAGGATATGAAGTTGTTGGATACGGGCGAGTATAGTCCTACCGACTGGGATCCGACTGTGGATGTGGACTAGAAGGATGGTGATCGGTGATCCTGTGAGGGGCCGTCGTTAAAAAAATATCATCCAGGAAGACTAATCAGGGTGATCCTGACTTGTTCGAGTAAATCAGCGAACCGTGTGGAGTCCGTCGGAGTCAGTCAGTAGTACTGTAGGAGTTAGTACTTAGTAGTGTAGTGGAGATGATAATAATCATGGAAGTGGATTTGTCAGTCAGGAACTCGACTCGGAGGGGCAGCCGAACCATCGCGGGGTTTGCGCCTCCGGCGGAATTTATTCGTTTCGCTCTTTCTTTTCCTTTGCCATCCACGCTCCTCTCTTCCTTCCTTCCTTCCTTCCTTCTCCTCAGCTCTCGGTCACAAGGGAATTAAATAGATCAGACACCTCCTTCTGTCCCGCTGACCATCGCAATCATGAAGCTGATCCTCTCCACCTCGTAAGTGGCCACCTTCAGCCTGCACCCCCAGACCATCTTCAACCGAAACCTCCACACTTGGTGGCTAATGGGCTAACTCGCTGCACGCAACAGGAATATCATGAACGGCGGCCCCCCCTCCGTCATCCGCCAGCCGCTCATGCAAAAATCCAACGTCGAGCTGATCACCTCTCTGCGCTCCAACTTCCAGGCGTCGCAACTAATCGACGACGCCACGAACGGGACCAACGGCACTGCGAACGGATCACACCCGCCGCAGAAGCGTGACTATTCTACCTGGACGGAAGATCGCGAGGGCGCTCTCTACATTCCGGCCGTTGATTTCTCACAGCATGGGCTTGCGGAGGAGCGGGATCAGTACGATATCACGGTGAAACTGTTCTATCTACCGGGGATTCCGGCGTCGAGGCGCTGCGCGCATACTAGGGAAGCGATTGATCTGGTATTGAAGGAACTACATGTCAAGTCTATTGATTTGTTGATCGTCTCGTTCCCCGGGATTCTCTTTGATGCGGATGACGGCAGTGACGAGGAAGGGTCTGATGGCAGTGGGGAGGATGACTTTGATAGCATGGTGCAGACGTGGCGAGTGCTCGAGTCGCTGCATGAGCAGGGCATGATTGCGCAGCTGGGTGTTGCGGAATTCGGCAGCGAGCGGCTAGCACGCTTCCTCCCACATACCAAGGTTAAGCCTTCGGTGGACCAGATCAACCTGAAGGACTGTTGCGTGGTGCCCAAGTCCCTGATTCTCTATGCCAAGCAGGAGAAGATCCAGCTGTTGACCCACAACGACTGCAATGATATCCTTCCGGTCGGTACGACACGAGAGCTCCTGGGGCCGGCGGACAAGGGTGCAGGCATTCTGGCCTCGGCGCCAGATGCGAATGATGGCATCCAGGGAGATGTCGAGCCTCAGTGGGTGGTGAAGTACACGGCGGTGGTGAAAGATCGCGGAGTCGTTGAGAATAAGGGCTATTTCGCGCTGGCAGATGTGGGCACATGCGTGAACGCCCGGTCATAAGGGAGAGAGGGTTGAAGTAATATGAGTGGTCGTCAAAACAGTTCAGGTTCTTTTCATGATTCAGCGTGGCGTTTGTGTTTTTCGAGGGTCCAGATGAGATCAAGTCGTTGTTTGCATCCGCCTCTGGGACAATGTATATGAAAGACGAGGGCAGTCGCTTTATCCAAGCATACTCCGCTTGCGGCCTCGCATCCGCACGTCCTCCAGCCTCTTGAGCGTAGATCCCGCTCCCTTATGGCTCTCCCGATACCCATGCAGCACCTCCTCGAAGAAGGGCTCCGACCGGGGATGCGTACTGGCAACAGCCCGCTCCAAGACATACAGATCCACCGCGCGATCCTCGTCCTGCGTGCTTTGCGATGCAAGACCAAAGTCGATTAGGACAACCTCGCCTTCCATGGAAACACCCATCGGACTATCGGTGGTATGCTGAACAGGCGAGCGCAGCATCAAATTGCTCGTCGTCAGATCCCCATGCACAACACCAGCCTTGTGCAAAACACCAATCGTATACCCAATGCGCTTCATCAACCCCCGCACCCGGCCCTCCTCCTCTTGAAGCTGGCCCTGCTCCATCGATGCGGCATTCTTCTTCATCCACGCCTCCCACTGCCCAAGCACCACACGAATAACAGGCCCTTCAATCCACTCCATCATCAGCCACGCACCACCCCACGCGCTCTCCTCGCCGCCCTGCCCTTCCCAGTCCAGCGCCAGCACGGCGGGCACACTCACCCCCTCCCGCACCAGTTTCACCAAGCATCGCGCTTCTTGGATGATCCGCTGGCGAGTCAAGCGGCGGTCGAGAATGGGGTGGCGGTATGGCTTGGAGGGGCGGACCTTGAGAGCTGCTGGGATGGAGGGGTCGAGCGAGATGGTTTTGTAGAGGTGGGCCTCGGCGCCTTGCACGAGGAGTGTCGGGGGTGGTGTGGTGTTGGTAAAGGGGGAGGGGAGAGGGGGAGGCTTGTATTCTTCGGTCATTGTGGCGAGGGGGAGGTCCAGCTATGGAGAGTGTCCGAGCCCGTGGGAGGTTGTAGGGTGTTCACTGTTCAGTGGGAAGGTATCGTGGGGGGGGAAGTCACGAAGCTGGGAGGTTGAAAAAAGTTCCACTCGGAGATGGTGGGGCTCTGCACACGATACCTATTGAGGACCATCAATGCAGCTCGGAAAACTGCAGGTGACAATATTACACTATCAGATGCCCAATGTCTTCATAGAGATTATTAGTATTGAGTTCTAGTGATACATTAATGGCTGTAGAGTGGTGTTAGTCGAATGTAACTCAACAGTATAGGGCTCCCCCAGCAATCTAGAGTCTGGTTCTTTCGGTAGCCGAGATGATAGCCCTGAGCATAACATTCCTTTCGGAATTATCATCTGCTAGAATACAAAAAAAGCTTATGGCAAAGCTTGTTAATTGGCAAAATTATATTTATTATCATTCAATTCAAGCTCGAATGATCGATCGTTCCCTCAATGGACAAAGCTCATATCTCGCATTGATAGACACGAACGTTATGTACAGATCTGCGAAGACATTCAAAAACCTCGTGGAACATGCAACGCGATCGAAGATAGAGAATCAAGCCAAGACATACTGAAATAAAAATTCAAAGCTTCAAGGAGACAAAAAGCGAATAGAAAAACGGTATAACATACTCGACAGCTCAAGTTCAAGAGTACACTATATCCAAAAGCATGATGCAAAAAAAGGAGGCTTTGCAGCCCAAGAAGGATAAGGTTGGAAAGAAGCAAAGGAACAAAAAGGAGTGACCAAGACATGAGAACATTCACCGACAACTCGCTCAAACAACATCACATCAAGTGTCTTACCGTGGAAAGACAGGTATGCACAAGACTACCACGAGAAACTCTCCTCGACGTAGTCGATATTCGACTTCGCCTGTCTTCTGCGGCACACCTTGCGCACGTCGTCGCTCAAGCCACCATTGCCGCAGACCAGCACGCCCATAGCGCCAATCTGGTTCTCAGCTTCCATTCCGATAAGTGTGTCGATGTTTGGTCGGCCAGGGAACATCTGCACAGTCGCCGAGGGACTCTGGATTTCTTTGGTGTTGCGAGGTCGAGTGACGAAGAGCATGATGCGCAGCACTTCACGGCGCCGCTCCATGGCCAGAATACTGGTCATCCAGGGCCGGATCCACTCCAAGTGCTCCGGGGATTGGATGATCCAGACCAGGGTGAGGCGGCGGGTTGCGACAGTGCCGTCGGCGAAACCAGCGACTAGATGGCGGACGAAGGGGACGTGGTGTGTAATACCCACACCACCGGCGAAGAGCATCACGGTGCCGTAAGAGTCCATGGAGTGGATGTTGCCGTAGGGTCCTTCGGCATAGGCACGCAGAGTCACGCGCCCACCGATGGCGTTCGAGGCTCGCTGGAAGAGCTTGTCGGTCATACCGGTCCGGCGGCGAACGAGCAGGGAGAGAGTTGTCTTTTGCGGCCCACCGAGCAGATCTTGCCTGGCGATTGGCAAGGCCTTCTCATCGGACAGGGTCTCCTCAACTTCGCTCCAGCCGACGGAGAAGGGGTGTGCAGTCCACCAACCAATGGCCGGGATGTAGAGGTAGATGTGCTGGCCGGGCTTGAAGGTCCAGGGGCGAGCCATGCGGAGACTGATGCGCATGCAGTCACCCGGCATGGACTCGACAGTTGCAGTAGTTGACTGACGGCCGACGTTGCGGTACACAATGATGAACAGGCGGGTGGCACGCTCTAGGGCCCAGAGAATGATCGTAGCAAGCAGATACTTCTGAGCAGCCAGGCCATTGAGATGCACCCACAGGAAGCCAAATGATACAGCGGCAATGGCGATATGAAGGTGGAGGAATGTCTCGTAGAACGCATGACGAATGGGTGATGGTGAATGAAGCAACAGAGCTGTGAATGCAGCGGTGCCCACCAAACCGGCGAGGAGGAAGCTGCTGGAAGCAAGAGCCTTAGCAACGATCTTCCAGCCCGCTTCCTGGCCCTTGGGAACAATCCAGGCGAGCGAGTGAGCGATAGCCTCGAGCACCACAATACGGCCCAACCAGCGGTGGAGGAGGTTCCATGTGTCGAAGGGGACGTGCAGCATAGCGATCAAAGGGTTGTTACGACCAGCCATAAGGATCAGAGGGACCAGGTTGACAGTGGCCATCGTGCCTGTCCGGTTACGCACAATGCCTGCAAGAGTGTCTTCCTCTGAGTTGAAAGGCGTGGTCACTGTGCAGCAGATGACATTCATGGCAATAACACCAACGACCAGGAAGCCATGGAATCGGCTGGGCAAGTTGCCCATGTTGATAGCCGATGAGAGCTGGAACTCACGGTTGTGACGAGTGCCGAATAGTGGAGCATAGATCAGATGCTCCTTTAGCCAGCAGAACTTATCATGGGCGGGGACAAAGTACTTCTGCTTGTCATCGGTGAAAGTGGCCAGTCGTCTCAGGTGGTGAGAGAATCGGAAGGCGAGAGACCAGACATAGTACGCGGCGGCAGCACAGCCAAGAGAAAGAATGGTGTAGCGACACAAGTCATCATTGTAAGCTTCGTACCACAGGTCCATGGCACTAGGCTTTTGCCCTCCTCGCTTTTGGACAATCTCGTGGGCGGTGCTCAGTCCCGCGAGGGATAGGACCAGCAATAGAGATTGCATGATGTCGTTCGAATGGCCGTGGGAAATTGAGAGCTCCAGTTGATTTTGAGCAAGACCAGCTTGCTGTAGAGGTGAGGAAGTTGGAAAGCTGGGCCGATATACCAAAGGCTTCTAGAAGCGTGGTCGTATCTTCCAGGCAGAAATGTCCAGACGGAGGCAATCAAAAACAACACCAGGCTGCTTCAGAAGAACAAGAGAGAGAGCGGCGATTGCTAAATGAGGCTCAACACTTCCATCAAAATTCGTTCAGTGGCTGGAAATGACGATAGGGCCTGCCTATGTAGGACAAACTGAGCGAGAGTTGAAGAGAGATCGGGCCAAGTGAAGGAAATTTCCTTGGTCAATTGTGTGCACAGCACGGGACGACAGGAATGACAGAGGCACCCCAATAGCTGGCAGAGGCTATGTGTCTAGTCGATGGGCAACGAATGGAATGCTGGTGATCGGGTCACTCGCAAGAAGGGCAGGAATCGCGGATGGAGCCTGTCCACGCGTTACAAAACGATTGTCCAAGAACCGAAAGAAGGCGACAAAGGCAAAGAGAAAAAAGAAGCAAAGAACGACGCCGTTTGTCGATGAAGCAAAGATACAAAAACGAAGGAAGAAAACAATCAAAGGCTTGCCTACAAAGGGGGGAGTGAATAGAAGAAACCTTATTTTTTCCCTCGGGGGGTTGTCCCTGTATCCACGCCATTCCAGAGTGGTGGGGATATGAGACAGGCCAAGTGCCACCAAGGCCGTGAAGGTGAATAATTTGTTGAAACTAGTAAGGCTGGACCGACGGATAGAAGGACGAACTAGTTGTCCACTGTGTATCAGATGGTCATGGTCCCGAGCCCTCTCCTGCCAGTTGCCGCCACGCTTTCGGCCCTCTGGTGAGGAATGTTCATAACTTCATCCCATCATCGATCAGCAAGAGGGGGTTGACGGGAAGGCACTATCCTGGATTGCAGAATCTCCCCGTCAAGCTTTGTTTGGAGAGGCTCAGGACTGGAGTGGTACGTGGTATGGCGTCCGAAGTCGACCTTCCACCGTTCTATCGAATCGGGTACCTGTCCATCGTCGCAGAGTTGCGGACCCTCGAATTTGGCTGTCAACACTGAACAGCAACTTGACATGCGATGATGCGACAGGTCGAGGGTCGAGGCACACTTGGCGCCCGCAAGTGGCGGGGATGCGATGGTATGAATATGACTGGCCGCCGATGAAACATCCCAGCACCAACCGTGAAGCAACAAGCGCCAGCCAGCCAGCAGCGCCGAATGGCGCTGATCCTCGTTATCGCGGGTTGGCGGAGGACTGGCCGTTTGAGATTGGACCTTGCTTGATTGATGGGCCAATGGCTGACTGTGTAGTGGAGATCGGCAGAGCTCAAAGGGGGCAAGGGTGTTTTTGCGGGTGGAAGTTGGGTGGACTCTTGCGACACGCTTCGAGTCACTAAACAAGTCGAGTTTCAACCAAGATATTCAGCAGACACTACGGCAAGTGATAACTACCCGATAGGATCCCCGCCTGGTTGATGGTTGGACAATGTGATCAATTCAAGACTACCTAATCTATGTTCCGCTGTAATAATCCCTCCAGTGTCGTGAGAGAATCGATCGTTATCATGCATGTCTGGCTGCAGAAGTGAAGCACATCGCTCAACCATGAAACACCCGATGATCGAAGCCATCTTGCAGATTCCACGGGAAACCTCTTCCAGAACACCCCGGTCCTCTACCTGCCGTCATCGGTACTTTTTTCATCTTTTCTACGTTCGATTGTCTTAGACATTAATATGATTCTCTCCTGCTAGTCCACCCTAACACACCTAGCGTTCTCCAGTATCGCGGGTCACCATGCTTGGCACGCTGGGGCCTTCATCTATGTCAGACCTTAATCTCCCCCCGAATGGAGTATTTCCCGTCGAGTTCACCATTCGAGGCCTCTGATGGTCGGGATAATAATTAACCACAGGGGTACTACTAATAACTAACATCCCGCAATATCTTCATGGAATGCCACACTAGTCTCTGCGACTAATCAAAATCTGCCCGCTCCTTATCAATCACTGCAGGTAGCTGAAACGGACAAATGGTCTCGGAGTCACGCCTGGCTTTGCAATCAAAGCCGAGAAATATGACCACAGCCAAGTATGGTGAAGGACTGCGGCGATATCGGCGGTCTCTCCTCTTTGGTGGACGGTGAATTCCATTTGCTTGTCCAGGGTAGAGTGGGCTGTGTCAATCTCCAGTGAGGTGGTCTGGATGCTTCGACCCTGAACGTTTCAAGAATCTTGAGTGACAGCTCAGGGCGCAACCCGCAAGAGAGGAATTCCGTAGAATTTCAGTTTCAATTTCACTATGACTCTTCCATGTACAGTTACAAACTTGATGGCCTTTCCAACGCCACCTCCACGCGGAGATGAATCGGCAATCCAAAACCAAATGAATAGAAAACAAGCAAGGCAAGTGACCAAAAGAGTCTCGTACCAAGGAAAAACGAAATTGCAGCCAACACCAGTCCAAAACCCGGGGTATCAAATCATAACAAGGTCCCAAACACCAAATTCCCCCTCTTCTGCACAAGAAGCGGCCCAAAGCCTACTTATCCATCCACGTCATTGCTCACCACTCTATCCCAATTGACCGAAGGTGTTTGCTGGGGTTCACGCGGAAGTCCAGGAGAGCCGAGCGCATCGTCCTCTCATGAGCACATCAAATGCATGAAGAACGTCTGTGCCCAGTAATAGGACACGAGGAATGTCTCGACGGTGACAAACCCCGACATCCTTCTACCAACGACTCCGCAACTCAAATTCAAGTTCACTGTGGTAGCTCAATCAGAAAAAGCTTAGCTCGTCATCGCTGTCCTCATCCGGGCAGGGTATGACTGTCGACCTGCGACGAGTCACCACTCGCGGGACTCGGCGAGGAAGGACCGCGATGCGCGGTCGCATAGATCTGCGCCGCTCCACTGCTCGATGAGTCTGTTTCTCAAGGAGTTCCAGCTCTGGCTCGGACTCTGATTGAACGGCAGTTTCACCGATCTCAGATTCCTTCTTGTTGAAGATCACTACCTCAACCTTAGTGGCGGGCTTTGCTGCCGACGGTACCGCCTGGTTGGGTGTAATGCGGCTGGATAGTTCACGTAGAACACGACGCTGCGAGGGCATTTGCTCCAGGGACGGAGACCTGGGGGCTACTGTAGCATACGAGACACCGCTCCGCCTCCTGCTGTTCTGTTCTCGGTTGTCCACGATGACAAGAGGGGGTCTTCGTCGCTTGGCTGGCTGTAGAGGTGAAGAGTCTGTGCACTCAAGGGTCCGTTTCAACCCAGCTGACGGCGGTGATGAGGTCAAGCTTGAAGGAGTTTCCATGAAGCGATCAGACTCGTGATCACAGTCATAACCAGGCTCAGGCGAGCTGCTGTCTGTTGAGCAGGGGATACAGGGCATCGGCCTCGTACTCAAAGAGGGACGGCCCTTGGCCACAGCGATCGGTAGAGGGTCTAACTTGACTGCCGGAGTGCGAGCAACCCACTCTCCAATGCTCTCCTCCCAGCGGAAACAACCGTTGCGCGATACGTGCTCCTCCCGTTCGTTCAAAGACTCCGAGCTGGGCTTCTTCTCGCCAAGGAGAGAAATGACTATCTCTTGAACCTCAACCGCCCACACATGATCATCTGGCTCACCGCTACTCTCTGAAAATTCCATAGCAGCTTCCACGGCCACTCGGCCCAGTAGAGTAGACAGGGCTGGTGCATCACTCATTCGAGGAAGCTGGGAGATCATGCGGCGAACTTCTCGACTCATGGAGAGACGTTCGTCATCTGTTGTAGTCCCAAAACATCTGAAGGCTTGCCGTACGAATAAGGCCAACTCTTTGACGAGACCTGAGCGAGATACCAAAATCTCACAGTACCGTTCAAGAACAGGCGTAGAGCTGACCAAATGCTGCTGGTCGCCCCTTAAGACAGCGTCATTGCATTGTAAAAGGATATCAGCCAGTATGATGCTACTGCGCCTCAGTACCTGATTCGATGTCAATGCGGTAACATGAGATAGCGGTTGTATTTCCACATCTTTCTCGAGGACAAAGCAAAGGTAGTTGATGATATGGCCAGCTTTTGTTCCGTCAAAGTCGTTCGGATCATCGAGCTCACGGGATCGCGAGATGTGCATGCCGCACAGCGCTGCCAGAAGACTCGTCACATGGTTGCTCAGCGCATCTTCGACCGGCACAGGGCATCTCCGAGAGAAATCAGGTTTGTCAGTAACTGGAATAGAATCTCCCCGTGTGTGTTTATCGCGGCCAAGACCAAGGTCATTCGCACCAGCCCGTTCAGACGCTGAAACCGCAACAGTTGGCAGAATATCAGCAGCCGATACAAGAACGGCTTCGATCAGCCGCGAGGCTGCGGCACTGTCATCATCCCCTTTTGAGAACGATATTGTTGCCCGAGTCATCCAGCTAGTCCATGACTTGGTCGCCATCCACTCTGGAGGCAAAACACCACGCATGAGAAGCTTTGAAAGCTCATCAAATATGTACGAGCGATGGGCCGGTCCGTAATGCGCGTATTTGCGAAGTAATATGACAGGATCACCTGGCTCGTTCAAGTCGGTAGGAGGCTTGAGGGCAATCGGATAATGATAGCTGGTGCGCGTAGAGAGAAATATCGACAGCAATGATTCACACGCATCTGGCTCATGATATCGACACTTTTCAATCAATGCACATGCAATTGGATCCGTCAACCACCTATTCAATATCATGGTCGAAACCAGATGAATGCCCTGCGCCCGAACAGCCTCCCGGAGCGGTTTCCAACCTCCGCCATGGGGAGCGTAATAGTTCTCCAATTCGGTAAAATATGCATCACACATGTCTTCGTCTCCATCGTCATCCAGCTCGTCTTGGGCATCCTGCTCGTTTGCGATGAATTCGGGCAGCCGTCGGACCACGGTAGACATCAGAGACCGAGTTCCACGAAGAGGCTGAACTGGTGTCACGTTGGCATCGCGTTTCGTGATGCGAGTATTGCACAGAAAATTTTGGAGAATGCGATCGAGATTATGTACGATGCTGGCGAATCCTGTGTCGCCGGATTGGTCAAGCAATTCTTGCCATGGGCTTCTGTGAAGAGGATACTTCTCACGAAAGGCCTGAAATTGTCCATGTGGGTTCACTGGTCGCTTCTGCTCGGCTGACAGTTGCGATTGAGCACTCGCAGGGGCTGCCCATCGCTTTCCAGTGATCACGGGAGTTGCGAGCTCGATCGCACCGGGCAGAGTCCGACTGGCGTCCGGGCTATGTATCGAGAGGCGCGTTCGTCTTCTTCCTGCTTTGCCCTCTCCACGCGACGAGTATTTATGCCGCACGCGCCGCTGATCGGGTTTCTTCCCTGGAACCCAGACCGGGTCATCCTCGTCTGCGTCTGATCCAGAGTCATTGATCTGCGCGTCCACAGTCCCGCTGACGTCTTTCGTATGTGTATGAATGTTCGGGCTATGTTCAAGTAGGCTCGAATCGGCTGCG
The DNA here is from genome assembly GCA_024706585.1 of Penicillium simplicissimum. Taxonomy (NCBI): domain Eukaryota; kingdom Fungi; phylum Ascomycota; class Eurotiomycetes; order Eurotiales; family Aspergillaceae; genus Penicillium; species Penicillium simplicissimum. Next base: position 4,821,762 of record JAMZTW010000118.1, read on the forward strand.
ATGATTGCTAATGTTTCGTGGTGCTTCTCGAGTCGGCGGTAGATTGAGGCCAAGGGGCGCAACATGCGGTTGGCCCATCTTGCGGTCGGTTTCACATCGTCCATTAGGGGCTGCTTGAGATAATTTTGCCAGAATAAGACATTTGACTGTGCAAAGGAAGGTCAGTCTTGGTATCGACTGCTCACGAGGTGTTCAGGGTGCTCTGGGACGTACTCCAGTAACGAGATTCAATGCCGACTCGTCATAACGCACGCATTGCAAGCACCGCGCCTAGCGTGCAGGCATCGCGAGCCGTTACTGCGTGGTAAAAACAGCAGGTAATAATAAGAATAATAGTCTATGTACTCTAATCAGAGAGTAAGGGCCGGGTATAAAGGTAGAATGCAGGAAGATTCAACACGAGGCTTGGGCCAATTCATTGTCAGTCGGCGACCAGCAAAAACAACGTAAACAAAAGGTGGGTCCCGAATGCGGTCAAGCGTCTAGGCCGAGGGCCGGAAAAGCCGAGAGCTGCCAAGTCGTATTGAGGCTTTTTTTTAAGAGTCAATGTTGATTCGATCGAAAATAGGGAATAGATTTGATCCGTCATCGTCTTTTATAACCTAAGTCACAATGCTAAATGCAAATCATCTCGGGTACACAGGGCCGTCGCATCGTCAATGCACATCGAATATAGGGCCATATAAGTACAACCAAATCCATGAACCTTCCCATGCACTGCCCAGAAGATCAACAGAGCCAAACGAAAGAACAGAGAGAGGAGAGAGATCTAGATAATACAAAATTTTCCCGCTCATCAAGCCAAACTAGAGCCCCTCCGAAAAAAAACGATCAAGGAGTATTTTATTGTTAAGACAAGGGAAGGCCAAGAAAAGAAGATGAGAAATGAGAAAATGAGTCGAGTCAGGTCGAGTCAAAAGGGAGTCATGCTGTCGAGAATCTAAGCCTTTGACTGCTTAGAACCGCGCAGCTTAGGGTTGGCGGCGGTGCGCTTCTTCTGCTTAGAGCGCGAGGAGCTCTGGTCAGTGCCTTCGATGAACTTCAGCAGGTCATCAATGTTACGCGAGTCCAATCCGGAAGTACTAGCACTAGCAGTGCCAGCAGTCTCAGGAGCGGTCTGACCGACCTGAGGCTGGACACGGGTACCCATGGTGGACACGCGGGGGTTGATGTTGATACGGCGCAGGCGACGGGCCTGGATGTCCTTGGCGTGCTTCGCGATGGAGACGGCGTTCTGAGTGAGCTGCTCGAGCCAAGTCTCAGCCTCCTTGGTGTTGCGGTCCTCGGGACCGAGCTGAGCAAGGAAGATGTTGTAGGCCTCGCGCATCTTGCCAACAGCAGCCTTGGAGTCCTGATCCAGAGCCAACGCCTGGGCAAGCTGGAAGAGGATAGTGGCGGTGTTGATAGACTGCGGGCCAAACAGGTTCTCACAGACGGAAAGGGAGGCCTCGAACCACTTGCGAGAGTCGGCGTATTGCTTGAGGTGCTGCAGCATGACGGCGGCATTGTTCATGGTAGTGATCGAGTCGGGGTGGTTAGGACCATAGATAATCTTCCAGAGATCCATGGCATGCTTGATATACACCAGGGCAGTCTTGGTGTTGCCAGAGGCGTGCTCAAACAAACTCAGGTTCAAGTAAGCCAGGATAGTGTCTGCGGAATCAACACCCAGAGTGCGCTCAGTGACGATAACAGCCTTGCGAGCCAGCTCAACGGCAGCCTCCTTCTCGTCGGTCTGGTAGTAGAGCATGGAAAGCTGGTGATACAGCTTGGCGACCTCGGGGTGGAGAATGCCATAGATCTGCTCGTGAAGAGACAGAGACTCAAGAATGAGCTCCTGGCCCAGTTGCTTCTGGTTCTGCATCAACGAGATACGGCCGGCCTCCAGGGCCTCCTCGGCCAAAGCGCTACGTGGGGAAGCATCCTTGACCAGGGGAACGATGTTCAAAATATCATCCACAGTGAAAGTAACAGCCGGTCTAGCCTGGACAGGGGCACGGGTGGGGGACTTGTTTTCACCGCCCTTCTTTTTCTTCTTCTTGTTGTTGCCATCTTCCTGGCCGCTGCCGTTGGAGACGCTGGGGACAGGAGCCGGCTCCTTGACCTGGTCTTTGGTGAAAGCAAACTCGCGAGCACCAAGCTGGAGACCAAGCTTGATGGAAATGTCACGCAGGAGCTGCAGGTGGCGCAGAGAGCTGACCCATCCTTCCTGAAGAGAGAAGCGGTAGCGAACGGAGACCTGCTTCTCAATCTCGGCACGCAGCGACTCGGGGGTGACCTTCTCGAAAGAGAAATCACCATCGGGGTAAACATCACGCAGAGACTGGTCAATCTCGGGCTGAGGGGCGGAGTTGACGTCGGTGCCCAGCAGGCAGTTCAAAAGGTGGGCGATGCAAGGAGCAACAAAAGGAGCGGGCACGTTACGCAGGTAGTGGTTGGCGACGTGCTTGAAGGCACGAGCAATCATCTCCTGAACCAGGAGGGTGGATAGAGCCTGGAGGCGGGGGCCCTTCTCAGTGGATAGCTGAGCCAACTTTCCGAGGTAGCGGATGTTGATACCACGCTTGTGAAGCAGCTGGGTGAGTGACTGGCCGTCCATGGGGAAGCCGACGTCGCCATCATGCAGATCCTGGACCAGGGTAGGCATGATGGTGGACCGCAGGTGCTCGCAGGCTTCCCGCACATCCTTCTCATCCTGGGCCCACTGCTCCTTCTCCTCCTGGGTCTGGGGAACCTGGCCGCTGAAGACATCAGGGTTGAGAGACAGGTTGAATCCAGAGATATCAACACGATCCTGATCCTCACTCTTCTCCTCAGTCTTCTCCTCGGCACCCTCCTCGGACTTGACCTCCTTGGGAGCTTCCTCGGCCTTGGCAGCCTTGCGGCGCTCGACCTCAGCCTTGACGTAAGCGCTCATCTTGGTACGCCAGAACGACTCAACCAGCTCAAGTCGCAGAACCGACATACGGTGAGGGTAGGCATCACTCCATTCCTCTTCCTGCCACAAAGCATCCAAGGGAGCCACACGGTACAGATCAAGAACGTACTTGCGTCCATCAGTACCGAGCAGACCCTTGGTCTCAACACTGCCCTCAAGCTCATGACGCTTGCCGTCCTTGTCCCAGACAGGATGCTGCTTAATGCGAAGCGCCTTGGACAGCTTCTCAAAGACGGGCTGGAAGTCGGGGTGAGTAGCCACAACCTCCTTACCCTCAACACCGCCGTAGTCAATCTGGTGCTCACCAGGCTCCCGCTGCTTGAAGATACCAGGAACAATACTCTGGCCAACAATACGCTTGCCCAGGTAGTCGACAACCACAGTACCGGGAGTGAAAAGGCCCTGGATATCAAGCTGGTTCACAGCCTTAATTCCCAAAACGTCCTTACCCACAGCCACGCGAGCAGCCTCGTCACCACCCTCAGAGGTGAAGGTACCAACGCCGTCGGCACCAAAGGAGTAGAAGATGTTGTTATAGACGAAGATCTGGGCATCGCGAGCCTCAGTAGGGTTGAGAGGGGCAACCTCACCGCGTGCGACCAACACCGCACCACGAGCGGCAGCCTCATTATAATCAGCGAACAGCTTGGAGGTCAAGCGCTCGCGGAACACACGATCCTGAACAGTGTCCCGGGGCAGCTCGCGCGTAGTCTGGAACTCCTCGTTCCAGTCCCGCAGAGTTTCGGCATTATCCACGCCAGAGATCAAATAGCTCTCCTGAGAGCGAGTGATATCCGGTTGGTGAGCATTCTGGCTCGAGGAAGCGGGGGCAACAAGCCAGGGGCTGTTCGGAATGGCGTTCTGGAAGGGGAAGGTGGTCAAGAGATCCTTCTGGTTGTTGGACTCCTGCAGGGCCTCAAAGGCAGTGTTGAAGGAGGGCGACAATTGAGAGATCAGGGTAAGGAGAGAGTGGGCACTGCCCTTCACGTTCTTTGGCATGATGGTTCTGGGGAAAGGATCGAATTTGGTGTTCGAGCACTTGTTCACGAAGAAGCCCGAGACGTGGGCGGTAATGGGGAATTGCTCACCCTCATTGGTGATCACCTGGAGGTAGAGCAGGTGGCCCTTTTGACGGAGATTGTAGGGCACTGGATTCCAGGGTGATAGTGAGATTGACTTCACAGTTTTGGGGAGCGGGGCCTGTTCCCTGGGCAGGATGGTCTGGAGCGAGGACTCGCCAGTCAGGTTGTACTTGGCGAGCGAGTGATCCTTGTCGGACTCGGGAGCCTGAGCAGCCTCTGCCGAGATGGCATCGTGCAGCGAGAGACCGGCGGAGATACCGTGAAGGTTGTCCACACGGTCACCAGCCGCACCGACCAACTCTCGTGTCCGCACAATGTGCATGCGGGCCTCCTTCTCAGTGTAGGGATCCTCCACCAGGGCAATCTCGGAGTTTGCCTTCAAGTCGGTGACCTCGGACAGCTCGACGAAATCGTTGATACGAGTTCCATTGTACTCAAGGTGGAAGCAGGTGTACTGGAAGGTTCCGGGCAGCTCGACGATCGATTGGCGGACATCTTGCACCTGTTCTTGGCTAGAGACCTGTTTGAAGGAGAAAGAGGCTCGAGTCAGAGAGGTTTACCCTCAATTATATACTGCTATGTGAGCAATACGTACCATCACCTGGATCTTGTACGGCTCGTGAGGGAGCTTCACGGAGATCTGGAAAAGACCTATACACGAATCAGAACATCGCCCTACCGCACTGGCTCCAATGAGGCCACATACCACCCGCATTGTCGTCTTCGGCAGCACCTTCGGGATGAGTGCCATTTGTGGGTTCTTGCGAAGCCTGAGCAACCTCTATTCGAGGATCAGTATATCGTTGTTGAAGCAAGCGAAGCAAATTTGTCGCGTTCATGTGCTACGGTCTAGGGTCTCGTGTGACCATCGCCGGGCGCGACTTCGAGGAATTGACGGACCTTTCGAGTGCTCCAGCTCTCCATTGGGTTGGGCCATGAAGTCTGATGGTTGACCGGGATAGTTTCGACAAAATCAAGTTGTGGCGAGTAGCTACCTCACAGCTGCAGAGTGAGGTTCGGACGAGTTCGATCGGGAAGGAAAAAAGCGAGGACCCGCGGGGATTGGGCAGGGATGAAGAATAGAAGAAAGATCGCTATAGTACAAGAAGGATCAGGGCAATTGAACCAGGTAAGCCAATAACCCCGGACCCCAGAGAGAGATGCAAAAGAAAATCGTCCGGTGTGGAGGAAGCAACAGCGGTGGAACGGAGGAGAAAATTTCGCGGATGCGGCATACCCTCGGAAGTGCTCGGGCGGTCTGTTTCGGAGAAGACGCCGCGGAGAGCGTGTTGTTCTCCACATTGTGCGAGGAAGCCTGCCCTGGAAGATCACGATTGATACCCATCGGGGAGAGGAAGAAGAGGTGGTGTAGTCTTGATGTTGGGTTTATCTAACTAGCTCGGTTCAATTCGAACATCAGATCATTGATGTTTTGGACTCACTTTTAAGGTGATGATATAGTTGCTCTTGGTGCCTCAGGCTGCAACATGTTGGGGGAGAATTTCGAATTCTCATGGGTCTATAGATCAGGATTGTTGTGGTATCAGATGTTCGCACACTATGTGATCTTTTGAGGAGTCTTGATGATGTCCCATTGACTCTTTCAGCAATGATTGGGCACCAGTTGTACGTATTGACAGATCCTGGTTTCCCGCTTAGCTTCGGGATGTAGTTATGTTAGGTAGAATAAGATTGAGATTGATAAATATGGCCTTGATCGTTTGTACCTAAGATATAGCAGAACGACTGAGTAGATATCCTTCTGTGCCTTGTCTATGACGCGAGTATCGGACCGAGATTGATGTACGAAATGTCCATGTATCAGTAGGTCATAGCTGGGATCGATACATATTTTTCGTCTACATGGAGCCCGGCGGCGTGGATAGATCTCGGCAAACTATCCATAGTAAAAGATGTGTGCCTGGGCCCCGTTCGAAACATGATCCATTGAATTCATAATTATAGTCTACATAGAGATGAACTTGCCGAATCGATCCATAATTCTCGACTTTGACAAGCATCTGTGCACCAAGAGCCGCAAGGTGGTTCAAGTGCCGAATTATCACCAAGAACCCCCAGAACGATTGCCAAGCCCGAGTTTCGAGAGGTTTGGCTCCACCACCGACTAAGCCACACTGCTCTCCTCCTGAACACCCATCATTCTCCCGCGAGCTTCCCATCCAACATGTTTCCAGTCTCTCATTAATATCCTTCTGTGTCCGATTTTCTTTTGCGTGTTCGCAACTACTGCGCAATTGGGGTCTCCCGCCCTGTCCATTCTCTTACTCGTGATACGTCGTTGCCCCTGGTGGTGTGGCGCAAAAGGTCGTGGCCTTCAACGAGTGGATCTGCTCGAGAGCCCCCGACGTGCAGGTTCAAACATAGGTACTGCACTAAACTTGAAAGAGAGAAAAATCAAAGAAAGCATCGCCGAGTCCGCATTGTGTGGAGTGTAAAAGCAAGCCCTGAATTTATTGATCCATCAAGCAAGTCTACTTCAAAATGCCTTGGAATCGACTGGCACATCCTCTCTCATCCTTTGCCCAGCGGGGATCGACCAGGCCACTTCGGTACAATGCCAGAATTCTGCAACTCACTGGCCAGCGCTTCAATTCCTCAAATCCGCAAAATCCAGGCCAATACAGGCCCGATCCCACCGACCAGAATGAGTCGGGAGAGGATCAGGGCAAGGGTCGCAAGAACGATTCAGATCCCAATCTGAAGACTACAATTCTGAAGATGCTCGAGACAGCCGCAACAACGGCCGCTTCAATTGCTATTCTAGGGTGAGAATACCAAATCCAGCACAAGTAAAACTTCCCGGCTAATCTTGGTCTCATAGATTGGCAGGATATTCCTATCATCAGTACTACAAGTATTTGATCCTGGAGAAGATGGACAATGCCTTTAAACCAGGTGACCCTGCTCTAGAAGTTGCGGGTGTGGTGTCGGGGAAACACCATTACCGTGATGAAGAGCACTGGGTTGTTCGGGACGAGCAGCCCCGCATCGACGATATTGTGGCCGGGCGTCGTGGCGGGCACTACTATCTAATCGTTGGCGAGAAGGGCACTGGGAAGACCTCGATGCTGCTGGAAGCCATGCGCAAGATTGATGGTAATAGCTGTGCTATGTTCGAAGCTCATGCTGATCTGGAGATCTTCCGGATTCGACTTGGAAAGGCTCTTGACTACGAATTCCATGAGGAGTGAGTAGCTTCCTCACTTTTTTCTCCGTCACACTGTTTGAATGGTTCTGACAACGTATGTACAGCTATATCGGCAGCCTGTTCAGCATCCGGGGTCCACGAGATACTACCCCGCTGTTGGATATTGAACGAGCGTTCAACAAGTTAGAGAAAGTCGCTTTGAAAAGAAGACAGAAAGGCTCACCCCCTTTGGTTCTCATCGTCAACAGCACGCACCTAGTCCGAGATGACCACGATGGGCAAGACTTGCTTGAGATGATTCAGCAGCGCGCTGAGCAATGGGCTGCAAGTGGCCTTGTTACGACCAGTAAGTTGTCACATCTCATGTCAGCCATTAAGCGTCGTTCTCAAAACTCTGACCCGCTCCAATAGTTCTCAACAGTGATGACTACTGGGTTTATGAGCGCCTGAAGCGCTACGCGACCCGCATGGAGGTCATCGCAGTTTCGGACCTGCCCAAAGATAAGGCAATGGCTGCGCTCTGGAAATACCGCAAGCAATTCTGTCATGAGGATCTCCCAAGTGATGTTCTCGAACATGTTTATGATAAAGTCGGCGGTCGTCTTTCTTTCTTGAATCGCGTTGCCAAATCTCAGAATGTCTTGAAGACTTGCGACGAGATCTGTCAGGCTGAGAAGACCTGGTTCCTCAACAAATGTTGGATTCTGGGCATGGAAATGGATGACGATGTGATGGACGAGCAGAAGTATTCGGTGAGTCTCCTACGCATCTCGATTTCGGGAGTATGCTAATGTATGCATAGTCCGCTGCCATGGTCCTGGCCAAGGCCCTCGTGGACGTTGAGAAGGACATGGAGAGGAACTACGACCCGCACAAGGGTCATATCCTGCCGGAGATTCCCCTTCACAAAGCACGCGAAATCATGACTCGTGCCGATTTCGTCCAGTCGTATGACCATGACAACATCTTCACCATCGACTCGCGAGCCATGGTCCGCGCCGACTCCGTTCCTATGCAGCAGGCCTTCCGAGAAATTTGCGCCACGGAAGGATTTGAGAAGCACCTGGAGGACACTCTGGAGCGCATTGGTGACATTGAAAGTCTCGGCCGCACGCGTGAATTGACGATTAAGGACCTTTGGAACCAAGGCAAGTACCGGATCGTGGTCCGGGACACCAAAGGTCGCGAGAGTGGAACTGTGGAGTTCGCAGTTGCCGAACGTGAGGGCGACGATGAGGATTAAGACTATTTGACCCATGTACTATCATATTCACGCTTTTTATTGTTAGTCAATTTATATGCTGCTGAGTCACGAAACCTGCAAGTCCGATCGGTTTACGTGGCCAGGAGCTCATCTTCATACATCTTCTCAGGAAAAAAGGGTGACATCATTCACCCATACCAGTCCTGATCAGTAGGCTCGGTCATCTTGTCCATGTTAGTTGAGCTCGGTTTTCGTAGCTAATTGATTCAGGCTAAGATCCTCGGCCTTAGCTACTAATCTACACAGTATTAGAATCTAAGCAATATAAACACCAAGAGTGGGTATTGTAGATTGAAGGGCTTAGGGCAGGGGAGACCTTGAATTTTCTTTCTGCAAGAGAACTCAAGCTCGCCTTAGAAGCTCCGTAGCGGTGACATCATCACACACTCACCGCCGACCCGCATCATCGCGCTTGCCTCTTTTCTTCGTCTTTCCACTTCCGAGCTTTCTACAACCTCACATACTCAAGTATAGAGTCTGTGATTCCTTTGCAAGCTTGAAGATGTCTCCACGAAAACGTGTCTCATCGGGAAGCTCAAAAGCGCCCCCAACAGCTGACCCCAAGGACACGAAGCATGCGCAGATGAATGTCGCGCCTTCGTCGCGCCTGGCACGCATCCCTTCACCAGCTCGCTTCTTCCTTGTCGTCTTCGGGAGCTTGATTCTGAGCTCAGTCTTGTTTACCTTTAGTGCTGATTTCACAAAAGGCGACCTCGGACTGGTTAGCAAGCACCTAGAAGAATGGTGGGAAGTGGGGGTGTTGATCGCGTGGAGGGGCGTGGAGGTTGCTACGGCATGGCTGGTCGGGTTCGACAGTGAGTGCTTCTCCTACAGTTCGAAAGATGTCTGTCGCAAATATTATAAGCATGGAATTCAGCTAACTCAAGGTCGCGATCACGTTCAGGCTGGGATGTCGCCTCGTTCCTTTTCCTGACACACCTACCCACCTACACCCTTCTGGCCTTCTTCTACAGTGTCCGGCCAACCTCGGTACTGGCCTCGTATTCGATCACGATTTTATCGACGGTGATTCCGTTCGCACTTCTCCGCAGGCCCGCGTCGGTCCATGACCTTTCCCACGCGCCGTCCGGCACTGTTGCCAACCGCGCCATCTTGCAAGATCGGCCCACCACTGTCTACACTACTCTGGCGGCAAGCTCAATCTTTACCGTCATTCTGTACGCCAGCTACGCATCATGGCTTCCAGCCAAGCTCGTTGTACATTTTGAGGGCATCCCGGATATCAGTGCCGCACACGCCGGCCCCGCCGGTCTTCCTGCTCTTTTCATGAGTCTTCTCCCCGCTGGTATTGCTGCGCGTGACTTCCTGTTTGTGAGCTCCACGGGCCACTCGGAGGGTACGCCCGACGAAGATGACGAGCGTGCAAGCCGCGAGGGGGAGTACTTGGTAACGGCTTTGTACCGGAAGACCTGGGGCCGATTGTCGACGAAGACCAGGATTCTCGCTTCGCGAACTCTTCTCCTCGCAACGGGAGTTCTCGTGAACACCACTGTCCAGGTGGCGGGCACAATCCGGAGTGTCTCCATTGAAGGTGCATTTACCTGGGGAGCGGTCTGGGCTGTCGCCACAGTCGCAGTGGGCGCGACCTTTGGCTGGATTGAGGCCGTGGATGGGGTATAAATTGTGGTACCGAGAACGCGCAAGGTGTTTGTGGACATCGGGGAGTTGGTGATTTATCAGCGTGTATTGGTTGGCGCTCGATGCTTGATACAATTCTTAGGTTGGGTTCCTTTTGTTTGACACTCGGAGTTTGACTGAAGTCCATGGGCACGCTGTATGACTATAGTGTTGTTTGCAGTGCTTATTCTAATGATGATCATGTATACGTCTAGTATTCTCTGCGTACTTCGCTTTTGAAATGTCCTTCGAGGGGGTGGTCTATGTATATCAAAATCGCTAAAAGAACTCCATCAATCTGCCCGCTACTCAATCCCCAATTGTGTATGGCAAGACGTTCGCACACGAGACAGCACCTCAAGCAAGAAAACAAGCGCAAGAGACCCGCGAGGTTATCTCACCTCGTGGACGCCATAGGGCCGTTCATCTCAATCTCATCAGAGGCATAGTCTCTCTTCAAACCCGCAGGCTTCTCCTGATCAGGCAACAACCAACCAGGATGAATAACATTAAACACAACAACAGCCGCAACCATCATCGCACCGTCGAGCGCAACAAAGTACTCCTCGTGGGTAATCAAATACCCTTGCCAACCCTGCAAAAGCTCAATCGTCCGATAAATACTCCGCACATAAATGCACAGCACGGAGAAAATCATCGCACCGAGCAGGGGCACTATCGACCCCTTCAGCGACTGGAGCAGCTTACGGCGCATGGTGCGGATGACAAAGTCGACCGCGCAGACGACGAAGATGGTGATTGAGACGAGCTGGAAGATGATTCCGGCTACCATGATGTTGGTGCCCGTTGCGGTATCGCCGTCGACTTTGTCGGCTTCGGCCGAGGCCATGCCGCCGCCGATGGCCTGGATGACCAGCGAGACGATGTCGCAGGTGCAGAAGATCCAGAGGTAGAGGCTTGGTTTGAGCATGGAGGATTCGCGGCCGAGGATTTGGATGAAGCGGCCGAGGAGGACGTAGATGCCTGCTGTGAAGAAGGTGGGTGCTATACATTGGATAATGATGGTTAATACCTATTTCTGTTTGTTCGATCAGAGCCCGTAGATAGTGTTCAATAAGCCTCACCAATGATCAGGGTAGAAATCTGCATCAGGAATGCAGTCGAGTTATACGGACACTCGGCTGACCAGGTTCGACCGGCCCAGCCAAGGACCTCGACTATAATGGAAGATGTCAGCAAGAATTCAATCTCATAGCTTCCAGGTCATCTTTCCAAGGGTCAGTTTTGACTTCAGAGGGTTATTCCATACCTAGACAACCGATACTAAAGACACTGCACCACCAGGTGCGCTTCCAGCAAAACTGGGCAGTGTGAACAAGCATCGAGACGCCAAACAGAGCGCAGAAGGCAATTCCGGCCCCTAGTGATGGTACATAGCCATATGATGTCTTAATGCCAGGGATGTAGGCAGGGCAGCCTTGTAACAGGTCCCGGCTGTCAGACATGGTGAGATCGAAGTATCGGAGGAGGTGTTGCGCGAGTCGATAAAGTTGATTTGTCAAGTCAATATGATAGTGGAGGGGGGAACAATAGAGGTTGTGTGAGTTGAATAGCGAATGGTTGTCGAATGGATAGGATGGATGAGATGAGAAAGAATCCGATGATGCCCGATGCTTGGATACTACCTATATAGCAATGAAAGGGTATAGCAGACCGTTTGACGTAGCAGGGCTGGACGGGTCACGGATCGGGGATAGAAAATACGAGACAGGCGTCAGGATTACGGGGTAAGAGAGTCCAAAAAAAAAGGTAAACAGGAAGGCTGCCACGTTATTTCAAAGTACATATCGAAAAGTGAAACGACAGGAAAGAGGCGGAGCATCAGCACTAGCCCTCAAGGATCGAAACTTAACAAGTTACCGGAGAGCATCATGAGCCTGAAAACCGTCCCACTATCACTCGCAAGATCTACCGTATGCAATTCCCACGGCTGCTTGTCGGAGAGAACCAATCCCGACCGGCGACACGCGAGCAGGATGAGCACGCCCTGTACTACTGTAGGCTGTCCGCCTTTCAGTGTCTACAGTACTGCATCCAGTTATCCACGGACGTTGACCGTCTGGCAAATGAGAGGGAAGATGTCAGAAAAAATTGCATGAGTGGGGGGACCTTCGTAATAATGTGAATAGCCATTGTGCCCTAAGAAAACTACATAAGAAGACTAAGAAAAGATGAGAAATGACATCAAAAGCCGAGCCTTGCACTGCAGAATGTGGCCAGAATCCGATCTGATAGGAAATCGGGCCGAATGATGCTTCCACACCAGCAGAAAAGAAAGTTGGATCTCGCAAGCTCATCCCTTTTGGGTTTTAGCCTCGATGGAACTCGCGGAGGCTCGGGCTAATCCTTGGCGCCGTTCAGCACTGGAGTCTGGCATGATGGTGGACGCCAAGGCCCAACAAGTTTGAGCACCGGTCAAGCCATAACCCCGATCCGATCATCCGGCCTAAGGAGTACGATTGTGTGGTGAGATTCCAGATTCGAGACACGCAAGCAACTAAGCCTTACTTGAGCGCCACGAGTCCACAGCTCACCTAGCCTAACGGGGAATATGCTCTGCCATGCTAAAGGTGCTAAAAAGGCCTCCTTGGAAACCTCAAGTGAGATGGAGAGATCGAATGCCCCTCCACAGGGCTGCTGCGCCAAATGGTTAGGTAAGCGGTGAGATCGGGCTGGTGGCCTCGCCGTCTTACAGTGACACCTCATAAGTTTTAACAGCGCTCCCGGACCCACATTCAGACCGCCTCAAGTAGTAACCTACCGCTTTCCTAAAACGCGTAGTAAAAAAGCGTGGAAGATACGCGCAACGCGATATTATACCGAATTACTCCCTCTACACGCACCAATACACATCCTATCTCTATCCAATAGCTCTATCTAGTCTAGATATTGCTAATATCTAGAATGGGTCGCTCAAAGGAGCTTACACCAGCGCTCCGAGAGCGTATTTGCGAACTTCATGCTATCAAATGGGGGTATAGACGAATTCACCAGCGCTACCCCTGGATATCTATCTCGACTATTCGATATACTATCAAAAAGGAACCTGAGCGCCGAATGGGTGTCTCAAAACCTCGCTCTGGTCGCCCGAAGAAGCTTAGTGAAGACGAAAAAGCTCGAATTCTGTATGTTGTCACTGAGACACCGCGTGTTACCTACGAAGATCTACTCTCTGAAGTGTCCTATAAGGTCAAAAAAGAGTCAATCCGGCGCCTCCTAAATGCTGAGAATATGCGCAAGTGGCGATGCTCCTGGAGGCCCTATCTTGACGATGAACACGCGGCTAAACGTCTCTAATGGGCTCGCCGATATGAACACTTTACACCGGCAGATTGGGCTCGTGTTTACTGGTCTGATGAGTGTACTGTTGAGCGTGGGATTGGTATTCGCCGCGAATGGACCTTTATACGCCCTCGAGATCAACCGAAAAAGGGGGAGTGCCAGGGTTTACCGCATCGCGGTAAGCAGGTTAAGTAGATGTTTTGGGCTGCTTTCTCGGCTACTCGACGTACGGGCTTAATACCCCTTTTCGGCGATCCTGCATCAGAGCGTGGCGGGATTAATCGATTCGTTATTGAAGAATTATACCGCCGAATCTTGCCAACCTTATTACCTACCGAGGATGGGATTTTTATGCATGATAATGCACCTACACATACTGCATATGTTGTACGTGATGCATTAGATGAAATGAACATCGAAGTGATGGTCTGGCCACCTCATTCGCCTGACCTCAATCCAATTGAGAACCTTTGGGCGCTTCTTAAAGCAGAAATCTATAAGATTCGACCTGATCTTATGCATATGAAGAACAATGAGGAAACGAAACGAATCTTAGTTGAAACGGCGCAGATTGCATGGCAAAATATCGATATGCACCATTTGGAACACCTTTCTGAGACTATGCCTAATCGTGTACAAGCAATTATTGAGTCAGAAGGGTGGTATACGCCTTACTAGGCCTACTATGCGTGTGCTTCTATAGTTATCTAGTATTTCCTCAATTTCAAGGAGTTCGGCAGTGGTTTTGCGACCGGCAGAATATTATATAATCAAGGGGGTGTGGGGCTAGTGTTGTTAAAACTTATGAGGTGTCACTGTACTTCAAGGTTCGTATCATGACGTCTTTTAAACCAGGCGTCTTGTCTCACAGCTGGCGTTTGGAGTCAGGGCCAGTGACAGGTCAATTTGTGGCACCTGGTTGAGTGCACTTTGCCGGGTTAGTTGATTGCTTCTTATAGAGTCTCAAAATAATCAAGCAGACATTCAAACCCGATTTTGTGTGCTTACATGGATACATACTCCGCGGGCCTACGCTTGACTGCGTGGAAAAAGGGGGCCACGAGATTGCGCTTAGGTCGTCATTAATCTCCCGTCCTGTCATCCATATTTGAAGAGGGATTGTTGAAAAGTCTATCCTTGCTGTGCACCCTGTACCCCCCGTCAGGCTCTGCAGGTTCACCACGCCCAGGTGCCAAACACACTGACCTTCCAAGCAAGACTTACGATTATAATTTGGAAGACCAGAATCCCCAGTCTCGTCGAACAGCCCAGATATGAACCCTTGGCCCAAGCACTTGTTCCAGTAGAAGTGCAAGCTACCAGTCTGTAGAAATGTCTGCCCTGGCAGGACATTGCAACATCCAAACGCGGCAGATCTTCATCCACACAGTCTGCCACTACTTACGTCCTAAGCCACGAGAGGAGCTCCGACTGCGCTCTGGTAGTTTTTACGACCGAATCAATTTTTCAATTTCGGTAACAGACATGTAACAGAGATCTAGCAATAATGCTGCCATGATTTCTCACTTGGGCCAACAGGGTCACCACGGCCTGACTTTGATGGTGTCTACGTGAACTTAGGTACGTCATAGAACCCGGCGGGGTCTGAGAAGGGAGGTCAACACTGCAAATTCGAAAGATGGCTTCTCTTGGGGTTTAAAGAATGCTTACCCTCGTGGTTGGCCATGATGTACCTCCTCGTCTCGACAATGTTGTGGCCCAGCTCGGAATTGAGCTCCTGCTGGTGAATCTGAATCCTCTCATTGCGCTTCGCTCCACCGCAAACAGCGGCCTGCGCGACATGATACCGAGAGGTACGATTGACAAGCATCATATCAAAAGGCGTCGTCGTACTGCCTTCCTCAATATAGCCGGCAATGGAAACACGATCCAGACGTGGACGACCGAATAGTAGACCCTGCAGCTCCACCGGATAACCATGGTAGTTGAAGTGAATGGGTCTGTCAGCTGTGAACAGATTGTCAAACTCCGCAGTGCTCAAAGCATGCGGATGTTGACCGGTGTTCTCCAGGATAAGCAAATCGGTCACGTTCACAACACGCACGCGCAGGGCTGGTGCACGTTGGCGCAGAAGCGCCGCGGCTTGGATCACCTCGAACATCAGCTCGACGCCGATACCCACCAGGACCACGTCTGGATCTAGACCATCGTCGGTGCTGCAGAATTTCCACACCGATGCCCCGGCACGACAGTGGTTCTCTGCTTCTTCTGGACTCAGATACACGGGGGTCGGCTGCTTGGAGCCTACCATGAGATTGATATAGTTTCGAGACTTCAGGCAGTGATGCACGGTTGTCAGGAACGTGTTTGCGTCCGGTGGGAGATACACGCGGGCGGCGTAAGGCTTGAGCTTCAGGACAGATCCAATGAATGATGGGTTTTGGTGAGAGAACCCATTGTGCTCCTGGCGTGCCCAGGTGCTGGTCTCGATGTAGTTGAAGCTGTTGAGAGAACAGTGCCACTTTGTTTCACGGGCCTAAGAGAAAAGAGGCATGAGTAATGCGTTCAGCCACGATAATACAGATATGACCTTACCATCTTGATAAACTTGGCATACTGCACCATCATGGTATGAATGATACCCAGGAAGCTCTCGTATGAAGGGAAAATCCCCACACGGCCGGTCAATGTGTACCCCTGCATGAAGCCCTGGCACAAGTGTTCACTCAATACCTCGATGACCCGACCACCGCGCGCGTTAGAGAATTCATCCCACTGGAAGTTCCGGTTGGTAGTCTCAAACACCGCATCCAGCTTGTTGCTTTCCAGTTCGTCAGGGCTGAACAGCCGTACACTGTCGGGGTTCTCTTGGACGACATCGTTTATAAACCGACCAATCGCCTTCATGGCACTTTCCTGCGTTCCCTTGCTGACACAAAACTTCCTCCAATCTGGCAAGGCTGGGGGGTTGTATTTGCCATATGCTTCAATACGCTGGCCCAGCTTCTTCTCGTTGTTCTCGGGGATGATAGACTTGATCTCGTCAATGACATCGCCGTTCTGTGTGAACAGCTCCGCGGGCTTATAGCCCGCGAGCCATTTCTGAAGCACCTCTAGTGACTCCCTGTCAGTTTTGGCCTTGGGCAGCGGCACCTGGTGTGAATGGAACGAGCCCTCAATGAATTTGCCGTGAAGTTCTTTTGGTCCCGACCAGCCCTGGAGTAACGGTCAGAGTGCTCAAGCACAGATTTGTCATGTAAACTCACCTTGGGAGTTCGTAGAATCAGCATTGGCCATCGGGGCTTGAAAATTGGGTTTCCAGAGCGAGCTGCTTTCTGAATCTTGTGGATCTCGTCCACGGCCCATGTCATCGAGTAGTGGAGGTCAGTATCAATATCGTTGAGATCTTCCACAAAGCGAACTTGATAGCCATATCCACTGAACAAGGCCGCAAGCTCTTTGTGATCCATGCAGCCGAAAATAGTGCGCTCGCTGATCTTGAAGCCATTGAGATGAAGGATAGGAAGGACGGCACCGGACTCTTTTGGGTCGATGTACTTGATGCCGTGCCACGAGCTAAACAGTGATCGTCAGAACCGCGCCGAACGGAAAGAAAGACAAGGTACGAACGTGGCAGTTGGACCCGATTCTGCCTCTCCGTCTCCAACAATACAAGGCACAATGAGATCGGGGTGGTCCATCACCGCACCGAACGATACAGCTAGGGCGTACCCCAGCTCTCCACCTTCATGAATGGCGCCGGGAGTCTCGGCGTTGATGTGGCTTGATAGAATTGTTAGCAGGAGGTTGCCGGATAGAGTTCCAGCCGAGCCACTCACCTAGGGAACCCGGAAGTGGTACTGAACGTTGAGATCAAACGATGGAGACCCTTCCCGTCGCGACTGTACTCTGGGTAAAATTTCTCCAGCGAGCCCTCCATCCATAGGGCTGCGAGGATGGCGGGTGCACCATGCCCAGGGCCAACTACATACAGCATGTCAAGGTCTCGGGTTCGGATCAGATAGTTGAGGTGGGAATAGACGAGGATGAGACCTGGGCATGTTCCCCAGTGACCTGCGAGACAACGGCATGAGTATACAATCACGGTGCTTGAATTCATGCTGAAGAAGAGCGTGCACACCTAGCAGTCTTGGTTTGATATCATTGAATATCAGATCTCTTTCCATCAAGGTATTGTCCTGGAGGAAAATCATCGCTTTGATTCGAGTTAGTGATGCCAGTCTTTTCCAGCATAAATTTGGCAGTCTATCCGGGTGACATTACCCGCAGCGATGTAGGACGCCGCTCTGCGAAACTTGAGAAAGGCATCACGGGTCTTCTGGTCCAGAGTCTGGTGAGAGAGAGTGATCTGCAACTGCGCGACATATTCTGGCAAATTCGAGGGCAAGGGCTCTGGATCGGGCCGGTCCATAACCTCTCCAGGCATGGTTGCGATGGCGGCCGAAGTATACCACGAAAGAAGGTCTTGGCGGCGGGAGATCACCACGGCAAGTCCAGAGTTCAATCGTTCCAGTAGAGACGCACGATACAGTAGCAGTGGCACGATCGAGGAGAAAGAGTAGAAGCAGAAATCTAAATATGACAGTCGCAATTAGGAGATTACCAAACAAATGGGTCATGCCATTGGGGTCTCCCCATCACTCAGCAAGAAAATGGCTATTTGATCCGCCCTGTTCCCCCTCCCGCCCCATCGAATCGACGTCACTCTCCCTTCACCACCAACTCTGACATCACCAGCAAAAACTCCCCGTTCAATCCACGTCCCAACCCGACGGTATCAACCTCATTCTTGTGACAGAGGTAAAGTCGAGAGCTGCGATTACTGCCCGCCATGGGGAAGTATATCCTGGCCGTCAACGCCGGCTCGTCGTCCGTCAAAGTCACCACCTACACATTTGAGAATCCCCCGCACGTCATCGCGGATGCGCAAGTCTCGGGCATCACGGCCCCGCCACCCATGCTCAAATATCAGCGGGGCCCCGTGAAAATGAAGGAGGAGCTAAAGGAGAAGATAAGCACCCCACAGGATGCGTTCAAGTATATCCTACATCGTTGCTTCAACGATCCCGAGCTGTCCGAGATCGCCAGTGAGCGCGATCTGGCCTACATCTGTCACCGAGTGGTGCATGGTGGGGACTACCACGAAGCTGTCGAGATTAACGACGAGACACTCCATCATTTGGAGGCATTGGAAGATTTGGCTCCGTTGTACGTGCTTCGTGACGACCGCAGGGACAATCTCCAGCTAATTCAATCGATCGCATTGCACTAGACACAATTTCTCCGCTCTCGAAATCGTGCGCCTCTGCAAGAAGGAACTCCCGAGTGTGACAAGCATCACCTACTTTGACTCGGCCTTCCACCAGACCCTTCCTCCCTACGTCAAGACATACGCTATCGATCAACAGATCGCTAAGGCGAACGGGCTACGCAAATATGGCTTCCACGGAATCAGTTACTCATTCATCCTGCGCTCTGTCTCTGAGTTCCTGAGTAAACCGCAGCTGCAGACCAACCTGATTGCAATGCATATTGGAAGCGGTGCTTCGATGTGTGCTATCAAGGAAGGTAAATCGATCGATACTTCGTGAGCGGGATATCGCCCCAAGTAGTTTTTTACCGATGCTGACGGATATTGTTAGGATGGGCCTCACTCCACTGGCGGGATTGCCCGGCGCAACACGTAGCGGAGATATTGACCCCTCGTAAGTTCACTGAATCGCAAAGGCGGGGTTTATTAAGGAGACAAGATGCTAATCGATCTCGTGGGAACAGCTTGGTGTTCCACTACACAAGCGAGGCCGGAAAATTGAGCCCTGGAAGCACCAAGGAAATGCATATCAGCACAGTAAGCCGAGTCACTTGAACCTTTACTCAGCTGCGAGGCTAACACGAGCATCAATTACCTTTCAACAGGCGGAAGAAATCCTGAACAAGCAATCCGGCTGGAAGGCTCTGACTGGTACGACCGACTTTGCCCAGATCGCAGTGGAGCACTTCCCTTCTGAGGCACACAAGCTCGCCTTTGATATCCTCGTGGATCGAATGCTAGGATTTATCGGAAACTACTATCTGAAACTAGGCGGGCAAATCGATGCCCTGGTCTTTGCTGGTGGGATTGGCGAGAAGAGCGCACTCCTACGGCGTACACTAGCTGAGAAATGCCAGTGTCTGGGCGTAGCCATCGACGCGGAGGCTAATGACAAGGGGCCAGAAGACAAAGAGACTGTCAAGGATATCTCTCAAGGTGCCGGCAAGGGGCCGCGGGTGTTGATCTGCCAGACCAATGAGCAGGTGAGTCTTGGCGTCGAAAGACGCGGGGAAGAGAATTGAAGGCTGTTGGTGACATACTAACGATTCGTCAATAGTTTGAAATGGCATATCACACCGTCCAGTCGCGACTTGGAGGGCAGTCGAGTTAGGACTCGAGAGCCATGGTGGCAAGTGCAAGTGCCAAGTGCTGGCCACAGAACAGAGAGACCGAAAAATGGTCCAGTACGGAGTACTCCTACTTTATTCCAAATCAGTTGTGATAGGTGTGGACGACGAAAGTACCAAAGCAGTCCAGTACAGTTGACGATGAGACACGAGTCAGGCCACTGCCTTGACAAATGACGAGTAACTTATATGCAACAAACATCAATCAATCTGGATCCCATACAGGGCCAACACAGTTTTGAGATTGAGGACTTCCTTTCAATTTGTACGAAACGGCACCATCCTAAATTTGCAGCTTGAAATCCTGACTGCACCGAACTTTGTAGTCACGAAGCCATTCCAACTCGTCCCTTCCAGCCCTTTCCAACAAACAGAGTCCCTGCATACCAGCGCCCACTAAGTTCACTAACCTTCAACCTCGCGCTCAGCCGACACTTAAACAGACGGCCAAGACGGTCGGCTTGAACTCTGTGTGTTGGGATTGGACAACAACAACAAAGATATTCAAGAAAGTTATGACACATCATATGGACCCAAGCTGTCGGAAACAGCAACTTACAACGGGGGGAATCGCCTTCCCCGATCCCCGATCCCCAGCAGTGAGGTAGGTTTGGTGATCACATTGTGTAATGCAAGATATAGGAAAGAAGGGGCCGGGACAGGATCACGACCGAGGAGAGAATAAGTACATATCGTACTTTTGGATGGCTGTCGGAGTTGGAAACAATCGGTCGGGAGCGCCGATCTGTGAGGTGCTTCTGCAAGTCGGATCCGAGGCTTGATAGAAAGTGAGATGTAGAAGATAGAGTAAGCATCTAATCTGGTTTTTGCATCTACTGTAAATTCTGGACTACGAACACTGTTGACTCGGGAGCCACCACGCTGGAGTTGTCGATCAATGGGGTTGGTACAAATCACATGTCGAATCAAGGCCCGGTAGCTGAAGACTGAAGAATTGGGAGATCTGATACAGAATACAGCTGAGAGCACTATGTAGTATGTACGGTAGTCCTGCAGGCTCCATTCTTAGTACTTCGTGCTCCGTACAAAGCCACTGAGATTGACCCTATGCAAAGTATCATGCTTGGTATAGCAGTGGCAAGTTCAATTGACCGGTGTGTCATGAATCTGATGCAGGCATCACGTCCGGGGTTGATGCAAATTGATTTCTAAGATATGGAATTCTGTATGCATCTGCTGCTGACTGGTGGCTGGTCGATCGATGTACGATATGCATTGTTTCCGACTCCAGGGGCTCCCAACCTCACGCCACTTCGCAGATCTCCACTGGCCGACCCGAATCCATACAAAGTCAATCCAGCAGCCAAGCTAGGCTGGCTGGAAGTAGTAGCCGCTGAGCTTCTACTGGCCGCGGAAGCTTCATTGGAATCCCGGGCTCCAAGAGGCGTTTTTGGAGGGGGGGGGGGGGGGGGGGGGGGGGGGCGAATTGGCTTTGAAGCGCCTTTATTGTTTGCATTGTTGTATCTTCTTCTAGGAGTTTGGATAGTTCAGGTCCCGATCTGCCCCCATGCATCCTCAAGGCGCCGCGAGTGTGAGGATGCAAAGGTGCAGAAGAGAGACAGAGAGGTGAGATTGATAATATTGTGGCTGCATCGAGCAACTTCGTCTATTTCTTTTAAGGCGGGAATAGTTGATCCGACAGGGAGGAAAAGCAGGATGATCGTACCCGACAGAGTGGTCGCCGGGGTTGTAGCGGTTGGCGATCGTTATCTGCCCAATTTTGTTTTTACTTTCCTATCCAGGACTCCAGTCCACTGAGTCCAGTGTCCACAGATTGTGTCACCTGCAAGTTAATCGATCGTTGGGTCAGGAAGGAGGAGACGAAAGGAGAACAAGAGGTGACGAGGCTGAGACTGGCCTGGAATAATAATGGCCACAATTAATCCCAGAGGCTGGGTCCCGACCACCGGGAAGCTCTAAATATTTTCCGGATGATCTATCAACATTCTCATTCCATTATTGTTCATTTCAATCGGCTCCAAAGTTCTACGGAACTCGCCGTGATGCGGGTTTCCGACGATCGTCCCGTGGCGGCACGAGATCCTTGATGATGTCCTCCAAACTTCCAAAGGGAAAGGGGCCATTCAATTGAGGGCCACGCTATGAGCCGGCTAGTCTTGGTAGCTGTTCTGGACTTTCGGCTTCCCGTGTTGGATCAGACAATCGCTATAGGGCGTTGAATCAGAGCTAATGCACAGGCTCCATTGCGGGTGACTGCAGCTCCCTTTCACAGTTCAGATCGCATCGTGCCTGTCCACTGGTCCAGTACCGACTACCGAGAGAGCTCGCGAGAATCATAATACTAGTCTTGAGAGCTAATGATAGCAGTGTGCTATCCACTGCGGAGGCCGGCGTACGGCGGAATACGCTCCAGGCCCAACTAGACTTAACTTCGTGGACTCTAGTGGGTACTTGGGAACCTCTAGAGAGACTGGAAGGCTGTACAAGCCAAGATGGATCCTTCCCACTATGTTCCAGAAGGGTTCTTTCCATGGAGCCCGAATCCTCCAAAGAAGCCCTGTTTTGGCCTAGAACCCTTCCATTCACCTTCTCAACGGACTACGAAACAGTAAACACAGACTAAGATCGGCCGGCTTCAGTTCCGCGCCGCTTAGCGTCATGCTGCCTGAAATCCGGGTTACCTGATTTCTGTGCAGCAGGGAGTGGTTGGGAGCGACGAAGATGGACTCGCAAAGATCAGTCCGCGACACAATGAAACGCCGCCACGCTTTTCGTTTGAGCAGATGGCGACGGTGTCAAGAGGAAAACAAAGAAACGCTTTACCGCTATGTACTTGTCCAACGTACTTTTGACAGAGTACAGTACTATGAGGTTCTTTGTGTTAAGGTGACCGATTCGGATCGATAACCCCTATATGCCGCCCCCTGCTTAGAGGCTAGGTAGAGATTATCGAGCTGCAAGGGCGCGTGTCCATTGACCACAGTCAATGCGACCGGCTGGCTAATCCGTATACAATCTCCTCCCCGATCCTTGCGCCTGCATCGCGCCACCTGTAGACGCACTGCAGGTGCGCACGGTACTGGGCGCCTGCGGCAATGCGTTCTGCAGAAGATTCTGATCGGGAAAAATTTGACATGCACGGAGTACATACTGTCCACATGTACGCGATATAAGTAAATGCAAGCAGACCATATTTGATAGGCGTCAAGGTGCTGAGCACCAAGAAGGCAAGAACGCTATGGAAACATGTTATATTAACTACTATAAATTAGAAAGTAAGCGTTGGAGTCTGGAACAGCCGAGGCATCGACTAAACTCTACGCGCTGCATCTCTGTCCACTCCAGCTAAGGGACCCAAGGAGCGTTCATGCAATCCAGCTAAACCTTGTTTCCGCGGGAGAACTAATGCATCGAGCCGCAGTCTGGAGACGCATTTTTCAGGTACCCGATGTGGCAAGCTCACATCTGACTGGATCACGCGCGAGCTGGGAACCACGGCCCTGAAATTGGGGAGCTGGTGTACCTGATGGAAAATCCTCTTGCTGCAGGGACTGATTCAAGACCTACAGAAAGACGACTTTCTTCGTTTACGCAAATCTACACCCTACACAACAAGGGTCCGTGGTTTTCCCCATAAACGGCTTCGGATGATACTGATTTCCCCGTCCTTAACACATATCGATTTAATCTGTAACCACATTCATTTACAAAGTAGTTGATCCACTAGTAATGGTATACACATCCCAGAAGGACGGCACACGGTACTCAACGGGGTTACGGGGAAGACGGACGGTGATGCCGGCGCGGACGACGGCGGACATGCACTGGGTCCAGGAACCGCCGTTGACCCAATCGCCCGTCTTGGATGGGACTGGGAGGCGATGAACGGAGCAGTCTTGACTCTTAGC
The DNA here is from genome assembly GCA_024706585.1 of Penicillium simplicissimum. Lineage (NCBI taxonomy): Eukaryota > Fungi > Ascomycota > Eurotiomycetes > Eurotiales > Aspergillaceae > Penicillium > Penicillium simplicissimum. Next base: position 4,845,466 of record JAMZTW010000118.1, read on the forward strand.
AAGTTAGCAGTGTTTCGCTCCTGTTCTCCCGTTTCTAGCGCCATTCTAGCTGTAAAAGAAACGGGGCCTACTGGACGGGATGGAGCCAGGTGCTGGGTCCACCTGGGAAGAAAAGGAAGCTCGTTACCCTGACAGTCGCTCCCGTCTCCTTTTTTGGATGGTAATCCCCCGGCGGACCAGCGCTTCCCCGTCCGGATGGAGAAAGGATACGGATTTTTACTACTGCAGATAAATCAGTTTACAGTAGACAACGGAATCTGGTCTTTGTAAGTCTGGGTTGTCTGGGATCTATTGATTGACATCCCACTTGGAGAAAACGGATCATCGTTCATCACCAGGTCCCTAACTGACGAACTACGAATAAAACAAGAAGTAGACTGGCTAGTCAATCCATAGAGCGACACAAGGTGCGCACCATCGTAACCCCAGAGAGGCACCATCGACCTTAAGAGTCATAGACCTAAATACTGATAGACGTGGAGCCGAAGTTTCGTCTACCGTGTTTCTCTCGATCTCGCTAACGGCTCCGGGGAATATTCCGTGTGGTAGATCTCCAGGCTCGATTTCAATAACTCATACTCCGATAGTCCGTTACTCCGTACATACCAATCACCTAAAGGCTAAAGCCCGGTAAGAAATTCCCTGAAATCGCGATATTGGCTGAACGTTGAGCAATATGTCCACTTGTCCAGAGTATACTTGAGCATACTCAGCATAGCCATCATTCGTTGACCCCTAATTTCATCCTTAGCGCGTTGGGAAACTTGGGATACTCGGCTGAAACAAGCTTACGAACCAATGGAGCAGGGTTGTTGGGGACACCTGGCATGTCAGAAATACGGGGGGAAACTATAATGGTGAACAGCTTCAACAGCATCATACACAAGCGGAGCTGTGGCTGGACAGGGGGAGCCACCCGCGGCTCCAGTGTGGCGAAAGTCCAGAGCTGACGCAGGAAGAGAGCTGCGTCCTTCAATACTTGAAAACGTGATACACGCTTCGTGCTTAGATAGAGTGGCATGTCCGTATGAAGTACTGTCGGTTGACAGGGATTATTAGGGTGGATTTTGTGGTTCTGGCTTTGATGACAGAGAGGAAGGACTCCAGAATGTTCTCGTGGGCCATTGCCTTTGCATCAAAGTATGGGCAAACTTTAAGCATGTCAGGCAGGTGTATTGGGTACAATCGGACAGTATGCTTTGGCCACTTGTAGTTTGGTGTAGTTTTGATGTGCTGCGATCACCAGACAATGATATACAGAGCACTTGTCGAACAGGGGACGGAGTACAGGCGATGGAGATGATTATCAGTACAACTTTCGCACTCGACGGAGCCATACTCCGCCCATCCCTGTGGATTATTTGGGGGGGGGGGGGGCCGACCCAAGTTCCCGGGAGACTGTAGAAAGGCTAGAAGGCGGAAAGAATGTTCATACGTAACCGAGACCAGGAGTGGGTGCGCTAAGGCTCCTGATTTGGCTTTCTCATCGACATGCCCGTAATGATGGAGCCTTTGGTTTCCTGTAGCGTCCCAGGGCCCACCCCCTATGATGGAGCCTGTCGATTCCTCCAACAGGATCGTGAAGATGGAGTGTTCTGATCGATCGGTCGACACTCTGGAGAAACGAGATTAAAAGTAAGGAAATGACAGAGATATTGATAGGAGAACAGAGGACAAGTAACATGAGACAAAGGAAAAGGTGGTGTTTTGGCGAGTTGGGAAAACGAGCAGGGGCAGGGAGGCATTGGATCACGATTGGTGTTGTGTAAAGAGCATGTCTGTGGCAGGATGCCACTAAACGAGGCGACTGGTTTCTCGGCAAAGCAGTCAGGAAAGAGGGAAATGAATGGCGATGAGAGAGCGAGTCCCGAGCCAGGCTACCCGAAACAAAAAGCTTTCTTATTAGTAGAAGTCTCACTTTTCATTATGATTATTCTCATAATTGGCACTTTCCACTCGGTCGCTTGCGACTCATGACTGGTAGGAGACGGAAAGCGTGATTACACGGAGGACTGCCTGGGAAGCCGAATGTCTGGTCTTGATTACTGAAACCAGGCAGTAATGTTTCTGTTTGCTAGTATCGGGCTGGCTTGGGCTGGTGAGTCCGATGTTGCTTTGCTGAATGGTGTTGGCCAGGAGACAGGATGAAGCCTCTCAACGAGAAAATATCAAGCTAAGAGGACTCAACAAACAGGAGAAGAAACCTAGGCATCATATGTCAATTGCAATGCCCACTGCCTAGGAACTTGGGTTCACCCCTGGCATTAGAGTTGCTAGTAAAGCTAGTTTCCGACTCATCTGAGGTAGCTAGTACGCTTATAGTTAGTAAAATGACCCATCTGACCGATGGAGCCCGACCACGCGAGAAGTCACGACGATGAGTTCGGCTGGATCCGTTTTCTTTTCTGTTCCTGCGGCTGTTTTCCCTTTCTCCTCTCTCTCCCCGTCTCCACTTATGCAAAAGGGCTGCCCGGACATTCGGTTCCTAACTTCCTTTAGTGGAGAGCTCGCCTGGGTCTTGACTCTTCTGGATGCCCAGTGGAATAAGACATAAAAGACTGGATAGATTTAGAAAGAAAAAGAAAAGAAATTGGGCGCGACACATGCACAGTACTTTGTCTTCCGTACGCACCTTTAATCGCGGGAGTGGATGCGGACAAGGGTCAAGCCAGATAGATAGTCTAGATACATCCAACAAGACGGGGTTGTGATGAATCAGAGTTGAGCTTTTGTCAAATTTGCTGGAATTTTGATTGATGGCCAAAAATCAGGCCCCAGTCTAGTAGTCTACTGAGCAGTGGACGACTGGGTGTTGAACGCTGAAAAGGGGGGCTTGGTTGGGTTCCTGTTCCCCGGGACCAGGGCGGGAGAGCCGCTTGGTGCTAAACAAAGAATTATGGAGCCCATAAGCTTATGATTCACTGGAAAATAGAAAACGCGAGAGTTGAAACCCCCCTAAGGGGTTGCTCAGGGCGAGGGAAGACAAATTATATTATTGTCATAATTCCGGTCTCTTAAATTCCCCTTTAGAGTATTTTTTTCGGTATTTTGGAATAATTTGATTTTATTGATCGTCCCTTTTTCATCCAGAACAACCCAATAGAATAATAGAAAAAAATCACCCATGTAAAGAATCCAAAAAATCGAGCATAAAAATCAGGGAAAAAAAATTAGACCATCAGACAAGATCAGCCTGGCTCTTTCACTAATAGCCCATCATCCTTCAGTAGTATATCTACGCAATCATTCCCTCTTCCCCCTTTGTGGAATCTTCCTCTTGTCATCTAAAACCCCGTCCTCTTGCGCAGAGTCGACATACCTAACCTCCGTCATCCTCCTATCCTATCTCCTCTCCTCTCCGTCGACGCAATTCCAATCAGTTCCTGCGCAAAATCAAGGACCAAAAAACAAAAACAAAAAAAAAAAAAAACAAAGAGAACGCCTCTTTACCCCTACCGCCCTGTCCCTGTCTTCTCCCTTGCGATACGTCTCGTTGATTTTCAACCGGATCGACCGGACCACACTTCCGCGGCACTTCTCCTTTCCCAGGGCCTCCCTTGCGGGCTGAGGTTCATTATCCCTTCTGCCCGTTGCGCTGGGTCAGATCGCGATTTTATAGTCTTGATGCTGCAGCCACCCTCACGCTTATCAGTTTGAGGATTTCTGATCTGATTCCTGGTTTTTGTTTTTCTGGGACTTTCTTGTTTGATTTGCGATTCGGCTTGGGGCAAACCGGATAAAAAGCAACGAGTCGACGACCTGTCGAACATAGGCTACCTTCCCGCCGCTGCCATCGTTTTTTTTTTTTAATTCGACGTCTCTACGCCCTTCTTATTTGCCGGGTCTGTTGGTCACATTCCTGCCCTACAATCTGCTGGCACCCGCGGTATCCCCAGTGGCCATCTTTAAAAAGGACCCTCTGCTCCGATCTTGACTGCATTTGCATCCACCGACCTGCGCCATCGGTTGACGTCTAGAACACCGACCTTTTTTCGTTCTCTTGAATTTTCGTCCGTTTTGGGGCTGTGGACTGGGATTGACTCTGATTGAATTCTCCACTGGTCGAGAAGCAACTATATATAAGAATCGTTCGTGGTGTTTACTTGGTACGTTCTTCATCCTCATTCTTGAGAACCCTGCGCGTTGCAATCAATTCCAACCCTTGTTCTTGTCGCAACTTCTCCTCGACCGCACCCTCGTGTCTTAACGACAACTTATCTAACAATGATTGCCTCCGCAGATCTCAACATGATTCTCCGAGATTTGTCTGCTTTCAACATGGGCCGCGGTGCCTACGATACGACGGGCGTAAAGAAGCCTGGCGCGCCTCCACCACCTCCGAAATAAATCAACCCGCTATGATACCCCCGACCATCACTCTACCTATACTCCCGCGCTGGCGGTAATCGCTTCTGGAATTTCCTTTTTCTGGCGCAATCTCGGATGGCTGGAGTTTTTGACGCTTTCCACGTTGGGCGTTTCATATCATATTTCGGTCAGTGCGGCTCTTTTACCCATCTGCCTCATATTGGGCATCAATGCTAACAGCTCAAACAGACAACTGTAACATTATTCCACTCGGTCGAATTGTCGATTTTTTTCGGTCATTCTGCTTGTCTATTCGCTGCTGGCCTTGCGCGACCTCATATACCCTTTTTTAATTTCTTCTCTCTGCATCGTTTTCGGATTTTTCAGCGTCGACGCTTCTTCCCGCCTTTCACTTCCTTGTCTTCGCATGTGCGCCTTATACCTAATCTCGGATCCTCGACCTCAACCTTCTATCCTTCCGCCTCACCATCGCCTTCTCTTGATCCCGCCGAGTCCCTCGGGACTTCAACCACGTTACACCTCACCCGGTCGATCTCTCAAAAAGTGTCTTTTTTCGCTCTCATTTCCTTTGTCCTGATTTTTGATCTGCTGTGTCTTTTTCTCTCGGCGTTTTGGCATAGACGGGACGGAACTTGTTGCATGGGATGCATGGGCTGATACCAGAAGAACCTAGACCTTCGACCTCGCGGTCAATAGCATGTTTTTGCTGACTTTACTTTCTTGGAACGCACCGGTGCTCTGACTTGGCGCCTCTTCCTGTACTAGTACTTGTACTTGTATTTTTATCTGTATTACAAGTCGCTTTTGATGTCTGTACAATATTTTGCGCAACGATTGGGAAACAAAAAAATGCACGCGCCTTCTGGTTCACTTCGACTTCCGCTTTCCCCGGTCTAGACTGTACACTACTGTAGTTCGATCTCCAAAATATCAGAACTGATTCGTGTAGAACCCGGACTGTCGTGTCGCTCGGGTTTGACCGCGGGATCAGCCAGCAGAAGCGTCGGGCAGATTTGCTTGACGACCGGCGCCGAGCTAGGAACCGCCAGCCTGGTTCTTGATGCAGATCCCTGTCGCTGCATCGGCAGATGGATCCCGAGCCTGTTGGTGGAATTTGCTGGCGTTCGACATCATCTTGCATATTAGTTGGGCACTAGCCAGGGACGAGCTGAGGAGGCTCCTCCCGTGCCTTACCCCACTATTTCACGATACTCTAGAGCGATTCTTCTTTTGGTTTACATTGACTCGAGCAAGGAGCAGTTGTCCCACGGCCGCTTTTTTATGAGGTGCTTTTCTATGAAAAGCGTCGTTCTCTAGTCATCCTATGCTGCAACACATGATCCATGGAGGTGGGTGCAAGTGGCCGCGAGCCTGGTCTCCGGATCCGATATATAGTGAGCACCCAGCGAACCCTGAGGGAAGAAACCTGACAGCCCGAGTGTGGCATCCAGGTCCATGTTAATGTTTCGTTCGCATGTAAGCCTAGGTAAAAGTACGTTTCATTGCGGTAAACGAGCCTTATCGAAGATGAAGAATAGACTCGAACAACGAAACAAGTCAGATAGATCTGGGACAAAAGCAGCTCTCTTCCTTCGTATCTACCTAATCCATCAAGTCAACAAAAGACAGAATACAACGAGCGGTACAGGTACGAGAGTAGAATCGGCTACCCTGCAGGAGCTTGATATTTCTCTGTCTATCAAAGCCCCGGGCAATTGGGACTTGCTAATCGTGGCGCAATTGTTTGATATTTCGCCCAAGATCAATGCAGGTACGACGTCTACTCACGAGTAAGCCCTAAAGGTCGCTGATTTTTCTTGTTGAAAGATTAGCTTGAATTGTTACAACTTTTGAGACATTTGCTAACATGAATCAACTTTAAGATAAGTGAACGATGGTCAAACTGACCGCCAGAACATGCATAAGCATCATGTTCCCACCTTTCTCCTCAGGTGTCCAACACATGTGAAATCTTTAGACACATGGTCAATTGAGTCTAAACGTTTCGTTTCGGGTCCTGGTCAAGTCAATAGATGCTAAGTTTGAAGGGGTATGGTGAGACATGCAGAATGATAGGAATCCATACTCAACAGCAGTGCTTACAAGACCCTAAAACCGTAAAACGATGTCCGGTTTAGTAGAGACGACGGAGCAGCGCAATTATTCATCTGACTCAAGGGGCCATTGGGGTCATCCTAGGGCTTCGAGGAAAATATGAGAAAAGAGTCCACCAAAAGGGAGCTGTCAGACTAACATCAAGTAAAAGTCCGGACTAAATCGAAGTGGCCTGGCCTGGCGACGTGTACTGCATCAAGGATCATGGTACAAGACACAAGACAGGGCGACATTGAAGGCATCAAACTTGCTGTACGAGCCTTGATTATACGGGTCTCAACTAGTGTCATTAGTGTCAAGAAGTATTAAAAAACCTAGTGTGAGTTGATCACCAAATTTAGAGGTTGTGTTGATGGTACCTTTTGGCCTTTGTATACACAGAGTCTTCGTATAGCCCTTGTAGAAGCCCGTGACTGCTGAGGCCTGCTATTCGCGCTAAGCCATATTGGGACAACCGCCATCATCATCGACCTCCACTTCCAACTCTCTTAGCTTCCCCTGTGGATTGCGACATCTTTCCTCATCTCTCATCTCGCTTACACGACAAACCGTAATACTCGTGCTCCTCTTCAGATTCCACCTTGAGGGTCCCTGCCCATACCGCCGCGACCAAAAGCCGAGCCAGCCAGCTCATCCTTCTGCCTGATCGCCCCGATTACCTCAACAGGCGTCGCTCCCTGCACGACGGCCTAACCCGCAGTCTGCTTCAACACCACTACACATAATCTCACCGTCTCCGTCATGTCCGAGTCAGCGAGTGCAAATGCGCCGAAGCCAAGCAGCAGCGTCAAACTAGTCCTGCTCGGCGAGGCCGCCGTCGGCAAGGTACACTTGTTCTTATACCGTGTTACACTGGAAATGATAGCTGACCGCGGGTTCACTTTGGTTACAGTCATCACTTGTCCTTCGGTTCGTCAATAATGATTTCCAAGAGAACAAGGAGCCGACAATCGGCGGTAAGAAGTTCCCCCTTCCCGAATGGGATTCCGAGCTTCGAGACGAGGGCGACCATCTACTGCTTGCCTACTCTTACATCCGGATGGCGGTCTTACTCGGAGTCTCAAGAAGATGAGATCTTAGAAGGGCAGCAGCCACGTGGTTCCATCGTCTGACAGTGATGATACGGTGTGCTAACGTCATCTTTCAGCCGCCTTCTTGACACAGAAATGCACACTCCCTACGCGCACAATCAAGTTTGAGATCTGGGATACCGCTGGCCAGGAACGTTTCGCCTCACTTGCCCCAATGTACTACCGCAATGCCCAAGCCGCTCTTGTCGTCTACGATGTCACAAAGCCGTCGTCGCTGACGAAAGCGAAGCACTGGGTTGCTGAGCTGCAGCGCCAGGCTAGCCCCGGAATTGTCATCGCTCTCGTCGGCAACAAGCTGGACTTGACCAACGATGGTGGTGATGCTGCCGGAGCTTCGGCCGCTCCCCAGGTTGAGTCTGAGTCGACGGAACAAGATGGAAACGAGGGAGCTGGCGAGGAGGTCGAGGGACCGCTTGCCGCTTCGGGCGACGCTCGGAAAGTATCGACTCGCGAAGCAAGCACATACGCTGAAGAGGAGGGACTGCTGTTTTTCGAGACCAGTGCAAAGATTGGAACTAACGTCGTGGATGTCTTCACGGCGATTGCTAACGCCATTCCGGAGAGCAGCCTGAAGACCGGCCGAGGTGCTGCAGGTGCTGGACAGACTGCGCTGGGAAGCCGATCGGGCGATGATTCGCGGGTTAATCTGGGTGACCGAAGTGCCGCGACAGCCAAGGAGGGCTGCGCTTGTTGAGCTGTGAGCTGTCGTGGTTCATTGACGTTTTTGCCTCTGCAATTTTCATGGGTCTAGGCGTCCCCTCTTGATTGTTTGCGCCGCTCGATTTGTACCGCTCATTATGGTAGGACAACCTAACTGTCTGCCTTTGTGCTCATATACCTCGTCTCGACATGCGTCGTGTTTAGTTTCCGCCAATGCTAGAGAATTGTAAATTGCCCAGTTGACCACACTTGATGGACTTTTTGTATGAAAACCCCACAGCCAATGAGAAATGACGGCCAGCCGAGGGACCACCCGCGTCACGGGATCACGAAGTCACGGGACCACGGAACCCCCCAAGAAGAAGCCCAAAACGAGACTGGCAGACTAAGCCCAATTGAGCGCTAGCGCACTCTAAGCGAAGCCAGCGATCCCACAGCAAATTCACCATCACTTGAGACCGTGAGAACCACTCCCCTCCGCCGACCTCAACCCAGCACCTTCGCAGCACTCCGTCGCTCGCAATCATGGCTGCCATCAACAAGATTGCCCTCAACTCGCCCTCCCGGCAGAACCCCTCCGAGCTGGAGACCGCGATTGCCGGTGCTCTGTTCGACCTCGAGAGCAACACTCAGGACCTGAAGGCCTCCCTTCGCCCCCTGCAGTTCGTCTCTGCCCGTGAGGTAAGAATTGCGTTTCTTGTCGACAATTACAACGTTCCGAAATCGCGCCGAGGAAATCCAATTGTGCGGTGATCTGTGATCGGTGCAAGAGATGGAATTTTGTGGACGATTTGTGGACATATATCAAATTACGACTTTGAATGCCACACAACATGACTCGGGTGAAAAACGATAATTATGCTGGGGAACATGATCACTGGCAAAGGGATTCCTCGACGTCGACTACGGAGCGCATTGATTTCTGCAATTGCGATTTGTGTGCGCGCACTCTTGGCCGAACCGAAATTCTAACATGGACTTTCGCTATCAGGTCGAGGTCGGCCACGGCAAGAAGGCCATTGTTGTCTTCGTCCCCGTCCCCCTCCTGCAGAGCTTCCACAAGATCCAGCAGCGGTAAGCCCGACCAACCCCAACTCCGAGCATCGATCATTTCGCTTCCCCCCGCGGCGGAACCCAAACATGCAGTGGGGCTAACATATGCAATTCTTTCCAACAGCCTGACCCGCGAGCTGGAGAAGAAGTTCTCTGACCGCCACGTCCTCTTCGTTGCTCAGCGCCGCATTCTGTCCCGCCCCAAGCGCTCCGTCAACTCCCGCACCAACCAGACCCAGAAGCGTCCCCGTTCCCGCACTCTGACCGCTGTCCACGACAACATCCTCGCTGACCTGGTCTACCCCGTTGAGATCGTCGGCAAGCGCATCCGCACCAAGGAGGACGGCTCCAAGACCCTCAAGGTTGTCCTGGACGAGAAGGAGAAGGGTGGTGTTGACCACCGCCTCGATGCCTACGGCGAGGTCTACCGTCGGTTGACCGGCCGTGCTGTCGTGTTCGAGTTCCCCCAGAGCGGCGCCGAGTACTAAGCATGTGCTGTGTTTTGGGAGTGGGATGACAAAAAGAGGAGATATCGGTGTATTTTGGGAAATTTGCTTGTTTCTAGGTCTGAAACTCACTAGATTCAAGGAAGAGAGCATGATGGGTGAAAGACCAAAAAATGCATTTCACGGGTTTTCTTTGAGTTATGTTGCCGCCACCCCCCAACCCCCATTGAATGGTGCATGGTTCTTTTTCTAGTCCTCTTCCGGCTCTCAATTCTCCTCCGCGAGGCGACAGAGCTGAATATCCCATTCGGGCCGTGTTTCTTTCTTAATGAAGATGGGATGGGTATATGTGATAACATTCCAATGGATTATTTCCAACCTTTTCAAACAATGCGCCCGTAGTCTGGAGATTCTTAGCGTCCTTGCTGAGGATATTTTTACGATAGTGAGCAATGTATATGCTACGTAGCCACTACAAGCTTTGAGCACTTGGGAGAGGACGACGATCCAAGACTTGCCTACTTGTAAAATGAACCAAATGATTGGATGTATACGCATTACGATTGGGGGGGTATGGAGAAGCCAAATTATGAACAGATTCAACCATCTTCAACCACCATCTCTACAAAGAGGCCTGAATCCTCCCAACCCCTAGAACCATCCAGTATGCCAACTCTCGAGCCACCAAATCATCCGGCTTCGACGCCTTTCCGACATTCTGTTGTTCGAGTTGAGCCTCCGCATCCCATTCCATGTGCACAAACACCGGGATTTCCAGTACATCTTCATCCTTCTGGAAGCCCGCCGCGGTATCACTGTCCCTTGGCTGGCCGTCCTCAGCTTGACTGCCCGGCAATGTCCCTGGGACTACCTCCAACACGACTGTAGTCCAATTGCGGCCCTTTTCCCACACTTTTCCAGCCTCGGGAACTTTCTCGCCGCCACGCATGCCGGTAATTCGATCACTCAGCGGCGCGGTCGCATTCTGCAATGCTTCATCCCATACATCGCTGTTGGCGCCGATTTCGAACTGTGGACAGAGCACAGTGACCTTGGTCGCTACTATGCCCGGGGTCACGGAGGGCGTGGCCAGCGTGATGCGCACAGGGTCGAACATGTGGTTCTTCAGGGTGAGAAGAACGTGGTAAGGCCGAAGCGGAGAAAGCGCATTCAGATCCGGAGTCGCGACCGAGCCTGGAATCGAGGATAACGATGGCTGAACCAGAGGGCGTAGGGTTGGGAGGGGGATATAACTCAGCGCGATGAGGCGGATACGGAAACGTGTGGACTGCGGCTTGGTCTCGGGTTTCACTAGAATATGCTTGCATGACTTGCAACGCTTAGCGCGTTTGGTGCGCAGCAGGACTGGGAGCGGGAGGAGGTCGTCCACGAATCGTACATCGGGCGATTGCTCAGTACGCTGGCTGAGGGATGCGACGCCGTCCCACCCGCACTCCGGGGAGGCGATGCGCTCGATTAAGGCCGTATCAGCGTCCCCGGAGGCAACGCGGAGACCCTCGCTGGCAGTGAGAGCTTCACGCATGACTGGGGGCTTGGATTTTGGTTTCTTAGTACCGCCGTACAGTCCACTCAACCGTGAGGATGAGGCGTAGAGAGACATAAGTCGGTTCAATGCTCCGGGCGACGAGAATCCAAATTCTGAGCTGAGAGGGTCGCTGGGTGAATTTGAGGTCTCTGATATCTGTGTGCGATAGAAAGATTTCAAGGCAGCAAAACGGGCTTCTGCGCCGAGATTAGGCGTAGGTGTGGTGTCTTCCTTGGAAGCAGACTGATCTGCATTACGCTCGCTAGTATTGGATTGCTCGTCGATGGATGCAAAGTTGGACAAGGGGGATTTCAAATCCCCAAAGGCGCGCGATCCTTGTCGCGAACGGGTGTCGAATGTGGGTGTCGTCGAATCGGTCATCTTCTGGAGCTGGCTGCGGATATTGGTGGGCTTGTCGAATTTGATACCGATATCCAGTGTTGTCCATAGACAGTAACCACATGAGAGCACCCACGGACCTTGACCACTGCCATTTCCGGTGACATTCTCAATCGTACTCACAGCAAGTGGAGCTGTACAGACGGGGCAATTGAAGCAGTTTCGCCCGCACCTGGTAGTGGCGGGAGTTAGCAAATAAGCAATGAAGGCATTACAGAGGCGAACATACCGACCACTGTCACTGCGCACCATGCTACTTGGCGTCTCAAACAGGCAATTGGGACAATACCAGCTCACGATTTCCTCCGTTATGCATCGGGGACATTTGATCTGGTGGCAGTCCTCACAGTACAACAGTTGTTCAGGTGGGTACAAGGAGAAATTTGACCGGGGCGATCGAGGATCAAATGTTTGTTCCTCGTCATCTTCTTCATCAACCTCCTTATCGTCTGGCTGATCTGTGTTTTCTCGACCATTGTCGGCCTCAGTGTCCCGCGCTGGGGCAGATTTCTGCGGCGATTCCCGTGACCTTCGCTTCCTGGCTGGGTCAGGGACCGGCGTGTCGGCACAGGGACAGGAGATATATGTGTAGGGAAATGGACGGGACATTGTGTTCGTATGTGTTGGGGATAATCGGTAGGCAATGGTGGGAGAGAGAAAGGGGAGGTCGTAACACTCGATCAATGCATGCTTCGTGTCGACCGGAGGATGTATACAAGGGGAAACGGAGTGGACGGGATCTGAAGCGGCGCAAAAAGGAAACCTGAGAATTATCTGGTGTGAAGGTTAGCGATTGTCCTTACTGCCTCAGTCCCAGTCTGCAATCGAGTCGGGCGCACCTCGGAGGAGGGGAAGCGCGCTGATGTGAAGGACTGACCAAGATTCAACTGCAAGAATTGGATACCTGTCGCTAGCCCGCAAGCTCCGGAAGCGGAGATTCAGCTTTGCAATGTCGCACTGTGGCCAGGGCGACTGAAGTGCAATTGCTGGTACAACGTGGACGTGTGCGCGATCGCGGAGAGAGAGCTGCGGAGGTTCCGCAATCAACAATCGACGTCAGAACAAAATTTAGGACTCGACACCTCCGAAGTTCGAGCTTCTGCACTGCCAACCCGGCACCTGCGCAAAATGTTCTAGAACATCGAACCCGCATCCACTTACAAGAACTCAATCGCCTCATTTACAGCTATCATGATCACCCTCCGCACATTCCGCACCACAATTTCCCGGCGATGCGTCGCCGCAACCCCCGGCGTCCGAAGCTACGCTAGCCAGACGCCAGGCAACCCCATGATAGAGATCTTCAACCGCAAAGCGAAGCATCTACAGAAAGACCGGGCCGCTCGAAATGTGGAAGAGAGCCGAAAGACAGACTATCTGAAAGATGAAGTTGCGCTGCGCTTGTGCGAACGGTTGCTGGTAGGCAATTCCTTGAATCAAGGCCCACGGAGCTCTGCACAGGGGACAGTTGCTGATATGGACATGTTCTCGGACCAATAGGATATCAAGCGCGAATTTCCTCATGTGCTGGACCTGGGCGCAAACAGCTGCAACATCGCGCGGGCATTGACAACACCGAATCTCGACGTCGCTGTACCGGAGGGTACCTCGTCACCACCACTCGCGGAACGAATCTCGAAGCTGACATGCGTGGACACATCACATGCACTGCTACACCGGGATGAGGAGTTGCCATTCAATAACGAGATCAATATTCATCGTGATGTGATCCCCGACCTCGAGACACTCCCATACCAACCCAACACATTCGACGCGGTCTTGTCGTCATTATCCATCCACTGGATCAACGATCTGCCAGCATTGCTGGAGCAAGTCAACACTGTCCTCAAACCCGACAGTCCCTTCATTGCAGCAATGTTTGGAGGTGACACTCTTTTCGAGCTCCGTGGATCGCTTCAACTTGCTGACATGGAGCGCCGGGGTGGTGTCAGTCCGCATATTTCACCGCTGGTTGACGTGCGAGACGTCGGCAACCTACTGAACCGAGCAGGATTCAAGATGCTTACTGTTGATGTCGAGGACATCGTGGTGGAGTTCCCCGATACTTTTGCCCTGATGCAGGACTTGCAGGCCATGGGCGAGAGCAATGCTATCTTGCACCGCGAGGCTGGACCCTTGTCTCGGGACGTCTTGCTGGCAAATGAGGCTATCTACAGGGCGATGTATATGGAGGACGATGCTCCAGGGATCCCAGCTACGTTCCGGATGATCTATATGATCGGATGGAAGGAAGGCGGCAACCAGCCGCAACCGCTCCAGCGCGGAAGCGGGAAGCTGAATCTGAAGGATATCCTGGGTGGTGGTGATTTCCAAAAGCCGTGAAGATATTGCAGGTGCATAAGAGGAGAAAAACCAATGGGATGAATCAGCATAATGTCATAGTATATCGATTGTAAAACAACCACGCTGAAAGCAATACACAGAGGGGGATTGTCCACGGAGGAAACGTATGAAGTACAATCAAAGCCTCTACCAAGACCACGAATCAAAGAAAACTTCACTCGGCTGCTTCCGGTCAAACAGTCCGGCGGTCCGTCATGACGCGGACAATAGACCCAGTACCTGTCAACTCGACCAGCTTCTCATGCCAGTTCAGCAACACACTCATTTGCTGGCCACCACCACCCTCACCCAGGTTCCGGGCCTGGATTTGAGAAAACCCAGTGGCTTGAGGGGAAACGGTCTTGCGAGGGGACTGGGCACCACTGCTGGGGGCGGACGAGGACATTCCCTTGTAGCTGGTTTGTGTAAGCATAGATCCTGGCTGTGATCCGGCATAGGACTCCAAGCAGTCACACTTACATATACTTCATCAGGCAGTCCGCCCGCTCTGAGCCGCCATCACCACTAGTAACACCCTCCAGGACACGAGTCATCTCCGCCTGCCGAATGCCCTGCAGCACCTCAATCACTGTAGCGAGGTGCACCTCCTTAGCGCGGTCGTCGCCGCCCAGCGGCGCAGTGTCCAAAACGTGGCGCAGGGCGCCCTCAGTATCGCCGCTCCGCAGCAGTTGGCGAACCTGTGTGGCGACGTTGGCGGCATCACTGGCAGTCTCCGGCTGGGGCAGTGTGGCAGGAAGGAGGGTCTCCATGGGGAAGTTGACTGACGACTCGGGGTCGAGCTGGTCGATGTTGATGGTGCGGTAGTTGATTTGCGACATGATGGCGGTGGCGCTGTGGCTTTTATTCCGTGGAATGTGAGGGTGCCGTAGACTCCGGACGACAAGACAGGGTTTAATCAATCGAGGAGCTTTAACTGTAAGGTTCGCCGGTAGCTGGGTCGTGACCGTGTTGGTACGCCGGTGCGGTGGTCGGAAAGCGGGGAGATCGGAGAGAAGGGAAGATCCCCAGTGGCACGAGAAGACGAGAGATGGGGTGGGAGAAGGTGAGGGGGCCGTCTTTTTCAATTTCAGGTGACTGGATGCCGGTATATTGCAAGAGTGCAGTGTCAATTGCCTAGAGAGAGTCAATAGGGAGGGGAATGGTTGGAGCTGCTCAGCACCGCCGCTGTGGGGGGTGACGGAGTCTGGATGCCTCAGGCAGAACTGCTATCCCGCTGCCTGGTAGAGTACGGAGTAGCATATGAACAGTCTTGGAAGTTAAACTTCGAGATTTCTTCTTCTTGGAGCTCATTCAAGGTGCATGTGAGGAGAATAATAGCTAAAATTATGGTGATAGGGCTTGAACAGAATATGACAAAGCTCATGTAAATTCAATGGAAAGCCTGGAATCAGAGACAAGAAATATGCTCCAGCTGTCTTTAAGAAATTCTCTCCCGAGTTCTGAATTGCCTTACCAGACTTTCTGACTCTGCCCGAACAACCTTACTTCTACTCAAGGGCAGGTAGAAACAGTACGATCTGAAATATCTCCTGGGAATTTTCTCATTTTACAGGCTTTCTTAAGGCCTTGTGATTTGAGCCCGTTCAACCGCAGAAGATCGGGTTGAAGATTGTATGATCCTTTCGTGCTTTTTCCTTCGGCAGTTGCCAGCGATACCTGCATGATTATTGTGGACCTCTGGAGGCTTACGTACCTGAGAATGCTACCTTGTATGAAGTACGTCGACGTCTCCTCTCGCTATGGATCTGAAATTCAAGAGTGTTCAGCCGCCGTAGTTCTACACTGATATACTCCTCGAATTCATTCCGCATCCTACTCACGAGGAAAAACGGAAATGCCCCAGTCCTGCACTTGAGCTACCCTTAGGGTTTCTCGGCATCTAGTCAGAATTAGGAACTCTAGGGAGAACCTTGCCTTTTTGAGCCATAGCATCAAGCTTTTTAAGTTCACCTAGGACTCACAGCGGTTATCAATGTTGTTTGTTGAGATGTTAGTTGCGCGCCCTGTGAAGTACAGGGCGTTGGTCATGATGAAATCCCGCATGATTCTCCTCGCCGTATACATAGCCAAGAATCTATACGACCTAGAGGTCTCCATTTTCTAGATGCGGCACAGAAGTTTATTCTGCCTGGATGCAATTCCATTTGGTAATCGTCTTGTTAGAAGAGCTTCTCCGAGGTCGGCAATCTCAATCTCAAGACCCCGCACGGAGACATCCGCCAGCCTGCGGAAGAATAGATAAGAGGTGAATCATCGTCGCTATCTTGAAAATATTGAACCCAGATAGGTGGGTGTCACGAATCCCGGCCAAGAAGACATATTGTTGGAAAGGCGAACGTGCATATAAGGAGTGCAGCTGGTTCTTCTGAACCTACGGCCTTGGGAAAATTCACTTTGATTTGTTCCCAGGCGAACCTCCCCAACCACACCATGACTGAGAGTATTACAAAAACAGGCAAGTCATAGGAAGCTTCGGTGTTTAGCGTCCGATACTGATTTGAGTTCCACAGGCGCTGTTGCCATGCTGTCAGGTAACGCAGTGATCATCACTATTGCTTCGTTCCTGGCATTTGTTCTCTATCGCTTCGTCTACCAGCCTCTTTATGCAAGCCCTCTCGGACAAGTTCCAGGCTCGAAGCTATTTTCGGCTACTAAATGGCGACTTGCACTTGCTGACTATCGTGGCATCCGAACACAAACCATTCATTCTTTACATCAGCATTACGGCACTGCTGTACGCATCGGCCCCAACGAAGTATCCTTCTCCTCTCTGAGCGCTTTGAGAACAATCTACGGGGCTGGGTCTGGTTTTGAAAGAACATTCTTCTACCGGATGTTCGATGCCTATGGGCGCCAGAATCTCTTCACATTTGCCGGAACTAAACAGCACGCCGAGAGGAAGAAGCTGCTTGCTCATGCCTACTCAAAAAGTGTGATACTTTCGCCCAACGCGATTGCAAGACCGTTGATAGAGAAGAATGTCAACAGCTATCTTGACCTTCTGGAACGCGAGAAAGATGTGGCCGAGGAGATCTTCCAAAGCCTTCATTGGTTCAGTTTGGACAGTATCACCGGCTTCCTGTATGGAGACAAGTATGGAGGGACCCATGCAGTCACGGGGAATGCAACACACAGACAACTCATCGGCGACATCATTGATCCCAGTCGGCGAAAGCTGAGTTGGTATGCCGTTCACCTAAAGCGCTATACCAAGTGGCTTTATTCGCGAACCGGAATGATGGAGAGACTAATCACCAATCTGGGATTATTGCCAATGCAAAAGCCTGCCACGTACACTGGCATTCGAGCACACGCTCTCCACTCATGGACGCAATTCGAGGCCGCTGCCGTTGAAAGTCCCCCGTCCCAGGACTATGCCATCATCGAGAAGCTGTGGAAAACCAGTAGATCTGGCAAAGGAACTCGCCTCGACGGCCTTGATATGGCTTCCGAGTTGGCGGATCATTTTCTTGCAGGTATCGACACAACAAGCGACTCGCTGATGTTTGCCATATGGGCCCTCTCTCGGGAAGAGAACCGCGAATACCAGGAGAAGCTGATCGACGAGGTCGATCACATCCCCGGCACAGATTGCAATGACGAAGGCAACCCGACCGCGGAGGCTGCGGACAAACTTCCATATCTCGATGCTGTCATCAAGGAGACTCTCAGACTCTATGCCCCCTTGCCAGCCTCGGAGCCACGGTCACTACCGGTTGACACCACAATTGATGGATATTTGATCCCTGCTGGAACTGTGGTGAGCATGTCACCCTACACGCTCCACCGTAATCCAGAAGTGTTCCCCGAGCCTCTGAAGTTCAAGCCTGAGCGGTGGCTTGGCCAGTGTGGAGATTTGGCCGAGATGAAGAAATGGTTCTGGGCATTCTCAAGTGGAGGTCGCATGTGCATTGGATTGCAGTAAGTACCGCCCGGAAGCTTTTGTGAGACCGAGCTGATGAACTGGCCAGTCTTGCTATGGCAGAAATGACAACCCTGCTTGCTGCTATCTACAGGCGTTATACAACTAGTGAGTATGAGCGGCAAAGAGGTACAAGTCCAGTCATCACAAGTCGATTTGAAGTATTCTATGATGAGACTCTTCCAAAAGCCGAGGTGAGAAGCAGACTGGCTCGAACATGGGTGGCTCCCAAGCTAATTTCTCTGCCTCATCTAGGAGCATGAATGTTTTATCAAATTCGAGAAACGACATGGCGATATTGATGCCTAAACCCGGGACCAATTGGGATCAACACGGCAGCTGTCAATCTATCTTTCCGTGGTAAATCTTGCGGTTCTTGAGATAGTAATTGATATTTGTCTTGTTCTTGGCCACACTCGTTGCCATTGAAGGAACGTTTTTATCATGTAATCCATAGTGCCTTGCCGAGGCGTCTTCTCTATTGATCCTAGGACTCCTGTCTTCCTCGCCGTCTATTCTCAGGCCACACGATTGATGGTCTGTCCATAACACCACCGCTCAACTGTCTCTTTAACACCTGCTTGAAGATTACCCATCGTCCTCTCTGCAAACCAAGCAAGATGCGGACTCAGAACCAGATTCAAGCCGTCCGCCTCCAACACAGGCGATCCGCCTCTCCCCACAGGCTCATTCGCATACACATCCATGCCAGCCCCAAAGATCTCCCCCTGTTTCAAAGCACTAACAAGCGCCTCCTCATCCACTATACCGCCACGAGCAACATTGATCAGCACAGCCTGGCACGGCATCATCCGCAGCTCCTCGGTTGAAATCATATTCACCGTCTCGGGCGTTCTGGGCAGACACAGTATCAACACGGTCGATCGTCGAAGCGCATCTTCAAAGGAAACCCGATCTGCTCGCGGCCGTTGGCCCCGTCGCTCAGCCACAATTACATTCATCCCCAGAGCCGTTGCCAGTGTCCGAATTCGTTGACCCAGCGCACCATACCCAACAATCCCGACCGTCTCCTCGCTACAAAGCAAAGGGGCCTTGCCATCCGCGGTTCGCAGTCGCGGGTGCAGAGATCCATTCGTTTTCCACTCCGTCTCCCCCCCTTCCGCAGGCACAGTGGTCACTGCATTCGTCAGATGAACGAGGTTCCGCCGCGTCGCAAAGTACAGTGCGATCGCGTGCTCGCTGACGCTGTCGATGTTCGTGCCGGGGCAATTGCACACGGGGATTCCGCGGGCTTTCGCGGCTTCTTTGTCGATGCAGTCTGTTCCGGATGCGAGGACCACGATTAAGCGGAGGCGTGGGGTTTTCTCGACGCTTAAGATCTCGGCTGTGAGTCGGATTGTGGTCGTGATCACTATTGTGGCGTCTTTGACCCGCGCGCTGAGCTCTGCGGGTGTGGTCCACTTGTGGATGGATTTGGTGTGTGGACCTGGGAGGTCGAAGTCGGGTATTGGGCAATGGATTGCTTCGAGGGCGACGATGTGGTGGGCTGTTTCTTCTGCGGGCATTGTACTGTCTGAGTGCGGCGTGGATGAAAACGATGGAGGGGTACAGCTGGATGGGAGGGGTATGATGCGATGCAGGCGAGGCTGGCGTGTGTGAGATCTGGGTATTGGAGACTGATACCGGTTCAAATTGAATTCGAAGATTTATAGGGAACAATCGCACTGTCCCGTTTATAACCGAGCTACTGCAGTGGTGTCTACGGAGTTGGTAACTTGGTTGATGATCTCGAGAATGCGCGTCAGGTTTGATTGAGTTCCCCCGAGATACAGATGCCGAGCTGGTGGACTTCGCTCGCCGAGGCTCATCTGAAATACAAACTTTCGGCTAAGATGTTATGCCTTGATCCTATGTCTCCTTCCTACATAACCGATTAACTTCGAGCTTGGATTGAGAATGTATAGCGTATAGATAGCCGTTTCGCGCCCATTACCTCCTCCCATCCGGGGTTTGGATGTCACTGAAGGGCGTGCCAATAGAATGGATTCGAGTCTCAAAGATACCAAAGATACCCACTCGACTCCAATGAAATTCTGCGCACAGGCGAATCAGTACCTCCCCGGTGTATACTTTGATTCTCCCTATCTGACCGTTCATGATTCAATCTGCACAGTAATCCGCCCCTCACTAACCAGAACCGAATCACCACGAAGCCGAATCTCGGCGGGCCTCTCTCCATCTTCGCTCCGAGTAACAGTGACAAAGATATCATTCCTCCTCCCCATCTCAACGCCTTGAACAATATGATAATAGAAGGGTCCGACTCCCAACTCCCTACTCTCACCCAACGCTAGAAAGCAGGCAAGTGCACTAGAAGCACTGCCAGTTCCCGGATCCTCCCACGAGACGAACATTCTCGTTCGAAGCTGCGTGCACCCATTCTCGTCCTTGCCAAGAGTGACAAAGTATTTGGTTCCCGTCAAGCCACAGTTCCATCCGTCGTCCAGGACGTCAACGTCCACCTCATCCGCAAGTAAGTTGGCTGAAATGCCTGCCAAGGTATCAATGTCTGCAAGCTCAGCTAGAACAAATAATAGCCCCTTCACCAGCGAGATGACCGGAGCTGCGCCGTTCACGACGAGATTGGATTCAACGGACGCCCGGTGCTGGTGCCATTCGAATGGGATGACAGCGCTGAAAAGACCAGATGCCTCGTCCTGTGAAACCGCGAGAGGACCCGCTTTCGTCACCAATTCTTTTAGATTGATAGAACCGCCGGCATATTTGCGGAAGATATACGCCGCTGTCCCGATTGTGGGGTGACCGGCGAAGGGAATTTCGCACTTTGGGGTGAATGTGTCGATGGTCAGGGACTCAACGGGCTGAGAACTGTCTACTGGGGGCTCGTGGAGAAAGATAGTCTCGGAGAGATTGAATTCAATGGCGATTTTCTGCTTCGTATCTTGTGTAAGGGCGTTTCGGTGCTTCGCTGGGACGAAGACGATGGCTAGTGGGTTGCCCAGGAACCGAGTGTTGGTGAAGACGTCTACTACGGCGTACTCGAGGAACATGGTGTTGATGCGTGATTCCTTGGCGGAGAATCAATTATGTGCATTGGATCCTGGTAGGTCTCTCTTTAAGTTATAAGTTCTCGAGCTTTGTATGAGTCACAATTAGGATTCGCACATCTTCTCGAAAACCACGCCCGGAGCGCCTCTCTGATGAGGATACGAGTCGAGAATCGAGATTGGGACGATCTTTCTTCTTGCTCGTATTCCTGATGAAGGTGTGGGGATATCCCGATTGAGGAGTCGTTCAAGATGCAGGCCGATTCGTTATCGGGCAGGGACCAGTGGTGCGAATGGTGTCTCAATACCACATCTTTTCTATGAAATGAAAACGAAATCTAATACAAGCATAAAAGAAGTGACACGAGACCTCCTGCTCAATGGGGCGAAGAATCATCTCAACTCGAGTTCAAGTACCATCAGTCACGACCGACCATCTTCCCAGAATTTCCAACACTTCTCTGCCATGTCTCTTTGATAACTCTCCAATACCGGTCGTTCTCAAATTTGACATGGTTCACATGTGGGCTTCCAACGAACTCCTCCGTCTTCACGTAATTTGACGCATGATCGATCCCCGACGCCGACATGTTTGCAATCGCAATATCTGCATGATGAATCACTTGGTTCACAGGGATCATTTCATCACCAGGACCATAGATATAGGTCCTCAGTATCGGGCATATGGAGTTTTGCTCTCCAAGCTCCCGCGTAAGGAACACATTGTCCACACTATTCAGCTGGGTAAACAGCTTCGTGGCAGCGTGAGTCACAAGACCTGTCCTCTCAAGCGCAATAGTAAATCCGACGATAGCGTATGCCACTGCTCTCGCAATCATAGTGACGACTATGTTTTTCGAGGGCACGCCCAGGGCAAGTGCGTTGGCCATCGGCTCCAAGAAAGGCATACTGGGGCAGGAGTCAAGGATGACCGATGTGACCGGCAGCGCGAATGGAGGATTGCTGTGTGCACAGGCTTCGGCAAGCTGGACCGCAGAATGAGAGCCAGTATTGGAGAATAGGTGGAGGAAAACCTTCAGGTCAGGTTTTGAGTCGATGAAGTCCCGAAGAACGGTGACGGCAGGCTGGAACCATCGCATCTGGGAAGCGTCCGACTTCCACATGATGTTTGCGACAGAGTTGTAGACGAGGAGAATTTTCGCGGTGGGAAAAAGCGACTGGTGTCCAGCGATGTATTTTGCGACGTGCTTGGCTTGGGCGAATCCCCAGGCGCAGATGATGATCATATCGGGACTTGATTGTGCCACGCTTGACTTCTCAATTGAGGAGCTTTGATCTGAAGGTGATTGAAGAAAAACGCCCTGACTCAACTGTTCGAAGCCGATTTCACGGAGAATTGTTGCATCTGTTGGCATCTTGGCTTTTCAGATTGTGGATGTGGGTGAAAGATCAGCAACGACGACCCAATTGACCGTGAGTAGGTTAGCATGAGAACCGAGTAAGGTATTTACTATTTAGCGTCACATACACAAAAAGGCATAAAATCACGAATTGAGGCATTCCCATCCAATTATCCCAAATTTTTGTACATTGTTTCAGTGATCACTAATCCAACGAAAAATCCAAGTTGAAGTAGATACCTCGGTGAGACAGTGGAGACACCATGGCTTGAGCCGTGGCCTCAATTGGCAGGCCGAGAACGCGTTCACTATAAGCATGAAATGAAGATGAGTGATCTAAATCATGGAGCTAGAAGGGAACACGTGCTTTTGAATCAAAAGATGGCTTTCTCCCTTCGATTTCTAGATTTTTACTAGTGCTTGGGTCATCAGCCAGGTTTTGAGGATCTAATGCCACCTAAGAGAGTGGATCCGAATAAAATAAAATGAAGACTGTATGACACAAGGATATCCACTACAAAAAGGAAGGCGAACAGATTATCTGGGGCTAAACGACACCATGAGAGAATCCAGCGATCAATTCTGATTTTGTGAGGGTTTTGCTTCCTTGGGGGCATCGTCGGCATTGACAGCGTGAGACTCTGCCGCCTGAGACAATGGCGGAAGCGCATTTTGAGTGTCAGCAGCAGAGACGAGACTGGCCTCTGGTATAGTCTCGGAATTATCATGCGAGGAGCCGTGGGTGTTCTTGGGCAGATTTTCCTCGAGAATTTGATGCTCGTCATGCTCAGGAGAGACTGGGGACTCTTGAGGCTGCTCAGGGACCTCCTCTGATGCATGTTGAACAGCATTCTCGAAAGACGACGCCCGGGGCGATGTAGTTTCTAATTCAGACACTGCACCGCCTGCGGCAGGCTCTGCGTGTTGCTGAGAGGGAGCTTCTGACACCGGCACATCTGTAGCCTGAGCAGTTTCCGCAACTGGGAGTCCTGGCGCCGGAGCTTCTGCCGCTGGGAGCACTGGCGTAGATAGATCCGTACCCGGAGCCTGTTGACTCGTCAACGGCAGACGGAAGGTCTCCGAGTTGAGAATGCGCATGAGCGGCTCAGCCTGCGGCGGCGGCGGAACCTCGCCCGTAAGTAACTCCTTCGCCTTCAACTTGCGATCATAAAGCTTCTTGTTCGCAGAAGAACGCTCCACAATCATGCCTCCCTCCAGGGTCAACCCGCCGTACACACCACGGGTCTTGGAGTAGGCAAAAATGCCCGCGACGCCTTTCGTCCCGATCATGGCCGCGGTCTCGGCGCTTCGGCCAGTGCCAAACGCGATCGAGATGTTCCCGCCCAGCGTCAGAGTCCCCGAATTAATGAACGTCGTGACCGCGGCGTCCGTGTTGAGAACGAACACGAAATTGGTGAATTCCATTCCGAACTGGCCCCCAGCGCCCAGGCCGCCTAGCGAGATGGCCGACGGAGCGGACCAGCTGCCATCAGGCAGGCGGCATACGATCAGTCCAGAGCCGAAGCGGACGGATCCCAAGAAGCCGGCTTTGAAAACGCTGCAGATTACCAGACCCTATGATCAAATTAACTCAGCTTGATCGGGGGCTTGGGTGGAAGGGCAAAACGAGCTTACTTTGGCCGGGGCGAGAATGCGACGGGGAATCGCACCTTCTAACCCAGCATATTTGGGATTCACAAAAGAATCGATAATCTGGCCTGCTTTCCTACACTCGCCTATACACGCTTTTAGTAATTATCACACGAAAGAAGTGCCAAAGGTAAACAGACTGGCAAGAGAGGCTGGAAACGGATTGTGAATTGGGTTTCGATAGCCAGCGATCGGAGTTTGTCGCGCGTTCGAAGTTGGCGCCGCGGTCGGAGGCTGGGCTTCATTCGAAGCTAGTCCTTCGCTTGGTGATTGGACTTGGGTTGAAGTCATCGTGTCAAGGACAAGATCCT
This sequence comes from Penicillium simplicissimum, assembly GCA_024706585.1. Taxonomy (NCBI): domain Eukaryota; kingdom Fungi; phylum Ascomycota; class Eurotiomycetes; order Eurotiales; family Aspergillaceae; genus Penicillium; species Penicillium simplicissimum. The sequence goes on from JAMZTW010000118.1 coordinate 4,869,742, forward strand.
GAATGAAACATGGGAACCTGATGCCAGGGACCCGCTCAGGGGAAAAGGTGGGATGGATGTTTTAAGTTGCCAGTCGGCGTCAGCCACTTTTTGGCTTTTCTACGGCGTGGGGGCCAACACTGCAGCAATGATCACGAGGTAATATCTAGCCATACTTCTGTAATGCTACCAAGCCGACCGAAATCTATATAGCTTACATTTGGTTCTTTTATACCTAAAATCTCGGTCCTTTTCGTCCACTAAAGCGCAAAGATGCCAGGGCCTTCTACGACTATAAGAGTCTTATCAAGGCAGACGAAACGTGAATTGTAACATTCGAATTGAATCTATGATTTTGAATAGTCTCAAAACAGCCACCCATGGTATCTATGGACAATGCATCGTGTACAGTCCGGAACGCCAAGTCGCTAAATGATACATAAGGTCATAACAGAAAACACGCCTCATGGAGAGCTAGTAACAAGGATAGGAGGAACCGCGATCGCCGGTGCTGTCCGAGGACGTTCGGAACTATCCTGCCGAATGATCTTTGGCTCAGCGGGTGCCTCTTCGTCACGAACGGGTGTAGTCAAGTCAATCTCAAGAGGAGACTGAGACGAGTCGGCAGTCTTAGTCTCGCGACGGGAAAAGACTCGACGAGTGAATCGCGCCAGTGGCTGGAAGAAAGACTTCATGCCACGGCCAAGGGCATTGAACCCCTTGACCAATGGACGGGAAACAAAAGCGATCCCCGCCACGACGGCATTAAACACAACGCCAAAGTGGCGATCGGGAAGCGTGCGCAAAAGCACAGCCCAGGGCAGACATCCCACCGCGCAGATCAGACACACTGCCCAAAGGATGCCGCTCAGCCGAGTCACCCCAAAGGCTGCGCCGCCCACGTACACGATCATCACTTGGCCGCCGACCATGATGGCGTTGATGCTTAGGAACCAGTAGTTCCGGAGCATGCCCTCAAAGATATTGAATTTGTTGTCGAGGCGGCGGTTGTTGAACTCGTTGAAGATTTGCATCCAGACGAATGTGTTAAATACCACGGTTGAGAGTTGCTTGGAGCGGTGGCCTAAGTCGGTGTCGTCGAGGTGGGCGCCGAGAAGCTTGTCGCCGGCAAAGTAGAGCATGAATGTCACGGCGAGTTGGTAAATTGCTTGGCCGAGGATCATCTTCCACATGGTCAGGGTGAAAAGCGAGGCTGTCTTTGGCATGGGCTTTCGGTCAAGAATCTTTTCGGTTGGGGCATCGGTGGCTCTGTAGAGGGAGAATGTTAGCTTGAGATCATTTGCGAAATCAAGGAAGGAGTGGGTTATCTTACAGAGCTAGGGCAGCAAAGGTATCCATGATCAGGTTCACCCAAAGCAGCTGCACAGCGTTCAAAACACTGCTGTTCGAGCTACTGTAGACAGACGAAACGAACGTCAAGACCACGGCGGTGATATTGACCGTGATCTGGAACTGCAGGAACTTGGCGACGGCATCGTTGACAGCTCGGCCCCATGAAATCGCAGTCACAATGGACTTGAAATTGTCGTCCAAGAGAATAATCGAGCTAGCTTCCTTGGCCACCTCCGTACCAGCGATGCCCATCGAGAAGCCAACGTCGGCGGTGCGCAGAGCAGGCCCATCGTTCGTGCCATCACCTGTCACGGCGACCGTCTCTCCGAGAAGCTTCAGTCGCTCCACGAGGATACGCTTGTCCTCTGGTGAAGAGCGTGCCAAGACCTGTATACGTGGAACGACCTCGTCCATTTCTGCATCAGACAGCTGTCGGAACTTGTGTCCTTCCATGACAAGGCCGGCGTCAGTCTTGATACCACAGGAAGATGCAATGGCGGTAGCCGTTGCGACGTTGTCGCCAGTCACCATCTTGACTTGTACTCCAGCCAAGCGGCATTTCTCAATCGCAGAGGGGACCTCAGGTCGAAGGGGGTCTTGAATTCCCACCACGCCAACCCATGTCATATGCCTGAACAGATCTTCAAAGTTGGCTGAAGTCGGATCATCGTCATTCTTCTTGGTGTCCTTGAGCGGCCACATTTCGAAGTCTTTATACACGATTCCAATCGTGCGAAGAGAACCCTGAGCATATCGATCAATGGTGTCCAAGATCTTCTGCTTTCCCTCTTCGGACAGCGACTCAGTGTTGACCTTATCCTTGGACATATCAATTCCAGTAATTTGGGAGCAGCAAGCGTCGACCATCAGTTCAGAGGCTCCTTTGACAAGAAGACGATATCCAACGCCGGGATGACGGTACACAACACCCATACATTTGCGAGCAGAGTCGAACGGAATCAGGTGGACAATATCCGCAGATCCGCGCTCAGCGGCAAGATCCATACCCAAATGGTCCTGGGCCATTTGGAGAAGAGCGACTTCCGTCTTGCTCCCGACAAACCCCCTTGTACCATCTTTCTCTTCCTCGAAAGCGGTAGAGTTCAAAGCAACGCTTTTGATAATGAGGTCTCGCACAGGAGCTGAACACTGCTGGAAAGCTTCCGTGGTAGTCATCGATGTTTTTCGGTCATGAGTCTCAGATGACTGGGTGAAGGTGCACTCTGAACCCCATGTACCAGCGACAACGGTCATTTTGTTTTGGGTTAGGGTGCCAGTCTTATCAGAACATATGACAGTGGCATTTCCCATGGTCTCACAGGCCCGAAGGACTCGGACAAGGTTGTTTTCCTTGACCATGCGAGTAGTGGCAAAAGCCAGAGCCAATGTGACTGCCAGAGGCAAGCCCTCTATAGTCACAATTAGCGGGTCATTCCTACACGTCGATATCTTGATACTTACCCGGGATGGCGACGACAATCACAGTCACGGCGACAATCAGGATGTCTACAAACTCTTTTCCCTTCTCTGCGGGGTTTGTGTTAGGATGGTTTGGCAGGTCTGCGATGAATCGGAACAATAGAACAAAGAAGAGGACGATTGCAGCACTGTGCTCCATTGTTAGTAACTTTATCACGACCAAGCAGAGACTCTTCACGCACGCAGAGCCCAAGTACCCAATCCAATTTGCAAGACGACCGAGCTTCACCTGAAGGGGTGTCGGGTCATTGGTAGTCTGGAGCGACAGCATGATCCGACCATACGAAGAGTAAGGTCCAACACTAGTTACTAGGTAGGTACCTACACCTTCGAGGACCTTGCTCCCAGAGATCAAGAAGGGGTCTAACTTTCTGGTTGCACGACCCTCAACAATCTGTTGCCAGACCTCATGGCCATCGGTCTTCTTCATCTGGTCCGACTCGCCAGTAGCAGACGATTCGTCGCATTTCACACCGTGGCCTGAGATCAACACTCCATCCGCGGGTATAGAATCACCAGGCTCAAGGTGGAGAATGTCGCCAACCAAAATGTCGTAGATTGAGATCATCATGGATTTGCCAGATCGGATGGCTTTTACTTCACGATCAGTATTCTGTGAGCATTAGCAGGTGATTGATCGGTCATCACCGTTGATAACTTACCCTCTTGTTCAGCTTTGCAAACTGCCTTTCCTTCTGCCAGTCGTTGGCTGCAGTGACAACGGTGACAATGAGAATCGCCACACAGATAGCCACACCCTCAACCCAGTCCACCCCAGTCCCTCCATCGACCGTCTCGTATATGCCCAGAGACAGCGACACAATGGCGGCAATAGTCAAGAGGATGATAATCTTATCATTGTAGGCAATCCACAACAGTCTCAAAAAACCCGCAGACTTTCTCGCGGGGAGTCTATTCTCGCTGAAGACTCGAACACGATCTTCGAATGGTGAGCCATCACCCGATAATACTGGCACGGCCGGGGCTGGTTGGGCGTCCATAGATGGCTTGCTTATGGAGGGTCGTTTCTCGTATAATGGGGGCGTCACTTGTTGGAAATCGACAGTTCCTTCTAATCGACCTTCGTCGACGGACAGGCCTGCGTTGAGATCCGTCCGCAGACCTCGCTCTAACCCCTGCAGGCCACCCAGGGCATAAAATGCAGCGAGAGACTTGGGGTTCTGCATCTTGTTGAGTTGGCCAGGCGAAAACGCGAACCGGTTATCTGTAACGTGAAAGTCGGCTTCATCGCGTGGATCTGGCTTGAGCGCCTCTGATAAAGGCACGTCATCAAAAGCTTTAGCAGCCTGCGTGGGGTCCACAGAGTTGGCTCGTGAACGCATGGTCAGGCCTGCTGAGGAAGCGAACGAGTCTGAGCGGGGACGGAGTGTCTCGCCGTCGATCGATGACGAGGGTCGATGTGAGGGTCGATGGACCATCAGTCTAGAAGGATCTGTGTTGACTGCCATATCTGGCGAGAGAGATGAAGTTGGTGAGGTTGGGCTGTGGTTGAGATCTGTCGGACCAGACCACCAGGAGGATGCTCCGGCGGATGAGGCGGATGAAGACCGCTGTGAGGAGGACGTTAGTTTGGGTTTACCGTGTGACAAACAATGAGTAAGTCTCACCTCTCTTCCGGAAGAATCTGGCACTTGGAGAGGGCTTAAGAAGATGCCTTTTTGGGACGAATCGTGCAGTGATGAAGACGCCATGTCGTCGAGATGCAGTCAAAGGGGTCCCTTTGCGATGTGAGATGGACAAGATGGGACTTGTATTTGTGCGAGAATTGTTTTTGCGCTCTCGGGGTCTATTTTTCATTTCATTCCTCTCAAAGGGGCTGTGTATGTCTGCCCAGGATGTTCCAAGACGGAGAGGCAACACACCATGGGAAAGCTGCTAGCGGGGACTTATTGCCAAGGAAGGACGCGCGAATTTCCAGACCAAGAACGGTAAAAGACAAGCGGGGGGCGAGGTCAAAGGATGTCTTGGTATAAGAGACTGGATATCTCACCAAGGCAGTCCCTGTGATGACAACGGTTGCCGGGGCTGTGTCTTCAGCGGCAAACTGAAGCTCGCCGTACCTAATGGTACTCTACAGGCGAAGTGCAAGATACAAAAAGAGAGGAGAAAGCCCCGAAGTTCGAAATGGATGTTGAATGACAATATTGAGCAGTGCAAAAACTATGAAAAAGGCATGGTATCTATGCATGCAACTCCAGTTTAGTGAGAAACTTGGGATAGCCGCCGACGCTTTCAGTCTCGGACTCTGGCTCACATCTGTTCGAGCGGCCTGGACTGGTGTCACGCATCATATCCAACCATCGATCAAGGGGCTCCACGTTAAGTCAGAACCATCCAATGTGAGGATTTGCGTGATGAGAATGGCTTGCCGCCGTGTGCCTGTCGGTGGAGCGTAGGCTTGCTGCGCCTCAATTCACGATCCAATGATGTTGTGGCCAAGAAAGTGTATGGGAACTCCGCTCAATGTTCCTGTCCCAATTACAGTAGTAGGTACGAGGTAGTCGGTAGTGGCACTAGATCATGATACATACTGTAGTGCTGATCCTCAATCATGAAGGGTGTGATGAAGTGCGTCATATGGCGGCTTGGTATGGATGATATTGCAAGTGCTCGGCCTGAGCTGATCGATAAAATCGAGGGTGTTGGCAACCAATGATGACCAAGTCGCCTTGGGCGTCATCGATCGATACAAAAGCCTTGCTTCGAAATCTGATACGAGTCAACGACTCAGCTCCTGCACTTGCTTCATGTTCGCCTCAGTTGCAAGCCTGCAGCAAGAGTGACAAGACCCGAAGGGGGAGGCTTGGGTACCTTGCCACAGAGTGTGGCGCAGTGGCGTGGCTGAGGCATACTGTGATATTAACCTAAATGTTCCCCCTGTCAGGTGACCTTATCAATCTCTACGAATGTACGGAGTATACGGATACGAATTCTAGGCACCATGGTGGCTTATACGTTAAAAGCTTGACGTATTTAACAGGTACCAGAGCCATCGTCTACTTGTAAACCAAATGAAAAAAAAAAATTGTATTGCTGAATTGGATGTAAGGTGTTGGAGGCTTACTTTGAGAGTGAACCGTAGAGGCTGAGCGAGACACCACGTGTGCATCTGCCGAAACTGCGGCGAGAGTTATACGAAGCCGTTGAGGCGGAACACATGCTCACCTGCTCGGTTAGGAAGCCTCGTACTATTTTGCTAGACCATGTTTGGTTAGTTCTTAGCCAACGAGAAATTTGAGGCTCAATGATCTCGACTGCACCAGGGTCGCAGAGGGCCCCATGGCAAACGCAAAATTGAGGCGACTCTGAGCAATAGTCATTAAGGGATGGGAAGGCTTACTGAGAAATATTTTACTTTGAAGAAGGAACAAGTGAGTCCAGGACTGGTTGATTACCATCATATTAGACACGGAAAATATGTATGAAGATAAGAGAAGAATGAGAGAAAGGTAATGAAGGTTTGAGAAAGAGAAAACAAATAAGAATAAAACTGGCCAGTGACACAAAAAGGGGGGTTAAGAAGGGGGTATCTAGAATAAACAATAAGTGACAGTAGTCAAACAGCTTCGAAGGAACAGAAAGGTGGCGGTAGAAGCCGCAAAGTAACAGTACTCAAGACAATATGAGGCTGAATAAGAAGAATATAACAGAAGGCGCTGCAAAGATGAGATTAGATGTCAAAGGAAGGTCGGTCATGTATCGGTGAAGTCGGATCTCCAGGTCCCATAAGCATATCGCCGTCCATCGTGATCGCATGTCCCATGTTTTAAAAGACCGGCGCATGGTCACCGATCAATGCTCTCCGTGAAGCGGCTGCTCCGGCTTCCGTCGTAGCTGGGAAGGCTGCGGCCGAGACCATCGGGCCGCTGAGGGATAATGGCGACGGCGGACTGTGGTTGGGCGATCGGGTGCGATGGAGTGACGGTGGTTGCAACACCAAAGTTCACCGTGCTGGAAACGGGAAGGTGGACAGGCGAGGGTCGCACGGGAGACTCGGCGCGCTCCTCGGCTTCCTGTGTGTATTTCGTGTCGAGGACCATCCCGAATGGAGTTGTGGGAGGTGGCGCTTGAGATGAAGGAGAGGACGTCGGACCTCCTACAGGGGAGATGGGAGGGAAACCAGGGATAGTAGGAGAGTCGCCTTCTAGTCCACCGCCGTAGCCATCACCACCGTGAGTGAGAACGGGAGGGATTTTGCGTCCAGAGATTTTCTGGAATCCGCGCTCGCTGGGGTTGGAGGAAGAGATAGTGCTGTCGGATCTCACAGTCACAGTAGACTGGCGCCAACGCTTCATGAATGCCGGTGCAAGGTATGATGCCGAGAAAAGAGGATCGTTGCTGGATCGGGTCGTAACCTCTCGAGTCGTACCTCCGTCATCAGAGGGAAGAGGAAGAGCCCCGGCACCTTTCTGCTGAAGGAGAAGCTTCCGTCGACGGAAGAGATAGAAGAGGACCAAGAAAATCATCGCAAGACCAGCCACGCTGCCCACGACTCCACCCACGATCTTCGATGTTTTAGGATCGATAGCTGATCCTGAGCCTGACGAAGACTGTGTTTGGCTAGTAGTGGGCGCGGATTCACTCCCGCTGCCACTGCCACTACCCGAGCCGGTGCTATACCCAGTCTCCTGGGTGCTGTCCAACCCGGTAGTCGAGGTGGGGGTGTATGTGGTGAGGGAAGAGTCAGCGAGCAGCGTCGTGGTGCTAGAAGAGCTTGGGGATGAATAGTAATTTCCTGCTACGAAGACTGAGGTTGAATTCGGCCAAGACGTGGTAGTCGTGCTTGCAGTGGGGATGAGGCGAGTGGACGTGCGTGGTACCGAGCTGATCGCCGGGGAGGAAGGCTTTTGTGAGGGAATAGCGCCAAGCTGCTTGGTCGTGGGTGCTGTGCTTTCCGTTGATTGCGACAACGTTGACTGGGTAGCTGTAGCGTTTGCGGCTGACGAAGGAAGCAATAAACCAGCCGAAGAGGTTGAGCGGCCAGTGAGAGTGATAGTACCAAATGCCGAATCCGAGATGGTCATGGGGAAATTGACACCAGACGATAGCCAGAGGGTCTGGGAGTTGGTGTCTACGACTTCCACAACAGTCTCGATCACCGTCGTCGTAGGCGTTTGAGCCTCTTGGCGTTTGTTCCGTACCTCCGTGGCATCCGCAGCCTCGTCAAGACAAGTGATACTTTGCGACGGGTCGCAATCCTTATCAGATAGAGCTTCAGACGCGAAGGCGGCATCCTGGGTAGCTTCCACACTACTCACCAGATGTGAGTCTGCGTCTGCGTCACTCGCCTCCAGTCGGTGCTTGGCTCGGGTGAGCCTGCTGATACGGTCATGGCGGTGGCCATGGTGAGCCATGGTGTGTGGAGATTGACCAGAATTTGACGATCGAAGTTGAATGCGAATTTTTGTTGATAATCCTCGCAGAGGTCAGGGCTGCATCGACCAGCTGCAGTGCGGGGTGAATGGAAGAGAGTCGAGGGTGAATGGTGATGAAATTCGAAGAGAAGCAGGGACTTGCCCGCGATTTTCGGTTTAGCGAAAAAGGAATGACTCCAGCCGAGATCTCGGGCAAGAGAGCGATGTTGGAATAGAAAGAGTGGAAGTTGGCAGTGTATGTTGCCAGCAGTGAGAGACTTTTAGAGAGTGGAACGAGTCAATCAAGCATGCAGCGAAAGACTCGAGTGTCTAGAAGTGGCAGCCTGTCAGCATTCATTCCATGTCGATCTGCCATGCCCTGGTTCCCACGCGAAAGTTTCCCCGCTCCCCCAAGAATGTGTCCAGGCAGCGTACCTGAAGAATTCAAAAAGAGCGACGAGAAGGAGAGAATTGAATCAGAGAAAGCACGCGGGGGTGGCCTAATCCATGGTGTTGTCGAAGAAACAAGGCCCCAAACGTGCAAGGTCGCGCGAACGGCACACTATGTATCAGCGTCGACCCCCGAACAGCAGCGGGTCTGACGTGATAAAACGAGAAAGACACAGAGAGCGTTGTAACACAGGCGCTTCTTTTTTGGGGGGGGGGGGGATCTCTTCTAACACCTCCTGTTGGCGAACCCAGGCCGACTCTTGCGAGGAGAGATAGAAAGAGGGTTGGAGTCGCAGAGAGTCGCACAGAGAAAGAGAAAAACGAGAGTGGACCGAGACCGGGGCCAAACACTCCCCTATCGAAGCCAAGTCCAGGCGACCCGGTGGTGACGAACTAGAACTAGCCGTGGAGAGGGGGGCCGAGAGCCTCTCCTGATCAAGCCGAAACAGCGGTTCTTTTCAACACCCTCAACCCCAGTGGTTTGGAGACCCTTCTTGACCGAGGTGGTGTCAATCTCGCGATCGATTCAGGATATTTGTTTTGATCTTCCGCATGATGGACGATCCAGCAACTCGCACCTGAGGGAGGGGGGGAAGTCTTCTGCGAGAGTCAAACCGGGTCCAGCCCAGAAACCCAATGTGGACTAGCGCAGGCTGCAGGTACACGACGGGCGCTGCCAATCAAACCCTCCATCCCGTGACAGGTGGGGACCGAGAGATGGTTCTAGCCAGTCACACTATACCAGAAGAAGACTAGTGCCCACTACAGGTTTAATTGCGATGACTCGCTTGATTATGTGGGTTCTTTCACCCGACTTCTCTGCAGTGCTTGCGGTTGTTAAGATGTACATGTAGTTAACTCAACTGATCCAAACGGGATCATCCTTTCTAATATCGAGTCAATTCCAAGGAGAGATGGACAGTATTAAGATCACCACAAAGTGGCCATGAGATACATGTATAGCATATATTATTGGATTCATCCTGCCTCTGCTCCGCAAGGACAAACCCGCACTACCGCCTTGTTGCAGCCAATAATGATCTCGGTGCTTTTTATATCTTCGAGCTCCATGTCGCACCACAGAGTCACTTACGTATGCTATCGTTTCAACATGACTTGTATTCAAATTTAGGTAATTGAGAGTTGGTAGGTCAATGGGCATCGAATGAGATGATCATACTGGAAGCACAAACAGGTTCTTCAAACAGCAAACTCTAGCTGATCTGGATAGTGGTATTCGGGTCAAGCTTTGTGCGTATCTCAAACCTCCTTGGTGATGACGACATCATGGCTATCGATGCTCATGTTGGAGGCCTTGACCGGGTAACTCCATCAACCTAAATACTATGCCCTTTCGGGCAAGAAGTGGTGATGATCTAGCGTTCGACATTCATAGGTTAATAGGAATTTATCAGGATCCTGTAGAAGACTGATTGGCAACCTTAAGGACTAGAATGACAGACTGTGCTGATGAAAAGTCCGTTTCAACCTTACTCACCATCCATGGGACTATTTCAAGGATACGTGAGTCATGAAACAGAGGACGGCCCGGATCAATGTGATGGAAACACAATCTCCTAAAATGATCACTGTGGTATTTGACCCTGAAGGGTATTTGATACTGAGTGCCCGGAATCCATAGAATGTAAAAGGCTCCTATGCTCTGTACAAGTGTACAGAATCCTAGTTCCAGTGACGCAGACAAGAGTCTTTCCGTAGGAATTACGTGTTTGAAGCAACCTCTGCATCGTAATTCATTCCCTTACAACCGGAAAAGATAGAGCAAGACATTGACGATACTCTTCCAACCGAAACCATGCTACGAGCAATCTTCAACCACGGTTGCTATGTGATACTGCAAACGCTCTGCATTCCCGCGAAGCGGCTAGTCTGTACAACGTACCCGAACAAAGTCCTTAAGAATGGCATAGTTGATATCCCCTGACCTCAATCCCTCTCTCGGTAATGTAAGGATGGCACTATCTACGCTTTCATCGACAACAGAAACATCAAATGGGCGGGGGTATTTGAATAATGGGACGCTACTCTCCTCCCTAACCAGACCGCTTAGAAGGTCTCCAGCTCATCGGCCACGCCTTCTTCGTCTTCGGCTGGGATCTCGAATCCATCCTTAGCGATTATTAGTCACCCAGTCCAGACTTGTACAAGCGCCCTAGGTCTACACGGCGCGGCAGCTGGGCGGGAACACTCACCTCAGTCGAGTACAGGATACCCTGGATGTGCTTCACCAGCGTGTCCTCCTCCTTCTCAATCTCGGGGTTCTCCTCGATGGCAGTCTGCAGCAACAGCTCGATATCACGGAGCTTGGCAAAGTAAAAGTCGCGCTCCTTCTCCAGCCCGGCGATGGCCTCCTTCTGTGTCGCAATCTCCTGCTGCAGAGCTGCCGTCGCGGCACCAGCACCAGCACCGCCCGCCGCGGCGGCCACACGGGGAGCACGAGAGCCGGATGTGGTGGGAGTGACTCCGCGACGCGAGCTAGAGGAAGCAGCACGGGGAGCAGCAACCGGAGCGGCGCCACCGGGAGCGCCAGAGGCCCTGCGGCGGCCAACGGCGTCGTACTCACCACCGGGGTAGTGCTGGTCCCAGTACTTCTTCACCCACTGCAGGAACTCGAGATTGTCCTGCATGCGACACTTTGTAAGGGACTCGACGGGAATGGGCTTCACGACATTGTGACGGGTGAAGACGTCTGGACGGAAGAACGAAGAGAAAGCGTCAGAATGCTGCTCGAGGCTCATGTGGTCGGGGTTCCAACACGGGATTGTTCGGACGTACTCTGGAGGACTTTGAAGTTTTGAAGGTAGGCGTATTCGCTGTTAACGTTGAACTTGACCCGGGACATGGGCACATCCACTATCGTAATGAAGTCGTCGCATTAGTGATGCTTGAAGCCAAATGTTGGCGGTCTGACCGTCGATCCCCGAGACATCTCGCAATCGGAGTGCCACTCACTGAATATCGAGTCGAAGATCTGGCATAGCGCAGCACTGTTCAAAATCGGCCGAGTCTCGCGTCAGTCCAATCTTGTCCAATCCTGCTTAATCCACGATGCTGGCCCTCAGGGGCGAGAGGAGAGAATGAGGGGGTGGCCTCGATCATACCCGGTTCCGCACTGCTCGATCTTGGTGATGTTCAGCTGGAGTAGGTTGTTCAACCATGCCAGGAGTTCTTGTCTGTCGAGAAACCGCAATTAGTCGCCCGTTCCATGCCATTCCGCAAGCATTGTCGATAGGGGGGAATCGCCCGACCTGGATTCACCCATGGTGGGGTAGGTTATGGCCGGGGCCGAAAAATCTCGAGAGAACGGAGGAGACGGACACGGAAGGGGAGGAAGAGGATAATGTATGAAAACAAGAAAACGCCAAAAGCTCAGAGTCTCCTCGTCTTGGCTTTGCCTGTCAGTGTTGATGGAAAAACAGCCGTGGATTGTTTTGATGCCAAAACCCACGGATCACAAGTGGCGCTAAACAATCATCACAGCCAATCAGACGGGCTTAGATAATGTTGATGCCTTAGGCGGGAAGAACCGCTTCTACTCCTCGTTTAGGAGAGAAACCCAAGTACGCTGGACATCGATCGATTCAAGATAAGTAACGATTCAATCGCGAAAGACATGCACTGTATGTACCATTCCATGCCATGTATCAGTCTAGCAGATATTCGCAAAAGCAGATAAATCACGGAGCATCTATGTCCTGATATCCCCATTTCCCCCAGGACCCAATTTTCCATGTACCCCAATCTTCCAAGCCCGAGGTATGATCCAGTAAAAAGCAACGCTAGAAATGAGAGCAAAATGACAGCTAAATGAGACGAAAGGTATCAACAAAATATAAACACATGTAAAACCAAATCACTCCTCCAGCAGCTCAATCCCATCCAATCCGTAGCCGAAATCCATAATGACGGCCCGCGAGTCCTGACTGGTTGCCACGATCCGTCGGTAGTCGGACTGAACGTTCAACATCCAGCTAGTGGTCCAACCGGGCAGGTCGATGGAGAGCTCGCCAGAGTCAGTATCGAACACCTTGACACTCATATCGTAGCTCCCGCTCACGATGCGCTTGTTCATGCTGTCAAGGTGAAGCGACCGAATCAAGCCAGTGTGGCCACGAAGTTCGTTGACCAGGTCGCCGGTGTTGGCGTCGAACTGGTAGATGGTCCGGTCGTTACCACCGGTCAAGATGGTGCGGCCGTCATCGCTAAACTCGACGCAGGCAAGGCCGCGGTCCTTGCTGGGGAACTCTTTGACGCAGTGGCCATCCACAACGTTCCACAGCTTAGCCACGCCGTCACCACTGGCGGAGACGACGAGGTCACCGCGGAGTTGGACGGCGTTGACCGGGCCATGGTGGCCCTTGAGCTGCTTCAGAAGCGCGCCAGTGTGACGGTCCCACACACAGATGGTGGTGTCCTTGGAGCACGACACAATGTACCGGTCATCGAAGCAGACATCTAGAACACCGGCGCGGTGAGCAACAAGGCGGTGAATTGGACGATAATCATTCTTGACGTCCCAGACGATGCAAGTGAAGTCTGAAGACCCAGTCACCATGATCTCCTCGTCAAACTTCAGGCAGAGGATCGAGGCACTGTGATAGTCGGCCGGCTGCTCCATTGGCGTGACAATGCCTGCTGACGGAGTGGAAGGCGGGCATATGGTCGCAATTGGAGACTTTCCAAGAGCTTGCTGCGCCGGGTTGTTCACGGGTCCGGCCACAGCCACATCACCTGGGGGTGGGCCGATGATCTTACGGCAGGACCAAGGGTAGTGAGCGTCCCACACACGAATCGTGCGATCGCGAGAACCAGTGATGATCTTGTCCTCGTCGAACTGGGCACAGTACACACTGTCTTGGTGGCCATGTAAGTAGATTGCCGCGGCCTTGCCCTCTTTCCAGCGTTGCTCGAGAGCTCGGCGGACAAAGTACATACGCTTCCAATCTTGGTTGGGCACTGACTTTCCCAGGCCAACGGGTTGCTTCTTCTTTGTGGCCGTGGCGCTGGCGGGTCGGTGGGGATAGGCGCCGCGAAACACATGCTTCCAGACGTGCGGAGAGGACGCCTGGCGGTACCAGGACTTTGACACAGATTCTGCCTCCATGAGTGATGCAGGGTCGAGATACGACAGCACTTGGGCCATAACTTCTGATGGAAGGTAGGAGACCGGGTCTATAAAAGTTAGTCGACTGGATATAATCAAATATTGCTTGATAAACTTACCGAGGCGAAGAATGTCCAGTTCTGTATCCGAGAGATCGGAGCCATCCCGAAGATCAATACCAATTCCACTCTCCGAATCATTGGTCAATTTCATCTCCGAGGTTTTGATCCAATCCCACTCCATCTTGGCCATTTCCAGTCTGGCCAACTCCATCTGTTCGTTCTGGGCAGCGGCCGCGGCTCGGGCGGCCGCGCCCGCACATAGATCATCTGGTAAAATGGGGGGCTCGAATCCATGGCCAGGAATCGGGGCCGGGATGGAGGCAGTTGGAACGTAGAATCCATGCAGTGCAGAGACGCTGTTCAGCGAAGGGCGGCGATTAATGTTGCCTGTGTTAGGGCCATGGGACCACGCCCGCGAGCGCACACCCCAGCTTCCTGACGCAGCATTGCGCTTGTGGCTGGAGTGGCCTGCAGTGTGGTGGTAGTGGCGGCTCTCGTCATTCTGCTCCTCCCCTGAAACGGGCAAGTTCTGCTTCGAGGACTTGTTGCGGAGAGTCACAGAAAGACGACGGCCCAGCGCCACTAATCCATCCATCGGATGACGCAGGCTAGAGAAGCTCTTGGCTGCCCGACGCCGGGGTACAGCCTCTGGAAAGGGCTCCATCTCTTCAACGGCTGACGCATCGTCATCGCACGCCTCCACCAGGGAGGCCTTTTGCCACTGGTCAAAGGTATAGTCCTTTGGCAGTGCAATTGGGTGTGCAGCAGTCCTCGGGCGTGGACGGAGTGATAGCGAGGGGCGGCGTCGTGAGGCAATGCCGACGGTATTATCTCGTGGCGACATGACGTGGGGTCGGGCGGGTAATAGGAGGCAGCGAATTCACGAACGACTCGACGTGGAAAACGTCCGCAGCTGAGGATTCAGCTGTAGTATGTGACAATAAATGACTGAACTTTTGTTGCGATCCCCTTCTAGATGTATTCAAATCGGGGTCAAATAGCAATGGCGGTCTTTCGGTCTGGTCGCAGTGCAAAGGGGGAAAGAGGCAAGTCTAACAATGTATCGGCGGCTGGGAAAAGAAAAAGACTGAAAACTAAAAACGACAACAATCCCGGGCTAAAGAAATGGTATCAGAGAATGAATGCAAGTGGGATCAGAACAGCAGAAGAAAAAAAAAAATAAGTAACAACGAAAGAAAAGAGTAGGGCGCAAGGAGTAAGAAGTAGGGAGAGAAGAATTCCAGAAAAGAAGTGAACCAAAGGGCCTGAGGGTTTCAGGCGGTGAATCGGGGAAGTATCAGTGACTTGAGGAAAGAGTATGATCAACTAGTAAGGATAATGTACTCTGTACTCTCTGGGGCATCCAGATTTTGCAGGGATTAGATTTTTTTGAACATCCGGGGGCAAATCATGGGGGATTGACAGACGAGAGAAGTAGTGCTACCCTGTGGTTGGTATTAATTAGGGAAGCCAGTGAAGTACCGAGTACTTTCGGGCTGAACCAGCCTTCCCGCGGCGAGTGGCGGTTCAGGCCATTCGATCCAGGGATTCGGCCAACTTTGACGCTCTTCGGGAAAATTAGGGGGAGTTTTTCTTCTCTGGAGTTGGAAGCCGCGGGACAATTTGAAAAAAAAAAGGTTAGACCTGGGTAGGGCCTATAGATGACATCTTTAATTGTAGATATGCCGTAGACGGTAGATCTGGTTCATCTGTACTTCGGACGGGCTGGCCGATGCCAGATCCACTTCTCCACAGACTAGGATAACAAACGGCTACTGAATTCGCCATCGTCAGGCAAGACAAAACAAGTATAGTGCAATCACATCCACAAGACTACATGCTCTAAAAGATCGATCTAGTAAGCTCTGGAATCCCTGCTCGACTCATCCTTCCACTCAAGCCCCTTGGCGAAGCCAGTGTAGTGGAAGGCATCATGACGAAGTCGAGCCGCTGAGGTGAAGCTACTGTAGTACAGGGACACAGGGCGGTAATTTGGTAACCTGAAGCCAATGAGTTGATTTTTCCTTGGAGAGATTATCTGCTCAATACCCCTTCTGTCCCAATCTCTTGATTGTCTTTCCTTTGTCACTTCTAGTTTCCACATGGCCTCGCTTGCATCCTCATACACCTACGGCTGGGTAGGTTATGCTTCAATTTGCGCTCTAAGATCTTGAATTTGAATATATTGCCCAGACCAGAGCACCCCGAAGCACTGGGCTTAGTTTGCCTTCATTTAGCGAGGCGCTTTTGAAAACTGGATGAGGCACCGAGTAGACTCACTCGTCTGATATCTTCGATTAGTACATTCACTTGAATTATTTCAGTTACTAAGATATTTTTCAATAGCAGAAAGTCAATTAGGATTTGATAGGCAGGCACAGCGAACAGCGAACAATGGTAGGGTTGGACCATCGGAAGATGGTGTCATCGCTTTTGAGACTCTCTCGGTGGGTGTTAGCCCGAGACTCCAGGAACAAACCAAGACTCTTCTTAATTAGTTAAGAAGAAATCACTTTTTTTTTGTTTTGTTTGTCTTCATTGTATCTCCTGCAATTAGGGTTTGTATGACTTTCAAACCCCTCTAACTATGGGGACCGGGGATTGGTACCTGGCATTGACTGTCGATGGCATAACCATGTGGATGGCGTACGGTCTCCCAGAATCGACTCGCGATGGCACAATTAATAAGAACTTGAATGGTCAATATTTACTACCATAGACACAGGTATCCTAAAATCTGCAAACCAATCTCACTCTCTAGGTCCTTATCTCAAGACGCCCCAGCCCCAGTAACGACACCCAAGGTCCCCACGCTTATTTCAACCAAACACCTTCTCATACCCGGTCAGAGTGAACCGGTAGCGAACATCACCCTTCTTCATACGCAGCATAGCCTCCTTCAAACCCTCCTCACTAATAGGAATCTCCTCCACCCAGCCCTTCAACCCCTTATCCGCAGCCAGCTGCAGCATATCTAGCATCTCCCGACGACTACCCAAGTGGCTCGCTCCAATAAGCACACCATTAGCAATCAACGACTGCGCCTTGATAACCTGCCCCTCCTCCTCGGGCAGACCAACACTAACCCAACGCCCATGCACATCCATCATGGACAGGTACTTGGCGAGATCGAAGCCCTCGGACGAATTGGCACAGTTGATAATTAAATCAAACGAGAACCGATGCTCCTTCTCCCACCCTTCCTCAGCGGTAGCAATGTACCCATCAGCCCCCAACTTCCGCGCATCCGCCTCCTTCGCCCGCGATCGCGAAATAGCCCATGTCTCCGCGCCCAAAGCCTTGGCAAACATGATTCCAAAGTGCCCGATACCGCCCAGCCCCACGATACCGACCTTCTTGCCGGGCCCGGCCCCGTTGCGCACCAGCGGCGAGTACGCCGTCAGACCGGCGCAGAGCATGGGGGCGACGGTGTTGGTGGCCAGCGCGTCGGGGATTGGGAACACCCAGTGCTCGTGGGTGCGCACGTGCGACGAGTACCCGCCCTGGCTGACGATGCCGGTCTCGGGCCACTCGGAGCCGTACGTGTCCATCATCATGACGGGGCAGTAGGTCTCATTGTCGTTGCGGCATTGCTTGCACTCGCCGCACGAGTAGGACTGGGCGCCCACGCCGACGCGCTGCCCCTCCTTGATCAGGGTGACCTTGGGGCCGACGCGGATGGCTCGGCCGATGATTTCTGGGATGGTCGTTAGTCTGGGAGGAAAGCTCTGCGAGCAAGGAGGAGCTGGGCTTACCGTGTCCAACGCACAGAGGGAACTTTTGCTCGCCCCAACCCCCGGAGATCGTGTGAACGTCGGAGCCGCACACACCACAGGCCTCGATCTTGACGTCGACATCTGCGCGGTGTTAGAGCCGTGAATGTCAAATCCGGTGCAATGTCTCGAAGCTTACCATAATCACCGAAGGGCTTCAGCTTGTACTGCCGGTGCAAAAGATGCATGGTCAGCCATTGATTACGATCACATTTCACGCCACAGTACGACTCACGAAGCGCTTCTTGAACTCGGTGTAGGTCTCAGGGCCATCGACCTGGAAACCCTCCGCTTCCTCGGGGTACGGCATTGTGATGGGTGATAGGAGAAAGAGTCAATTGAGATCTCAAGGTGTTACAAGCTGGTTCTTGTAAGGATTTAATCAGAGACTAAAAAATAAAAATGCGCGGGGAGGGGAACAGGGAGGGGTATATCAAAGCCGACTCCTCCCCGCTTCTGGCTAAATTCAAGAAAACAAGAAAACAAAAAAAGAGGAAAAAAATTAAAATTCTACCATCTCACAAGATCAAGGCACGACCCGCTCCGATTCGCAGGCCCTGGCGCGGGATATCTCGAAGGATACACTGGAGTCCTGGATATGTACACTGTCGCCCCCGCGTATCCCGAGCTCGGAGAAGTTGCCGCACTGGACAGTGGAGGGGCTCCACCGGGCAAACTATCGGAGTAGATCCGGGAATCAACGCGCTGCATTCTCGCACGAGAGTGACCCGAGGGGCATTTGAGTAGACATAATGGTCCCGTGGTCTGGGCGTGGGGGAAACCATTCATGAATGGAATCACAATCTCTTTTTTTTTTTTTTTTTTTTTTTTTCGCAGGCGCGTATAGACGGCATGTCGCGGGGGAAACAAGTTGATGGAGTATCAAATGATGGACAACTTGATTTTTCCACCAATGAGTGACTCGGGAGAAACAGAGTTCCGGTTTGGGTAATTTGGTTATCGTTCGATAAGACAGAAATTGGATCCCATAGGGCTTGTGGTTAGGGTTTGGAAGTCTGTTCATTATTTATTTACATTCTCTGGGGGTAGGTCATAGTTCCAATTCAAGGTTGATGAATCGTGATATAAGTCCTCCCCTTTACACGCGTATGACCTCAACACAGCTGCGAGACGACTACAAAACTGTACACCCAGTAAAGTCAGAAGATTGAAATCATCATAGAATCATATACAACGTAGGTATTCTTCATATCCATTTTCCCTCACAATCACGCCACATCAGGCAGAGACAGCTCCACGTCCAGCGCACCCTTAATCTTATCCGCAACCTCCTTGGCCTGGGCCTCACTGAGACGAGCCAAAGGACGACGTGGGTACCCACCGTAACCATAGTACGACTGAATCGCCGACTTGGTACCGGGAATAGCAGCCTTGGTGAGCACCCAGTCCGCCGCACTCAACTGCTGCTGCGCCTCCATGGCCTCTGCGAACTTGCCCTCGGACCAGAGGGTGAAGACGCGCACGCACAGGCGCGGGATCACATTCGCACCACCGGCCAGAATGGCCGAGCCGCCCGACGCCAGCGTCTGCAGGGTGAAGTCGGCGATACCGCCAAAGGCGACGTAGGGGTGCTTTGCGTCGGGCTTGGCGACGGTGGGCGCGGCGCGCTGGGCGGGTGCCAGCGGGGAAGACGGGGTGATGGCCCCCAGGGCGGCAGCGACGCGGGTCAACTTGCCGGTGTTGGCGCAGGTGAACTTGGTGCCGATGATGTTGGGATGCTGGGAGATGCGGATGATGAGGTCGGAGTCCATGTCGATGCCGGCGACGGCGCCGGGGTAGTTGTATAGGATGAGGGGGATGGGCGAGCCGTCGGCGACGGCAGTGAAGTACTCGTAGATGGTCTCGTCGTTGCCGACGGCGTAGCGGTAGTAGCTGGGTGGCACGATGAGGGCGTACTCGCCGCCGGCCTGGGCGACCTCCTTGCAGAGGTCGATGGTGCCACGGATGCTGTTCTCGCTGGCGCCGGCGATGACGGGCACGTTGGTGAAGCCGGCTTCGTCGAGGGCGGTGCGGGTTTCCCGGGTCACTGTAGCGCGTTCCTCGCGGGTGAGATGCACGGCTTCACCGTTGGAGCCCATGGTGACCAGGCCGACCAGACCGGCCTTGGCCAGGCGCACGGCGTGGCGGCGAATAGCGGCCACATCGAGATCCTCCGTGTCGGGGTGGAAGAAGGTCATGGTTGGCGCATACACGCCGGGGCGGAGAGGAGTGAGCGGCATGATGGTGGTGGTGGTAGTAGTAGTGAGGATGAGGCTGGGAGAGTGGTTTAGCTGAAGCCCTAATCTACATGCAATGGTGGGCAAAATCTGGGGATGTGACTTACAGAGGGCGCCGAAGAGGGGTTAAGGATGAAAATAGCAAACAAGGGCTGCTTGGGTCACTTTTTAACCAGGCGCCCGTGTCTTTCCATCTGTCATAAACACCCCCCCACGTCGGTTGATTCTCCGACGCCTTTTGGATGAATGTGAGTGGCGGACAATTGGATTCCACCAATTGCCGGTGAATGACGAAATGTGGGGGACGCTTTTACGCGGAGGAGGGGGCTCGGGGGGGGAATGCGCGGCGATGATGATGAGGCAGAGCAAAGAGGTGTAGATCGAAAGATTGATAAAGATGAAAGGGTTGGATATACAGACCACCATGGAAAGGACATTAATTCCACACTACAGAACTATATTATATCATCTTCTTCAAATGGAGGTATCGAACAATCCAAGAATCACACACTTCAAATGCCTTTTGACCTCCGCAACGCCCACCCCGCGCCCGATAAGATGATAACGTCGGCTATTGACCAGCATTCAATCGCCGGAAGAATTATCTCCACGAGAGAACCAACCTCCCCCCCCCCCCCCCCCCCCCCCCCCCTGCCCCAAATTCATTGATTCTTCCTTTTCTAACCCCTCCTCCCTCGATACATTCCTCTTCAATTGTGCGTTTCCTTGTCTTTCAGTTCCTGTAATATCAAACACAGGCAATCATGGCTCCTCCTAGCGTGTTGATGGTAGGTGCAATTGACAGCTCCCCGGCGAGAATGGCGGCTAATGAATGACCAGGTTGGTACGGGCGAGTACACCACCGGCTTCGTCGGTGGTGGTGCGTCTGGCTCAGACAAGAAGGTCGGCGTGGTCGGCCTGACCATGTTCGACTTGCGCCGCCGCGGCAAAGTCGGTGATCTGAGCATGGTGGGCGTGTCTGGCAAGAAGTTCGCAGGCATTCGTACGTGAACAATGAGAGAAGGAGAAAGAATCAAAATCATTCTCAACTCACACTTTTCTCAGGCGACCATCTTCACCGCAACATCTCCCAAGTATACAACGGCCTGGACACCTCCTTCGCCTCTTTCCCAGCCGACGACCAAACCGACCCCGACGCTTACAAGACCGCCATCGACGCCCTCCCCAAGGGCTCCGCCATCACCATCTTCACCCCAGACTCAACCCACTTCCCGATCGCCCTCTACGCCATCGAGCGCGGCCACCACGTCCTCATCACCAAGCCCGCCACCCAAAAGCTGGCCGACCACCTCGCCCTCGTCGAAGCGGCCCGCAAAGCCGGCGTCTTCGTTTTCGTCGAGCACCACAAGCGCTTCGACCCGGCCTACGCCGACGCCCGCTTCAAGGCGCGCTCCATGGGCGACTTCAACTACTTCTACAGCTACATGAGCCAGCCCAAGAGCCAGCTGGAGACGTTCAAGGCCTGGGCGGGCCGCGACTCCGATATCTCCTACTACCTCAACTCGCACCACATCGATATCTGCGAGAGCATGGTGCCCGAGTACAAGCCCGTAAGGGTGACGGCCACCGCGTCCCAGGGTACCGCCGCGGCGTTGGGCTGTGTGCCGGAGACGGAGGATACGATTACCCTGCTTGTGGAGTGGCGGCGCAAGGATGACCCGGCGAAGATTGCGACGGGTGTGTATACGGCCAGCTGGACTGCGCCGCAGAATGCGGGTGTGCATTCGAACCAGTACTTCCACTGTATGTCTTAAAGACTATGTCCCGTGTCCCCCTCTTCCCTCCCCCTGCTGGTAGAAGTGATGCTAATCTGTTTCTGCAGACATGGCCGCCAACGGCGAGATCCGCGTGAACCAGGCCAAGCGTGGCTACGACGTGACCACTGATGAGCAGGGTCTCATCTGCTACAACCCGTACGTGTACACTGACCACCGGCAGAGGCTTGCGAGATCTACATGACACATGATGAATTAACCCGTTATTCCAGATTCTACATGCGTTACGCCCCCGATGAGGAGGGCAACTTCGCCGGCCAGACTGGCTACGGCTACATCAGCTTCGAAAAGTTCGTCGATGCCGTGACGGCTGTCAACGAGGGCCGTGTGACTCTGGACGAGCTCGATGCTCGTCCTCTGCCGACCCTGAAGAACACTATTGGTACTACTGCCATCTTGGAGGCTGGTCGCAAGTCGCTGGATGAACGGCGGCCGGTTGAGATTGTGTCTGATGGTGGAAAGTGGGAGCTGAAGTGATGGGATGTGCATTTGTCATTAGAAAATTGTGGATTGTAGTATATATAGATCATGAATGGAAAGCTGTCAAGACAACCAGTGTCAAGGAAATAGAGCACCGTAAGGTCGTGAGTAAATACATTGCCAAAAGCAATAGAGAATAGCATAGTTGATAAGAGTTGATTCTTTGATCAATGAATGCTAGGATTGTCCTTCCCTTGTCCTCTTAAAAAATGAAAACTCCATATTAAACCCAACTCCGGCCGGATTGATAAAAAAAGTAAAAGCGCCCGGAAGTGTCCCCATATTGTGGTATCATACAGAAAAAAAGCAAGCCGTCTTCCCCCCAGCATTTTCAACGCCGAGATCCACCCTTGACAATCCCGTCGGGTCCCTTGTCGAACTTCACCCGACATTCGGGGCAGTACCATTTGGCCGTGCGCGAGGGAACCTCAGAAAGTCCGACGCAGTCGAGGTGGAACCACACATATTCACACTGAAAGAGATTAGTCTGAGAATAGAGAACGTTCAACAGAGAAAATGACAACTCACATCCTGATTCTCGCAGCAAATCATCGTACCGAAACTGACGTCCCCGCAGAGGCAGTAGCGTGGCTCATTGGCATCAATCTCCTCGACAACGCCATCTTCATCCACCCGGATATCCTGGGTACTGCTGACATTGAGGCGTTTCTTGCCTGGCTTCGCCTTGCGACGCCCGTAACTAACGGCCGCGCCGCCATCTTGGCCAGAGGAAATGGGTCCTGGAGCTGGGCGCTTGCGCTTGCGATTGGGTCCAGGGACACTGGGCGCACGAGATGGCTCTCGAACGGGAGACTTGCGAGCTGGAGTCGCACTTTTGATGCGCAAGTCTCGTCCACCAGCAACAGCGGTAGTTGGACCGGTCCCGAGAGTGCCAAGCTCAATCGACGCCGCGGCAGCGGAACGTCGAGAGGAAGGTCGGGTGACAGGTGGAGTAGGTGTGGCAACAGGCTGTGCGACTGATCTAGTCGAGCGACGCGATCCAGTTGGCGAAGGGGGTGAAGGCGAGGCTTTCACGTCGGCTGCGGGTGATGTCTGCGTCTTGATGGGAGCCATGGGGGTTGCCACTTCTGCTACACCGGTGGTAGCTCCTCCTCGGCCGGATTTGCGCCGGGACTTTGAAGAGGTCAAGCCAGATGCAGCCACAGGTTCCAACGCTGCTTGATATTGGGTATTGGCTTCGGGTGCCACGGCTCCAGTTGCAACGGGTGCAGGGATTTTGGCTGGGACAGTGGCAGCGGGCGCCTCGCGTTCTTCCTCATTGACATCCTCATCCCGTTTCCGCTTTCGTGAAGACCGACTTGCTGGAATTGGGTGATGGGAGCTAGAAATGGCCTGTTTATCTGTCACTGGAACCTCTCCCCCATTAGCCGCCGCCTCACGCGCCATCGCTTCACGTTTCAGTTTTTTGGCCTCGTTCAGTTTCATGCCTCGGTTACTGAGCTGAGTATTTCCTATATTCTCAAGCTGCATCTCCTCGGCATGAGTGACTTCGATGTTGTCACAATCGATGACCTTGGTACCATTCTCCTCTGCCAACGATTTCGCAACCCGGTATCCTTCCCATCCACGGCCCGATAGTGCTAACTCACGCTGTATCATAACATGACTTGGCTGCCACACGGCGTTCTTCTTCATCTTCTTGCGTAGTTTAGTCATCTCCCACTCCGTGAGGCGCAGCCATGGCAAATGTTCACTGCCGAGTCTGGCATCCTCTGGAGGTGGTTCCAAGAGTGCAAGCGCACTGCTTGTCGAAACTCCCACGCCTGAGCTTGGTCGGCGTACCTTTTCCTTCTTGTGTGACTTGACTGGTGGCTTCGGAGGGATCTCCGTCTCCTCCTCATCAGATTGCTCCGTACTTGCAATGGGAGAATCCGGGTTGAATTCTGCCAGGTGATCCGCGGCAAGGCCCGATCGGCGCGATCTCGACTTCTGGGTTCCACTGCGCTTGCGATTCTGCTTGGTGTTGTCCAGCCGGAGGGTAATACGCGTCGTGCCCGCGCCGTCCTTCTTGTCCTTGCGCGCTCGCTTGGGTGTTGGCTCTGGGACCGGGGTTGGCTCTCTGGATGGAGGTTTGGGAAGGGCCTCCAGCTTCTGGCGAATGCAGTTCAGTCGGTCGAAATGGCGATCCACGACGTCAAACAATCGGCACGCCTCGGCATAGGAGGACTCGCGGGCATTGATGACGCGATCAAGGTGGCCTGAGATTTCCTTGCGCATGCTGATCGCGCTCGGGCGCTCGTCGGGAGCGAGGTCAGGAAGCTGGGCATAGCTCTGGGTCAAGCTGTGAACGGCTTGCGCCGAGTTGAGGTATCGACCGTCCAGGCCACGGATCAGGGTCAGGGAACGGATGATGTCCGCAGGGAGGTTTTCAGTGTAATCAATATAGTCCGTCACAGTCGCCTGCGCGTCAGGATCAAAGGGGCCATCGAGGATGACCCCGCCGCTGTGATCAGTCTCGTCGGTCAGGGCCATCTTGACGGGTGCCAGGACGGGCGTCTGCCGGAGACCGAGCAGCGGGTGCGAAAGACGCGACAAAGAAACTCTCCGGTACTGAAGAGGGTAAAAGCAGCAGACGATGATTCGCGGCAAGAAACATGAAAGGGCCCTGGCGAGACATGGTCAGCGTGCGTCTGGCAGCTGCAGGCGCAAACAACTCGGGATATCATTGTTCCGAGAGAGAACCACGTGACTTATAGTCCGAATCAGGTAATATGCTTTGTCTGAGCTCGAAGTTCTCCTCGGCGATTCTCCTCAATCGCCAGGCGGAGGGACCGAGGGGTGGATGAAGGTGGTAGGATGGTGGAGGCGTTTAGATGACCTGGTGGGAGTGTGTGAAAGTATGTAAGGCTGTGTAGAATTTTATATCCTGCGAAACCGGTCGTTTCCCGAGCTCTCACACGGTGACACCTTCCTGGATTTCTTCGAAAAGCACAGAACTGAAGGACCTGGGCTTGACTGAAGAAGGCAAATCCTCTGTTACTTGCTCAGGTCCTACCTATCTTCCCTTCTTGACATCTTCCAGCATCTCTTCCACTCCTATCTCGTACCTACTCTTCTGTCCCGCACACCTTACCTTTCTCCGTCCTTCTTGTCTCTAGCAGAACATCTTCGGTCCTTTCAAAACAATCCCGTAATACTTTCCATTTTTTTTTCTTTCCCCAACCTCCTCGAAAATCATCATGGAGCGATTCGAGCGTCTGCAGCTGCTATTTGCAGGAGACGAGAATCTCCTCCAGCTAGACACTCAGTTGACTAGCCAGGTACGTGAATCTCGGCCTATTTGTTATACCTCGCCCACTGATCTTTCTTTCTCCAGGAGAAGTTTACTCATGACCCATGGAATGAGCCACCATCACAGGTAAGCCTCTGTTGAGAGCTTTGACAAGAATATAACTCACCATCTACTTCTAGCCAACGGACGGGACTATGGAAAAGACCATGGCTTTTGGCGAAGCAACTCCCAACGAACCGGAGCCTACACCTCCAGAGGAGCCCAAAATAACCCCCTACAAACCCAGGAAGATCCCCGAGCACCAGCTTCGCAACGCTTTCTGCACCGCCAAAGCGCTGGCCAAGTTCCCCTACAAGTACATGTCTCCCAAGGGAAGTGATATTTGCAAGATGGTTTCGAAGCAATTCTTTGACGCGGGAAGGATTTGGAATCGATCCTGGGACTTGTGAATATCCAACAAGATAAAAAAAAGCGAGACATGACATCTCTAACCACGATCTAGGTACTACCTGCCCATCCCGACGTACATCAGCGAACAACCCCTTCTCCTTCTACCCGCGCTCCAGGTCAAGAGTCTTCTCGACGAGATCAACTACAATCTGGGCTGCGACCTGGCCCTGTTGACAAAGAGCCAAGAAGGACTGGTACTGTTCTTCGATGCCGATGACAAAACTCCCAAACCAGTCCATCTGGGGCAGTTTGATGACCGAGATGAATTCGACCGGCTCGAGAAGACCATACCTAAACCTAAGAAAGGCGATAACGCTTGGACCAAACATGTGGATTCAGAGACCGTGATTGCCTTCCAAAAGGTGGTCAACGATGCCTTCGCGAGCTACCGGAAAAGAAAGTCAAAGTCAAAGTCTCGCCGTGGGAATACCGCCAGCCCCTTCGCGCAGGTAATGCGGCGGCACGCGAATCAGCTCAACCTGGATCGCGGCCTGTACCAGCTCAAGTCCTACTTGGGCCTTCGACCAGCGCTCAATCAAACGACTTACCTGCCCGACGACAAGAAGTTCCCTCCCGTCCAAGTGCAGGAACCTGTCCCCTGGGAAACACAGGATAACCCCATCTTCTACAGCGTGGATGTGGAGTGGAACGAGAGAAACTTTGCGCAAGTCACCGAAGTTGGAATCTCGATTCTGGATACAGTTGACATTCATGGCATTCCTCCGGGATCTCATGGGGAAAACTGGATCAAGCACATCAAGTCAGCCCATCTGCGTACCGAGGAATACCAGCACCACTGTAACACAGAGTTCGTGGTTGGGTGCCCGGAAATGTTCCTCTTCGGCGAGAGCGAAATCGTTGCGGACGAGGAAATTGGCCGACGAACAGACCGGTTCTTCGTCACACCCTACGATGGAAGCGAGGACACAAAGCGACCGGACCTTCCGAAGCACAAGTTAGGACCGCGCTGCATCGTTCTCGTCGGTCATAATCCCGAAGCAGATGCCAAACTGCTTGCGGAGAGATGCACCATCTTTGATTCGATGAAGACTCATCCTGGGAAGCACATTCGTGAGGTGATGGACACTCAACTTCTCTACGCACACTTGCGCGAGGAGAAAAACAGTCCCGGGTTGGCAACTACGCTGTATGGATTGGGAATTGAGCCACATTGCTTGCACAACGCGGGGAACGATGCTCGGTACACGCTGGAGGCCTTGATTCGAATTGCCCTGGAATCGGCGGGGGAGCCGTCGGCGGGTATCAAGGTGGATATGAAGACCAAGCAGAAGGAAGGGAAGGAGGAGAGCAAGCGAGGCAGAGATGTCGGCCGGGACTAGCTCCTCCATGGGGCTAACAAGCACTAGCATGAGCCATTTGATAGCTGCATGAAGTGGATGCTATCCGATAAGCTTAAAAATTAGGTACAGTGTATTATTCCACTGACGCCATCACTACGGTATTTTGCCCGTCGATCATTAAGCTCAAAAGCCCCCCCACCTTCAGCTTGCCCCTCCTCTGAGTCCTCTCCTCAACAATCCAACAACACTAAGAATAATTAAGCTTTTCATAACCTCCTCCCAAATACTTACACAGCCCTATTCCACCTCTCCAACCTTCAGAGCGTTTACCAAAATGACCAGCCAAGGCCCCCTAACCAGCTGGCTCCTCTCCGCCACCCCGGAAGCCCTCAAACGCGCAACAACACACCCCTTCCTCGCCTCCGCCGGCAGCGGCACCCTCTCCAAAGAAACCCTCTCCCAATGGCTCTCCCAAGACCGCCTCTACGCGCAATCCTACATCTGCTTCATCGGCATGCTCCTCTCAAAGATCCGCCTCCCTGCCGTCCACCCGAGCACCGACACACCCCTAAACACAACAAACACAACCATCGAACAAACCATCATCGACCTCCTCATCGACGCCCTCGTCAACATCCGCAGAGAACTGCACTTCTTCGAATCCACCGCCGTCCAGTACGGCCTCGACCTGACCTCCATCCCGCCAGACGAGGGCGGCGCCAGTCTCGCCGACTCGGGGCGCATCACCACGTCGGCGGGGATATCGACCACGGGGTCCGGCTCGTGCCCGGGGTTCACGGGGGCGGTATGCTCGGGGACGGGCACGTCCGTTGCTGGGGCGGAGGCCGGCGAAGTCGACGAGGGCTCGTCCAACCCGCGCGATCAGCTGCACAACCTGTGCAAGTCGCAGGGCGAGTGCCAGATGCAAGCCGGCAGCGAGGTGTGTAACCCGCCAGCGCCGCACGTGGGCGCGAACACGAACGCCAGCGTCAGCACGCCGGACGGCGAGCCGTGCCAGCCGTCGCCGCGGCTGGCGAGTGGGGTTCCTGCGGAGCGGGGGCCGGTGTTGTTCGCGGCGAATCGCATTACGAAGGCTTATATCGATATATTTATGTCCGTGGGGAGTCCAGCGGTGAGTGCGTTGGAGGGGATTGCGGTGCTGTGGGCGACGGAGGTGTGTTATCTGCGGGCGTGGCGGTATGCGGCTTCGTATGGGAAGAAGAAGGCGCAGGAGGGGAAGTGTGATGTTGATGCGGATGGGGGTGCGTTGAGGGAGAAGTTCATTCCGAACTGGTCGAGTGCTGAGTTTGAGCAGTTTGTGAATCGGATTGGGGATGTTTTGGATCAGATGGCCGCGAATATCAAGGGAGTTGAGGAGGCTGAGGTGATGTGGGCGAGGTGTTTGGAGTGGTGGAAGCAGGTCGTGTGGTTGGAGGCGAGATTCTGGCCGGCGCTGGACTAGAGGGTGAGCTTGCGATCTCGGGGTGATCGTGATGCCCATACTCTATCTAGATGGATGACAGGAAGATAGAAATCGAATCGAAATACGATTTAGCTTCATAACTTGGATGTATCTTACAAAAGCTGTATCAGACACAACATTTGTATGGATATATCATACATTGGTGGCTCCGGCTCGTCCTAAATACACAGCCACCGCGGATGCCCTACATGAATATAGTAAACACGTACACACGAACAGCAGAAGAAGAAAAAACACAGAAAGCTCAGCCACGGGCCCCGTCGAAGAAGACAAACGCCAAACCCCAGACAGAATCCCCGAACCCCGAAATTCAAACTCGAAACTCCAAAATCTCCATGTTCGTGCAATCCACCAGCAGCAATAAGCAAAAGACGAGCAAATAATACCAGAAAGCATAAGAATAACCGAAAATAGTTCCACCAACACCGGTGTATGAGCACAATGGGGTCCATAAAAGATCAGAGCAGCCCCAGAAAGGAACAAAAACACCAAGAAAACAAAATTACGACCAGTCTCAAACATGTACATCCTCGGAAATATAGCTTGAACAAGCAAGTTAGGTGGCGGTTGCGCGGGCAGCATTGCTAAGCTGCCGGTGATATGAGCCAATGGGCTGGAAGCCACTGTCGTAAAGTGTTAGCCACAGTCTCATTTTAAAGAAAGTATGAAAGACCAGATACGTACCGAGCCAAGTCAAAGCCACCTCCATCATCCTCGTCCTCTTCATGCGTCCGATCATCCTTGATCGGCCCGCGACTGCCGAGATCTCCGGCATCAGACTGCAGAGGCGGCAAGGTTCGGCTCGACCCCAACCCATTTAACGTTCCAGGCTTGCTTGGGCTGGCCAGGTTGGGAGGGGGAGGACTGCTGCTTGGGAAACCGCCAATGATACGCTCATCAGCCTCACCCTTGAGAGGACTCATGTCCGGCACGGGCCGGGCAGGCGTGCTCCCAATGTCGGCAAACTTCCAGAATTGCGCTGGCGAGCTCATCGGCATGAACTTGGATGGGATCTGCGCCGTGCTCGGGGGTGGGAGACGAGGCTGCTGGCGCTGGGGAGCGGGCGTGATCATGGATGAAGGGCCTTCATCGTAATAAGAGGAGGACAGCACGGGCGGTGACCCGGCCACGTTGTCCGACAGTCCGTAGGCGCGGCTGAGACTGTTGCTGCTGTTCTGCACTCGGCTAGAACTCGCATTGGTATTGCCATTGTGCGAGCGCGCGGGCAAAGGAGACGGCTCCTCATAGTCACGAGGATTCATGTGCCGCAGCGGGTGGTCGGATCCAACTCCACGACCACCGCGAGACCCACGCTCGGGAGTGTAAGCCTCGACAGGTGCAACGGGGAACGAGCTGAAGCCAGGAGATGATACGGGAGGGGACTTTTTGGCCGTGGCCGAGAAAGACGTATCCAACGCCGCAACGTGGTGCCCTCGTGCCGAAGATGGGGGCTCCTTAGTAGCAGGGGACGATGGGGCTGATGACTGCGTGCCCTTGCGCATCTGCTTCTTGCGGTATTCCTCGCGGTGCTCAGCGGCAATCTGCCACTTCATTCCCTTACCGGGCTCGTCTGTGCGACGAGGCACCTTCTGGAATGCCTTGTTCAAGGACAGGTTATGCCGGATCGAGTTCTGCCAGCCGCTCTGCGAGTGCCGATAGAAAGCATAGCGATCCATAATCCAGTTGTAAATGCTGTTCAACGTGAGCTTCTCCTCCTCGCTGGAGAAGATGGCTTGCGCAATGAGGTTGGCATAGCTGTATGGCGGTTTCAGGTCCTTCGCCGAGTCCTTGCTGTAGTCAATCTCCTCGGTACTCTCCATCATCATGCCTCGGTTGTAGAGCGGCGACTGCTTGGCTGTTCGCTGACCGGCGGTATCTGGCGAACGTGGCGGCGGAGTGACCTGGCGCTTTAGGAATTGAGGCGCCGGGGCCAGCGAGGGACCGCCGGACGATGATGGCCGTACAGGCTCGGTAGCTTGTGACGCAGAGGGGTGCGCATGCTGCGAGGCATCCCATACTTGGGTAGCTGGATCAGGCTCCTGGCCACTCGCAATACGCTGAGCCCGCTCAATGAAACTGGGCTGAATGTTCGCGTCGTCGCCTGGCGTGACGAACATCATCTGGCAGTTGGCAACCTCGATGATATCACCACAATGGAGAATGGCATCCGCGCCGCGCTTGAGAATCACATTGTTCAAACGGACGCCATTACGGCCATTCACACGGATATGCCAGGCAGGCGTCTCTTCCCCATCATAAAAAATCTCTGCGTGCAGCCGGGACACAAACTTGCTGGGGCCCAAGTCGACATGCACATCCGGGAGCGCACGGGCAGCAATGGTAACGGGACTGGACTGCTCGGTCGATCTTTGCTCACGATCGGGTTCACGGCCAATATTCACATGCAGCGTCTTCACGTAGTAGGTCCAGTTGCGGCCGGCGATTTTGGCATATGCCTGGATACTCTGTTTGTTCTCGGTCTTGGTGTTGGAATGGTCGCGTGAGACACGCAGTTCCTCGCGCGGAGTGTTCAGATACGAAATCACCAGGTCAACAACATCCTGGTGTGCGGACTGATCATTTTCACCTGCCGAGTCCTCGGCTTCGTCGGCGGACTCATTCTTGACCGCAGTTCGTGTGGGAGAGGCACGGCGATCAACCTGTGGGGGTTGGGATTCTAGTCTCAGCATTCCTCTTCGTCCTGGCGCGGGGCTGGCGCGGGGGAGGATTCGGTGTCAGACCGGACCACCACTGCAGATCGAACTCACCTTGCGCTTCTTTGCGGATGGGCGACTGGGTGACGAGTCTGGTGCCTCAGCGTCGGATGTTTCCTGCAGTTGAATTTCCTTGCGCCGCGCGCGACGGCGATTTGACAACGGCATCTCAAGTATGTTCTGTATTTCCGGGATTTCAAATCCTGTCCGTGGTATTTCCTCACGGGTCGCGCAAACTGTGTGTATTATGTGATGCCAGTCGCAACCGGATGCTGCGATGATTTTTTTTCTTCTCTCGGGAGGCTGGTGTTGTGGAGTGATCAAGCCAAGTCAAGTCAAAATCACCGCGAAACCGCGCGGGGCGAAAGGGAACGACGGAGAGGTAGAAGAGGCAAAGATGCGAAAGGGCGAAAAAACACAACAGAGTAAGTCTGGATCCGGATTTCAGCGGTCCAGTCTCGGAGACACGCTCAGAGGTAGAACCAAAGAATGAGGCGTTGTCCGAACCACTGATCGAGCCAATTCGCCACCGCGAGTGCGTTCTAGCGGGTAAAAAAAAGAGAAAGAAAAACAGTCCCAAGGCAAGAGCGGCAATACCCCGGTCGAATCCAAGCGACAATAAATAAAGAGACAGGGACCAGCTTGCCGACGAGGACTTTGAAGTCTGTGGAAGTGGTGTGGCTGGAAGTTGATTATCGATAATCCCTCCGATCGACGCGATGGGCGTCTGTTTTGGGGGGTGACCGCCTTGTCGCGTGGGGAGTGAGGTCAGAGTGCCGCACCAGCCACGGCAGGGCCAAGTTCCAGGAATGATGCACCGAAGGGGAAAGGAACAGTGGAAAACGAGAAAGAGGAAGTCTATGGATGGACAGGGAGGGAGAGAGAGAGAAAGAGGAGAGGTAAAGGAGCCGAGAGGAAGATTGACAGATTCCCGAGAGAAGAAGGCGTGAAGAGTACGTTAAATGAAAATGCGCCCGTTTGGCCGTAAACAGTGGTGGAGTCTGGTCACGGGGGTGTATTGTATGGTCTGAATAGCAGTGCAATCACTGCAATTCGTGCGAACCGGGGGAGACGGGATGGTAATACCATTACCATACGGACGGACGCCAGCGTGGGATCGAAGATGCTTCCGAGTGCAGGACGAGAAGAACTGGATGAGCCTCGAAAGGGACAAGTGCTACGCTGGAAGGGAGTGGGTTCCAGGAAGACTGTAGACATCCGTGGTCATTAGGGAACAATTATGTGATCTAGGGTTCCTCCCAGGGCCATGCTACAGTAAACTGGGCTTATTCTGTATCCTCCGTACTCTTTGACAATAATGAGGACGCGGGGGTCTCCCATTGTACTCGCAAAGTACTGTTCAGCATCAATACTCCCCTATCATAACCAATCTGTACAGACAAATCACCCACGAACGCATGATCCGAGCATTTAAGCTTAGATCCAAATCCTTGTTCCCTGATAACCCTCATGGTCCCCCATCAAGCCCCAGAAAACCCTGCTGGTACACAATCCATCCGACCATCCGGGTCGTTTGCGTCACAGGCGCCCCCGGATGCAGTTTAGCCTCGCCCGTTGGAATGTTGCTTTGCCTCATTGGGAGTTGACGTGTCGATCGTTTAGTTATCAGCGGACTCAGTCTCCGGAACAGGATCGTTGGCAAGCAAGAAAATCAAACCCATGTAACCTAAATCCTGGCTGGTACTGCGGAGTCCTATTTTCCGGTGTGTACTGTTTACGAGACAATAGGTGCAAGGATCATAGTGGACGCAAACAACTTGACTGTAAATAAACAGGTGGGCAGGGTAGCCTGGTTCAAGAACCATACAATACAGATGATGAAAATCAGCCGAACAGACAGATTCGGATGAGAGAAGCCGATGAAGGTCTCGAGAAAGACAAGAATATTTCAGAAAGGGGAAACAACAACGAATAGGAAGAGAGGACAGAGATAGGAAAAACTGGACAACAATGATATGGGCGATAAGAAGGTAGAGAAAAGAATATAACGAAAGGGGTGGTGTAAAGTAGCCCGCAACCCAAAAAAAAGGAATAGGATGGTTCCCAGTGATAAAACAGAATAGGTCGTAACTGCATTAAATAACCAAGGATAAATATGAAAGAAACTCTCAGGGGTTGCCCCCTCTACTCGTCACCGGGCATTTTGGAATCGCCATCCTCATCCACCCCGCGCAAAGTCGGGTAGAGAACCGCCGCAGCCTCCTCAGTCTTCGACTCCTTGGCGTGCTCAGGAGAGGCCTGAGTACTGGCCGTCTCAATGCCGTCCATGGCGCCGTCACCCGACGGAGCGGGAGACTCTTCCGCACCGTGGTGACCCGCCGACTCGCCCTCGAAGCGACCCTGCTCCAAGAGCTCAGAAACCAAGCGCCGCAGATTTTCAAGGAGTCGGACCTTCTCCACCCACGCGACATTGACATCGCGCTCGGCTACCTCAGTGGCAGCCTGAGCGGTCCGCTGGGCAGCCTCTTGATCCGGATCCGAGGCAGTCGACAAGGCAGGATCGATGAGACTCGAGGTGATGCCAGGGTGCTCCTTGGTCGGCGTACGCTCGCCATCAGCCTTGCCGTCGGACGAGGTGTCCATGCGGTGCTCGTCTACTTCGCGCTCGGCAGGACGAGCGCGCTGCAAGTGGCCACCGGTGTAGCGGCGACGATCGTCGTGGTCGAATGCGCCGCTCAGAGTCGAGGGGGGAGCGGCGCTGGAGGCAGTCGGGTAGCCCGCCGTCATGCTGTCGGGCATGGTGGCCGACGGCAGACGGGGGTACATGCCAGCACCGCTCTCGTGCGGTGGCGACACGCGATGGGTCTGGGGGAGAGAGATCGGTGATCGTTGTGAGGTATATGATTGAGCGCTCGAGGGCGGTGTCAAAGCAGGGGTGCCAGTAGAAGGTGAGTGGGCAGTGGCAGCCATCATAGGAGCGGATGTAGTCGCGGTAACATGGCTTGGAGGCAGCTGGCTAGGGGGAGAGTGGGTAGCACGATAGCTCATCCCGCCGTGCACGTAGTGAGCGCCGGGTTGAGCAACGCCGGCAGCGGCAACATTCTCGTCACTCTCGTAGATGGTGTTTTGCATCTGCTCCAAGAACTGATCGATGTTGATCAGATCGTTCTTAGTGCGGACATTGGACATAGGAGGAAGATGGTATGCAGGAGCATGACCACCACCAGGGCTGTAGCCACCACCACCACCGGCAACTGGCACAGCGGCAGGCATGGGCTGATACTCAGGAACGGGGCCATTCAGGATTGGAAGCTGAAGGGCCTGGAGACCGAGCAGGCGTTGGCCGACGGCTGCATAAGAGTTGGGGTCGAATTGGCGTCGCTTCAGGTCACCGAAGAACTCGTTAAGAGCATCGTATCCCCGCTTGCGATCGTATGACTGGGTGCCATCATGGCCCTGGCTGAGCGCATAGTAGACATTGCCATACGAATGAGGGTTGGCAGCTGGAGGAGGCGGGTGCGTCTGGAAGTATTGAGGAGCTCCGTGCGAGTAGGCAGCGCTCGAGACGCCGTTCATGGGTCCCTCGAAGTAATGCGTGGCGGCAGCGTATCCTGAACTTCAATTAGCCAGGGCTTTTCCAATTCCGTAAGCGTGGGAAACCAGGGGAGACAACGATGGACCAGGCCGGGGGCTGTGGGTACTCAGTACGAGGATTGGGCATCCTGATCCGACCCCCCGCCCGGTCGGATCAGGAAGATGCGCCAGCAGAGGGAGAGCAAGAAATTCAAGACGAACCTTTGGGGTTCTGGGGGAACATCATATCCGGGTGGTGGTGATGATGCTTTAGGCCCGGCTCGGGGGACCGGATTTCCGAGTCGTCTGCATGAGTCTTGACGTGTTTCTTCAGATCCTGGGGCCGCTTGAAGGCCTTGCCACAGAAGTCGCACTTGTGTGGCTTCAAGGGGACATGCACGCGAATGTGGGAGGTGATGTGGTCGCGCTTGACGGTGGTGGTGTTGCAGTTGCCCCATTGGCAGGTCAAGTTCAAGTTGTTGGTGCTCTTGCGGCCGACATGGCGCTCGCAGACGTGTTCCTATTGATAGCCAGCCTATGGTCAGTATTGCGAACTCCATCGACCAACTGGGAAGGGTGAAACTACTTACGTAGAGCGCTTCGGCGGAGGGACACTTTTCAGTGCAACCCACCCACTGGCAGGGGAGTTGCTCTCCGGCGCCGTTGAGGGAATTGTTGACTGCGGCGGTCGCAGCGGCGGCAGTGGCCGTCACTGACGCGGTCGGGGTAGTGCTGACCTGCGCGACAGCAGGCTGCTCAGTGGCAGCTGGTGCCGGAGCTGCCGCAGGCTGAGGGGGCGTTGAAGTTGGAGGGAGAGTAGTTTCGGACATGATGCCAAGAAAAGGTCTTGTCGTGGGCGGGATTTTGCCCAGGCACAGTGTGAGAAGGGAAAACCACGTATACCGAAGCCGGTCAACTCAGCAACAATGCAGGTATATACACACAGTTCCAATAATGAATGTGTGTTTGACCAGGATGCTCTTCCGGAATGAAGAAGACGATATAGAAGGGTGTAGGGGGGAAAGAAAACGCGTGCCTAGAAAGTGGAAGAAGGGAGGAATACTGGGGAGGAGGAGGGGGAAAGTCTTGGGTCTTGGGTAGTCTTGGGTTTTCTTGGGACCTTTCACCTTTGGGCTGCTGGCCTCTCCGGAGTCCGCACGGCTTACCTACTACGGAGTACTGAGTAGGAAACAACTACCAAGACCAATAACCCCATGCCAATGCTAGTCCGCAATCACATTCTGGGAGGAAAGAGCCGAGCCTTTGCCCAGAAAAAGCCTTGGGACTTGGGACCGGGCGGAGGAGCAGCCAAGGGGAGACGACAAGACCGGGCCAAGACTGGCGACTGCGGGCCTGGCGTTTTGGTGGAGCGGTCGACGATTATGATTGGCTTGTAGAAGGTGAGAACGAGGGGCTGTGCATTCCGAGGATTCCCAGGGCTACACTTACGAAGTTAGTTTCGTGTCAGACGAATGGTGAGACGGGATCAAGTTAGACGAAGCGATGGTAAGACATTGTACTGCGAGGAATGTAACGGAGTGCCAAGTTAGCATTGCGAACTGAGCAGAGGTTAGAGCAACAAATTTCCCACAAATTACAATAGTCATCCTACAGCATGATTTATGGCAAGTCTACGAACCATCGACTGCGCCGTGCGTACAAATGCTCTCTCTACGGTAGCTATAGGGGCACTAGAATACTTGTGTTGCCACAACTATCGATTCCTGCTGGCTACACGGAGTATTCAGCATATTCTCTGCGCATAAAACCCCCGCTGTGAAACCAACGCTGTACGTTTCCTCGCCTGTATCCTCCAGTCCCAATTTAAAATCCTAGCAGGCGAGCACGCCATCGCCGGGTTCCAACCGCTTAGCTTAATGCATACATCATCCGCCCACCTTGCATGAATCGATTGCCTCGCTAACAAGACACGTAAAGTGTAAAAAGGGGTCATCTGAAAGCGAAGTGGGCGAGACGCCTGCCAAGAACCCCCTCAGCCATGGCGATAGCTTCTTGGCAGCCAAGGTTTTCCTCTTTGCCAATTCCCGCTCCGAGCACCAAGCGCTTGCGTCTTGGACTCTTGGTTCTTGCCCCCCTTCCTCTGTGTGACTTGGCATAGCCAGATTGGGACTCTTTTTGCTGTAGCCGACGGAGGATGATGTATTTCCGAGTCAGGATCATGGACGAGAATCTCGTTGGCCTGGCTCCCCCCCGGACTTGGGACTTCACCCGTGCAGGAGTGCCTCGGGACTTTGAAAAGAAGCTATTAGTAATAGTACGACTGCCCGCTCTCGGATTGATCAGATTAGGGCAACCAGATGAGATGAATCGTAAGGATGCCATGTCTGTTGCAAGGAGGCAATTCAGGGCCCAATCTTGATCACATCTAGTTCCGTGTGAGAGTACAAGTCGCTCCGTCTATACTCTATACGAATGTACAGCTCTATAATAGTTACAATCAATATACAGCAGGGCCACCAGGCCACGCCTTATGTGCAAGACTCAAGCATTCCAGCCCTTGGCCGAAAAGCCTCCAAGCCTGAACCACCCTTCTTAGAATGGAATCCATCCTAAGCCCATCCACATAGTCCAGCGCCAGGCTCGACGATCAATCCCACCTCCGACCTCACCGACCAGCCCTCCTCTTCGGCGGCTGATACCAACTCCAAATATTCAAACCCACCTTCGTCCCCGCCGTAACCGGATACGCCGCATGCCACGTCTCCGGATACCCAGACCCATCCGCCCTCAAATTCTCCCAAAAGATCGCATTCCCCTTAATCGGCCTGAACGTAATCCCCTCTTTGTCCCCCTCACCATCACCCTCACACTCCAAAAACCGACACCACGCCTCCCCCACGGGCCTCCTCAATCGAGGAAAATTCGTCCCACCCCCTTCACACTCCGCCCCCAGATACACCATGAACGTGCTGAGCCGGTCCCCCCCGCGCGCAAGCGACCCCGTCCAGTCATAGTGATGCCGGTAGTGGCCGGAGGCATTGTAGCGCTGCGCCCACATGCGCTCGATGTACAGGTGCGGGCGCCAGCCTTGGAAGGCGCGCGCGCGGTCTTCGAGGCAGCGGACTGTGTCGTCGCGGGGGAGGAGGGCGCGGTCGGAGAGGCGTTTTGTTGGGTCGATGCGTTCGGTTGTGCCGTCGTAGATTATTGAGGGGGTGTATTTGGTTAGACTGGTTGATCGGTGTGTGAGTTTTTCTTCTTTTCTCCTCTGGCCCAATTCTGGTCGGGGCTTTTTTTCATTCGTTAGGGGGCCGTGCTTGAGGCCGGGACGTACCTGATATCAACGAGGTGATCTGCCTCGGCAGCGCTTACAAAGTTCTCAATGTACAAGACGAGCGGTGCTCTTGAGAGCAGATGCACGCGGTAGCCCTCGGCCTCGCCGGGGCAATTGGCCGGGACCCCATCTTCGGGACTAATGAAGCTATCGTCCGTCAAGTGTAGAGTGGACGGGGCATGGTCCCATTCCTCAAAGGTATATGCACCCTGATCCTCCGTCCATGAGAGCGAGGACAATGTGTCCGGAAAGTTTGCGCGGATCAGCGGATCCAGTACAAAGATGTACACGGGGGTGAAGTAAAGCAGCCAGGTGATGAGCGTCGAGAGCCGGGGCGTGGACGACGCCATTGGATGTGGAAATTAAGGTGTCTCTGTCGGAAGAATATCTGTACAAGTAGCGATCGTGTATGGCGCATATAGGTATTCAACAATATCGTACAGTGGGCAGGGGCCAAGGATTGGTGGCTCGTTGCTAGGTCTGCTTCATGCGGCGGCCGCGGAGACGTGCGGGGAGAGGTGAGGGGTCGTAAAGGGATCAATTGGTCGGATGAAGGTCTATCGGTGGTCGCAAGAAGTTTGCGATTGCGGTCCAGCGATATGCAGCGAGTATCAAGGGGCTGGAAGGGCCATGAGCCATGTTGGGGGAAGTTCAGGAGTGTCGAAGGTGGTTCGATGAAGGAGAAGTCGGAACTTGCGAAGCCATGTGGGTCTGGATCCGCCTGGTCTAAACCGATCATGGTAGATAACTGAGAAAGATCATCGTTTCTGGAACTGAATGAAAGGAAAGATAAAATATCGAGAAGACATACACATTCTCTTTCAAGTGAGTACAGTGTTTGGGTTGTAGAGTGGCAGCTCCATTGGAATCATGGTTTGGCAAAAGTACGTACCATACTCCGTACTAGTCACTCGCTGCGATCCAATGCGAAGCCTGATCGCCAGTTATGTAGAAGATCACAAAGAAATGACGCCAAGTATATTCAACAAAATAACCATACAACATCAAAGCTCAGTAACGCCAGCCAGGTATAACAACATTTTCTTTTGGTCCCTTTCATAAGTGCATATCGTCGTAGCAAACAAGAACAAGAGGCCTTTCTAGAACACGGACAGATATAAGAATCGACATCGACAAACCTATACTCCAGCATTCATCCACTGGGTCCAGTCATCATTGGCTGCGCCAGCGCCAGGTCGGAAATTCGCATTGTTGCCAAACAGATCGTCAAACGAAATACCCAAATCCATGTTCATACTCAAGGCATTCTCATCGAGGCCCATGTTGATGTCGGACATCCCACTCTGAGGAGCAGTATCCGGCTGCATCGTACTCATCGTGGGATCATTATTCACAGTGTCCACATTTGCTGGTTGGAAATTATATCCTTGCCACACAAAATTCTGGTTAGGGATCGAAACTAAGTCCGGGCTGCTGAGGTGTTCACTGGGGGTCTGCGCTTGTGAAATTGGTGAATGGAGGCGCGAGGGGTTCATAGGTTGAGTCGTAGGTTGTTGCAAGCGGCTGGGGATGGATGACTTGACCCCTGCTGTAGCGCCCATGGGGAAGTTGGAGAAGTTGGAAAACGCATCGAAGCTGGGCGTAGAGATCCCCGTCCCTGATGGGTCACTCGGCGTATTTGATCCCATTGTTTGTTGCTGGGAGGCAGTATCGAAAGAAGATTGGGAGTGCGAGGCGCCGCTGCGCTCGTGTTTGAAGTGGTCATCTTCTAGTGTGGACATGGGTTGCGTGGGATAGGCAAATGGATCGTCTGATGGGAACATCATTGGCATCAGATCGGGCAGATTGTTGGGGCCATTGAACTGCTGTGCCCAGGCGAGACTTGACGGTTCTTGATTGGAGAAAGGGACGTTGAACGAGCTCGCCGAAGATGGTTCTGGAGTAGACATGGTCTCTGTCAGCAGCTCCGGTGTCGAAGCTAGCCAGGCAGAATGCGTGCCATTTTCGGACGGCCTATTCATCGGGTGCGTAGTATCCAGACTCTTTTGCCGACGACTCCCAACAGGGGTTGCCGGGGATGACTGGGCCATCATTTGGGCGGGGAACGTGCTCGAGCGCTGAGGCAAGGTTTGCATAGGCTGGTTTTGAATAGGCTCGGGCTCCCTGGCAAAGTTGGACGGCGCGGGTCGCTTGAGGTTGACGGGAACCTTGGAGCTTTGACGGTTCTTGAGCATTTCCGGCAGAGTCTTGAAGAGACACTGCAGGTTTGTGGTTAGTTTTAAAATTTGCCTACGATTCTAGTAAAACGGCGGGGGAAGAAACATACTGTAAGACTCTGGGAGCACCTGTCCGCTGCCATACTCTTCTTGGCCAGTCCAGCAAGAGTGTTTTTGCCTTCCATGGCATCCTTCAACACACCATCCTTGGCTGTAGGCGAATCGGGATTCTCAACCACGAAGAAAATGAGAGACAGAATGGCAAAGTAGGTGGTATACATCGTGAACCAGAACGAGCCATTGAGGAGGCCCCTCTTATGCATGCCCGTCGTGATATGGACAATATTTCGAGATACGCTCACGCAGGCGGCAGCGCAAGCATACGATCGCTTATCGACGCCACGAGCTTGAGAGCCACCTGATACATAGTGTAAAAAGGGGCGGTACATGACCATCTGAACATGCGCGTAACTGATACGCAGCAGTTGACGGATTCTGATGGAAAGGCGTATTAGCCAGATTCGCCATGGGATGACTGAGGAAAGGGGGGGTTGGGTTTACCGTTCCAGCTGGGGCGACACTTCTGTGCCTGGACGCAGCGCCGGAGGGAGTTCCTCCATCCAGGCCTGGAGGTCACGCTCAATCTCTCGAATCTTGGAATGACTGACCATATAGCGCTGATCTGACTTGGACCGATAGCGCGCATTCTTCACCGGGTAGATGTATTTTACCACCTTCAACACGACGTTACAAAGACGTGTATGCGCATTACACCCGGCCATTAGGGGGGTATAGTCGGTGGGCATTTGAATTATACCCTCCGCAGTGATGAAATCTCCGTCTACTTCCATCGGA
The DNA here is from genome assembly GCA_024706585.1 of Penicillium simplicissimum. Classification (NCBI taxonomy): domain Eukaryota; kingdom Fungi; phylum Ascomycota; class Eurotiomycetes; order Eurotiales; family Aspergillaceae; genus Penicillium; species Penicillium simplicissimum. The sequence goes on from JAMZTW010000118.1 coordinate 4,910,910, forward strand.
TATTCTTGATCGATGTCGTCGTCGCTCAGCATTTGAGGGAGCCCTAGCAAGGTGCTGACGTAGACATCCATCTTACGAATTACCCAGAAGATGCGCTTGCGCAGCTCTCGCTCAATTGGGTTAAAGTCGGCCGCCACTGTGCGATGAAGACCTAACCTCAGCGCAGAGCGAAGCGCAATGCCAACATACGAGTAACAAGTACTCAGCTTGGCGGACGACTGAAGGAACAGCACCATGAAGCAGATTGCTTGAAGTGAGGTGAGATCTCGGCAATCTGTTATCTCCAACAACTGCCGTCCCGCTTTGAAGAATTGGAACCTGCGACAGCACGATCAGCAATCCATGCGTGGGGTACATGCAAACGAGCGTTAAAAAGAGTCGAATCGACCTACCCTTGACCAATCGCGCCCTCGTAGCCAGCCAAATCCAATGTGCCAGCACCATCATCCGAGAATAGACATCCAACTGCCATGACAATGTATAGCAGGGGCAAGAACGAGTTCTCTTCATTACCGAATTGCTCAGGGGGAGTTTCATAGATGCGATCGAGGCTGGCAAAGAATTTGGGTTCAATCACGAAGCGCATGAGAGCGCAGGCATCGTCCAGTGCATTGTGACACAACCGAATGGCGACCGGGCGTGGGGGAAGGTCATGCGTAGGAGGCAAAGAGCCATCCTGCGGGGAATCGGAAACGGATACCGATCTGGGGCTTTCAAGCATCGCCGTCACCTTACGAGGGACTGGCGCTTCAACCGCACCCAGTTGTTTGCGCAGGCGGCGAACGAAGATGATTCCCGAGGTGTGTCCATGGTAGTCCCAATGTCCCTGGTCATCGCGGTCCAGACAGCCGGTATTGCCAACCATTGTCTCCAGTAGAGACTCGTCGCCAGCTTCGGGGCCAGTCTCCGTGGAAGTTCCTTGCGGCTTGGCGGCGGCCTCGCCTGGCGCGGCCTGTTTGTTCTTAAGGTGAAGTGGTAGGCGGTACTCTGGCGCGTTCACGTCCAGATTCGGGTCATCGAGATTGATATCCGGTAGAACCGTTCGGAGCAGAGCCTCGGCCTTTTGCATGCGGGCTTCCAGTGCTTCGACATACTGCGGGGCGGGATTGCGACGGCGGTTAGAGGGTTGGTCGTACGAACACTCTTCAAGACGTTAGCCACGTGTGGGCGGGGAAGCAGGGGAGCCTGAGAAAAAGCAAGAAGGGACGCGGAAAGGGCGCACCATAGCTGTAGACGGTACAATGGGTGCAGGGCTGTTTGCCATCACACTTGATCTTTTTCCGGCGACATTCGTCGCAGGCGCGACCGACTCGTCGGCGCTTTTGTAAGGGCAAAGATTGAGGGGTGGATTTGGGGTCTGTGGAAGGGGTTTCTTGGGCCGAGGCGAATTGTGAGGGGTCGGCAATGTCATGAAGGTATTCATTCGGCGCGGGATCGTCCTCGCTGTCGCCATGCGTTCCGGAACTCGCCATGATTGACTATCGAGGAAGCGACTGGCGACTATTCACTATTCATGTAAGGAGAGCGGGCTTGGCGGGCGATCCGATCTAGGTGCTTATCGATTGCCTTTCTTGCGGTCGCATTTGCAGGTAGCAGCCGGGGAAGGGAATCGGAGGAACGAGGAAGACGTAATAACAGACGAACAGTCCAATGGTCGAGGCCGAGAGGCTGGAGAATCGAGACAAGGATAGAAGTTGAAGGAGGAGCGAAATAAAAAGTGGAGTCAAAGAAGTCGGAGATCGTCGAACGGGCTTAAGCTCACGGACCAGTTGGGCGGAGGACCGTGAGTCCGTGACCGAGGGAGGCTGTACTGCTGGCGGAGTAGTCGGTGGAGGAGGGGAGATGGGTTTGGGAAGTGGATTTTCAAGGTTTTTGGGGATTAGAAATTGGGGATTTGAAGCCGCAGCCACTGAGGGGAATGATGAAAGAGTCGATGGACGTTTGGGACCGAAAGCGGTGGGCGAAGAACCCAGCAAACCCAAGGAAAGAAAGGAAGAAGAGGATCTTTTTATCACCCACCGAGTCCTAGGGTACGTAAGGTTGGTGAATGTATGCTGGAGACTACGGCAGACGGAGTCAGAAACTGGTCAAGTGGACTGGACGACCCCGAGTAATTGGAGAGGGAAAAGAGGGAGAAAGAGACACGAGGCTGAATGCGAGATATCACTCAACCGTCGGGAATTATTCGTACGAGTTGGGAGAGGAAGAAGAAGTACCGAAGGCCACTTAGAACCAGAAACAGAACCAGGACCAGAACCAGATTCGTTCTCGTTTGCCATCACATCAGCATACAGCTACAGTAAGTGAGTCTGGTGACCACACGACCTCAAGTCCTGGCCGATTTAATCAACCACGGTGTCTATAGTCGGAAGCAATAATCTCAATACGAAGCTTCCGTCGGAGTCATTCGACCCAGTCCTGGACTTCGGTAGTTCACTACTTTTGAGAAGATCCCATTACTCACCGGATAAACTGATGGACCAACTGCGTACATTTTGTCGTCGGAGTTGGGTAGCGCGCGAGCCCGACGCCCTGTGCACGGGATCTTCCAAGGTTCTTCTAGATTGAGGCATTTTAATTCTTTGCAGGCTGGCCTCGGCTGCTGGGGCCGAGTAGAGAAGTTCTTACTTTTTCAGGGAACCATACGGAGTATTCCATTATCCGGAAGGCTGAAGCATTATTGTTTAATATTGTGGGTTGATCCCGCAGAGGGAAGGTGACTACCAAAAGTCTCTTTGAAATGATCCTTTGAGTCTTGACCAGCGCTTAAAGACGGTCTCCACTTGACACTCGGGCTTCCCGTTCTCAAGTCCGTGACTCCGTGATCGTGGACTCGGCCTCGGAGACTCTGGCGAAAATGCCGAACTGCCAGACAGGGCAGCAGGGCTGCTGTAGAGTTGGTCGCATTTAAGAGATCCGGTAGATTGATAACGCTTATCGGGAACAAGCACCAAAAGAATAGGCATTCTCGCTGGCGATGTCAATGGACTACCTGGTATGCAACGAGGTACACATCTGGTATACTCCGTACTCAGCAGCCTAATCGTTCTACAAACTCTACAATGACAAAAGAAACCTTAGGTTTCAGCGCCAACCTTATTGTAGACCTGGAAGTTTGCCCTGATTGAATGACACAAAAGTCCGGGGCGCATGCTGCATGACTCTTCGTTCAATTGCCAATCCAGCCACCGCTTGAAAAGCAGACCGCGACGGTGGTTAAGGTTGGCTACCGCCGAATCCTCGTATTTAAACCCCGCGGGGTCTATCTCCGTGGAGTTGAGGGTATTGCGGATATTGCGGACCTCCAGAAGACACATTCCGTGAACATGAGGCATTTTGAGGTATCTATATCCCTCTCTGTGGTTGTCAATATCGGCGTTTTCCGTCTCTTGTTTGTTCCTTTCGCCCGGTTGAGGGCGTTACATTGCCAGATCAGAGATGAAAGCCTCCTCTTTCAATAGTTGGAGCAGCCAACCCAAGGAACCTGAGCTATTTCGTTCTTAAAATTCCCGCGATCTTTAGCAGTATAAGAAGCTACAAAAGATTTCAAATCATGGGATCAATTGGACATGACTAGGTATGTAGCTACAACTACGACTGGCATTGTGTTCCTTAGATCCCCGGCAAACTCAATCTTTGTCGAGGCCAGTCGCGACTAGTATGTAAAAGAATCGGGCTTTATTCACCGCTTATCTAGATAAATTCTGTTAAAAGTTATTGTGGTCCATTGTATACCCATCGACTCTCAGCCCGTGGGCCTAGAGAGGCCAGCAAAAAAGCAGTTGGATGGATCCAGGAAGGGAAGGAGGCTCACAAGGAAGGACAAGGTCGGTACTATCACATACGCATTGATAAAAGATATAGGAGCTTCATAGATAAAGGGGATTACTCAATTGACCCCCCTCTTTGCATATTTTGAACCCCCTCCTGCTTGAAAGTACCAGAAGTCGCCTGGAAATGCCTGAAATCCAGGAAATCAAGCTTCAAGGTGGATAGAAATAACCAATAATGTGAGATAGGAAACCTGATTCCTATAGCCCTAATTTCCCTTCACCACGGGCGTTTACTCCCGTACTTATTTCGTGTTATCTATATTATTTATAGATATATAGGTATTATACGTGAACTAGAATACTAGAGTATAAGAACTAAAGTAGTAGAAAGAATAATCGAAGTAATATTCCAAAGAGTGTTCGAAAGAGTAGCAGAAGGAGTAGGAGAAAGAGGATGCTAGGCAATTTCAGGCAAGAGGGGGGTTCAATTTAGTAATCCCTTATATTACTAGATAGTTAAGTTAGCTGCATTGACATAACTAGCAAGGATCCATTAAATCAACAACCTAGCTACCGTGCTACTTCACCGATATCTCGATCATGTATGAGTCTTGAGATAACGAAGCCTACGTCTACTTTGCAAGGTAGAGTTGAACCTAGTATTGCAGCATTTATAGTGATATGTGTATATGGGTCTTGAACCTATGAAATCTTGACGGGAGTGAGCCCAGTGTTGGGGATGGCCGAATTCCATGCTAGACGCGTGCTGATGTTAGCGCTTATTCTTGGGGGGGCCCTCTCTTTGGGGCAACGAATTCCCAGCATCTGCAGCTACTGGGACCTCCAGCATATTCAACTCCTCACTGCGACGCGAAGTGGCATCCAAGGCGCGACCCTCGATCATACCCGTCACGAAGGGATCAGTCATACAGTCATGCAGAGGAGATGAAGTTCCCACCAAATTTCCTCCTGTGACGCGCCCGAGAATGCCAACGCCTACTTCCACGCGGGGTGGCTGACATGCACCTTGTTCTGAAACTGCTTGTCAACAGACTCAATACAAGGGGGAATGAAGCCCACGGAGTCATCAGCAGCACCCGTACAGGGTCTTCAGTCGTCAAGTACGCCAACACGTAGTGCCAGCTTGTTCGTCTGCCAAGCCAGGTGGCGTGAATCAGACTACGCCCCCGGAAACGCCCACTCGAGCAAGTTCAGCTTGACAGCTTCTGGCCTCAGTGGCCTGCGGCTAAACTTCTGAAGGGCCCCTGATTTAAGCTCATCGTCAGCCCTGTAGGGGGCCCAGGGCCCCCAACTTTCGGCGTCATCGTCCACAACGAAGATTGGTGAATGAATGGTAAGTGCAACAAGGCCCAAGACTTAAACGGATTTCCTTCAAGGTTCTGGTCGCGCTAACGACTTGGCACCCTGCGGCCTGCAGGAAGGGAAAACTTTAAGAAAGTTTGCGCACCCCTCAGCTGAAGCCTGAAGGGGGTCGGTCGCATCTCTTGCCAAGTTGCCTGGGCCCTGGCATGCTTGATCTGCCTTTGCCTTGAAGGAGTCGATGGATCATCCATTCTGGCACCCCGATTATGTATACTGGATAATCATTCATTAGTATTCACCTCCTGACTCCTGAGTCCCATCGGATGTCTATTCCCCCATTGTGGATACATTTTTCACGAAACGCGAACCCCGGTTTTCTTAAGGTTTCTACGGATCGCTTAGTGCTTATGATCTCCCAAGTCCCGTCGGATTCCTAATCGATCGCTGATTGCCTCTTTGTTCGATCGTTATTCTTATATCCGGTCGAGGCCCCCGGCTCCCCTTGACCCTAAGTCAGGATCCAATGCAACCTATACGTGCTGGCCATGAGTCCATGACTTCATAATCGTCCAAAACGCATCATGCCATACATTCTTGTCACGCTATGCTGCACCTTTGCGGCCCTCGGCTCGTTTCTTTTCGGCTATGACTCGGGCGTGATCTCGTCGAGTATTGAGCAGGATGCCTTTCTACGTTATTTCGGGTCTCCAGATCTATCAGACGCTGCTAGCGGGGGCATCATTTCTTCGTACACAGGTATGCCCGATGCATATCGCATTTGTTCTCTCGTCAAGCCTCCGCCCGGCTCGTCGGATCGAGTCCAATCTCTGATCGTGTCGAATAGGAGGTGCAATTGTCGGATCTCTTCTGGCGCCCTACGTCTCGGATGTTCATGGGCGCCGCATGGTGATCTTCATCGGCGGCCTGCTGGCTACGTTGGGGGCGGCATTACAGGGTGGTGCAGTCTCTGTCGCCATGCTGATCGCTGGCCGGTTCATCGCGGGCTGGGCGATTGGGCTCATGTCGGCGACGATTCCCGTTTATTGTGTATGTCTGTCAAAATCCACGTCAGACGGGGACCCCGACCTCGTATCTTTCATGGGCTAACTTGGACGAAGAGCGAGGTGGCGCCGCCACGTATTCGTGGCCTACTCGCCAGCCTGCAGCAGTGGATGCTGGGGCTAGGCATCATGGTGGCCGTGAGTTGCAATCCAATCCGTTCACAGTTCTGTGATCTCGTCCCTAATTACACCTCTTCCAGCAATGGGTCGGCTACGGATGCTCCCTGCACAGTAGCAACTTCTCCTGGCGATTCCCACTATCCTTCCAAATTGTCCCCGCGGTAATCCTCGCATGCGGCGTCTGGTTCCTCCCCGAATCGCCGCGCTGGCTAATTGAACGCGGCAAAGAAGAAGCCGGTCGACTCGTCCTCACTCGTCTCCATCTCAACTCCGATGCATCCAACCAGGAGCTAATCGAGCACGAGATCAACCAGATCCACCACAGCGTCGCCTACGAAAAGCAGCACGTTATCCGTTCCTGGCGCCAACTCTTCCTCTCCCGCCAATGGCGCTATCGCATCCTCCTCGCATGCGGTATCCAAGCCATGACCCAATGCTCCGGCGTGAACGTCATCCAGAACTACGGACCGCGGCTGTACAAGACGCTCGGCTTTTCCACCTCCACCTCCCTCATGATCATCGGCGTCTGGGGCGCGCTGGCGCAACTCTGGAACACCATCTTCATGACCTTCATCGATAAAATCGGTCGGCGGAAGTTGCTCATCCCGTCACTGCTGGGTATGGGTGCGGTGATGTGTGTCGAGGGTACGCTGGCGCGATACGTCGATTTTAGCGATAGCGGTGCTAACCAGGATGCCCTGCGCGCGGCTATTGCCATGTTCTTCGTCTTTTCGTTGTTCTTCACGGCTGTGGGCATGATCTCGTGGATTTACCAATCGGAGATATTCCCGACGGCTATTCGGGCGAGGGGATCTTCTGTCGCGACGGCGACGAATTGGAGTTTGAACTTGATTTTTGCGCAGTGCTCGCCTATTGCGCTGACGAGTATCGGGTCAAAGTACTTCTATTGCTTTGTCGCGTTTAATTGGGTCGCTGCCCTTGTCGTTTGGGTGTGGTATCCTGAGACTGTTGGGCGGTCCCTTGAGGAGGTTGAGGAGGTGTTTGTCGGTCCGGCTCGAGGTGCTCTCTGTGAAGATTCACATGCGGTTGCGGGGAGCCCCAAGTCGGAGTGGAAACCGCGATCACATCTACGACATCAGGGAGTTCATCCCTTGTCGATGCATCCCACGACCAGTGGGAGTTGGAGTAGCAAGAGCACCTCATCGCCCAAGTTATGGAGTAAACAGATGGACAATGTATAAAATATAAACATGAGGAACTCAATTTATGAGAATGCACCTGCAATACCCCGCAGGCATTTGATCTATCCGTTTTTCTCTAATTATACAGACCCTGCAGGCCGGCCTCTAGTTACCAACCACATCCCGCATCGTGTCACCAATCGCCTCAGCACCGCCACCACCGCCCAGCAGCTTCTCATTCGTCGTCTGAATAATGACTCGCCGGTAGCTGATCAGCGCAGGCGATCCATTATCCTTCACCTCCAATACAAGATGCAAGATCTGACCCTTGGGCACAGCAGCCCGGCTAATAAGCTCCACGCAGCACTTCTCCGGCGGCGGAAGGGTAACCTCCACGATACTCCCGGCCTCATTCAACGGCTTGATATCCAGCTTTCCAACCTCATACTGAACAGACCACTGCGTCGCACTCGGGTCGCGGTACTGGTACCACTTGAACGTAATCGAGTCGTTCGGATCAGGGTCATACGATGCAGACGCGTCGAGCCTGAACGTCGCCCCAGCCTCTAGCTCAAAGTGCAGCGGTTCCAGACCCGTGCTACCATTGATATCCACAACGGGGTGATGATTCGCCTTACTCAGCTCCGGCGATAGCGACCACTGCATGCGGGCAGCGAAGTCATTTTGGAACGCATCGCGCCAGCGCCAGACGGTCGCCTGATTAGACTTGTACTCCCGGCCGTCCTTGCCAACGACTTCATCCACGGTATCGCTAAAGTGGCCATTAGCGACCCCCTTGCCGCTGATATCCGTCGCGATGTACCGGCCGCCCCAGGATCCGAACTCGGGACGCTCGGGCACCCCGAGACCATTCTGGATGAGGTATAAGAAAGTTGGGGTATCGCCCTCGGGGATGAAGATAAAGTCTGGATACGTCTCGCCCAGCGGTCCGATCTGGATGTGCTCTTTGATCCACTCCTTGCTGATCTTGCTCGGGTCGGGACCGCCCTTGTCGAAGCCGTACCACTCGTCACCGGAGATACCGGTCCATGCGGCCATGCCGTACTGATTCCAGCCGTGCACGGAGCAGATATAGAAGATATCCGGGTAATGGTGGCGGATCCAGGCGCCCGTGTCGTCTTGGTCGCTGATTGTGTAGACGCGGAGTTTGGAGCGCAGCTTGGCGGCGTCGGCGGCGGAGTGGGTGTTTTGGATTTTGAGCAGGGCGGAGGCGAGGACGTTGGTTCCTCCCCAGCATAGGACCCAGAGAGGATCATCGGTGGTAGCTTCGATGCGCTCGAGGAGGAGTTCGCCGCCTTCGCTGAGGGGGATGTTGTCGCCCACTGCTGTCATGCCATAGCTCTAGAGCATGCCCTTAGTACACTGTGCCTCCGCGACGCGGATGTCAATGGATACCGGCCTTACCTCTGCGCCCTTTTTAACCAAGGACCTCATATACGCTGCTGTCGGGTAGGGATCATTCGGGTGTGCGTGGGCATTCAGATTCTCAGCCACCTTCTCATAGCCGTCGATAATCTTATGCATGTCCTGCGGACAAACCTTGTTCTTCATCCATGTCGACGTGCACGCAACCAGTCCCTCTGTCCGAAACTGATTCGAGTACAAGAGATACCGCACCAAGGACTCTGCATCATCGGGCTCGTTGGAAATATCGCTCAGGATAAATACCCGTGGCTTGGATAGGAATGTCTGCAATTGAGAGGGGGATGCCATTGGGGAAAGAGAGGAATTGAATGATCCTTTCGAGATCTGGAGCAGCTCGTGAGTCGCGACGTCCAGCCATATTTGAACTCAAGCAGACACCCCGCACGATTCCCGAAAGCGCAGTTGGAGCCACACCAGCCCAAACTGGTGGGCGCGTGGGGAAAATTAAATGCCCGGGGTTCTGCCGAAAAGACAAGTCAAGACTCAAAAGCGATCCGATGGTGATCCAAAACAAGCAGTTGCAACCGCCAAATGCCGAATGGCTTCGACGCCGGACCACAATGGTTTCTGGATTCACTTGGTCCTTGGATGATTCCAGTCGGCATGCCAAATAGGTAAAAACGCTGTCAGGTCTCGGAAACTTGCGTCGCTACAGTACAGTAGACCGGTGTCTGGACTTGTGTTTGTCCACAGACGGACCATGCGTTGTATCGCGGGGCCCCGGGTCGCTTGGAGTTTGCAAGTTGTCGAGACTGGACGGAGAGATGTTGAAACCTTGAAGCATGGGGTATATTCAACCACCAACCTGCTAACATATAAGACAACAAGTTCCCGTCTGCCCAAACCGCCTTCATCGTTTGTGGCTTTTATTGTGGCGGCTTCTCTATGCTTTGTATCCCACTACAGCTGAAAATGCTTGACTTACTCAAGCAGTCCGCTCTATACCAGGACTCAAATCTCCACCTTGGGCAGTCAGAATCGTTCCTGAATAGGCAGTTAGAGCCACCATTACGGGCCTCAGGTACAATACTGGATAGGCATGCATGGAACAACCTTTTCGAGATTATTCCATGACCTCTTCGAGAAGATAGATGCTCAATGCCCCGCTGTCAAGAAGGTAGTCGGAGCCACCAAATGCCTTGTCGCCGGGAGGAGGACCAGAACCTTGGAGGATGGTCCTCTTATTTATTATAGCGGTCTGCTTCCAATTGTGCCTTTCTCACTCTCGATTTTGAATCCCCACAGATCTGTCAGATATCAATCACACTTACAATGGCAAAATCAACTATCACCTTGGCCTCTGGCAAAGAAATGCCCCTCGTGGGCTTCGGCCTGTGGAAGGTCCCCAAAGAAACCGCCGCCGACACAGTCTACAATGTCAGCATTTTATTATCATACTGAAAACCCATTCATTAAGACCGAGTCGCTAAAGCAGAGCAGGCCATTAAAGTGGGATACAGATTGTTCGACGGCGCCTACGACTACCAGAACGAAAAAGAAGCCGGCGAGGGTATCCGCCGCGCGATTGCCGATGGCCTCGTCACCCGCGACCAGATCTTCATCACTACAAAGCTATGGAACAACTACCACCGCCGCGAGCATGCGCTGGCCATGGCCAAGAAGCAGAACGAGACCTGGGGTCTTGGATACGTTGACCTGTTCCTGATGCACTTCCCCTGCGCGTTGAAGTACATCGACCCAGCCGTCCGTCAATACCCGGTACGTAACGAAGCACCCAATCGCACTGCAACATCCCAATTCGCTGTCTAATACTACCCAGGCCTGGTGGATGGACGACGCCGGCACCGTAGAAACAGACAAGGTCCCCATCCGCGAAACCTGGGAGGCGATGGAAGAAATCGTCGACAGCGGCATCGCCCGCAGCATCGGCGTCAGCAACTTCCAGGCGCAGTCTATCTACGATATCCTCAGCTATGCCCGCCACCCGCTTTCGTCCCTGCAGATCGAGCACCACCCGTATCTCGTGCAGCCCGAGCTGATCCAGGTTGCGCAAGAAAATGGCATCGCGGTGACGGCATACTCTAGCTTTGGCCCCCAGTCCTTCGTCGAGTTGCCGGCCGTGTTCTCGGCAAAGGCCCGGGATATCCCGTTGCTCTTTGATGCGGAGCCCGTCAACGCGCTTGCCGCGAAGTATAATGTGACACCTGCGCAGGTACTGCTGCGATGGGCGACACAGCGGTATGTGATTTTGTTCCTGCATTGACTTGATCGTTCAAATCCTGACCTTTTCTGTGATAGCAATGTTGCTGTTATCCCCAAGTCGAATAGCCAGTCCCGTCTTGCTCAGAACTTGGATGTCCTGGGTTTCGATATGACTGCGGATGAACTCAAGGCTATCGCTGCGCTGGACAAGGGTCTGCGCTTCAACGATCCTGGACACTATTTGCCCAACCACCCGATTCGCATTTTCGCGTAACTGGAATTGGATGATGTGTAGTTTAATATCATTCGTTCATAAAACGTAGGGTATAGAGTTAACGTCAACAACCAAGAAATGTACTCCTGAAAGGAAAATCTCGTAGTGTTCTTCACGTGTCGTGTTCAAAATGCATAGCGTCGCAGGTATGTATGTACTTTGAAATGGATGCGATGAGTTGTACAATGTGTTACTGCCTCATTTATACAATGACGGCATGACATAGCTCGTCAACGGGGCATCGAGGATCTCCCGACGTAGACCAGGCTCCCAGAGGTACGCAGTCGGCTCATGAACTTGCAAGGTGAGACACGAGAAAAGAAAGTCGTTGACACGATGCCACGAGTCGGCACTCAATCGCTTCGCAATCTTGAGCATACGCCCAGCAAACCATGGACGGGTGGATGGAGAGCCTGTAGCACCATATTGAGTGAAATCGGGTAATGGCTCTGAGAAAGCCCGGGAGACAGTTCCATCAGCATCCGTAGAGCCATCGTTACACTCGAGAAGAATCTGAAGGATTGCCTCGACGGAGCCGCTCATGCTGACTTCGCTGTCGATCATGGCTCGTTCTAGTGTTTTGAGGAATGTCCCCGCGCGGATCGGGGTGTATCGGTAATCCCACAGGCCGGCGTTAAGCATTATGAGGGCAGTCATGCGGGCGACCATTTGTTTCCGGTCTCCAGATGCGGTGAATCGAGCGCCGGAAGGGGCTGTTAGGATTTGATATAGAATGGAGGTTTGCTCGACTGCTGTGTGCCGTGAAAGATCACAGGTTTCGGGGTTATCTTGCTGGTAGAGAGCGAGTTGCTCGCAACGGCGGAGGAAGTCGAGGAATTCTTCGCATTGGAGTCGGATCTCGTCGATGGGGGAGTTTGTCTGAAGGGATATGGTGGGTTTTATAGGTTCCAGTGAAGTATTGTCTGAGCATGGAGAAGGGGTGGATTCGGGAGGAGACGGCATGCAATGGAGGTTATCAGAGGGCTGGGATGATGAGCAAGGATGTTCAGACGATGTGGGCAAGGCAGGGCGATGTGGCTCGAAGAAAAAACTGGGTCCGTGGGTCTCATACCCCGAAAGGATGTAATCTTGCCAATTAATCAACATTCCCAATCGGGTGTTAGCAAAGGCAGCTGGTCCGCCTCGCGTTCGAATCATCTCGCGAGCCGCACGCATGTGCACCCAGCTGATCTCCTTGTGACCGGGGCGGGGGTCGAAATCCTCGAGCGCAGCCGCGCTCAAGCAGGAAATGATGGCGACATCAGAGTTGTCGCGAGGATTGTTGGATAGGTGTTGACGAAGCATCGTGACCGCCCGGTCTCGGTGCAGGAGGGTATACGAAGTTTCCGTCTCGTTGCGAACCCAGGCCCAGGTATTCGCGGCATGAACCAGAACTGTATTTTGGAACGCCACGGCACCTTTCATTGCCTCGGGAACAAAGACTTTAGTATACCAGTTGTGGGCCTTGTTTGATCGGAAATGAGTCCCGTAGGAACAGGCGGGCATTTCATGCACGTAAAAGTCAAAAAGCTTCTGCCCCTCCAGATCAAGTTCCAAGGGAAGCGTGTTGAATGGATCCGTTCGCGCTGCGCTCAAGATGGTCCGTGGCGACCTAGGGAATTCGAACGGTGTTGTAGGTGTCGGAGACCACGATACAAGACTTTGGAAATCGGCCATCTGATCCAGACTCTGAGGAGATGTGCTGAATAAACCATAAGATCCGAATGAATATCCATGAAGCTGCATGGGAGATGTTCGGAGGGGCACAGCCGTCGTCTCGAGCAGCTCACCTACTAATGAAGGATCAATGGCCTCTGAGAAAATAGCAGGCCTGATGTCTTCAATATCAGCTGGCGTATCTTCTTCTTCGGTAGCAGCAGCTTTCTTCCTGGCGGCCCTTGGTTGAGTTGAGCTTGTATCGACCCCCGTCGCATTTCCTGTAGATCTGCGCTTTCCAGCTCTGGTTTTTCTGGGCCGGCCACGCTTGGGTCGACCGCTCGTATCTTCCTCACTTTCACTGTTGCGCGCGGTCCCCTTCTTTTGGCGCATATACTCCTGCATAACATGACGTTTGACCTGAGTCAAATTGCTTCGACTGTTATTGGAAGAGTCGATAAATTGCCAGCGCACATTGGCAGGGTCTTTTGTCGTATTGGAGCCTCCACTATCTGAGGCGGCCATTATGAAAGCGGACTGGGGATCCAGGAGGCGCGTGAGAACTCGGTCGGCCTCGGTCTCGCAGTGTCTCTTGACGAGCGAAACGCACACATACAATTCGTGGTGGACAGACGTCGCACGGCCAGCGGAAAGAGTTGATTAAGAGGGAAGACGGTGCCCCTGTGGCGTACTCAAGCTGAGATCTCACCGCAGGACCAGTAGACATGCGAAAACCTCAGCTGTGGTGGCGCGGTGTTATCCAACGTTCCAGCGATGTTGGGTGAAGTTAAGCAGAGGCAAGGGCTCCACCCAGCGCCCGCGCGTTGGATTATTGGGACGTGAAACTGACTTTCCACCAACCCCGACTCGTCCAAGATGCCGTTTTAAGAAAAGTCGGGAGGGGTAGCTGAGACACCGCCAGCATTGGGGTCCAGCAATGCTGGCGTTCACAACTTCACACGTGTGTTTATGATTTATTGCCCTTGGCATCGCAGCAGGGATCTTTGATTCGCAGCAAATCAGACGCGTTGATCACGAGTCGAAGTGAGAAGAGGGCACAGAGGCAGCCCAAATTCGGGAAAGGCCCAGCAGCCAAGTTCTGCAACCTCGCCTAATCACTGCCCGATCGGCTTCGCTTCGATGTGCTGAGATCACTCCAGCCAGCAGGCCCGGTGGAAGATGGGACAAGTACATCGTTCACTCCACCTTGAATTGTAGTAGTCGTGAATCCTAATTGGAGGAGGCCACAATTGAATACTGCAACTTGGACATTCTGGTACTGTAGGATCATTGCGGCTCTCCACTATGCTCTGGCACTGGTGACTGGGGAGTCGGCCCAGTCGAGACCAAACGGCGAGCCACTAGTAACTACAGTCTGCAATATGATCTGCATCGTTTGACGATACCAAACTGACCCACCTCGTCTTGGCGAGGTGTTCTTCATCTTGCGGATTGCAGGTGATCGAGGTTCGTTTGATGCATTGGATCCATTTGTGTTGACCTTGGCGTCGTGCCCGATTACAGAGGTCTTCCTAGTTCCCAGTGACGGAAGAAATGCCCTAAACATTGGCAACGGCTACGGTTTCTATCGCTTCTCCCCCTTCAAGCCATGATAGCCGAGTTGGGTCTCGTCATTCGCGAGTATTCGGTTCCAGAGATATCGACCTCCAGCCGCTCCGCTTTCGACTGGGCCAGACCACGATACCAACAGAAATTAACCTTCTGACCAAGTCAGCTGGGACGTACTGCTGCAGTTCTTTCATTGCTCATTCTTATGCCGATATCTGTGCTGGTCATTGGCTTTCGCTGACACTAACTCCCTTAGGGCCCAGAATGGTGGATTCCAACAAAAGCCAGACGGAATATTTCTCCGTAGGAATCCAAGACCCCAAACCCGTACGAAGATTAATACAGATGCGGGCCCACCGGCCCAGGCCAGTGCCCTGTTTCATGATGCTCTGAAGCGAACGTTATAAGTCTGGCTATTGGTTCGTTGCATGGGCATTGCTTGACGGTGCAACACTCCTAAACCAAGCATGAGCCTGCCTCGGGCGAAGATGATCCTGAGGGCGACGTTGCGTGGCTCAGCCCTCCCACTCAAGAAATGCATGATGGTTCTTGACCTCTCAGCAACATAAGCACAGAGATGATAAAGTCCTGCAGATTTGACACTAAATTCTCACTGCCCGCTGAATTATCTTCTCTTCTGAGTAGGGCCTGGCCACGTGTATGGGGGCCAGGCATGTAACAAGTCCCTTCCACTCACTGAGAGAGCCATATCCACTAAGAGTATTCGGCAATGGAGGATGTATGATCAAACACTGCGTATACTGTTCGAAGTCCGACCACATTGAAGCGACGCGGGACAAAGATGCCAGAAGTGGTTTCCTAGGACAATGTTTGCCGGCTAGCGTAACGGAAAAGTCCAAGGACTGTTGTGAGATCGGGGGTCAAAATTATATCAGTTCTCTCGAATCTGTTATCGCTTTCATGGCATTAAAGCAGGCTCAATGATTATTGATATCAAAAGGTACCAAGTCTCGAACATGCGGGGAGAGGGTGCCAGGTCAACTTAGTGCTGTACGCAAGCGGGCCTGGTTCACTCTTGGTAGTACCGTAGTAGATGATAGGGCTATGGCGCGGCAAATGCACCGAGTAATTTTCACTCTCTTTGGCGCCTCAGTAACTAGAGCGCAACAGCTCGAGGTGAGAAATCGTGGCCAAGTTGAACTTGCGAAAGCGAACGATTCATGACGATTGCATTCACGTGACTTGATTTAGTGCCGCAGTAAATTGGGGCCAGGTCGGCGGATGAGTAATCCTCCCATATATAATCGTTACCGCCTTATCCTCCGCCTTTTACCTGATGTAGCAGAAAGAGTAGTAGAAAGAGTAGTCGAAAGAGTAGTCGAAAGAGTAGTCGAAAGAGTAGTCGAAAGAGTAGTCGAAAGAGTAGTCGAAAGAGTAGTCGAAAGAGTAGTCGAAAGAGTAGTCGAAAGAGTAGTCGAAAGAGTAGTAGAAAGAGTAGTAGAAAGGGTAGCAGAAAGGGTAGCAGAAACTAGGTAGGGAAAAAGAGGTAGCAGTAGGGGGTAATAATATGCAAAGGGGGAGCAGTTTTAATAATCTCCTATAATAAGAGGCCGCCTTTTAGTTAATATAATATTAAAAGGGCTCTATTTAGCTCGTAAATACGATAGAATAACAGTACTGGATAATATACGGAATTTGATGTGGATATCAGAATGGAGGACTTCATGTAGAGACCAAAGATGCAGATTGGTGCGACCGGTTGAGTCCAATATTAGCCATAGAATCCAGGCATCAGTAAGGCATTAATCTGGCAGAATAATTGTGACTAATCATCCGCCGACCTGGCCCCAATTTACTGCGGCAATTTAGCACGTCAGTCGCGACTCCGACTCGCGAGGGGGGTCGAACTGTCGCGTGTCGGACAGCTCACCGCCTTTGTTTTGTGTTCAAACTCCGTGCCTCCGATTTGCGACGCCGAAATCAAGGGACTGCCCATGACACGACACCGCGCTGGACTGGGTGTTTCTATAATCAAAGCTGCTTTTTGAACCCTCACATCACTTTGCTCACCCTAACTCAACTGGAAACCGCGAATTGAAGGAGCGCTGCCTCCCTCAGCCACCAAGCGGCGCGAAGCCCGCAGAAATTCCCCAGTCTCGAGACCGACGGCCTGAAACACCAGTTTGCCGGAATTTTTCTTCTCGCTCGAGTGCTACTGCTGGCAGCTCAAAGTGCATCTGAATCAAAGCGCAAAACACGAAAAAGTCCATGCACGTCCCATGATGCGTCCCACCCCCGCCATCGGACTTCTGTGCATCTAGCTCTCCGCATGCGCACCTGGGGCTACAGAGTCACAGACACATCCTTGGCCTGTTTGAACCGCTGAGCGTTTGAGCTCTGAACAAGGCATATCACTCCCTTTGTCTCGAGCGACAATCAAACACCTTTCTCCTTTGTACTTGCCTGACCTTGGGCGGTGGTAGCAAGGATGGAAGGCCCAACTGGCGCAAACAAGGCAAATGGGACCGTTGAGATAGCCGATCCGACCAGAACAATGCGCAATCCCTACGAAACCAACCCAACCCGAATCCCCCGCGACGATCCTTTTCTCGCCCAAAGCGCGCAATATGGAAGATACACCCCGCACCCAGACGACTTCACCCCACCCGACAAGCGCTGGTACCAGTCCGATCCCGAAGCAAATGCGTTTTGGCAGAAGGTTGCGCAAAGGTTCTGCACACCGGAACACTCACTGAATATACCAGGGTCGAGGGAGGCATTCGCTGCAGGCAGCGTGATCCTCCGGGTCGACCGCGAGTCCGCCGAGGGCGCGACTGCCGAGCGATACTCGTGCGCGAACGCGAATGAGTTGTCTGCGGCGCGCAAAGTCGAGGAGTCATTGAGGGAGATTGGAGTCGCAGTGCCAGTAATATACTTCTGTGGAACAATCGAAGGCAGGAATGTGACCGTCGAATCTCGAATCCCTGGTGTTTCGCTGGATGTTGCCTGGCGATATCTTAGCTTGGAGCAGATTGCGATTCTGAAGAATCAATGTCGGCAGATCGTGCAGCACCTCACAGCCATCGACCCCGCCCCCGAAGAACCTTCCTACATATGCCGCGGACTCAATTCGCAAACGCCGCCTTCTACAGAGACGGAGGAGCGCAATATTCTTTTCGCGAAAAGGGCTTCGGAGGAAGAGCTTAGCCTTACACACAACGATCTCGTTCCCGCCAATATCGTCGTGAAAGATGATCGTGTTGTGGGCATTGCTGGTTGGCGGAATAGCGGGTACTTCGGCCTCAATCGGGCAAATAAGGTACATCGGCAGTTTAGGGACTCAGAACCGCGAGGGAATAGTAGGGATGGGAACACAACTTGGATTGACCTCTATGGCAATGCCTATGACTCGACCAAATGTCCTCCTTTGCTCTCCACCGCAGACACTGCGGTTCCATTTGTGAAAACGGAGCCCACTAGCTCGACACTGGACAAATTTCCTTCCAGCGATGATCTGGAAACGAAATCAGTGGGCCTAGATGGGACATGCGACTACCTGACATCTAAGAAGCTCGCCACGCTGAAGACAGGCGTTACGTCGCGCGCTTCTTCGACGGATCGGTCATCTCCCGCGACGTCAGTGAAGCCAGCCTCCACCAAGAAAGCAGCGTCGGCGGCTACGAAAAAGGGCACCGCCAAGAAACCAGCCGCTAAGAAGCGCAAGGTGAATGACGCAGATGCCGATAGCGTCGACGGGGGCCGGTCAAACACTCCCGCTTCTCGGACTGGCAAGGCCCCCGGGAAGAAACAAAGCTCCGTATCTATAGCTGGGTCTCCCGCGCCAGAAGATAAGAAGAAGCGTGGCAGGGAGCAGCCGGCGGATGACGAGGACGAGGACGTCGAAGATGAAAATGAATTGTTCTGTATCTGCCGGCGGCCAGACAATCATACATGGATGATTGGGTGCGACGGGGAATGCGAAGATTGGTTCCATGGCAAGTGTGTGAATATCGATCCACGAGATGCAGACTTGATCGATAAGTACATATGTGAGTATTCCCATAGGCACCGCCACATCCCTGATTGATCGGTCATCTAACCACCTTTTCCCTAGGCCCGAACTGCAGTAAGCGAGACAACGGCTTCACGACATGGAAACCAATGTGCCGCCTCCCCGAGTGCCGCAAACCGGCCCGCGTCACTCGCAAGAACCCAAGCAAATATTGCTCCGATGAACACGGTCGAGAGTTCATGCTTCGCCAAACCCGCCAGTTCAAGCTCGGACCTGCTCGAAAGGGCCAAGAAGATCTGGGCAGTATGGGCGGGATCCTTACACCGGGAGATCTCAAAGCGGCGATCCTGGGGGTACGCTCAGTGGAGGAGTTCCGTAAACTGGGCAATCAAATCATTTCCACGCCCCCTGAAAGCGTCCGTGGCAGCCCAGCCTCTGACGTGAAAAGCGAGGCCCAAGTACCGAACGCGGACAAACTGTTTGACGTCCATGCCAGTGGCGTGGAATATTCCGCCGATGAAGCTGCGAAGATTGAGAAACTTCGCCAGCGACGCGATGACCTCCTCCACCGCAAGGAGATGCTCGCAGCTCGTTCAACGTTCGTCGGGCTCGTGCGCCAGCGATCCAAGGCCGTCGTGGAAAAACTCAAGCAGAATGAGCCGAAGGGTGGATGGAAGGATATCTGTGGTTTCGACTCGCGCCTTGCGTGGGCGGACGAGGAATTCGACGAGTGGCGACTTTCCGGGGTTGGAAAGAAGGCGCTGCATGAAGGCACTCCCGAGGCTATGGCAGCCAGCTACCCTACCGCGACGGACGCGGACGGCGATGTTGCCATGGACAGCGATGAGAAGGAGGATACGATTTCATTCCTGACTCGTGGTATCTGTATTAAGAAACGCTGCGAGAGACATAAGCAGTGGGTCAAAGTCCAGCAACAGGACATTCTCTTTGAAGAGAAGGCGGCCGAGCAGGACCTCAAGAGGTCCGAGCAAGAAGCGCGTTCTGTGGCAGAAAGGGCGGTGTTGAGGAAATGGGCCGAGAAGGAGAATGCCCCTGCTACAGCTTGATAAAGCGGGGCTTGTGTGCCGGTACTTTTCAGCATCTCTCGGTTCAATGCATTGGGCCCGTGGATTCGACTCGGGTCGGGAAGGACACAAACAGCTTGATACCCCCTTTTGCAAAGATGGAAAAGTGGTTCGTGGCTCGGAGTTGGTATTTGCATCATGAGGCGGGTGACCCATATAGCATCGGCGAACGGCGCTTTGCGAGGGCGGATCTGGTTGCATTCTTATCGGTCTTTGCCTTTTGTGTACGAGAAGCAGCGATATAGCATCGAAACTCAATGAATATGATCGTACTCCACGAAACGAAACCCCCATGGGAACCGAGGCTTATCGCTTGGGAGACCATATCCCCCACTTCCCTAGTCCAGTGCCAAGCCTATCCTTAATGATTTCGGCGATCTGGGCGGCCTTCACGTCCGAGAGCATGATGTGCGTATCGATACCCCGGTCGAGGGTTTTCATGAGAAGAGTAGATAGCAGTGAGGGACCGGGTGTCTGGAAGATGGAATGGAGACCGTCATCACCTGAGGGTCGTGAGTCTTCATCCCGAGGTCTCGGAGTTTGATTCGATTGCAGTGGCTCATGGGTTTCGAAATGGGCAGGGCCGAGCCCGCTTGTGTTGACGAGAATGATAGAGAGCCATGGGGCGTATGCCCGCGCCATGCGCGTCAGACTTCGCAGCGTCGCTGCTAGCAGGGCCGTCCCTCGCACTGGATTCGACGCTCGAATGACCCCCTCGGCAAGGGTATCGAGGCCGACCACAATCAGGACGACAGGTTGATCGGACTTCGCGGGGGCATTGTGCGGTTGTGCTTGTCGGTTTTCTTGGAGCGCTTGGACTGATTCGGATACCTTGCCGATGGCCTGTGCGGCATTTGGAAAGCTTTGCACTGGGAGCAGCTGCACGGCGTCAAGACGTTGCAGAGCTTCGGTTTTTGACAGGCCCCGTCGATGAGAAGAAGATTGCAGCAGCGCATTAAGCAGGGTTCTAGGGGCGAAGGCGTCAAAGTTGTTTGGGTGAATGATGAACGCGCTCGGCTCTGATGAGGGAGTCACTCTTTGCAAATAAGCTGTGAGAAGATAGCGAGGAATCTGGGATATGTCAGATTGTGCTCAGGGCCTTTGTCCGTCGAGTAGGGTCTCTTACCTGACCGATGTACTCATCGGTATCCTTGCTTCTGGATCTCAGCCGGGAGAAGCCAATAACAGCGCCGCATCGAAAAACCCCCGAGTTATCAGCCTGAATACCAGTATCCCAGTCATTCCGAAGATTCCAATCGTGATTGTTGCCTGCTTCAGAGAGCGGATCTCCGGCCTCTGTGACCTTGGGCTCTGGCCTAGTGAGAAGAGAATGGGCCAGAACGGGGTAAGCAGGCTCTGCAGCGTAAACGCTGGGCGCGGAGGCCATTTTCGGTTTGCTCCGAGCGAATTCAAAAGGTACGGTTACTCTTGGGAACTAGTGAATGGAAACCAGCCAGTCACGCCAAGAAATGATGAAGATGGGCGGGGGTGGGGCGCAAAAGTTAGAGAAGCAAAGCGATCCGCCGCATTGGGGGGAATCGGCTTGCCGAGGCAGGCATGGCTCATCCCAATGAGCCATCAGTCACTTGCAGACCAAAGCAGACGATTGTGAGAGGTAGGGAAAAGGTGAAACATAATGCTCTTTCTTGAAGGTACAACGCTCCAGTTCAGGCTTTTGCATATCGATGAATCTCGGAACCATTATACGTCCATTACGTGCCTTCTTTTCTATATTGAACCCAATTGTTGACACAGTACTCATGATCAACATTCATATACAGTTCAAGATGATTCTTCAAGAGGTCGTCTCCAAGCCCCATAGCCATCATGTACCCACCCATGCAACTCTTCTGCCAAGATCCTCGTCAGCTCCGGCCAGACTGCTTCTACATGGGCGTCTCGACTGTGAAATTCCTCCACAGAGACCTTGGTCCGAACTTTGAAACCAATCACCGCATAAGAGGATCCCAATTCCATCCACGGATCATTCGGATCCATCGAGCCGCGCTGCTCGAGCTCGGTGGCGTGATTGTTCTCGTCCGGGGCCAATTGGACCGTCACGACGCGTAGCTGCGGCATGAAATGCATCGCGATACAAATGTTCTCCACATGATTGTAGAATGGGAAGATTGCCGTGTAGGTCAGAGACTGTAGCCCTTCAAAGTAGGCACTGACGCCTAGCGAGGGATACATGGTAGGTAGCTCTTGGCCCCATTGCCCCATTACGGAGGGGACCTGTGAGAGGAAATATTCGTAATGGTTGTACGCTTTGAGAGAGGAACCTTCGTTGAAGAGGAATGATGTCCATGGGCGGGCACGGAGTATGATTTCCGATCGATTGGGGTGATGTGGCTGGTACGAGGTCAAGTTGCCGTAGCTGTTCTGCTCCAGCTGTAGGATCTGCTGGTCGATACCAAAGGCCCAGCCATGACGTTCATCGATCTTGGTTTGTAGGATCTCGCCGATGGTTCTCGGTGGGGCGAGGATGGTAATCTGTAGAGGATCGATGAAGCCGAAGAGCTGATTCAACCAGAGGCACAGGAGGGATGGTGGGAGATGTCGACCTGGAATGGTCACGACAATGGATTTGATGTATCGGTCCAGGCCCCATTTCAGCACAAACATGCAAAACTGCGCGGGCTCTTCACGGAGCACGAGGCAGGCGTGAGCGAAGAGAAAGGCCCGCACCAAGGGGGCAAGGCGGGAGCATGACTGGGAGAGATGCTTCAAGCTTTTATTTTGGGAGGCGGTTATATTTTGGTTTGGTTCTTGATCAAGTCGGGCCCGTGATGGAGGGTCTATATCCAAGTAGGAGATGATTTGAACCAGCAGCTCATTTGGGAGGTGTTCCAGCGGAGACGACATCGTGTGGGTGCGCCACTGTATGGCTCATGCTTTAGCTTGCCATGGTGTTCTGGCTGTGCATATTTTCCAGCAGTAAAAATGATACTATAGGTTGTGCTTTCATCACCTGGGCAGTAGGTCTGTTGTCTGCTAGCATTCGAATCGCGGGGTGTCGCGCTTACGTGATGTGATACTGACCTAACTTTCTACCCCACAGTTGCGTCAAGAAATCAAGCCCAACTACTCCGTATGCACCTTTCTAGGAGGGTATTCTCCGTTGCAGAAGTGATATACGCTCCAGGCTACCCAGAAGCAGTCAACAAGCTCACATTGTCCCATCTCCCAATAGCTATCAAGCTTGTTATCAACGCTTACCAGCTCGCATCCACCATGCCCTCCTGGTTCTAGAAAGTATCGACTCTATTACGAATCGCGACACTAAGTATCATCTTGGAAAGATCAAACGCCTAGTATGAGGGCCATTTAATTATGCTAGCACCGCAACAAAAGATAGGTTGCAATTGAAATCTAGCTTGACCTCATTGATTAGGTGATTCTTCCTTGATATGATTAGCTAGTTAGTTAGCTCTTACAGCGCTTGATCGTCCATATAGACTCTGAGACCTATCCCTAAAGCAATAACTGTTCAACGTAGGCTTAGTTCTGCTCTCGGCGTCGCTCTCAGTCTAGCCTATCGCCAGAGCTAGTCTCTATAATCTACGGTCGCGAGCCCAAGCGTGACTGGCTTCTCCAAAACTATTCCCTTTGATTGGAGCGTCCTTTCGGTAAACGGCGAGAGGCGAAAGTGCCGGAGCCCCACCAGACACACGCCGCATCCTCCACTTAGCTTTCTTTCGAGTCAGGGAATGGCCCTTGTTCGGTGTTTGTCAGAATTGACTCAGCCCAGATGGTAACTTATTTTGGCTATATCCATGTCCATGTCCATGTAGAAATGACAATGCATTTGGCTCAAGTATGGTCATGATGGAGTGAATTCCAACGAGGCGGTGTTCGATCATTTCCCAAGATGTTGGGGTACCAAGCCAAATGGAATGCCAAGCCTGGTGGAGCCCCGGAATTCCCCCATTCTCAAAGATGACCAGGACTGTTCTATGACTCTATAGGAGAGAGTCCAAGCATTGGATGAGCTTTCTGGTGAAATGGAAAAATGGGCTTTAATTTCATCTAGTAGACCGACGAGTCCGAGAACAACAACCGGTCAGGCTAGCGAACACCCTGGCTGTACCCCGCATGGCTAGATGCAAGCTTGTAAGTTACTGTACATCTACTTATCAAAGTTGCGGGAAGCTTTTGCCGCCAGTATCATTGGGATATCCATTGGAACAGCCTCGTCGATAGACAGGCCGGTCAAATGGGTAATAGCCTTGTCAAACAGAGCCAAAGACCAGACCATTCTCAACGGTAGAAGGCCGACTTCGGTAGGCGAGCAGGGGAAAAGTGTGGATATGACCATCGTTCAGTCGGTGGGGCGGGATCGCTGAAGGCGAAAGCACCACGGCAAATGTTGTCTCGTCACGATGAGCTGGTTCCGTGCCCCTCCTTTTGCGCGCTGGCTGCGGTCTTTTTCCCTTCTCCATTCTTCCAAGCACAGTGCCTGTAATCTGTACAGTGAGTTGGAGGACAATTAGCATTTGCCAAAGCAGACCCAAGACTAACCCAGTGTGCATCGCAAGTAACAAGCTCAACATGGCCCCTCAATTGCACCAGCGTCCTCCCTTCCGTGCCGAGCACTTGGGCTCGCTGCTCCGTCCTCGGGAGCTTCTCGACAAGAAGATCGCCTCGGAGAAGGGCGAGGTCTCCGAGTCTGAGCTGGCCGCTGTGGAGGACAAGGAGATCAAGGACATTGTCGCCACCCAGCTGAAGCTTGGCTACCGTGCTGCCTCTGATGGCGAGTACCGCCGTCACAGTAAGTTCTCGCAAATTGGCCCCGGGAATTCCAAGATAGCATGAATTAACATCATACAGTGTTCTGGGGCACCTTCTTCCCCGGCTTGGACGGTTTCGAGGAGGTCACCGAGTTCGACACCGATATCTTCCGCCCCTATGCCCCCGACATTGCCGCTTTCCTGGAGGCAGGCCACAAGCCCGGTGAGACGGTGCTCTGCACGGGTAAGATCAAGCACGTCGGCAGCACTTACGTCGACCAGTTCAAATACCTAGCCAGCCTGGTGCCCCAGGACGAAGTGAAGAACCTGAAGATCACCTTGGCTGCTCCTAACTGGTACCACCTGCGTTACCGTGAGGGCAAGGCGTACCCCAAGGAGGTGTATGCCAACGACGAGGAGTACTTTGGTGACATCGCCAAGGCCTATCAGGCCGAGCTGAAGATCCTGTACGATGCTGGCTGCCGCAACGTCCAGTACGACGACCCCAACCTGGCTTGTAAGAGATCTCTTTGCGTCCAACGATCCTTGAGGGCATACTCACTCACACACCTTTGTTGTATAGACTTCTGCTCTGAAAAGTTCCTGGACGGCTTCAAGGAGGACTCTCTCAACGTGTACACCGCCGACGACATGTTCCAAAAGTACATCAAGCTGTACAACGACTGCTTCATCGGCCTGCCAGCGGACATGCACGTCGGCGTGCACCTGTGCCGCGGCAACTTCGTCGGCAGCCGCCACTTCTCCGAGGGCGGCTACGACCGCATCGCCATCAAGCTGTTCCAGGAGCTCAACGTGCACACCTACTACCTCGAGTATGACACGGAGCGAGCCGGCGGCTTCGAGCCCCTGAAGCACCTGCCCCCGCACAAGAACGTCATTCTCGGCGTCGTCACCAGCAAGTTCGCCACGATGGAGAACAAGGAGGAGATGAAGAAGCGCGTCATCGATGCGGCCAAGTTCATCGCCGAGGGGAACAATATCTCCCTCGAGGCTGCCCTTAACCAGGTCGGTGTCAGCCCGCAGTGTGGCTTTGCTTCTCACCGGGAGGGCAATGCTATTGACTGGGATGGCATGATGAACAAGCTCAAGCTGGTGCGGGAGATTGCCGATGATATCTGGCCTAACCAGCCGTAAGCGTGTTGGAAAGCGTCGGCTTTTGAGTGTGGATTGGGAAGAGGAAAAAAGGAAATGAACTTCAACGGATACCCCTTTGTATATTCTGTCTTTCGCCATTAGGCGCCATCCCTCGGTTGGATTTTTCAACAAATACGACGGGGGTCTGGATTTTTTGTTGTTCTTTTTGTGTGTATAGCGCAGGTGGAAATTGCATGGGACGAGCGTCTTATACCGAGCTCTCTGAAACATTGAGGATTGGTTAGTCTTCACATCGACTTGTGTTGAGAGGATCGATAATCACGTCGTATACGCAATGAGTTGGTGAAGATGGGAATTGTCGAAAGGAGCAACGCCCGGGCTCTTTCTATCACGTCCGAGGGGGATCCTACAAGGTCCCCAGTGTTAACCTGGAAGCCAAGCCAGCGAAGCCACTAAAGTTGAGTTCTACATAGCAAACACCTGGAACAATCTACCCGGGTCACAAGAAATCTCATTTGTACTGATAATTTAGTCCGCGAGGCCTAGAATATTCGACTCCTTAAGGGCCGATCGCTTCTGAGTCCGCTCATTCTCGATCTGTTGCCTGATCAGCACATGCACTGGACGATAGTGGCAAGTACCAGCTCTGCTTTTTTGTCGCAGGAGAAACGTACCTCGTAGCGGGGCTCCTCTGGTGTAGCCTCGACCTGTCGACCCGTCATGGTCGTGTTGGAAGTGCTTACTTCTCGGATAATTCCGACGCTCTCGCTGGTGTGGGATTCCCTTCCTGAAGAAGGCAAGCAAGTTAGATATAAACCTCAAGTGATAGGGGGTTCTGCCAAGGAGTGACACTTACCACCGACGGGCTTGTAAGTGACTCGCTGTCCTGTGCGATAGGCAGGCATAGTGTTGAAGTCTTGGGTCAGGTATCGTTGAGCTTTGAAAGTAAGTACTGAAATGTTATGTCCAAAGGAGATGATTTCACCTGAGAGTGCGGATTGAGTGTACATTATGGCCTCTATTTATGCTCGTCGGTGGCAATGAAAGTGAAGTGACGAGAATCATGAGATTAATCTAGCGTCAGATTGACATGAGCGCAATCGCCTGTGGCATTGTTGAGGGTATTCCGACTTGATGTGGCAATGAGAAGAGCCAGCGCAAGATATCGCGTATAGGTAGCTCACCTGCATTGCGGCTATAGACACCGACACTTGAGAGGATCAGATATCCGAATGCGACGTAACCATGAAGGCCCCCCATCGGCAGACAAGGAACCACGGCATTGGGATCCTTCCCCTCCACTTCGGATGGCGGTCCCGTACTCCGTACATCTAACCGTGGATGTGATACCTTTGAATCAGATCTATGTCATTTGTTCTCAAAATGATTCTCTATTCTAGCTAGGAAGCCTGCTTCGCTTCCCGTCGTATCTTGCAGCCGATCAACACTATGCACATCGGAAGACCACGAGAAAATGATCAAGGAATCAAACAATGCCAACGCTGTGATGATGTGAACCAATAATCAGATGATTAAATAATTAATATTGGGACTCGGAGCGAGTCCGGGTAAAGAACAGAGGGGATATCATAGAAGAGAAGATAAGAACCAAGGGGGAGGTGGAAAACAAATTTGAAGCCGCACACAAAGGAAAAAAAAAGACCCAAAGAGATAGGAAACTGATGGAGGAAAAGGAAACCAGAACAAAAGAAAACAAAGCCCAAATGCTGCGTCGTCTTGTCATCAAACACGGACATGAATCGAAATGGAAATATACCGGGTGCGAGGTGTTGTACACGAGGCTGGCTGGGCGCCTCTCGAGAATCACAGCGGGGCAATGTTTTATTTCGCAGGCTGGGTCTTGACGTTGTTCGAGAGCCATGCCTAGGAAGTGGAGCCGTGCGGGTCAGTCATTGTTTTGGTCCGATGAAAGCAGGGGAATTCAGGAACGAGAAGCTTCAACTCACCAGGCCCTCGAAAATACCAGTTCCATCCGTTGCGACACTGGGCGCAACATACCACAGCTTGTCCTTCAGCTTGGTCAATTGAAGTTGTTGGGTGATCTCCTCTGGGCTCAAGTCTGCGACGCAATTGGTTAGTCACGGGCAAGGAGGCTGGAGCAAGGCCAGGTGGTCGATTTAAGGGGGCAAAGAAAGACGTACGGCCAGGGATATCCTGCTTGTTGGCAAAGACCAACAGCAACGCGTCCTTCATTTCGCGATCGTTGATAATCTTGTGAAGCTCCGAGCGGGCCTCCTCGAGGCGGGCGGTATCACTCGAGTCCACGACGAAGATCAGACCTTGTGTACCGGAGTAGTAGTGTCGCCAGAGAGGGCGGATCTTGTCCTGACCACCGACATCCCACACATTGAACTTGACGTTCTTATAGGTCACGCTCTCGACGTTGAATCCCACGGTGGGGATCGTGGTCACATCCTGGTTGCTGAGTTTCAATTTGTAAAGAATAGCTGGCAATCGTTAGCTTCATTTCGAATCAAGAGCAGAACTCATGGAGATCATACTGGTCTTTCCAGCAGCATCCAAACCCAGCATGAGGATACGCATCTCCTTCGTGCCGAAGATCTTCCCCATCATCTTGGATACCGAGCCACCCATCTTGGCGCGTTGAAGTTGGAATTGGACGTTGAAAAGGAGGTGAGAGGCGACGACGCAGCAATCTCGTGGAGAATCAGGGAGACAAGTCGGTCACCACGGAGGACACCTATACAACAAGAGCGCGACAACAGGTGGGAACTTGGAGAAAACAGCGACTTGGGAAGTTTGCAATTTGAGGCGGGGGAAAAGGGGCATGGCTGAGTCAGCCACCCCCAGAGGGTCGGCGTTTCATACGCTCCCAGGGTCCACTGCAATCTGATTTGCTTGCTTGTCGCTGGTGGAGAGCTCGCGTGGGAAATGAGCTTGCCATGGATGATGGCAGGGACCATGTAACTATACTCCGTATATGCCTAGATGGTAGGGAGATACTCGGCTGATCTGGTCCCTGATTGATACTGATTGATACACTGGATGTGGGTGCATTCCCCCAAACCCATGGGTTTGATGAGAATGCTTCTACGTCATGGAGGTGAAATCACTCTCAGGATGGAAAGTGCAGTGCTCTGAGACTCTTCCCTCTTTTTCAATGACCCATCTTCTACTTCGATCTAGCACTGCATGGCATTAGATGCTTCAAAATTTGATCGTCGCCCCTCCACGGCCTTGCACCGGCGGCTGGCACATCAGTACCATCGACATGTCTGGGCAGGGCCGCCATCAGATGTATGCGCAGCAAGAATTGGGAGAAGGCAATGTCCTCGCGAGCGCTAACAAGAGAAAGTCTATCTATGCAGGTATTACAATCTCTTTCTCCGAGGAGCATGGCTCGACAATTGCCGTCGCGATCCGAGATGCAACCTACCTGCTGGACTTCATTGAGGAAAAGTATGAAGCGAGCCAGCACCAGCCAAGCGCCGACGAAGCCGTCGACTTTATCATCTACCAGCTCAAGGCATACGGGGAGAAGCATCTGGAGAAGATTGTTGGCGTTGCGATGCACAGGCATGTCGCAGCCACCTGCCCCACGCTTTGCTCCCGCTTGTGGGCCGAGCTCGATATCATTCCCTTGGTGTTGCCAGGACTGAGCCTGCTGGGCCGATTTGCCTCGCTCGCGCAAGCACAGCCGCGATCTTGGGAGTCCAAGACAATTGATGAACAGGCCGAGTCAATGGCACGAAAATGTGTTAGGTCAGCTGAAGCGGGCAGATGTGTGGGGATGAGAGACTGAAACTAAATCGTTTCCACAGGCTGTTTGGACCGGAGAACCGTCCCCTGCTGCAGGTAGGCTTCATGGGCCTGGTAGAAGTTGATACCGACTTTCATGTCTGCCTGACCAGTCTCGATGATTGGAAGACGACCGTTTCGAACAATACGTGGGAAGCTTGCAACTTCTATGCTGCTGACCTCCAGAAGCGGAAGGTCAAGATTGCATTCTTTAGCGCAACGCCGCAGGGTGGAGGGGTGGCTCTGATGAGGCATGCCCTCGTTCGATTTTCACACTCTCTTGGCACGGATATCAAATGGTATGCAAGAAGCCTGGTCTGGCTATTGTTACATTAGTAAATAGTGAAGCTGATTGACACTTCCGCTAGGTATGTCCCTCGGCCAAGGCCAGGTGTCTTTCGGGTGACCAAGCACAAACACAACATCTTGCAAGGCATCACACGTCCAGACGAGCGTCTCAGTGGTTCGGACATGAATTTACTGACGACATGGATCCACGAGACTGCAAAGCGGTACTGGACTGTGCCAGGAGGTCCGCTGTGTCCACCAGCGGAGGGAGGAGCAGATGTGTTGATTGTCGATGACCCTCAAATGCCGGGTCTCATCCCCATTGCCAAGGGTATAGTTCCAGACCGACCGATCATCTTTCGAAGTCATATCCAGATTCGGAGCGATCTCATCGACCAACCCGGGACACCCCAGGCAGATGCATGGAAATCTCTTTGGGAAAACGCCAAGCTTGCCGACTGTTTCATTACCCACCCCGTGAAAGCCTTTGTGCCAAGCGATGTGCCGACGGAGATAGTTGGTTATATGCCCGCGGCGACTGATTGGTAAATCCAGCTCCAGTTGGTAGACTTTGTGCGTTATATCGCTGACCTGTCACAGGCTAGACGGGCTGAACAAGAACATGCGAGATTGGGATATTGCCCACTATGGCCGGATATTCAATGCCGCCTGCAAGAATGCAGAGATGCCAACGATCCAATATCCAGATGGTAAGAGCCCTCCGATAAGCTCGCATGAGATACCGTGCCAACGTGCATCAACCAGACCAATACATCGTGCAGATCGCACGCTTTGACCCATCCAAAGGCATCTTCGATGTACTGGACGCGTATGAGAAGTTCCATCAGCGACTCATCTGCGAACGACCGAGCATGAAGCCGCCAAAACTCTTGATTTGCGGCCAAGGCTCGGTAGATGATCCCGACGGCGCGGTGATCTTTGACCAAGTGATAGACCACATCGAACACCGGATTCCGCACATCCGCAACCTAATTTGCGTTGTACGGCTTCGACCCTCGGATCAGGTCTTAAATGCCCTTCTCTCAAAAGCCACCATTGCATTGCAACTGTCAACCCGGGAAGGGTTCGAGGTGAAAGTTTCTGAAGCGATCCACAAGGGTGTGCCTGTGATAGCCACGCGCGCGGGTGGCATCCCTCTCCAGATTGAGAACGGCAAGAGCGGGTTTCTGGTCAATGTCGGTGATACAAATGCCGTCGCGCGGCATCTGTTCGATCTGTGGACGGATGAGGCGCTCTACCGCCGAATGTCGGAGCATGCGCGTAGCCATGTCTGCGATGAGGTGAGTACGGTGGGTAATGCCCTGAGCTGGCTCTATCTTGCCTCCAAGTTCTCCAAGGGCGAGATGGTAAAACCTAATGGGCAGTGGATCAACAATCTGGCATTCGGGGAGAGCGGCGTTCCCATTACCCCCGACATGCCTCGCCTGAGCCGAACCGTCGAAGTTGAGAAGATGGGATAGCACGCTATAGAGCTTGATCTGGGGGGGTTTTTCTTCCCTGTCCAGTGATAGATGTATGACCATAAGGGACTCCATGGGACGGATCTCCACAATGAATCATTTCCAACCAACAATCCATATAAAAAAGCCTTGCACAAGAGCATGGAGTCAAATTGAAATCAGAAAGGGGGTATCATAACAAGTTCGCAGAGCAACAACCACCAAATCCAATCACCTCACGGCCTCCCAACAACCCGGTATCTCTCCCTCGCCATGCCCCCCTCCGCCCCCTCCACCCCATACCCCTCACCCACCTCACCAACAATCCTCGCCGGTCTCCCCCCAACAACACACCAACTCGGCACAACCATGCCAGGCGGTACAACCGCCCCATCCAGCACGACCGCAAAATCCTTAATAATCGCCATACTGCCCACCGTCGCCCCAGCACCAACATGGACATGGTTCCCCAGCGACGCAGCCTCAATCACGGCCGCCTCGCCCACAAAGACATGGTCGCCGATTTTGAGTGGATAGAACGAGTGCACGCCGCGGTGTAAGCGGCTGGGTGGGCGCAGGATCGCGCTCTTGGAGATGTAGCTGTACCGGCCGACGGTGATTGCGACGCTGGGGGCGTTGGATTGCGGTGGTGGGGGTTGGTTGGGGTCCGTGGAGGTGGAGGTGGAGGTGGCGGTTGAAGGGAGGCGGTAGAGGTCGCCTCTTATCACGGCTTCGGCCTGGAGGACCGTCTTGCCGCCCAGGATGATGTGTTGTGTGCCGTGGATTTGGGAGCGGCGCGAGATCTTGTTGCCTGTGTCCTGGTGGGTGTGAGCTTGGCTGTTGCTGGGAATTGAGGAGCCTCCGGGGGTGATGTGATGTTGGGCGTGGAGATTGCTATGTAGGAATGACACGTACTGTTTCGATGTATTCGCCCTTGGCGGCTTTGGGAGGCATCTTGCCTTGGTTCTGGGAAGCTGTTGTGTTGTCGTCGGACTTGGTGCGGGTGTTGATAGACGCGGATGCGCTGAAGGCGGTGTGGCCAGAAGTATATAACCACGAGCCAGATTCATCAAGTGTTTGTTTACACAAATGTCTTCCTGTATTACCCAAAGTTGGTCGAAAGATCAATAGTTCTGGGTCGGAAAGGGGGTTATGAATTCCATTTTTTTTTGACTATCTCTTCAAGGCGGGCCAAAAGCCATCATTCAAATTTACGGGAACAACCGTGGGTCTTTTTCCACCTTGACTGCGACATCAGTCAAGGTACACCGGGATATGATTGAAATACAGCAGGGAATGCTATCAATACGGAGGGCGTAGACTTGAGAGAACATTGAACTGGAGCTAGCGAAATATTTGGAAACAGAAACATCTCCCATCATTGAAACTATACACCACAGCATTCCCCACACTAAAAGCACATTATCTGGATATCTTGAGAGACAAGATTGTCTCTTGAATAATTATCAAAACAGAATACATGATCAGCCACACTACATTTTGAACATTGCGCCAAGCCTTCATCATAATACACAAGTCAAGAGCTGAGGTGTGATTGTTTTTGAAGGTTTCCGAGAGCCGCTTAGTGCTGCTTC
This sequence comes from Penicillium simplicissimum, assembly GCA_024706585.1. Taxonomy (NCBI): domain Eukaryota; kingdom Fungi; phylum Ascomycota; class Eurotiomycetes; order Eurotiales; family Aspergillaceae; genus Penicillium; species Penicillium simplicissimum. The sequence continues at coordinate 4,943,464 of JAMZTW010000118.1, forward strand.
GCCGGCTGGGGCTTGGGGAAGTCGAACTCGCCGTCCCAGTGAAGCTTGAGCGCTGTTGAAAAGTATTAGTACTAAATCAAAAAAAGCCAAATTGGGGTGAACGTTGGACTTACATGTCGGGAAGGGGAAGTATGAGGTACCATCCTGGCGGAGGTAGACATAGTAACCGCCCTCCTGGGGAATCTTCTTCAGCTGGCCTTGGGCGCCGGCGGCGCGGCGAAGATTCTCCAGACGACCGACAACGCGCAGCATGGCGACGAGGGCAATCTTGGTAATTTCCTGTCCGAAGCCAGTGCTGGGGCCCTGGCCGTGGTTAATGTACGAGTCGAGAGGGCGGTCGAGGTTGACCTCGTTGGGCTCAGGGAAGACGCTGGGATCGTGGTTGGCCTGGACAAAGGAGGCGAAGATCTTGTTGCCGGGCTGAATCTCGATCGTCTTGCCGTTTTCCTCCACGGTGACGGCGTTCGTGGCCTCGCGGTATGCGCCGAAGGTGCCGTTGATACGGATCGCCTCCAAGCAGTAGCGGTACAACTTCTCGTCGGACTCCTTGGTGTCGTCCTTGGCGAGACGGCTGATCTCGGCCCAGTGCTTCTTGCCCTCGGGCGAGGTGTAGTACTCGATAATCTGGGTGAAGACCTGGCCCTGGTTGGGGACAATACCGACGATGGTCGGGATGATCTGGGACCAGGTAATCTGGGAGGCGCTAAGGCCAGACTCCTGCAGGCGACGGAGAGCGGCGGTGCCGTACTCGCGAAGGGCGTTGTCGTGGGGACGGAAATTATCCATCAGACCAGACAGGAGGCCACTGTTGGTATCAGCCTTGACGGTGGCCTCTACGACGTTGCCCAGCTGCTGGGAAACAGCAGCGGAAGCGCGGTTCAAGGAGAATGACTTGGTAGCGTCCACGTCAAAGAAGAGAGCGGAGAAGATCGTCGCGAGAATCATGTACATCTCGTGCTCAGTGAACAGACCGCGGGGGTTCTCCTCGGTCTTCAGGGGCAGGCCAAATAGGGCAGAGGCAAAGTGGACGTGGGCGAGGTTACCAACATCGCGGGTAATGTCAATCTGATTGATACCAGCCAGCCTGGCTCCTTTTTCCTTGATCAGGCGAAGGGTGACCTCCTCATAGAACTTCTTGACCAAGGTAGGGAAGTCCTCGGTACTGAAGGCCTTGCCCATGGCCTCGCGCTGCTTAGCATCGAACTCACCCTTGCCGAACAACTCCACCATAGCACTGCTCCACGCTGGCTTGAAGTCCGTCTGGTTCTCCAGAACCAGCTTCGCGTTCTGATGAGAGGAGAGGTTGACACGCGAGGGAGTGAACGTGGGGCGGTCATAGGAGTAGTCCTGCTCACGGCCCAGGTTCTTCATAATGTTGCGGTTCTCGCTGGGGATGGTCATAGGGTAATGAGCATAGATCGAGTCGGACTTGTACCAGTTGGGGAAAGCACGGGTAGCCAGCTTGTAGAAGACACAGCCCTGATTGATGTTCAGGTCATAGCGGCACTCGTTGTAACCCCAGTTGGTCAGGTTCCGAGGGTTGTAGTCAACGGTGTAGTGACGGTCACCACGGACCAGCGCAACAGCGTCGGACAGCACAGCACGCGAGATAGTGTAAGTTGGGGCAATACCGACACCGGGAATCATGGGCTCCTTGGGCTCCTCGCAAACAATGCCGGGGTACAGCTCAACATAATCGGGGTGCTCGTAGAGGTGGCGCAGAGTATTGGAAATCTCAGGGTCGGAGTTGATCTCCTCGAAAGTGTCGTAAGTCTTCAGGCCGAAGTGCTTACGGAACTCGTTGAGAGAACCAACGTGCCACCTACGGGAAGCCTCGATACCGAGGATCTCGATGGAACGGAGGGCCTTGGGAACGTTGCGGGGACCGAATGAGCTGGCCACATCCTCACAAGCGTGGGTTAGGATTTGGACCAGCTCCTCATCCTTGAACCTTCCATCCTCCTGGCGCTTCAGGCGGGCGAAGGTACGCTTGGACGGATCGGGGTCGAGCATGCTATCAACCTTCTTCATACCTGCGAGCAACTCTGGCATGGTAACTTGGTCGGCGGGCTTGCCCATGAGGTCAAAGTAAACCTGCTCAATCCACTTCTCATCACCCTGGGCAATGGTCGAGTGCCAGCGGTAGGCCAGATTGAACTCGACAGAGCACTGGTTACCGAGACCAGAGGGAGTAGCACCAGCCTTCTCCATTTGAGCGCGGGGATCCAAGCACCAGGTGGAGTTGGTGCGGTTCAGGTTGACAATGGTGCGGAGATAATCGTACAGGGTGATGTTAATGTACAAGCCGCAAGTGATCAGACGACCGGTCTGGAAGAGATCCTCGTCGTACTTGGCCCAGGCCTGCTTAGCCTCCTCCTCAGGGAGACCATCGCGAGGCTTGGTGAAGCGGCCGTTCTCATTGATTTCAGCCAGCTGCTCCACAACGTGGTTGTGGAAACGGTTAAGCATAACCAGCAGAACACCGCAGGCTGCGGGGAGAGCCTGCAGACGGCCCTCGGAGAAGCAGTCGGGCTTCAGCTTACCATCCTGGTGAGAACGGATCAGGTCCTGCTGCTCCTTGACATCACCGTACAGAATGGAGAGGTCGAGGTATGCAGAGGTCTTGTTCAGGTGCTGTTGGCGGTAGTCGGTCTGGAAAATGTCTTGTCGTGATTGTTCGTTAGCCACCGGTCCAGGTTATCATCAAATTCGAGAAACCTACCATGAATAATGAGCGATGCCCAGTCGAAGAAAACACTTGACACCTTGTTGGGGTGTGGGGTAAACTTTTGACGGGCAAATAGGCTGTCGAAGATCAGACCGGGATCGGGCAGACCGGTGGGCTGGATGGTCAAGGGAGGAATCGTGCGGCAGTAGGGGGTATTAGCAGCGCCCAGCCAGGGGAGGGTAGGGTTGTTGTTGGAGCCGTCGGCAGAGCGGTATTTGTAGTCATCGCCCATGTAGCTATTGTCGAGTTAGAAAATCTCAATTTTTCCATATTCTGACTTATTCAAGTACGGAACTCACGAGAGAGGGGGGTGGGGGAGAGAGTTCCAGAGCTCGTCCAAAAACTGGTTCGTGAGCTCGGTACGGTTCTTGGAGTGACCGGGCATGTCGGCGACAAGCTGTAGATTAGATTGGCGTTAGCGGACAATGAATGGACCGCAATCAATCCCTACGAGAGGAGGAAGTATCTCATACCTGAATGATACGCTCCATTAGGTAGGTCTTGTCATCGATCAATTCACCCGAAGCCTTCGTCTTGATCAGGTCCTTGACCGTGTTGAGATCGCGGAAGCCGAGCGACTTGATGTCATTGAACAGACCAGAAGATTGGTCATGCTTGAGATAAGTGCCATCGCCGGTCTGGTTGGGTAGAGGCTCGCGCGAGGCGTGAATGGCCTGCGCATACTTCTCGAAAACAGCCACCACTTCGGCACGATTCACGGGCTGGTGCTTCTCCTCGTGGGAAGCAGACTTGCGCAAGGGCTGCGCGGCCTTGGAGAAACGCTTGGTGTTCTCCTTGGAGCTCTTGGGTTGCTCGGCGTCGCCATTGGACTCCTTGTTCCTCTTGAATTGGGTAGAGAATCTCCGCAACATGGCGACGGTTGTCTCTGGCGCTCTCTTACACAAACGGGGAGGTCGCTCAAGAAGTGAGCGCGGGAAGAGACAGAATGATATTAAGCAAAATCACCACGACAAGCAATTTAAAATGGCTACAAAAGGCCAGATCGGGGGGGGGGGGGGGGGGGGGGGGGGGAAAGAGAAGGGGAAAAGATTACAGGTACGCAGCGCGCGCATTGCCGGGTTTAAAAATGAGCTGTGCGGGCAACCTAGGTCAGCTCCTGCAGGACTGTGGGGTGTCAGCAGTGGCGGATTTGTTATCGCCAATAGTTGATTGAATGGCAGGGGTCAATCTGAATGGGAATAAGATGGTTCGTGGGACACTTAGCCTCGATCTGTCCGGGAGCCCGTGGCCGGGTGGCCCAAGGTAGGAAGCCAGCTTGCCAATCACACCCGCCCCGCGTGGGACAAGCTCCCAGAGCTCGACCCAGCTGGATTCGGCTGGAACTGATTCGGCGGTGGATCCCATGGAAGGCAATGATGGGATGACGAAGAACTCAATCCAGCAAGAGGTCATCCGGCAGGCCTTTGCGTGGCTGGTGGGAGAGCTCCAGGTTTGCTTTGTTACAGTTGGGAAAGGGGGTGGGCAAGGCGCTTGCACACGGTGACACGGCGCGTCGAGGAGAATAGTGCATCGAGACTACTCGAGTCTTTTTGGGTAGGTCATACCGTCATACACCGTGCTCCGTCGTGGGGTCAGTAGTAAATCCCTACGGTTATTCGTAGGTATTTCGGACAATGTTCTGCAGCATTTTGACACGATCACCGGGTCGGAGGCATCGGCTGAAAAAGTCATAGCCTGGGGAGCTTGTTTCAAAAACTTACCATCAGCATCAGGTACCGGAGACAAGTCATCGACGTCACCCAGCAGCAAGAAGCTCGCACCCTGCCTGACAAGATCAATACGATTTGTATACTGTAAATTCTTGACACTCGGTGGGAGCGGTGTACCAAATGGACTCAATGGAGGGACGAAATCTCGGAGGCAATCACGGAGCCCCACATACGGATCTTGAGACTCGAGACTCGAGATCCAGCCAGATGAACCAGATGGGGGAAGTGTTGGAACTTGGCGCACCAAGTGGGGAGGTTGGGTGGGCCGCGCTTGATTAGTCCAAGACTGCAGGTGGCTGGCTGGCTGGCTGGCTGGCTGGAGGGGATTGCGAAACAACCGATCTTGGAGGGTCAATGTAACCGAAGCAGGCGGTTAGGTGGACGACAGGCTGAAGCGACGGAGTGACGGAGATGGCGGGGGCTGTCATACGCTGACGGGAGGTTGGCCAACGATGCAAGGATATTGTACCGTGGAAGAAATTACTTTGTATAAAGTACACTCATACAGTACCCGAGTACACTCACACTCAAGGAATATATGATCATCCTTTCCTAGATTTGGAATCTTCGTCGGATTACTGAACCTAATATCATACAGTACACGCTTACTATTTCGGTCCAGCTGCAGGAGACCCAACCTGCATGTCGCCATGTCCTGAACACGGAGCCCGACTGCCCTGTCAGCGACCATAAAGTTGTTTGTTTACCATCAAAAATTATCAGTAATTCATCCACATCGGATCGGCAGACCCACCCGTTCGCCCACAAACTACGAACCTTTAGGGCATTTTAGTGGCCACTGAGGACTTAGCGGGACTTAATCGGCCTTTTTAGTGGGTAGCACTTGACGCCAAGGGTGGACGGGCCGACAGCACGAACCGCAGTATACCCCTCGTCATTGGCAGTCGTCGACTCGTCGCTGCCAGTCCTCGTCGTGAGTTGCTCAGAATTTGATCTATCGCCTATTCGTCTCGCCCCATCGTCAGGGTCGTTCTGCAACCTTCAGATGGTATTTGCATTATGATGTTGATGACAAACAGGTATCTTGACAAGATGATGATCCGATCAGCAAGTCCTGCGTGGAGTCGTGGACTCGTGGACTAGGGCATGTCTCCATGTCAGCACTCTCCACGGGCTCAAACTTCTCGACGGAAAGCCAGATCAGATCGAGGCAAGATCTCGGACCTTGCCTTCCGTGTCACTGCTGCAGAGCTCTGACTCGCGTGAAGAACCAAACCACAGCTCGAGCACTGACAGTGACGGCAAGTCTGAGGCACGGCCGCTCCCGAGGCTGGCTGCGATCCCCCTTCGATGATAATAAAACGTACCAATGATAATGGGGGCAAAGAAGGGGCTTTCACCCCCAATATTTGCACAGCAACTGCTCCGTTGCCTCTATTCGAGTATTTCCATGTGATATGATCTTCTATGGTTGGAAAGATCAACCGAGCGGGCTCAGGAGGCGCGACTATCCTCAGCCGTGGCAAATACAAGCTGAACAGAGGGTCCCACTAGTGATCGATCTGTCTTCTGTTCTTCCTTGCCCTTTGCCTACAGTATTTAACTCGAATATCCAAGAATGATTCGGTCATGTTCACTACAACTTAGACAGACTCGACAACAGTCAAGTTGAGTCAGCAGGGAAGAAAGTTTCGGTCCGTGTCCATGGCCATGGCCACAGGCTCCGCAAAGTTCGGGTGGACAGTGGACACGAATCTTCAGATGACGGCACAGACAGGTGGAGTCGATGAGTGGAGACGAGAGGTGGATCGCGGGCCAGACTACTGTAGTTCCTAGTTAGTACATGCTAGCGGCCACGTCTGGAGTTCGTCTGGCGGTTCATCACGGCTCAACGTAGTTAGTTTGGTTTCGAAAGACGATTCGCCTTGCCTGCAGGCCCTGCACAACTTGGTCTCTGATCCGGGGCTCAGCAGCCTCTCTCGACCAAAGTCTCAGAAGCTTGGTGTGCTAGATAGGCAGAATCGACGAATTTCATCCAGTCGTCACCCCTTACACCCCTGGTCAGGCTGGTCCAAAGCGCAAAGCACCACCCCCTTGGGAACCCGATCATCGATGTCAATCCATGTCCGCGTGGGGAACGATCGACAAGCCTCGACAGAATGTCCCGAACCACCACTTTGGCACTACCATCTCATAGGTTCAGCTTCGACGCCCGCTGGGTCCAATAGTGGCCAGTGTCGCGTACACTGTACAGTAGCAACTAGCAACAGAAGAAAAAGGATAGGAAACTCAAAGGATCTGTGAGTGTCAGGCGTGATCACTTGTTTTTCAGCACGCCCTTGTCAGGACCAGGAGATACTGTACCCCACTTCCCAGGTGAAATTGGAATCTCTGCAACAAAAGGCTTGTAACTCGGTACATTTGCGCTGGCCATCCTTAGAGAAAAGGTCGTTCGGCCCAGATAGCAAGAGTTGCAGAATAATCCCGAGAAATTGCGACGACTGGATGGGAGGTAGCCCCGATACGCGATAGAGATCGATCATGCGCGTCAAGATGTAGGGTTTTCTGTGCGACGTGAGCAGGGAGGTGTCTCATAGAATTCCTGGTTAAATGTCAACATCAGCCCTGTGAACGTGGGCAATTGGCAACGAGGGACTCGGGAGGCATCTCGCCCCCCGCGCTTTGATCATAGCGTCACAATCCAAGGAACTGTCCTCTTTCCTCGCAACAAATAATAATGCGATCGGACAAAAGATCGAGGAAAATAGAGAAAAATAGTAATACGAGAAGAGAAACGCCCGTGCAGTGAATGGAATGTGCCAGCCCCCCACCACCACTGGAAGTCGCGGCCCACTCGAGTTTTGACGTATTCTTCGGCTGGGCTGCAGCGATCGTCTCGGTGGGTGACACGCTGCGAACATTCTTATCCTGCCAATCCTGTTTTAGAAGAATCTCCGCTCCCTGGAAGATTGATCTTCTTCTCCGAGAGTTCGTCGTGCACTTGGTTTCCACGAGTGCGAAGTGCCCCAGAGGACCGCGTATATAGTTCGCCCAAGTCAAACGATCAGAATCGCGTTATCGACAACCCTGCGCCATGGCTCAGCAGTACACAGGACCTACGCACCCTCACGGTCCCCCGAAGCAGTTTGTGCTCTGCTTTGACGGCACTGGCAACAAGTTCGCTGGCGACGAGTCCGATAGCAATGTGCTGAAAATCTTTCGCGTATGCTCCCAAGTTATCCTCTTGCCCAAGCTTACCACCACCCGAAGCAGCATGCTAAAGAACGCATCTTTCAAAATTATAGATGTTGGACCGTAGTCAGAGCCACCAATATCACTACTACCAGCCTGGAATTGGCACCTACGTGACCACCAAATCGCTCACCAGCCATGGTCGCATTCAGCGCATCAAATCTTGGTACCAAAAGGCCAAGGATTCAGCCATCGGCTCCTCGTTCGACGAACACGTCATGGGCGGCTATAAATTCCTGATGCGATACTACTCCCCGGGCGACGAGATCTACTTCATCGGTTTCAGTCGCGGCGCATACATTGCGCGATTCCTGGCCGAGATGCTGGATTACATTGGCCTGCTCGAAGCCGGAAACGAAGAACTCATCCGCTTCGCCTGGAAGACGTTTGCCAAATGGCAACAGCGTGCAGGCGACAGCGAGGAAGAGAGGGCGGAGAAAAAGAAGCTTTTCGAGTACATGAAGGCCTTTCGGGAAACCTTCAGTCGACCGATCTCGCGCATTCGCTTTATGGGCCTCTTCGACACCGTCAATAGTGTACCTCGGTTCGAGAACGCCTGGATGCAACGCAGCAAGTTCCCGTATACCGCGCGCAGTTCAGCGAGAGTGATTCGTCACGCCGTGGGCATCGATGAACGCCGAGCCAAGTTCCGCCAGGATCTTATCTCAGGGCCGAGGCCGCATGGCAAAGAGCACAAACGACACCGCCATCATCTCGATCCGCGTCGCTTCGAGCACCATTTGATGACGCGACATGCTGATGCCAACAACCACTTGCATGTTCGTCATCAGGACCATCATGAGGCTCCTGCTGAACCAGAGGTTCCCGCCATCACGGTGAACGACAACGGCGAGGTACCGCAGAACGGCGACGCAGAACCTGGCGCAGCAGCGCCCACATTTGAATTTCCCGGATGGGGTCCCTCTGCCGGCGAGTCATACTACCATGCTCATCTCCCCCACTCATCGAACCCGGGTAGCGAGAGCAACGCCGGCGAGAAGATGGGCCAACGCTATCGCGTACCATCCCCTCGACGCACCAGTCTCGCTGTGCCAAAGCCCGCCGCCTCGGTTGATGACCTCCAGTCTGTCCGCAGCGGCCAGTCCGGCAACATATCAATTCAAATCCCCAGCCAATACGGCGACGAGTCCGACGATGAAGATGATCAGGATATCCACGAGGTCTGGTTCCCAGGCTGCCACGCAGATATCGGTGGAGGCTGGAAGCTCGAAGGCGGCGAGTTATGGGCTCTGAGCCACGGGCCTCTAGTCTGGATGGTGCAGGAAGCCCGACAGGCAGGCCTAGAGCTGGACGAGCGTAAAATGAAGCAATTCCAGTGCCTGGAAGAGTTCGACGGCGACTACACACCCATCCAAGAGGAGATGGGGATGCGACGAAGAAGCCATTGCGTCGACGACCACGGCGATAACCCCGAGGCTTTCCGAACCTCGCCTGACGAGAAGCAGAGGTCCGCCGCGAGCCGCGACTTCTGGCACGCATTGCACACCGCCAGCACCAAGGGGTCCTTGCACGACTGCCTGATGTTCAACCAAGGCCTACCGCACATGTCCGTCCTCTCGTGGCGAATCATGGAGTGGCTTCCGTTCCGCCGCATGGATCTACAAGAAGATGGCTCATGGAAGCCAATTTGTTGGCCACTGCCGCGCGGGGAGGTGCGCGATGTACCGCTCGACGCGGAGATCCACGTCTCAGCCATCCGGCGCATGCAAGCCGATCCCAAGTACCGACCCGGGAATGTGATCGTTGGTGGCGGTGGCCGTGGTGTGCGTGTTGCGCCGGAGTCGTATGGGATGGGCGAATGGGTGGTATTTAAAAATGAAGGCGACGGAGTTCGCGAGACATACGTTCGCAAGAGCGTGGCAACCAAGTGTAAGGAAGCACTCGAGCAGAAGCAGAAGAAGGAGCATTCTGCGGTGCATTAAGGCAAGGTTTAATTTCAGTGACTTTCACGATACGGAGGCTTTTACTTGATGGAGCTATGGTGATTATATTCGCTCTATAGTAATACGTACATTGTCACTCTGGTATTGTACCTAATACATGGATCGTCATAGTACCCTAGTTAGTCCCAGACGGCGGTACCAAATACACAATTCTGTTTGATCGAGTCGTTACGTCTATCAATATGTGTAGAGCGGGCTAGAGTCCTGTAGCCCAGATCACAATGGCCTTCTGGCCTATCCCGCCTGCAGTCCTTGGCTGCATCGACGTGTACGGTGTAGTGAAACAAACAGTGTCTTGATGGCCCAAAGTGGTGATAATTTCGGTCCCACTACATGACTGTGGGTTGCAGACGGTAGGGTCATACCGGTGATCATATTCAGCACGATAGAAATCTAATTCATGAAAATAGGAAGGATAGGGAACGTCGTTATGGAAGTCGAAATTGCCGGAGCATAGCAATATCTTAGCTCGGGCAGCGCCTAATAAATATAGAAGTTCTAGGACCCTTCCTAAGGTAGCCTGATCCGCATAGGCGCTTGTAGCTTAAACTATGACAGATTCCCAGACCACGTATCGAAGCAGAGACCCCAGATCAGTAGTACCATCACGAGCTAAGACTGAACCAGACTTAAGTTCCTGTAAACGGTCAAGAGTTTTATCAATGACCTCGCCCATTCCACTCGCATGGAAAAATTTCGCAAGTCGGTAGTGACAGTCTAACAAGACCGGGTGTGGAAGACGGGACTCTGACTCAGGCTGGGATGCATCTTCGAAAGTGACCTGGTGGAGGAGGAATGGGTTCATTTCGAAGGGGAAGTGCTTGAAGGTAACGAAGTTGTACGTATGCGGAGCGTTGGCCTAAGTCAATAATTAGTCCTAAACGAACCCTTCCAGTTTCTAGGGCTAGAACAAAGACGCACGATCGGCTCGAAGGCACATCGGAAGCGACCGAATGCGCGGTGGATAGAATGGTGAAGCGTGAGGCCATTCTCGATCTCATTGATTCTGGAACATCGCATGATTCTGCGTATCTCAGGGAAACATCGGGAGAGGGTTTCCCATATATTCGAGATTGTGCTCGGACCTTTCTGCTCTAATTAGTATATAGTCTTCAACAAGAAGGCTCTGGGAAAAGTACCGTAGGGTCGTAGCTTACAAACGACCAGGGAATGATATGCGCAGCTTCGAGATCCCCCTGTAGAACCTCCTCCGCCAACCCTAGTTCTTCCGCCTTATCGAACGATATAGCTTTCGTCACCACACAACGATCTCCATCACGTTCGAGACAGCCTTTACGGAAATCCGAATCTCGCACTTGCGGCTCCTCAATTACCTCATACATGGCTTGAGCATTCTCACGCCTTTTTTGATGGGGTGAGTCAACAGGGGCAGGTGTTTTTCCGCCAGACGCTTTAACTATACGAGGTCAGTCACGTATTCGCGCTAAGTTTGCATAGACGTACTCGGTTGGAGAAGACAAGTGCAAATATGCTCATAGGTAGCCAAAAGCTTCTTATCAGATTCCGCATCGAGAATATCGTGCGCGATAGAGTCTCTTCCTCCTGGCGGAAGCCAGTCAAGGAGCCACCTAAAGCAGTCTTGCAGCTTCAGCTTTTCGGATTCCTTTGTCACCTCGTACCGACTAAGTCGTTCATGCGCGCGAGCTTTAAGATTATTCCAGCCATCTTCGGTCTTCTCGACCTCAGTCTGAGTGAAGCTTGGCTCTGAACAAAATGTCCCTTGGGACGGAGAGATTCGACGCGGTTGGCGGCGGCGGCGGGTCGAGGAGCGGGGCGGTGGGGGTGATGATTCGCGCTTGCGCTTGGGCATTGTCAGGGGTTGCAGAGGACAAGGATGTAGTGTCAAGAGGTGTTCGAGGATAAGCAACACTGCAGTTAAGCCTTGAAGAGTATTAAATGCGTTCGTGAGAAGAAGTCTTCTGCATTGGGCCGTTAGGGGTCCGCAAAGCAGTAGAACAGCTTGGCAGTATCACATAAATAGCAAGCGGTGTCCTAACACCGTCATAGACTCCAATACAGATCAACAGATGTACCTGGGACTCGACCAAGGCTCAATTCTCGATACTCCAACCACCAGCAGGTCTTCTCGATATCCGTAAGATCTAGATAATCGCAATATGGCTCTTATTGGTGGAGGGCGGAATGCTATCTCCGTCGACCTGAAATCATGCATGAGGTCTTAAACGTTGGATCCGGGAATTTCTTCGAGGAACTGACCTAACAATGGCTCGTCAGATCTAGCAGATACAGAAAACTTCCTTCTCGAGTATCTCAATGTTTTAGACACAGCACAGGATCGTCTCGTAACATACAACCCCTACCAAAGAAGTAAAGTATCACCCCCGGCGGAGGGCGTGTCAGGGTCCCATCCGGTCTGGGCCTTGGCTCCGTTTCGCCGCAACCTTTTTTTCAGTCTTCTTTGACCTCACCATTTCTCACACACACACACTCTCTCTCTCCATCCCTGACGCTCCTTTTCTCCCTTCAAACGTGACTTTTTCTTCTCGAAGCTTGGCCGGCCCAAGTTTCTTGAACCTTTTCACCCCTTTCGGTCTGATCTTTACATGATGCGCCCGGCGTAAAATCCCAACCGCTCCTTTCTCCTTTCACCACTTGCCCCCTCTCTTCGCCTTCGAACCCCCTTTCCCTCCACGATCGATCGCCTCGATCGCAACAGCCATGGACGGGTCACACCGACCTGAGGCCATGCGCTCCTCACCTTCTTCCTCCAGAGCCCCCACCGGGCCCAACTCCGGAGGTGCCCCGGAACGAGTACCAAAGGAGGATGTCATGATCACTCCGTCGCTTTCCCCCGAACCGCCGGCTCCCCCTCGGACCCGATCCCCTTTGGCCCGGTCGCATCTGCGCTCGCGGTCACTGGTGGGAATCCCCGGAATGCCGTCGATGACGCGCGCCTACTCCTCTCCCGGGCTAGACTCTCGAGGACGATATATCTTCGTCAACGGCCGCGGGGTGCCTGCGCCGCAGCCCACCATCGACAACGCCAAGCGGTCCGCGCCCTTGCAGATGCGCCCCGACGATCACATCGAGACCCGCCTGGGGTCGCTCAACATTTCCGAGACCATCAGTGAAAACGCCGAGCTCGAGACGTTGCCGCGATCTCCCTCCTCGCAGTCGGGCTCTTCGCCGGTCTTGATGCCGCAGACCTTCCCGCGCATCGGTCGCATGCGCTCTACGTCTCCTCTCCACTTCCAGCAGCCCATCAGCAGCCCCCCATCGATTCATACCTCGCCTACTCTCGGCGGCCGATACAACGAGGCCTATCCGGTTCACTCCGCTTCCTCCACGTCCTCCGTGCCCTCGACACCAACCAGTCTCCGCTCCCGAAGCCCTAGCATCTCGTCCTTAGAAACCATTCCCGATATTCCTGACGCCGAGGCTGAAGCTCTTGAGGAAGAGCGGATTGCGGAACTCAAAGCTGCTGCAGATGCGGCCGACGCAGCAAGCAGTGCCAGCCGACGACGCGGCGCATCCGACATGTCTACACCGTCTTCCTTCAGCACAGTCCGAGGTGGAGCTTATGCCCCGCGCAGTGACAAGCGCAAGCGATGGAGTGTTTGTGGTGCTGAGCGCCGACAGGACCTTGACCTAGAGACCATCTGGGAAGATTGAGGGAGGAATTCTGTTCAAGGCCTCATCATACCCTTCCTTGAAGTGCTCTCGCTCGGTACCACTCGTGCCGGAATGCCCACGACACAGCTCAGATTGTCACGACACTCGACAAATACTCTATGAAGACTCTGCCTAGCATTCCGAGCGGCTCCATGAGATCGCAATAGGTCCTCCCCCTGCGGGACCTCCCCGCCGCTGCAAATCTCGAAACCACCACCTTACACACCTACCCTTTTATCCGACGACGTACATACCACTCAGCCATCTACCCATTTTTGCAAAGCATATCATCACACGAGAAGGAGTTTCGTTACGGGTGGCGCTATTGTGCTTTTTGATTTTCTGTCCTTCCGGCGCTGACAGGAGGTGGGCTCAGGCGTTTAGCTTCTCACCTATCCATTATGCTGGGCATAATCCATCTTGCTTTGTATCCGTTGCGGTTCATGTTCCCTCTTGATTTTCTGTTTCCCGCTCGATACCACCATCCCAGTGTATCTTATCCTCCGGTTATGCGCTTGTGCTACGTCCGCAGTCTAGATGGACTCGGGACTTCAATGAAGATGCTATTCTAAACAGTATTCTACCATTTTCCATCCCGTAGTTATGAAGTAGTCACCTATCCTACCTAACAGTCTGATCTGGATAACACGAGTGGTTTCCGTCGGCAAGCCCCGAGAACCCATAGATCCAACGTCAGCCAATCATCCGCGCACTGGGCCCCCGCCTTCTATCAACGACCGCAAGCCGTGGAAACGCTCCCTCTCGCACCTTGTCATGCCATGCCAGGTATAGTAATAAATCAGACCTCAGGTACACCTTGACCCCGTCACTCCTCAGAATCTCCCCTTGTACATATTCTCCTCCCACGCCATGTCCACCAAGCCTCACGTCGGCATCGTCGGCGCCGGCTTGTCGGGCTTACGCTGCGCCGATATCCTCCTCCAAAACGGCGCTCAAGTGACTATCCTGGAGGCGCGGGATCGGATTGGCGGACGAGTAGGTTTTTCCCCCGCAGCCTGCGATGTATTTGCTTTTTCGATGGCTTCTGATGATGGCAAATTGTGGATCGCGGATCGCGGGGCTTTGCTAAGTACTTTTGCTTGATTGGGCAGGTTCATCAGAAGGAGGTTGGAGGTCATTTGGTGGATCTGTATGGCTTCCCTCTCTCTTGTCGTTTTCCGGGGTTGGATCCCTCGATGGCATCGTCTCGTCCCGACTTGGAGCTAATCGTATGGCTAGTGGCCCAAACTGGATCCATGGCACGGGTGCAAATCCAATCATGTCCATCGCGGACGCGACGCAGACCATCACACATGATCCAGAAGGCCAGAATATCTCCATCTCGCGCGATGGGTATCCAATCAGTGAGGATGTTGCGACCAAGGCGGCAGATTTCATGTGGGCAACTATCGAGCAGGCCTTTGAATATAGCAACCAGCACGGGGATACTATTCCCCCGGAGCGAAGTCTATATGACTTTTTCCAGGAGAAGCTTGAGCAGACTGGATTCTCGGACGAGGAGAAACAGCTTTGTCTGGACTCGTGTAAGCTCTGGGGCGCTTATGTGGGTGATCCTATTGAACGACAGAGTTTGAAGTTTTTCTGCTTGGAGGAATGCATTGATGGAAGTGAGTACTTCGTCACCAGGACCCACACGCTATCGTCTCCTAAGTTCCTTTCGCAGATAACTATTTTGTTGCCTCAACTTATAAACGAATTCTGGAGTATGTTTCCAGGACGGCACTGTCAAAAGCGGAAATTCGGTTCACGCAGCCTGTGGTGAGCATTGATGCTCCGCTCCGCAACGATGAGCACTCTCATCCGATCACTGTGACTACTGCAACGGGCGAGCGCTACAGCTTCGACGAGGTTGTTGTCACCTGCCCACTGGGCTGGCTGAAGCAGCACACGAAGACATTCTCGCCAGCTCTCCCAGATCGACTCCTTGAAGCCATCCAGAGTATATCCTACGGTCGACTGGAAAAGGTCTACGTGACGTTCCCACGGGCCTTCTGGCATACTGATCCAACCGCAAGCACCAACGGCCAGCACACGAACGGGACAACCAACGGATCAGACCCAGCAAAAAGCCCAGTCTTTGCTCAATTCCTCGAACCCGCCTACGCAGACCACCCGGCCGGCCTCGAATGGAGCCAAGAATGCCTCTCCCTCGCCGCACTCCCAGCACCATGCAACCACCCAACCCTCCTCTTCTACACCTACGGCCCCTGCTCAACACACATCGTCGAACAAATCGCCTCCCTGGACCCCGGCTCACCAGAATACCGTAAAATCCTGGTAAACTTCTTCGAACCATTCTACTCACGACTCCCAGGCTACGACGCTACTTTGCCAGACTGCGTCCCCACCGCCCTAATGGCAACGCGCTGGCAAAAGGACCCCTACGCTGGTAATGGGTCCTATTGCAATTTCCAGGTCGGCCTGACGCAGGGTGATAAGGACATCGAGGTGCTTCGATCCGGCGCGGGCGTTGGACCTAGTCGGGGATTGTGGTTTGCCGGCGAGCATACGGCGCCGTTTGTGGCGTTGGGGACGACGACGGGGGCTTATTGGAGTGGGGAGCGGGCTGCGGTGCAGGTTTGTGGGGGTCGTGGGCTGGGGAGTGTTGGTGCTAATGGGGTGAGGGATGATTCTTTGCCTTCGGCTATGGAGAAGTGAGGCTGTGGGCAAGCCCGATTGTACATGGATATCATGGGCAATGACGCTGTATGCATAGATGTGCTTGTCATACCCCCCGCTGGTCGAAGCCTTCTACATTGCATCTCCAGCGTTCTGTCCCGTCTCGTGACGTGGATATTGGAAATTTTTTCAATATTCTTGCTTTTATCTCGTATCTAAAAGTCAACCCACACCCGTTCATCGGACGCGATGGCAATATATACTTGACTGCATCTCAGCTCTATCACATCAACACAGTTATCTCGAGGCGAATCATTCGGAGATCATCAAAAAGAACTCCAGTAACCTTACCGATAGAGAAGAACCAAAGGATCAAGTCTAACACCCACCTGATGCATCCCACCTATCGAGCTATAAAGATGCCCGCCCCGTATCTAATGTGTCAATGCCACGGCGCCGATTCCAGGGCACCGTCCACGAACCCGTAGATGCTAGAGACACGGATCGAAGTGGGTCCGAGTACTTGAAAACCCAATCAAACCTCCCCATTCCTCAGATTCTCGCACTCAGCCTCTTCTATTCACAATCTTCCAAAATTTGCATCCGCCCGCTTGGCGCAACAGCCAACCGGGCACCGGCCGGCTGGCCCAATGGCAAGGCGCTTGACTACGAATCAAGAGATTGCAGGTTCGACCCCTGCGTCGGTCAATTTTTGCCTCATATCAGGTCTATTTTTGATATTTGGTATCCCGGTATCGTTTTTTTTTTTGGATATTTTTTTGGATATCTGGTGGACATGCTGCGCGAGTTGGTGAAGGTACCAGGTAGCAGTGAGATATGAATGGGGGTTGAGAAGCGAATTAAGATTGAAATGTTAGATGACAGCTACGTAGATGGCAAGTACAACCCGATTACGAAGGAGGTGTGGGTTATACAATCTTTCACTCCTTCATAACCAGATACCTAGGTACCTAGATTGGAAGCAGGCACCCGTGGACACTGGATTGAACGACCTTAATAATGTTCTAGGTTCTTTGGGCGGGAGAACCGTTGCAGTCAAGTACATATCCTGTCGGCTGAGAGGTAACAAATCCAGCGGAGCTACCTCATAACCAACCATTCACGATGATAAACAGGGCGAGCACAAGGGTAAGGTTATAGTTCGCTGTGCCCCTAGGGCTGCTTCTGGTTTGCATACCCTCCAGGTGGCTGGCAGAAGGAATGAACGGCTTCCAACCGAGTTGATGATAGTCATGTTCGGTGAGGTCCCTATAGGTTACGACTTCGTTGTATGACTTTTTCTACTTCCGGGAGAAGTACATGCAGGTGGGTTCCACCAGAATTTTGGTACCTGTAACTCGGCCGAGATCGGGGACCCCACCATCCGAGGTCTCTAGATCGATTTGGCTACTCTCACGCGATGGATATATGGATATACTTGTAACAGGTCGTAAGGATTTCATTCCAGGATTAGGGATCTACACTGGGAGGTTATCTTCCGCAGTCCGCACCCCGCCATACAGTAGGCTGGACATATCACATCCTGCAATGCCGCTGCCCCATGAAAATCACAGGTGAACTTCATCAGCCCGACAAGGACTGACTCCCTCGAACAAGCAAAGCAGGTATACATGGAAGGATTTGTGCCTCGACAGGACGACAGACAGACCTTGGAAACAAGGGATCATGGGGTTCACGTGACAGATGTGGCAAAGACCGCTTGCAAGCAAACATCTCAGGAATCATGAAGACAAGGGAAAAAAAAGGGGGAGTTAACAGACACATCATGACTGCACATTCACTGACAAAGGAAAATAGAGGAAATATAAAAGGGGGTTTGGGGTGGGTAATCGCTAATTGATATCGACCTCAAACAATAGATGGGCTCCAACTCTACCTGTACTGCAGGGATCCGAATCCCTTGTTCATCGCCTCATCGCCATGCCCCTTGACTGAGGGAGAGAAGACCCTGGACACAGTCCAAGTCATCTTCTTGACTGCCACCGGCACCGCCGGCCATGAACGCTGATACTTCTGCGTTCAGATCGGGTCCAACTTTGCCCTGGACACCGGATGGGTATTGCCGGTTGCGTTTGCAACCGGACGTGATCCCGAGGCCGGCTCTCCGGTTGGCATCACGCAGGATGGGCCGCGGAGTGTGTGAGGTGGTGCGCCGACGGACTTGGGATGACCGAGTGCCCGGAACCCAGTTCTCTTTGTCCGAGTCACCGGGGTCCAGCTCGAGGTCTTGCTTGCCAGACTTGGCCGTCGTGTCCTTGGACAGTTTGGATACCTGGTAAGGGATGCCCCGATTCCATTCGGTCTCCAATCTGCCTAGAGACGAGACAGTCCGTGAGAGCTTCCGCCTCTTTTCTCCCATTGTTTGAGAGATTGGAGTGCGAGCCGAGTCGGCATGGACTGAGATCAGGCTGTGTCGTTGCGAAGCGCTCCGGGTGAGAGAGCGCTGGCTGCGGGAATGGAAGAGCGCTGGGGAGGAGGTGGAAGCATTTTGAGAGGACCTGGGCGTGAAGAGGGCACTTCGAGCATCCGTGTCAAAGGCAGACTCCCAGTTTCGAGGGTCGCGAGAGCGACCGAAGACTCGATCGGGTTCGATCATGCCTGCACGTGGCGTGGCCGGGAAGATCGCACTGCTGCTACGACGCAGACCTGCGATCTTGGGCCGCCGTACTGAGAACATGGCTACGCGGTTCTTGGACGGGGAGGGCTCGTTCTCGCCGCGAATCACGGCCTTGCCGTCCGAGGACATGGCGATGCGCAAGGAGTTCCGTCCCTTGGGCGGCGACGGTGTCATCTCGTCCTCCTTCCGCACCATGGCCTCGCCATCAAAGGACATGGACAGACGCAGCGACGGTGGTGACTTGACCGGCGTGGTATGTGTGCGCACCGCGGACTGCTCCCTCGCTGCCTTTCCCCGAATATCCGACATGGACCGTTTCCGCTTGGATACCTGCAGCGATGAGTCTTCTGCTGCTGCCTCGTCCAGGCTTTGTTGTGACTCGGCTCCTAAAAACTCCTCCTGCGTGGTTGGCGGGGTCTCATCCACCACCTCAGTAGCCACACTGGTCTGTGTGCTCAGCAGCGGCGGTTCCATCTCATCCTTCCCGCCTATGATCGGATCAGACTCATCAGACAACTGCAACAGCTCCCCACCCCATGACTTTGGACGCGACTCCTCCGATCGGTCCTGACCCTCAACCAGCTCCGCCCCACTCGACGACCCCGGTTCCGCGGACGCGTTATCATCACTCGCTGGGTGGCCCGACGAGTCGGACATACTGGAGCGTGGTGCGAGTAGCTCGTGCGGCTGCAGAGGTTTTGATTTCCTCCGGTCGTTCTGGCGGCGATTCTGGAACCAAATCTGTTCAAACACAAACAGAAAAGAAAAAATTGTTAGCCGGACGGCGGGACATTGTGGACGCTCCAAGTCTTGGCATCGCGTACCTGGACCTCTTTCTCGCCCAGCGAGACGCGACTGACAATATGCGTGCGAGCAAGCTTGTCTGGTTTGGGATTGATTTGGTACTGTGCTTCTAAGATGGCATGATCCTCGGGACTATTATTTTGCGTTGGGTTGTCCTGGTTAGATTTTGGTGGTTCTCGACGCGTGACAGCTCGACTGCATTGCTCCGATTCACGACATACCTGGTCCGACGCCGCTTTTGGCGAGCAAGCAGCTTGTTGTCGACTCGGGGTGGTAGATTTTGCGTCAAGGTCTTTTGAGAGTGAACGAGGAAGGCGTAGGTCAAGGCATTGGAGTCGGCGGCTGGTAGAGACGGCGAAGACGAGGCCGCCACTGAAGGCTCCGGGTCGGACATGGTCGATTGGACTATGAGTGCATTGGGGGAGAGGAGGTGCTTTTGGTCGAGACAAAAGATAACGGAATCGAACAGGAAGGAAAGGAGAAAAGGAAATTGGGGTGAGGCTGGAAGTCGAAGCGAGTATGCAAAGAGGGCCGTGAGAATCGCGTCGCGATGTGGACGCGGAGGGTAGCAAGAACGTGGCCCGCGCTAGTCACGACGTGCGCTCGCGAAGTACCTGCTACATGCACCGTGGCCCGAGACGCGATTACCTTTTTTGTCTTTGATTTTGATATTTGTCTAGAGTGTAACTTTACAAGATTGGATTTCCAGCTCCAATCCCAACTACAAATCTGGTTGTACTCTCCCAACTGTGAACGCGTTTCCATCCATACAGTCTCGGAGGTAATTCGGGATCCCCACTCTGAAGTCCCTCTGGTATGGCTGATAGGGCACTCGCGTGTCATGGAATGTGTGAGATCTGAGGAATCCAGGATGATTCTGGATGAGTATTTAGTAATTTAGTAATTTATTGTCGTTTTCAATTTTGGGTCACAGGGCGGTGCATGTCATCATCGCCTGGCGTTCAGGTGAAGAGCTGACGAGGTGGACCGTGGCTGCGAGTCTCTCCAACGCGCCTCAACACGTCTTCACGTGACCTGATCCACTTCAATATTCACACGTGAAGGGCATCGGCCTTGGCATCCTTGCGGCATCCCCGCAGTGTCCAGCACAGCCGAAGGAGGCCAATTACCGGCTTTCAGAAGCCATCATGCCGGGATACTGTCAGTGCCAGTCTTGGCCACTTTAACACTCTTAGCAATGCAACGAAAAATATCCTGATCCTCACTGGAATCCTTGCCTCGAGTGCGGGGATTTGAACCGTTCGGCATCGGGGGCCACGCCAGTCCGTCAGTCGGCTGTTGTCAGTGCTGTGATAGGCGGATCCCCCGAACGGCTGTCCGTGGAGGGCGGTGGACTCGCCCCGGATTTCGACTATGCCAGCAGTATTGATTATTCTTACCTTGGCACAGTTTTACTCGTTGTATTTTCCAGCCCCCCCGGTCGATGAAACCAGCAGGGATCTCGGCTAGAGATTTCTCACACCCTGCAGACAGGCCGCTGCACCCCCTTTTTCACTACAGTACGTGCCCCCGCTCTCGTGGGCACGGGGGCTCCGGCCTCTGCAGTATTAAAGGATCATGATCTTGCTGCACGTGGGGTGCCCACACTGTGGTGTAGACCAGTTAGGTCATCCCGCGCAATCACCTCGTTATCCCCGGAGGGAAGCTCATGATGGGCCGATTCTATGCAATCTGTGTCGCCGTGCTGGCCGCGACGGGGTCGTTCCTGTTTGGCTATGATAGCGGCGTCATGACCGACGTGATTGAATCGCCCAATTTCCTGCAGTACTTCAATACGACGCAGACGTCGGCGATTATCGGTGCAATTAACAGTACCTTCTCGGGTGGGGGTAAGTCTTCATCCCAAATCCCATCGAGTGTCATGCGCAAGGGCTTGCTCACCTAGTCTTATTGTACATTTTTAGCCGTCATTGGGGCGTTGCAAGGCGGCTTGACAATGGATCGCTTCGGCCGCAAGTTCACCATTCAAACGGGCGCTTTGATATGTCTGCTCGGCGCGACGCTTCAAGCAGCGGCCCAGAACTTGGCCATGATCCTAGTGGGTCGCATCTTGGCAGGATGGGCTGTCGGGCTCATGTCCATGTCGGTCCCGGTCTATCAGGCCGAGTTTGCTCATCCAAAGTCGCGTGGGCTGATTGTGGGGTTGGCACAGCAAATGATCGGAGTGGGGTTTATTGTCAGCACGTAAGACTTTCCAGCCCGGAGAACCTTGCAGATTAGGCTACGAAGGAGGCTGCAAGAAAGAAGCAGCAGCTGCTGATAGCGGGCACACAGATGGATAGGATATGGGTCTCTCCATGCATCGGATTCTAGCCAGTTTCAGTGGCGCTTCCCTCTGGCTTTCCAGGTCGTCCCGGCTTTGATTCTGGCCATTGGAATGATCTTCCTGCCCGAATCCCCTCGATACCTGATCGAGAAGGGAAGGTATTCGGAGGCAAAGCGGGTGCTCCATGAGCTGCACTTTGACGGTACCAACGGCGACTGGATTGAGGCGGAGTACAACGAGATCTACCGGACGATCGAGGCCGAGCAGTCTGTAGCTGCGCAGGGCTGGATGCCCATGTTCACCGTGCCGCAATGGCGGACTCGAATGCTGTTTGTTGATACTCCCAAGAGACCGGTGATAGTACCTAGTCTAACGACATCTCTAGCCACGGACTCGCAGTCCAAGCATTCACCCAAATGACAGGCATCAACGTGATCGGCTACTACCAAACGATCATGTACAAAGCGCTCGGGTTCACGGGAAATCGCAACACTCTCGTCGCCGGCCTATACAACTGCGTAGGTCCCATCGCGAACCTGATTTTTATCGTCTTCATCCTGGACCGTGTTGGCCGCCGCAAGCCGCTGCTCTTTGGCACGCTAGGCATTTCCCTCGCGCTGATCTGCGAGGCGGCGTTGAACTCGCAGAACCCGGATGGTCAGCGCATTGGGTACAGCATCGGTGGGGTATTTTTCCTCTTCGCCGTGTCGGTGATATTCTCAGTCTCGTACGGCCCTGTTGGTTGGTAAGTGATACCTTCGGCCCTTTCTAGGCGTTTGCCTGCGGTACGGCACGACCCGCGAGACTGACGGGAGGAGGTTTGCAGGGTATACATGTCGGAGGTCATGCCGATGCAAATCCGAGGTAAAGGAAATGCCTTTGCGGTCGCATTTGGAAACTGGGCGGTTAGTACGCTGTGGAATCAAGTATCGCCCATCGCACTGGGGAAGCTTCAGTGGAAGTTTTATTTTGTGTTTGTAGCGTGGAGTCAGTGTCTCATCTTTGTGGGATTAGTGGGATTGCGCTAACTCTCGTGTCCAGATCTGTGTGTATCGCTCCCGGTGGTCTACTTTCTTTTCCCGGAGACCAAACAGAAGACTCTTGAGGAGATCGATCAGCTTTTCGAGCGAGCGCCGGGGCGAATCCCCGAGGAAGGAAACGTGGTGCAACTGCATCCACGGTCGGAGAAGGAAGAGGCGGGGGTGACAGCTCTGAACATCGAGAACGCTGGACGTATCCACGGCTAGTTCGTTTGTTCTTATCTCAAACGCTGATGTCAGTGGTCTTTTTCGGTTTACTGGCTACAGTAGTCTCGTGGGTCTCCATAAATAAAGTTAATCAGTGGAGCACTGGAGAGGAGTGGGGGAACATTAGAGGTCCAAAAAGGCAAAAGCTGCAGTAAACCGTACAAAGAATATGCAACTGGGACTCGGTAGTTCATGACAGGTTTTCCTGACAGTACTCACTACCTCCATCCCTCATCCTCTCTGTTGTACAACTTCGAGGAAACACTAACCCAGCAAGGCCGGACCCGACCCCATCATCATCGTCATCATCATACGACACGGCCCAACACAAGTCGGTCCGTGACAAGTTGACGTTCCACAGGCCCCAGCCCCGAAACTCTCTCTGCGAAAAGGTCAATCCAGCCGATCAAAATTCCCAGCCGCTAGCACCTTGGCCCGCGGCATCCCTTTGGACGCCACTGCCCTCGATTGGCCAGTGACAAGGGAGGGGTGCAGGACCATGGGTATCTCTCCCATCACCCCATGAGATCCATGAGTCTTCCAATCAACTCTATCGCCGAGTCGTTGCTCTACAGGTCTCCACAGGCCAGAGCTTTCCCCCCGCTTTGACGGGTCGATCAATCTGTTCAGAGTCGACCTGCCCTCCTTGAACACCGGAGGGTTATTATTACTCTCGTCGGCTGGCTGTTTGCTGACTCGCTGCACTGCTGTACTCTTTGTGGTTCCTTTGCAGGATTTTTCCCTTTTGAAAAAAAACCCCAACCCGGGCCGTACTGTTCACGGCCCTGTCGCCTGTCGCCTGTCGCCTGCTGCATCTTTTCCCCTCGTCGTTGTCGGTTAGGCTCCGTGCTGGGGGGTTTGGTTTCTTCTCACCCGCAGTGAAAACACTCGGCGGCTCGGGAAGCGTACATTCAAGCACTAGGGCGCAGGACGTGCCCACTCACTAGCTAGCTGTCGCCCATCGGAAACTACACGCAGCAGCTATGGCAGAAGACCACAGCAGCTTGAAGGCGAGCCACATGGCCATCGTCCTGGGAATCGGACTCGGCGTTGTACTGCTGATTGTTTTGAGCTTAATGTAAGCACTTTGCTATCTCATTTGACCACATATTACGGAGAGATAGTCTCCCTCCAGATACCTAACACTATATACTCCTTGGCCTTGACACTCCAGTCTCCCATTTCTTCACGGGTTCTGCCCCCGGGTTGGGTTACACAAACCTGGTGCTGACCATGCCAGATTGACCATCGCCATCAACCGGCGTGATCACCGGGCGTTCTTGCGGTCGAAGAAGAATCCCGAGGAACGCCTGCGCAATCTTGATGCTGTTTCACCGACTCGCACCTTGGAGCAGTGGTGGACTACCACGAAGGGAACTTTGGGTCTATCTGAAGCCGTCGACAGCCAATTTGTCTGGTAAGAGCTAACATTCCTCGAATGGCAATCAAGATGGTCTCGCCCGAGTGACTAACGAGACTTTCCAGCGCGGTTTGCTTGGAGCAAGTGAATCGGTCGGAAGAGATCCGCGAATTGCGCTGCTTCCATGTCTTTCATCGAGAGTGCCTCGAGAAGTGGTTCCTGGGAGATCACTATAACTGTCCATTGTGTCATCGGGCGTATTTTGTGCCAGAGCATCCGCCCCGGAATGACTATGTATGGATGGTGTGACCGTTTCAGAGCTGCCTTGTGAAGACTCTGACGCGGACGAAGTTGTGGGTGTCTGCTTGGACGAGATCATGCCTGGAGTTATTGCATAACCCCCCATTACCGCTAATGTGATGAATTGATGAAATGAAGATGCACATGACTCTTGTACAACGGAAAAATGCTCCCTGCTCACGGCGCGAACCCATTCGTCGCAGGAAAGTATTCCGAGCTAAAGTCCCAACTGTTGTAGTTTGACCAGTTCAAGAAGCTGGATAGTTCGGACGTGACATCATGCACCATTTCCGGATGAACAGGCTGCGGATCGAGTATCTGGTTCAAGATGCGAGACAGGTTCTTCTCGGCTTCTTTGCAAGTGCGATAGTTGCCATGTCCAGGCCGTGCAATCCAAGAAAGCATCGAGATGAACACGCTCAGGTTGCGGACTAGCTCGGCACGTGGAAGAACCACGTTGTGAGGTCCGGGTTTGTGGGATTGGTGTAGAAGTTCGAGCAGAAGGACACCAGAGCTAGGAACACCGTATGTAAGGGCCTATTTGCCAGTTAGTATATCCAAATATTGAATTCGCCGGAATGTATACACACAATCCAGGAATAATGCCGATCAAGGTCCACCATCGGATTCCGCATGGTAGTGATCGTGTTCACGATCCCTAGGACCTGGCGCGATATATCACAGAGCAACTCTTGACCCGTATTCGTATGCTTGATCAAAGCTCGCTGAAGCAGGAAGCAGGTGTACAAGTAATTGAGGTAGAGATAAACCAGGGTCAGCCACCCGTGATGGAAATCATCTCTAGGCCTTCGATCATATCGAAGGTGGTCTGGAGTCGACTCCCACACGGCGCGTACACCGTCGCGAATTTCACTGTTTAATTTTCTTGGGTCAGATTTTCAAGATCAGCGTCCGAGCTCGGTAGGTCTTCACTCACTTGCACTTTTGAACAAGATCATGCGGCTCATGATTGACTAATGCGATCTCCAGCGTTCTCTCCCTGAAGACGGAGAGTTGGAATCGGATGCGTCCCGTTGACATTCGATGGCGAACGCCATTTGTGTTCCAGCCTGCGCTGTCAAGCTCGGAAATCGCCTGATTCAGAGCATCGCCCCCTATCACAAGGACTTCATCACTCAAATCCAAAGGAGGGGTTAATGTGCAATATCTGTAGTTCAGCAAGGGCGGCCGGCCGACGAATGTAGCCATCATTTTATCCATATAGAATGCCGACGTAAAGCAGCATCGACGCCATTGCCGGAGGAAAAAAGGACAATCTTCTGAGGTCTCGGTGTCCACATGCAAACCGGCAGCGTAAATGGTAGCTGTGAGGTCGCCAAGTCGACGCCATGCTTGATAGCCTGCCCTAGTGTCAGTAATGATAAGCAAAGACTCGTGCGGGAGTGAGGTGCATACTCGAATCTCCATATAGTTGAGTTCGTAACATGACATCGTTGTATTGCAGATACGCGAGCATTTCATTGGCAGCGGAGGCCTGGTCACAGAAATTGAGGCAGATCGTACTGGCCACAGTCACTTGTTCCAACAGGCGATCTTTAGCTCCCAGATCGTCTCCCTGAGCGACCGCAGGATCATTTTCAGGAGTGATCACCAGTTGCTGGCCGCACAAAGTAAATAAATTCCCGAGAGCTTCCCAGCGAAAGTTGCGTCCGGTAAAAGAAGCGCAATACTCCTTGATAGTCATGGACTGATGAGTGGTCAACCCTCGCGAGGAATTCTGGAAAATCTGGGTGGCAAGACTCTGCAGTTGAGGCATCAAATCGTTGGGGTTGAATCCGCTAAAAATCTCGTCGATGGAGTCCATGATGGCGTCCACAACTATCTTGGGTACCACGACATTCCATGATCGAAAGTAGAATTTCTCGATCAGCTTGCGGCGGTCTTTGAGGTTGTACAGGAAGAGTAACACCTCGGCTCCGGACTGAACCCGATCTGGCTCCACAACCAAAACTGGACAAGAGTCCACATTCTCGTCCTGCTCAAATGCAATCTCATTGCGATGCTCCGCTAGAACCGCAGTGAAGCTCGTGGAGCCCATATAGCCCGGCAGTGCAGACGGCGGTTCTAGGGGTGCGTATAATCGCCCGCCATGCAAAGAACCAGAACCTGGGCTCGAAGCACTGGGATGAATGATTAGATTGTTGAAGACTTTATTACGATCCAAGGTATGCTTACTTAGAAGTTGGCTGACTAGTCAATCTCTTTGAAGGCGCCAGATTTGTACTCGAAGGGGCATGATCCGAGGCTCTCCGACGGGTCATCGGCGCTGGATGGTAGAAACATTGGTCGTTGATCCTTTTCGCGATGCACCTGCGGCAAACGGGCCGTTCATGGTCGCATCGCTGTTTCGACCGCCGACAAGGCTCGCATGACTGTAGTGTGCCGTTGCGACGAGTGGCTGGAGAACGCGACCGGCGATCATCGGCTGTACGCATGTTTCATGAAGAAAAACCGGTCGCTACGTTGCACGGGGAGGAGAGTGTAGTTGGCAAGTCCGCAAAAGTCCGTCGATCCAGATCGGCTTAGTTAGCGCTTTTGGCCTGATTGTTGAGGCTTCAATGTCGTTATGCGGATGTGTGATTATGCTGACTAGCGTAACATCTGGACAAAATAATCTAGCATAAATTATACAAACATCTTTCTTAGATCAGATCAAGGAATAAAATTCTATCTATGTCTCATCACGAAGTTCCTTCAGGTCTTGGATCAGACCTATCTTTAGGGTGTCCAGTCTGCTTAGCCATGCCTTGTGAGGCCTCCTCCTGGGTCTCGACCGATTAATTTAAGATATGGTTACTTTGTTAACAAGACCACTTGTTGCTCCCAAAAATCACATTGTCAGTCCACTGT
The DNA here is from genome assembly GCA_024706585.1 of Penicillium simplicissimum. Classification (NCBI taxonomy): domain Eukaryota; kingdom Fungi; phylum Ascomycota; class Eurotiomycetes; order Eurotiales; family Aspergillaceae; genus Penicillium; species Penicillium simplicissimum. The sequence goes on from JAMZTW010000118.1 coordinate 4,970,900, forward strand.
CTACGCCTTTACAACATTCCTTATTATGCATCAGACTCCTCAAGTAGTCTTGTCCGATAGTCGTGAGGCTTTACCAGATTTCCTATGCCACCTAGATCTCGGGGCCGTCGCAGTTGCACCTAAAGACCGTGCATTGTCGATGGCGAGATGTGCCAAGATGAGGCGGGGTTTCAATCCGCTTTCATTGCCTGTGCTTGACCTTTTACCTGTCGCAAGGCATGACGCTTCAGTACGGCAGTACTACCTATCATAATTGGGACACCCAGAGCAATCAGCTATCCAAAAAAGATCCCTATGATAATATGACAATCGACCCTCCCTAGCCAAGTATCTGCGATCAAGTTCCTGTCTAGCATGGAAGTAACCGACAGAAATCGAATGCAAATAATAAATATGCTGCATTGCGTCCAAAAAGGGGCTCTGCTATGGGATTCGAGAGCGCACGATAAATGGCGCAAGACCCACTGGAAAGTTTTGTACAATCTGTCATTCGATTAGGTACTTCGTCATTTCTTGTCCCAGGTATGCGGAAGAAAATAACCCTTAAATTGCTCCTTCGTTCACGAGTGGAAACGAGCTCGAATCTTTGCACCGAAGAAATATAACGGAACCACGAGCAAATAACTTGCCCACAGAGCTCCTGCCATAGCACCAAACTGTTTTAGAGGACCATCACGTATGTACCAGTCCATTGACTGGAATGAGACGCCGAATGCCAGAAGGTTTTTGATGACATTCACCAGTAACGCTGTATGTGCAGCCCTGTGGGGATAAGAGTCGACCGCATAGGTGAGGAGAATATTTGCAGAAGCAGTCAGACCAAGTGACAGCATACCCCATCCAATCGCTGGTCCGATCCAACGAGTGTGATGGTTTAAGGTGAGGCCGATAATGAGTACACCAGCAGGGCTAAGCACCCCACCGATAGTGACTAAAAGTAGTCGACTTTCCGGGATACGGACCCCGAAATGTCGCTTTGCAGAACGGGTTGATAGTTTGTCCGCTAAGATGCCGCCGATTGGGAGACCAGCAATCAGTCCAACCAACGGAGCAATGTTGAAAAAGCCGACAGCTCTTGCAGTCCACAACATGGGTGGCTCTTGGAAGACATTGGAAAAGACAATGGAGCAGGCAACGGTCCATCCAATCGTTAAGCCAAATACAATAGTAGTGACGAGAACAGCAGGCTGAGAAAGCATCAAGAATGGCATGTATAAATCCCGGAATGCATTTCCGTCTCGATCCCAGTCTGAGTTTCGAACCTTGAAGGACCGCGACGCCCATACGTCCCAAAGAATAACCTCTTGTTGTGGATTTGAGATGATTTCGGAATGTTCAGCAATCTGAGCATCCTCTTTAGAGGCTGGTACCTCAGGCCGGTCGCAATGGCCCACGGATAGTGAGTTCGTGGTGGTCTCAGGTAGCATCAAAACGCAAAGCAGCATATTGGCTCCAGAAATAATCGCCAGGAACTTGAAGTACCATTGCCACTCGCCCGTCCCCGTTCCGATGAGGCCAGCGAAAACGGGTCCAAGAGCGGACCCGGCCGCCATGAAAGCTACATAGATGACCATGGCCGAAGCAAGGTGTTTCTCGTGAAAGGTTTCCACAATCATCTCAGGGCCGAGGGCTTCAATGACTCCGCCGCAGAGGCCGCCAACGAGTCTTGTCGCCAGTAGTGAATCAAACGTAGTCGTGTACACGGCCCAAACATTTGTAGCAGTGAACACAGTGAGTGAGGTGAGGATTGTATACCGTTTCCCGATGTATTTAGATGCTATAACGGCGAACATGTTCTATCTCAGCTTAGATTAATTCGCTAAGTCAAGGATCAGATTTTCTCTTACCGAAAGTCCCAGAGCCAGGAGAGCATATGATGATAATTTAGAAACTTCGACCGTGCTGACTCTCAGGTCCTCGATTATCAGGCCAAAGAGGGGCGTAATGCCCGCCGCAAACATGTTCCCTAACATAGTGTAGGTACTGACATTGAATAGCACGATTATTCGCCACCACAGTGGCCAGTCCTATATAATCCTATATTAGAGGGAACGCTAAATATTTGAGGATTATCGGATTTCATACCTGTGGGCTGATCATCGTGTTGTTCGGTGATGATATCTGTCCTTGTTCTTGCAAAGCACCATGAAATGGGAGCTCCTAAGCCAAGCCCGAGCTCATAGGATATATACAGTCGACCGGATTAGGAATGTTCTAAATGTTTCGAAGAAGCGCTTGGAGCACGGCCGCCACGAATGACATCAAATCAGAGGACAAGAAGAGATAAATTGTTGGAGGAAAGACGAAACCAATGGATAGAGAGAGATTCGCGGGCCGCTTTCTGGAATTTAAATCAACCACTGCAAAGCAGCGTATTCATTTTCATTTATGGCGAAACAGAGCGGACCCAAAACGTTCAACAGGCTGCCTCCTTCAGCTCCCGGCCTACACGCTACATCCCCGCTACATCCCCGCGACGCCACTGAAAGCCTATCGGGACCTGCTGCTGGGGACTATGGCTACATTTCGTACCAAGCCTCAGCTCAGACTCAAAGTATACCAACAGGCACCAAGGTAAACCTCGGTCCATGTTCAATAGGAATCGCCCCGAAGACTACACAATGGACTCAGGCATTCGTTCTCCACTCTTTGGGTTTTCAATCCCTTCGGGGAGAGAACGGATCTACGTAACCTCGACAGTTCCAGTTAGTCTTTCTCCACCTCAAGGGACAACCGTATTTCGTGAAACCCGTAGTCTCATTTCACTAATCTGCTGTCACTATTGACTGTCTGTCATCTAGTGCCACTGAGCCGACCTCGAACGGGGATAATACCAGATCCTAGCACTTTCCGATATTGATTTCAGCTCCTCTCAGCAGCAGTGCTGTGCTTGCTTTCGGTAATCTTTGTCCCCACTCATCCAGATTGAGCTCGCTGAATGAAGGCTGACTACCTCACTCGCCGCCCTCGCTGCTAGGCGAGTACCTTTTTAAACACGACACAGTTCGGCAGCCTCTTGCGATTTTACAAGGGACATTGCTTCCTCGATACCGTGCTTCTTCTACGTCCATTAAGAGAGATATTGAGATGCTGCGACTCTAGAAATGGAAATATTTACTACGCAAGCCTGAATCGCACTTCGATAAGCGATGATCATTTCAGTCCAGGCCAAATCCTGCCCCCGAGAATTCAGACACATCCACAGACAATTTGATCAGTCTCCCTTCCAAAGCCTCTCCTAACTCTAGCTGCTCACGAACCGCTCCACTCTTTGCACTGAGGAAGGACATGAAGACTCCCATTAAGAAACCCTTCTGATCGTCGTAAGCCCACCAGGACCCGTCCGTGGCCTGCGCCTTGAAGAAGTAATCCTCACCGCTGAACGGATCGGAGAACCGCCCAGAAAACCGCTGGCTTCCGTCGTCCTCGTCCTGCGCCCACTTGCCAACTGGCCGAACCACTAGGAAATCAAACTCACACTTCGCCGCGTTACGCGCCTTGGAGAGGATGTCGAGCCATTGCTCCGGCCCCTGCCCGGCGGTCGGGGCAGCGGCGCTCGAGTTATAGCGGATCATGCTGCCACTTGCGAGGGCGATTGTATCTGGAAGGAGCTTCAGGGCCACATCGCGGGCCTCGCGGCAGGTAGAGAGGATATATCGTTCCTCGGCCATCATTGCTGAGCGATCGATAGGTGTCATAAGGGATCCCCTAGTGTCCTCATAGAAGCGCGGCAGACGGTGGTGGCTGAGGGAGGCAGCCCAGATCATCCGCCGGATCTCCAAGGGCAGGAGGGGGAACTGCGGAAAGGACTTGTGGGAGAGTAGCATTGATGGGACTTTTCTTGGAAATATTTCCTTCGGTTTCGGCCTCCATATCTTCGACGAACGGTGTGAGGACCAAACGAAATTCCATGCTCTACCCCTCCCTACTTATTACACCCGCCAGGAACGCAGAACGTGTCACCAGTGCGTTATTCCATATATGGTTAGTTTATTTGGTTGTAGATTGGATTAGCGCCTCCGTAGATCCAATCCGAAGTGCTGATTGGGTTTAGTTCTGGGCTTATAGCAGAGGTACAACATCGGGACTTTTCCCGGTTGCCAGCTTACACTCTTTCACCGTTCCCCGTCTCCTGTCCCAGTTTCATTCCTTCCCCTTACACGGGCCTGGTAGAGACAGCTGTAGCAGCAGAAATTGAGCAGAAGATGAGCCACAGGCAAGCACCATGGTTACCAGCCCCCCCGTTATGGAGCCCCCGTCCGATCAACTCTCTCCTCTCTCCAGGCGCCACCGAGCAAACGTCGCCGCGTGGCCCTGGCTTGCGGTGGCTCATACTTCCTTGTCTTGGGGGACAGCCTTTAATGCGGCACTGGTCATTATCGGAGCTAACTGGGTGCAGCGCGCAAGGCAGGCGGCCCAAGATTCCCCAGTGCACCGGCCTTCCAATATCCAGCTCTATTCTGGTCGCGCTGTCGCAACCCTGTATCGACTGGATACGGGCAATCAGATGGTGGACCGCCGCAGGTACTATCTTGAGGAGTTTATCTCTGTCCTCCGATTACAGCGTAAGGGATTCCGTGCAACCTCGGTGGATTCGATGACGCTAATCAAATTGCACAGCGGAGGACCCAACTGGTACTGCCGTGAGCAGCGCAACCCCGCACTCTACCTTTTCGTCCTTTGGCATCGAATGTGGAGAATCTATGTTGGATAACTTATTTACAGATATCACGCACCCACCGGCGTTCGAAAATTGGTAGGCTATATCAGGATCGATTGCATCTTCGGTTCTCGATCATGAACGGTCAAGGAAGGCCCTGGAACAGCACCACTGTTCCCCTTTCTTTCGTTGAAAACCAAGGCCACAAATCTTCGCGTTCAGTATCAAGTCTTACATTTGACATGTTAATTGCTGTCTTGTACAATTAACCTTATTCACTTGCTAGCAATAGTTCGTTTCTATCTAACCACCCTTATGGCTTTAGGACTTTGCATCTTAGTTGGCCTTAATCAATTCGTTGTTACTGTGTCTGAATCTGCGTATCAATCACAACTACTCTGTCTGCGGCCCAACATCTCTCCCATCCACCCAGCTTCCATGCAGACCGTGCCGCAAGCGGACCGGGAGCAGGATCTTGGCCTGTGCGCGAGTGAAGTCTCGCGTGTCTAGCAGATGGAGCTCGCTGGCCATAGTCTCATAGTTATTAATCAGCGCTAGAACATACCCATCTCCCTCCGTGGTCGAGTCCTTCCGCGAGATAAAGACCGGCTCTTGGACCAGATGTGTATTTCCGGGGTAGTAGACCTCTGTTTGCCCTGTGGCGTTGTCGAAATGGGCCAAGGAATTGTACAAGGGGTGACCACCCCCGAGTTTGTGTCCAATCCGTTCGAAATCGGTACCCAGCTGCGGGTCCATCAGATCGAAGTAGCAGTGGCGGTAGGGATGGGTGGCGAATCGGTCATCGATCCTGTAGAACTCTGAATTTCCCTGGTGCAGGATTTTAGGTTCCCGGAGGACGAGATCCTCGGCCTGGGGATCGAGGGTGAATTGGACCAGCTGGGAGCGAATCGAGCTGGGCTCGGGTGCCCTTCCCTGGGCATCGGGCCACCAGAAGAACACATTGGTCTCACTTAAGCCTAGGTCGACCACTAGGTGGCCTTTTTCATCCTCGTAGGCGTTGGCCGTGTGACCTGGGAAGGAATTCCTATATTGGAACCACTGTATCGGTGTTAGTTGCTGTTACCCAAGATAGATGGCGGCGGGACAGGGACTACCTTCACATCTTCGGCTTTGGCGCCCCATCGGGGCATGACCCCTAGGTAGAGCGGCGTCTCTGGGCTCCACTGCCAGTGTTCTCCTCCTTGTTTCATGCGTTCAATGTCACACACTAGAGGTATGATTGGGAAGACGACCTGCGTCTGGGATTAGCTTGATATCCTACCACTTTTTCGCGAAACAGGTCCACTTACCCAGTTATCCGTCACGGCAAAGTCATGGATCATCGCCACCACCGGTGCGACCAGCCAGACCACCTCCTTGAATTGGCCGGTGGGCGACACTGTGTAGTAGCACACGTCGGGTGTCCCATCCCCCCGGGCTTCGTATCCGAAACAAACCATCTCGCCCGTGACCGGATCAAACTTTGGATGCGCGGTGAAGGTGAGACTGGGCAGCTGGCCCTCGAAGTCATAGAGCCCCTTGGTCTCTAGCGTGACAGGGTCCATGGCGTAAGGGGGAGAATCCTCTTTTAGGGCCAGCAGCTGCCCGTTAAAGTAGACCACATTCGTGTTGGCCGTGCTGCGGACTTTGAACTCCACCGCATCGGTAAACTTATTTCGGTATTTGCCTGGATCGAGACTGTCAGCTTTGATGGGATCGTTTATTCTTGCGGGAGCCGGCTGATCACTAACCAAGCAATGCCCGTTGCGCCTCGCGCTCCCGCACGAACTTCTCCGTTCGCACGTACCGTTGCCGGAAGGATGCTCGGCCGTCTTGGATGCGGAACGCAGCGACATTTCCGTCCCCGTTGAACCACTGTCTCTTGTCAGTTCGGTGGAAGCCTGGGGAGGGAGGTTCCTTACGGGATCATCTTCAATGAAGGGAGGCAGTTGAGGATCGGGCATTACCCGATAGAAAACTCCATCGATCTCCTTGGGGATCTCACCATACACTTCTAATTGGGATACATCTCCTTCCACGCGACAGGGCTTCATGAACCCCAAGAATTGAGGGCGATCGGGAAAGCACGCTCTGGTCTGGGACATCTTGGGATGCGAATTATTGTGGAATATCTGCAAAAGGGCATCCCTGTTGAAGGGGACACTTGTAGCATTTTTATAGTATTTTCCTGGCAATGGCGATAGCAGATACGCCTGTGGAATAATCTGTCTCCTTTCTACATCTGGCAACTGGGCCACAAGCACCGCTTAGTAAGCGGCAACCCGTTCCGCTCTCTCCCCGATGACTCCCCGCCCCATCCGAGGCAGGTAGTTGGTACACACTCCTCAGGCTTCTGGTCGTTCTCTGACTGCCAGTGACAATCCATCTTCCCCATCGGCCTACTGAAAATGTCTCTCTGCCTTGGAAAAGGGCACCATCGATCTCGGGCTGGTCACCGAAGCTGATGCTGATCAGCTGCAAGCCCGCATCGTCCAAGGACGGGCGAGTTAGTGAGCTAGCGGTACCTGCTTTGTCAATTTCCATTGTTCACATTCCTGCTTATAACTACAAATGTCCTTTGACTAGGTTGATCATTCATTATCTTAAGAGATTAATCAATACTGCCCTTGTTCCAAACTTAGCAGTTACTTTATTGTTAGATCACAAAGTCAATTCTTTACTACACGTCTTTTGAGTTTCTTTGTAACACGCCAAGCGACTTCACATAACAAGTTCTTGCAGTTGACCGGGATTAGTATATAAAGACCGTCAGATCCTGGCTATTAGAATTCAAACATCTCTCTAAGTCCACACTTGGAATCTGATACAACTTACAAGACAACTTCACTTTCTCACTCTTACTTTTCAATATGGCCGGTGATTCTCATTCGGAGCACGAGCGTGCTCATGATACTTCGGGGCAGGATCAACACCTCGATGAGTCGGAATACGTTGAGCGCTACCTCCAAGATTATTCGGCCCACAAGCAACACAACAAGGAATCAGAACACGAGCAACACCCGCATCGCGCGGATCATGATTATCAGCAGGATCATACGGAGTACGTCGAACGCTATCTACAAGATTTTTCAAACCACGCTAAAACAGGCGAGAAAAAATAAGCAATAGCATTTACGGTAAAGTTGTTTCATCTTCTAAGCTAATCGCTTTGCAGTTTCGGTATACTTGTTCACAAAGAACGGACCCTGGCCCGTGTACTCCATTTGTCGATCTTCCAGGCCATAAGTCACAGAATTGAAAGGTATGTATACCTGGTGAGTTATTCTTGCAATTTTTATTTGTCTTTCTGCTTATTTTCTGTTCTTTTATCTGCTGACAGGTTGTGGCATCTCTTTTATCTGGACTGCTAGCTACCTGAATTAAAAATATCTCCAAAAGTTGAAAATGAAAATGAAAGAAATCCCTTGTAACCTTGTCTTGCCTAAAAGCTGCCCCCGTAAAGATGGTTTAGGCACATCTCATAGCTACCTTTTCGTATACGAACATCTACCTAATCTTAGAAGCATTCTGTCGTCAAGATTTGCTGGTTGACCGCAGTATACAGAAGTCCGGTATAAGCTAGACTAAGTCAGCTTGATTCGTGGTTTTATCTCTTTGATGACTATTCGTTTGAAACTCGACTGCATTTCTGAGCGTTCCATATTAAACCGAGCTAGAATACAGCATCACATCCTGAGAGCCGTCCAGTCCCGGCAAACTGGCGTAGAATTTAACAGCACAGATACCGGAATAGCTTCTATTGAGAGATGGAATCACGAATCTAAATTAGAAATGAGACTAGAGGGAAACTGAGCTCTAGCAACCTAGGACATCAAACTCGACACGCCCACTAATACAAGAACCCCAAGCATACCTAATGCAACTTCAATGGCAAGAGCCTTGAAAATAAGCTTGATGTAGCGAATTCGAGCAGGCCATTCAAAAGTGATCCAGGCATCTGCAAGGCCGAGCTTGCCATTACCACGCACACTTTCGGGTCTGACATTGCCACCAAAAGTGCGGTCGAAAGGCACAATTGGGTTATCCTCCTCAGGTAGCATAGATGCAGCCACACGAGCAAAGACTGCCCTGGCGGGAAGGGAAGCCAAGAGGAGGAACACAGTCAGGATAATAGTAACAATGAGACGCGGAAGGTTTTTAGAGTGACGATTGGAAAGAATGCCCATGACGGTCCAGCCAGCAAGCTTTGCGGTAGAGAAAGCCGCGGAATCCAGTAAGCTGCACAAAGCAGCCGCAGGGGCAATTCTAGGCCAATGGTGGAAGCCCAGCATTCGCCGGTAGGTGCTTCTGGGAGATTTGTCGGCGATCACAAGGTGAACCCAAGCCATTTGCCAGGTAGCCCAAACCATGCTAGCACCGAATTTCCCAAGGAATGAACTGATAAACGGGACAGAGCGGATCGGAACAGGAAGAAATGCTGGAACCAGGAAACCTAAGCCAGTGTTGAAACCTGCGAAGGCTAGATACATACGAAAGCCACGGAAGCACGACCAGATGCCACCGCGGGCGCGTAGGTGCCTTATGGTCGAGCGTAACCCCCTGGTGATAGGCTGAGTGGTTGAAGAAGGCGAGACTTCAGATTCATTCGAGTCGGAGAAATTGTTGAAGCCTTCGCTATCAAGGCGTATATAGCTACTCGGGCTCGAGTCCTCAACGGCAGCCAGAGTCGGAACAACATGGATGAAGGTGTAGTCAACCTAGTCTCAGTTAGTTCCAACGGTTGCTGAATTTGATATTTATTCTGACTCACCCAAAGCATTGTTAACCCAAATGCAAGGGCCGTTAAAATGAGAACTGGGAGGCTGATCCATTCGGTTTTTGGCCGTCCACGAGGTTGAAGCCGATCAGAGATTAGCTCGGTTCCTCGACGTATGAGAATATCGCTCACAGGTAACATATTGGAGGAGTGATGAAAAGCAATATTTAAATATTGAAGAGGAAGAAGGAGGGCCGAAATTTTTAGAAGCAGACTTGGTGCCAAGGAAAGGCTTAGAGATGGTACATAAGTACAGCACATACATCGAGTCTCTAGGACTCGCTTGGCGACTTTCGTCCATTCCATTTGCTGACAGCGCTGAATAGGTCTAATTGTTGGGGCTGTCTCGGCGTCAAGTCCAAAACAGTGCAGGAGACTTGCCTTAGCGTGGGACTAACGAGGACAAGCGAAAAATCACAGAACCTCTTGTCTGGTTTGGACTCTTAGATCTTTACTTTCTTCTTGCCTGCTCAGCAAAGCCTCTTAGAAATGCTCAGAGCTAAAGAGCTAGATACTGTAGACGCCCTTTCGTGATTATAGTTTGGCGAGGTTCATCCGAGATGTGGACAAAGTGCAAGCTTCGCTTAAAGGATAACGGGTCACCCTAGCTTTTGCCCGATCTCTTACCCGCCCCGGTCGCGCCATGTTCAAGTACATACTGGCCAATTAGTTGCATGGTCGGTGACCACATGCGGATCCTGGCTGTTGGGCTTGTTCATTGTCATCAAATCATTCACCTGTGATTTGCCCCCCATCTGCAGTCGTCCGTACCCTGCGTCCGAGCCCTTTGAGAAACCAATATCCTTTTGAATGCTTGAACTCAGCTTCCCCTACTTTATGTCAACATAAGTGTTTTTCCATTATCCAATGTCGATACTGTTTCCGAGAAAATCATTTAAAAAGTTACAGGAGAAGAGGTTTGAACCAGATGGTCATTTCCAATATACTGGATTGATTAAGTACCGGGCATGTCATTTCGATCGCGTTGCTGTCCTTCAAAAGGCTAGATCATCGGATTTGACACACTAAAAGCTTTATTCAGACATTCGAGACTCAGAGAGCTCTCTATACGGCAGCTCCAGGGCATTATCGCTGACATGAATGACGGAATTTAGTCACGCCCGCGTACCACGCATGGATGTATGCGATGGGAAGCAATGGAGACATGATCGAGTTCTGATCAGCGCCTATACCACATTCTCGTGATTTGGGTCCTCCGCATTTTCTTTTTGAGGAGGAAAATCCCCTGCAAAAGAGCCTCTGCGGTTGGTGGACATCCCGGCACATAGATATCGACGGGCACGATACGGTCCACGCCACGTACAACACTGTAGCTGTAGTGGTAATATCCTCCTCCGTTGGCGCAACTGCCCATGCTAATCACCCACCGGGGCTCGGGCATCTGGTCGTATAGTTGCCTCAAAGCCGGTGCCATTTTATTTACGACCGTACCTGCCACGATCATAACATCTGCCTGCCGGGGCGAGGCACGGAAGATGATGCCCAGTCGGTCCTGGTCGTAACGAGGCATGGACGTATGCATCATTTCAACTCCACAGCAGGCAAGGCCGAATGATAACGGCCAAAGTGAGCCTTGTCTTCCGAAGTTGATTAATTCGTCCGCCTTTGTCCTAGGCAGCACAAGAACGTCAGAACGAACCGGTGGGATGATAGTTGGTGTTGTAATCCAGGGTTAAACGCACAGGACATAGCCAGCGGCTCCAGATTTCTGGCTTTCCGAGGATACAGGTGTAGAGACAGAGCTGCTATTTTTTGAAGATCCATGGAGGTACCGTGTCTTGGTGGGTGAGGAAGGACATGGTGACCAAAATCGTGGACTCGAGTGATAGACGAGGGCCCTCCGAGAGGGAAGGCTCAACAGCATGTTAAACAGCCCGCAAAGAGAGCCTGGTTTACCAAGGAAGATCGGATGTGAAACTAGAAGTAGCTACATCTTCCTTCATTGGGGAATTTCAACTGTTTAAGTCAATTCCCCATATACGAGTTACCTAAATCGTCACTCGTATTCCATCCAATCAGATGCGCCCGAATTCGGCGACTTGAATACGAGTTCACCAAATTCGCCGAGACGAAGACGCCGAACTTACGAAAATATTATCTGTCTTGCACCGATACTAAATGCGTCGGGATAGTCCATCAGCCAAAGTCGCCTGCCGCGTGTGTCATGACCGGCGCGTTAAATGCGACCGCAGTGAAGGCGTCGCGTGCTCCAACTGCCGGAATGCCGGCCGCGACTGTCAGCCGATTATTTCTCGTCGTGGACGGTAGGGCGCGAAAAGACGAAAAATCTCAAATCAATACTAATTCAGAACCCAGGAGACGGAGACTTCCTCTTTTGCCCACGGGAGCAGGCCCAAGCAGCAGTCTTTCCGATGTCACGCAAATTGTGCCGGATGGACGATTGACCCAGACGACTTCAACACCAGTCTCGTCCACTCACTATGTCCAACGCAACAGGGAGAAGCAGCACCAAGATCCATGCTTCCCAGCTATCGGGATGAATGGTAAAACCTCATATGTTGGGGACTCCTCTAATCTCAACTATTTGATCCAACAATTTGGAAACCCCTTCGGAGGTGCGACAGATGCTCGCCCCCTTCAAGACCATCTTCAAGGCGCCATGCTGGCCAGACTAGGCAAGTCGACGACACAACAAATAGAAATGCTTCACGCGTCGACGCTTGAACATCTACACAAGCAAGGGATATTCGACCTGCCGTCACAAAAGACAAGCCAGGCCCTTCTTGACGCTTACTTCCACCATTCTTTTGCTGCACTACCGATTCTTGATAGGTCGAGATTCCTTGTCACTCTCGAAGAGAACTCGTTTTCACACTTGCTCTTGAATGCAATTTATCTCGCTGCCACCACCTATTGCTCGGATTCAGTCATTGCAGAAGCCGGCTTTGTGTCCCGATACGCCGCAAGCCACACATTCTACCAGAGAGCCAAAGCCCTCTATGATGCTGGATATGAAACCGATGCAATCACGATAATTCAAGCCACCTTTCTCTTCTGCCACTGGTGGAGTGGACTTCTGGAGCACAAAGACCCTTGGTACTGGCTGGGTATCTCTGCAGGATTGGCACAGGCTCTGGGGATGCACCAAGCGTAGGTCTTCTCGCTTTCTCTCATTCCGAATGGAAATACTAAGACATGCTCTAGGAGGTCGTACATCCGCCTCGATAAGAACGATCGCAAAACATGGCGAAGATTGTGGTGGATAGTATACGTCAGTCGATACCCCAATAGGCTCGGGTCTATAACTCTCTAACGTCCTGTACCAGGCCATGGACATCAATCTGTCTATGCTTCTCGATCGTCCACCCCATGTACAAGGAAGACTGTGCAATGTCCCGCCTTTGTCGGAAGCAGATTTTGAACAAGTCAATGATCTCAAGGACACAGAGACCATCGGCGGAACTCCCAATGAAGCAAATATCTTTGTGATCAATTCTGTTCAACTAGCTCGGACAGGTAGGCCACTCATTATACTGTTTCCTGAGCTGCTCATCTTCTAACGCCTCTTGTAGTGGATCGTTTCTTTGCCATCAAGTATGACGAAGAGAGTGCTCACTTGCACGACCTCTGCTTAGAGCAAATTTCATTGTGGTCATCATCACTTCCCTCGGACTTTAAGTCTTTGTCAACCACAAGCAGCATATGGGCTATATTGACTCAAATTCTATACCAGTAAGTCAACTCTTGCAAACAGCGCCTGTCAAGCTCTATTCTGATTGTGTAGGGAATACCGACTGGTCTTGCACCGGAGCAACCCTGGATTTACTACCGACACGGGCCCAGGCACTCAGGCGTTCGAGATATGTACAGAGATCTCTCACATGCTGGAAATACTTATAGCGAAGGATCTTGTCTATGCTACCGCGGGAATCATGTATGTTTCCTCAATGTTATCATTTCAGAGCTGTGGCGCTCAGGTGCTAAAGCTTTCTCTCAGAATCGCCCCCGTGCTATCCGTGCTGTCGATTCATATTGTCAATATCCTCAGAGGCGATGCTGGTCTGCGAATAATTTCCGAAAATCGTGCCCATCTGTGTATGGGCATCCTTGATAAATTACAAGATCGAATGCCGATAGTTGCAACATTCTACCCAATCTACGAGTCCCTGCTCAAGGGACACTGTGTTGGTGCGCAGAGACGGGATGGCACAGAGGTCCCCGATCATGCTGCAACAGAATTTTCGACGCATGAAGCACCTCTTCAACTCGACAATGGAAGTGGCCATGCTAGTATGGAACCTTCCGAGGGTTTGTTCGACCAAGCGCTACAGGACAGCATGAGCACGACATTACCTTTTTCGTTCCCATTCGGCAGTCTATTTGAAGAGTTCTTCCTGAGCCCGAGTTCTCAGCCTATTGTCGGGTACTGCGAAGACGAGGTCTCGTCCGCCCAGTGACTTTGCTAGCGTCGAGGTATCTCTCTCAGCAAATGACTGTTCCTGTCACATATCATGAGACCGGAGTCGTTCATCGACAAAACATCTCCATTCACTGTAGATTACCTTGCTTGGTGTAAATATCAATGTAGAGGGAAAATCCTATACATGAAAAATCTTGACATTCCCCTTCACAGATGGCGGGGTGAATAGAGGCCAGGGCAGCATTAATTACCAGCCCCATTAAATCAGAGTGACACAGACAAAATCTTAGAAGCGAAGCGCGCCCAACAAATTAATATTGTATAAAATGCTAATTATGCTATGGTGTCTGACTTTCCAGCTTCAATCAATCCAGCCAAGATAAAAGTACGTCGTAAAACGCTGTAGGATCCTGGAGGAAGGGGGCATGGCCGAGACCAGGGAACATGTGGAACGTGCAGTTGGGAATCATGGCCGCAGCCGCGGGGCCGAGGACATCATAGTGACCCAATTTCGAAGCAACGTCAGGAGATGACCATGCCTTGCCAAGTGCCGTCACGTCGGACTGTCCGACCATGAGATAGGTACGTGTCTTGAGGAGAGGGAGGTGGTAGTAGATAGGCTGGCTGAGCAAGGCGTCGGTAACGAGGGCCATCACGTACGCGTACTTTGGGCCAAAGTCGCTGGCATAGATGTTGGCGAGCATTGTAACCCAAGTATCGTACTCGGGCTTCCAGGTGGAATTGTGGAAGTAGCTGGCCAGCTCGTAGGCCTTCAGGCTGGCAAAAGTCTGGCCAACCTGGGTCTCGAAGGTCTGATCGATCGGCAAGAAGGGAACGCCCTTGCCGACCCAGTCCTCCAAGCCCAGGGGATCGACGAGGATAAGCTGATCAACGGCGTTGGGATACATGAGACCGTAGCGGGCGGCAATCATGCCACCCATTGAATGGCCGATGACGGTAGCTTTCTCGATTCCAAGCACGGTAAGTAGGCTATTGATGTTCAGCGCCTGCTGGTCCACATTGTATGAGTAGCCTTGAGGCTTGCTGGACTTGCAGAAGCCAATGTCATCCGGAAGAATCACTCGATATCCCTCCGCCGAGAGTTGACGCGCCGTGTCGGACCAAGTGACTCCACAGAAGTTTCCGCCATGAAGCAGGACGGCAGTCTTATTTTTGCAATTGGTCTGTGCTGGTACGTCCATGAATGCCATTTCAAGCTTTTGGTGCTGGTTGTAAAACTTGAACAGCTTCACCGGCCATGGGTAAGTGTAGTTCGACCCGTACAGGCTGTTTGGTACATGGCCATCGTAGATGGTCCCGATCGGGTCGGGGTTTGACTGTGCGGAGACAAGAGCCGTGGAGAAAAGGATCGCCGAGAAAGCGCTGAAGATGGTGAACCCCTTCATTGTGGAATGGTGCCTGGAAAATTGAGGCCAGGGAAGCTCTCCGAGTGGCTGTCTCTTGCGGGTGGGAGAGCACGAGTGACCTGTATCAAGTCAAAAGAGACCAGGGCAGAGATGCTTGCTCTTCTGGCCCCCTGCGCGATGTGATCCTATATGTACCCAGCCTGGCAAGCTAGACCCACTCGCTTTCTCCTCAATCCTATTATACCTATTTGGCACTAGCAAAGGTCTGTTGAAAATAACCAGATAGTCTCTACTCACCAGAGACCACCTGGCCAAGCATCAACCGTGTCGTCTACCTCGTCGCTGACAGCTTCTTGTATGGAAACACCACACAATGCAGATTACTGGGTGCTTGGAGCGACGGCTTCATTCTTGACTGTTGTGCAGTTGTAACGAGCTTTGTTTCGTATTCAGAATGCCAATCTACTTTGAGTGGAGAATGAAATGACCCTTGTGGGTCCCACTCCCATACTGTACACTTACAGAAAAGTGTAGATTGGATACAAAACCTAAGCTAAGGGAAAATAAATTAATGACGTTAGTAACTAATTATCGTATTGCTGACAACTAGGCCAACTACGACAACCGTTCCCTGCACGTTTCGGATGTCGGCCACTGCTAACTAACTTAGGGCATCTGGTTGAGAATCAATGCAACTTCACTAGAACCTACTCGGCGTAGTTCCTCGCTTACAACGTAGTCGCTCACTAGTCAGGTACCGGAGCGGCGCAGCAGCCTCTTAGGCACCAATTCGGGCTTTTAGTCTGCCGCTGACATCCGCTAAACACTAAATCTCCGTTTGTTGACAAGGGTCTTGTACTCAGATGAGGTTCTTTAGCCAGAGCAGTCACTTTTCGGACCTGCCGCCACTGGCCAGGGATAGCGGATGAAAAATCCCCGCGGCGTGAAAAATTTCCTTGTCGGACTCCGCTGCAGAGCACGTCATTCGTCACGGAAACGTATCTGCGCCTGCAAGAGAGGGGACTGGGAGGAAGCATGAAAGTCATGGCACGCCCTCCCGATGCTGTCCGGAGATAACATCGACCATCGCCCGGGTGGGAGCCCACAAGACCCTCCTACCCCAAGACAACCTCCAGAAACTTGCGATGTCGCAAAATACCCCAGGCCCCAGCAGGGCCTTAGAGATCCAGGTGCCATGTATTGTTTTCATGGTCACAATGCCGGCCTTTGTGGTAATCCGGCTGTGGTCCCGAATCAATTCCAAGTCGGGCCTGGGCTGGGATGATTGGACTATTTTGGCGTCTTCTGTGAGTTCTTGATGCGCGACATTGGGGGTGTACAATAAAGAATTGACACGTCCTTCAACAGGTGTTTGCAATTGCCGTTATGGGATTAATGCTCGCGTCTTGTGCCTACGGCTTTGGTCAGCACATCGCGAATCTCACAAAGCCGAATCGGCTGATGACCCTGAAGGTACATGTACATTGGGAATTGTCCCCGCTGCCATCTTCCAGCCTCGTTTTCTGGAGCATGGTCGTAGCTTTCCAGGTCCGTTCAGGCTGCTAACTTCAGTCCTACCAGCTTTTCTTTGTCAGCCAAGCTTTCTACAAGCTCACCATGAACATGACCAAGATCTCTATTCTCATGCTCTATCTGCGCATCTTCATCCAGCGCTGGTTCCGCATTACATGCTACATGCTTTTGGTTATCATTACCTCATATATGGTAGCTGCCTTCTTTGCTTCCGTATTTCAATGCACACCAGTGGCACGAGCATGGGACAAGATGATTCCTGGATCATGCATTAACATTACAACCAACTGGTATGCCAATGCAGGCTTCTCAATTGCCACCGATATTATCATCTTGGCGTTACCGATGTATCCAATCTACAAATCAAAAACACCATTGAAGCGGAAAATTGCCCTGATGGTTGTGTTTGCCTTTGGTGCCTTGTAAGTTTCCAAAAGATGGTGCGCACGTCGAGAATTCAGCTCAATACTGACCTTGACACTTCCAAGTGTCGCCGTTACAAGCATTCTTCGGATGCAGACTCTCAACTTCTCGTCTACCAGTCACGACACTACATGTACGTACCTTCCGATATCTTCCTCGTGTCCGCTTGCACTGTACTTACAGAGTTTCTCTGTAGTCGACCTAGCCTCCTCGGTATGGACGATAATCGAGGAGAATGTGGCGATAATCTGCGCCTGCCTGCCAATGATGTGGGTGCCGCTTGCTCGGTTTTTTCCCTCCTTCTTCTCAAAAGGAAAACGAGCCGATAGCCGCGAGAGCTTGGCTGTCAGGAGCTCGGGGAACAATACTGCATCACGGTCTCGGAATAGTTGGGTTCCGCTTCATGGATCCTCCGATGACATGGACGACCACAACATGGACGACATCGGTCGTTCTCAAAACCGCCGTTCGGAGAATAACACGGGCCAGATACACCTGTCCAGCCGGAGCGGCGAAACTTATGAACAAGATGTGAAGGGTATCCGGAAGGTGACGGAATATCAAGTTTCTTACTCCGGCAAAAAATAAAAATCAGCTTCGGGCTGGAATAGAGGCAGTGTGACGGACAAAAGGAGGTTATAGGATCCTGAGTATGCGGAGATTGATATGTCCACCTTGAGGCAGATTCCCGCTCATGTCTCAGGGAACCAGACTCTTCAGACAACTCGGATGAAAGGGGTAATGCACAATAATGGGTATTGGAAAGCGTTGATTTAGTATAAATGAGTCATCTCTATAGAGGCACTTTCATGTTCAAGCCGCGACTTCAAAATATCAGTATGCGTTCAACGGGATCTTTCGTGCATCGCACCAACCGACCCCACACTGCATCTCGTCCGAGAGAATAAAGTTAAGGCTGCATCGGACAAAGTATGGAGTACAGTCGCCCTCGCCTTCTAATGTACTATGGAGCATTGTGTCGAATGGCCCACACGGAAACGAAGGGCGCAAATTTCCCCACATATAAGAAGTATCAAGCTGATCGAATCTTGAGCTACCGTTGAATATAGTGGATGGACGTGCTTCGAAAGAAGTGTCAAGCAGAAGCCCTCCAAGCCTTTTCGATAATCTGAATTCCCTTCATCTTCTGCGGACGCAACAACATGATACTGGTTTCAAATCTCTCGAGGTCTCGACTTTGCCGCGGGAAACGGTGCGTTGTGGCTGGCACTTAGCTAGAGAGTGCTCAATGCTGCTACGTATGTACCAGAACATTATGGAGTGGAGACATCCACTGGGGTTCTTATCGACCATGACAACCACTCTGGACTCAGATGAACTCGCCTTGGATAATCGAACTCCGATTTCATTCCGAAATTTGTGGAGATCGGTACAGTGATAAGCTAAAACAGGTTTAGCTCAAAGCGCCTTCCCAACGATCTGTGGTCCAGAGAGTACTGACGACTCCACCGCGGGGTGCCAATCTCGGAGTTCGACTCGGCGTTCAGTGAGCAATTCTATTGGGAATTAAGCCATTAAGGTCCATAGATGTCTACAACTAATGCCACCCTGAATGAATCAACTTTCTCGATTCTTTGAGACAATTTTTCTTTCCTTTCTTGTAATATTCCCATTCACTCCTCTCCTCCTCTCATACAATCGTCTTCCTGAAGGCAATAAGTGGATTTCTTCGATCAGGCCTTACTTCACAATGGTGGACCTCACCACTCCAGCAAATCAACGCCCCAGCACCTCTGATGCGTCATTTCAATCTTTCCGGAATGTCTCCGCTTGCAATCGCTGCCGTTTGCGCAAACACCGCTGTGACCAGCGCCTTCCGCGCTGCGAACCCTGCGAAAAAGCCGGTACCCGCTGCGTAGGCTATGATCCACTCACAAAGCGAGAGGTCCCACGCAGCTATGTGTGTTTCCTCGAGAGCCAGGTCAAATATCTCAGGCAGACTTTGATTGACCATGGCATTGAGTTCAAACTTCCTAGGCATTTCGATGAGAAGGCAATGTCGCGGGGGGATTCCATACGGCTCGAAGGACGGCGAAGACATGAACAGTCGCCTGGACGAGCTGGAATCGAAGCCAGTGTCGAGCATCAAAAGGATCACGTCTCGCTTAAACGAAAGCTCCCTACTGAGGCTAGTTTGCCTCCTCGGCAATTGAAGCGCGTCTTGCAGCTGAACTTGATTCTCAAAGACTTGCTCACGGAGAGCTATGCATCTCGCACATGCGACAGAGAGCATGTCCAATCTTTCCTGCAGACACCTATCTCCACACAATCCACGCGTGGCATCTCAATCCCCTACGAGCCGTGCCCAATGCCAGAATTAAGTGGCGACCATACAAGCTCCGAGTCAAGTTCTGGGTCCCCTGAATCGCTGCAGCACTTTGACGACTGGACTTCAGCACATGATCTCCCTGTCATTGATGAGGGATTTGGTTTTAAAAGACCTTATACGCCAGAGAGCCACTGTATATCTGACAGTACCTCAATGGATCTACATTTACATACCCTTGAGACGAGACCATTTACCGACGGGAGCTCTCCAACAGTTTTGGTGAAACAACCTGCTTTTTCGGAGCTGAACGGAGTGCAAGTTAGTCCTGAGACTGACCTCCCTTCGGCTCCCGCTCCGAAAGAGATTGAGAAACCGAACTATGACTTGCTTGATGAATTTCTTGTTGGCTGGGACGAAGACCGACTGGAATAGACTAGACTCTTTCAAAGTATGTCGACATTTGATAGCAGTCCATTCATTTATGTACATATTATTGGACCTTGTGCCCGAAGAGAAAGCTCTACCATACAATCATCGTGCACAGGTCCGTCTGATTCCAACTCGTAACCGCGGCGGGGAGAAGCCCGATTTTCAGATCTAAGCGAGGATGCCTTCCCGGGGCTTTTTGTCGTACTAAATGATATGAATTTCAGCCCATCTCAACACATTCAAGTCCTAATTTTCCAGACTGGAGCGTTTTCTCTAAAGTTTAGTACGAGGCTGCAAGGCTGTGGCATCTGTGCACGTGATGTCAGAAAGGACGTGCGCATACAACGAGAGTCGAGGGTTTGGGGTTGAACGTTCACAGCCGTCCTTTTTACCTCCTTTCAAGTGCCCAAAATCTCCATCAACCAATTGCCAGATCAATTGGAGTCTTCTTTGGAATATGAGTTCCTTCAAAATAGTGGAGCACACTCTCCCCGGGCAACACATCCGCGAACACCCCCACAGTCTCAGCGGCCGCCAAGAAGGGGTTGTGCAACTCGCCATTAAACAATACATCCCCCTCGAACAACCCAGCCCAGTTCCCGAGAATGCAGTCACCATCATCGGTGTACATGGGAATGGGTCTCCGAAGGTGCGCAGTCCTCCCCTAGGGTCATCTAGGCTGAGGTCGTGGCTGACCCGAGCAGGAATTGTTTGAGCCACTCTGGGAGCATCTCCACGATCATTTGAAGAAACGATCGGTTCCACTCCGTGCGATATGGATCGCCGATGTCTCGAACCAGGGTGCAAGCTATGTCCTCAATGAGCAGATCCATGGAGATACCAGTATGTCTCAGAATCCTCGATCGCTCCAAAAATGTGCTAACCTCGACTACCAGCTAATTGGTACGACCATTCACGCGATCTCTTGCATATGGTCAACCACTTCCGCGATGAGATGCCACGGCCCATCATTGGCGTCGCGCATAGCATGGGCTGTGCTCAGCTGTTCGTTTCTTGTTTCCCGACCTGAATCAGTACTCGACTGAGATTTTGTAGTGTCCATCTTGCCATCATCCACCCGAGGCTACTGTCAACCCTAGTGCTTTACGAACCGGTCATTTTTGACGAAGGTAGCCATCCACCTGTCAATCCTGCAAAGTTTGTCGCCACCAGACGAGATCTCTGGGAGTCGCGAGAGGCAGCGGAAGCCTCCCTACGCAAAAGCTTACGAAAATGGGACTCGCGAGTCGTCGACCGCTACCTACGGTTTGGCATTCGACCCGTTCCAACGCGAATCTACAACAAACAGACCGATCCCAATCTTCCTGATTCTGCCATGACCCTGACCACCACCAGACACCAGGAGTCTTGGAGCTACACCCTCCCCAACCTGGAGCCCGAGTCAGCAGGGCTGGATCGGCTGTTGCTGGCCGACTGGGATCCTAAGACCCAGCGTCCACTCGCTTTTAGTCGACCGGAGTGCTGGTCGTCGATGCGGAATCTTCCTTATCTTCGTCCCAGTGTTCTCTGGGTCTTCGGCGGTCGCAGCTATCTCTCGCCACCGGAGTCGCAGGATTCCAAAGTCCGTTCCACCGGCACTGGTCTCGGGGGCAGTGGTGGTGCTGAGCAAGGCATGGTGAAGAAGGTGGTGTTCCCAGACGCATCACACACTTTGGTGTTTGAGCAAATTGATCAAAGTGCTCAAGTGGCAGCTGATTGGATTCAGCATTGGTTCCAGGGCTGGCTTGCGGATGAGAAGCTCCTTGCTGGATACCAGAGTAAAAGATCTGAACCGGGGATGGTAAAGGCCTCCGAGGGCAGTTTGCGCACAGCTAAGATGGCGCCTTTCTCGGAAAGGCCAAAGGGAAAGTTGTAGGTTATTGCTATAATTGTCGAAACTAAATGATTCAAGAATATTGGGAGGCTGTTCTGGCTTGTAGAGAATAGTCATCTTCTTGGAGAAACAAGTTCAGCTCGCACGGATCGGTCTCTCTCTCTGGGGATCGACCGCAGAGTTAAAGACTTTTAAGTTACGAGAGATCCACCACCAACCAAACTCTACCCAGAATCATCGGGGCCTTCAAGCTCCCCTGTCGAGATTAACTTTACAGGCACATCCTTCTCAACACGACGATCAAACAACCTTTGTTGAAGAAGACGTCGATAACCAAGTTGCCAACCGAAACGATCACTCCGGGCCACGGTGCACAGCCGAAAGTCATCCTTCACCCTTGGCTCGGCGTTTTAGCTTCGAGCTTATTTGACTGCGACCACCACACTGGCACACTGTCACCACGTCGGCCCACGCCGTACTCACCACCAGACGGCGGAGTCCTGATTTTTCTATGCAGTGCAGCGGATATGCTAAC
The DNA here is from genome assembly GCA_024706585.1 of Penicillium simplicissimum. Lineage (NCBI taxonomy): Eukaryota > Fungi > Ascomycota > Eurotiomycetes > Eurotiales > Aspergillaceae > Penicillium > Penicillium simplicissimum. The sequence continues at coordinate 4,993,150 of JAMZTW010000118.1, forward strand.
AGCCAGTCTTTGGTTACCAATTCCGAGCGTGAAATGACTCCAGTCCTGAGATGCGCTCGCCGCTGTTGTACTGTACCCACTACCCAGCAACCGCGCATCTCATCTCCCGTCCCACTCTCACAGGTTCCCGTTTTAAGCCTGGGGGCAGCTTGGCGAACACTTTATTGGTTCGCTTCTGTGGGCTTTTTCAGACTTCCTGGCCCTGTGATTCACTGATTATTAACGTATTGCCAGGGTCCAATTCCGTCAAGGGCGGATACTGCACCATTCGTCCCGCCAAGCTATTAATATGCTGGATCCTACTCAAGCCCCTCCTGCGCTCTTTCGTAGCAACGCAGAGTCAGACGCTGCGCCGGGAATGCACGGGCCGACAGACCGAGGAGGAGGGACAATTCTCACAGCGACTGCGTGCGTCAGACCTTTGGCGCCTGGATTGTGGGCGTCGTCATTTACGTCGAGGGTTTTTGCGCTGACGAGCTGAGCCGCACTCTTTTCTTCGGAACTCACCCCGAGATACGAGACACTCGGCGGGGGTAATCGGTGGCCATCACAGATAAACGAAGCGCCCGCTGGTGCGAAATGACTAGGACATACGATTGAGAACATATCACCAACCCAGATCTTGTCACTTGGAGACCTGCTCAAGAGCCAGCGCGTCGATCCGGGGATGTTCATCATACAATCCGCAAGCAAACCCTCAACATGGTTGGCGTTCCAAAAAGCAAAGGATGCCAGACATGTCTCCAGCGGCGGGTGAAGGTATGTACTATCGCCTTACTTCGGGGAATCAGAAAAATCGATCAGAATTTAACTGTTACCGCCAATATAGTGTGATCTACTGCGCCCGGAATGCACCCAGTGCAGGCGCTACGGCGTCGACTGCCCAGGCTATACCCGTCCTCACAAATTCATGGACCAAGGACCTCAACTCCGCCAACGCTTCAAAAAGAAGCAATCCCAATCAACAACTACCACTCCTACCCCGGACCATACCCCAACCCCCACCTCGCCCCCGGAGTCCATCGACGAGCGCATCATCCCATCCCTCGTCACACAATCAATAGGCAAACAACAACCCGTCGTCTTCGGCTCCTTCGTGCTGACAGCCTTCACGCGCTGGTTCGGCCTAAACCGATATCGAGTCCACGTGCCATGGACAGCATACATCGCCCAACACGGCGGCCAAAGCCCCGCCTTCGACGCAGCCATCTTCTGCGTCAACGCCATCTTCATGGGCCAGAAACATCGCAATACCACACTCCAGCGCTCAAGTCGCGAGGTATACAGCAAAGCGCTGCGTCTATTCGGCGGCCGGATTCGCGACGCAAATATGATGAAGTCGACCGAGAGCGTGAGCATCACCATCGCACTGAGTCTGTTCGAGGCATACTCGCGCACCAACCCAGACTCGTGGGCTCACCATGCAGCCGGCACTGCCATGTTGATGGAGCATCGCGGGCCGAAGGCCCATTTGACCGGTTTCGACCGGTGCCTGTATCTCTCGTTTCGGAGCTTCCTCGTCGCAGAGGCGTTTGTCCGAGGCAAACGGTGTATTTTCGAACTGCCCGAGTGGCAGGCACACATTGACCAAGTGCGAATGGAGGATATGGCATCGCCGCGCGTCGACGGCCCGATTTCCCTCTTCATCGATCTGCAAGATCGCATCTTCAAGGAAGTCGTCAAAGTGCCCGGTTTGCTCGTCCAGGCGCGCCAATTACCTGCCGCCGACGACCCGCCGCACGCACGACAAGTGCTGTCAGCACAGGTCCGCCGCAGCAGTCAGGCCTTGTATACGCTATCCGCGCATCTGCGGCTCGCAGCTGCAGTGCAGGGCTATCAGTGGTACAATGGCGGTGCCGTCAACAAGAAGAAAATGCCTTTTATCGGGCCGATCCCGTCTACGTTCCCACAGGAATTCGCCAACAGCGTCTTACGCGGCGCTGACCATTGCCTTTTCATCCTTCGTCTTCTTCTCGACCATCTGGAGAGTGATGAAGTGAGGGCAAGTCACGGCAAGCCGGACGATGCCCAGATTGCGGACCCGCTGCCATTCCGGTTCGTCTCAAGGCTCAGTCTTGTCAAAAGTAGAATGGCGGGATCAGATACCCATGAGTTGGAGAAGGAGATCCCGTCTCCGGACAAATGGCTCGACGTTGTGGCTGCATCGATGGGGCTAGAAGCATTTGATGTAATCGCTTGCGCCAAGAATGAGACTGATCCTGCTCTTCCTCCCGATTTGAGGGATCCTGCCGAATGGAGAGCAGTATTGTCCTTGCAGTGACGACCACATAAACTATATCGACAGTCCTTACTCAACGAGATAATGTAATGGAAATGAATTGAAATGAAGCAGATTTGCACAAGCTCATGAAACTAATCGTCGTATCGCCGTGAGAATCAAGGCGGACAGAAGCCGCGCATGCAAAACACTATGCAATAAGCACGAGAGGACATCGACACCAGAGGCTGTACACCAATTGGGCAGACCATGAGAGCCCCAGCTCGTGCGAACTTCCCTCCCTTCCCACCATTTCGACGTATCAACAAGTAAGGCAACCAAACGCCGCGTAGTAACACCCCGAGAGACCATAATTTGTGCGCCAAGAAAACGAACCCCCCAGGCCAAAACTTGGGTAGACCAAAAAGCAAATCGAAGAAGACGCATTAGACTGTCCAGGATGCAACGGGAGAAAAAGGGTATGCATAATGTTGCCCATTAAGGACACGTAGAATAGAAACTGTCAACCACGGGAAGACAATGATGTATGGACACCATGAATAGCTAGCATGCAGGGCAATCAAGCAGCAGTGCGGGTGGCCCGGACTGGGCTAGAAGTGCTGCCAATGCGGCCACTCGGCTTGCGCACTCCTCGGGACTCGCTCTTGTTGCTGTCGGTAACCCGTCGGGGGCTGGAGCGGACCTTGCTGACCGAAATAGTCCCTCCAGCGCTCTTGCGGCTGGCAGGGGTCTTGGGAGCTGCCGAGTCGACCCAGTTCTCACGGTCTTCGTGAATATCGTCGGTGAGGGTGTAGCTGGCTGTGACTGTGGCCGAGTAGCTGATCGACCGCGAGGTGGTGGTCCCGACAGGTGACCTAGACGAACGCTTGGCCAGCATCCGGAGTTGGACTTCCTCGTCGCTCTCACTGCTCTCGTTGCTCAGACGGTGGCCACGGGGTGTGCGTGAGTCTACCTGCTTGTGGCTTTCGTGTTCCACAGTCAAGGAGCCGGAAGTGGTGCGGGCGTAAGGGTGGTGGCGAGAATCCTTGCGGTGGGACTTCCGCGGTTGACCTGGGGTTGGGGCAGGAAGATTCTCCTCATGGTGGGTGGCGGCACCCTCGTTGTGATCGATTTCACCAAGCGCAGCGCGCTTTGAGTGGCTATTGTTTGGAGGAGTAGAAACCACGCCATTGCTGCCGCGCTTTTTAGCAGAGACACGAGCGGGCGTCACAGGAGCTGACTGAGCCAGCTTCTCGCGCATACTGTCCTCAAACCACCATTCCCGGAACGAGCCCTGGTTGAGATGCAGCCAGTGCTGTTGTGGGCCGACGACCATACCAGGGCGCATGAATCGCATGAAAGCGATGACTTCATTGGCCGTAAAGCCATAGCGATAGATCAGATAAGCACCAATCAAGCAGCCCGTGCGACCCAGCCCAGCCTTGCAGTGCACCGCAATGCCCTTGTTCTTGACAGTAATCATGTCGTGCGCCATCTTGATGAATCTCCGAACCAGTGTTAGGGGTGGGCACGTGCCATCCTCGAATATCATGTCAATGTGCTGGATGCCCAGGGCAGTAAAATATGATGGACTGTACAGCTCCGAGTTCAACCGAACAACAAGACCAATGTTGCGGGAGGAGAAGTGGACGAGAACATTCTTGAATGGGAGCGGAAGCTTGGAAGAGCAAATCTCGGAGAGGGAGGAGGGAAGGGCGTCGTACTCGGGGGTGTTGATGGGAACCGGCGCAACGGGTTGGTGTTGAGGAGAGGCAAATGCAAGGAAGTTGGGTGTAACCCAATTGAAGTCACCCATGTCGACTCTTTCAAACTTCTCATATCTGCATTTTCCTGTCAGCGCCAAGAATGTCACATCCAAACAAACAAGCGGCCAGATCATACTCTTCAAGGTTAAAGTCTCGGAGCCCACACAGACCCTGCTCCTTGGCCTTCCACACACCGTAAACCACATCCTGGATGTTTAGGATGAAGTCGGCCTGACTGTATCCGGCATCACGGAACGGCATGTAAGGAGGGTCGGCCTGCGCAATCGGGGCGAGGGCCAAGTGGGGCGGCCAGGATTGGATGAGAACCATGTAACAAGCCACGAGGCAAGCGGCGTTTGCGCGGCTGCGCGCATCGGTCTTGCTGTAAAATACAACCGGGCGATCGCTGTTGGCGGGGTCTCCGAGGATCTCGTGGAAAAGGACTGCAAATCGATACAGGTGGCCAATGTGCAGGGGACCAAAATCCGCGTGGAATGCATTGTACAAGAGGGTATCATCAACAGTGAAGTAGACGGGAGATCGGCGCTTGCTTGTCGGTGTAGTGGGTTGAGCCCGAGCAGCCCGCTTGCTGGGAGACTTGGGTTGCTCGATCGGATAAGGGAATGGGGTGCGAGAGGACGGAGTCGAGTCGTAAGAGGCCAGGTACAGGCGATCTGTGTTTTGGCTTGTTGTTAGATACCAAACAATGCCCCGGTGTTTGCCCTGCATCAAGACGGCAATGCGATGCACGAACCTTGGATGTACTCGATCATCTGGCCCGCGCGGCCAGCATCGGTCGTCATGATGTCTCTTTTATGCACAGCGCAAATATCCTCAAGCCGTGAGAGTAAAGAGAGAAGCTTCGAAGAGTATCGCACGTCTAGAAGATCGTGCTTGATCGAGAGAAGGCGGGCCGGGGTAATTGTGCGACAACAGGTCACAGCAAATCAAGAACGCAGAGCTCAGATGCTCATGATCTGATTGATCAAAGTCCGCTTTGGAGGAGAACGACGAATGAAGACAATAATGATAGTCCGTGTAAGAGATACACTTTGAAGGACAAGAGATAAGAGGGGAAGTTGGAGAATCAAGAGTGAGAGGAGAAGAATAATCTCATGGCGTTGGGGCAGCTGCCATGCCACGCTAAGCGGCTGTTATGTTGTGCTGTTCCTTTCCGGGACTAGCGCCCCGCGTTGACTCGACAACCGCTGTTCGCCTCAGGCATCCACAACGTTCTGGATTATGTCATCGGCCTTGGCCCCCCCAAACAACCAAACAACCAAACAGCAACAATCAAAACAACTAAACACCAAACATCAAAACATCAAAACAAAGTGACGGGTCTATAGATTGTGTGGGGCTATCTGCAAAATGGTTTGCCCCAAGTTCTTACCCAGATATGGGCCTAGCAACCAACTCAATGCATCAGTGCATCCTGTAGCCCCCAAATCAAGTCAATGTCGCAAGCCTCAAATGTTGGGTCCTTAGGGTCCAGTATCCTCATCATCTCATCGCTTTCGTGGTCTCATTGTCAGTTTCGAGGCAGCAATAGATGCCTGAAAGGGCAACCCGTGTGCACTGTAACTGCGCACTGTACTCTGTAGCATTCCTGATGACCATGACTTCAGTGGCACAAATGCCTGGCGATTCCTGAGCTATGCTTGTGGTCTTCAGCTTTGCCTTCGCCTCGGCATGGGGCGGGTTTCTGCATGCGACATGTATTCTGTGTACGGACACAATAGTCAAGCTACTGCTCGCTGTGGAATCAACCCGAATTTTAACGGCGAGTCTAAGGCGCTACTTGTTGCTGCAGAGAATGGGCATGAAACAGTGGTCAATTTATTGCTCGCCACGGAGGGCGTAAATCTAGACTATCAGGGTTATGCGGACGCTCCTGTTTATGGCGGCAAAGTATGGACACGAACCCGTTATTGAGCTGATTCTTGACACATATGGCATTTATTCAGACGTCAAGGACAATTTTGGACAGACGCCGCTATTGGTTGCAGCAGAAAAAGGGCACGAGCCGGTAGTCAAGCTGCTTCTCGCAATGGATACCGTTGACCGCAACTCCAGGAAATAATTTTGGGCGGTGACTACTCTTTCTTACAGTACGTAAAGGCCGTGAAACAATCGCTAGGCTACTGCTCTCTACGGAGGGTGTAGACCCAATCTCCAAGGATTCTGAGGGAACAACACCGCTGTCGTTAGCAGCCGCAGATGGTCAAGAAGAAATGGTCGAGCGACTCGAGCTACTACTCGCAACTTCAGGGTGTCAAGGTAGACTATTGCTTTGCCAGTTATCAACCCTGGTAAAGAAGGAATAAACGACCCAAAAAGAGCCGGCATTTTTGGTTCTAACCTATGGAAGGTATTCCGGTATATCTAGGTACCACATATGATTCAGGCTATCAGTGTGGTCTTCTCCAGGCCCCATTCGGCTGAGGTTGATATATTCATGATTTTCAACTACAAAACAACCACCGCCACGAGACTCGGTGCTTTACCGTCACAATCAAATTTGATTTCGTTTCAAAGAACGCAGGAACAGTTCCCGATGCAATGAGCTGAGATTTTGATTGTGCTAACCTTGGAAGGTCAAGCCTGCTGAACCTGTCATCCCGCGGAGCGGGCCCGTTCGCCGTCAGCTCCCACCACCCTAGCGCAAGGACATCAGACGGTCAGGTCTCCCCTCAGAGTTCACTATTAGGAGTCCAGGGGAAGTCTCTAACCCCTGGTCCCTGACAGACACCAAACAAGATTTGGTGATCGACAGACTACCATGAACGCTATTCGCCGAGGCTACGCCGCAGCCGCAGCCCTTGCCGATGCATCTGGAGCTCACCAGTCAAATGTATCACATCGCACGACACCCCTAGCATGAGAGATGAGATGAAGTTGTGCTGCCCTAATTTCATGCCCAGTACTATAATCGCGGTGCTCGAAAATGTGAAGCCAGTTTCCGCCTCCGTCGCTGATGGTGCTTCTTGGTTACACAGCGATCTCTTCAAGCTTATACCAGTATGAGTCCTCAGAAAAAAGTCCCTGGCGAGAAGAAGCCTCCACCAGCAGTCTACTAGTGCACCTGTTAAGTCCGGAAATGAACCTTGCTGCATCCTGGTGGAGCTATCTCAAGGAAGCGTCGTGGGTCGACTCAAAGACACACTATGCGTTTGGCATTATTGAGCCTTACCATTGGATTGTTTGTGAGACATCCTGAGTGTTTATTGACCATCAATTCACGGACTACCGCCGCGGCAGACCGGATGGTAGCTTGGAACTGTCGATCGTGATTAGCTGGGACCTACAGCAGACGCACGCGAAATGAAGGCCATTGACGAACCATAGGCCCCTGGTGAATTTGGCTGCTGTGCATGTGAGGAGTCCCCGATCCAAAATGTGGGAGCTCATAACAATACCATTAACAGTGCGTATATAACCCGGTGCCAACCTCCCTCGTTGCATCAATCTGTTCTTCACTTAGCCCTCTCTTTCTCTTCTAGTCGTTCGTTCAGATTCTTCAGCATTTCCGCTGCTCCTCATTCCCCACCACAGTCACTCTTTTGACCTAATTTTTACCAACGTAACGCAATTATGAAGTTCACGGGATTTACGCTCTCTCTGGCTCTGACCAGCATTGTCTCCGCCGCCGCCATCCCTGCGCTCCCTGGCACTGACGGTGTTGTTGGTGGTGTGGAGGGTGCTGCACAGGGTATCGTGGCCGGCGTTGCTGGTGGTCACATGAAGCGACAGCTTGAGGCCGTCCAGCCCGTCACTGAAGGCGTTGCCAGCTCCCTGAATGGAGGAACTGGCATTGTTGGTAGCGCTGTCGGAACCGCTGAGAGCACCGGCCAGGGTGCTGTTGGTACTGTTGAGAGCACTCTCGCGGGTGCCGGACATGTGAAGAGACAGATCACCGGTGAGGAGCGCGCTCTTGAAAGTGAGCTTGCTGATGCTGCTGGCCTCGCCAAGCGACAACTCGAGGCCGCCCAGCCTGTCACCGAGGGCGTTGCAAGTTCCCTAAACGGGGGGACTGGTATCGTTGGTAGCGCTGTCGGAACCGTCGAAAGCACCGGCCAGGGCGCCGTTGGCACTGCAGAGAGCACCGTTGCTGATGCCGGACATGTCAAGCGCCAGTTGGAGGCTGTCCAACCTGTTGCTAAAGGTGCCGCTAGCTCTCTGAATGGGGGCACTGGCATTGTTGGTAGTGCCGTGGGCACCGCAGAGAGCACTAGCCAAGGTGCTGTTTACACTGTTGAGAACGGCGTCGGGGGTGTTGGAAAGGGTACGTCATGCACCACATCATGTCTTGAGGGCACATAGCTAACCAGACCACAGTCGCTAAGCGCCAGTTTGGCAACCTCCCCGCAACTGCTCAGCAAACCGGTACTGATGTTATGGCTGGACTGTCCGGAAGTAAGTTGTCTTGTTTCCATGCTGAAGGCCTGGAGCTAACTTCCATCAAAGACCCTAGCGGTATCTATGGTGCTCTCGCCAACCTCAGGATGATTGTCGATGCTGGTCAGCTTTCGCCCAGCGACATCTCCAACCTCCCTGCCGCTGTTCAGCGGGTTATCGCCAACCTTGCTGTTGCGTAGATGGTCAGATGACCATTTGACACCTTGGGATGGTTCCATGCATGGAAGATGTTATGAAACTACTTGCACCGGGTGCAGAGTGGTCTTCTCTTCCTCTTTTTTTACTTCTTGTCTTGATCTATTTTAACCTAAAGAGCTCCTTGCCAAGCTCTATTTCTGTTCTTGAAAAGCCGATGTACAATCTTCTAACGAGTGAGATTTATACCTTGATGACTCTGCCAGCACAATCATGTACAAGTATTCATTCCTTCTTATACTTCTCAATGACGTTCCCTACGCTTAATCCGGTTAGCTGTAATATATGTGGTGTTTCGCATTACAGTGTCTGCCAGCGGAATTCCCGTGTACATTATTTCCATACCCCAAATTTACACGTCATTTTGGAATCTCAAATCTCAAATTGTCGCAGTCTCTACTTCACACAGCAACAGCCTGCAAATAGTTACCCCAGTCCAACCTTATTAAGCTTGAATCTCCCACGGAACTGCGCCCTCGTCAAAAGGTCTCAATTATCACCATCTTGCCCGACCGCAATCCAATATGGCCTCGTCACAAGTTTCCGACCCTGAGTTCCCATACTCCCTGTACGATCGCCCCGCCTTTTGAAGCTGCCAACGAATATCTGGCGCACAATACTACGAGGACTACGACACTAACACCTTGAATAGAACCATCTCCCTCCCACTCCCAACCCACCGCCTCGCATCCTCTGCCCTCCAGACCCTCGAAGTCGACACTGAGCTCTCCCCATTCGTGCAGCGCACCTTTGCCCTCACAACCCCGGCCTCCGAAACCCCCAGCGAGCCGCAAGAGAAAAAGCTGAAGCAGGACCCGGACGAGGCGAAGACTGTACTGCAAACCACCTACCGTGCGACTACAAACCGCATGCTGCGCGTCGCCGTGAATGGGTTTATGGAGAGTCTGGGCGTGGTGCTAGGCGTCATGGCCGAGCTGGATGTGGATGTGCTCAAGGCGGAAGAGATTGAGGGGTGAATTACTGGGAGGGGTGTAACCCCTCATCTTCTTCTGTCGCTTGGCAATCCTTCGGGCAGGTGGACGTCTGACGATCTATGGAATTATGATACTCTGGAGCATGGCATTTCATCGGCATTGCGGTGATGGCTGTGCCTGCGCAGTTTGGCTATGAATATTACGAATACGACATGGGCCACGCAATGAACATTGGGCCTCCGGCGGCGGCCACACCATCTGGGAGGCATTTTGATGGGGATGACCACCCCGATATGTATCTCCTTTTGGTGAAATCCCCGTCCACCGCGACGAATACGCCCTACTGTGTGGGCCGCCGAACCCCGGTACTTCCGCAGCTTATTGGACTGTCACTGTTGGTACAAACAGCGCCAATTGACGGCAACATTTCTGCCGAGCTTCTTTTTCTGAAAAAGGAAAGCCTGTGGAAATTCATAGCGTGGTCCCACGTCATGCAATCTGGTAGGAGGGGGATTTCAGTTTCCTAAGCCTCCCGAGTCGGAGTCGAGACCGTCGCGCTCTTCTAAGCAAGCCCGTCTACCTATCAGATCCACCATTTTATGCCAGACCGTTCCGAGTATTCCAAATCTATGTTCGCTTACTAGCCTAATTAAGCTTCATAACCTTAGTATGTCGTATGGCGTAGTGAACAGCCCCCTGTGGAATTGCAACTCATAGAAAGAGTGAACGGAAATCGTGAACCATAGACGGCTCTACCAATCAGTATGCTTAGGTCAAATCGATCGGCGCGGCGTAAAGCTGCAACCGTCGGCGCTCACGAGTCACGGCATTCCGTGGCCTGGACCTGGCATCATTGGTAATGTCGGCCATGGTGGTGGTGGCTTCGATGTTCTAGCTCTCGTCCTTCGAATTCTGGGGACCTCGGCTTGATCCCTACAAAAACGACCATCATGCGCCCGCTGGTACTAAACCGCCAAACTCCCTCTGTCTTCTTCTTCTTCCTCCGATCGCAATTCCGTTGGACTCCTCCCCGCAACCGTCAATACTCTACGACGTCATCGTCCCATTATCACCACAGCATTTACAAACGCATCCTCGCGCCCAAACCTCCCACACAACATCCACGCTTCTTCCAATCCAGAACCATGTCTTCTGCGACCACCTTTTTCGATTTCGAGCCCGCCGACAGTACGTACACCTACACAAACCTCGTTTCCGTGCCCGCACCCCCGTTTTTTGTCTTTTTTTGCTTTGCGGCGCAAGCTCTGGATCGTGCCACCTCACTAACACACTCCCCCCACACACAGAAAAGGGCCAACCCTTCCCCCTCTCCTCCCTAAAAGGCAAAGTCGTCCTCGCCATCAACACCGCCTCCAAGTGCGGCTTCACCCCGCAGTTCGAAGGCCTCGAGAAAGTCTACAAGGAACTCAAGGCGCAGTACCCAGAGGACTTTGAATTCCTCGGATTCCCCTGCAACCAGTTCGGCGGCCAAGACCCCGGTTCCAACGACGAGATCCAGTCCTTCTGCCAGCTCAACTATGGCGTGACGTTCCCCGTGCTGGGCAAGCTGGATGTCAACGGTGACCAGGCTGCGCCGGTGTTCACCTGGATGAAGGAGGCTATGCCCGGTGCGCTGGGTCTGAAGCGTGTTAAGTGGAACTTTGAGAAGTTTTTGATCTCGGCGGATGGAAAGGTTGTCTCGAGGTGGTCTTCGCTCACTAAGCCTGAGTCGCTGAAGGATTCGATTGTTCAGGAGATTGAGAAGGCTCGGAAGGCTGGGATTGCGCCCTCGGTTCAGAAGGCTTCTGAGGGTGAGCAGGCTAAGCTCTCGTAGGCTGTGGCTGGTGGAGTATCTCTAGTAACCTTATCGTTTTTGGTGATGTGACTGTCTTGCTCTTTTCTTTTATGTCTATATCCTGCGGTTACCCCCTGTACGAAATTTTTATACGTCCCTATTCTTTGCGATGGAGATTGGTCAATCCATAATACGGTAAATTCTCTTTTCAAGATTTGAACTCATTGTCCTCGTAGTTGGCTGATCTCCCTTAGATCCTTTTCCGTTCATAGACCTCAATGCGTCATTCAAGCAGCGGCACTGCCCTTGGGGACCAGACCCCGCAGTGACAGGTCGTAGACCACATCCTCGACCTTCTTGACCTGGAGGCCAATAAGATAACCAGTCAGCTCACCAAAGTTCCCACCAACGTCCAAGGTGTCCTCAATGTTAGACTCACGCTGTACTTGATTCCATCACTGCGCTTCCGCAGGATATCATTCTTCAGATTGAGCAACTGGAAGCCCGCAAAGAGGTCCTTGATGAAGTTGCCAATCTGAAGCGGGCGCTCATAGTCACCCAGTGTCACCGAGTTCACGGCCAGACGCGACTGTTCGCAATTCCAGGGTGGTTAGCGATGCATGTGCAAAAGGAACAACATCAACATTCAGCTACTCACCAGCTCCTCGACCACGGAGATCAATGCCAGAAGGTACTCCTCGATCGTGAGGTGGAAGGCATCTTGCTCCTTCAAATTGACAGGAACTGGCGGAAGGAGGAGATATAGGTGAGTTCGACAGCTCCACATAAACCAATCGACGGACAGAATGAACGTACTTTCAAGGAACTTGCCCACTTCTTCAATGGTCAAGAACGAGCCAGAGCTCGAGGCTTTGTGTTCCTGCAGTCCACCCAGCCAGGCACAAAGCTCGATCGAGGTCACCTAGAGCAGTAATTAGTATCAGAGCTTGCGAGTAATCACACGTAGGGAGGTATCGACACGAACCAGGTTCTGCAACTCCCGGGTCCACAGCGCATTATACTTGTAGAACGGATGCTGGTCCGCCACGGCCTTCAAGCGGAGGACTTCTTGCTTTTGAGCGATAATCTCGACGGCGGCATCGTCGAGAACGGGCTTGACTGTTTAACAAAAGTTAGTGGGACTCCGGGCATAGACACTAGGTCGATCCGCTAGTGTCCGTCGGACTCGAGCACCGGAATGGGGATACGGGCAACAAAGAGCGTATTTATGATGCCAGGGAAAATCACATACGCTGACCGGCAGGGGTAGAGTGTGCCCTTGAGAGAATAGCCTGTGTAGATCGGCCTGCGGAGAACTGGTATCAGCCTTGATTCTCCAACACTGGAATCTCCAAGTACGAGGGTACGCAGGCACCTCCGCCGCAAGGATGGAAGAGCTCGTAGCCCTCATGTAATCGAAAAGCTGAGAATACCTTTTCTAGCCAGGGTCTGGACAATCTCGTGAAGCTCCTATTCCCCGACGTTAGCTCTGAGCCAAAATTGTGCGGGCAGCCGCGCTGCTGGAGCTCGGGCTTGGCGCGCGCAGATTTCATTTTGTGAGAGGCACGACGCCGAATTGAGAGAACTCACGTCGCGGACGATAGTTTCCTCATCGATCTTGGTCTGGAGATCCTCGAAGATGCGTGGGTCAATCATTTTGGAGGGAGTATCGGGCTTAGTGAGAGTATTGTGGTTGGATTGTGGGAGGTGTGGTAGATGGTGGTGGTGACGGGTGCTGAGTAGGTGTGTTACGTCAAAATTGAGCCTCAACTGTAATAGCAACTGCAACTTTTATGCTTATACCCGTGACATCTAGGTATTTCACCTGACTTGCTACCTGCCTCGGAGTATGCCCTTAATCCTCATTTTTGATGGATTCTTAGGATCGCCCGATGGCTACTGTGGGCAATTCTATAGACAAGGCCAGAACTTACAGGACAGACTACAGCGGTCCCTTACGCATCATTCGCCACGAGCTCTATATCCCGACGAGCTTCCATGAACTCGTCCTCTGTTGGCACACAGACTCGGCTTGTCCTTGGGGTACTAGAAATGAAGGTCTTTCAAAAGTTTACCAGGTGTGCATGATCGCCACAAAAAGCAACGCTGTATTCAAAACAACTCCAAGAAAGCAAATCTCTAGATTTTATGTGCCAATCACATCCTTCCCAACGATGATAGTCATTATGTTCATAAAAAGGCGCGGTCGCCACCGAATTTCGTCGGTATCGCCATCGCTCGGTAGCGCAATGGTCGCGCTCAGTATCGGTACCTCGTCGAATAATCTGCACAGTGGTCAGCAACTGCTGTCATTTCCATCATGCGAAGAGCATGGCTTACCCTTGGGGCTGACAACCAGACCACGGCCCTTCTTCGCGCCCTTGTAAATGGTTTCAATGATGTCGATCAACTCTTGCTTGTCCTCCAACACCCAATTCAACTTGTTATTGTTACCCGTTCCGAAATCGCACATCATGTGTTTGTTCCGGTAGAAGAACATGATCGTCATCGTATCGTAGAGCTCGTACATCGAGTTGAAATCGGGGACCTCGTCGATATCGCACAGGTAGATAACAGCGAAGTCTGCGGCACAACGTAATTTAGTGGCTTGCTTTCAAACTCGAGCATGCAAACTCGGTGACTCACTCTTCACCCGCTCGGCGATCTTGTAGAGAACTTCGTCCTGGCGAATACCTGTCAAGCAACGGTTAGTCGCGCGATCACGCGATGGCGGGGAGGATGGGCTTACAGTCGGGATCGTGGTCGCGACCGAAACGGATCACCACGAGGCGTTCCTCTTCGGAGAGGATGGCCTGGTCAACGTGCCAGGCAGTTCGTAGGTGAGGTAGGACGATCGAACCCATGGTGGTGTTGGTGGACTTGGGTGAGTGAGACGCAAGATCGAGAAATTTCCATGGAGAGCTCCAAGCTTATCTCTGGCAGGCCCCGCGATAGACTCGTGTCATGTGACTGGTGTCTCTTTCGAAGACAGCTGCACAGTGGCGGCAGCAGAGGAAAATACTACGCAAGTGAGCTTCAAGGCTGTTGGAGGTTTCTGGATCTAGTGTCGTCCATGTAAAAATAGCCTGTCCTCTTCTTAAGCTGTATTCATCATAGAGCCGGTGATATCGAAATGCATCTGCCGCGACTTGCAATCCAAAACAGGACTACATATATATCTTGGAGTCATCTACAGGTGCTTGGAGGTCAAGCAGGGCATCGTATTAGGTACTGGGCTGGCACCCTGTCAACATTCGTACCATTTTGATATGTTCGTATCGCAGAGCGCATTAAAGAATGTAGAGGAGAGGAAAGCATACGGAGTTGAAGGCTGTTCAACGCACCCGGGTGCCAAGTCCAGCACCAGGTATCATCATGCTGTTTCAGCGATCAAGTTATGCGAGCGCTGAGAGAGCCCGCAATGCACGGGCACTGGATAGACTGACTGCCCGACAGCGAGATGGGTCGTAGAGGACGCGTTTCTGCACACAACCTTATCCAAGTCGAGTGCCCCAGCCCTGCCCGTCAGTAAGCTACATGGATAGACTACACCTAGGTACTCTTGAGCTACGAGAAGCAGAGGCCGAGAACGCAGACATGTCACAGGCGAGCCTAGCCCCGCCTTGAGCTTCGGTCAGGTACAGCATCGCCACAACAAGCCACCACTCAAGTCCCAAATTTAGCTGGCTGGCATGTGTGCCCACTGCCCAGGTGGATGGGAGCTTCCACAGGGGGCCCTCGTGGGAACTACTGTGTACAATCCAACAACTTCTTCTCCAAGCAGTCGGACAAGCCGACCATTTGATGAAAAAGGGGAGTTCGCGTCGATCGGGGGTAGTGTAAGCCCGATGACACTGTGCAACGAGGCATGCGCAAGCACAGAGGCCAAGTCGCGGGATCCAAAAATGAGAATAATCAATGTTGTTTTGCTGTGCAAAACTTTCAGAGATTAAACTGAAAAGAACAGATACTACACTTGATCTAAGCCAATAGGCAAAGAGAGCTGGAGAAGAAAAAAAGAAGAGGAAGGACGGGGGAAGGAGGAAATATTTATAGGTTTCCGGGAGTGGGTCCTGGCGGCCTCGCTCACTAGCGTCGTTTAAGCGAACCAATCGGAAGGAAGACAACCGGACCCACAGAATCATGTGATGCGGCTGCTGCCTACACTTGGTCAGGTGATCTGAATCACCTGACTCGACAAGCCCCGTACCCTACCTTCCTCCCAAACAGGCTTAGGCCACACACCAGCAGGCGGGCGCTGGCGAATTTTGGACTGCAAAACGGGCTCCACCACAGCGAAAGCGATCTTCTTCTGACCATCCCTCTCGCCGGCGCAGGATAATCACTTCTTTGCGACCAACTTCAACCCCCAAGTTCTTCACTCCCCCATCATTTACAATGGCTCCCGCTGCTGTACGTTGAAACACCATCCCACAAACCGCTTTGCTGTTCCCCTCAGTGGACGGCTTCGATGTGACTTGGTATACTCGGGCATGGGGGCCGCTGGATATTGAAAAATCTATCCGGTCGTCTTCTTGCTCAAGAACCCATGTCCATTGAGCCTGTCACTGGGGCTTCCACTACAATGGAGCAGTAGGCTAATTCAGTTTTTCCCTGGCAATAGGCTCGTGGCCGCAAGGCTCAGAAGGTTACCAAGAAGGCATGTTACAATCAATTCCATGCCAATGCTACTGTGTTACGAGTTACTAACGTTTGGTCTCTGTACAGTACATCATCAATGCTTCTCAGCCCGCCTCTGACAAGATCTTCGATGTCTCCGCCTTCGAGAAGTTCCTCCACGACCGCATCAAGGTCGAGGGCCGCGTCGGCAACCTGGGCGACAACGTTGTCATCTCCCAGGCTGGTGAGGGCAAGATCGAGGTCGTTGCTCACATCCCCTTCTCCGGTCGCTACCTCAAGTACCTGTACGTTTCGTCCAATTACAACCCAGCCATTGTGGCATCGGGACTTGATTCGCTGACAAAATTCTTTTCCATCTCACCAGGACCAAGAAGTACCTCAAGAAGCAGCAGCTCCGTGACTGGCTCCGCGTCGTCTCCACCTCCAAGGGTGTCTACGAGCTCCGCTTCTACAACGTCGTCAACGACGAGGCTGAGGAGGATGAGGAGTAAATGCGCTTCTTGGGCTTTTGACCTGCTTGTCGATCGATGGGGTCTGTGATTGTCGCACGTTGACTTGGTTGGATCACCGCCGGATCAATTGGTGAGGGTTACGGGGTTCTGTCGTTTTATGATCTGTGGGAAGAGACTAGCCTACAGTTAAACTAGCCTACTTAACTGTAGGCTACGAATAAAAAAAAGTTTATACCCTCTGACATTTCTCACCTCCTGTTGTAAAGACAAGCCTTCTGGACAAGTTGGAGCCAGTGGTGGGCTTTCACTCGTTTCTAAGGGTCACATACAGTAGAGCCAACTCTGTGAAGTTGTGGGGATTGATGGAGGTTGACTTTGTGGGGACACCACGCTATCAAGTTATGCTAGAACCGAAACTCTCTTGTATCGACCATTCATTATGTGAGATCTAAAGTGTTGTGCCACTTCCCTCGCACTTCAACCTCCGTCTTGCGTAGTCTTTTTTGAAGACGGTCTCGTCTAGATACTGAATCTAGCTACTGAACAGCTGGGCCAAGGAGACACTGTCTGTGCGATTGAACCAGTAGCCCATGATATCTCTATGTAGCACCGTCATCAGAGGCAGACAGCTTCCTTTTCTGTCCCACGCCAGAGTCATCGCACTGTTCCGTGCTCTTGACATTGCCCTGTGTTCCATCGCCGGGAACATACACCCCCTGCCTGTTGACGTAGTATTTTCCCTGGCCGGGCGGCGGGACCATCTGATCATCCTCAAATCGCCAACCATTCTGCTTGTAGCTTTTCCACGAGTCGCGGACCCTCGCACGTACCAGCTCGCCTGTCGCAATGGCGTCCTCCTTCGAATCGTGACCTTTGGCGCCTGCGGTCTGAATGTCACGAGAGAGGTGTTTCCGAGCGAGGGCCTTGAGACTCATGCGATTGGGAAGGCCACCCCTGGGAGCCGGGTACAAGATGACTGTGTCGATGATTGTGGGGTGAATGATTCGGCAGACATTGAGGTCGTTGTCGATGGCATGGCCGATTAAGGGTGTTTCCGGTTGAAGGAATTGGAAGAGGAGTTTTCGAGCTGCGGCAGGGGAGTCGACGACCTGCATAGGCTTCTGTTTTTGTTCTTCCCCGTCAACTTGAGGACTCGAGGTCGAGGAGGGACGGGAGGTGCCGTAAGGTACGGCGTTGGCAAAATGCTCGGGATACACGCCCGAGAATCGCGAGTTGAGATCCAGAACCTCGCCGATGGGCCTAACAAGAATATCCAGAAGCTCACGACCTTCAGGCCAGGTGACTGCAGTGAGGCGGATCAATTCCAGACCCTGTGTCGTATAGCCCATTTCGCAATCGAAGCATACAGGGTCTAGTGCTCCTTTGTCCGGCTGTCGGGGTGTCGTCTCAAATTGAAGGACAGAGGCCAGGCGTTTAGCCTCTGAGATCTTGAACACGTGGTGAGGACCTTTAGTGCAACCAGCTGAGGCCCCGATCGATTCACTGCAACAAGGGAAATACGGATCGGAAGAGCCAGTGTAGTTGTCCGTCTTCTTGCGAGGCGGAATGATTGGACGATTGGGATGGTAAGTACACGGCCCCCCTGTCGTCAACGCGCCATCCTCACGACGACCGGGGAAGACTTGAAAGCGACCGCCACAGCGCTCACACTTTTCCCAACCCTTTGAATCAATGACACCCTGTTTGGCCGTTTCAATCTCAGTGGTAGTGGGAGCTTTCGTCACGTAGCCGAACTCCTCGAGACCGTTCACGGGGGTGATGAGTTTCGAAACGAGCTCGATCTCTTGCTTTGCGGTGAGACCAGTGTCGATACGCTTGGGAGCTTCTGGAGTCGGAACTGTAGGTACTTTGTAGTACCTCGCATTGAGATGTTCCATGACCTCTTTGGCCCATTCAGGCAAGCTCATATTCTTCAACTTGACAATCCGATGTTTAATCACATTGGAGTAAACACTCGGGGAGCTTTTCGCCACTGCTTCCTCCTCATCCAGAGCCATAATGACCAGCTCATCAGCCGTCAAGACAAAGCATTTATTGGCATCATCCTTGCTTTTGGCAAGCCTTTCATTCTGTGAGAGGATGATACTGTGTAACTTGGTAAGAATGGCACTCCGAGTTCTATGAGGAGCGGGAGCCTTTGACAACATGCGAGGATTGAGGCTTTCCTTCCGCACCTTTCGAGGTGGAAGCTGGGAGAATGTGGGCTGTGCGGTGACCGGAATGTCTGAGGGACTTCCCTTCTTAGGGGTCGAGGTTGTGCGCGATGACGAGGTTGATGGCCCCTGAGGTGTGAGGGTCTGCACACTACCTTGATCAGAAGGCCGCCGTTGTAGCTGTTGGCTCGATTTTGGTATTGATGCCAGGGCTGCTGCATCCTTCAGAACTGGCGACTTGTGGGACAAGCTTGAAGAATCTGTCAACGAGATGCTGTCTTGTGTTTTCAACTTCTTTTGAGGGGGTGTGTCGTCCGTTTTTGACGCTGCCGAGGCGCCAGACTGGGAGTTTTTTTCAGCAATGGGATGACGAGTGTGGGAGAACATGCAATGCAAGAGAGAGCAATGGTCTCCTTGTGGACAAGCCACCCCCGTAAACAGGCCCAGTGTTGTGAACATGATGGAATCTCAAGGGACGCAGGACAAAGAGGTTCAGTTCAGTTCACAGTGCTCGAGTCTCCAAGAGAACTGGCATCAAATTTCGAATGGATCTCTGCCGGAGTTCAGCCTAGCAAGGCCGGACAAAGAAAAATTCTCGAGGGTCGAGGGATGTCTCCTGCTCAATGGCTAGTTCATTCCTTTGGGCTCTGATCAGAAGCTCATGTTGAATCAGTGTCTGCCAGCTTGAGGAGCACAATAACAGCCTCTTTGGGGGTCGCGGCTTTGTAAGAGTTTTCGGGCAAAGTCTCCACAAGAGACAGTATTTTCCTTTTCGAAGTCAAGCGACCAGTTTCAAGACGAGAAGTCAAAGCAAGTGTCAGGTTGTTGCATGCGTTGAGATATCGAGGATACAATGCAACGGAAAGCGGGCCTCGGTGGGGCGCATCCGTGATGCAAACCAGGCAAACTTGACGCCTTCGATCTCAGGCGTAAACACCGAGAAGCTTATCGCCGGGCTTATCGGCAACCGGCGCATCAATCAACCCGGTTCCCTGCTTATCTCCGGTAGGCAGTGCTTTTTAGCAGCCTGCGCCCGCCTGGAATTGTCCATAAGGAAAAATTTTGTATCTCTTGAAATCTACCTTGGAGCGAAGATGCCTGAGACGACAACAAAAGCGGACCACCTCTGTGTCCTTGTGCATGGGTGCGTGTCCAATGGCTGGTCACTGCGGATGACGACATGGCCCTGAGCCAAACTAACCCTTTCTGTGGATAGCCTTTGGGGAAACCCATCTCACCTGGATTATGTGGCCTCTGCCCTGAGAGAGCGCCATGACGAGGACACGGTTCACATACTTTGCGCCAAGAACAATAGCGGGAATTGGACCTATGATGGAATCGAACTGGGCGGCGAGCGACTGGCGCACGAAATCGAGGAAACACTGGAGTCATTGGACAAAACAGGCCAGAAGATCAAGAAGCTGAGCATCGTTGGATATTCTTTGGGTGGACTCGTGTCTCGATATGCGATCGGCTTGCTGCATGCTCAAGGATGGCTTGACAAGGTGGAGCCCGTCAACTTCACTACCTTCGCTACGCCCCATGTTGGCGTAAGAACGCCGCTCAAGGGGATTCGAGGTCATATTTGGAACGGGTTGGGGCCAAAAACGGTCTCCATGTCTGGCCAACAACTCTTCATGGTTGACTCATTCCGAAATACTGGTCGACCACTTCTCAGCGTTCTCGCCGACCCAGAAAGTATCTTTATCCAGGGGCTGAAAAAATTCCGTAATCGCTCCGTCTACGCGAACGTTGTCAATGATCGCACCGTCGTCTTTTACACCGCGGCATTTTCGAAAACGGATCCCTTCCATGACTTGGACAATATCAATATCAACTACCTCGAAGGCTATGACCAAGTGATCGTTGATCCGGACAACAACTTGCTGCCAACTACACCGAAGCAACCAGAGACAACCCCCTCTCGCTGGTGGAAGCAGCTCAAACAGGTTGTTTATGGAGTGCCATTTTGGGTACTAATCATCCTGGTTGTACCGGCCGCTACGACAATTTTCTTTGCGAATGCTGCGGTGCAAACATTCCGCAGTCGCCAGCGCATCAGGCTCCACGCAGAAGGCAAGAATGGCTTGCGCTTTGGGAGATACAAGGTGCCGCTGCTCGTGCAGGATGTACAGCATGCAATGGAGGAAGTTTTCGAGAATGTCAATGCGCGGCAACAGCCTTCTTATCTCTCGAGCGAGGAAGACGAGCTTTCTGATTCAGCAAGTGAGAAAGTTGGAGCCAAGTTGCCGAATGTTGACAGCGAAGCGTCCAGTGCTGGCCTAGGTCTTCCCTCCAATGCTCATCTTGACGAAGAGGAACACATTGCTGGCCACCACCACAAGCTGGCGTTGACGGACGACCAATTCGCCATCATTGATTCCCTCAATGCGGTGGGATTCCAGAAATATCCCGTCTACATTCACAATCACCGACACAGCCATGCCGCAATTATCGTCCGATCGCGCAAGGATGGATTCAACGAAGGCAAAATTGTTATGAAGCATTGGCTGGACAATGCATTTCAAGTCTGATCCAGGTTATATTCATTGTTTTGGAAAGCATTCTTTTGGGCGTCTATTCATTCCGGCTTGGAGGATGGGATATCGTTTTGGCGTGTGTCTTTTGTCCAGGAGCGAGCGTTATAATTATAGTAGATAAAGTACACTCTAATACTTAGACAAGATCATGCACCTGTATCACTCATACCTCCACGGGCACCTCATAAGAAACCCGACTGATTCCCTTCTGCCGGCTGATCTTGCGTATCGTGATGGGCCCGACCAGACGGGTAGTCGGCACATGCGTTCCACCGCAGGGATTCTGATCCAGACCACCGATGCTCGCAACACGAACAGGGCCATCCCTTAATGCACCACGGCCCTCCAGATCCGAACCATCTTCCACCCATGAGATCAAGATAGGTAAATCCTGCTGGACCAGATCATCGACTTTAGCCTGGATCAATGGCTTCTGCTCATTATACAGCAGAGCCTCGTATTCCATGCACGCCTCTTTGGGAAAATGATTGGCCTTGACTTTCTTCATCTCAGGGAAGAGGAGCTGCATCGCTAGACCGACGATGTGTCCTCCCGTATGCAGGCGAGAGTGATAGTCTCGTTTGGCACCATCGACTCGCTGCACAACACGCTGACCTTCAACAAACCAGGCATCTGGATCTGACAACTTGCCAAAATGCAAAATCCGTCCATCCTCCACCTTGCGGACCAGGGAGACTTCAAAGGTGGGCTCCTGGTTTGCTAGCGCAATGGACCCGGTATCGCTGGGCTGTCCACCTCCCTGCGGGTAGAGGATGGTCTGGCGCATGGTAATTGCGGAGACCTCTGGATCGGCGGTCTTGATCAAGCTCTGCTCATTTTGTGGGAGTGATGAGACTGGCTGGTGGCAGATGATATCTGTTGTCAAGGTTCTCAGCGAAGCGTCGTGTAGATACACTGCTTCTGTGGATGGAGCCTGGCTGAAGTATGAGCATAGCTACCTAATCAGGAGCCACGGAATGGGTTACTGTACCATTATACTTGGATGTATACGCAAATGGACCTAATGTTTGGGTGATCTCTGTCTTCTGGGCGACGGATATCTAAGTTCGGATCACAGTGACTCGATTTCACCCGGTGGGTCGTGGGTGTTGTGAAGGGCGCGTGGTTGATGCCCGGATTCTCAGGCCACAAGGTTTCCTTGAGCGACCAAACTCCAAAGGGCAAAGACTCATAAGTGATATTCTATCCTGTTCAGAACAATCAAATGTAAAGATGAAGCGATAGGCTACGAGTGATCCTGAGGTGCGCACCGGTCGACATTCTCTGCGGTGGTTTCCATTGTAAAGCGTGCTGGTCGAGGAGTTGTCCTTGCTGATCACAATGATCGGATCACCAACATGGGACTTACACCTATCAATCACGTAAGTACAAGTAGTTTTGCTTTTCAGAGAACGGCAAAAATCGCACGGAAGAAATGGGATGACATGCGTGGCACTTATTTCTCACTTCTGAGCCAACTTTAAATCGACCACCTCCACAACCCCGGGATTTGCCCCCGCCATCCTCGCCCCCCCCCCCTCTGGAACTGCCGAGTCCAACCGAGTCCCAGAACTGTACGGCCTAATAGGTACTCACCTCGGGATTTCCTATTCAGTCCATTCCGGTGACCCTTCCTCATGGTCTCTGATTCGTTGCTAACGGACAGGGGTGCGCCAATGGCGAGTCAATTGCAAACCTTGATGAAATTGACCAGCTTCAAGCGATCCTATCATTGTAGACTGGGTGGAATGTCTGCCCACAGTTACAGTGTGCCAATGTGCAATGCAGCAAGATTGGAAGGTAACAACGTTTTGGAAGTTCTGGGGTACGGAGGTGTATTCTCCAGAATGTGGATCGGGCTCAGTTTCTGGGGCAATTCACAAGGGTCGTACGAGGGGGAGGTGAGATTGGGTGGATTCACTGGTATCATGCAGGACCTCAAGGTGTTGCAGACCGACAGTGTTACCAAAAGCAAGGGATTGTCAGTTATCTCTTAGGTAGGTCGGGTAGACAAGCTAAAGAATCACACTTCAAGAGGCTACTATGGAAAGGAAGAAAGATGAGAGGTTCAGTCAAAAATTCTATCTCCATATCATTTATTCATCACAAGTGCCTTATAGCTCCAACCAATGCGAACCAAAAGCGAAGAAGAACCACGCCCAAATTGCAAAAGAAGTAATAAGACAGTAGATGTTTCATCTGAAATTTCAAACATTGGGAATCATTGTTGGTAGGCCGTGAAAGGGACATCAGGATGGGGTGGGAGATTGTATGATCCGGCAGACAATCCAAAGGAGAGACAAGGTACTCGGAAAAGAAGGATTCAACCAGCAGAGGGAAACAAATGATCAAGATCTTCCAATAGCATCAGACCAGAAGACTCAATTCTTCAGTCTGGCTTCGACAAGATCATCTGACAAACCATCTCTGGCAGGGCCTTTGGTGGAGTAGATCTTCTGTTGCTCTCGCTCCACAGCGAACTTGACCGCGTCCAGGACGTTGGTCACGATCTTCTTGGGTGGATAGCGTGGGATGGTACCTTCCTGCCAGACACCGGTTTTGACTAGGACGGAGTACCATTCATTCTCGGAGATCTCATTGAACTCGTTGGTGCCGCGAATGTCAGACTCGGGGGTATCGCCAACAAAGTAGACCGTTGAAGGTGGGTGGGCGATGCCATGAGAATCCTTGCGCCATTTCCCCAACAGTCTGGTCGCAAATTGAAATGTGCCCATTTGCGGCTTGCCAAAAGCAACAGTCTTCAACTCTTTGCCGGTGACGGCCTTGTAGAGAGCCTCCAGGGAGGCGCGTAGAGCGCCCATACCAATGCGGGAGTGCTCATGCGATGTGGACCAAACGACGTCGTTGTGGGAGAAATAGATTGGCGGGCCTTCGTCAAAGGTCTTCGATCGTGTGCCGAGTTTGCCATTCACGGACATGAGGCAATCCAGAATGATCTGCTGGTCACCAGCCCAGTCACGACTGTCAGCGAAGACAAAGATGGCTTCGATTTGAACCGAGTCCAGATCGAGAACTCGCGAGTTTTGGTATTCCTCGTCGGTCAATTTGCGGAAGGGGGTGGTGTCGTGGCGTGTCTTGATAATGTCGCCGGGCGTGATAACATTCCGAAATCCATATTCTTCGGCGACAATGCGACACTTCTCGCCTTCGCCACCGACCACCAGGACGGTGTCGTATCGCTCGGCCATCTCGCGCATGGGAGTGTGTCCGCAAATGAACTGACCAGGGTAGACTTCATAGTCGAGTTGGCGACTCAGATCCTGGCAACGTTCCTTTTCAGTTTTGCCACCTCCATTGGTCAGGAAAATGTATGGTCTAGCAAAGCCAGGTTAGTCAAAGATCGACCTTACGTTCAGGGGAAAATTGATGATTCAAGACTCACACTTTAACTCCATACGGATTCTCGCCGTTAATGTATTTCATAGCTTCGACGGCCTCGGGAATGGCCTGACCGCCTCTGATAAGGACGCCATCGATATCGAAGGCCAGAGCAAAGTCATCGCTAACAGTCATTGGTGGAGGTGTTAAAGGGGTAGTTGCTGAAGAGGTTTCTTCTTCTGAGGAAATGGCCTCTTCGTCCGAGTGACTTTTATCACTATCAATATCCGAAGCTACACGATCACGAGTGGAGGCCATCAAGTATTTTGGAGGCATGACGACGTTGGGACCACCATAGAGCTCGGCCCGATCGGCATCAAGACTGGAGAGTCGGCGGACCTTTTGGGTCCCGAATCCGTCGGTAGTGGCCATTGTGAGTGATGAACGAATAGGTAGGTCTAGCAGCGGACCCAATGCAAAATTTCAAGGGAATGTGCCGGTTCTCTTCACGGCAGATCGTAAGCGAGAGGAAAATCCCAAAGTCAAGTCCTTCTTGGACGTAGAGGTGAGCTGAAAGGTATCGAGTAAGTTTCACGATAACACAAATATCGTGATCAATATGCACACTGCAAGAGAGAGCAGAGAGTCATGAAAATCGTAACGGAAGCGAGTTAGAACAATGGAGTATGTGGGGGGGGGATCGGGGCCATTAATATAGCATCCTGAGGCGCTGCCTGCTCGCTTCCTTTGATGCCCCTTGCGCGTTCTGTTGTATTACAACAGGCCGACCCACTCCTATCATTTTGCTCAGACACACCCTTCGTCATCATCCCGCCTGTTTCCCACGGGTGACGCTCGATCGACCCTCCTCGAGCGTTTCGAAAGTGAAGTGTATCGAGACGGATCCACAACGACGTGCCTTGGGCACAGTGACCCATTCCCACGAGGTTGTGTGGCGGCCCTGATTGATCCGTCCGAACGGAGAAAAGACGCATAGTCTCCCGAGTTTACGGAGTGGAGTCTGCCGGACCCTCTTCGCAGTGTGTGAATGGACCGTTGACGTCGCGCGGAGAGAGTTGAGTCTTACCAGGATAAGCCTCCCGATGATGAAATGGCAATCACTGCTATCAATCCGGTTGAGCGAGACATAGACAGAAAGTTGCGTGCACGAATTCCCGAGCCGATCGATGCTCTTCTAGTTCGATGCTCGGTGAAGAATTTTCGGCGTGGCGGTGACTCGGCAGATGAAGAGTTAGTAGGCAGGAACCAGCCTTCTCGGGCAGCTCTTCTCGTACGCTTCTTGCGCCTCCCGCCATCAGAACTCTTGGGAATTTCCTTATTCCCGATTCGATGAACCAGTCCATGGCCCCTGACCACCGTGTCCGGGCCAATTTCGCTCAGATTGTCCTGAAAGGCCCTTTGGAAGACGTCGCTGGCCCTGTGTGGTCGAATCAAGATGGACCACCGCCTATCACCGCGGGGCAGATCGGGACATGACGTCACCAGTGTCCCGATGGCTTGCCCCACTAGACTTCAGGAACCGAAACATCATGCGAATTATTACTAACTGACTTCGTTACAATAATGGGTCAGTGCATCATTCTGTGGGCAACGGTACTCCTGCGGCCTGCCGGCAGACGCTGTTCCCGCCCTCGCCTTTTTGCGGCTGCAGTCGGTGGTGGTGACAAGGCACACGCTAACGCGAGCTGTGGTAGGTGGCGCCGCCAGGTTGATGCTGGATGCTACCTCAGCCCAACGCCTATTCGGCCCATGTGTCAAAGAGGAGCAAGCCACTGCTGCAGCCAACCCGCCGAGGAAAACATGGAGGATGTCGCTCATCTGGCACGAGGCTGTACTCTAATTCAACTTTTGAGTTCGAATACATGATCAAATACATCTAATGCAGCATTGGATACACCAAAAATGTATAGATACCAAGATGATAGATAACAGTCGACATGAAGCATACAATCGCCTCATCACTAGCCCAAAGCTAGCTTGATGGGTTGACCTGCGATGGTGTCACCTTACATGCAGCCGCAATCCCCGAGCTTGCTATGATACCCATTCGTGCGTTCGTCTTGAGAATCTTATCTCACGACGGGCCGCGATCTTGGCTGCAATGACCGTCATAGCTCTGTAGAAATGGTACTCGAGTGGTCGGAGCAGTCCTGTCCTGGGCTTGCAAGGGGGCATACATCCGGTTACGTTGTCTCGACCAGTGAGAGAGAAACCCCTTTCCTCGGTCCAAGCGCAGTACTCTGAACTGAAAAACTAAAACTAACAGATCGCATGTGAAGTGAGGAGTTCGAACACAGCCGTCAGCTAACATTACATGTCAACAAGTTCCATGAGCGACTGCTAGCGTTGCAAACGATGGAACTTGTTCTCGCTTTTCTGGCAGTCAGGTTACACTCAAGTGAGGCAACCCCTGGTGTAGCCTGACCATAGAAAGCACACAACAAGTTTTACTATGTCTGCTTGTAAAGAGAAGATCCTCGAGGTACTGGAAGGGACAAACAAGGAGTAGCATTGACCCGTTCGAGTACACCTTCCACCATCGCGCACTCTTTCAATATATCTGCATCCTACAGCGCATATCCCCATGGCCGTCCCGATTGTTGCTCTTTAAGTTAATTTAATTGAAAGATATCAAGGAGGATGCGGGCGAGGGTATGGGACGCCAACCCAAGATTTTGATGTGTAGATCTGGCATGTTGACCAGAACTGTTCAAAGCGCGGAATAACATATCGACCTGTAGGATCATGGCTTGCTGACAGAACTGCAGTGACTTTAACATAGGTAATACTTCACTAAAAGAATGAAATCCGACCTCATTCTAAAAACTCTATGCTAGGTCAATCGGGACGTTACTTCACCGGTTGGCTGTGAATACGGCTGCATCCTTCAGTTCCACCGGAATGCCTTGATCACTTTCTTGCTCCACTCAGCAGCGTCGATCCACGGGGGCGTGGTACATTTTTCATGTAATCATTCAGGAAGAAACACAACTTGTGAAAATGAAGAAGCTTCATGACTTCCCTCAGATCCCGTACCGAAAGTGTTTGAGCGGATGGCTCTCTCTGAGA
Source organism: Penicillium simplicissimum (assembly GCA_024706585.1). NCBI lineage: Eukaryota > Fungi > Ascomycota > Eurotiomycetes > Eurotiales > Aspergillaceae > Penicillium > Penicillium simplicissimum. The sequence continues at coordinate 5,020,714 of JAMZTW010000118.1, forward strand.
CGCCAGAGGTACAGTAAGTCAATGACTTCTTCCCTGTGGTGTTCGGACCAGACACCCTTTGACCTGATTGCAATGACAGCCTCTAGGCGGTGCAGGTGTGCTCCGTAGCTTTTCTTGAGAAGACTCTAGAGAGTTTCACGTCGAGCCATGAGATATACTCTCTGGCAGATGGGTGATGCTTGGATGATGCACCTGAGGTCATCCAAATTTAAGACCTGAGACAGGATGCTGATCAGCAGCTCCACAGGCAGGCCCTCAAGCGTCGGTTTCGCCTGCTGAAAAATCAGTAAAGAAATATTTGAGCATCATCTCAGGACGCACCATGTTTGAAAGAAGTCGCTGAGCTTTTGAATTGTGCTGTGAAGAGAACTGACGGGCGTTGTTGTTGTGGATTCGCCCGGGAGGTACCTTCCTCGTCTAGTGCTGACTTCAAAGCAAGAGCGGTCCATAGGACACTCCATTTGTGACGCCTTTAACTCTGCTGACTTGATGCTACTTCAACTCACCATGAACTCAATGACTTCTCTATACTTGGCAACAGTCCATCCCTTTGTCTTGAATGAAGTTGATTATCGCCGTGGCTTAGACTTTGTTCGCATTCTTTCAACAAAGCCTTTGTCTGATGTTGATGTTGTCTGCCTTCCGAAATTTGTCCCCTGCGATCTACAGCCTGAATGACTTATCCTATTACTATATTAGGTGACAAGATGATCATACTTAGAGGCCTCCTGTGCCATTGTCGGGCTCCAATCTTCGCATCCCTAATGTGGCGAGCGAAGCATCATCAAGCCTGTTAACATCCAAAGACTTTTGTCAAGATCCTCAACTATGTACCGTTGCAGTGGAAAATTATCCCGGTCACTCATTGGCCCTGGACGTGACACCCATCCTCTTGAACAGGAGCCCAAAGCATGGAAGGACTATGTAGCCCTGGGCGCACGGCAACAGCAGTGGATTGATCATCCCCACACACCTTGCAAAATCCAGCGGTCTCATCTCACGATGCAAGACCTCCATGACCAGGGCTGGTATATCAGTAAGCGACCCGCAGAAGCCGTAAACTGGCTTGACTCCTTGACTTCCACGAGCTCAAATCTCTTGATCTCCCTTGTGATCCCGCCAATCTAACCCGGAACTTCGTTGTCTACAGGTACGCGTCTGAAACATGGGGAGTGAAGGGAGGCGACTGGGACGGTTTCACGGGCCCCGGGGTTATAATCATATCCAACATAAGAAGAGAGCCGGATTCATCGTCTCCCCCGATGTCGGAAGTGACGAAAGCTGTGTACGAGAGAGCCTTTGACATTAATGGCCTCAGGTACGTCTTCATCAAGAATGTCATGAACGAGCAGACCGTCAGGTTGATCAAGGATCTTCTGTACTCCTCGGAGAGACACGTCCCGTGGCCGGGGAAATATGGACAGCGGGATGTATGGGAATGGAATACCCCCGAATATCAGGCTCTGCTCGGTACCCGTTTGGGGAAGATAGTGGCATACCTCATTCTGGGCTCGTTCGAGCGAGGGACGAAGAAGATTGCACGTGTTGTAACCTATCGAATCGGGAATTTGCCATGGCCTCAAATGCGGTTTGACATTGAGGATACCCTGTAGCAGGTACACGGGTGGTGCGTACATTCCTTCGAGAGATGCACGGCTTCTCATCACCTATTTCTTCTCAGAACGGCACGACTTACAAAAAAGACTAGATAAGAATGATTTCTATGGAAGGCTCTTCTCCGGATCGAGGCAAAGGATTGTAAATGGATAGTCCATACTTCTCTTGTACAGTGAACATGCTTTGCAATTCACCATTTCTATACGATAGTGTCTGTCATCACATGCCAAGTAGAAACACCGCTGAAGAAAGGCTATACACAATCAAACAAGTCAAAGCTATTGTACACGAAAGGAGAGTGAAAGCAGAAGCCATCCACCACAAGGACTAAGAGTATGTAGAAAGAAGACACAAGAAAATGAAAACCACAAATCACCACCCCCTAATCCACCCTCAATATCAAATCCTGGCCCCTCTTCGAAGGCGTCAAACTCCTCCCAGTCGCCGACAACCTCTGCGCATCAACATCCTGCGGCCGTCTCTGAGGACTCCGCGGATACAACACCGCGCCCGGAAACGCCTCTGACGGATACGGCAGTCCACCGGGACCTAAGGCAGTAGGCGCGGGTGTCCGACTGCGGCCGCGCTCTAGCCAGAAGTCCTCGGGACAATATGGGGCGACAACTTCGCTAAGTGGACGCGGGCTGCTGCGAATTTGGACGCGCTTGATGTCGTCGCGGCGGACGATGCGTGGTCGGGAGACTATTTCTGTGGCTGGGGAGAGGCCGAGGCCGTTGAAGGGTGGGGATGGTGTTGCTGGGCCTGGGCCTTGGCCTGGGACTGGGACTGGCCTGCCAGCTGGGGGTCTAGCTTGGCTTGGGCTGAGTCTTGGAGTTGAAGTCTGAGCGAGGCTTGGGTTGCCGGGGGACATGCCGCTCAGGATGCGGCCTTGTCCTGTACTGGAGGGAGGTGTGAGAAGGGTATTTGCGGAGTTGGAGTGGGAAGAGACGGAGCTGTTATGGCGAGCGCTGCTGGGGTTTGACGGCGGGGAGCCGCGAAGGGCAGTGGTGGAGAAGGCCGGGGCAAGTGTTCCTTGACTATGAACAGCCTGTGATTGGGGTGGTGACAGATTCTGACTTGCGTATGGTCGCTGCTGCGGAGTACGCAGGTATTTTTGGGCAGGGAAGCCGTTCTTTACAGCACGGGGGTTGGCTGGTAGCCCTGTCATTTTGCGTGGAAGCTCGGGTTTTTTCCAGCCGTTTGATATCCGCGTTTGGGGTTGTTGGAATTCATCCTCTTCGAAAAGCGTTTCCCCACTGGCAGGGCGATGACTCCATCTCAATGGCTTGGGATATAGTCCTGCACTGTGAGACGTCATCGGCTCCGTGAGTGTATTCTGTGAAGATCGTGTCGGCGTCGAAGTCTCCCAGTCATCTTCAGAGCTGACAGCGATACCGACTGGCTCTTGCGTTTTTGTCTTCTCTATATTTGGAACTAATATCACTGTTGCGGTGGTAAGTGGATTCTGCGAAACAGGCGTCCGAGCACACGGTAGCTCTGAGACTTCTTGATAGCCTGCAGCATGGCCGAGAGAGGGCCCCGTAGGATTTGGGTCTGAGCTTCGAGACGAACGACGGGAGGATGGACGTGAAAAGCCCGGAGGCTGAGACATAGCGCCTCCAATCTCGAAGAAATCATGATCGGAATCTGACCCGAGTCGGTGATTGCTTTGTTTCCATCGCTTGCAGCAAAAGAACACGGCCACGCCGATGATGAAGGAGCCGGCCACACCCGATGCCACAGAAACACCAATGACTGTACTGGAGCTGACATGATTCTTTGGACTTCCATCACTCGACGCAGATGAGGTAGTAGTACCGCTAGGAGCAGTTGAAGTGTTTTCGGTACTAGTTGTTGCGAGTAGTACGCCAGAACTTGATGATGAGGATAGGTAAGTGATAGTCAAATCACCGGTAGAGGAGGCAGATGTGGTAGAAGCTGGAAACTTTGAGGTCGATGAGTGCAATCTGGTCTCTGAAGTACTTTGAGATGTGATACTAGCCCTTGTTGCGTCGGTAGTCGTAGAAGTCAAGCTTGGAGGATCAAACGTAGTTGCTGTAATTGTAGCATGCGTCTCTGGTATAGCCCCCGACACCGGATCGCAGACATGATAGACACTATTCCCTTTGCTGGCGATATCCTTCTCTGCACAGAGTGCATAAAGACAGCTCAGCGCAGCTTCTCCCAGGGTAAGCCCGATGGGTGTTTTCGTTCTGCACAAACACTTGATATCCTGCCCAGACGAGCATTCATCGGATGTGTATTGGCCCTCGACGAAATTTGCGAGACATGTAATTGCACAATCTGGTATAACGTTCCAGAGACCATCATTCGAAGTATCGTTTGAACCGCTTGCTGAGCATAGGGCAACTAACGGAAGAACCGCAGCAAGTATCCGGTAGGCAGGATGGAGGAGCATTCTGTAACGCCTGTATCTCCCGCTGTAAGCTAAGACACTTTGCTGTCGTTTCTGGGAAAAGACTGAACCAACCTGTAATCAATCTTTTGTGGGAATGACTACCCTCGAAGCCATACGATCTTTGAAGTTACCATCATCAAATTCAGGAACAAAAGCTCGCAATGGAGAGGAGACGGCGATCCAAAACGAGAGGATTTTGAAAAGAGCCTAACCCCCCAAAAGAGCCCCAGAGTCCCATAATTAAACATCAAGTCTCTCAAGAGGCGCGTCCCTACGCGCGAGACCACTCCCATCAAGTATGACGCCCATCTGCCTAGCGGACCAAGCAGAGTAGCTCTGCGCCAAACCTGAAACACAGCCTTTGCGTTGGCCCTCGAGTAGGCGCCCAAATGAAACTAGATGACATCGTGGGGTTCCTCGAACGATCAGTTCAAGCGAATGATCATCGATCTGGGCTGTCCGATCTTCTCTTTGAGTGGCTGTGGCGTTGGCGCCTGCGATACGCGCCGGGGGGAAAGGGGCGGGCGCTTACTGTGCAGTGGGAGTCGGCTTCTGCGCTGGGAAGTGGGTACAGTTTCAGATTGGAGAAGATTTTTACCGATCATCTGGCCCGTTTTAATTGTCCCGAGAGGATTTGAGGGCTAGTTTAGTTTGAGGGGGAGCTGTTATCGACCTCGATATTGGTAGGAGAGAGACGAGAGACTCGCGTCAGGTCCTGCTTCCCCCTCCCCCCCCTCCCCGATTTCCTAGCATATCAAATCTTGTACCTGATGCGCATTATATTGCTACACTACGGAGTAGAGTGATCGCACTGCCGCCACAAGTTCTTGGTTACAAATATCCTGTTATTCATTGTTTGTCCAGTTCCTGGATTAGCCGCTTATGCCGATCACGGACGCACATGGCGGTTCCACCTGGGCTGTTATGGGAGACTACTTCAGGGGCAGTTTGAATGACTTGATAGATCGCATATTCTGTACAACTTCTACGCAAAATGCAGTTTGCAGCTTGAAGTTTTCAAATAATTGCCATTCCGTCAATCGTGAAAGCTAACCGACCCCCGGGCGAAGAAGCGCAAGCCCGCACAGGGTCATACAAGATGAGGTGGTATCATTTGAAAAGCAAGAAGGGGACAAAGACCATAGAAAGATGCAACCCGGCAAGATCGGAGACAAAGGAAATTAATAATCGGCAAGGTGTAGGACAATGCCGAGATTAGGGAATTATGGGGATAACAGCGATGCCAAGGAGAGGCGGGGGAGCTGCAGGAGCCAGGAGGCTGGTTCGTCGGACCGCTGCGGAACCACGCTGGCTCTGGTGATCGGGACATACTCGAAGCACCCGCAAGTTCAGACGAGCGTTCATGGAAACAATTGAGGCATGGAATGCACATCGCTTCACGGAGTCATCTTTCAGAGCATGATCGACCGGAGTAACGGACAAGCGGCGGTCGGCGGATCGGCTTGGCGATTCTAGTATTTGAAGATAATGTAGCTATGAGTGGGTTAGCGAGGAGTGCTTTGGTTGAGGGACCAAAGGGTCAAGGGATCGCCGCAGGGGCCGATCACGTACATCGCGTGGATAATACCGGGAATCCAACCAAGGATGGTCAGACAGATGTTGATCAGGAGGTCAGCACCGCATCCGCGCTCCAGGAAGACACCCAGAGGAGGCAGGATGATGGCGAAGATGATCTTGCAGATATCACTGTGAAATCAATTTCGTCAGTTTTGCTGAACGGCGCTCGCATGATCAGATTGGCAGTGCGACCAGCCGACTGCGCCTGCTCTAGGCAGCCCGGGATAGTCGGTCGGTCGTCTCGGGTACTGGAAGGTGATGACGACAGGGCTGAGCAATCGGGAAGCACTTACGAGGCAGTGAAAGGCATGGTGACGGTTGAAGCTGGGACTTCTGGGGATGGAGAGTGATGAAGATTATGAAGGGAGAGATTGAAAGGGTTGAAAAGTCGGGAATGCGGAGCGTGGCTCTTTTTAAAATGGAAGGGGCAGACCCAAAAGCAGGACAGAGAGCTGGTGGCTTGTTTCCTTAACAGAAGCTCTTTTCGATTGCGTCATGGCCTGCTCTGCTGTGGCTCAGTCGAGGATCTTCACTGGCGGTGACTGGTGATTAGGCATTTCTGTAGTGGGGACGCTGGCAGAAAGCAGCTGCCTGTGGCTCAGCATCTGAGATAAGCAGGGATGATGTCCAGACGGGAAGCGTATGTACTTGAATCATCGTCATACGATGGTATTAGGGTAATTCATGACCTTAATTGGTTCTGCTAGAACAAGATTGAGTTCACAGAGAGAGTTGAGTTTTTTTCCGGGTAACGTCCATACAAATTACGATAGTCCAGCTCGGCCACGGCCCATTTTACTCGACAGCAACGCATGCAGGATCTGCTGCACGTTCGTTCACTGGGCTCCACTGCTCCAGCCATAGGCCAATATCAGTACTGTACTCCGTACAGTACGAAGTCCCATTGCGAAGAATGGAAACAGGCCCGACTCCATTTCCAGATGGTCCTATCCGCGGCCTCCGTTTGCTCGTTGCCTGGCGAGTCAGTCTTGGCATCCTGGTGTGTGGCTCAACTCGATCAACACGGGAACTCACCGAAATAGCAAGGACCGAAGAAATGAGAATTGTGAATTTAGGAATATGTCCAGGTGCATGGTATGGATATCAAAATCACTCATCAATAGCATGGAAGGCAGTCTTCTCAAAGTAATTCCCAAGTCCCTTTGATCAAGTCATTTCAAATTTCTAGACGTGAGAGGTAACGGGTGCTCGTATTCCTTCCAACGTAATGAACGTACGGAGTACGGAGACACAAGTGTGTGACTCTCGGTCCCATGATAGCGTCGATCCTTGGCTGCATCGTGCAGGACTGGTATCGTCACTCGTGGCGCGACTCTGCCAGTTCCGACACTAACGGCCCAGCCCTACAGCGAACAATTGCCTGCCCCCCCCCCCCCCCACCTGCCAAGGCCCTACGCCAGCCTGGAGTCTCATTGGCCGCCAGTGACTTCACCAACTAAGTAACTTATAAGCAGGTTCGTGCAGGTTGCGAAGGTGGCTGAACAGACCATGAGGAGGGATAGTCCAAGCCATACTTTCATGCCCTGCAAGGATTATTCTTTCTGGCGTAAGCCTCGCGATTAAGCTGGAGATCTCGTTAGGGCGGGGCTCAAGGCAGGGGAAGGTCGAAACAAAAGGAGAGATAATGTACCCCAGAGAGAACAATCATACAGTAGGGCTCACGCTAGTAGTAGTCGGTCGCGTTTCTATTTTAATCACCCATCGTCTAATAGATATCCAGCTGCGGATCAAAATCGACGTCTTCAAGTAGCAAGCTCCACTGCGGCGCATCCAACCCGGGCGCTATAGCCGCAAACTCGGACCACAGCTGTTCCCAGCCTTCTTCGTTGATATCGTTGCTCAGGGTGATGGTGCCAGCCAAAGATCCGTCCGTCATCGTCGCAGATGGGGGCGGTAATGTGGCCGAGTGACTGGGGCCCGAGGATATTTGTGCCTCATTTTCTCCGTGGGCTGACTGGCCATGTGCCGGGGGATGATTAGGCGCAGTAGATGCAACTTGACTGGGGAGCTGCGAAGCCTGCGGCCGGTCTTTTTGGAGTGTGGACATCAGAGTCTGAAGATTCTTTTGAATCCCCTCCATCAGGTAATTCGATTCCTGCTTCGACTTCTCTAGCGTCTGATACGCAGCCAACACCTTGGTCTTGCGACTCTCCGCATCCGGCGCATGAGGATTGAAGGAGACGTCCATGGCCAGTATCAAAGCCGCGAAGAAGACATGGTGCATCACTGTCAGGAACCGTCCTGCTTTCAGTCCAACCTCCGGGCCGATCTCGTCCATTGAGCGTCGCAGCTCCAGTACGGTCTGGGCAGACTGAATGCACACTTTGTGGGAATATGCATACTTGGGGTTCGTAATGCCCTCCAAGTGATAAGGCCGGTGGAGTCGGCACAGCCGCGTGTAAACACCGAAATGGAGACTGATTCGTTGCCAGGCAATGGTAGGTCGCTTTTTGCATATATCCCGACTTTGCTCGATGCTGGCAGGGTCCAGCTTGAAGTAAACAGGTAAATCATTCAGGAATGTTTGAAATTTGGCATCAAGTTCAAGGATGGTATCGTAATCTGGTTCGGTGGATTCGAGTAATACAGGTGGCAGGGCGTCGATGACTTCCCGACACAGGGATGAGGATTTCACTCGCATGATGAAAGCAGACATGGAGGTGGGAACTGATAAAGGAAATTCTTGCTGGATACCTGTCGACGTGATGAATTCATCATCCGTGTTGCTGGGCAGATTCACATTCATGTGTTTAGGGTGAAAGGTGTATGACCCTTCTTGTGGACTGCCAAGAAATGACATGAGCCTGTGACGGTCAGCAGTGACACGGCGTATGAGAGGTCCTTGCAGCAGAACCTACCAGTCGGAGGCCACCATATTCCACCACAACCGTCTCTGAACCTCGATTTCAATCATATCGCATCCCTTCAATCGCCGCTCCTCGCGACCCTTGCACGTGTCTAGCCGATGGATTTCCATCTCTCGCGACATCAACAGACAACGATGCCGAAGAAGATGAACTTTGAGAGGAAACCCATCGGTGTTCATCAGCAGGTGGGCCATAGTACTAATGGCCACGAGAGAGGTTGTCGACGTTTGAATGAAGCGACGCGGGTGCTCCAAAATATCCAAAGCAAGGCGAGCATATGCCATGAATGCCGCCTTGGCTTCCTCGCGAGTTGACTGTAATCTCTCAAGAAGCTGTGGGGTCCAAGCCAAAGCAGCGCCAGCAAAGATACTGAAAAGCAGCATCAGATTCGCCGCAGAAGGCTCCTCACCCTCAAGCAGGCCCTCATAAGTTCTCTCCATCAATGCTTTGGTTGAAGGGATATGGAGAACACCAAACGTGGGCTGCAACGTTGTTGCAAAGTGGGTGAATAATTCTTTAGCCTGTCTTAGGGGAGGTAAATTTTGTGCAAAGTCAAACAATTTTGGGACCTCTTCATCTTGGCCCTGACTGACCAAGAGATGGCAGCTGAAGGGGGTAACGGAGGGGCCATTGGAAGCCTATCGGTGGTCAGTGTACTCGCGAAATGTATGTTATAGAAACACCATCGGCTTACCGAGACTGGTGTGTGGTGCCACATGCATTGACGCTTCTCAAAGGGCGCATGTGATGCATTTTGCCTCTTAGCCAGTGCTTCTTCTAACTTGCGGATCCGAAACAAAAGCTCATCCGATTGACTTTGGGATGGTTAGTCAGGAATCGATCAAATCGAACGTGCTTTAGCTTACTGTAAAGCTCGCTCCGTTCCAGTAGAATCTTCATATATTGTATTTCCACTTGGGTCCAACGAAGTGGGCTCCACCGATGTGTCGAGAGCACCATCCTCGGGACTCTGGCCGGGGTATTTGCATGGAATTTTCCTGATGTCACAGTTCGAGCAGGGTTGCCCACGGTCACAACGCCGCTTCTTCTCACGGCATGCGCAGCATGATAACGGTGGTCTGTTCCATCGATGAACGATTGCAATTGGATTACCCCTGTTGTCCCGTTTCATGTTGACAATACGTACGTTGTTTATGTGGAAGCATGTAGATCGGGAAGTCCGCGGACATCCGCGGTAGGGCTGCTCTTATAAATGATGAGACGGCCCCCAAAGAAAGGGCACGAATGAGACCGGCTCAAGAACGCCTGAGATGACCTCCACGGAGGCGTGTTCAAGTGTTTGTCCGCGGATGTCCGCGGATGAATTACCATATCAGGTTAGCGTGGTGTGTATTCTGTTACAGGCAAACCGAGTGTCCAACCAGCGGGTTTCATTACGAATACCTCCGCATTACTGACTGTCTTCGCGACTGGAATCTTGGGGTCAGAGCAGATCGGCTCCTCGGTCCAGTGCTGTGCTTAGCCTCAACTTCAAGGGTGACCGATTTGAATTTCCTACTGCCTGGATCTGGTCTGATTCATGTCAGTCAGGTTCAACCCTAACAAGGGTGCGCTGCGCGTTGCGCGCAGCTTACCTCGAGCTTCGCCGAGCTTGACCTACTCAAGCAGAGGGTATGCCACCAGCAGCTACCCTCCTTTTGCCTTCACATGGCTCACGAAAACGCCAGAAGCTATAGTGCGTGACCTGTTTCCTTGACCACCCTCGACCAAATGTACTGACAAATTTCTCAAGAACACACAAGATATTCTATCATCCCTTCCTTCCTCTCCGTCTCCGCTGGTCGCCAAAGATTCGGTCCCAGTACTCCTCGTCACCCCCAGTTTCGCGCATTGGCTCAATCCCTCCAATGGATTTCTCCCAGGACTGATGAGCAAGCTCTATGGCAACGGCCCCAATGCTAGCGCCCTCTATACTGTCGCCGCTATAATCGACAAGATTCCAAACAGGTCACCACCATTGGACAATGAGGAATGTGCTAGACAACTCGAATCTGAAGGCTTGTCTCTGTTAGTTGTTGATAAGGAGAATGTGCGAGGCAAAGCTCTGCCTCCCCGCCGTTTTGGAGGACCAGCCAACGAGGAGTCCGACCTTCTGATCTCGATTCAGAGCAAGTCCACAAGCCAGAGCCCCACAAGCTTTACCTACGAGGTCGGCCTACGTCTCGCAAATACAGTCTTCGTCAATGGGAAGGAATCGACCCTTCTTGGTGTGCAATGGACTCGTGACGGTACCCCGAATGAATATACCGTGGACAGTACGGTAGACCTGACAAGCTGTGCTGTTACGTCTACATCGTCGTCTACGGGTGCTAGTCACCTGGCACTCCCTCTTTATCCTATTGGTGAACGGAGAAAAGTGGTTGCCAGTATGGGGAACATCCTACGGCAGATCTCGAAATCGGTTGACCCGACTTCGACTGAGGCAATCCCGGCATCAGCGGAGCTGGAGAAGGATCTACCCCATTATATCAAAGAAAACAATATCATGGACCAGCGGGTTTCTGTTTGGGCTCTGGTTGAGAAACCAGATGTCGTGGTCGCAGACCGCAACGTGCCCACACAGGAGTACTTGGTACAATCCCTACGACACGGCGGTAAGCTGCACCGTGTTGTGAGCGGAGGTGGAGGATGGGGGAAGAAGCAAGGCCTTCTCTCCCTAGACCCAGAAATTAGCTTCTCAGCCTCTGCCCAGCGGGATGGACTGGTTGGTCTAGATCAACTCTTCCAACCCAGCGCGGATGCCGAACTGGGTTTGCCGCCATTCATTACAAAAGGTCTGGTTGGCGACGACCTCTCCCTGTTGTCGCAGGTCGCAACAGCTGGCGATTTCATTCAATTCTTCGTGGCGGTAGAGCCGACATGCGCGCAGGGAAGTGATGCCATCTCTTCAGACGGCAACATCATGTACTGTTTTGGGATGGTATCAAATTCTGAAGAAGTGTCGCCGTCAGATGCAGCGAATTTGAGCGACAAGATCACCGTCGTGCCGAACTCTTTTGGAGCCCTGTCTGAGAAGGCAATCGGATACACTCAGCCTGTGGCCCAAGGCGGAGAAACATCAGAATCCAGTACCAAGCTGGATATCCCGGGATGTCGGGTTATCTTGAACTCTGTATAATAGCCTCTTTGTACAATCAATGCATGTGGAACACTAGTAAAAATTCATTTCCTGGGGAGAATGAGGAGAAGAAGCAGCAAGAGAGTCAGAGACATGCCTAAGAGTTGACGTATCTACGTCCTGGTGGAGACCTTCGAGGCGCCAAGACCACGTGACCCAAGCACCAGCGTGGTGGTCTCTGACCTCGTAGCGCTCTCCATCCTCTCCGATCACAGCAACTTCTTCGCCCTCAGCTTGAGTCACCACATCTCGAGTCTCCCGTCATCAATCAAAAGCTCTAGTCTATCCTTGAGACTCTCTCTGACTCCGTTATACCGTTAAAATGGCCACAGAACTTTGGTACGTCGTCATCAACCCGCCTTCAGCCCCCCTGGGTGCTTGACAGCTATCGATGTCTCGTCCTGCTGTCTTGCCGGTTGGTATTTGCCAGCAATTCTGGATAGAAGCTAACATCTGTTGAATTTAGCCCCGTCTACGCGGTGAGTCTAGCTCCAGCTTAGCTTCCTTGATCCCGCATCGATCGACCCCGATCCGTTGCCTCCGGCCCCGAATAGCTTCCCCCTCCACCTCATTGGCCCTCCACATCCAAACGCGTACAACAACATTACTGACTCTTCGTTCCAGCCCTTCTTTGGTGCGCTGGGCTGCACGTCCGCCATCGTTTTCACCTGCTTCGGTGCTGCTTATGGTACCGCTAAGGCCGGTGTCGGTGTTTGCAGCATGGGTGTCCTCCGCCCCGATCTGATCGTTAAGAGTACGTCAAGCTCCATGTTTCGACAAGCTCGAGCTATCGCGATTTTCGAAATACAATCGGCTGACAACGAGACTTCTAGACATCGTCCCCATTGTCATGGCGGGTATTATTGGTATCTACGGCCTGGTCGTGTCGGTCTTGGTTGCCAACGACCTGACCCAGAAGCTTCCCTTGTACACTGGTTTCATCCAACTCGGTGCCGGTCTGGCTGTCGGTCTTGCTGGTCTTGCTGCTGGGTATGTTTACTTGCCCCCGTTGGCACCACCATTCAACGCTCTTCTTTCGATTCTAATCACTTTCGTGTACTACAGGTTTGCTATTGGTATTGTTGGCGATGCTGGCGTCCGCGGAACTGCTCAGCAACCTCGTCTCTACGTCGGAATGATTCTGATTCTCATTTTCGCTGAAGTCCTGGGTAAGCAGCTTTTGATCCCTCGCCATAATTGCAGGTGGATAGCTCTAACCGGATTGTACGGTATAGGTCTGTACGGTCTCATTGTCGCCCTTCTTATGAACTCCCGCTCCAAAGCTACTTGCTAAACGAGACCCGTCTCGCCGCATGCGGAACCCGAATCTTGGATTTATCGACCCGTTGCGGGATGGGCGATGTTTCGCTTGCGATATGCTCTTGCTCACACCCTCGGCTCGGACATACAGTGTGTCAGAATCAGGGCCAAATGCGATGCAAGAACGGAAAAGATTTCGGCTATGATAAACCTCATTTGATTCGGGAAACAGACCTTTTCTTTGTGATGATCAGTGGTATGTAGAATCGGGGAACAGCTATCAAGCATTCAATGGTGGAACGAGTTGTGGGTAGATATTGGCTTTTTGTTTAACATTGCATGAACGCGCTGGATTACTGTACTTTACACGGTTCTCGTCTCGATTTGGGACTGGATCCCCTTGCCCTTTTCATCTGCAGGTGGCACCAGAGCTGGTCAAGTTTTCTTGTCGGCTTCCAGGATGCGCTCTGCGGACAAACCCTCTCTCCTTGTTTTCTCTCGGTCTGGCTCTTTCTTGTCCTCTCTTTCCATTTCTGCTGGTCTGTCGGGCTTTTTGTATTCGGTATGATATAGCAATCCCGATTTGTGCACTACATTGCTTTTATGGTATTTCAATTGTAGAATTACAATTAGACGACTGCAGGACGACTGCAGAACATGGGATCCGTATTGGTGTTACCTGATCAAAGTCTTCGTTGTAGCCTCTAGCGCTACCCAACCAGACGAGAGAAACAGATCCCGAGTCCAAGATCAGCAAGGCGAAGATCAACAAACAGATTCTATTGAGAAATCCGCAATGCATGAGTGCCAACGCCACACAAGGAATCAACAAAGGTTGGCCATATAACCAATAGGCACCAACAACCGACTCGAACGGGGAGATGATGATTGGATATTTGATAAAGTATAGGATCGGACAAGGCCAGGACAAAGGCGAACAATAGAAAAAACAATCGACACATGTATGAAAGCCAACAAAAGGGAAATATATGCCCGTGAAAAACTCAGACAACACTAACCCTCAACCCAAGACGATGCAAGACGCAGGCCAAAAGATGCATCCGATGAAAAGAAGAGAAACAAAGGAAACCAAAATACAAAAGGCGGTAATAGTCTAAGCCTTGTCAAGTTTCCGTCTAAGAGTGCGTGTCCTCCGCATCAGCTTCTTGAACTTGTGCTTCTTCATCTTGATCTTGCGCCGTCTCTTGGTGCTGATAGCATGCATGGTCCGGTTGTGGCGCACACGCTCAATATATGTCATGCCGGAGGTTGAGTCAGCGGGTTCGTCAATGGTGAACCCGTGCTCGGGATCCTCCATATCGCTGCGGACGAAGGGGCCTGTGGACGCCTCGTAGGTCTTGCGGCCGTCCGCATGACGCTGCTCCCGGATGGTCAGGACAGTGGAGTAGGTGGAAGTCTCCTCTTCGGCTAAGGCTTCGGCCGAGGCATTCATGTCCATAGGGACGGGAGGAGGGGGAGGTTGGAAGGGCTGGAGACGGCGAGTATATTCCTCCACGGTCATTCCGGCCTCGGGGCCATCGAGCATACGGAGGTCTCCGTTGGCATCGGTTGTGAAGCTCTGATGAAGCTGGTTAAATGGGTCTTCGGACTCCACCATGACAGGCGCTGAGTTTTCCATAGTCTGGACGGTGGAGGAGAGGGTAAAAATGACATCGTCGGCTTCGTTCTTGAGGAACTTCTTTGAGAAGATCGCCTCGAAGGCTTCGGGAGTCGAGATTGGGGGGACCGTGGTGGTCACGGAGATCGGGCGGTGGATGGAGAAGAAAGATGCGACGTGAACATCTGTCAAGCCCGGTTAGCTATAACCAATCGACAGGAGCACACGAGAGAGAGAGAGAGAGAGAGAGAGAGAGAGAATATAGTAGAGCTCCAAGGAACTAACCATGCGGCTGGCGGTGCTGGGTCGAGGGGACACTCGGGAGCTTCGAAAACGCCGCATGTTGCTGACTAGCTTTCGAGGAGCCGTTCCGAGCACCATTCTCCTTCCCACGTCGGCGAGAAGACTTGCCCTTCTCGCCAGACGAGTTCACACCCTTCGCCGGGGTCGAGGTATCCATTCGGCGAGAGCCATCGCTGGGCGGGACCGGCGGTTTGGAGGAGGAAGAGGAGTACTGACGCTGGTGCACATGTCGGGTTGCGCCGAGCACGGAGGAAGGGATATTCTGGGTAGAACGAGAGAAGCCGGACAGAGGCGCCCATGCAGCCCGGCGCAAGGATGTTGAAAACATGGTTGGCGTGAGACCCAGCAACTGGGAAGACGGTGAAGATGAGTCTGAACCGGAGGCGAAATCATCGGGTCGGAATCGGCGTCTCTGATCATGCGGGCTTACGTAAGTTTCATGCCTCAGGTGTCATATCCGCCGGGAGGTCGACCTGGCTGGATCGACCTCCATTTCGGAACGACGATCATTACTATTCATTTTCTATCTACCTCTTGAAATGTGATTCTTCTAGGCGATTGAAGTACGCTATTAGCCTCAGACATTCAACGGAATGGCAGAGAAGGGTAGTAGTCTGACTTCATTGAGGAAGAGCACGTTGAATCAAGGAAATTGTGATAATACAGAGGCACAGTCGTCACTATAACACATCTGCAGGGACAAAACAAGTGGTATCAGCCTGCACAGTCAACAAGAAAAGGAAAATCGGATAAGATGAAATGAGAGATGCAAAAGAGAAAGAACAGGCACCATCGCTTAACCAAAGTGTGGCATTAGGTCGCGAAATCGAACGGGCTTTTTGTATGCAACGTAACCGACCCAAGGATTGTGGCAGAGAGACGTCGACTGCTCTAAAAGACGCCTCGTGAGAGTAAGAATGGAAGGGAAAGAGAAAGAAAAGAAAAGAAAATCCCTGAGGGGAAGTATGTCGGGTAGCAGATGACAGAAGGAAACGGAGCCGCCGAGGCATGCAACACGAACAGGGCTAGAGAGCTCGACAAGAAACTGAAATCAACTTCGTGGCAACAATGATTCATAACAAAGGCCACCGGTACTGTTTTAGATGCCGCTGCCTTATAGTATTAAGGTATGGAGGTTCTTCTGGATGATCATATCCTGTACCGAATCCATGGTGGCCTTCAGCAGAGTAGTGTCTGTGGCATTGGTTCGATGGATGTATATCTCACGATCGGGGATGCGGTTGATACCGCGGAATCGGTCGGAAAAGTATCGTACAGCAGCATCAAAGTCGGTGTTGGAGCCCGTGTAATCCGGGAAGTGTTTCGAAATGGAGGAAATCTCGAGTTTTGCCCTGAACAGATCCATCTTATTCAAGAAGAGAATGATGGGCTTGCGCTTGAACCATTCGCCATTGACGAGAGACTCGAACAGCATCATAGCTTCGTGCATTTGGTTCTGTTTGCGAAAATTGCAATGAGTGTTCTGTTGCGCCAATTGGACAAAAGAGCAAAGCTAGAGGCGCACTTACCGCGTTCTGATCTTCGACCAAGCACTGGTCGTATCCAGACAAAGCAACCATGAACAATAGACACTGTACTCCCTCGAAGCAGTGAATCCACTTCTTCCGTTCTGACCGCTGGCCTCCCACATCCATCATTCGGAAGTTCATCTGGCCAAGTTCGAACAATGTTTCCGTAATACCCGTTGTCCGAAGTCGTGCCTGAAGCATATCTTGATTATCAGGAAGCCAGTTGGGTGTGAAAATGCGATCCAAGGAGTCGTAAAAGCTAGGTGCGACGTACATCAGCATGAAAGTCGAGTCGTATCTTGACGTTGTGACTTACTAGTACAGGTTGTCATGCAGAGCGAATTCGTGTCCTCGAGCAACGGCTTTCTGAACGCCTGCGTCGTTCCACATCGCTCTCATGGCGTCGCGAATCCTCAGGTCTGAGAATGCCTCGTCGGACCCTACATCCGGCTCGGTGCCTTCTAGTAGTTCCGCTGATGTCTGTACGGACGAATTGATCAGTTCATCATCCGAACAGCCGCACAGATAGCGTGATCTAGAGTAAAGTGTACCTTTGTGGTTTCATGCTCAAAGTCGATGCTCTCGGATTTCATGATATCCAGCAGAACCTTGAATGCGATGACAATGTTCGAGAAAATGACCGCTCGTGTTTGATGACGCTCTTCCTCGGGAAACCCTCCACTGTGGATAATTCGCATTTGCTTAATGATGGTTGACTTGCCCGACTCTCCCGCACCTGCCGAGTTGGTTAGCACGTTTAGATCGCGGGAGACCAGAGAGCGGACATTCGATGCATATCACGCACCCAGCAGCAGGATCTTGATCGTCCGGTCCATCAATTTCTTGTCGTTCTTAATAGTTCGCTCGATACGAGCATTGCGCGAGAGAGCTTCCTTGTCCGCCTCGGCGGGTTTGGAATTCATGCAGCCCATGATTTAGGCTTGGGGGGCTATCACGGACGTTATTCAATGACCTTGGGACGCAGCTCATTAGCAAAGAATCAAAAAATCTCGTTGCGACTTGAAAACTCGACGCATCAACGGCGTCCAGGGCCGATCTGAATCAGGGATGGGGTAGTCTAGCGCCACACGGGACGAAATCCTGAGACCGAGACTCGCCCAGCTCGAAATTACGAGACGCCGTAAGATGTCTTTGGAAGTCTCGAAGCCACATCTTGGGTGCGCATACCTGAAATCCAAAGTTGCTTGTTCTCGTCGAATGAGCCACGCGACAAATCAAAGCGGCGGTATCCAGTATTCAAAGGCCTACTGGTGCAAGCTCTGGTCGATTTGTTCCCCACACGCAGGACCAGCCACGTTCTGTAGGGATTCTGCACTGCCGAGTTTCCAATTGGGCTAGATTATCCTCCGATACCAAAGAACCGAGTCCGTAACGTGGTAAGTGCGACGTAGGATCGCAGGACAATGTAAGGGCACGGGAAAGGCGAGAGACTGCGGCAATGAGGGGGCGTTATGGTACTGCGATTGCGAAGTGATGTCGATGCGCGGGGAGGGTTCCAGGATTCGAGAGCTCTGAGGCGAAGGTCTGTCGCTGACTCGATCGGTTTTGGTGTGAGGAAGTTCAGAACCAGGGTTTCCTTCAAAAGGCACCCCAACACGCTAGATGGCAAGGGAGGGTGAGGACCAGGGGCTGATGGACGTCACGAAGGGCAATCGTGAACCCGATGGCGAGAGGAGGAAGAAGCGGGAGGAAGGGAGATGGGAGAGAAGAGGTGTGGATTGGTGGAGGAAGGGCAAACAGAGCAAAGCGCATAATTCAGCAAGTCGCACCTCTCTGCCGTCTCACGAGAAGCCCAGTTGGGAAGAAGAGAGCAAAGACGGCCAGACCGTCGTCTTAGTACCTCTAATGGTTTATCGAGTCCGAGCCGTTCGACTGTGGAGGTCCGTCAAGGAATGCGTATTTGACATACGGTAATTACTCACGGAATATTGACCCGCCCGTAACAAATGAATCACCGGGGAAGGTTTTGCCTCTTTTTGCTTTGCACCTCGCTGCTCGTTCTGAAACTTCGAGTTTTGTAAGACATGGAAATCTATTCATTGATCTTGTGAGATCTGGACTTTCCATAAGGTACAGCTCGAGAGTATTTGAGGAGGCAGACTGGTACCAATGCTCACTCATACAGTCCTCCGTCTCCATTTCCGTTTTTCGTGCAGAGTGGTATTATTGCCCACTAATTATTCTTTAGCTGATTTTTGGAGGAAAGCGCAGAAACCACCTGAGCAGAGAGGATCAGAAAGCCTGAAAGGACCCTAGACTGATCCACCAGGGGACGGGGCCAATCCCCCTGTGTGATTTGCTCCAATAATACCACGAGGCCATGATCAGATACGCAGATTACTGGACTATCGGGATTCCTGCATGAGTACGGAGAGTAACTCCGTACTTCGTGCATCTACGAGCTAACCCATGGCGATTAATATGGATTACTTATTCCCTTTGCGGATAAGTTAGTTAGAGCTTCTACTTGTGTAAGTACATTTGTGCTCTGAGTTCAAGATCATCCTGTATTTACTTATGGAACTAGTGGGTTGAACTTGGTTCGCCTCGAACGGTAGGCATGTGTCTGCGTCTGTGATTAGTATTAATATTACGGAGTAGTTAGTGGCTCGTTACTAGAAGGCAGCTAGCCTCCGAGGCCTGCCGGGCACCTGTCAGGGCGTTAGGTTTCCAGGTTTCACGTTCCCTCGGATCGGTTCGATCGACCACTTAATTCATTATACTGATTGAACTGGTCGAGTCTATTTCGCATATTGCCAGCATCGTGAAGAGAGCTGGAACCATCGTTGCGAATGGCCTCGGTGCTGCTTTTCCTTTTTGCACCCGCTTTGGCACAAGCTTCCTACCTGAAGACACGAGCGATCTATCGTTATGGCGCGGCAGACTATTGACCTTTTGCCTTCCCGCCACGAAACAGAAGCAAATAGTCGTTCTCGAACTGGGGGAATTCTTCCTTTGCATAACGTTTTGCTCCCTTGCATTTTGCCCTGCTTTCCATCCAATGTGCACATGCCGACATGGAACGACGGTGCCCAGGTATTCCGTAACGAAATCTTGTCCAGCAGTGATTCAGTTCCTGCTGCGAAGAAACATCCCTTGGAACCATGTGCCCATGTGAAGTTCCACCGCCCCATCGTGTTCGGTGAAGCCATGATCAGCGTACGGTCAAAGGTGGATCTGTGGCGCCGCTCGTGGTTTTCGATGGTTCTTCGACTGCACGCCAAGCCACCATGCAGTCTGCATACTAGCGATCGGCACGAAACTGCTGAAAACGTGCTGGCGGGATAACTAGTTAGTTACATACTGTGGTTACATAACTCACGCAAGGAAAGTTCTGAAACGCTGGCGGAATCCTGGCCCCGAGGAAGATACGTGCTTGGCCAGGGCTTCGTACTGACGTCCCTCGTCCCCGATGCACTAGCTTACTAACTTACTCCTCATCATGCCAGCGTTTTGCTACCGAACTAACCATTTCCCAAACTACTAGTCCTCCGCAAGAGGTATCTGCTCCGATGACCACCATCGATATCGATTTTATGTACCCCCTTGGCCAGGACAAATCGAGCCGGATGAACATTGCCCCGCAGCCACTTCCATCAAGCCAGGTCCGCTTTTTCCTACCGAGGTCCACGATCTGCCTCTGGTTGCAAAGCCTCATGGTGGCTGGCGGCCGCAACTCTTTTTGTCCTCGAGGAGTCACATCCTCGTGACCCCTCTCGCGGCGGAGAGATTTGTCAAGTCTCAAGTTGTGCCCATTCAAGGGTTTAAATCTCACAAGGATGGCGGCCTTTCGCTTAGTAGTGGACATGTCAGAATCAGTCCGACCACTGATGGGAAAGGTTGACCCATCAACTTGGATAAAACAAAAAGTTCGGCAATACCGTAGTGGAGCTTATCATGGGCAGTCAAACTCCACACGAAAAACCAAAATCGCCCTCTTGGCCGTTCAAACCCGTGCCTACATGCCACATGGAACGAGCCTTGAATCACTAACGAGTCATGACATTCATGCTAAGTATAGACCCTGTCCAGTTTACGATCAAATATTGACTGAGGCGCTTTTTAAATGGCCAGGGAGATATCCGGGTAGAATACCCTTGAGTCCTAACTATCACTGAAACTCCCTGGCCTCCCTCGGGCCTCTACCTGTTTATCTCAAGTCCAACCCCACATGAGGCTTCCTGACTCGATATTCACTGTACCCGTGATTGTTGATCATATGTATGGTCTGTTCGCTCGTGGCTGTTCTCCACGTCCGCGACCCATCAAAACCATGCACCAAAGAGGAGTCGAGGACTGGCTTCCCCTCGGTTCAACATTTCCGGTTTCAAGCTTCGCGGTCAGACCGCCATGCACGCCGTGATGAGCCTAATGCAGGGGCTGATCTCTACTTCGTACAACTACATGAGTGCATGGCGCATGCTAGGCTTTAACATAGATTCCCCTACTGAGAAGGCCATGCGGGTTGGATCGACTACTTATCACCCCGATCTGGGGAAGCATGACTGTCTCCGATGGAGCACAATCCTTGTTTGGAGTTGGAGCTCCCATGCATTGCTGGAGCTGACGAGGCGCAGGAGGTTACAGTATTTCCTTTGCAAAAAATGCATATGACAGCGGGACGTAGAATGGCAAGATACATGACTTACAACATCCAGGCCAGATTTAGGAGACATTTGCTCCACCCAGCATGGACATTATAGTCTGCTCCAAGCGCAACTCATCTCTGTGAGGCTTGTTTTCAAAAAGAAAAGCCAATCTATCATTATATTCGTTCGTGAGGGCCCTATGAAATTTATCAAAAGCATGGAAGTTTGTAGAAACAAAAATACAGCCCGGAAACATGGAGGATTCTTGGAAGAGCACGTTCCACAAATTTACACCAAGATTATGCTAAGCTCTGCCGTTCTCCGTAGGTTCCGTTCCCCAAAGTGACGAGTCCTGCCCTTAATTCATCTCTAGCGCCCGCTTGAAACCTGGTTCAAGCTCCCAATAGCATTCTGCAGAAATGAAGGCTTTGCATCTTATTCGCTACCCAACAAGTTTACACCAAATACCAGGAGATGCATCCACTCATATGGGCCTCATTGGGCGAGGAGAGCCGGAAACAAGAGGATTGTTCGATGCGTAATCTTAATTCAACGGCGATCACCAGTCGTTGATTTCGGTCCTCACTCCCAAATACGTCGAGGTGCAAGAAGAAAATCAACTAACTTCGACACACGGCTAAAGTTTATTTACCACATTTCCAGTGGACACTATGTTAGTATGCTATGTAGAGGGCTCTGGCGGTCCTCATCGTGGGCGTGAAATAGACCGAAGAGAGCAAGTCCAGACCATGGAAATATCGCAAGTGTCCATCCTTATGGCGATTTGAGGGGTAAGAGTAGACCTGTAACTTGAAAGTAAAGCCATCACCGTTGGGAAAAGCAAGTCCAATGAGCAAAAGTCCCAAACGGTTGTTCAGTGGAACTTAGCAAATTAAACCTTGTCGATCAACATTTGACAGCGACACAGACCCTGGTCTTCAGCCGTCAGGGGGGAAGCATGCGGGTCTTCGGGATTTGCTCCGGCGGATGACGCCCAACTTGGGACTTCTAACCCTGGCAAGCTGCGAAGCTGTCGCTTTTCCAGGAGACGGTTGTTCTCGGAGATATTTTTTATTCAAAGTCTAAGCAACCCTCGTGGCCTTTTGTTTCTATCTTTAGATTGGATGTTGGGCATGGAACCTTCCCGAGTCGCCGATGCTGGGGTTAGAAACATCCATTAGATTAGGTGCCGAAATCGGTGCTCGCTCTCTTGTGAGGTAGGTGGAATTTCTGACTTGTCACTTTGACACTTAGTGTAGAGCTCTGAGGGAATGGATCAGGTCTGCCTTTTGGTCCGGCTTCTTCGTTTGCCCGCGCAGGTTATGGCGGATATAGATTCTGAAGCCCTTTTCGGTGTCTCCCTTCCAGAAAGTACCTGTTGTGCTATTTACAGAATTGGGGATGAACAGTTCTCCTGTCCTTGGCCTTGAGAATTCCGCCAACCTTAGTCATTTGAGTACCTATCATACAACCTTTAATGCTGTGTTGAATGTATTCTTGTCGGCTTGGCAGCACTATGGAATACGGCATACTTGGTTCGACATCCATCACGGGGCCTCGTACTTGGGGTCTAGGTGAACCATCTTTCATTCTAAGGTACATCAATGAAGTGTGGTGAAGTACCTAATATCATCCAATGAGATGTACAATGAGGAATAGAACTATGTACCTTATCATGGACTGCGCCAAGATGTTGTTCCATGCTGAAAACCCAACTAGCCTTGACACCACAGCGAAATCCTTTTAGCATTCATCCGCGACTTGACTTCCTCATGATTGATCCAGTACGGCCAGTGTTGGTTAGGTAGATATGAACGGCTCCGGTTGCACGGCATGATACACTTGTGGGCATCGTTGCGACTCGCCGGGGAGCGTCGTTCATTATTCATCATTTCGAAGCTCAAGTCCCTCGTTCGGCAACGCGATGGCCAATCTGGCGCTTGGATGCTATCGTTGACCGCCAAATTTGCTGCTATCTACCTATACCTACATGATATAGTGAAGTCACCCATCCATTGTAATACATGGTATACTCATGCGTGGATCCATGAACGGGGGGTAATGCGCAGGACAAATGAGATATCCTAACTTCCAACGGCTCCGTGACATATATAAAGTTCTCCGGACCAGCCCTGGCCATCATCCATGTCTTCAAGGGGTCGGTCACTCACGGTGATGGGTTCATGTCTGTTACTCACCCACTGCTTCTGAGGTAGCTGAGAATATTGTGATACAGCCTCTGAACCAGTCATATCTGCAAACCGCAAGGGCCATGGCAGTTGTGTAGCCGTGTCGGTCCTTCCCAAACGGGCGATGTCCCAAACAACGGCTGACTCATCGAAAAGGGCGGGCAGGTGACGACATTCATCCCCTCAAGCCGTGCGGAGAAGGCACCCCATCCTCTTGCAACCGACAACCACGGATACCAATCGACAACCAGGGACTATATTCACAATTCGCTTTCTGTCCTGACTGTGAGTCAGGTGCTTATCCATCATTATGGCCCAGCCATTCCACAAGTTCGTTGACCTAATCACTTCAATACGATGGGGAGACATTCACTAACTACCAATCCAGCGACGACCTTAAGGATGGAGCGATATATCTCAGCAGTGTGGAGATTGAACAAGCGGAAGGGCTTCTGAGCGATGAGTATGGGTTTGAGAACAATGTCTTTGTGCAAAGCGCGCCAACGACTCGTCGCTGCTGTAAACAAAGAGCTCGCCTCTGCATGGCGAAGAGGCTCGTGACGATTGGCTGCATGGGTCTTGCTCTTTGGGCCGTTCTCCGAGGCTTCTCTGGTAATGATGCACAAATCCACTGAGGATAAGATGATATATTAAATGTCCTTTATCAGAAACGCCAACCGAACCCACCGAGCCCTCTTCCCCGCATGCAGAGTCACGCCCAGCCATCTGCCAGACACCGGAATGCATTCATGCAGCGTCGGAGATACTCTATAACCTGGACCCCCAATACAAGGACGTTGACCCTTGCACAAACTTCGACCAGTTCGTTTGCGGTGGATGGCGGGAGCGACATGATATGCGAGCCGACCAGGGCTCAATCTTCGCTGGAACCATCATGGCAGAAAATTCTCAAACCAGACTGCGCCATATACTAGAGCGTTCAGAGCCTCCTGAGCAGATTGATGCGAACAATTTTAAAAAACTCAAGGCTGGATATGATGCTTGCTTGAACGAGTCTGCGATCAGAAAACGTGGTACCAAGCCCCTGGCTGATCTGCTTGGGGAGCTGCAAAACGTCTACCCTGCGAGCAGTGAACTTGTCTCTGGCGCAAAAGACCATTTGACCCAGGCAATTCTGTTCCTCATGCAGTCAGGCGTCGATGCCTTAGTATCTTCGGGCGTGTCTGTAAGTCTCCCAGTTCATGCACACGGACCAGGGTTGGTCTACATGCAACATTGGCTGATGAATTTAGCCTGATGATCGGGATCCTGACAATGTGGTGATCTTTTTATTCCCTCCTCGGGAGATCGGACTCCCTGCAAGGGAGTACTATAACAATACTGAGACTGTGGCCGACTACACCCAGGTCTTGAAGCAGGTTATCGGAGGATTCGGGGGAAATGACAAGATCGCCGAACATATAGTTACCTTGGAGAAGAAGCTTGCGGACGTGACCCCAGACACTGCAACTCAAGAGGACGTCACCAAATACTACAACCCGCTCAGTATCAAGGAAACTGAATCCTTGGTCCCTCAGATCTCCTTCGCAGACATTATCACGGAGCTGGCACCGCACGACTATAAGAGCGACCGCTTGATTGTGGGATCACCATCCTACATGAAGGCTTTGTCTGATATTCTGAACGATGCGTCCCGTGAGACGGTGTCGTTCTTCTTGCAGTGGAAGCTCATCCAGGCCTACTCAGGTATCATTGAAGATGAGACCATTATCCCTCTCCGTCAATTCAACAACAAGCTCCAAGGCAAGGATCCGCAAGCAACCGAAGAGAGATGGCGCAAGTGCCTCAGGCGCATGGATCAAGGTCTCGGATGGAGCTTGAGTCGATTCTACATTCTTGACTCGTTCTCAGAAGAATCGAAGAAGCTGGGCGACCAAGTCGTGTCTGATATCAAGGAACGATTTATTTTCACCCTGACTCAGACGCCCTGGATGTCACCTGACGTGCGCAAGCTGGGTATCAAGAAGGTCGAGAACATTGTGCAGAAGATTGGGTACCCGACCAAGAGTCCGAATGTGCTGGATGCACACAGTGTGGAGAAGTATTACCACAATCTGGATGTGTCCAACGACAAGTTCTTCGAGAACGAGCTTGCTGTCGCAAAGTTCGATCTCCTAGAACAGTGGTCAAAACTGGGGAAGCCAACCAACCGCGATGAGTGGGACATGACTGCGCCCACTGTAAATGCCTACTATAATCCTCCGGGGAATGAGATCGTCTTCCCAGCGGGGATCATGCAACCACCGGCGTTCTACGGCCCTGCTGCCCCCTTGTATCTGGCTTATGGTGCCTTCGGTGCCGTCAGTGGCCATGAGCTCTCGCATGGTACGTCAATCCCCATCAAGTTAAAGACGTAATTTCCTTCCATGTACTAGCATCACTGACCAGCTGCAGCATTTGATTCCACCGGTCGGCACTACGACGAGACCGGAAACTACACGAACTGGTGGGATGACGACACCGTCAAGGCCTTCGAGGAACGAGCGCAGTGTTTCGTGGACCAATATTCGGCCTTTACTGTTGAAGGCCCTGGCGATAAAGTCCTCCATGTCAACGGCCGGTTGACTTTGGGCGAAAACATCGCTGACGCAGGTGGCCTCACAGCCTCGTTCCATGCATGGAAAAAGCATGATGACAAGTCTCCTGATCTTCACTTGCCAGGCTTGGAGGACTTTAGTAAAGAGCAGCTATTCTTCATTTCGTATGGAAACTGGTGGTGTGGTAAGACTACCAAGGAGGCTGCCGAGCAGGCAATCTACAACGACCCGCATGCGCCTAAATCGGCGCGGATCATTGTAAGTTTGACCCATCATTATCTCGATTCTTGAAGAACCCCAAAGCTAATCACGATTGCAGGAAACCATGGCAAATTCACGAGAGTTCAAGGAAGCATTTAGCTGCCCGGAGAAGAAGCCCGTCTGCAAGCTTTGGTAGATGACTTCTGGGCTGTGCCATTACAGGGAGCTGTGCTCTGAATTTTGTGGAATTTTTGTGCTGAGGCGTCTCTGGATTTTGTCGAGTATGATTGATTTGTTTTGTATGCATTTTCTCATCCTCCAAGGGATTGGACTGCTTCCCCCCTTAGCCCTTAGGATATCAATGCCGCAGCATCCATAGCTATATCATACACATTCATAATCAATTTCCGTTCGTCCGATCCTCACCGATGCGAAGCATGAACTGTAAGCTAGACTAAAGCATCTTCTCCGCAAGCTTATCGTGCAGCTCCTCCACCCACGGCGATCCCTGCGATTGCTTTTTTGAGTTAGCCCAGTCGGGGCAAGTAACAAGATCCCGTGTCCCAAGCGAAACTCTCGCAGATCAGGAGGAAGGTGCTGGTTGACAGAAGATCGACTCTTTAACTGTGACTGAATTTGGATCTATCTGTCCGTCAAGCGATGGACGACTCCGTTCTTTCTCCGTCTTTTCGCTGTTGTCTCACAAGAAAGCGGCCCTGCAAGTAACTGCTTCGTCCAGGGAGCGAGTTGCTCGGGTGACGATCTCGAGGAAAGATCATCATGTGAAAATAAGCCATGGACTTGCAAATTGCGGCTTGAGTTGCCAACCACCTGACAGTGCTTAATTAAAAAAGACCCCAACACCGAATCGGCCTCGGCTTGGCATTGGCGGCTGGTGGAACCGCCGTAAATTGAGAGACATTCGTCACACAGATGACTGATCAGCATCGCAAGAGTCCCAAGGTCATGAGCCGAGTGCCGTGTCAACAGTGCCATTCCCCATCGCTGGCCTGCCTGCATGAGACATCAGTAACTGCAAGCACTGCGGGCCGGCCATGGAACAGGTCCAAGAGGCTGCACAGTGCAGAGTGCAGACAGATCAAGAGCTGAGCTCCATCTATCATCTCGTCGGGGATCCAGAGTCGCGTCACCCTAACCCGACTAAGTGGGGATGGCCTAACGGCGGCAGCAGAGGCCAACCAGCGGGCGCTGGCACAGCCCAAAGAGGTTCGCTTCGTCAGGGCGAATAGGAGAGGCTGGTCAGACGGGGCGATGACCTATCAACTCGATTGTGGTGCCATTCCGGATCGCTGTCGAGTTCCCTTTGTGGGCTTGTTTCCAGCTCATCACATCTGGACATGATGACGGTGGACACTTGAAGGGGGGAACCTTTGGAGGGGGTGTTTTTGCTTGTATCTGGAGCTGGATCATGTTGAGTAACCCCCCCCAGAAACGTCATCATTTAGATGAAGGCCAGGTACCAAAGTCAACCAAGTTTATGATGTCCAGAACCAAGGGTCATGAAGTAGTCTCCATTAAATCTTAGTAAAAGGAGTAGCCTAACTTAGTAGGCAGTGGAAAGGAGAATTGGGTCAGGGGCCGTGGCAAGAACGGGGTTCAGGCAGTTTTACCCAGCGTTCGCCCAGTTCGCCCAGTTCCGCCGCACCGGGTCACTTCCCCAACTCCACTACGTGCAAAAACAGAGCTGTCGCTCGTCTTTCTTCCACACCCTTTTCCTTGATCCCCCCCCCAAAAAAGAAAGACGCTCCAAGAGCGCCCGGTCATGTCGTGCAAGCGTCATCTCCGATCCCGACCTGGGCTGCTGATGCGTTCTTAAAACCTTTGAGAACTACTAAGCCGACAAAGTGCCTTCCCCTGCTGGACCTTCGGAGCTTCTGCGCGACGCGACGGAGCGGTTCGCCGCAGAGCTGGTGTTTGATAGCTCTCGCGAATCGCCCGCAATGGAGCCCCTCCCTTCGGCCATCGACTCACCGGCCCATTCCAGAGACAAGTCGGCAGAGTCCCAAATCCGTATCGATGAGCTGCCGGCCGTGAACCGAACCCGCCATGGCGGACTCTCCAAGAATACGACATCAACTCTTCGCCGCGCCAATACGGTGGCACAGAGTGGGAACCTCATTAAGAGAAACCTGGAACTGAAGGCTACACGAGAGACGACCGGGACGACCACAGGAATACGTGCTAAAGATAGCCATGAAATGTTACGAAATGCCCCATTGCAGCGGTCCAAGACCCAAATACACCGATCCCCGCTGGAAGCACGTCCAGCTGGACGCAAAGCAGGTCATTTTACGGTTGGAAGTGTTGGCCAGAATGGCAAGATCTTTCTCAGGTACGATCGCGATCGATAATCTCGGCAACTGGGTCCTGTGTCGCACACCGTCTAGTATAGAGCTGACAATGTCCCTTCTATGGCCAGGCCGATTGCAAATCCGCCGCAGAAAGCCCCTTCAATAGTTCCGTTCTCCTCCATCGATCAAGTGACGAGCAATCTTCTTCAGCCGCAGAAACACGCGCCAGTTCGAGATGACCCGTCTCGATGGTCGAGTTCGCAGCTATCTGAACTTCGCCCACGCGGACCCCCAGGCAATGACAACGAGTCCGTCTTTTCCGAAGCACCGTGGCCCGAGACTACCCTCCTTCATCTTCCACGAGCAAACTCGTTCTCCACGATCTCAGAACATCAATCGGTCTCGGGTGCAGGCAAGCGGGGAGAGTTGCGCATTGTGATTGACCGATCTGAGGATCGACCCAAGTCGGCGGGCGAGAAGACCGGCGACTCAACTCTAGCAGTCCCTATCCCCCACTACCGGCTCGGTTCTCCACGTTTCAACACTGAAGGTAGTGCAATGCTGCATAGTTCCGTCTACACGCGGACCTCAATGTCCGATAACTTTCGAAACTCGACCTTCTTGGGGGGCATGGCAGATCCTTTGCCAACTCATCTCCAAAGCGCCTACAGCAGAGATTCCTTTTCACGAAACCGGCCCTCTTTTGCAGTCTCCCTTTTTTCAGGGACTGGGGCTATAGATCTCAGCCGAGCTTCCCCCATCCCGAGAAATTCGGTGGTCTACGAGTTGAAGGGACCCGTGGAGCCCTCGATTTATGAAGCCTTAGTCTCTGATATGGATTGTGAATCGGTCGTGCGGTATATTCCCGGTACTAAAGATATAAGTGCAGCTACGCCTGCCCGCATCGTTGCACAGATCTCTTCCGAGTCGTTCATGGACTATGAGCTAGTGTCAGACTTCTTCCTCACCTTCCGCTCATATCTTTCCCCAAGCCACCTGCTCGCGCTACTTCTTGCACGTCTACGATGGGCAATCAACCGACTTCAGGAGGATGGACGTATTATTCGCATTCGGACCTTTGCAGCACTCCGTCACTGGATTCTGAACTATTTCGTTGATGACTTCGTGGCGAACTTTGACCTCCGAGCCCATTTTTGTGAGACCATCAACATGCTATACACCGACGTCAAATCACGGGAGACCGGCGGTATGAGCGATTTGAAGATCCTCATTGACTTGAAGCGGTGCTGGAATGGCAAGTGCTCCGTTTATTGGACGGCCACGGAATTCTCCCGTGGCTATAACGATCCCGATACCCCCATTGCCCCGGGAAGCACCCAAATTGATTTGCCCCCCGCCAATGTCCCTCACCAGAACATTCCTTCGGAGGGGAGCGGTCCCCATGCGGAGACAAAGTCCCATGACAGCCTGCCAGTGTCAGTACAACATGACCGAAATGATTCCGCTGCCACCACACAGAGCATCCCTTTCTCTACCAAGAGTGAGCAGAGCTTGGTGGCACTCTCTTGCTCGTTGCCTCCCAAGTCTCCCAAGCGATTGTCCACGCCTTACTCAAAAAGCAAAGCACCGCGCCCCGTACCTGTGGGCCTTCCGAAGAGTGCGTCTTCTCAGGATCCGCCTCCATCATCACCAAAGCTGTCACGATACCCCTTCCACGGCCATGCACATAAGAGAAGTGGTAGTTTCTCGGATTCCGTGCGAGATGATCGCGTGCCTATGTTTGGCGTGGAACCGGGCTCGGCCAGACCTGCTCCGCAAGAGATCCTGGACCCCGTCAGCTTTATTCGTGGGGCCTTGTACCCTCCGGCAGAATCCTATATGACGATGATGGCACCGGACTCGCCTCCTCTGGCTCCGCCTTCCAACTCATCAAATCCGGACCGGCGAAGCATCCCAGATGGTGGACCTAAACCCGGACCAACCAATTCTGGGGTTAGAACTATCATCGGGTCGATCAAGCGAGCACTTCACACAAGAAATGGCGGCCAGAGTGTTTCTGCGCGCATTGCCAACGCTTCTGAGGCCATCTCACTCCCCTCACGTGGAAAAACGTCTGCTATGCCCAACCATATTGCACTGGGATCTGAGTTCTATCGCGAAAGGAAGATGGCTGCTGGGCCCAAGCGACCAGCTCGGATCGACTTACTCTGCGATGAAGCACTGAAACAATACCGCCAGGCCATTGGTACACACGAGGCCCAAAGAGAGACGACTCCGCAACTAGCAGCTGCTCCTGGCCTGCAAAATGCCTTGTCTGATGCTTCTGCAGAGGCACCTCCCCCATCGGCTCTCGAAACCCCCAAAGCGGATGGCTCAAAGATCAAAAGTGGATTGACTACAGGCAGCGGCTCCATCGTGATTGTAGATGACACTGGGTTTGAGTTTCCCGTCATGTCAGGTGCTGTGCAAGGCTCCGAGCCTGCCGTTGCCGATACCCATACTCGCTCCAATTCTGATAGCAAAGTGGTCTCAACTATGTCGAATTTTCAGTCACAGACATCAGTGCCAGGAGAAGGAGAATATTTGCTTCCGGTTTTCTACAACGGCGTTGTACCAGAGGGCAATGGCCCACTCTCACTCCCCTTGAATCCCTCTGAGCCTCTTCCGCAGCGGCGGTCCTTCTCAACCGAACGCCAAGCTACGCACGCTAAGCGAATGTCGCTCTCCCTTCGCCTGCGAAAGTATGCTTCCTTCCAGAGCGGAATCTCCAAGCATCGCCTGTCCATGAATAGCGATGCTAGCAAATCCAACGCCGGCTCAATTGCCACCCAAGAAGTCGCAGATAAACCGATCGGCCCAGCTCTTCGCCGAAGGCCCGGCGGGAACTTGCGCCAGATGCAGTTTGTAGACGAGTTGGAGCCTGCCTCTGGTCGTGAGTCCTTCTTGACCACTGGCTCTTTTGGCGAGTCTCTGGCGGAGACGACGTCCACAGCCAATTATAGTATCGAACGCCCGCCATCGGCTCTGATCCCTCCAAACCCTCGATTCTCTTTGGTTCAAGGGGGCTCGAATCGCAATTTGCGGCGCTCTTTCGAAGCCGCCATTGCTCAATTTGCCCAGATCCCGGATGACGACGACGGAGGCATTGAATCAACATTGCTCAAGCTCGAGGGCAAGTGGAAAGGCCCGGGCAACAATCACGAAGGCAGCAGAAATGACCTGAGCCTTCACCTTGGCACTGACAGGTATGATAAGCCAGGCTGGGAAGTACTTTCTCGGCGCCGACAAACAGATAGATCGGCCTACTCCACCGTTGGGGGGAGGCTCGCACCGCCTCGACCCTACTCAGATTCCGTGGCGGAGTCTGAAGAGTCTTACAACTCCATCCCTCTTCTGGAGCGAGGACTGACGGACGAGTCGATGAAACGTCCGCCTACGGGACGAACCCACCTACCTGATGCTCATGGTGCTCCTCTCAGTCTCATTTCTAGCCGTGATACATCTGAGCTGGCATCATCGCATCCGTCGATTCAGATCATCCAAAGGACCGAAAGTATAAGCCGTATCCCCCATGGATCGACAATCCCTGAATTTGCTTCAGGGACGAGCGGTCAGAACACTCCTAAGCGTCGGTCAGCTCTGTCCTCGGAGTTGTCTGTTGACATGATTGATTCGCGTGAGGTTATGGATGGTCGACTGTCCACGGATACTCGCAGCATTACCGCTTCGACCGTTGATATCCCGCCTCATCCGCTAGCACATCCACCTTCGCCTCCGATGACTATTCAGCATCCGCGCTCATTTGGATCTTCTGTTTCGCCCTTGGATAAAGTGCTGTTCCAACCCCAGCCTCTCACGCCTGAGACGTCTCCACAGCATCGTGACTTAGATATGGCCAACATCCGATCCAGAAACGTCCCTCAATTCTCGACTGATGTCCTCTCCAACTCGGAGAAAAATCGCCCCGTGCAACTCACACTCAAGGAGACGGGGCCCGACCACGTTCCTTTCGTTCTCGCTTGTGAGTCTCAGACGCTTGCTCAGCAGTTGACTTTGGTCGAAATGGCTGCGCTGAGTGAAGTTGATTGGCGAGACCTGGTTGAGATGAAGTGGAGCAGCGCTTCACCATCTATTACCAGCTGGGTTCAATTCCTTTCTGCGGAGCAACGCAAAGGAATTGACCTGGTGGTTGGTCGCTTTAATTTGATGGTGAAATGGGTCGTGTCCGAGATTGTACTGACTCGCGATATTCACGAGCGAGCCCGCACCATTGTCAAATACATCCATACGGCTGCTCATGCGCGTCGCATTTGCAACTATGCGACGATGCTCCAGATCGCCATTGCGTTGTCCTCGTCAGATTGTACTCGGCTGCAGAACACTTGGCAGCTCGTTCCTCTGGAAGACAAGCGACTGTTCAAGGATATGGAATGCTTGATTCAGCCT
Source organism: Penicillium simplicissimum (assembly GCA_024706585.1). Taxonomy (NCBI): domain Eukaryota; kingdom Fungi; phylum Ascomycota; class Eurotiomycetes; order Eurotiales; family Aspergillaceae; genus Penicillium; species Penicillium simplicissimum. The sequence goes on from JAMZTW010000118.1 coordinate 5,053,342, forward strand.
GTACGCAACTTCCATGACCTTCGTGTTGAAATGGAGACGGCCAATCTGCAAGAAGGCTGTATCCCATTCATTGGTAAGTTGAGCCCCTATCATCCATCATCAACCCTCTCCGAGTCAGCTTCGAGATTCTAACACTGGAATGACGCAGGTCTGTACGTTCACGATCTGACCTACAATGCACAAAAGCCAGCCCAGCTCAACAGCTATGGTGGAGGACTACTCGTCAACTTCGAACGGTATCGCACAGCAGCCCGCATTGTCAAGAGCCTTCTTCGTCTCATCGATGCTAGCACGAAATATCGCTTCGAGCCCGCTCAAGGCATCATCGAACGGTGCTTGTGGATTGCCTCTCTCTCTGAGGAGGAGATCCAGTTGCGGAGCAAGAGGCTTGAATAACCCTTGAAGAACCCCCTATAATATCATCGCTTTCCTGAGATTTACGTCTTTTTGATGCTAATTCTTGTTTCTTCCTTGTTTATGATTGGACTTTTCATACCCCTCTTGTTGCAGCAGATGCTTTTGGTTTCACTGCCATATATCCTGTATCTATATTTGCATCCGTTACTCTTGTTTTGGGATTTGCGCGCTTGGTCTTTCTGTTTGCGTTTGAAGCGAGCATTTGCATCAGATTTTGGGAAATTGGAAATATCACGGTTTGAATGGTAGTCAATGTTGTCTTAGTGCTTCTACCTTCGTTACATACACCGTGGCATATCCGAATAACCCAGTTGCGTGCATTGCAACGTGTTGAATCAGCAAGTTCACTGTTTCACAAGTTCAAGTTCCGGCCAAGTAGATTATCCTCATTATCTTTGATCTTCCGTCGCTATCGCGTCTGATTCATATTAAGTGGGATTAAACGTGCGTCGTACAAACGCGGCATCACTGACAGTAGAGCAGTTAGTGGGTGATCTACGGTCCCGATCATCCACCCGGCCCACTACATCACTCTCCGCCCCAAAACCCCCCCCAGCTCCGACCGTGGAGGTCTCCTCCATATCGCCCTTTCGCACGTCCAGGCCTCGTCTTCCCCGATATTTGATGTCCCGCCTTCGGTCCCAGCTACCGCAAGCCCGCCAAGATGGACACGACCGAGCCGCGGCGCGGGGCTTCAGAGGAGGTTGATCGCGACCCGACGGACAGCCCCGCGTCCTCAGAGCACCAGCAAGAACTCCCCGATGACCTACCAAAGTCGCTGGACGATCGCCGGTCGATACCGGTCTTCCAGGAAACAGAGATGTACGATGCGTGGCAGGGTAAGAACCCCGTTTGCCCAGGTCCCAGCAGGCCGACTCGTGGGCCGTCTTGGACCAGTCTGGGGGTCGTGTGGCATACCAGCCAGACTTCCGCATGAACAGAGGCTCAATCATGAAATGACTTGCTAGGACAATCCCAATTCCTCACCACGCCCGTCGCCGCAAAACCCCTGAGCTTTAGTCTCGCTCTCGACGACCACATGCACGATTCCGAGACTGACCTACGAGCTCGTGACATGGAGGACAGCGATGCCCGACTGATGGAGATGCTTGCAGCGCAGGCTGCTCATCGCGAGGTGGACTCTCTCGGTGCCGATGAAGAAAGCATCGCCGCGGATGAGAAATTAACAACTGCAGAGAAACGGGATATCCTGCAGAAGAGTCTCAATATGGCCGCAAGCAATGGTGACGTCGAGCGCGTGCGGAAGTTGGTAAATGGACCAGCGAAGAGCTACGTTGATGTGAATATGCCGGATGAGGAGGGCACAGTGCCTTTGATCTACGCCAGCTGTTTCGTGGGTGACCCTTGCCGATTTTCCTCGGTGCGGTAGTTGTGGGACATGGACATGTTCCTCGACGCCAATGGGCGTACAAAGCTGTCGCTTAAAGGGACTATGCTGACGAGTTTCTTTGCAGGGTCATCAAGATGTGGTTTCGGCACTTCTCGATGCCGGCGCCTTTGTTGACCAGCAGGATCGTAATCAGTGGAGCGCACTGATGTGGGCCATGACCAATCGACACAAGACAATCGCTAAGATCCTTCTTGACCATGGAGCTTCGCCAGATATAAAGTCATCCTCGGGTGGTACAGCATTTGACTTTGCGCAGCCGGGCAGCGAGATCTCAGAGTATTTACATGAGAATGGTTATAGCTTTGGAGTCGGCGGTGCTGAGCATGACTTCTATGATGCTGGACTCGCACATGGTCGTTTCGAGGAGGAGCTTGCAGAGAATGAAATGAAGCGCCGTATGATGATGGAGGAAAGCGCAATCAACCTGGAGGTTGATTTGTCAAGTCTGGGCCTGGATGAGAAATTTGAGGTTAGTACCGTTCACATCTTGTTCCCTTGAAAGCGTCAATACTAACACGAGGGCATCTTAGCCATCGGATGATGAGGACTTGGACGACGAGCAACAAGAATTTGTATGGGACAGATGCCTCAACGATCAGATGTTCGTGTTCCAAGATCATGAATTGGAACGTATCCTGGACATGATTATCACCAACATGACTCCTCAACGATCTCCATCTCAAAAACCCGTTCCTGCAAATCTTCTCTTCCTCAGTGCGCGTTATGCGCATTATCATGCCAGCCCCGAGCTTCTTACAATTCTTCTTCATTCTGCGACAGATAAGATTAATGATGTCGTGGAGCGCTATCAATGGGATATGACCATGCAAGCGTTCTGGCTATCCAATGCCACCTTACTACTTCATTATCTCAAAAAGGATTCGGGGCTGGTAGGAGCTACGGTACAGTTCCAGCTCCACTTGGCCGAGCTCATCAATGAGATCTTTGTGCTCATCATCCGCGATGCCGAGCGGAGAATGAACAAAGTCCTAGATGCGGCAATGCTGGACCATGAGACCATTCCTGGAATGGAAGATATTGCTTTTCAAAACGAGTGGAAGCTGTTCCGGAAGAAGAAGTCTGAAGCACCAGAGCCTGCAGAGAAGCGATTCCGGCCGCCATCACCTCGCCGGCGTGCGCAAATCTCGCCCCGTAACATTACCTCGCTCCTCTCCTCGACCCTTTTCGTCCTTGATCTTTACGATGTCCATTCTGTGATCACCACCCAAATCATCTCTCAACTTCTATACTGGCTAAGTGCTGAGATTTTTAACCGCATCATGAGCACAAGACGGTACTTGGCGCGGACAAAGGCCATGCAGATTCGCATGAACGTTTCCGTTCTGGAGGATTGGGCCCGCACCAACAACCGTCAACCTGAACACTACGAGAACGGGTCTTTGACAACCACCGGAGAGAGCACAGTAGACTCTGCGCGCCGACACCTGGCCCCGGTCATCCAACTCCTCCAATGGTTGCAATGTTTCTCCTCACTCGGTGAGGACCATGAGTCCCTTGTGACGACTCTTCTCCAGCTCCAACAGCTCACGCCGACGCAGCTCTTGCATGCTGTCAAATCCTACCGCCCAGAAGTTGGCGAAAAGGGCCTCACAAAGCAAGCGATGAGATTCCTCTTGGACGTACAGCGCGATCCCGAACTCATGTACCGGGAACAATTCCGAATTCAGGAAGAAAAGGCGAGGGCAGATGCCGGCCCGATCGCCCCTTCAACGATCGAAACTCGCCCGAAGACGCCTACAAAGTATAATTCCAAAGAAGACGGCACACTACAAGCCCCTGGGACCCCGGACCCCGGGTTGGCTTCGCCAGGCTCAGTCGCTGCATCCTCACGACCCAACAGCATGTCCGGTCCATCTCGAAGCGATGAGCGTCCTGGCAGGGACAATGTCTTCCTCGACCCTACTTTCTTCCTTCCCTTCTCCTTACCCACCAGCACCGACATGCTTATTAGTTACGGCGCCGGGCTGGGCGGGACCAACCGCGAGCGCGCACGCAAGTACATCCCTACCGTTCCGCCGGAGGTGCTCACTCGATTGGACCGTGGCGCTGAGGTATAAACACAAACTTGACGACTTTTTTCAATACCTTTCCACCTCTTTTCCTCTTGCGTTTATTTGGCATCGTCATGGTCGGCCCTGTCTAGTCTTGACTTTGGTTCTCGATCTGCATGCTACAAGCCATCCTTAAGCGTAGCTCGAAGGATGTAGAGCCTGGATGATAGCCTTCTAGTCCTCCGCTTTTATTGCTTGCACTATGTCTAGATAGAGGGATATGTGGATGTTGACTTGAGTGTATATATTCCCAATGGATATTTCTGGAAAATGTGCAGTCGAATCTATAACATTGGAGATAACCTTAAGGTTGCGGCAGATGAGCGACTTGGGCTACCTGAGATCTTGAGGAGATCAGGTGGTGTGCCCGTTCTCATTAATATTCTAGAAATTTAAGCTTAACATGGTACCGTGGGGGCCAAGGTTACGACGCGCCACGTGGGGACGGTTCTCCATGTGACGGGCAGCAGACCCAGATTTGTCGCCCTTATGATCCTGGCTTCTCTACAGCAAGAGGATGGAGAGCTTGCCGGGTAGAGAGTTTTGGACAGTCAACATAGGACCTGGTCGAAAAGATAAGCCGTATGACTGGACGCAAATCTAAACTCCCTATGGACATGTAGAAGAACTGGAAGAGACGCGTTGGGAGAGCCGACTCTCAATATGCCAATGCTTTGAAGCTTGCACATGTCCACCCTCAAGCCTCCAAGTTCCATCATAGTTCCACGCAGACTAGGTACATAGGGTGCATAACAAAAACGGGAAGCCTATAACCCAGAACGAAGATACCCTCAGAAGCCCTACTGGCTGGCGTGGTGACCAGCTCGGAGGGTTGTTCTCATCATAGGGTAGTATACCGCCCACGGATCAATTGATCATAAGCCCACAGTTTGGTGGTCAGGAATATTTCCATCATGCCCACAATGTCCCTCGATGCCCACAGAGCCAACAGTGCCACAAAGTCGTAGAGTGTCCGTGTCCGGTATTGTCGTCGTGAAGGTGTCATATAGTCGAAAGGTCTTCGCCGTCAAAGTCGTCAAGGTCGTAATCGTTCAGTCGAATCTGTGAACTGTAAGCCATATCCAATCCAAGTTTTCCAAGTCGAAGTCGTCCAAGTCGAAGTCGTCCAAGTCGAAGTCGTCCAAGTCGAAGTCGTCCAAGTCGTAAGTCGTCCAAGTCGTAAGTCGTCCAAGTCGTAAGTCGTCCAAGTCGTAAGTCGTCCAAGTCGTAAGTCGTCCAAGTCGTAAGTCGTCCAAGTCGTAAGTCGTCCAAGTCGTAAGTCGTCCAAGTCGAAGTCGTCCAAGTCGAAGTCGTCCAAGTCGAAGTCGTCCAAGTCGAAGTCGTCCAAGTCGAAGTCGTCCAAGTCGAAGTCGTCCAAGTCGAAGTCGTCCAAGCCGAAGTCGTCCAAGTCGTAGTCGTCTGGGCCCACCCACCCAACCCAAGTCGTAAGTCGTGAATCGTGAGTCGAAGTCGTCCAAGTCGTAGTCGTCTGGGCCCACCCACCCAACCCAAGTCGTAAGTCGTGAGTCGTGAGTCGAAGTCGTCCAAGTCGAAGTCGTCCAAGTCGAAGTCGTCCAAGCCCCAGTCCTCCAAGTCGAAGTCGTCAAAATCGTCCAGGCCCGCCCACCCACCCTCTCCGAGTCGATCAAATCGTGTTGCCGTTTCAGAAAGTAAGTCGTCGTCCACGCCGCCACTCTCCCCGTCCCCTATTCTCCAATCCCCTGCACCTCAACTCCCACTCGACAACCCCAGTACCATGAGACGTGCCGATGGATGCAAAAACCGCGCAAAGCCAAAGGCGAGAAAAAGACCGATGGATGCTTGAAAACACGCAGTGCCATGGTGAGAAAGAAACCGAAGGCCTCGTGAATACTCAGAACACGTAGACTTAACAGTGAGAAAGAGACCGAAGGCCTCATGAATACTCAGAACACGTAGACTTCACAGTGAGAAAGAGACTGAAGACCGATAGAAGACCGATGGATGCTGAAAAAAAACCACGCAGAGCCAAAAGAGGGGACCACCCACTACCTGCTGCCAGACCTGGTGTAAGGAAAGGAACTCCAAAGGCAAATGGGGGTGAGGAGGAGAGAGAAGAAGAAAGAAGGAAACGAGAAGAGAAGGGTGTTTTTGTAGCTAGCCTCCTAACCCAAATAGGAAATCCTTGAGTCCCCCAACGTCCAACCCATTGACGACGCACCATATCACCTAAAAACTGGATATCGAAAGCTTGAAGGGCACTAGTCTGAGCTCCTTGAGCTGCTGATTAAAGTTATCTAGGAAATGCCAAGATTATTTCACATGTTCCGTCAGTTATCGGCGGTTTTGTGCGGACAAAACGGATGTTTCTTGCAAAAGTTTGTTCAAATCGGCTGAAAATCTGCCAGAAGACAATTCCGAGCTTGAAGTTTATGTAGAATCTCCAAAGTACGTCAACTTTATTCAGGTTGTGGAAGATAATCGCCATCGAAGGGGTGCGAAGTGGTGGTGGACAATGCTCAAGGAGCCGATGAAGGTGTTTGATTGATTTGAGGCTTTGGTCGTTGCCCACCGCTACCCACCACAACAAACCTCATTGCTTGCAGGTAGTCTTACTGATTCATGTCTACGCACTAGCAAACAGGTGTTACCTCTAGGTTTACCTGGATGCATTCATTGACTGCTAAATTGAAACGATTATACCCATGTTTTTGTTATGGTGAACAGAGGTGGTTGGCATGATCTTCGATCTGGGATCTTGGACTAAAGCGCGGTCCCACTTCGATGTCCGTGCTCGCTTTTTGATACTGAGATGGACAAGCGTGATGATAATGATTGGCTGCGATGATCAGGAAATATCTTCCTCCGAAAGATCTTCGAGATGTGGAACGTAAGCCTGTAAGGTAGGGTACAGACTACAGAGTACATACAGACTACAGACCCGTAGACTACACGTCGTGTCTTCGCAGATCTCTTCCCAAACAAGAAGTGGTTGAAGATGCATAAATTAAGGTTAAAAGAAGTCACGGGATGCCGAGGGAAACACTTCGGAGGTTGTCCAGTTATCTACCAGCCTCAGGAGTTGGCGGTTCAGAGTCCAGCGTCCAGTCAGCAGGACCATTCGAAAGGATCACAAACACGTATAGACACCCGTCCGCAGCGGTATGTAGGTATGGACCAGACCTGGCCTCTGATCTCTCTGACGCTGCAGACGAAGCAAGTTGAATTACATCGGACTGGGTAACAGGCTCCTGCATGGTTAACTATGTCAAATCTCAAGACCCTGATCGCTCCCCAATCCGTGTTCGACTGCTGGGCTCTGCTGGGCTCTCTGAGTCTCCAGTCATTGATTATTGGATGCCTGGTTCGTAAACGAACCCACTTCTTTCGACTGATCACGAACGCACGTCCATATAGCATATCCTCGGGGCGCGGTCGGCGCACAGAGTTTCCACTTGGGGCGAGCCCGGCCCGTGTTGACTGTTGAGAGAGTTCTCGTGTCTCAGACTCCCAGCAAATGGCAAATGCAACGCTTCGCCTTCTTGTCATTACAGATTTGTCAAAAGCTGGTCAACCTTTGAGTGGCCTGGGCTATCGGGCTTAGTTTTTCCTCCGATGCTCGCACTGGTTACATTGGGCGGACTCAACCTCAAACACTCCCACCTGTCGACCCCTCGACCCCTCAACAATTCAACCACTGACAGCCTTCCTGAGCGCTCGATCTCACCAAGCTCCCGTCTATTCCCAACTGGGACACGATTGGCACCATTTGCCGAACCGCGCCGCCCCCTAAAACATCCGGATCGACGCCATGGCTGAGTAGTGGACCCCAGCACTTGCGCGGAATCTGGAACCCGCCCGCATCTGCCATCCACAGCTCTGCTGCTGGGCAGCGCCATTGGTGCTGGGGATATCCAAGTGCCCGCAGATGGCGGCACCCAATTGAGACCAAAGAGACCAGAGAGCAATCGCAACGCTGCTCTTGCGCTTGCACAACACAACAGTCGTCCTCGCCTGTGCTGGACTTGTTCCCGATATCATCCTCGCAAGGCCATCTCTGGCTAACTCATGCTCGTCTGCCATTACGGGTAGGTACTTTCCCTTACCCTTTTCCCCTCTCTGCTTTGCTCTCCCAGTTCTTTCCTATGCTGACCGCGTTCTCTAGACACCAGGGTCGCATCCTCGTCCACCACTCCACCTTGAAGGTATTCGACGCATGATTCCACCGGTCCGGCCCGTGCTTTGCTCGGGGGAGCTTATGGGTTTGTTTCAGCCTGCCTCGGATCTCGTTTGCCCCGCCTTCTAGACGTTCCATGTTTGAACTCTTTCTGGGCGTTATTGGAGAGCTAGCAGGCTATTGCTACGTTGCCTTGAATGTCTTCTGGCTCGCCTCCTGAAGCCCGGAAATAGAATCGCCCCCTTTCGATTACGCAGGCTTGCGTCCCCGCAGGCTTTGGCTCGGACTCAGCCCCATTGGTGGACACATGAGGGTAGGTGTTTTCCGAATCGAGTAAATCGAGAGCTGCTTCATCGGGCTGATGGGGCCTGCACCTCGTGAACGGTCGCTTCAGCGTTGCTGCACTAATACATCTTCTTCTCCACTCCCCACCCCTCCGAGGCCATTCTCATCTCTTGCTTTCTGCTCTTTCAACGTCTTGCTGACTCTTAAATCTCCGACCAACAGTGTATTCAATGAATGCCCAGTTGCTGATTCAAGGAAAGCGCTCTCGCGCTCTTCGCCGTGGTCTGCCTTTTCATCAAAGCTCGAAACGCCTGCTACGTAATCCTCCCTTAGGAATATTCCTACGCCTCCCGTGAGACGTGCCTTCGCCCGGCAATCCAGAAATGCATACCCTACCACCAGCGCCCGGCGCCTGGGCAGGTGTCGAGACGATGCAGCGCTGGCTCGAGGCTAAGGTCGAGGAGGACCGTCGCTGTCAAGAGGAGGAGAAGACCCGCCAAGAGACAATAAAACTGGAGCGGCGGAAGGTTGATCACGCGATCTTCGTGGATGCATTACGCGCAGGCGTGCCGCCGCACCTGGCCCCGTTAGTCTTTGGGGGCATGGATCAACCCGTCGATGGAAAGCCTATTGCGCCAGAGCTGCTACAGTACATGGCAGATATGACTCTACAATACTCGCTGCCATCACATCAGCCGCAAGCACATCCTAGTGCATCTCAGTCTGCGACGCTTCCCTCGCTCAGTCGACAGTTCTACACGCCACCAACTGGGGAGCCTACCAGGAAACCGCGCAGCACACTTTCTAATGCATACATGTCGCCTGTGCAACACCAATTACCGGGCACGAAACAAATTCCATCTCAGCTACCAATCGGAGGAAGTGGCACTGGAAGCGGTGGTCGTGCCTCATTCGTTTCGACCGTCAGCACCTCAAATAATGGCTCAACTGTGAGCCTTCCACGTCCGATGGAAATCAATTCGCAAAGCCGATCATCCGCCATATTCCACCCGCTGCATTCCCTTGGTCCTCAACAGCCTTCATCGAAACCTCCTCCTCCTCCACGCGGTCAACAAGAACCACGACCTCGCCGCCCCTCCTCATCTATCTCGTTCCATCACTGGACTCCTCCTGATCACTCACAACCTCATACCTCGTCAAATAGAGCCCAGGACGATCATGTGCTGCCTTCAAATGGATCAGCGCGAATGCACCCTGAGATACAAGGATCTCCAGGTCGCAAGAGGAAATCGGCATCTTCCCATCCGCAGCTGCCTCCACCATCCTCTCGATCCTCTGTTGCACCCGAGGGAAGTTTTCGGAATGGCCGGCAAAGCCCAGCTGGCAGTCAATCCGGACAGGCGAGCGGACACGGGAATTCCCGACGACATAGCGATGTATCGTCTGCTCCTCGTGAGACACCAGCTACGGAGAAAGACTACAACGAACACCCTCAAATTGCAGAGCAAGGAAGAGCTCTTGCAACCTCATCGAATGCCGCAGAACATCACTCTCATCCACGGAGAAGGCGGTCTACGGGGGAGAGCCTTACGCACGAGGTCAGCAACAGAGGCTCCGATCGCGAAGATCAAAGGCAATACTCCTCGCGTGAGCGGATGCCGGATACGAGAGACAACCCTGATCATTCACTAGACACGGGAAACGGCACCGATTCTAGTGCAATGACCGGCTGGGCTGGCAGGGAATAGTGCTTGGCCTTATTCAAGCACCCGCTGTTTCAGATATTTGACCCTTTGCCTGTTTCGGATACCACGTTGATTGATAGAGAAAGAGTCTTGTCTTCGGACCTGTCCCAGTTTGGTGGTATTGGGTTAGATGTATTGCGCCAACGCGGCTCAAATTGCCTTTTTATCAGCGTCTGGTGGGTCAGGTGTGCCATGCCAGTGATCTAACAAGACGTTACAATGGGCTTTTACTATTCGTTCCTTGTCATTGGCGGACGTTGGAGGTCATTGTGCCTAGATGTCCAGTGGATAACCCACTCTAAGCTTGGCTATTGAATAGGTAGTGCCAACGACTTCACTCTACTTTTGTCCTGGAACCAGGCTGCCTTTGGACACGACTTGAAATAATACAATTCTTTGTAATGCTCGCCCTCTGCATTTATGACTATATTACCTAAATCATAAGCGTTGAAAGACTATATCTCGATCCATCGATACACGTTACTCCGCACTCTTGCTTTACAACATATACCGGAACAGAGGAGACCTATCTCCCAGGGAATCCGGATCACTAGGATACTCGGAGGGATCAATCTGGTCACGCTTATCGTTAATGCGCTTGTAGGTGATTCGCAGGAGAACGACTGCAATCATGCCCATGACCACGAAGCCAAGTTCGAGAGCGTGGCCGAGGATGTATTGCGGGGCGTCCTTTGCGCGATAGAAGTTCGATGACATGGCTAGTAAGGTAAACAAGTTAAAAAGCTGATACCAGCATATTTGTCAAAGATAGAAGGCCAGATTGCGATGCTTACCTCCTGCCAGATTACCGATACCAATGTGGATGGCCATTCCAGCTGCACGCTTGTAGTCGCCGGCAAGGTTGACACTCAGCCAGGTAACGTTACCCGGGAAAGCAGGGTAGATACCTGCGATGGGCTTGATTAGCTTTTGTGGGGGTTGCGGGGATGGATGGCTCGATCGAGGGCTTACCGATGACTGCAATGAATACTCCGAAGTAGACCACGCCGGGAACACCGCGGCCACTGGCGGCAATGACGATGATGAAGCCAATGGCGATCAGGGACATGAAGAACAGGATGAAGGGAGAGCGCTGCTTGCGGCGATCGGAGTACCAGGCTGCGCCCACGGCGACCACGGCGGCGGTGATGTAGATGGGGACCTGTGAGGGGACTGTCAGAATGGGCCCATTACACTCGACATGAGGTTGTGCACTCACAGTCAGGAGCTGCGCCGTGGAAGACTTGTATCCAAGGTCCTTGATGATAGAAGGAAGGAAGAACGAGATACCGTAGAGCGGGCAGGTGATACCCCAGTACACTGTGCGAATTAACATGTCAGCTAACCTGTATCAAAGGTCTACTTTATTCACAATTTGGAGAAGTCACTCACTAAACAGACCCAGCCAAATCTGCCAGTCCTTGAAAGCGTCAAACACAAACTTCATCTGGAACTTGTCCTGGTTCAGGACCATCTCGCGCGAGTCTGCCGAGTTCTGGATGCGCAGAGCGTGAATCACCCATGCGCGCTCTTGCTCGGTGAGGAACTTGGCCGTCTCGGGGGAATCATGGATGGCGAATGGGGCGACGAAGGCGACGGCTACGGTGAGGATACCTTCCAAGATGAAGATCCAGCGCCAGCCAGCGAGGCCTGCAACTCCATCCATTTTCTATTCCCATTGTGAGGTCGAGGTAGAAAAAGTAAATGGGTTACACAGAACTTACAGCGATAGCATAGGCGAGAAGTCCGGAGAATGCACCAGCGACACTAGCAGCACTGAAGAAGAGGGCTTGGCGGAATTGAGCCTTGTTGCGAGGGTACCACAGAGTGATGTAGTAGGCCACACCGGGGTACAGACCAGCCTCTGCATGAGGTTGTTAGTGTGAGGTCTCTCCAAGGGAGATTTTTTTTTTTCATAGCGTGCATACCGGCAATTCCCAGACAAAGGCGGGTGGCAAGGAGTCCGCCATAATTTTGCACAATGCCCATCAGAGTCTAGATATCAACGATTGTTAGTCCATCGAAGCGTACTGATGACCTTGACCTGCTAGTCGGTCGATCACTCACCATCACAACACCCCAGGCGACCATGATCAACGGCAGCCATCGGGACGGTTTCAGTTTCTTCAGAAGAAGATTGCTAGGCAACTCGAAAACGCAGTAGGTGAAGAAAAACACCGTCACTATCGGTCAGAAATATGTTAGTCGATAAGCACCTCATCTTGTTTTTGCTTCGTGCTCTCGACATACACGCCCAGTTATATTCCGGTCCACTCATGTGCAGGTCCGTCAACAAACCCTCAATCTTGGCGTTGCCGATATTGCCACGATCCAAAAAGGCCAGCAGGTAGAGGATACTGAGCATGGGGATCAATCGCAGATCCATCTTGCGCAGCACCGCTGCTTCATCGACCCCGTCAAAGGAGGGAGGGCTGGCAGCAGCCGACTCCCGGTCGAGATGCTTCTCATCGTAGGTGCGCGCATCCTCGAATTGGTAGTCGGAGGGCTTTCCCCCCAGGGAGGTATCTGCGGAGCCGGGCATGACGCAGAAAGGGGCAGATAATCGACGATGGCGAGAGTGCTCACTGCTAACGAATTTGCTCTCGAATCAATCTGGGGAAGGTATTTATATTTGCATCCAAAGTTCCAAACGTCTCCTGCTGGGCTGCTGGGCTGCTGGGCTGCTGGCCTGCTGGACCGTGCGGGGAAAGCTACCCCAGGGTCCATTTCCCCCCCGGAATTGTGGGAACTGATGATGGACTTGTGGAATATCTCGAGGCCCAAGTTGGCTTAGATCGTCTCTTCTTCGTTTCTGATCCTTGGCCAATGGCCACTGGACCCGTAACTGAGGGGGTCGTGCCAGGTATGCCAGGTATGCCAACCTCATCCTTCCCCTTACAGGGTGGTCGGGACTCGGGAGGTATTTTCCGGCCATTTTGGCTTTGGTGCTTTTTTGGTGGCTTGACTGCCACGATCCATCTACACTGTACAGTGTACAGTATGGGATACTCTCTTGACCAACTCTTGTCGTGTGGGATAGAGTGTAGGATCCGAGATCGAGATCTACTCGGATCCTGACCTGGCTCGCGAAGGGCAACTGACCTGCCAGGACTTGGCTGGCATGGAATGCGTGCTCTCTTGGATGCATTGCGTGTCGGTTCCGAGGTGGTTAAATCCATCGGCTCTGATCCGACTTTCTCGCTTCTGATCCGCTGGCAGACGCCACCATCGGCGGCCAGCACCGTCTGATTCAGCAAAGACTCGACGACACTTCGTTACCTATACTTCAGTTTTTGGTCTCCGTCCGCCCGGGGTAATTTGACGTGTCGAGGATCTAGATGTTAGTGCCTATAGCGTCCAGGCCAATGAGATGATCTAGCCATCTATACATATATGTGAACCTTCCTTACAGATATGGAGCAATTCCGCACTATACCCAGAGTCTACTTCTCTTCTTTCACCGCTGCAGAATCAGACCTTCTGTGCGACATGCTCTCAAGACTTGGTTCCAATTCCGCCCAATCTTCAAAGGCATCTCGTCAGTCACAACTGGGAATATTGGCCAGGTTATTGCGCTTAGACTACCTGCATGGCGCTGCAAAGAAACTTGAATCCAACCTTAGCGGAGGCTGAAACCTATCAACCTTTCGAGCTGACACTGTACTAAATCCAGTCCGACAGGCTCGAGTCAACTAGTTGATCATGTTTTTCCAAGCGCGATCATCGCTTACAGAACAAAGAAGCAGTTTTTATCATAAACGCAACCTTTGCCACTAACCCAGAGCCACCTGGGTCAGCCACAGCTGCCCTGGCAGTTATATCATCGTGAAAAAAAACTGTGGCTCGGGCTCAATTCAGTCATCACAACATCATTCTTCCAGTCGATTGCTCATCGCCCTGGCCACAATGGACTCAAATGGCTTCAAACTTTTCAACTCTCCAAGCCAAGCGAAGCTCATCTCCAACATCTTCACATTCCTCTCTGTGTACACCAACCTCCCACTAGTCCCGCTAATCACCCACCATCATGCCTTCCGCATCCCCGTGGACGAAGCCCGACACCACCACTCGCCCCATCGCAATCATCGGCGCCGGCGTCATGGGCCGACGAATCGACATGATGTGGGCAGCCGCCGGCTACAACGTGATCATCTGCGAAAACAAGACCAGCAACCACGACCCGGCCTTCGAGTACATCAACAGCAACAAGGACAAACAAGCCGCTAAGCTAGGCACCAAGCCCGGGACCCTCAAATTCACGACCTCGATGGAAGAGGCCGTCGAAAAGGCATGGATGGTCATCGAGGCCATCCCCGAGGTGCTGGAGATGAAAATCGACATCCTGGGCCAGGTCGATGCACTGACGCTGCCGGATTGCATCATCGCGACGAACTCGTCGTCGCTGCGCTCGAGTCAGATGCTCGCCAACACGAAAAGGAACTACCGCATCTGCAATGCGCACTATTACATGCCGCCCGAGCAGTTGTACTTCGAGGTCATGTCGTGCGGGCACACGGATCCGGAAATCTTCCCGTTCTTGATGGAGAAGGCTGCTACGGCGGGGTTTAAGCCTGTGCATGCGCTGAAGGAGTCGACCGGCCTGGTTTTCAATCGGATCTGGGCTGGTATCAAGCGTGAATGCTTGCTTGTCCTGGCGGATGGGGTTACCGATGGCCCGACGATCGATGAGATGTTCAAGTCTTGGTTCGATGCCAAGAAGGGCCCCTGCCAGATGATGGATACGGTCGGCTTGGATACCGTCTACAATATTGAAGTTGTTTATAACAAGGAGCTTCACACGAACCCGCGGGCGATGGATTGGCTGAAGACTACGTATGTGGACAAGGGTAACCTGGGTGCGAAGGCGGGTAAGGGACTCTTGGGATAAACTTAGATTGTTTGTATTTTGATAGAAATTGGGTAGAGGTGAACAGGAACGGATGGGATGTTATTGGTTCTATAAACTTAAGTCAAACATTTACGTCGAGGGCTATCACAATCAAGGGAAAGAATCTACCTATCTGATCCCTGATACAAGCGTCCTTGAACTTTCTGCTTCCAATAGGTAATATAGGTAGTACTGTTTCCACACAGCAAGACGTCAGTACAATTTACACAAGTCGTGGGAGCAACCAATTAGTCAACAGGCTCCAATTCGCCTAAATTATTATATTTACTTGTTGGGATCGGAGTTCCACCCCGCGAGTTGAGTCAACCGCCGCGCAAGTAACTAAGGTGCTAATTAAGAATAGGAGGGCATATACAAAGGTGGTGCATGCAGGAAAATAGCATGTTGGAGAAAGGAAAAGGTCGAGAGAGCGTGTAGGGATGGGAATGAAATCATCGGATGGGAAACACAGGACAGTCCCAAGATGAGATTAGGTGGTAAACCGGGAAGGAGATCAAGTACATAGGGAACGTGATAGAGGTCGAAATGGAGCAACAACATTATCAAGAAGTAATGCAGGGAGTCAACTACAAATGATCTCCCACTGTAGCCAAAAATCCCACATGTCTGGGGGTAACCGAGATAGGTGTATGGGTATATGAGGTTAGACATCAAAGTGGGTTCTCGGACGGGATGCGTCCCGATCATTAGGGTATCAAACGACCGTGAGAGCAATGATTAGTGAGTAGATGGGCAGTATTGCCAAATCGAAAAACAAAAAAGTTGATTAGGTCGCTTTCTTGCGACGGTGGACTTTCCACTCTGCCTTGGCAACGCGCATGAAGATCTCAATGTCCTTGATTGGAACCCAGCTGGTGAGGACTTTCATGCCGTTTTCGAAATCAGATTCAAGGATTATGTCGCGCATGCCATCGATGAGGGCTGCGGAGGTGGCATGAAGCACATCAAGGCCTTGCCCAAAGGTGCTTGAGCGGGGAGCAGGAGAATCCTTTTTGCCCTTGCCAGATGCCGTGCTCGGCCGGGTAGGGGCAGTGAGGTCGTCCGCATCCCCAAGAAGCATGAAGACGTCCCACACCCGCAGCTGGGCGGGGAAAGGTATGGAGTAGTTGAAAAGGGTGAGGTACCATCGGGTTCCGTAGGCCGTGGGAGGAATCCCAACTTCGTTCTGTACCGTTCATGAGTGAGTAACTTGCCCTTCCAAGACACTACCGCTATGTATGAATTGTGATTGTTTGCTTACCAGTTTGGACGCCACTTCACCACCAGCGAGCCACTCTCGCTCAAAGTCATCCAGTGCCTCCATAAGACCAGCAAAGCCAGACTTGTACAGCTCCTCGAGGCCACGTAATTGCCACAGGCGTGCGAGCATGACGAACGCATGCTCCTCGTCATAGTATGCTAGCAGTGTCGCCGCCAGAGCTGCCATACCTTGTACGTAGCCAGTGTCAGGGAAGTACAAAGACATCGCATGAAGCACACGGAATAGCAGCCTCTGTCCACCGCGATATCGCCGACGAAACATGATATGACTGGTGATTGTGCGTGGCACATCGATATCAATCTGGACATCGTCTGGCGAAGAGACGTATTGAGAGTCGTGAAATGCCTCAATGAGCGCGTCCTCCGTTGGACTGTTCTCATGGCGCTTTGCGCTGCTCTCAAGGAAGGAGTACCAGGCTGTTGCGCGCCACCGGTCAGGGATGCCCTTCCACGTCCGCTCGATCAACTTGGTGCTACGCGTATCGAACTCGAATTTCATGCCGCCGCCATCACGAGTCTTCTTGACCGGTTTTGCCATCTTGGTCCACTTGTCCTCACGCTCCCACTCCTTCCTCCGCACGGCACGTGCAGCAGCGGTATCTGGGCCTTCGCCGAGAACATCACCAGGCAATGTCAGCATGTCGGCTGCTTCATCCTTGACCTTTCGATCTCGGTTATGTGGCAGGTGGTTGGCCGCCGAACGAAGACGCGATGTGGAGCGCCGGACTGGCATACTGTGAGCGCTTGCTGATGAGGTTGGACGAGGCGAGCTCTGGGAGAGGTCGCGCGTGGGTGATCGAGCGCTGAAGGAGCGATTGCTAGGCCGGGCAGTGGGTGGTCGAATGGAACGCTTTCTTCTGGGCGCCTCGGAGGCAAGAAGAAGGCTCGTGGTCACTCTCTGAATTGGGTGAGGCTCATCGCTCGTTGCATGAATGAAGCCATAGCGATCAACTTGTCCTGCTCCCACATCTTGCCAATACTCAATGCCTCCGGCTAGTTCCCGTGTCTCTCTCTTCATCCTGATGCGCTCCACTTCTTCAGAGGCTCGGCCCTTGAGGTCAGTCCCATTCACCTCGGGAGCAGGTGTGGAAGCAGTTTCAATGTCAGGCGTAGTCGGCTCTTCCCAAAGAATGCCATTGTCAGATGCCATCGCCTTTGCGACCTCAGCATCAGTGACATTGTCGTCACCCTTCTCATACATCAGCCGAACGCGTCGGGACAGCATATCCTCATCTGCAGAAATGGCTCTGTACTGGAGGCTGGTCTGCCTTGGACGAAGGGAACTCTGAGGTCTGACGCGGGGTACTGCCTTGGGTGCGCTATTCGTCGCGTCTTCCTTTTCACCATTTGTCGCCTCTTCGTTTTCCTCATTTTTTTCCTCCTTTCCACTTAGCGTTGAAGGCGTGAGCTCCGTTACCGCGTCTGCTTCCGTCACTTGTCGAATAGATGGTACCTCCGAGAGTGGTGCCGGGTTCTTTTCAGACGATTCATCCGACTGCTTATCTTTTGGCAACGCAGGATAGGGACGCTTTGATCGGTCTCTGATGAGGCTACCGCGGGTTGAAAATTTCATGCCCTGTCCCAGCCCACCCAGGGATGCCGACGGGATATCCAAGCTGATGCCACTGAACTCTGGCTCAATCTGAGGCACAGGAGGAAGCTCCTCCGTGCTCATCTTGCGTTCCAACTCTGCTGACCTCTTCCTCAAACCACCCCACTTGCGCTCCGACCATCGAGACCCTGGCCGAGACCCAGGGCGTGAGCTCGGGCGCGAGCTGTCGTGAATGACAATGCTGGGCACGCTGCGCAACGAGGTCACTCCCGATTGAACATCCTCCGACCTTCGTATCCGAGTGTCTTCCCCCGCAGGTGTCGGCGGTGTCAAGCCTCCATTCTGGGCAGTGTTGCGCACCGAGCGCGCCGTCGCAGGACGATCGTCGAATTCAGGGGAGGCAGTGCTGGTGCTGAAGGAGCGGCCATTAGGTTCGGGTGGCGTATCAGACGGCGTGGGCAATGAGACTGAACGAATGGCGACGGGCCGCTGGGCTGCGACAGTCTCGTCAAAGGGCACAGCTTCAGTCGCCGGGCGCAAGTCCGAACCCACTGGCGATAACGATGCAGGAGCTTCATTCACCATTATCCCGGCATGGCTTGTACGGCAGGGATGCGCAAAAGGGCAGTAAGGAGCGTGCACGATTGAAGGACTGCGGCAAAATCAAATGGCGATCAAAAGGAAGGACGGGTGAGAGACACGCATCACCGTTTCGTCAGGGTCTGGAAATTAATCAAAGTGACCTCCTGATATTCCGAAGATGTGGAGTCTTGGCGCGGGCCACTGTCATTCCATACAACAATCAAATATACGGCGATACGCCGGTCCAATGCCAGTACGCAAGCTGAAATATGGACAAACACAAATGGAAATAATCTTTGACGAAGCGAAAACAGTGTCTCGTGATTGTTGAGGCCGCTTTTTTCGAGGGCTTTGTATTTTTAGTTAGGGGAAGGCCACTCCCACGGGCCACCAGGCTTTTTGGGGCCGCGCAGCAGTGGACCGCATTGAGGCCATGCCGCCATACGAGGAGGCTAAGTGGAGCACGCTAAGGGGTGCTTAGATTAGAACACATTGGAACCATGCTGTCATGGGGAAAGAATAGAAAAGCCCAGCTATGCTTTGAGAAGGATTGAAAAGACAGTAAAAATCGCTGGGAGATGGAAGCTGGATCGATCAATTACGGAGTATAGCCACAAGGAAACACAAGCGGTACTCAGATTTCCGGCATACTCGCCTGATCAGTTCCCGCAGAGCTGAAACTGTCGACTACAAGAGAATCATGTGAAATCGACAGTGAATATTCCGAAATATGTTCCATTTTGGTGCGACCTAATAGACTCTGCGTGCATGCATTGTACACCAGAAGAAAAAAAAAAAGAAAAGGAAAACACGTGAACTCCAGTGACCGAGGCTGTTCATCCGGTAGGCCATCAGCTTATGCAAAACGCCAGTAACTCCGTCTATTTCACCAGATATCTTCGTAGCGTGGAAAGGAAGACAAGCGGGAATAGATAGGGGAATGCAAGAAATCGCAGGGAATGGTCGTTGCAGTCCATGTAGTTTAAGCCACCGCGGTGGGGTTGGCCCCAGATTGGGCTTCGCGAGTTGGCGGCCGAACTGGCTCGACGGGTTCATTGGGGAGTTTCTTAATTTGGCGGACCAGGAAGCTCTTCTCATCCGTGAACTGGTCGTCCTCCGTCCGGTCTTCGAGGAACTTGGGCAAGAATCGCAAAAGTCGGTCCCGATTGTTGATAAGGATTCGCTGCACCTCCACCGATTTGTATGGGTTGGCGACGAATACCTGTTTCGGTCAGCACATTCTCCCCCTTGAATCGTGAATCGCAGATCACGCATGATAAGTGGTGGATCGGCGAGTCTGACATACCTTGAACACGTGGAAGCCCTCATACTGGACCATCTTGCGATCATCGCGTAGTAGTTTCATGCAGACCTTCAAGTTCTCTCCACTCTCCACATAGGCCATCATTACGTTGTAATTGGCCCGGTCCAAGAGGATCTCGCCCAGCAGCTTGATGCTTTGTCTCTTGGTGACATAGGAGTCAGACAGCATCAGGATCTCGTTGAATCGCCCAAAGAACAATTCGAAGTTAGTCATGAGATATGTAGCTACCAGGCTTTTGTGCTGGGTCAAGATTTCCTGCAAGTAACCCTGTCAGTCTCTGTCACCCAATCTTTAGTAATTGTTCCCCATTGAATAGACCACGTACCCGGAAGGTAGTGAATGCATCAGCGCTGACTTCAAAATTGCTTTTGTCGATCCAGTGAAAGAAGTTCCAGAAAATGCCGTCACCGGTTTGTGGCTGCTTGAGGTTGACCTTCGAGGCTCGAATTGCATGCTCTCCCGCCTGTGACTGGTCATATAATATGACCGCAGTGACAGAGTAGAACTTGAGAGCCTCCCGTAGAATCACGCCGCATGGCATAGCACTCTGGCTACGAGCGTAACCTCGGCATAGTTCAATGAGGATCTCTGGTCGATTATGGACAATGTATGCGATGACAGGAGGGTCTTTATCGGTAGAATATGAGGTAGGGCAGAAACGTAGGATGTGGGAGAAAATGGTCTGCGTATCTTTTCGGGCTTCGAAGGAGAGAAGGTGAATGGAGTGTGCTAAGTCGAAGAGCAGATCTTCTTGCAAAGTTGCTTGGACCAAAGCATAGACCTGATCGGGTGATGTGTTGATCTCTAACGGGCAAAGCAGCGTCAGTCATGCATCCTATTCTGATCCAGTCCAGAAATACGGCAGTGGCGGTGGATCAACAAAATGATCGTTTGCTAAGGAAGCAGATAACCAACCTTGTGTTCCTTGTACGATCAACCTCATCTGGCCGAGCTGCTTGGCCAGCTCCTCGTCGACCTACTACGGTTAGCGGGTGTCGCGCGCCAACTTGAAAGCGCAGGGGGTTCCAGACCTTGGGATTGCTGGGTTCTTCTTGGATCCGGAGCAACAACTCCTTTGTAGCACGAACCACATCTGCTGGTTGGCGCGACCGGCCGCGATTGAAGAAAAACGCCATATTCGGCGGGGGTTGAGCTGGAGAAGCAGATGATGATCGGATGATGTCGCTGGGGAAGCCAAGAAGCGATACGCAAGTGATACGATTACGGGTCAAGTAATAAACAAACGGGGGCGGGGCAACCGGTGGCCTGAGGCCACAATCTACTGATAACGGATTTTTTATCAGTAAATTTTCTGCCCCTCCGTTCTTCCTTATTTTGGCAATTGCCTGATTTATTGTTTCTTGATACTCGTCTATATATTACGCCATGGCTTCTTCCAGCCGTACTATTGACCCTCCTGTCAACGAGGTTCCTGCCGATGCTCGCTCGGTCTCGGACGATTCGGACTCTAGCAATGAAGAAGGGTGGGAAGATGTCGAGCCTGAGGATGATTCCCAGCCTGTTGTGGGATTGTTCTCAGAGGTCGTTTTCCCCGACATGCGCTCAATGCTGAAGGAGTGCAAAGAAAAGAACAACTTTGATTTGGTGAAGATTCAAAAGGACCTCGGTATGTCATTTCATACTTGATTATCCCAGATTGTTGCATGGGCGTTCCACTATACAATGGGATAAACCTACCAGTAATCCTGAAATTTGAAGCTTACTTGAATTTCTCACCGCAGATCTGGACTTCCTGGACACCATCAAATTGATCAATTACGTGCGGTCCGAGGTCAAAGCCGGAAACCAGGCCCCCGATGTTTCCACCAAGTCAAAGTTCGCGGATGACGCCTACCTGAAGCCTGTACTGGAAGACGATGCCGTTTTATATAGCTTGGACGACATCAACGAGGACCAGACCGAGGAGCCAACCCCTGGTACCGAGGCTGAGCGTAAAGTTTTGGAACTCCAAGAGCAGTTGGAACGCTTGCAGACCCAGTTCTCCGAGTACCGGCTTGCGGTGCAACAGTCGCTGGACGACCAGCTGAACAAGGAAGATGAGAAGCTTGAACCCGGTGAAAACTCCAAGAGGCCAGTCAAGGATCGTCTCGAGGATGCCGATGCCGACTATTTCACCTCTTATTCCTACAACAGTATGTTCACCGGCATTGAAGCTCGCCTTGTGTGACCCCAACTAACGTATCTGTCGTCAAAAGCTATCCACGAGTCCATGCTGAAAGACGCCATCCGTACCGATGCTTACCGTGACTTTGTCTACGAGAACAAGCACCTTTTCAAGGATAAGGTTGTCCTGGACGTGGGTTGCGGTACTGGTATCCTGTCCATGTTCTGTGCCAAGGCTGGTGCAAGGAAGGTCATCTCTGTTGACAACTCCAACATTATTGACCGGGCCCGAGAAATCGTATACGACAACGATCTGGGCGATGTGATCACGTACGTATATCTACTTCACATACTACCCGAAATGCTTCCCCACTAACAATCTGCCTAGATGCGTTCGTGGCAAGATTGAAGAGGTGACCCTTCCCGTTGATCAGGTCGACATCATTATCTCCGAATGGATGGGCTATGCCTTACTGTTCGAGGCCATGTTTGATTCTGTCATCTACGCTCGTGACCGCTACCTTGCTCCTGGTGGTCTGATGGTTCCATCTCACGCCACCCTCCGCGTTGCTCCCTACGCTGACCCGGATTTTATTGCGTCGCACATCTCGTTCTGGAACAACGTGTATGGTTTCAAGATGAACAGCATGCAGCTGAACATCCACGACGAAGCCCTCGTTCGCCACGTCCCAACTACCTCTATCCCTGCGGATTCGGCTGTCTTCCTGCCATTGCCCCTGCACACCATCACTGTTGACGAGTTGACCTTCTTGAAGGACTTCAATGTCACCCTGAACGAGGACATTGACGCACTTGATGGCTGGGCCATCTGGTTTGACATCTTCTTCATGCCTTCTCGTGATTCCACTGTGCCCGAGAATGCCGTTCCTGCCGATATGCAGAAGAAGGGCTACGTTGGGTTCACCACTGGCCCCTATGGAACCGAGACCCACTGGCAGCAAACCATCTGCCTTATCGACCATGGAAAGGAGGGGCCCAAGCCTTTGAAAAAGGGCCAGGTTCTTACCGGCAAGATTGGCTACCAGAAGAAGGAGCAGGGCTCGCGCCTGCTGGACCTCAGTATCCAATGGCAGGCAGATGAGGTCACCAAGGGTGAGCAGCGCTGGTCTCTTCAATGAGAGACGTGCTGCCCAAAAGTTGATTGATGCTTTATGAGGTTCATTTATAGATAACGGCCCGGATATACACTCCATGAATAAAGGGACAGGACTTTGCACGAGATGCATAGAGTTCTTGCCGAGGATGATGTACCTTTTGCCTACGGATTCTGCTTAGAAGCCTCCTGAAACCCAGTTGTGGCACATGATGAAGTAAATGTTGGCGAATTTAAATTTGCAAAATTAGGTAGATAGAACTTAGGGACAGGTACAAAGAGAAATGACCTGGATCTGGCTGAAAGCGCTTTTGACCGAAGAAGGCTCTCTCGGCTGCCATAACACAAGCTATCACTATCAAGCGTTATCGATAAGCCATCTCCAACTGGGCAACCAGATTACTGTTTCTTCCCGCAGCCTCGCCATCACAATGCCGCTGTACGTACATCTCCTACTATCTATACTGGCCATCACTGACATTCTAGCAGACATCTTCTTGGAAAAAAGTCATGGAACGTTTACAACCCCGAGAACATCGAACGCGTGAAGCGCGACGAGGCTCAGGCGAAGGCCCGCGAAGAGGAGGATGAACGCCGTATGCAAGAAGTCGACGCCGAGCGTCGGATCCAAATATTACGTGGAGAGCGTCCATCCACACCTCCTCCGCCACCATCGCAGCGTGCCTCAGACTCGCATCATAGATCGGAGCGGAGATTCGCCGATAGCACAGGGCAGTACAGGAAACGGCGACGCCTTGCGGGCGAAGATGATACGGATAGGGATATCAGATTAGCCCGGGAGGACGCGACCCATGCCAGCGCTGCAAGAGATAGACTCGCTCTTACCGCGAACCGGGATGGCAAAGGTGCCCAGGTACCACTGGTGGACAGTGCTGGTCACATCAACCTCTTCCCGGCTGAAAGTGGCAACAAAAAGGCAGAGAAGAACCCTGAAGCCGAGGCTGAGGCAGTGAAACAGAAACGGAGTTACGAAGATCAATACACGATGCGCTTTTCCAACGCTGCAGGCTTCAAGGAGAAAATCGGCCGCCAGCCATGGTACTCTTCTCCCGCACAGGATGTGGTCGCTCCAGACTCTATGCCCGCAAAGAATGTCTGGGGTAACGAAGACCCCGGGCGCAAGGAACGTGAGAAAGCGCGCATGGACTCCAATGATCCCCTCGCAGCCATAAAACGCGGCGTTCGGCAGTTAAGAGCCACGGAGCAAGAACGCAAAAGATGGAATGAGGAGAAACAAAAAGAGCTTGAGGCACTGAGGTCGGAAGAAAGAGACCGCTCAAGGCATCTTCCAAAACGACGGTCTCGATCCGCGGACAGCTTGGAGGGCTTTAGTCTTGATGCGCCTACAGCCAAAAATCGCGATGAGAGAGAACATAGAAGCTCCGGGCGCCATCGCCGACACCATCGTCGAGATAGAAGTCAGGACCGCTCACATCGAAGATCGCATCATTCTTCAGAGCACTCTCGTCGACATCGTGATAGATCACATGGAGATGACAGACGTCCGCAGCAAGCAGAGAGGCGGTCACCTCATAAGAAGCGTTAATGCACTGAACGTTTAAATTGGATTGCTTTATAATACTCCATTTCCCTCGTTTCAATCTGAGGTTACGGGAGACTCTCAATCGTAGATCAGAATACCAGGTGGACACTCTTCGATCATGGACAAAAATTCCTCTAGGCTGGAAGAGCATAAACAAGCACATCTGTCGGTAGACTCGGTACCACATTCCTGCCAGTTGACGCCGAGGTGCTGCTATTTTCGGCGTTACTCTGTAGCCTTATCGATAACGCCCCACCGCCCGCGGTGTTCCCAGAGTGACGGAGTGACGAAGCTCCCCAAGCCGCCTTCAGTCTCTCTCCAACGATTTGACTCTCAGCCTATTCGAAATGTTCAATCGGAACAATCCCCCCTCAGTCCCGAGCCCTTTTGGGAACAGGTCCGACAATGGACGTCCCTCGCCTCAAGGATATTCGAACCCCAACCAAGCACCGCCACGGTATGATTATGGCCACGGCCTTGCCCCGAGACACAGCGCAGGGCGAGCCCGCGACGACGATGTGCCTATGACTGATGCATATAATGATCCAAGGGGATATGGAGCTCCAACACCAGCAGCAGGTAGACCACCTCAGCAGATAGCCGCACGCCCGCCGGGCGGCGGACGGCCAGGTGGCAGCGTAGCGGGAGGACCAACCTGGACACTTCATCCCAGCAAGAGCCCCAACGACAACTTCACCTTCGGTAATCTGTAAGTGTGAAATAATCACGCTTTCTACCTTGATACTGACTCCGAACAGCGTCGCTGTATCACCGCAGGATATTCCGCCCTCCCGAGACGGCGCCGACATCCTCCTCCTGATCAATGACCTCTACGTTCTTTCCGGCCGCCCCCTCGAGGGCTTCCCTCCTGGATACATTAGCATGTCAGATCCTCAAAGAACATGGGCGAGCGTGGGAATGCGCGACGCTGTTAAAGTGCAGCTTTATGACCCGTTCAGCCAAGGAGGTCAAGCTTACTTGGGATCCGCGGACATTGAAGTCAGCTTTGCGTCCACCAAGAAGCGAACAGAGGTGCCATATGACCAGGAAGATCTTACAAATGCCGTGATTAGAGTGAGTCGATGCGCAGAGTGGAAAGTAGATGGCCGGCTTACTGACATGATCAGAACTTTGAAAACCAATTGTTCGCTCCAGGACAAAGGATCCTTATGGATCATAAGAGCATTCCGCTCTTGTTGTTGGTGAAGACCGTCCAGCGAGTTGACCTGACCTCTGAGAAGGTCGATCTGAGCTCCGGGGACATTGAGACCGATCCTACTGCTCGAGGAATACTCACTCGCCATACCCAGCTCAACTTCTTTAAGGACACCCAAACTGGAATCAATGTGAAGCCTTCCAATCGCCGCCCAGCCGCAAACTCGATTATCCAGCCTGGATTCAAATTCGAAGACATGGGCATTGGTGGTCTGGATTCTGAGTTCAGCACCATCTTCCGTCGTGCTTTCGCTTCCCGCATCTTTCCTCCTGGCCTGGTTGAGAAATTGGGTATTCAGCACGTCAAAGGTCTTTTGCTTTATGGACCTCCCGGTACTGGTAAAACCTTGATCGCCCGCCAAATCGGAAAAATGCTCAACGCAAGAGAACCGAAGATCATCAACGGTCCCGAAGTTTTGAACAAGTACGTCGGTCAGTCGGAAGAGAATATTCGAAAGATGTTCGCCGATGCCGAAAAGGAATATAAGGAGAAGGGTGATGATAGTGGTCTGCACATTATCATCTTTGACGAGCTGGACGCTGTCTGTAAGCAGCGTGGCAGTGGTGCAGGTGGCGGCACTGGTGTAGGTGACAGCGTTGTCAACCAGCTGCTGTCAAAACTGGACGGTGTTGACCAACTCAACAACATTCTGTTGATTGGTATGACCAACCGTAAGGATATGATTGATGAAGCCTTACTTCGTCCTGGCCGTTTGGAGGTCCACATGGAAATCTCGCTCCCCGATGAGAAGGGTCGTAGCCAGATTCTCAAGATTCACACGGAAAAGATGCGGACGAACAACGTTATGGACACTGATGTTGACCTGGAAGAGCTTGCTACCTTGACCAAGAACTTCTCGGGTGCCGAAATCGCTGGTCTGGTCAAATCGGCTTCATCGTTTGCCTTCTCGCGCCATGTCAAGGTTGGAACGATGGCTAGCATCAACGAAGACGTGGTCAACATGAAGGTCAACCGATCCGATTTCCACCATGCTCTTGATGAAGTGAAGCCCGCGTTTGGTGTTTCCGAGGAGGAGCTGTCCAGCCGCATCCAGTACGGTGTGATTCACTACTCAAACGCTATCAACGAGATTCTGCGAGAGGGTGAACTGTTCGTGAAGCAGGTCGGTCAAGCAGAGGCAACTCCTCTGTTCTCTGTGCTGCTCCACGGCCCACCTGGAAGTGGCAAGACGGCGTTGGCAGCCCGCATGGCCATTGACTCTGGCTTCCCATTCATCAAGTTGATTAGCCCCGAGGATATGGTTGGCTTCAACGAGGCTGCTAAGATTTCACACATTAGCCGCATCTTTGACAGTGCCTACAAGAGTCGAACCAGCATCGTCGTCGTTGACAATATCGAGCGTATAATCGACTGGGTTCCCATCGGCCCTCGTTTCAGCAACAATGTGCTACAGGCTCTCATGGTGTTCCTCCGGAAGCCGCCGACCCACGGCCGTCGCCTGCTGATCCTGGCCACGACCACCGAGCGTGCTTTGATGAAACAACTGGACATCTTCAACTCTTTCAACTCGGATATCCTGGTCCCCAACGTCCTGTCTTTCGGCGAGTTGCGATATGTTATGGAGAAGTCCGGCGCCTTTGATGCGCAAGAGATTGCGCGGGCCCTCGAGGGAGTTGGCGGTCTGGCGGAGGATGGCCAGATTAGTGTTGGCATCAAAAAGGTTCTCCTTGGCATCGAAACTGCTAAGCAGGATGTGGACAAGGTGGGCCGTTTTGTCCGTGTTATTAATCGCGCTATTGAGGAAGAGCAGAAGTTTGCTTAGAGCGTACATATATAGCATTGATCTTTCCTCCTTCCTGCTGAATTTTTTCCTGCTGAATGAATGTACTGCCCCAGAAGGTGTTAGGATCCTGATGTACTAGGTCCTGTTCTGATCTCCACCCATGGCCTAGGCTCCAATGCCTCTAAATACCTACGGAACGCCAAAATTCCAACCAGGAAATCATAGTGGCTGATTCCCGGTTTATCTCCCCAAGACTTGGCAGGACATAGTTAGGGCTGTATCTATCAAAGACAAAGCAAGTGTGACATGGAAGCAGGTGGGCAGCCCTGGTTTGAGGACTGGAACTCACTGGATTGACTAAGTGTCTCTGCAACTTTCCTGGATTCAGTTACTGCAAGCAGTTGAAACCATATGTCTATGTCTGGAGAGTGCAAAGTCATAGCCTGATGGATACTTCCACGCCTATCAACGATCAACCCGCCTGACCAATAGGTCTTGAATAAGCATCTCAGCCCTATTTTTAGACTACAACACCGAAAATATTCCCATGAGTGGGTTACATCTCAAAGAATAGCCTATGAGCTTCCATCATTCGAGCGAATAGCCCTATCTAGGGCTTCACCACGTACAATACTCGGTCCAATACGGAGAGTTCATGCCACAATGCCTGTTAAGTGGTCCCAAGAGCCCTAAGTTACAGTGAAATGGGTAAAACAAGTACGATTCAAGGGTCCACCCCAGGTAAGAGTCCGCAAGTCGCACAGTACCCGCATGCCACAGGGGAAGAAATATACACAGAAAACAGAGTCGAAACACGCCAAAGCCATCCCAGAAAAGCAAATTGACCGTTCCCAGCCGTCCAAAGCATCCCGATTTTGTCCGAAATCCGTCGTCACAGTCGTCAAGATAAGCACACAGATTAAGCATAAACGCGTCAAGCCTTGCGGCCCGAATCAGTACTCGTCGTAGGTGTACTTCTTCGCGGCCCGGCGGTATTCCTCCGGGTGGGCCTTCTCGGCCTTGCTCTTCAGCGCGCTATTGGTACGAAGCCCGTCAGCCATGTTCTAGAAGACGCATGCGGCGCTAATTTGGTGCGTCGATCTCCCCCAGACGCACGTGCCAAGCGCTGCCCCGGCGGAGCGGAGAGCAGGTTCTCTCGCTGCGCGGAGCGGGGCGGAACTTGGAACGTCCATTCTACGGGGGTCAAGGGGGTTCTTGAATGATTCTTTCGCTTTCTTACCTGACACGCTTCTGGGTCCATTCCAGATCTCGCTTTGTCTCTCGTGCGGTCTTCACGCCTTCTGCGAAGTTTGCTCTGACGCCCTTGAGGCGGCGCTGAGCGAGGGCTTGCAGTTCTAGCAGTTCGCGCTGCTTTGCGTTCAAATGGCCGGAGCTGGAGAGTGAGGCAGACAGTCAGTTTCGTGATTCCCAGTCTTGTTTACTGCTGCGATTCCGCAGCAAGCCATCGGCCAGTCTTTGTTGCAAGGACGGCGAGTCCCCGTTGGCTGGGAGTGATGTTGGAATTGCAAAGCACTCACGTTTGCGCCTGCTTCGCCAAACCCTTGTCCAAGGGAGTCGGGTCATATGCGTCTTGCATCCGGTCGCTGAGAATGTCCACGACATCGACACCGGAGTACGATGTCGAGCTCGACTCGTAGTCTCCGCTCGCACTGGCGGAGCTGAATGTCAGGCCTCCAGATGTGCGGCTGCCAGCGGTGGTGCTTGCATCAGAATAATCTGGGGGCGAGCCTGGTACCCGTGAAATGGGGTACATGCTGGCCGGCACTGGTGCCTTGGATGGCATGTTCATGGGGTAGGCGGTGGGCTGGTAGTAGTGACGCTGGGTGGCCATGATGATGAGATGCTGATATCGATATCGATTGCCGGAAGAATGAGTTGAGACGACGACGAGACTGCCTCGACAAGATGAAGGCAATGATAATAATTGAGTTGAGCAAGCCCTGCGTCAAGGTGAGAGCAACAATATAAGAGGATGAGGACCAAAGATGTTGGGTCTCGGACCAGGATGCAAACGAAAAGATCTGGGAGGGATGAATAGGAAGAAGGAGGGGAATCGGGCCCACTGGATTAAACAAGGGAATTTATAGCCCTCCGCGGACGGTCTTCCATCCGGCGGGGACATGATCAGACATCCATCGCAGTTGATCCATGATGAGGAGGCTTGGGGGGGGAGGGCAAGGATGGACGGCTTGGACGAGGGCCATTGGACCACCGGAGGCACTTGGGATTGCACCCCTCCCTCCTGTAAACTCCAATTTGGCCAATTTCCCCAATCCCCGAGCTTCGGCTGCATCTCCTCCTCCGTTTCTGCCCGCCGATTCGTCTCTTGGACCTCGCGGACCCCGCTCCGAGTGGGAAACGAGGTGTGTCTGGCCCAGTCCACTAGGAGTTCCGCTCTCCGGTGGCTGTTCCTCCCTGGGATCTTCAGTCTTGGTCTACGCGGCCCCCTCTCCTCTTTCCTAATTGTGTGCTAGGCCCAAGCGGAGCCTGAAAAGTATCTGGATGGTTGCAAGGGAGGGGGGAGAATGGGTGAATATGGGCCATTGATGGAAGTGGAGTTGGGCAGAGAAAGGAAGTATATAAAATGGCCTCTGCCCCTCCTGACTCTGGATTGCACTTTTGCACCCACCTCGTTTTGAATCCTCCCCCATTTTCCCATCACCCCGCCTCGGTTCGATAACCCGTTTCTCAAAATTAGGGGGCTGGGGAGAAGAAAGTCGAGTCGAGCATCGAGGTTGGTTCGCTCGTTGGACGAAGCGCCGAGACGAGCTGCGAACTCTACAAGAACCGGTATCACGTACAAGTTGTGCGCCCTCAGCCACCTTCTAGGCCCCTTCACCGGAAACTGTGAATGTTAACAATTCCATAGGTCTTCATACTTGCCTTCATCTCTCTCTGAAGACCCTCGGCAGGCCGAGTGAAACTGCCCGGAGGGTGATGAGGTGCCTGCCCAGTGGGTCACGCTTTGCAGTCCGCCCAAACGGCACTCCTTCCGAGTCTTTTTCTTCGCTAGTGATGGCGATCAGAAAGAAGAAACAATGTCTTACGGTCTGACATCATCCGAAAGACTTTCATTCAACAAAAGAAATGTCAGAAAGGCAGAAGCCGGCCGCAAGGCAGCAACAGGGTATCTTGTCGGTCACACAGCCTAAAGATCCCAGTGTTGGACATCACTGCATGGCCTGACGAACCGTGGAGAACCCGGCAACACTTCGAAGGCACCAAAAAGTTTCAGCCGAGCGCCAGCGGCACCATGTTGGCCCCCAGGGGGGATCCTGGGCACCCAAGGCACCAAAGGGCCGAAATAGATATCGCGTGACCCAAGCCTGGCCACATTCAAACCATACGAGAAAGTGGAAATGGATGAGGGAAAAAAAAGTGCCTTACCATGAAGATCCCTGCGGCCTCCGTTTGCCCGTTCTCCCATGCGGCTATTGCAACGCCCCGAGGACCAGAACGCCTCGCACCAGCCCACAAGTGGCTAGAAGAGCAGGGAAGAAGAGCAGCACCGCACAGACAAGCGCTCTAGACGCCTTTCAAGGCATGGCAACGAGGAGCATGCCACCCCACACGCCATGCACATGGGCAATGACTTGCTTCTCGACGTGGACCGGACCATCAACAAGACGGACCCTCTGCAGGCCCCCGTCGGTCAATGCAACAGGACCAAAAGATGGCAGCGCGGTCATCTCGTCATCATTGGTCCCAGATTAGCTGCTGACAGGGAAACTACCCAAGGTCCAGGAATGCAATAGAGAAAGGAAGAAACGCAAATCGCCGGGCAGCAATTTGATTTGGCCATGGTGTACTGCCTTACGCTGGGCTGCGCTGGCCAACTCGTACCCTCTTGCTACCCTATGTACCTCGTCCACTCGAAGACACGGTACCCAAGAGAATCGGGACTCTGAGACGGAAGTAATATGCTGCCTTGCACTGCGCCCTAGCCGTGAACAGTCTGCATGCCTTGCAGCCTGACGAAGGACATTATGCCTCGTTGACTCGCATACAACCACCGAATTACACCGTGCCACCATCCTCCTCCATGGGATACTAAATTTCCCCAATCATTCCCAGAACGCTGGCAGGGATGCACTTTCAAGAACCCCCCCCCAATTTGATTTTATCTTCCGTCAATCGTCGTTACTTTCCCTCCCAACCCAGGGAGATCGGGCAGCGCATCAATGACGCGCAACATACGCCCAACAGTCACGGCCTTCGAATGGGAAAAATCTCTCCCCGTCCATTCCTGTGCGGCGTCATAGGCCGCCCCGAACAAGCGCTTTTCATTCAACAATTCCTAATTCGCCCCCTCCTCTAGCCTCGCTATCGCGGGTTCCGACCACGGCCCAAGAATGGCCGTCAATCAACTCTCGGCGAAGGACCCTGATCTGGAGATTTTGGCTTTTTCGTTTTCCTCGCCCTCTCTAGGTTGCTTGCCCTGCGGCCATTTCGATGGACTTGTCGTTTGCCCCGCGTATACATGCACCATCGGCACACGCTCATCTGCACTGCACGCTGTCAAGTGTCAACAACCGGTCAACACTGAACAGAGTTGCATGCGTTACACGAGCCCACCATTCGGGTCCGAGGCGATCCAGCATCTACACTCACGATTATGGACACCAAATCTTGACAGGTTGGGGACAGGCCCCCCATATTCGACCCAAACTGGCGCAATTTACGAACCCACCACATTTTGAGTCTCGAGAAGATCAGATTCCCCCCCGCCCCTGGGGCCCCCTCCAATAGTCCCTTGTGGTGATCACTAAACTTCCCAGCAGAAAAGCATCTTGGATCCCCCCTCCTCTGGCGAGTCATCGAGTCAATTCGCAGCGTCAAGTGGGGTTGAGGGCGGGGATTTTTTTTTTCTCAGTTCCTTCACCGCCACATGCAGCATCATGACTGGACGGTTGGCCTGGCCAACTCACCTTCCCTTTCCTCTTTCGGGGTGGTTCGCTTTTGGCGCGAGGTGGTCAAATCCACGGCCAGTCGCACGTTTGGCGTTTGGTATGCTACAGAAATCGCACTGGGTGTCGTAGAATGTAGAGACAGTAGTTGTAGTTAGGCAGTACTATACAGTACAACGAGGCCTCCTAGGGTGGGCAACGCTCTGAGGCGGATACTCACGGGCCACGGCGTCGATTTCAATATCATTGCAATTAACGCTATACCACAATTAATGGATCATGACCAAGAGGGGTCAGAGTACAGAGTGTGTGTACCTTTCATTTGAAGTCTTGACTCTTCTTATCTTTCGTCTTGGGTATCGGCAGCTAGGAAACTCTGTCTTCCCGATTGGACCGCCCCCGAATCCAGATGATGCTTACGCCTTGCATTTCGTCTTCCGTTGATAGCCTTGTCAGTCTTGCAGCTAAAGAATCGATCAAAGGTTAATACAGTCTGTTGTGTTGCTTCTCTCTGCCTTCATTACAGAGCGCATTCAGATCGCCCTCACATCGTCAATTCGGACCTCGGCAACGGGTGTTCATGACAGCCAAGCCCGCTGGTTTACGGAAGATCAAGCGAGAGTCAGTAGGGTGTCGAAAGGAATTGTTCTTAATGGCGGGAGTGGAATTAAACGAGCCCGTAGCAGACAGTCTCGCGTCCATAATGTAAATGTCTAGCCAAGTCTCCCCGAAGACTCATATTCCCACAGAATAGAAAGAAAACAGAAAGTAGACTGTTGGATTATTGATAGATACAGATCTAGAAGAAAGATCAGTGTCATTATGCGCTCATAATCTGGTATCACAGGCGGAGAAAAACGGACAAGCCGCGGCTCAAGAGGCTCAAGAAAGAGCCAGGCGCAAAAAGAGCAGAATATTATAAGCACAACAACCAGATCCGGGCACTGACGCCATGCGCTCGCGGTCGAAAAGGCCAAAAAGCAAAGTCACCGCAAGGGCACGGTGATGAAAAATTGATAATACAAGAAAGAATAGCCCTTGTCCTTCGGCCCAGGTAAACAGATGCTTTGGAATGCACCAGCGATCCAAGGCCCAATGCAGATGCAGATAGCGCGTGAACCGTTCAAGGCCCAGTAAACGGGTTGATGCGATGGAAAGAAAGATCATAGGCGAGTACATTCGGTGTGCTCGCGTTGGTGCTGTGTACGCCCTCGTCTTCCCAGGACCCCAGATCCCACCTTTACCGTCCGGTAGCCCCCTTATAGTCGCATCGTAAACTGATCATAAAAACAAACGATAACCAGACACTCGATCATCTACTGAAGGGAAAAGAAAGCGCTGCACAAATGCTGAGAGGCATTTGGAAGAGAGGAGAAAGAATACTACCTTCCGCACACGGGGTCAGTGAAGGGTGATGGCGAGCCGATGGAAGGCACGAGGTACGTCCGACTGGTGAGGCGGTCTCTAGCGACGAAGCGAGGGAGAAGGTTCACCTCCTCCGCTCAGGCGATCCCGAAGGAGTTGAAGAGGTCGGCTCGGGTCCAGTAGTCCCATCATCATTTTTCCCAGCTCATTATGCTTGATAGGTTTCGTGACATAGTCGTTGAAACCAGCACGAGCCGCATTCTCGATCTGATCTGTCATCGCATTGGCAGACAAGGCCATGATCGGAATTTGAGGATAATGGTTCTTTTGTTCCCATGCACGAATCTCTCGACACGTATCGTAGCCGTTCTTGATAGGCATTTGAATATCGCACTGAAGACGGTCAGCTGATCAGTTCAACTATCCTCCAGAGAAAGTAGATCCTGACGTACAATGATGAGAGAGTAGTAGCCCGGCTCCTTGGAAAGCACCATGTCAGTGCATTCTTGGCCGTTCGAAGCAGTCTCAGACATGAGCTTGATCTTGTCCAGATATTTCAACATGACCTGGAAAATTCATCAGTTAGTAGAGTGTTATGTCAAATCAAACACAGGTGAGCTTAGCTTACATCACGATTGGTTTCGTCATCCTCAACAAGCAAGATCCGATAGCCCTTGTTGCCCAGCACCTCCTTGACCATCTTGGACATGGTTTTGAAATTGTTGTTGATTTCGCGAGCCATGTCTTGATTGCGATCCTTGCTCAATTCGCGCTTGCTGTCCGGGTCGAAGATAGTGGAGAAGGCGGAGGGCTTGACGGGTTTCGGCACGATGAAGACTTGTTTTCCCGTGGCGGCCAATTCTTTGACACGAGTGCTTATCTGGCGTTTCTGATACAAGTCCGAGATGATCACGACAACAGGGGCAGTGTTCGGCTCGGTTTCAGAAACGTGCTGAATCACCTCCAAGATATCATCTGTCGCAGGCAGATTGAGAACCAAGTGAGTGCAGGGGAAACCGGAGCTCGGCTGCATCATGTCCTTCCATTCATCAATGTCCAGCAGAGTCTTAATCGTGAATGGAATCTCATATGGGACGACTTGCTCGATATGCTGCTTGGTTGCTTTGCGAGTGTTGTCCAGGGGACATAATATCACGATGGAGAAGGGAATCTGCGGGGACGCGGGTGGAGACCCCATTGGAAGTCGGCTTGGAGACGTAGAGCCCTGGGGAGGTGGCGGGGTGAGGCGAACCGGCGCGCTTGATGGCCCTTCCTTGAAATTGCTATGAGACTGAATGCTTGAAGTCGGACCAGGCGGCGATTGTGCTGTGGAGATATCTGGTGTTGGCAACGCAGACGACGCGGCAGAGAGTGGGTACGAGCCCTTGGATCCAAGATCAAGTTCGGGCGACTCGAGGCCGGGGGAAAGACTGGCGAGGTTGATGAAATGATCATGGCTTTTAGGTGCCAAGAGACTGCTTTGCTCATATGATGTTGTTCTGGATGTTGCCGGTCGTCTCGAGACCGTGGAGGCATGGCGAAGGAGGGAAGGCCGTTCAGAAGGTGATGGAGGCGGAGGAGCATCGACCTTGACGTTGAAAGAAAACTGGGCACCTTGTCCTTCTTTGCCGCTCGGGGTGAGCTTGCCACCATGCATCTCAACAAGTTGCTTCGATAAGAACAAGCCGAGGCCACTACCAGCGTGTTGTTGTGACGCGCTTTCGCCCAGTTGACTGAACCTTTGCATGAGACGTTCTGCATCTTCGGAGCTGAAACCTTTACCTGTGTCCACGACGTCGAAATTCAAGAACGTTTCGGTACCCTTGAGTTTCTCGGATGATTCACGAAGAAGACTGCAGCGGATGTGAACCTCACCGTGCGCGGTGAATTTAACGGCATTGCCAACCAAGTTGATAAGAACTTGACGAATCCGGAATCTATCGCCAATTACCATAGATGGGACGTCTGACTCCATCAAGTAATTGATCTCCAAGCCCTTGTCAATGGCCCGCGAGGCAACAGTATCGATCACATCCTCGATCATGGACCGAACGTGGAACCATGAATTGACCAGCGACATTTTCCCGGCTTCGACCCGAGAGACATCCAGTATATTGTCCACCAGCTCTCGGAGATTGGTGGAGCTGTTTTGAATGGTGTCAAGCATTCGTCGTTGATCGGTGTCGAGCTGCGTATCCAAGATGAATGGGATGGTGCCAAGGATACCATTGAGAGGCGTTCGAATTTCGTGGGACATGTTGCTGAAGAACTTGGTCTTGGACTCCATCTGGCTATTGAGCTGGGTCATTGCCTTGTTGAGCTCTCGCTCGAGGTTCTTGCGGTCGTTAATGTCAGTACACGTGCCGTACCATGAGGCTTCCTCGCTGCCAAAACTGCCTGTTTCAACTCGAACTAGGCGCACGAGATGCCATCGGAAGTCACCACCTCTAGATCGAAGGCGGATCTCAGTAGAGTAGAAAACACGTCCGTTTTCATCCTTTTGGAAGGAAGCGACACCGCGTCTCACAAGTTCATCAAGCGCAGATGAAACGCCATGGCTCGCTGGTCCCTGACTATTGTCTTTCGTTGATGTGGCTTCATCACCGGAGGTCGCTTTATTCGTTTGCGAAGCAAGTCCGCCACATTTCTCGAGATCATTGGGATGAACATGTTTCGCGAACCCGAGATTCAGGGCCTCCTCGAGGCTTTGACCTGTGTACAAGTTCCACTGCTCATTGACAAAGATCAATCCCCGGTTCTCCGTCGCTTCGAAAACAACTTGTGGAATCGAATTGGAGAATGCCCGATATTTCGCATCGGTAGCAAACTTTTCTCTTTCTTGGGTCGCCTTCAGCTCGGCAATATGTTGTTCATGAATGTCCAGGAAGGAGCCGATCCAGTACAGAACCTCGCCCGTCGACGACAACAGAGGATTGGCTCGGAAGATGAACCACCGATAAGCGGTTTCATCGTTGAACCGCCTTACGCGAACTCGTTCCGTGAACTGAGAGCCAGTACGCAGGGCATTGATCCACTCGTTGGAGACATGATCTCGCTCACTGTTGTGAATGTTCTGCCAAGGGTCCCGTAGTCGCTGTTCCAGGGGTTTACTCCTCCGATACGCATCGAACTTGGCATTGGTCCAAATGACTTCACCGCTCTGAGGCTTAGCCAGAAAAAGATGTAGAGGGACAGAGTTGAGCATTAATTGCGCAATTGTATCCGAGAAAGGACGCGGTAGCTCACGCTGAAGTTGAGCGTAAAAAGAGCTCGTTGATCCTTGCCGTGATGGTTGCTGAGTTGGAGAAAGGATATTGGACGGTCTCACTTCCTGTGCTGGAGATGTGACAACTGAACCTGAATCCTGAGCGTTGTTGCCCTCTTCTACAGGGCAAGGTTTGCTTGTCAACCTGCCTGGAGATGTCGGTGTTGAGGATGCGAGACTTGACTTTGATTTTGAGAGACGGGACCGCTGAGATGGGAAGTTGTCACGAGCAGTCCTGGTATGCTGAACATTGAAGTAGCTGTCTGTGTTGTCTCCAGACCGCGAGACCAAGGCGGGAGACTGAGTCGCCGAGTTCAGCATTACCTGACCAAGCTCAAAGCCAGGGGTTCCAAGACTGGATATGGCGGGACTGAACTTGTTTGACGATCGATCACTGGGACTAGCAATACTTGCTTGCGCAGACATGGAGCCGTCGTCGCCGACTGAATAGCTCACATGACCGCTAAGACCTGCCACGAGCTCCAATTCGCTGCTCGCGTCCGAAAAAGTGCCTCCGAGTCCAAGAAGGTGGCCGAATCGAGGAGTGTCCAGTTTGGATGTCAATTGTCGTTCTAGCTGACTAAATTGCTGTGCGAGGCGAAAGGATGTTGTAAGGAGTGGCATAAGGTGCGCGAGAGACTGGCGAAGATTAGGCGGATATGGAACAATCGTAGACAGCATGGAGACTATGGCCACCGGGAATCTCAAGGTTGAGTGAGAATCTTGCTTAGCGTGGCCACCGTGCAGAAGCGGTATGTGGACAACCGTCTTCGAGTGGTCGACGCCGATAGCTTCCAACGGGTGGGGGTTGGAGTAGTCATGGTGCGGCGGGTTCGTGGAGAAAGCACCTTCATCGACCGTGTGGCATGTGAAGAAAGGATTCTGGTCTGCATGCGTTCGAGGAGCCGGGGAAGGCGCCGGCGATTGAGACCATGGAGACTGAGGAACCTGCTCATATTCATCATACTGTCGCAGCCCAGCTGCGCCGAGGCTAATTGGAGGTGCATTGTGCCCGAAATCAGCTTTTGTTTGACTGGGACCATCGGAATTTGGTGTTCTCTGAATGGTCTCGTTCGGACTCCGAGGCATAGTATTCCCGCCCACTTGATGATCATTCGAGTCTGCGGAATACTCGCGAGTAAGAACGACAGGGTTGCTCCGTCCAAATAGCTTGACTACACCAGCCCGTTTGACCAAAGGGTCTGACTCCACTTCCAAAGGCCTCGGGATAGGGAAGACGGCCTGTCGCAATGGAGATGCTGCTATACCTGAAAAGTCATTGACCTCAGACCGGACGGTTGGTTGCCTTTGGCTGCTCGAGGCTGCTGTCGTCCCCGTCACACTGGGCGTACCTGCAATACGAGCGTGCTTTTTCTCTGGCGGCACAGAAGCCTTTGGAGTCTGCTGGTAGCGGTCCAGTTCTGACAATTGCGCCTGCCTTTTGCCGTGTCCAAACCCAGCAAACGAGTGGCGCGATTCCAATGGTGGTCGAGCAAAGGTAGGACTCTTCAATTTGGAGGCCATTCCTGTATTTTTATCGTGGTATATCTCATCGTAATTTGTTCGAGCGCCGACAATGGGATCTGATAGTGTGCTACCGGGAGCCGCGGATGATTGCGCATCCTCAGGCACAAAGCTGACGTTCTGATTAAAGACTGCTTTCTGGCCCCAGGGTACGTTCTCGAGGTCTGTCGAATCTCCTGGGACGGCCAGTGACAGGCGCTCTGCGCCATAATGGGTTTGCATGATTTCGATCAGATTGGACCACCACGCTTCCAGCCCGGGATCAGCATGTAGCTTGAGCGTGAGATCGTATAAGCTGGGGGTCGGGAATTCTGAATTATCGGCAGGATGATTGCTTTGGGGCGGGAGAAATGCCGACTGCACGCTGTGGGTCCTTGGAGCAGCCTGCTGGTCCTCAGACGTTTGCGAACCTGGTGTTGACGATCGGAGCCTCTCCGAAGGCAGCTTCAGTCGAAATTGTCCTTGGCGCCCTGGGTGCTCAAATTCCGGGTGACTGGTCTGATTCTGAACCCTCGGGAACGGATAGGAAGGTGTCTGATTGACCGCATGATCTGTAGAAGATGCGCCATAGTTGTCGTCTGCTTTAATCGTACCTCCAGACCCGATTGAACCCGACGATGGATGAACAATTGTCGGTGGGATTTCCGTGGTGGCGTTGGAGAACCGACGTTTCTTCGGGGTATCATTCGAATGGCCAAAGGCAGTTTGGTTGGGAGCTAAGGATTGATGCTGGTGTTGCTGCATTTGTTGATAAACCAGCAGCTCCTCCATCTGCCTGCGCAGCTCCTTTAACGTTTGCGAACTTCGTCCCTGGTCTTCCTGACGCTCACTCTCCGGTCGTGGGTCCTCCGTGATCGGTGTCAGGCCATATATCTGATCTGCAGAGTCTCCCCGTGAAAAATGAGGCATCGGAGCCGGCGCTTTCAAGAAGTCCTCCCCGCTGTCCATGATATCCTCCACCGATAAATTACTCGCATGGTCATGATCGGCAATGTGATACTTCGACAGCGACTGCGTAGGTTGCAGGTGGGGAGGGTGAGGCACAGCGACGGGCGAGACGGTTTCCGTTCGCGATGGGAATGGAGGACTTCTCCTGCTATGCACGTCTCCCATTCTCGCGCCTCCACCGTTCCGTCACAAACGATTCAATACTCCTGGGCAATACGGACAGCGCAGGAGTCAAGCCGGGCGATCATGTCTTAGCCACAGCGGTCCGTTCGGAAGGCCTCACGGGCGTGAGAAGGCGTCGCGGGTGAGGCAGACGGGCAAGAGCCGATCTCGAAGATTAGAGGAAGTCGGCGGTGCCGAGAGAAGAAGAGGCGTGTTGGGTCGATTTAGAATCGGGGTGGGGGGGGGGGGGGGGGGGCGGTCTTCGAGACGAGGGAGTTAGGTTCAGGCGGTGTATCGTGAGGGAGAAGTGACGAGATGGGAGGAAGTGGTGGATGAGCGGGAGTCCATAGAGCGGTATGAGTTTGGTGATGCTCGTGTGTAGTCCCTGGAGAAGGTACGATGGCGGTGATGGTGAGTGGTTGGGTGTGGGTGTGGGTGTGTATGCGAGTACGTGTGTGGGTGTTGGTTTCGGGGGATCGAAGGAACAAGCAAGAGGTCGTGACTGCCGTCTTGGAAACTGTGGTGGAAGTCTGGAAACTGGCGTCAGTACCCGCCGACCGAACTGCGTGGGATCGGCCAGTGGATGGGAAGGGCAGGGAAAAAGTGGATTCTTCTCTCGCTGATGGTCCGTCTCCGGGGGAAGGGGTATGACGTAGCCTGCCCTGGAAATGTAGCCAAAGAAACCCGTTCAAGGACGCCCGGCTCCAGCCATACCACGAAGTTAGCGCTGCTGGCTCCACTGCTTACCAGTGCCCGACCTGGTTGGCAGGTTGGACTGTTCGATGCATTCGTTTCCAGTTCGCTACATGACTTGGCAGACCTGGAGTTTGTATTTTTAGAGGGGAAAGTCACTAGATTAGAGTGTTCAAGGACTGGTGATTTAAGGATATGATTGAGAGGCACTCCGTACGCTTCAGCGTCAGATGATCAGATCCATGGTTTACATAACTAGCGATGACGATGTGCCCATTCCCGCTCAACGTCTCATGAGACATCCATGGTAATTCAACAGAGATCACCTTTCGATTCTCTTGGGATCATTGGGTTTGCCGCTGAAACCCCCCGCTCCTATTCTGAACAACCCTCGTCCTGGTGTAGAAAGAGAGGAAAGGAAAGGAAAGAGCACACGCGCCGGGAGCCTCGAGTCCCTTCTCGCAGCTCCTCAGCCCAGATGTCATCCCGCGTTTGCACCAGTGACGATCGATGCGGTACTGGGTCTATTATTGCTCTTATTGACTGGGTCATTACTCGAGAGTCGAAGGGCTTGCTGTAGAGCCTCGTGTGCAATGATCATCCATAACTCTGTTTGCCGTGATCGTTCATGCGGGCCAGCTTCCACCAGGTACGGCAAGACAGAGTGCCATGATTCCTCATACACCGAGAGGAATTATCAGTGGTCAATACAACGAAGGTGTCACGAAATGATTATGTTTATATGTTTATTATTACGGGGGCGAAAAAGCAGCCGCATGGACAGTCTCGTTTCCGATTGTATCCATACATGATTGGTATACTAGGAACAGTTCGTTCTGTGCCTCCGTCACCAAATCGCAAACACCAATCGTCACGATCGACATCGCCCGGCAGAGGCAAGGTCGCAGGGGTAGGAGTCTGGAGCTTCTAGCAAGGTGGTCTAGAGTCTAGACTTGGGGCAGCGACGCCGTTCCATGGTGATCAAGAAGATCGGTACCAGGAGCGTCCTTCACTGCTTTAGCTATGACGAGTTAGTAAGTTCGAAAACTTAGCGACGTTTCGAGAAAGCCTTCTTCTGGAGGTGGCTGCATCGAGGCAGATCGCCCCCTATGAAAAACGAAGCGATCGATTCTTGGTAGTGCATCCACCAGCCGCCCGCGCCCCCCAGTAGTAAGTACGCCTCGATAGGATTCCGTCCATTTCGCGATCGGACGGAACCAGGGCAAGGACAAGGGCTTTGGCAGAATTCTGCGGGTTTGTGACTATGGGGTAAGCCGCGTTTTGAGACGAAGCGTTCGGCCGCCGGCGTGCCCCATTTTCCAGAGTGACCCCGTCACCCTGCTTTTCAGTCATGCGATCTCCATGAAGTGCAGCTGAGAGCCTGGGGCTGCGAGCTGGTCGTCGTGTGGCATCTTCAGCCAATTGTGCCTCATCAAATGGTAGGAGTTTCAGATAGATTGGATTCTCCAGGGGACCAGGAAAGAGATACAAATTCTAAATTCATAGGACCTATAGCTCGAAACGCCTGGGTAGACCCCGATAACATAAAGTAGAAGAGGCAGAGCCGTAACAAACAGACGGTCTCATCCCTCGTGTGCCTATACGTCATTTCCACCGACTTGTCAGGCAGCCTTGGCGGCACGTGCTGTCGATGCTCACTCACCTTAGTCTGATCATTTTGGACTCAGGAAAAAGAAGAGAACAGAGAACAAAGTTAAATCAAGATAAGGTCTCACCCCATCGCAGCGCAATTTAGCCATTGTCTTGGCCTGCCTATCTAGCTGTGGGCAAATTCCTGTTGTTTGGAGGAACGATACCTCGGATGGATTATGTACATACAACACAGCACGTTCCATTGTTCCAGCTGTGGGTAGAGGTGATCTTAAATAGATACTTATGACAAGCTCAATAACTGCTTTGTTGTCGTGATTGCACGATGTGGTCTACCACCAAACGACGATATCCATATTTCCACCCAAAACGCCACCCGGTACGGAGTAGTAAACTGCAGATCTGGCGCTTCCGAGGGACCCATCTACCTATAGAGGGCCTTTTCACAAAACAGTGGCCCTCTAGGCTCTGGGAGAGTCCGATTTATTCAAACGAAAGAAAGCCACGACCCAGCTTAGAATTCAAATTCCCCTGGAGGTCGCATGACTCGCATCCATTCCAGATTACAGACCCCCCGTTCCACTCCGCCAGCCGGAACGGCCAGACCCCTTCGTAAAAACAGTTTTTCCGATCTGACCGTGCCGTCCCACCTGCAACGTTTCGTGTGAAGATTAAAGAGAGTAGGCGGCAACAAAGACCTCAACGGCTATCTCACGATCTACATTTCCCCTCCAGTCCAGCGCGGCAAAAGCCACGGCCTGTCGGACCGTCAACTTGATCTGTCAAGACCCTACCGCGACGCCGTATAGGTTCGACACCCCGCTGTTCTCAAGAATTCACCCACGCCGCTTCCGTCCACCATCCATGTCCGTCCCGCCGCGCCCTCAATTTCCTTGACACCCTCCACATCGTTGGCTTTTCAGCAGTTTTCGAGGGGCAGTAAAGATCGGGTGGAAGGCCAGAGCGGGCTCGGTTATTCATAGACATTTTGGACATGGAGGAAGGCCATCTTCCAATCGGCGACGATTTGCCGCTTCCGCCCACTCGACTCTTCGAACGCCTGGGCCACCTGCCCGGATATACCTGGGATCAGTCGGTTGAGCCGTTTCACTCGACCTATAGCCATTGGCATATCTATGGATTCCGCCATGCAATCGAATCTGACATCTCGACCCCCGTCGCAACTTCCTCCAACCCAACTTCCTCAGGGCCGTCTAGCCTCACTCGCTACTCACCTCGAACCGAGCTTCGTCCATCCGCGCGCATACTCCGAGGAGCGAGTGTCAGCGAAACGAGCAGCGAGGTCTCACTGTCTCGAGGTGACCAGGAACAGATATGGATGCCCGTCGTCGCACGTGTCTCCACGAATGTTATAAGGCTCGAGCGGGAGTTTCACATGATCAGGTCGATTGTGCAATCTTCCGACCCCGATTGTAACCACACCATCAGGCCGATCGACTTGATACGACTGCCTCCAGACCCAGGGGACGTCGGTACACTGCTAGTAGCGATATTCGAGTCTCCCGGCCACGATAGGCTACGAGACCTGGTCACATTTGGCCCTGCGTCCTTTGTCGCCGGCGTCAAGGGCGATAACAACACTACGCCCAGCGAGCAAATACCACTACCCGCTTTCCTGGACTTCGCAATAGGCGCCTGTGACTGCCTGGAAATTCTGCACTATGGAGTCAAGACGGTACACGGAGAGATACGCGGCGATGCCTTCCATTTCAGTGCGGAGACTGGGGCCGTGAAACTCGTCAACGTTGGAAATGGCGCACGATCCTTTGACAATGTCCTCAGTGAGGGCTGGTCCTCCGTATCTCGTGAGCTTGGGGCAAAGTACAAGCTTCAATTTATCGCTCCAGAACAGACCGGTAGAATGCCCACAGAACCGGACAGTCGCACCGACATCTATGCCCTCGGCCTTCTGTTTTGGTCAATGTTGGTCGGGAAATTGCCCTTTGCAGGCAATGACCCCGTGGAAGTTGTCCAAAATGTGCTGGGAAAGAGGTTAATTCCAGTTTCCGCAAAACGACTAGATGTTCCTGATGGTCTTTCTGC
Source organism: Penicillium simplicissimum (assembly GCA_024706585.1). Lineage (NCBI taxonomy): Eukaryota > Fungi > Ascomycota > Eurotiomycetes > Eurotiales > Aspergillaceae > Penicillium > Penicillium simplicissimum. Next base: position 5,097,338 of record JAMZTW010000118.1, read on the forward strand.
TGTAGTTCAGAAAATGACACAGAAGGTGGTCCATGAGCGATATCATACGATCTCCTCGGTCAAAAGGGACTTGATGCAGATAGCGCAATTGTTGGGCGACGGTGAAAGCGAAGCTTTGAACAACTTCAAAGTCGCTCAAGGTGACGTATCGTCATTTTTCACTCTCCCATCTCAAATGTTTGGTCGCCAGAAAGAGTATGAAATGATTTTGAACGTCATTCACAAAGTGAACAAGCGCCAAACATCCGCTTTTGCCAAAGCATTTGCCCAGAGCCCGGGAAATGCGCATGCTCTCGCCTCCAATTCGTCCATCTCTGAAGGACGCGTGGATAGCTTCGAGCTTGCATCCGTCTCCAGCGACTCGGGATCCTTCTATTTGCCGCCAAGGACAAATTCAAATGCCACAAGCCATCAGCTGTCCCAAGTAAGCACTCATGATTCTGCAGCGGACAGTGACGTGACATTCCAAACGTCCAAGCAGGTACAGACGCCAACAAGCCAGGAAATGTCTTCCCAGACACCAGCCGTGCCCTTCCCTGGTAAATTGAAAAGTCCAACACATTCTCGATCCTCCTATAATACCGACCGAGAAAGTCATGGTACAAATACCAACAGTCAGCCATCCTCTCATGCTTTCAGTCAGTCTGAGTCTACGGGTCCCCTTTCGAAACCAAAGGCCGGAGCAAAGTATCGCAGGAGCGGTCGATGTGAGGTCATTACGATCAGTGGAGTGGCAGGAATTGGCAAAACAGATCTTTTGAACCGCGTGCAGCCAGTCATCCGCAAGTCGGGGTACGTTGCGATCACGCGCCTGGACCGGGCCAAGCGAGTGCCGTTCGAACCATTTGCCAAGATCCTTGCCAGTCTTCTGCGGCAAATCTTTTCCGAGCGTGACGTGACTACGGATTATCATGAAAGTATCCGAGTGGCTTTGCGACCGCTGTGGCCGACCCTCCACAAAGTGCTTGACCTTCCGGAGCAGTTGATGTCTCCTGGGTCAAAGTACAGCCAGAATTCACCAAAACCCTCCATCATCCAACATATCGCCAAGTCTGATCGCGCCAAGGGTGAGTCGGCCAAACGTATTCAAATTCCCGGTCTAGACCATGGCCAAACATCAGCTGAATTCTTCTTGGCAAACGCTGCCTCGAACAACATGCGGTTAATGGACATATTTCTTGAGATTCTGAGAACACTCTGCCAGTTCAAATTGATGGTTGTTTGCCTGGATGATCTCGAATTTGCAGATGACGAGACCTTGGAACTAGTCTTGAACATCATCCGCGCGAGATTGCCCTGCGTGCTTATTCTCACGAGCCGCAAGGATGAGATCGCACCTGATAATGTCAGGGCGCTTTTCGAAGCAGAGAACTCAAACATTCTGCAGCTTGAGCTTCAGCCCCTGAGCGAACCAGAAATCATGGAGTTTGTGGCCGCGGCAATGCATCAGGCACCCAATCCAACGCTGACTCCTCTGGCGGCCGTGGTCCAGGAAAAGAGCCAAGGAAACCCTTTCTATGTGCGAGTCATGCTCGAGACGTGCTACAGGAAAAATTGCATATGGTATTCCTGGAAGGACTCGAAATGGCTCTTTGACCTTGATCGCATATTTACAGAATTTGTGGCTCCTGTATATGGCGAAGGCCTCGGGCTCGGCTTCGTCACCAAACGACTCCAAGAGATTCCACCCGCTGCTCGATCCATTCTAATTTGGGGTGCCCTCCTTGGAAGCCCATTCTCTTTCTCGCTGGTTCAGAAGCTTTTAACCAGTGAATTCCTGTTCTCCTCTGACGATGATAACACCGCTGGCGATGATGGGGAGGAGGGATTTGATCTCACATGTCCTCAAAATGTCACCTTGCTTCGACAATCCGAAGGTGACATTGTCGTTGGATTGCAGTACTTGGTTCAGTCAAACCTACTTAACCCAGGGAAGAACGATGACGAATTCAAGTAAGTGCCATATCAAGGAGGTGCCTGTCTGCCTTTTCTCCTTTTGCTAACCCATCCTGCAGATTCGGCAATGACCGCCTTGCGCAGGCTGCGCTTTCTTTGAGTGAGAGTCGTAATGTGGAGAAGATGCACTTCATCATTTCCCAGGCGTTGATGAAATACTACCACGATCATCGCAGTCGCTACTCGATGGCCCATCACGTGGCGCTCTCCTCTCGTATTCTCAAGTCTCGCGTCCCTCGGCGTATCGATTATCGACGCATTTTGTGGGAGGCTGGCCAAACTGCCGCCCAGTCGGGTGCTCGACCTAGCGCTCTTTGGTACTTCCGCCATTGCATTGCACTTCTCCAAGATGACCCGTGGGATGACCGCCAAATCGACGTCTACTATGACGAGACCATGCGCCTCTTCATTGCAACAGCTGAAATGTCGTGGTCACAGGGCCAAAATGAGGAGGCCCTCAGCCTGATCGAGGCCGTGTTTGCTCATGGTAAGGACGCCATGAGCAAGTCGCGGGCTTGGATCATCAAAGCGAAGATCTATGCTCAGGTTGGAGATCACCATCGGTCAATGGAAGCCTTACTTACATGCCTTGACGAGCTTGGTGTTCATCTCCGCTCGCCCACTTCCTTTGAGGATTGCGATACCGCCTATTTGAAACTCAAGGATCATCTTGAATCTGCCGACTGGGAAGCCATTGCTCAGAAACCCGTCAGCAAAGATCCCATCATAGTGACCATCGGAGCTGTCATGGCTGAAGCGATGGCGGTGACATATTGGGATGATGCATTGACATTCTATCGCATGGCCATTGAAATGATGAACATTCACATCTTCCGAGGCGGTTTCACTCAGATATCAATTGGATGTTCGCATCTTGCAATGATTGCACTCAGTCGCTTCAAAGACTTTGTCTTTGGATTCAAGCTCAGCGACTTCTCGCTCTCCCTTCTAGAGCGCTGTCCGGAACTTTGGACCCAAAGCCGTGGGTCAATCGTTCACAATCTATACGTCAGCCATTTACGCGTTCCCATGACCTCGACCTTGCCAGCGCTAGAAGCATCGTTGGAGGCGTCTTTCACCATTGGCGATCCCTACATTACCCTGATCAGTATTTCGTCCATGGCAATGACCCGACTGTATCTTGGTCAAGATATGGCCCAGCTCGAAGTATTCTGTCTCGACACCCCCGAGGATATCCCGAACTGGGTACAAGACACCCGTGGGGGTGCCAGTATTCTTGCAGTCCGCCAAGTTGCCCGCGCTCTTCAAGGAAAGACCGAATATCGAACCGCGGATAACGTTCTGTCAGATGACGAGCACAGGACAAGCGAATACATGGCTTACTTGGATGCCCACGCCAGCAACGCTGACAGACCTCGTGACATCTACTTTGGGCTTGCTATGATACCATTGTTTTTGTTTGGTCACCACGCGAAAGCGATCCAGGTGGGCACCCGGCTGCTCGAGACGTCTCACCGACTCTGGTCCGCTCGCGTCTCATACCTGGTGTACTTCTACTTATCTCTCTCGCTTCTGACTCTGCACAATGACTACCCTGCCGAAGGCTATATCGATGGCAAAATGGAAACGATTCTTCGGTACAAGGCCGAGATCGACTTTGCCCGAAGCTGCTCTGACGCAAACTATGGCATGTGGGCCATGTTACTGGACGCTCTCATCTCCGAGGTACGGACCGATTACAGCGCTGCCATACAGTCTTATGAAGCCGCGATCGACCACTGCCAGGTCCATGGATGGCTTTTGGAGGAGGCGCTTGCTCTCGAGCTTCAGGGCGAGTTCCTTGTCCGGCGTGGAGCCAAAAGAGCAGCACGTGCTCTCATTCAAGAGGCTATTTCCGCATGGAGCTCTATCAGCGCCAGCGGCAAGGCTGCGATGGTCGCGGAGAAGCACGAGTGGTTACTCAAAACAGCCACCTCCGCAAGAACCATGGATATTGGTTGCCAGACTGTTGACTCACTCCTTGAGATCAGCCGGAATGCCGTCCAGGAGGACATTGTTATCCCCTCGCGAATCGAAGAAGAGGATAGGCGGCATCGTTGGATTGAACACAATGGCGTTACACCCTGCGAGAGCTCCCTGGACATTTCGAGTGTGGGCCTCGACATTATTGACCTCTCCAGCATCCTTGAGTCCAGCCAAGTCATGTCACGTGAGCTCCAAATTGAGAAACTCTTTACCAAAATGCTTGAGATTCTCATGGACTCATGCAATGGCTCTGATTTCGCCGTCATTGCCACAGACTTTGACGAGCAAGGCTTTGCAATTGCCGCGGCGGCGGATGCCGAGAAGGGCCAAAATTCTTACCCAGAGGGCCTTCCGCTCTCAGAGCTCGAAGGACGTATGGCACAAGAGATCACCTATTATGTCATGCGTACGAAGGAAGAAGTTCTTGTCCACAATGTTCTTGAAGACGAGCGCTTTTCCAATGTGAGCGAGAGCTATCAAACTAACTTCCCATTGGGTCGATCCGTCATTGCTTTGCCTATTGTCCAGGGAGATCAGCTTCTTGGAGTCATTCACCTCGAAGGCAAGCCCAATTTGTTCACCCAACGGAATGTTGTTGTGCTGCATCTCCTCTGCAACCAGATCGGAATCTCTTTATCAAACGCGTTGCTCTTCCGCGAGATACGCAAGGTCAGTGCCAAGAATGCCTCGATGATCGAATCTCAGAAGCGGGCTCTTGCACAAGCGCGTGAAGCAGAACAGAAAGCAAAGGTGGCAGAAGCCGAAGCCAAACACAATGTCAAACTCAAGGATGACGCTGCTCGAGCAAAGTCCATATTTTTGGCCAATATTTCCCACGATTTGCGCACCCCAATGAATGGTGTGATTGGTCTTTCGGAGCTGCTCAAGGGTACCACACTCGACAAAGAGCAGGACGAATATGTTGAATCTATTCGCGTCTGCGCCGACACACTACTCACGCTCATTAACGACATACTCGATTTCTCCAAGCTGGAAGCTGGCAAGATGAAGATATCCACGGTCCCGCTCAACCTGAGAGAGACGATTTCTGAGGTGATTCGCGCTCTTCGTTACACGCATCGTGAGCGAGGATTGCAAACCATTGAAGATCTCGAGCGTGTACCCCCTGAACTAGTCGTTCTTGGCGACCCTGTCCGTCTACACCAGATCTTCATGAACCTGCTCAGCAACAGTTACAAGTTCACTCCTAAAGGATCGATTACCGTCAAAGCGAAGGTTGTCAGAGAAGGCAAAGGTCGCGTACGCTTGGAATGCTCCGTTTCTGATACGGGAATTGGTATTCCAGATGAGCAAAAGGCCCGGCTCTTCCGACCTTTCTCCCAAGCCGATCCATCTACAGAACGATCATATGGTGGCAGTGGGCTGGGCCTGAGCATTTGCAAAGCCATCATCGAAGACGTTCTCGGCGGTGCCATCTGGCTAGAATCAACCCAGGATGTTGGGACCACCGTGACGTTCCATTTGGTCTTCAACAAGGCACCAAAGAAAACGGCCGTGAAGACACCATGGTCTCAAGACCTCAGCCACGTAGACAACAAGGAACCTCCCCGAGCCAAAGCACGCGACCTTTCTCACATTCCACGCGACCAGATCCGAGTGTGCATTGCCGAAGACAACCCCATCAACCAGAAGATCGCCGTTAAGTTTGTTAATAGCCTTGGCCTTCAATGCGAGGCATACAGCGACGGAAAGCAAGCCGTGGATGCCCTGCGGGCAAAGTCAAAAGAGGGCATTCCATTCCATGTGGTCCTGATGGATGTTATGATGCCCACTCTTGACGGTTACAACGCCACGCGTGAATTGCGGCGAGACCCTGATCCCAACGTCAACGAGGTGCTCGTCATCGCCATGACCGCCAGCGCCATTGAGGGCGACCGAGAAAAATGTCTCGAAGCTGGCATGAACAATTACCTTCCCAAACCGGTGCGATCTCCCATTTTGAGCGAGTTGCTGGACCAATATCTCGCACCGGTCCCGTCACACCCACGGACTCGCCTCGCGATTCGCGAGAAGAGCTCCCGAGGCAGCATTAGCTTCGACGCGGGCACGCCGACCAGTTTCTCCTCGTCGGGTTCCGATGATGCACCAAAGCATTCGTCACCGCCACCGCCTACCTCGGAGCAAAAATGATTTCACGCACTTACACACATGATACCCCGCATACTTGCACTCAGATAGAGGTGATGAGGCGTTTAGCAATTGGATTTTCTTGTTTTACTTCTTGCTGTTAACGGCTTTGGGAAACTTGGACTTGGTTTTTATTTACCAATATCATTGCTTTTTTTCCCCCTACGTTCTGCAGTCGAGACATTTTGACCCTGTCCTTTTGGCGCTTCACAAGATGGATGTTTTTGATACAGCATTACGTCTTGATTGTGTTTGTTATATACGTTGCACGGTAGCAATTACGATCGTTTCTAGGATTAGAAATGCATAGCAGGACGTTTTCTTGTTTCATGACTTCTATATGCGCTTCCTCTTCTCTATGCTCGGGATAGGTTTGACCCGGAGATTTGCGTGAGGCTAAAATCCCAGGCCCCTTAAGGTTCCATTTAGACCTCACATGTGCGCCTTGACTGTTCCGTGGATTTGTCGGGGTAGCCCTCCATGCCAGTCCACTGCATTAGGCCAGTCCCAACCCGTTGATTGCTGATGGGCAGCACCTTGGAGCTACGTGTATATCGCGTAGAGGGCTTCAGAGATGGCATATTCTAGGTTCTGACAGACTCGCGTTCGTTTGTGAGATGCCCCTATTCGAGTCCTTATGCGGCTAGCAGGTTGCGATATGCTCCATGGTGACAATACTGAAGGGTTACAGGATGCTGTATTTGTAATGATTTCTCTGGCCATCAAGGGGATTACTCACTAATGAGACGGCTAAATACTCAGCGTTGATCTTCACTGCGAAGCTCGAGCAGAATTGGGTAGTCTTTGATGGGTTGTTCGATCACAACTTGCCTGTTTCCACTCGATGAAGGAAAAATGGAGCCCCAGTTAGTTACGTTACTGTTGCAACAGTGACCGAATTACTAGGCTGCCTGTGTAACACTCAACGGAACGCCCCTCGAGCCTTGCTGCGGCCGTTGCTACTGCTCATTGATCACCTGTCGGGAGTTTTCCCTATCGGACGGCTACCGAGTTAGGGAGGATCCCGAAAGGGCTTCTCTTTGCTCTACTTTGGAAGTCCCCTGACGCCGGGGAGAAAAGCCGCTGACTTGAAAACTCGGCCATGTGTTTTTGGCTATGAACAGACGAGAAATCATGCGTGAAATAAAACACGACGAGCGAATGAAGTGGGACAAAGGATGGATTATCTTTCGAGGCTCGCAGGAATGCTGCTTGACGAGGCCGGAGCTTCAAATTCTAAATAAACGCCATGAAGTGCCTAGGTCCATATCGTCCATACAATGGCTGTATCAATGCAAGTCGAAAGCAAAAAGAAGAGTAGAAGAGTGCTTTCTTGGCGGTTTACTTAGTAGTGGTTTGAGTCGCTGTCTTCTCTAGTTCCTTATACCTCCACTCGTACTGCGCCAGTTGTTTTTTGTCGGTCGGCGAGAGACATCTCCCCTTTTCGGCTAGCTCCTTTTCAAGTTGCTGGAGCATCTCCCATCGTTTGAGGATTCTGGCCTGGGCCTCCGAGATAGATGCGAGATTGCTATCCTGGGAGGCCATGCGCTCGTTGATGGTTGCGTGGTATGACAACTTTGCGTGGAAGAGGGCCATTTCGGATTCGTCATACGTGAGCCCTTGTGCTTCGGGCACCACTGAAGTATCTTGAGTGGACTTGAGAGGCATCTTGAGAATATGTAGCAAGCAAATAGAGACGCAATACCGGTTCGATAGAAGAGCGCTGCACCGTAGCTTGCAGGCGATAGTGAGGACTCCGATTTTGTGGGTGTTGAGTCTGGAGTATAGGAAGCACGAGGGGGCAATATGGTCTAATAAATCTTCGAGAGATGTATGTACAGGTAGATCTCCTGAGCAAATGGGATGAAGCGACTGGTTCAAGCGAGCAAATGGCTTTTCTTGGTGCAAACAATTTATACCGTGGCCCGGGTGGAGGAGCGACATCGAGGTTCAAGAGAACAAAGGTTGAAGTTGAGGAGCTATAAAAGCTATAAAAGATCAATTGAGGTGCTTCATGCTATTTATTATGTCAAATCAGTCTCGATTTTCACGCTTGCTACTTTTCTCGAAAGAGCTGGCCCTCTAGTGCCCAACAAGCCCCTCAGCAGGGTGATACCAAGGGGGTAGGAGGCGAGGACCACACAATCACCCCATTGCGGCTATAGACAGAATTATGATATCCCAGGAAAAGTCAATTAGAAGGAAGGCAATTGGACTCCAAGTTTGTTCGTCTGGATGATCATTACTAGCTCTTTCTCTTATTCGTGACTCGAAGCCCATCCAACGGCGAGAAATTGTACGTCCCCTTTGCCTCGCAAGAGAACTGGCGAAGTACCTAACTTTGTCTTGTGATAAGGGCCGTTGAACCAATTGACGCCATTCCCGTACTGGCATGGTTAATTATTGGCAGCTCGAGGGTGACACAATTTCTCTCTACCGTCTGCCCAGCCGGACATGCATCACCGAAAGAATCCGGTAGAAGCAGAGCCAGAGGCAATGCAGTAATCCCGTCTCAGTCTGGGTGGCCGTGCGTACATATTGGGGCCTGTGTGTCAAGATTGAAAGTCTACGATAATTGAAGCTCAGCTACAACCATGAGGAACGTGTCTCGGACAATAGACGAGAAACCCGTCTGGTATTCGTTTAGTTTACATTTTCGAACAACAGAGGCACGGCAAGATTCTAGATTAACCCAATTGGTCCTTGCCCCGAGGAAGACGAGGATTGCAATAGCGTCACTGCTCGACCGAGATTCGGACAACATGTGCATTCCTAGAGGACTCACACGGGCATGAGAATCAATTTAACCTGCGAGCCCCCCGTCCCCCGCTTTTTCGATCAAGTGAGTGAAGTTGGGAAGTCGTTGCTCGGCGAGATTCTGTTATGGACCTTCGATCGCTGCATAGAAGCGTGAAAAGGAAGAAATCTTTTCAGAATCCTGGTAATGTCCCTATGTGAAATGATCCAACACCACGAGAATGCAATACAATGCCGTGTTGCCCCAGAGAGAGCTCAGCGAGAGCTCTCCCACACTGAAAAGGCCGCATCGGCCTTGCTGTCATTGGTGGAAGCGACGATGGTAGTATACGGGTATTGTGAAATCTCGACAATGGCATGAAGCTTCCTACCAACAACATCCCATCTGAAATCTCTACGGTGAAGTTTCACAGAATGCTAGACGGTTCCAATTGTAGCACCCTATTATGTTCACCTCAAGTTGAGATTCCTGTTCTCCCAATAGTATTAAGATACTGAAGTGGCACTTGGGAGACCGAGAGTCATATGAAGTTACTAAGTTGATATTCCCAAAGGTGGCGATGGCCTCTGACTAGACGGGATAAATGAGCACTCGGTACCTGATCTGTGTTACGCTGCCTACCGAGATATAAGGGGAACTCTGAATTTCAGTTATAATGTAGACCGGTAGTAAGAATCATCGGAGAAAGAATGATTTAAGCTTGATGCCTTGCAATACTAGGATGCACAAACGTTGATTGTGAGTTTGCATGAAGACTACAACTTACCGTCTCCTTTCATACTCGGACAATGACCCTACGGACTTGAAGACGGCCGTTGTAACACTCCCAGAATTAAAGTCTCCACTAATTCACTCTCCAATATTGACCTTTAGGGGCAATGGAAGGCGGGAAGTGTGCGACAGAACATGGACCCCTCCCGACGGATAGGCGCAGGTGCGTCGGATTCCATTTCGTTTCATCTATCGTCCTTGGTCATTTGACCTTCCAAGTCTCGTTCTACCGAAGAAGGTAATCTACCGAGTTGAGACCACTTGTCCGTCATGATTCCGGGCAAGTCTTTTCCCATCGGGGCACGCTTTCCACGTAGGCTCACTGCACTTCGGGACTTGGTGGCTCGGGTAGATGCAGAACGTCCATTCCGATTGCGCAGCTAAATGGTGGACGTTTGACGGCCCCAGCAGATACAAGGGCCACGAGAATGGGTTGAGAAGAAAAGAGAAAATGAGGCAACTCAATCAAGTCAATTGAGCTATTTGAAAGACAGGAGCAAGGTAATGAGGAGGAAGCAGAAACATGATAGCGATGTACATCCTCCGACCAATTACCTGACCCTGCTGATGCCTGCAAAGATCTTGCAGTGAGTATGGGCCATAATAGAATTCTCAGGCTAATGAGCTTGGCATCATTGCCTAGCCTCTTCATCTCTCCTTGCAGCGAGTCTTTCCTTCTTGGCTCTCTGAATATCCAGCGACATCTTGACAGGTGGAACCCCAGGTGTTTGGAACACAGTATCAATCTCCTCCAAACTAAGACCACTTGTCTCAGGGAAGATGAAATAGGACAAGATAAGCTGGATGGTGTTGTAAACAATGTAAACAACCCAAATCTTGTATCCAACTTTGGCAATACCGACACCAATGCCATATGACTGGACTGCACTGGCCCCACCCTGGATCAAGCTGTACAATCCCATTCCTTTCGCTCGAAGGGGCAGAGACAGAATCTCAATCGGGTAGAGATTGTGCATCGTAGCAATTAAAGTCGCACTGCAGGTCTGATAGAGGAAGATCCAGAGAAGAGTGAGTGCAGCGGCGGCGTGGGTAGCTTGGAGACTGTATTGCCATGAAGTAATGGTTGTTGCCACCTGGAAGATAATCATAGTGATCAATCCTGCGAAGATGAGAGTTCGTCTCCGGAATTTATCAACCAGAAGAGAGCCGACAGCAGTGAAAACAAAGTAGACTGCTGTGGTACCAATAGTGATACCCAGTTGTTGCTTCGTCCCAGTGATACCAACAGTCTTCAGCGCATCAACCATCTGGAGAAAAGCATTCGTTAGCAATTCTGAAGTTCAGAAGACGGAAATGTGAGCAGATACATACATAATACGTAATGATAGAACCTCCATTCCACTGCTGGAATACGGAGTAAAGAGCCAACACCAGGAGACGATAACGAGCCAACTTTGTGAAGAATACCCGGTAATCCCAGAATGACCGGAAACCAGTGCGGTCGTTCTCCAACGATTCCTCCATTTGAGATACCACGATTTCGACCACGGGCTCGTTGATATCTCCGCTGGTCGTGTGATATTTGGCCACAACTTCCTTGGCCTTTTGACGGTTGCCTCGCATGACATAGTAACGGGGAGACTCGGGAGTCAGGATATAGATCGTCAGGCAGACAATTGCCGGGAAAACAGCCTCCAGAATAAGAGGAATTCTCCAACAGTTATTTCCAGGCAAATTACTCAAGCCTATCATGGCTCCAAGCATCGTGAGACTCCCGACTTGGAAACAAGCCCCGAAGAAGCCAACCATACGGCCACGGAGGTGGATGGGAGAGATTTCACCGATGTACTGGGAGCTGGACATAAGCGCAGTACCGAAGCCCATGAAAAACCGACCGGCCATGAATGCTGGGAGATTTGGTGCGCAGCCTTGAAGCACGGCAGCGAAAATCACAATTGCGTTTCCGGTGAAGTTGATCCCACGACGTCCAATGATATCGGCGAAGCCCATGAACGGAGCGCCGCAAACCGTACCGATACTCATCAGCGCATTGATCAGGCCGTAGGTACCGCCAGCAGTGTCGAAGCCAAAGTATGCATGCCATGCATCGAGGGCGTTGATGCCGCTAATCACGCCCCAATCGATGCCGAAGCCGGCCTGGTTGCAGCCATGCACAAACATTATGAGACCCAGCCGGAATCCGGTCCATGACCAAACAGTTAGGGACTCTTGAGACAACTTCCATAGATCCTCCTCAGTCAAACGTGCCAGCACGACCTCTTCAACGTGCTCTTGGCCCTTCTCCTTCAACAGCTCGGCCTCGGTGATGCCCAGGGTATTCGTCCTCGCCATGATGTCGAGGCGCAGGAGATCAACGTCGTTAATTGGTGAGTTGAGTGTGAGCCCAGTGAAGCAAGAGCAGGCCGGGACTCGAATTTTGTGGGTTGAACGAAAGCAAGGGAGGAGCGGGCTACCTCATGGTATTTCTGTTCCGGCGCCTACTCGAAGCGCGGCCAAGCTGAGGAAGCTATTCATGGAAGCAATCCGCCGACTCATCACTCCCAGCCAGTTCTGTCACGGATATGCGAAGAAGCCGAGTCCAAAAAGGTAGCGCGTGAAGTTGTCCACAGGGTTGGTCCACTAGCCATGGCGCGGGCCAGCTACCAAGAGAAAGCACCCGCTGCCTTTGTTTGCCGTGGAATTCTGACTCGAGTCACATACTGGTTCCATTCCAATGCGGAGCTCTCTTAGCTCGTGTTGATTGGCGTTCTAGCCCTTGCTCGCGATGCAAAGCTTCAAGTACCACAAACTCCATGATTGGCCTTTGGGAATTTAGCGGCCAGCGCATGCAAGAGATCCTCCACCACTGGAAAGCGAGTGCGGGGAACCCAGACCAGAAGATCCGGATCAATGCGGAGAATTCCGTAGATTGATTGTCATGGCTGATATTTAGCTGGTCGTGCTCGTCGCTGGCGTCCGCCTCAGCGCCTCCAAGCCAACATTAACGACTCGGAGAATCCGAGGGCTGGTGACTTGGTAAGAAATTACCCGATATCTATCCGAGAGACGCCCATTGGCTCAATTTGAATTCAGACATGATAACGTGCGGATGGAATTCTCCTATTACCCTAGATCATGCCTCAATCACAAAGAAACGCGTCCCACAGGGCGCCGGCCTGCGAACAAGCTCGGCCGAAGGTCTAAGTCAGCAGACCGCGTCGCAAGCAGTAATGCTCCTTTGATTCAACGATGCCGTCGGAAGATCGCGTGAGAGGGCCTTGAAATTCCATCCTGGAAAAACAATGAGCAAGCTGTGGTACACGCAACCCGCAAGCGACTGGAGTGAGGCCCTTCCAGTGGGAAATGGGCGCCTCGGGGCGATGGTCTACGGCCGTACCGACCAGGAGCTTCTTTCGTTGAACGAGGACTCTGTGTGGTACGGGGGACCTCAAGATCGAACTCCTCAAGAGGCTCTCGAATATCTCCCACAATTGAGAGAGGCGATTAGAGCAGAGAATCACCCCGAAGCGGAGAGGCTAGCTAAGCTTGCGTTCTTCGCCAATCCCATCAGCCAACGACACTATGAGCCTCTTGGTACTGTCTTCCTGGATTTCGGCCATACACCTGATCGGGTAACCGATTATCGCCGCGAACTGGATCTTGAGACTGCCACGGCCAATGTGACTTACAATTATGACGGAGCCGGATATCAGAGACAAGTCATAGCAAGCTACCCCGACAATGTCCTGGCAATCCGAGTGCGGGGTCCACTTCACGCCGAGTATGTCGTGCGATTGACGAGACTGAGCGAGCTCGAATTCGAGACAAACGAGTACCTCGATGACGTTGCCGCTTCCAATGAGTCCATCACGATGCATGTCACCCCAGGAGGCCGAAATAGCAACCGTGCTTGTTGCATTCTTCACGTTCAATGCAGCCGGGAGGGGTCAGTCACCAGAATTGGAAACAACCTGGTGGTCAAGGGCTCAGAATCTCTTATTCGGATTACATCCCAAACTACCTTTCGCCACGCGGATCCCGACCAGGGCGCATCTGAGGATCTCACCAAGGCCCTCGACTACGACGCGGAACAGCTGTGGGACCAGCACATCAAGGATTATCAGTCCCTATACAATCGGATGCATTTGCATTTATGGTCCGATTCGCCGACCATGCCAACAGACAGGAGGTTACTGACCTCTCGGGATCCTGGACTGATTGCCACATATCACAACTACAATCGATATCTTCTGATATCTTCCAGTCGCAATGGACACAAAGCCCTGCCTGCAAACTTGCAAGGGATTTGGAATCCCTCTTTCCACCCGGCATGGGGCTCCAAGTTCACCATCAACGTGAATTTACAAATGAACTACTGGCCTGCCAACGTGTGCAATCTCTCAGAGTGCGAAATGCCACTGTTCACCCTCCTTGAGCGAATGGCAGAGTCCGGCAAGAAAACCGCTCGAATCATGTACGGATGTCGAGGTTGGGCTGCTCACTCGTGCACTGATATTTGGGCCGACACCTCTCCCGTTGATCGGTGGATGCCCGCAACCATCTGGCCTCTTGGCGGAGCCTGGCTATGCTATCATATTTGGGAGCACTTCCAGTTCACTCAAGAGTATACGTTTCTCTCGAAGATGTTTCCTATTCTGAAGGGATGTGTGGAGTTTATACTCGACTTTTTGGTCGAAGATTCCGCGGGCCAATATCTCGTCACGAATCCTTCAGTGTCGCCCGAAAACTCGTTCTTTGACCTGAAAGGCCGGAAAGGGGTGCTGTGCGAGGGATCTACCGTGGACATTCAGATTATTGAGGCTATACTCCGCGCTTTCGAGTCCTGTGCAGATCAACTCGGACTTTCCAATGCGCTTCTGCCCGCGGCCCGCGAAGCACGAGCCCGGCTTCCACCGATGAAAATAAGTCATTCGGGGTATCTGCAAGAATGGGCCGTGGACTACGCCGAGGTTGAACCGGGACATCGGCATACCTCGCACTTATGGGCATTATACCCTGGCAACGCTATAACTCCAGGACGTGAGCCCGAGCTAGCCCAAGCCTGCAAGGCAGTCTTGCGTCGGCGTGCTGAAAACGGTGGTGGCCATACCGGTTGGAGCAGGGCCTGGCTCATCAATCTACACGCGCGCCTATTTGAGGCAGAGGAGTGTAGTAGACATTTGGACCTGCTCTTGTCCCAGTCTACGTTGCCCAATCTGCTGGACAGTCATCCACCATTCCAGATCGACGGCAACTTTGGCGGGGGCGCAGGAATCATCGAGATGCTGATTCAGTCGCACGAGCCAGGGTTGATTCGACTGCTTCCAGCTTGTCCTAAGGATTGGAAAGGGTCAATTCGGGGAGCGCGAGCACGCGGAGGTGTAGAGGTGGCGTTTAGTTGGGATAAGATGTCTCTTCTCTCATTGACTGCTATATTGCCCGAGTCGGGTGGGAAAGTCTCTATTTGTTTCCCTGATGGAAGTGAGACTCGGATAGAAGAAGTAGAGGGTCCTGGCCTGCATGTCATCATTGCAGGATAGACTATTGTAGCATGGATTATAGAATATGTTGAAAGTAATGTGTCGTAGAACTCCCAATTTCAGTAGACGTAGCATGACATTTGCAGGCACCGAGGATTAGACAGGAAGGTCGAAGATGGCGGGCGGGGGGGGGGGGGGGGGGGAATTATTACTGCGCTAGGTTGGGGAAGTGGGTTGGAATGTAAAATTCTCTACTTTGACCCTCGTCTGTTGATCTGATTCCATGATCCTATGTATCCATTTCGGATTTCATGTGCAAGTGTTATTGGAGGCTCAAAGTCCACACGATACATCATCCATCCACATGAGTCGACTCTTCCAGTGCAGTCAGGATCCCCGCGCTCTTTAGTCTCCCCCGCCTGCTTGACTGCTTCCAACTCGACTTTGCCTAAAACGTCACGGAGCAATTACCCGTTGGCTTCAACTCCCGGGTAAATGGAAGTGGGATGAATGGAATCGGTGAGATCGGTGGTCTTTGTCAAGTAGCCAATCTCTGCACAACCCGAAAACCATAAGATCTCTAAATAAGTAACAATAGTTACCATCACGAACGCCACCCCCAGATCAAGTCCTTGTCTTCCCACGCACGACGCATCCTCTCAACAACTATGGATTTAAAACCAGTTGAAGACCTGAAAGGTGTCCTTCGCCCTGACTTCTTTCATGGATATGCTACCGCCGCGGCCCAGATCGAAGGGGCTTGGAACAAAGACGGCAAGGGCGTTTCCATCTGGGATACTTTCGGCCACACCCCTGGCAAAGTTTCCGATGGTAGCACGGCCGATGACGCCGTGCGAGCTTATGATTTCTACCGCGAAGATGTGGCGCTGATGAAGTCCTACGGCGTAAACGCCTACCGCTTCTCGCTTTCCTGGTCGCGCATCATCCCACTAGGTGGTCGCGACGATCCTGTGAATGAACAAGGCATCCAATATTACTCCAATCTCATCGACGAGCTCCTCCGCCATGATATCACCCCATTTGTCACTCTATTCCACTGGGATACCCCCCAGGCCTTGGAAGATCGGTATGGGGGCATGTTGAACCAGGAAGCGTACATCCCCGATTTTGTGCGCTACGCACGGGTCTGTTTCGAGCGATTCGGCGATCGCGTCAAGCACTGGATCACCTACAATGAGCCCGGTGTCTACACCCTCGCTGGCTATGCCGCTGGTGTGCATGCCCCGGCACGGTCCTCGTTCCGAGATCGCAATGCCGAAGGCGACTCGTCGACTGAGCCGTTTATTGTCGCCCACACCGAGCTAGTGTCCCATGGTCATGTTGTTCGCATGTACCGCGAAGAGTTCCAGCCACACCAGAAGGGCACCATTGGGATTACTCTGCACGGCAACTGGTCCGAGCCGTGGGATGAGGAAGATCCCCTTGATCAAGCAGCGGCTGAGCGGGCGCGTGAATTCGAGATCGCCTGGTTTGCCGACCCTGTCTACAAGACGGGCGATTACCCAGCATCCATGCGCGAACAACTGGGTGATCGATTGCCACGTTTCACGCCCGACGAGTCTAAACTTGTTCTTGGAAGTTCTGAGTTCTATGGCATGAATAGCTATACACAGTTTTTCGTAAAGCACAAGACCACGCCAGCTGACATCAATGACCACAAAGGCAATATTGAAAGCTGTGATGAGAATAAGCACGGTGTCTCGCGAGGCGAAGAGAGCGACACACCTTGGCTTCGCGCCGCGCCTGATGGATTTAGAAAGCTTCTGAATTGGATCTGGAAGCGATATCAAATGCCGATCTATGTCACGGAGAATGGCACCACCGCAAAGGGAGAGGTGGCGCCCACTCCAGAGGTCCTCAATGACACGTTCCGCATCAAGTTCTTCGAGGGATATGTGGGCAATGCGTTGGCCCGAGCTGTCAAGGAAGATGGAATTGATATCCGGTCATACTTTGCCTGGACGTTCACAGACAATTGGGGTAGGTCGCTCCGTGCTTTCATACTCACAAATAAAGATCGAGACGTTTGGCTAACTTTTATTCCAGAATGGGCTGCTGGGTATTCGGATCGGTTTGGGTGCACATTCATTGATTATGAATCAGAAGACAAGAAGCGCTACCCTAAGCAGTCAGCTTACTACCTGGATAAATTTTTCCAGCATCTGATCAAACCAGCATAGAGGTTATCGGGCTTGATTTTGATTACATTTCTGCAAGCTTTAAAGCGATCTTTCACACTGAACAGATGAAGATCAACCCGAGATGGTGATTATCAATATGAACGTGCTTGATTTTATGTTCCCTACGGTTTCACAGTAGATTTCCAGCACTTCCACGCGTGCAAATGAACTTGAGGGAATATGTGCTCCTAAAGAATGAGTTTTTGAATCATTTGCCCCTGACGGGTGTCTGGCTGGCCCTCCCACAAATACTGCTCTTCCTGAGGTCTTGAGATGATGAAGCATAGAAGCGAGTATCAATGCGAGCCGATCACTTGGGGTAGTTGGACGTTTGGGGGCGTGGTAGTCTCTTCCGCGGCAACCAGTTGGAGGTTGGAGTCATTGCGATGGGCTTATCGGCTCGCCCCCGCACGACTCCAACGAAGAGAAGCTCGCCTCGGCAGCTACAAAAAGCCCCGGCTATCCTTGCTAAGCGACGAAATTTTCGAATGCCAAAGTTTCCTCATTACTTTGCGAGGGTAGATATTCTAAGCCAGGGAAAGATTTTCAGCAGCCATGTCTGACACAGAACCCATCAAGATCACATTGCAGGGTAGCCCCCGAGAGGTACGGAACCCTGTTCTTGCATGAACAACAAACCATTCTCTCCCACCAGTTGAGACCTACAGAAAGTCCGTGACTGCTAAGGTATTCTGTCTCTTTAGATCGGTGTTAAGCATGGGCAGTGGTTGAAAGGGCAGATTCATAGCCAAATGCGCATCTACGAAAGCATGTTCGAGTACACTTCAAAGCTATCCTGGCAAGAAGTCCGCGAAGTTGCAAAGGAGTTCGTGCCGACGCTTCAAGAACTAACACCGCATATCCTTGCTGAGATGCAAGGCATTGCGGAGGGTGCGGAGGTCGATCTACTCGACATTGTGGCTTTGAACTGCCGAAGCGAGATAGCGCTGGGCAAGTTCTCCGACGGGTGTACAACATTGTGCTGGAAGAAGAGCGAGAATGCCCGTGTTTTATCCCAGAACTGGGACTGGACTGCAACTGTGAAGAATAACTTGGCCATGGTCTCTATCGAGCAGCTTGGGAAGCCGACAATCTTTATGATCACTGAGGTAAGGCAATTGGCAGAACTGAATTCAACTTGGGCAGTACTGATTCGACTCCCGAACTACATTAGGCAGGAATTGTCGGCAAGATTGGCTTTAATTCCGCCGCCGTGGGAACATGCCTCAATGCAATTCGTGCCAAGCCAATGATAAGCAGCAAGCTGCCAATCCATATTGCGCTCAGACTGTGCCTTGAGAGTACCTCTGTCGCGAACGCTGCCAGCACACTTGAAAAACTTGGTAGTGTCGCCTCGGCTCAGCATATCTTGATTGCCGATAGCACAACCGCCCTGGGGCTCGAGCTGTCGCCCGTAGGCAACAAGTACATCCCCGAAGACGAATCCGGACTTATCGGCCATACCAATCACTTTATCGAAAACCGATATGTGGAAGAGCCACCGTGGTTGTCCGGATCACCGATAAGACTCAGGCGGCTGCATGACCTCACAGCGGAGCTCATATCGAGTGGAGTCGAGGGTGATGCTGTGTCTCCTAATTTATTGCGACAGCGGATTTTCTCAGATTCTTACAATGCGCCGCAGGCAATTGCATGTGAGGAGGATCCGTCTCGCCATATCTCAGCGCGTAGTAGTTCGTTGTTCAACATCATCATGAATTTGGACCCACAGAATCTAGGTGCTGAGGTAGTCTGGGGTCGTCCAGGCTCCGGGGAAGAAGGACCGGTACTTAGGATGCCTTGGTGAATATGCAAGACCAGGAGTAAATTTCCTGATGCAATAAACCCTATTGCCACTTTCTGGAAGCAAGCGCCTTACGGTAAATGCAACAGTCTTGAATTTCTGCAAACCTCCTTGGAAGCTTGAGGTATGGATTGAAAAGATTCCAGCTGTAAAGAAGACTGGATGAAGATTTCAGAACATATCCTGGAAGCTAGGTCACCTGAGCTGGAGAGCTTTACCGATGCCAGAGACTCCGGCGTACTCAAGGAGAGATCTGGCAGAGCGAAGGAACCCTTTCTATATGAGCGACACAAGCAGGCGACGTAAATGCCAGAAAACAACGATAGCAGTGGGGACTTCCGTTCCGTCCAATGAGTACCCGCAACTAACCTCACTTAGAGTGGATAGGCGAAGAGTCGTAGAAAATGGACTAGGAGGACGGGATTAATTCGAATGTAAACCAGGAAGGACTTAACCACGTGTAAGAGAAACTGATTCCCAGGGTAAGATCAGGCTCGACAGTCAAAGTCTTCTTGTGGAATGCCTTGTCTCCTTACAGAGATAGAATTATCTGAAATGTACAGTATTCGCAATCTATGGTATCCACTTGGCGATTGCATGTGCGGTCGTCATTTAAGTTGCGATCACGCCAAATCAAGGCACTCGATCGATCGTTATGCACAAGTGGCATAAACAAGTTCCATGGTAACGTAGTTAAATCAGCTTGATTGGTCATCATGCTTCTCTTCCCAACTGTTCCATGCATTCTGTCGTGCACCATAATGATCACCATACGTGCAGATTATGGATCATCGAGGGCCTGTTCCCAGCCGATATCCTCTTCCCTCAAGATCGATCGGATCGAGTCTACAAGAGGCAGCGGGTCCCCAAGACAGACATAACTGGGCCCAATCCCACTGTTTCCTCCTCTATCTTACTCAGACAATCTACTAGGAGACGTCTACAACGCTTACGATGGCGTCGGTCGCAGATGAATCTCGAGAACAGGAGCCTTTGCTAGGCGAGCCTGGCAATACGACACAGAAACGGGAACATCCACACGTCGCCCGGAATTTGATTACTGGTCAAACACATGGATTTATTTGTTCGCTATCAATTACTGATGGCTGTGAGTTGGGTTCATAGGTACTGCTAGTGTTGCACAGGCGGGGATCTGGATTGTAAGTGCCCATCGGGATAATTCATTGCCTCGTCGTGTTGTGGGATACTTTGGATTCCAACCAGCCCTTCTGTCCTCAATTCACTAGTCCTTGGAAACTAACAAGTGTACACAGCTGGCGGCCCTCGTCTGGTCCAACGTTCTAGCTCTCCCCTTTGCACTCTTCACGGCCCATCCCGTAAGTGGCTCCGCATCTCTATAGATCGTGCCATTCCCTGCATATCCTTGCACGCCCCACAAACTCTCATCTCTAACGAATCCGCCTTCAAGCTGCTGGCCAGTGCGGCTCTCCTCTTGCAAGTCCAGGCAGCTCTCATCCTGCAACCAACCGCCACTCCCAACCAGAAATTGCTGGCCACTCGCATCCACTACAGCATCCAACTGCTCAGCATCCTGTGTTTCCTGAGCGCCTTCATCGTCATCGAACTA
Source organism: Penicillium simplicissimum (assembly GCA_024706585.1). Taxonomy (NCBI): domain Eukaryota; kingdom Fungi; phylum Ascomycota; class Eurotiomycetes; order Eurotiales; family Aspergillaceae; genus Penicillium; species Penicillium simplicissimum. Next base: position 5,117,991 of record JAMZTW010000118.1, read on the forward strand.
AACAAGGGAGACCACCCTCACTTCGTTTCCCCGCACGGCATCCTCGGTCTGACGACCATCATCCTGGTCGTCCTCCAAGCCTCCGTCGGAGTAATCCAGTTCTTCTTCCCCGTCACGGTTCTCGGCAGTGTCGACGCTGGCAAGCGAATCTACAAATATCATCGCTGGGCTGGATATGTTTTGCTACTGTTGGAGGTTTCGACTGTCTTGGCGGCGACCCAGACGACGTACAACTTGACTGCTATCCACATTCCCACATATGGGGTCGTTGTCGCAGTTGTGTTAGTCCTGCTAGGGGTGGGCTCCAGGATCAAGAAAAGGAAATTAGGATTGGGTGATGCTTGATTCGAGGGACTGTTGAGATGAGGCCTTTGAGATTGCACAGTTTTCTTTGCCAGCTATGCTTTGGATTTCCGCAACAATTACATGAAATTTGACGAGCTATGTACTGGATCATCTCTATAGGCACTGACCAAGTAGACAATCCTACTATCGGTAGCATGAGCTCACCATTGTAGATGTTGATTACTTCCAACGGCTCTCCCGTCTGGACGGCCATGATGGCCCCACCCCAGCAAAGGCCGCGCGAACATCTCCACACCTTCGCTTTCTCCAACTGCTTCCTCTCACAACCGCATGTCGCCCATGGCGCCCTCCCCCTCCCCCTACATCTGCTTCAATTGCAGATTGACTCCCCGGAATGCATTGACCCGACTGCAGCCATATCGCTCGTTCTCGACAACCCGCCGCCAACACCAGATCCTGCGTCCCGCGACAGCCCCCAAGCCCACGCCGGACGTGAAGCATGTCCGCCAGAATGCCGAGCTATACGCACAGAATTGCATAGACAGGAACTATGCCGGTCATGCGGAGTATCCATCGCGGATTCAGACTCTATCTGAGGAAGCCAGGAAACTTGATCACGACCTCAAGTCGCCGCGCTCGCAGATCAAGCAGCTGGAAAAGACCATCGCGAAGCTATCCATTGCGGCACGACAAGCCAGTGATCAAGGGACAACAACGAACAAAGAGCTAGAAGATCTCAAATCAGAAGCGCAGCGCTTGAAAGATGAGTCGCACGCCATGACAGTCCGCAAATCCGACTGCACCGACGAAATCAACCGCCTCGCCCTGTCCCTCCCAAACCTCTCATCCTCCGAGACACCCATCGGCGACGACCCCCGCCTCGTGCACTATCTTAACTTCGACCCCCAAGAACCACCCGCCTGGACGCGCCAGACCCCCACGGAGCTCCAGGCTCGGTCGCACGTAACCATCGGCACGGAGCTCGGCCTCCTCGATTTCACGAGCTCGGCCACCACAACAGGATGGGGCTGGTACTTCCTCATCAACGAGGGCGCCATGCTCGAGCAAGCACTAGTCCAGTACGCCTTGAGCGTCGCACGCCGCCGCGGCTGGAAACCCGTCTCCCCGCCCTCAATCGTCTACTCCTACATCGCCGAGGCATGCGGCTTCCAGCCGCGCGACCAGCACAACGAGCAGCAAATCTGGTCCATCGAGCAGAACGAGCGCGACCGCGATACAAAGCCCCCGCGGTCACTGACGGGGACCGCGGAGATCCCGCTCGCCGCAATGTACGCAGGCCGCGACATCAATGCTTCCGAGCTCCCCATCAAGCTCGTGGGCGCGAGCCGGTGTTACCGCGCGGAAGCGGGCTCCCGTGGCGTCGACACGAAGGGCCTCTACCGTGTCCACGAGTTCACCAAGGTTGAACTATTCGGCTGGGCGGATAACCTCGCCCCTGAGTCGGCTGCAGACAGGCCCACCTCGGACACACTCTTCGCCGAACTACTAGACATCCAAACCGAGATCTTGACCTCGCTCCATCTCCCCTGCCGCGTCCTGGAAATGCCCACCGGCGATCTAGGCGCCAGCGCAACCCGCAAGCGCGACATTGAAGCGCTCTTCCCCTCCCGATTCCGCCCTACGCCCGACTCGATAAGCCCCGTCGATCCCGCCGTGTCAGAGCTCGAATCGGCCTGGGGCGAGGTCACCTCAGCCTCCATCTGCACCGATTACCAGAGTCGACGGCTAGCGACCCGTGTCCGTGGCGGTGCGCCGAAGGAGTCGCGATTCCCGCATACCGTGAATGGCACTGCGATGGCTGTTCCGCGGGTGTTGGCTGCTATTTTGGAGAATGGCTGGGATGCCGAGCGTGGTGTGGTTGTTGTGCCGGAGGTGTTGAGGCCGTGGATGGATGGAATGGAGACGATTGGTCGGCGAGATTGAAGTGGCTGGACATGGCTGACAATTCTGCTTTTCTATAACTAAGTTATTCTGTATATTACTGTACTACAGTTGTGTGGTGGTTCATATATTGTGGGGCAATATCCCCGGCTGAATCATGCCCATCGTCAGTTTCTATTAGGGGATATAGTTCACCAGCTGACTGGCTTCCATGCGCCGCTCAACAAAGTTATTACGCTGGAAAAGCCCCATGCGAGGGCATAGTTTCATTTGTCTTGGACACTGGAGACGCAGAATAGAATTGGCCACCTTCCATTTGGCATGGTATTGTACACGAACAGGGTGATGGGAATCGAATTGAATACAGGAGGGTGTTTGTTCAGTGCTGGACCGCAACCGACCCAAGTACAGAGAGATGAAGAGAACCCTAAGAAAAGAAAATAATACAGAGGGAAATGCGTCCCGCTACCTTGCCTATCGTTTTGGCCATGGGTATCATTGCCGATCGAAAGTGAAGAAAGAAATTCCCTAATATCACCAGAAAGTGAGAGCTAAGCTCACGGTACATGAGATCCTGTGATTGGAGTCATTAAGGGCATGATGAGTACTAGGGAAAGAAAACAAGAAGGGGAAACAAAAAAAAAAGAAAGGGAAACCAGGGAAGGGAGGGGATAAGAAACGCCATCGACTACACCGCGGTAGTCGGACTGCCAAAAGCAACACCGAGCTGTACCAACATGAAGATCATGCGGTGGCCCCGTTGGTCAGGGGCACGCCCGCTTGATCTTGCTGGTTGGCACTGGGCTCACCGTCCGGCATGTTGGTGTCGTCGAGAGACTTCAGATCCGAAATCAGATCTTTCGGATCACCAGCATCCATCTGGTCCGCATCACCCTCGGCGAAGTTTGGCATCTCGAGCGCGACGCCACTGTTCTTCTTCGCCTTTTTCTTGCTCGGCTCTGACGGGCCAGCCTTGGCGAGAGCGGCACTGGACGGCGCAGGGCGTTTCTGCGGGCTCGAGGTGCTTCCAGAGACTCCAGCGGGGGGAAGAATCTTGCCTGATGCGGGTACCCGAGTCTTAGGGGGCATGGGTCTCTGCTTGGGAGGCAGCTCGAGATCTTCCACAAGCGGCTCATCGCTGTTCGCATCCAACTTGCCCTTGAGGAACTGCTGGACCAGCCCGATCTGGTTGCCGACGTTCTCAGTGGTGATTCGAGCATACGGAGGTGGTGGCGGGAAGGAGTCCTCGGTCTGGACCGCGGTGGTGTTCTGCGCCTGTGCAGCATTGAACATGCGGCTTGGCAGCAAATGCAGGGGGACGCTGTTAAAGTCAAGGCCGAACTCGACATCAAGTCCGAGTTCCTTGAAACCAAGGAAATCGTCATTGATATCATCCGCAAAGGTTCCAGTAACGAACTGGTCACTACCATCGGCAAAGCCTTCATCACCAACATCCTGGAGAGCCGGACGCAGGAGCTCAGCAAGGAGAGACTTGAGGCGATCATGAGCGGACTTGAGCTTAGCCCCAAGTCTTTCAACGTCGTCTTTGAGGTAGAGCTCCAGTTCCTCAATATCCATGCCCACAGCAGCCAAAGTGTGAAGAATGACCTCGGGTTCACTGTACGCACGCTTCCACTCGGCGGATGACGAAGCGTCCTCAGATTCAGTGACAGGGACTTTGGGTGTCTCCATGTAGGATTTGATGGTTTGGCCAATCTTGTGGAAGTAGTCGGCCGCCATATCAGTCGCGACATCAATAGCCGAGGGCTGATACTCCTCGAAGCCAGTGTGATAGAAAATTTTGGCGACTGATCGCTGCAGCGCCGCTCGACAAACGCCAGGTGTCATGATAGGGCCGTCATCATTCATGACGTGAGGAGGAATATCCTGTTCGACAAAGGGCTCGGGATCGTACTTTTGGAATTGGTTTGCGTACATCTAGACGCGTGTCAGTTCATATTTCACCATAAATTTGGAGGCTCATGTTCTTCGAGTACATACCTGAGCCTGGAGCTGCATTTGCTTGACGACACCAATCCGGGAACAAATCTTGCGCGTCTTTTGCATCAGCTCCATGTTGGAGTCCATCTTGTCGGACAGTTTGCTTTTGGGCTGCTTGAAACGTCCCGGAGGAAGAATGCGGAGGGACTCTTCGCAGTTATCAATAATGTTTCCCTCGGCATCTTCCTTCCAGGCAATGCGAGACGGGAGATCCGGCACACCATGCATGACGTCGTAGTAATAAGGAATCATCTTGTCTTCCTCAACCTCAATACCCTCCGCGAGAGATGCACCAGCTGCTTCGGCTTCAATACTCTGGGTACTAGCGTCGTTGGTCTTCTCGCCTTCACTAGCAGCTTGCTTTTCGTGCCGAAGCCACCGGCGCATGCCAGCCTTGGTTCGAAGCAGAGCCGGCTCATCAGGGTTGAGCTTGTCACCCTTGAGCAGACGATGCCTCTCGGCGGCGATCAGGGCTCGATCTTTTTTGGTGACTTGCTTCCAAACTTTGTACTCAGGATCTTCCAATTCGAGTCCAGGAATCGAGAGTGCGCTAAGAGCAGCAACGCTGCTTGCCGGGCCATCGATTTCCATGGCGTCACCCAGCTGACTAGCTGCAGCACCCGCAATAGCTCCAGAGGGATCAGAGGGAGTATTGAACCCAGGTGGTGGAGTTGCAAATCCGTTCTGGCTTGCTTCCATAGCAGTATCGGAATCGGCACGGACAAGTCCTGGGGGCTGACTGGAAGATGCACCTGCAGGGCCTTCAGAGCCGCTGGGGGTGCTCCGAGAGGGAGCCGTTCCCTTCTGGGAGGTCTTGCCGGGAGCCTTCCGGCCTCGAGAAGACATAATAGGCTCGTCATCGCTCTCCTCGCCTCCATCTTCGAGCTCAGCGAGCTGCATGCGCCGTTCTTCAGCCTCAACTTCGGCGCGGTCCCTGATGACGATGTCTGGGATCAGGGGCACCAGCTTATCGGTCTCCTTTCTCATGACGATAGCCTTTCTGCGCAAAGGGTGATTCGGGTCAGTATTATACCGGAGACAATTCGCCCAAATGAGGTTGATATCATCCACAAACTCCTGCTTCGACCGGTAAGTAGTAGCTTTAAGCTTTTTGGTCATCGTGCCCAGGTCCATTGGCGTCCGAATGACTGTCAGGATGTGTCAGCATCAGTCGCAGCGAGCATGGGAATGGGAAGAATTTACTGTGAAGATAATCAGGCACATCGCGCTTGTTGACCTTTTGCAAGAATGGACCAGAATTCTCGGTCATGGCTTTCAGCTCGTTGAGAACCTTCTCCGCGGCATCGTAGAGCTCTTCCTGGCCGATCCTGTCCTCATTGTACCATTTTGAGCGATTCTTGCGGACTTCACGAATCAGATTACGGAGCTCAGCGTCAGAAGCCTCGACCATATCGCGCTTCTGATCAATGCGAGCAAGCAGGTTCTTCAGTGTCAAGCTGGAGGCACCAAGGTTCGTTTGGCTGAGGGTACCATGCCCATTGGACCCGCCAGAGGTGTTGCTGGCACCACTGGTTTGTCCCGCGATCTCAGCCTCAACCTGACGTTCAGACTCCTCCAGCCGTTTCTGGTCCAACATCGCATACCGGTCATCCTCGAGAGTGTAGAACATGGTGTGGAAGCTATGCTTGACAGCTTCCTCGGTAGCTTTCTTGTCTTCTTCAAGCTTCTTCCGAATGTCCTCCGCGGTCTCCTTCTTCTGCTCCTTCGTGCCATCGGCACTGGTGGAAACTGCGGTGCCGGGGCGGTGCGCGGGCGGCGCGGCGACGGTGGTATCTTGCGACGGCGGGATGGACTTTGCTTTCAGCGGGGACTCTGTCGAATCAGGCATATCCGCGTCTTCGTCGTCATCGTCATAATCATCGTAGTCGTCGTCAAGCTTGCGGGCCGGCTTGGCGGGTGCCTTCGAAGGGGGCGCCGGCGCATCGACGCGTTCGGGTTGGCTATCAGGTCGGTTGGAGTCCGCAGTGGCAGCGCCCAACACATCATCCTCGGCATAGCCACCTGAGAAGATCGTATTGATTTTCGCTTCACTGATGCGATACAACTCGCGGAATTGGGCAATGCGCGGGTCCTCGTCGGCCGCGATATCAGGCTCCGATGTCATACTACCGGGGTTGGGGCCGTCGGCGCTGATCGAGCCGCGTGCTTGAGGGGTTCGCGAGCCTGACAACGTTTTAATTAACCCATTGACAGGTCGCATGGATTCTTGGTGCTCATCTGGAGGGCGGATATTGCCCGGAGGCCAGGCGTGGTGACCGAGCGACATGCTCGCTCCAATACCCCGGCTCTGGGGGCGGGCGAGACTCGAATCTCCACGCTTCGGATCGCAAGCCGAGAAATCGCAACGAAGGGGGTTAAGAAGATAAAAAGGGTATGGGAATGTAACTCAGAGTCAGCCGAAGCAGCAGAAAAAATCAAAAATCCCAGCAGCGATGGCAGGGGAGAGAGGTTTGATGGAGAAGATGGCAGCTTCAGTAAGGAAGATCTTCTGGATGGGGATGGACTACGCCAGCCGCAAAGGCGGCGAGATACGGCAGATCGCGAAGGCGGTAGAATGTGGTATGGAAGCCTTGCCAGTATCGACCTCTCCACCTCGGTCATTGTAAGACCTTGATGCCTCTGACGATTGAGATATTTTCATTCCTGGTATGATCTGCTGAATGCTACACTATCTTCGAGATCTTCATAGCAACGCCTTTCAATCCACCACTCAAATCCACATATGACGCACACAGAGCAGCTCGGGCCAGGCGATCACTCATCAGCTCTTCAACGGGACCTCTCTTGCGCTTCATAACTGAGGGTTTCGCTACAATACACCTTATTGGAGAAGAGCGTGTGACCTAAGACGAAGACTTTGAGAGTTTCTGGTCAGAATCTATAACCATGCGGGTCCGCTACCCTTTTGCTGGTATGTGTCAAGCCGCGGGCTAGCTAGTACAGCTACCATCGGCTGGTTCACTTCAGCTAACAATCAACACAGGAGCTTTCATCTTTCTCCTAATTCTCGCCGGCTACATTGGTCTTTTACCTCACAGCACCTCCTCGACAATTCCGACAAACCTTCAACCAAATGACAAGTTCCTCCACCTCTTCACCTTCTTCCTTCTATCTGTCGCTTTCTACTGGATCCTGGACACTACGAGACGGCGCACTCTACATATGACCCTCCTAGTCTGCACACTTGGTCTAGGAATTGGCTCAGAGGTTGTGCAAGGCTTGCTTCCCAACGACCGCGCCTTCGACCCATTCGATGTCGTTGCCAACGTCGTCGGCAGCCTCGGCGCGGTGGGTCTGTGCGGCTGGTACCACCGGCGCATGCTGGAGCGCCGTCGCAAGAGCCGCTTCGGCATGATGGATGGTGGAGAGGAGGATGTCGAGCTTGGGGTTGGAGTTGGTGGCTCCCGGGAAGAGGATGGGCTGGGACCGCAAGAGTCTGGTGTGATGAACCTGGAGCAAGAGGTGGATAACTGGGACGAGAATGCGGTTGACAATTGGGATACCGAGGATGGCCCAGAGCCGACCGAGAGCCAAGCTGCGCCTCCGAGCTACCATGAAAGCCAACCGGCTGGAGAGGGTTCTACGAAACGCAGCGATTGATAGTCACATGGCTGGCTGGGTTTTCGAGTGACAGATTCACGTACGGCCAATATTGACATTGGCCGGCGTATTTCTCGTTTGATGATGATTATGGACTGATGCATTGATCGATCTCATGTTGGTATGATACCAGTCATTTACTTCTGATGTGTTTTGCGGAGCGATTGCGCTTTGGTCTTTTTTTTTTGGTTGAGTCGCCTTTACTTGGTATGGAGGGCTGGCAATGGGCTTGCAGAAGACAGTCCCCAGTGACTTGGAAGTCTTGTCTAATCTTGCACCATACGGCAATACTTGTTGTGAATGCCTATTAAGATCATTTTCCACTCAAGATTGTACAGGCCAGATTCTGTCCAGAGGCAGTACATGAAAGGCCTGCAGCTTTCGTAGGCCTAACTACACGCGAGAACTGTTCCAAGAAGTAGGTTTAGAAACGGCGACGAAGAATGACCGAAAACGGAAGGCTGACACTCGTGTATCTCAACATTCGGACACAAATCAAGTGTTACGAGATGAAAAAGGCTGGCTGCGCGAAATCTTGGCTGTGATCGACAGATGAATAGCGTACACGACTCGACAACCCGCTAATATACAGCAATTCTAATGCAAAGACTAGGACTTCAGTCATGGGTCATAGAACTACAGAGGAGGGCAAAGGCACTCGGGAAAGTGGCAATGTAGACTGGGGGTATTGGGGGGGAGGGAAAGGGCAAAAATGTGGGCAAAGATACCGCGGGCGAACGCGAAGAAGAGATGAGAAAGGAAGACAAGTACAGAAGAATGATAGAAGGGAAACAAAAGGACATGAACAACGCAGAAAACAATCACTAACACCGGATGCCATGATATGATGCAAGAGGACAGATGTAATCGAATGTTCAGAGACTCATGATCAAATCGTGACAAGTCAATAAGGGATGTAAAACCGACCTCGACCAAATCTCGTTGCAGAGATGGTCCATCCAGGCGGGAAATCGAAGATTCGGAGGAAGCAGCAACAGGACAACCGGAAGAGAGACGCATTATTCATGATCGGAGGCCTCGTGCGTTTCAGTCCCCGTCGTAGTTGCAGCTTGGTCCGGAACCGCCTCTACCAACTCGGGTTTCGATGCAGGCAGATAATCAGCCTGATCGCTCAACTTGGCGAGCTTGGCAGATCGCGGCTCATCCGACTGGCTCCCCGGCGACTCGTTCTTTTGTGCAGGGACCTTGCCCAGTTTGATGTCGGTTTGCTCTCGAAGCACCTCGTAGATGAATTGCATCTGCATCTCGTTATAAACCATCATCATGCGTTGTTCGCGCATCTGGTTGACCGTTTCAAAGACAGGGTCGGTCTCGGGATCGGCTACCTGCAGCAGCTGGCCCGATTCGAGCTCCTGAAGGAGATGGTCCAGAGCAATGAAGGTTCCCGTGCGGCCAACGCCTGCACTGCAGTGGACCACGCGGGGATTGTCAGGCCCCGACTTGGCCGCTGACAACTTGATCAGTTCGAGGAGCGCCTCGCGGTCGCTGCCTTCGGGTTTGGAATAATCCGCCCATCCTGCAAAGAGAAAATGCCACACGATCTTCGACTCTGAGCCGATGGTCAGCTCGAGTTTACGGATCTCTGAGCGCGATTTGGCATCAAATGTGGACTCCAACAAGGTCACTTTCCCGATGTTCTTGGGAGCTTCCTCCTGGCTGCTATCATCGGTCACGAATGGATCCGACTCCTCTTCTGACAAAATCATCGAAGACTGCTCCGAGTCCAATGGGAAATATTGTGCACATTTCTCCCGACCGGCCTCGAAGGTTTGGGTCAACATGACAATGACAGCCACATCCTTACTTTCATGGAAAACCATATGCCAAAAGTGGGAGAGATGACCAAGCTTGGGCCCCTGCCGACCGAGACAAAGCTCATTGTCAGTCGGGAGTTTTTTCAATGATAGCCTAGAACTAGGGGGAGTATGCCAAGGAATTTGGGAATTTGTCAACGTACCTGCGTCGCAATGTAAGTCTTCTCCTCCCCCGTGACCGAATCCTTCAGTATAATGGGCGAGGCGTTGATGAAATCACACTCGCCCTCGGCCACCCGCAGATGGATGCGGCAGTTGGCCCACGCCTGCACATTCACATATCGATTCCGAGCCTTGACTTGAGGGTCACCCTCGAGAGCAAAGGGATGGGCGGGGTCGTTGGACAACATGGCCTCGGCCAGTCGCGTCCTCTGCATCCATTCAAGGTCCTCGAATTTGTCGTGAATCTCTACATATATACACAAAGCGGTTAGTCAACAGGTTCTCCACGTGGGGCGAGGCGTTCTCTCAGTCTCTCCCCCTTCCTTCGCCCTATCCTCCGATAGGCGCAGCATGCACCCCGCTCTCTCTCTCTCTCTCTCTCTCGCTCACTTACCCGAGACCGACTGGCACAAAAAAGGTGGGACGTCGTCCGTATTCCCAGCATCCAACCGGGGGTTCCCCTGCTCGCCAGGCACATCCAGGCCATCGCCGTCGGCCGATAAGCCGCGCTTCGTGGACTGGACGTTGGTATCGATCTTGATGGACGGATGCGCCATCTTGGCTGCCGCGATCTTCTGGAATGCGCGAACCTTGCCGATCACGCCACGGGCTTTTCGGGAGACGACCTGGCCTTTGGAACGTTTTTTGGTGCGGCGCGGGGCAGTGGAGGGGTCGGGCGAAGGCGAACGTGACGCTTCGGGGTCGGTGCGGACTTCCAGCTGATCGAGACCGTATGCGGCAGCCGACACCTGAGATATCTGTAACTGGGACAGATCGGGACAGCTATAGAAGCTGTCCCGGGAAGGTGTGTCCAGGGCCAGATTTTTTTTTTCTTCTGGAAAGATTGCGCGGGGGCCTGGTTTGGGCGTCGAGCGAGGGGGGCTGAAGGCGTTGTCGCAATCGACCGGGGCCAATCGTGTGACCCTCGTATAAGGCCGAAACGCGTCCGCAGGAGGCCCGCTGGGGTCAGAACGTGCGGTGATTTCCTGGGTCGTCTTGTTTGTAACGACCGAATCTTGAGAAGGGAAAATTTCTTGATCGATTCCCAGGAGCTTGAAATTAAAGGCGATGAAGAGGAACCCGAGGTTTAGGGGGGGGGGGGGGGGGGGGTAGGAGGGGCGTAATAAAACCCGGGACTGGAGTAGCACCGAGGTCTCCGCTGTTGGCTTTAGCCAGAAGAGAAGTATAAGAGAGGAAGATAGGAAGGAAGAAGAAGACGATGATGATGAAGATGATGAAGAAGCAGAGAAGCAGTATGAAGCAGGATCACGAGTGCTTCTGCAAAATTGGTGGACTGGACCCTACAGCGTGGATGAATAACCTTCCTAATCCGAAAATAAATCACTATAGTTAGAGTCCACTCGACAGTCTACGGTACTTCGGTCTACTAAGGACACTAGAATACTTGGACAGGTCCTCCATTCGTGCTAGTCCACCTCCAAAGATGCATTTCTGCAATGGTCATTGGCCGCCGTCAGCGCGTTGCCACTGCCTCAGCTGCTTGCGGTCGATCCACTCGCGACCGCGGCTAAGATCAAGGAAACTGGAAGACATAGCCACAGATGTGGTGTCTGTGTCTCTGTTGTGTGTGTGTGCACTGTGCTGGAGATTTCCAGGAACCGAGAGACTTTGTTCAACCCTGGAGGATCCCTTGGTGAAACCACCTTGGAGCATTCCTATTGGAATAAAGTGCTTTGCGACTTGATCTCCCATTGCCCGCGCCCGCGGCACCATCCAAAACATCCCGCGCATTCAACAACGCTGAAACAACCCGCACGTCACACCCGGAAGCCTTGAGACTCACTCGGAATTTCGGAGACTGAGATTCTGAGATTCTGGGACTGCCCTTGCCCATGTCGGCCTCTGTGGGCGTTGGCAGGTGTTGATCGCCGCGTCTCTCCCTTCCTCTTTGCTTGGACCGATGACCAGTGCACAGCGTGCGCGCCCTCGCGAAATGGTTTCCTCCGCGCAAGTCCTCGATCGCACACCCCTCCAACAAAGCGCTCCCTCCGTCGTGTCGCGACCTGCGCAACCTACTCGGCGACACCATCGCTCCGGGCGCTCGCATCATGGCGGCTCCATGCAGTCCTCTTCGAACGATTTCCCCATATTCACCTATACCGGCGACACCGAGATCGTGATTCGCGTCGGCACCCAGGAACGCCGTTATCTCCTACATCGTTTGATTCTGGCGCAATGCTCGGGGTTCTTCGAGGCAAGCACAAATGAGGACTGGTCGGGTCAGACTGCCCCGCCGCAAGCCCCGACTAAGGGAGATGGGTCGCTGTCGCGCCTCAGCGAGGATTCCATGTCGAACGGGTCGACCCTGGTCCAAGGAGATCACGGCGCGGTGGTTGCGCGCGGGGCAGATAAGCGGCGGTGGAGATACGAGCTTGACTGGGAGAATTGCGGGGAGGACGAGGAGCCGATCTTGGTTCAGAAGGTACGATAAACATTTCCATGCGCTCCCCCCGGGTGCACTCTGAATGAGACAAGTCTGAATTATGCTAACCGATTCCCTGCACAGCAACCCTCCTTTGCCCCAATGTTTGGCAGCGATCAACCCGCATTTTCCCCGACATCTACAAAGCCGTCGAATGCACAGGCAGGATACTTCCGGTCTATGGCGAACCTGGCCGGAATGCAATCGGTCGTGCATCTACCACAGACGGCCAGTGGTGATCAAGGCCCCGTGGATCCATTGATTCGAGACTACGACAACCTCTTCCGCCTATTCTACAATCATGCGCCGGTCCTAAACAGCGTCAATATTGCATCGGCCTACACAGAGTGCAAGTCTCTCCTCGCTTTGGCAGATATGTACGATGCACTTCCCGTTACTGGCCCGCGAGTCGATCATCACTTGCTGGGATTTGGCTCTCGCCTATTTAAGCAAATTGCCAAATACCCACCCAGTTACCTAAAGCTGGGATACCTGGCGCGTAGCCGTGTCATTTTCTCGGAGGCCTTGATCCATGTTGTGGGACAATGGCCTGCAGCCCTACCAAATCTGCGCAACAACTCCTATGCCCCATTGCCCAACTCGGTCCTCGATTTGATAGAAGATAAGTACGAGGACCTCGAGGATCTCAAGGCCCGCGTCGAGTCTAAACTCTTCCGCCTCACTCTAACCACCTCCCGCGGCGAACGTGTCGGTCCGTCAAACGCATACCTGGACTGGCTCGCCGTCTCCCTTTTCCGCCAGTGGCTCATTGAAAATACCACTCCCCCTCCAGCACCAATTCTCAAAAATCCATCCAGTGCCTCGAGCAATGCCCCTCCCCCACCCGCCATATCAGGCTCCCAAACAACCTCCACCAAACCCATCGCCCCGCCTGACCCAACCGCGCGTGTATACAGATTGATCGGATCCCCTTCATCCCAGGCATACCTCGCCCACGACGAAGTCAAGCGCTTTCTCAAACTCCATCCCACATCGTCCTCTGACGCGCTGTACACGCGTGAAACCCTGAAACGCTTCGAGCGAAAGATGGACGAGATCAAGCGGCTGGCCCGCGAGATCGTCAAGCCGCTCATGCGCAACTTTCTTGAGCTGGAGCTCAAGAGTGGTGCCGAGCAGGCAAGCAGCACACCGGGCTCTCACGACAGTAGTCCATCAGCTGGGCTTCCCTATCTGACCTGCACCCGTGTTGAAGAGTCCGATCTACCCTGGGATATCTAATTTGCTTTTACTTTGGAAACGTGGCGTCTTGAAAACGTGGCGCAAGTGATATCTGGTTTTTGGCAATATATCTGCCTTGATCTGCTTTGGCATTTGCTGCCATCACTGGTACTACCTCTGGCGTCTTTTGAAGATTCTGCTTTCTGCGATCCTCTTCCGCTAGACTGCTGGTTTTGTCTAGGGAAAGACATCTGAGAGATCTGGCGGGCTGGCTGTATCCTACCATCTTTTGCCTTGATGATGTGGTGTTCTCTTTGAATGATGTCTGCAATTTTGCACTATCAGTTAATGTGTTTACGACAAGATGAATGACCTTTCCAATATTTTGTCCTTCTTTAGATTCTAGCGCAAGTACTGGAAGTCAAGAGTCTCGGGGGTACATGCCCTGAGGATGACAGAGCTTGAGTAAACTGCTGCCCAAGCGCTCTCACGGGTAGAAGCAAAAGCAAAGTTAACAAGTACACTACCTATGGGGCGAAGTCAGGATCGAGGTTAGGCGCCCATGTGCATTTCCAGTAATGCAAAGTGAGAGGCAATTTCTCCCTCCTGGAGCATACTTACCAGGGCTGCTTTCATGCTATATCTACATAGGTTCTTGTCCAAGCTTGTTTACTAGCTCTTCTAGGCCTTTATCCAACCCTGTCCAAGACTTCAAGATAGAGTTCACATTTATTCCATTCTATCTATAGTACAGAAGACATGGATACATACATGGATATCTACGAACTGCATCAGGCGGGGTCGAAGAAATAATCTTCTAATTTTTTTTTCTTTTTTGGCAAGTTTTAAAACCTACAATCTGGGCAACATGACTGCAAATCAACTCCATCCTTCGTCATCTCCCCGTCAGCAGTCTGGATCTCCATGTTTGGTGTGTTTCGCTCCAACTCAAACACAGCAAGCGAATCGTCCGTGGAATGTCGAACATTAAAGCCACCACGTCGAAGGGGAAGAATGTGAAGCCAATGCAGACTGATCAACCCTCTCCCAAACACCACATGTGGCACGATGTGGCAATTTAACGTTCTGGGAAATGAAACACATGCAACAAAAGAGCAAAGACCAAGCCTAGTAAAATGGACGGTGGAAGTGATCGTCTCGGCATTTGTGCCATCCAAGCTGACGCCGAGACCAAAAAATCCAGAGGCGACATCATTGCCAACAGGCCTGTATGGCAAACAGTGAAAGCATATCCATTCAGACATACCACATCTTTAGCGGCAGACGATTCTCATTGCTATCATCAATTGGCAGCAAGGGGATATCGGCACGGTCCGATTCCTTCGGATTCGCCTGCATGGCGTGGGTCATTCCACGGCTGACCTTGACACCACGTCCATACTGAGCCGGCTTTCCCTTAAGTTGGACGTTCTCGTGATGGCGGGCACGAACGGAGATCAAGTGCGCGTAGTAGATGGCCGGGTGAACCGAGACCGAGGTCGTGGAACGAACATACTGGTAGCACTGCTCGTAGATCATGTTGATCAAATGCTCCGGTTTGTGCTTGACTTCGTCCTGAAGGACGGTGTAGTGGACGGGCCGGGCAGTGCCCTGCAGCGCGATGTGGGAGTACAGGAAAAAGTCCCAGCCTTGTGGACTGGTAACGTCTCTGTCGACCAAGGTGCCTGGGAGGGGATTGCCGTTCCGATCGCAGGTGTTGCGGGCCTTGGGATCAGGGAATGCGCGGACATGGTGGCGCTTGTTGGCGACGACAACGCACATTTTGCCTTTCCATGTGGTGCCGGCAGCTTTGGACATGGTCTCGCGGATGGTCTTGACTTCCTTGTTGAGGACTTCCTGGTACTCGGTTTCGGAGACGCCGTCGCGGAAGTAGTAGATAATCGCTGGAGGACTCTTCTTGCCCACGGTCCTGATCCACTCGTTAAAGAACGGAGTCAGGATGCCCCTGATGTTGGACTCGGAAATGATTTCTTTGCGGGTGCCATTGACTTCACGGCCGCCCCAGTAGCTGATGCCCTGGAGGTCGTTTGAAACCGACATTGCGGCCAGTGATGGAGTCCAAACGCCCATCATCGGGTGGGTGACATCAGCTCCAATGATCATTGAGGATGGACCAAGGCCAGTTCCAGAAGATGTAGGAACAGCACGAGCCGTGACACCTCCCAGTTTGGCGTTGACCTTCATGGCGACGTTGGAATGCAGCTGAGGCTTTCCTCCATTACGGCACCGGTCGGACTGCAGAACCTGAGAAGGGACTCCATATCGACAATCGCAGGACTTCTTGATACGAGCGTAGTGACCAACATCTTGACTGCCTGTAATCACAATGATCAGTTGAGGAGGCTCACCATAGACCCCTTTTGCGGTGTCGTGAACTTTAGCCAGAGATGTCCCAATGTCATCGGTCATCACAAGCGACACGGGGTTGCACTGCACAAGCCCACCGTGCAGCTTGAAGGCTTTGATAAAATTCAACCGCCATTCGTCAATGAAATGCGGATCGGATCCATTACGAGGACCCGGATGGTAACCAATCGCCCAGCAAGTCAGAGGCTTCGTGTGTGGCTTGTAGAATCTTTTTCCTCGGAGATCCCAACGACCATTGACACCGGGGTTGTGCTTGGCATTTCCAAACTGAATCTCAGGACTGGGAAGCAGGCGAGCCTTAGTCGTGAGCATGTTTTGCGAGATCTCCATGCCGTACCGTGCTAGATTGGGGTCCTTTTCATGCGCGAAGAGGCCCTTGCAGCTGTGAATGTGATCCATTCGGTCCTGCGGCTTTTGTGCCGTGTACGAGATCATCTTCGATGTCATGTCAACGGACAGCTTCCTGTTGTAGCGCTGAAGACCTTTGAGCTGCAAAAGCTCGGCGGGATAAACAACCTCGCGATCTTGCATCTCCACCAAACGCATGTCAGGGTACTCGAGTTCAATTTTATACTTGGACCGGAAATATTGCTGAACTGATATCTTCTTGGAGGTGCCCGTGGCCCTGTCCTCGACTGTGAGCATGTATTCCTTCGCACTAGCGGGCAACAACTTTCGAATCTTGAAGGTTCGGTTAGGGTTGGGACATCCTTGGAACTCGGGGCTGACCAACAGCCCTTGGATCATCTTGTCGAGGTCAACATGATGTCTGGACATCTCATAATAACCGGGTTGGATGTCCGGTCTGTAGGTTGGCATGCATCTCTGGACCACTTGGTCTTGGTGGGTAAATGATAGAAGTCCTCGCATGACTCCCATAAGGCTGATTCGAGCAAAGAAGACACCATAGGCGGTATCTACATTCAGCATTAAACCCCGCTGACGATTTTTCGGTTAGTATGGGGTGTTTAAGTGAATTGTGAGTGAAAAGTCCTTACCGGACAAGCTCTAATTGTCTGGAACGCTCCACGATAGACAGTCACCGCACTGGTCAATTGGAAGTGGAAGTTGTGGGCCATTTTTGCAAACTCCGGACCCAGGCCATGGACGTCCTCGAAGAAGTATGAGCGCTTGTGCTCGAAGAACTTGGATCGAGGTTCGTGACGAAGAAGATGGTCGAGGAACACTGTAAATAGCCATTAGTATTCTTTTTTGAATGAAGAAGAATCTTTCAGAAGTGCACTCACTGAATGACTGAATCACCTGCTCATCATACTTGCGCTCATTTTTGAGCCAGTCATTGATGACTTTGAGCATAAGCTTATGCTTTGGAATCACCCGAAATTGAACCTCGGACAGCAGAGTTAGGAATTCTCGAGACCTGGGGTTCTTTGCCTCGAGTCCGCCAATTCGCTTTGGGCCTTCATAGTGCTTGTACGGAGGGTCAAAGGTGATCTTCTCTGTGATCCCTTCCCGGCCTATCGCTTGCAAAGCCCTACATTGCTCAGATAGTGTTCAAGAGCCGTCAGTCGGGAAATAAGACCTACCATACAATGTGAGCTCCGTCATGAATGGCATTAGGGAGCAACTTCTGTCGCTCCTTGCTCTTCTCAAAGCACAACCTCATGAGTCGCTGATCAAGGGTTGGCAGGAGCCTCTTGTCCTCTCGAGCTTGGATTTCGGCAATTACTTGGAGCTAAAAACAATCGTGTTAGAAGCGCATCTGGTCAAAGTCTGATCAAAGCTGGAGGTTTCTGCATTTTGCTTACCTCGTACATGTAAACAGGCCTCAGGGGAACCTTCGTAATCGGATAAGCATTCACAGTGAGCTTGATCTCCTTGCCAGAAGTGCTGTATTCATTGGGTTTCCTGTGGTCAATTTTGGGCAACGGGAAAACGACATAGTTTGACTGGTCTCTTTGCTCCATTCGACGGGGTGGTGGTGGTCGAATTTCAGACACCGTTGCGTTGGCTATCATACGGCGTGCTTCTTCGACACTGTGGTATCTGAGCGCCTCCATGCCTACGTCAGGCTGGGGAGCCCCGTCTAAGCTGCTTACCGGGGGCATTTTTGGTGTTTAGAGTCCCTATGAAAGAGCCTTGTAAGCCAATGTCATCAAAAGAAGGGAGTGCTTGTCGGTGCGGTTGGAGACCATCAGAAACAATATCTCGTTCTATGTATAGGGAATCCCATACGCAGAACATCATCTTCCAAGTGTAGTCTATTGATGGAATATAAAAGTACCACTTACCAAAACTGGGAGCTTGGGTTTTGTTGGAGGTTCGGAAGAGTTACAATGTCAAGGATAAGGAGCAGGTGGAGAAATGATATGCGATAGTAGATCTTGACTTCTCACCAATCCCCGCAAGAGCCTCGACAAGAACGAGAAGAAGCTAAGAGGCCTTCGATGAGTGTAGGTGGAAAATGAATGTTGGTGTTCAGAAACGAGGAAGATGGATGAAGGAGGAAAGGGAAGACGTCGATAGAAGGAGGATAGGAGGCTCTTTGTATGCCCAAGAGGAAAGTTCCTTGAGAATGATGGCAAATAGTGGAAATTACCATACTCGAGATGGCGGGAACTACCATCAGAAGCTTGATTGCCATCCTCCAAAGCATCATGGCAAGGTTCCAGGCGGGCATTCCCTCGGGGCTACTCCGAGCACTTAGTCGCATTTAGGAAGTATCAAGGACTCCATGTACTCATACTGGGGAAATCTACTACTGACTCGAACCATTCGAGGATTGGGCAATGGTCCTCTGCAAATTTATAAGAGGCATTCAGTGACAGGGCATACAGCGAGCAGTAAGACAGCCCACCGAGGACATCTGGAGCATCTCAAAGAGATGCAATTGAACTATCTGGCAGTCCTTAAAACACCTAGAAAGGTCCAGCCAATCTGTCACGAGACTGGGGAATTTCTGTGACAAGACTAGAGTGACGTCTACGGGCCACTAGGCCACGCTATCGAAACACCAATTTCAGGAGAATGAATCATGATTGTAGTATCTGCACTAATTGCCTGGAAATGTACAGATGCAGTATCAAGCAGAAACTCCGCCGTCGAGAATGATGCTCCACCTGAGAACAAAACCGAATCTACGACGACCGATGCCCAGAATAGAAGAAAGAAAGAAAAACCAATCAGACCGACGCCAGTAGATGCAACGGGTTCCAAAATGATCGAAGAGACACCCAGCCGCGTTGATGAAGAATGATGAAGCGAGAGCTCCGTCCAGATGCCATATGTTATCGGGCAGGGGGCACGTCTCGCAGATTAAGGAAGGAATTTTGTGCGGTAGGGGGCAGAAATTATTCACAGGGCGAAGCAGCAGCGGCTAGCTGACCCGCCAAAACAGCTCAGCGATAGGATCCTAAGCTTTAATGTTAGTCAACCCTTTCGCTGGAGCCAGTATGTCGATGAACGGGAAGTCAAATGCCTGTTAGCAACTTACCATACTGGTTCGCGTGGGGGGCCCCGAGCCCTCGTGCATTGGCCGGGAGTGGGATCTGAGCGGTACTGGCAGGGATATCAACGTTGCGAAGGAGTTCGACCATCTTCTCTGGCAACAGGCGCGCGATGTTGTAGGAAGATGCGGGAGGAATGATGCTGAGCAGATGCACGACATCCCGGGGAAGGGGAGCTGGGGATCCTTGGGGTTTATACGAAGACGTAATCTGCCCATTCAATTGGGTGACTCTCTTCTGCTGATCGGGACGGCGGCCCTGAATGCCCTTGAACGGAGATTCCGCACGGGCAAATTTGCGCGGGCGGTCAGAGTCATAGTCAAACTCATCCGCGGGATAGGCTCTCTTGGGCGAATTCAAGGACGTGTCCTGGTATGGAGCAGGCGAGATCCGAGTCTCCGGTGCAACAGCATGATGCATCACTTTAGGCCGGGTCTGCGAAGGTGAAAGAATCGGGCGAACAGTCGTTGGGTCGAAAGTCGGTGTCGCGTAGCGGTGCGAGAATTGCTCCAAGGAGGGATCTTCGGGGTAGAGCTCGCGCATGCGGTTCTCCAGGTTGATCACTTGAACCAAGTCACCGTAACGAGATTCATACTCATGAAGGAAAGCGAATATGGGCTTCGCTTTGTGGACATTCTCGGGACTGGCAGCCAATCTGCGTACGGTCGTCTCAAACACAGCCCGGGCATCTGTAATGAGGTTAGCAAGCATTACCCTGAGATATCACATCGGCCTTGAACTTACTGATAATGTCGTTGATGTCAATCAGATGCTTCAAGTACTCCAGGGCAAAGTTCTCATCCTCCGGGAACAGCTTGGCACCTCGCTCAAAGATCTTGGTTGCGGCAGGATCCTTGTAGCAATGATATTCCATGAGTGCACTGGCAATGTAGACATCGCTGGTGATGCGGCCTCGCTTGCGGGCTTCGGCAAAAACCTGGCGAGAGCCCGCAAGCTCCCCTGGCTTTCCCTTGCCTTGAAGACGGCGCATCGCACGCATCAGCGCAATCCACGCAAAAGAAACCGTCTTGGACAAGATGTTAATCTGGAAGGAGTGAGCCTTGCGAACGGCATCGATTTGTGCCTGTTTCGCAGCTTCCTTCTCCTTCGCTTCACTCGGAACACCGTCATCGTCCTCATCCTGTGTCGTGGGCGGAGCATCAGGGTTCTCTTGGGCAAAAGTTTCTTCAATCCGAGCCACGTCTTGGGACTCTTGGTTTCGGGCTTTGTTGATCAGATTGTAAAGGGCTTCGAGGAGCTTGTCGTAAGGTTCCCGGACCTTGGCTGCCCGCTTGGAGGAATCCTGCTCAGAGTCTGAGGTCACTTCAAAGCGATCGGCCAGCTTGAAGGACAGTAGGCAACTTTCCGGATTGGCCTCGATACCCTGCTTCAGCATATCGGTGCCCTCGCTTTCCATGGCGTTCAAGAAGCAGAACTCGGCAGCGTCATACCAGATCTCCGGTACAAATCTGAGAGCCATCAGTGCTTGCTTGTAGACATAGATCACACGAGCGTTGAATGCAGCAGGGTCGTCCTCTTTCAGGACTAGCGGGTCTTCCTTCTCCCAGGCGATCCAGCGCTTCCAGATTTCCACTTGCTGAGCAAACTCGACGTCGCCCTCGGCCCCAGGAATCGGAGGCAGCTGAGGCAGTGATGTGCGAATCAACTCGCGAGTGATGTTCTGAAGTTCAGTGTAGGAACTGCGAGCGGTCACATATGATGGTGACTGCTCTTGCAAGAACTTGCGGCCCTAGAAGACAAAGTTAGCAAAAACGATAGCGCTGCAGAACAAGAAAGTCAATGGTATGTACCGTAAGCTTGTTCAGACCCATCTCGAACTGGTCATATTCCTTCCACAAAGCATTGACTGCCTGGGTAGGAACACAGATAGCTTTCTGGTAGGCCTTCCGGAGCAGGTCCATCTTCTGCTGGTCCTGCCAGCCTGAGCCTCCGACGGTGCCTGGCCCAGAGCGGATAAACTCCACGTAGTCGGTCCAGATATTCCCCGAATCCTTGTCCATACCAACGTATTGAATGGCGAGGTCATAAGCTGACGAGATTGTCCGTCTTGCCTGTCCAGTCGTATCCGTACTCAAAGGGTTCCGACGACGGACATAGTCCAAGTAGACAGACCAGAGCTGAACACTGGGGATGGTGAGGAGTGTTCGGCTGAAAATCTGTTCCAGGCGAAAAAGCTCATTCAACTCCGACTCCATCGTGGCATAAGCCACCCATTGATCCGCCTATCGGGCTAATGTCAGTTGATTTCGGACTGGAAACGCAGGGCACAGACTTACCGCCATAGGGAATTCCTTGAGGAATCGTTCGTAAACCTCGCGCGCACTGTCCAACCGGTTACGAGCTCTGTGCTCTGCAATCAACTCCAGCCATGCCGAAATATCTCCACGGGGATCCTCATCAACCCGATCCTGCAGGATACCCACACGGTCATGTGCCATGCGGCCTTTCGAACCAGAAGGAGAGTCAGGGACAGGAGTAGGGACGGTACTGTTCTGCATGCTTGGGTCTTGCGCCCACTGAAGGGAAGCAGAAACAGAAGGATCAATATTGGAAACAGGAGCAGGAGAATAAGAGCTATTAGCAACATCTAGCACAGAGGCCGAGGGCTGCAGGTGCGATGATACATCAGGGGAAGTGGTATGATTTTGATTTTCTGAAATTGGATCTTCAGACATGGTCATAGGCATGGCATTTGAATCATCCACCCCCAGTACCGCCGGCGGCTCATAGTCTGCCTCCTCGTTGTCAACTTCGTCCTCGTCCTCGTCGTCTTCAACGTCAAATCCCCCGATCGTTCTGGTCTGGGGTTGCGGCGATGTACCCGTGGGTGGGGCCGGTGTAGACGTCTGAGACTCAGCACGAGAGGGGTTCTGGGCGGCATCGAACGCGTCACTAGCAATGCCAGTGTCCATGTCTGATGCTGTGGTCGGGTTAGGGGCTGTCACTTCTGATTGTGTTTCTTGTTCATCTGCTTCATATGGTTGATGTCGCTGCTCTTGCTGTTCTTCTTCTGTTGGCTCGTCTGTCTGCTGATAGCCTTGCTCGGAGCTTTGGTACTGGTCATCAAAGGTTCTGGAGGGGTCGTATTCGTCTTCCTCATCGAAATCATCCGCAGCTGGTTCCTCAGTATCACCGGGCATTGCAGGGTTAGACTCCATGACCTGGGCCTGAAAGAAGGCCTCCTCAGCTTCACTGTCCGCCATGACTGGCGATATCGGCGAGGCTGATCGCTTTGCGCGGAATGTGAGAACGTGTGAAAGGAGCTTTGGTGATGAGCTGGAGCACGAGACTGTGAGGGTGGTGAGATTAGAGAGTGAGGGGGAGAATAGGGAAATCGTTCCACCAAGACCTTTCCACTCAGGAAATAGTACGTCAGGCCAAATCGACCAGATGAGAACAGTGGGTGGTGGTGGAGAATCAAGCTCATTACTGAATCCGTGAGTTCATCCCGCCGAGACTGCAGCAGAGCTGTCCGCGGTCACGTGGGCGGTCAGCGCGCAAGGGACGCGCAGGCGCGTCGGGCGATAGGCTCCTCCTCGCATATGCCCTCCTCTCGTTGCTGGCGCTGTTCAGTGCATTCCTTGCGGTGAAACTGTTTGTTTTCCTCTCGTCGCTTGTCCCGCTCTCCCAGACTCGATTCACCTATAAAATCCTCCTCATCACTTCTCACCATTCGCGTCGAATCCCACTCTCATACATCGCATCCCAACCCAACCCCTCCCTCCTATCATCATGTCTGTCGTTTCGCTACTTGGGGTTAAAATCCTCAACAACCCGGCCCCCTTCACGGCGTCCTACCAGTTTGAGATCACGTTTGAGTGCTTGGAGCAGTTGCAGAAAGGTGAGCAGTTCAAATCAAAAATCTTCAGTCGCGTTTGATCTTCTAACAAGGGCCATCTTAGATCTGGAGTGGAAACTGACCTATGTCGGTTCCGCCACTTCGTAAATCCACCCGCTCACCGCGTCTACTTGCCCCTCACTAACCCATTGCAAATAGCTCCGAGTACGACCAGGAACTCGACTCCCTCCTCGTCGGCCCAATCCCGGTCGGCGTTAACAAGTTCATCTTCGAGGCCGATGCCCCCGATTTGCAGCGCATCCCCTCGTCCGAGATCTTGGGTGTCACTGTCATCCTCTTGACCTGCAGCTACGATGGTCGTGAGTTCGTCCGTGTCGGCTACTATGTCAACAACGAGTACGACTCCGAGGAGCTGGCCGCAGAGCCTCCGGCCAAGCCCGTCATTGAGCGCATCCGCCGCAACGTCCTGGCCGAGAAGCCCCGTGTGACCCGCTTCGCTATCAAGTGGTATGTTTGCTTAATCTCCCCTGCTGAGTTGCCCCCGCAACCACACGAGACTAATGTTTGCCTTCAAGGGATTCCGAGGAGTCTGCGCCTGCAGAGTATCCCCCTGACCAGCCTGAGGCCGACCGCCTGGAGGACGATAGCAACGCCTACGGTGCGGAAGAGGCCGAGCTAGAGGCCGCGCTTGTCAAGGAGCTCGAGGAAGCCAACAAGGGCGAGGACCAGGAGATGGAGGGTGGCGAGAACACTGCCGGTCAAGATGATGACGATGTCTCGGACGCCGGTAGTGAGGACCTCGAGGAGGAGAGTGAGGACGATGATGACGAGCTGGACGAGGATGAGGCCGGTGAGGGCGATGAGGACGTCGAGATGGGCGACGACTCCGAGCAGAAGGACGAGTCTGGCAAGCCTGCCCACCAGGCCCAGCCCGAGGTCATGGTGCACTAAAAGCTTTGTCTCGAGCGGATTCAGCCGTTTCTTTCCCCCCCTTCACCCATCGCCCCTATTCCTCCTTTGCCCTCTCCCCCCATGTTCTGTGATGACCGTCCGTATGCTATTATGACACCTTGACCAAACTCTCTTAACTCTGACCTCCTATCTCATTTTTCATCTTGCCATAACCCAGGACTACCGCCGGCGTTGACCAGGGTCTACGAAATAGAACTTATTGTGATTCTCAGAGAGACACATTTGCACACTCAATTGACCTTGTCGGCACTCGGGTCGAACACATTCCGATAGTCATCCATTGTGGGAGGGCTTCCAGCTCTCACCTATTGCTGTAGTGTAGCTCACGTCCATTGCCAAATCTCAAGCCTGGGAGATTGCCACTGACAGGCTTAGGTACCTACCTCCAGCTCCTAAGGTTACTAAAGCTGATCTGGTACGGTTACCTTTAATTGGAAGTATACGTTTTGAACCGTGTTTGCGTGGATATTCATATCGCGTGAGGAGGCAACTGGGGCGATCTATAAACAAAAGAACGCAAAGCAATCCGAGAAATTGATTTCAGTTGTGTATCAACCTTCTTCCTACTCCATCCCTGTACAGATAACAGTCTGCTTCAGCGAGAAACCTAGAAACCAAACTTGGACCCAAGGGCTACCAAAAAGGTCGGTCAGTCTCATGTCCCTAACGACGCAAGGGGCAATCTTGACAAGGGCGAACGACTTACCGCCCAAGACAGCTTTCCGCTTCTGGCTCTGGATATACTTGCCCACATCGCTCGCAAAGTTACTGCTATTCTCCTCGAGTCGATCCATCGAGTCGCCGACGATGCCGAGACGCTCGGTTCGTTCTTGCACTTGCCGCGACATGTACGCCAGATAGCCCTCGTCACTAGCTTGGGGATCTGAGGGCGGTGCGCGACCTTCTCGGAGTGCTTGGCGGCGTTCTTGCTCGTCAATTCTCATCTGCTCGATCATACGTTTGGATGGAGGACGATCGGGACCGCCGACTGGGGTTTGTGGTTAGCGAGAGTGTTTCGAATGCGGTAAGATGCATGATCATCGAAAAGGGTCACGTACTGAGCAAATCCATGTCTGCTGGTGAGACATATTGAGTACCGGAGATCCACTGGAGGTTTGTAATGGTAGGACGCGCGGGGGTAACTTTTGCGGGGTTGTAAAGACGATCTTGCGAGGGACTCCTGTGGGCGTAGACATTAGTGATGCTCGGACTTGAAAAGCTCAACCGAGAAACGTACAGTTTATGACCGGACCCCCACACATTGAACAGTGCCACCTCTGACGGACCAACCCATGTCATGACGTTTCCACTGGGTGTAATATATGCTTCCGAGAGCCGTCGCAAATCGGCAATATAGTCGATCCTCGCGGAGCCAATGTCTCTAAGAGCAGGGATAGAGAAAGCTCGCGCATTTCCATCTCCAAAAAGACCGACCAAGCTGTAGCCCCGGCCTTCAACTTTGACCACCGCAGCCGAGTCGCAGAGATAGTCGTCCCAGGTCTTGTGCGCACCTTTAGACGTTGGAGGCTTGAAGATTCGGCAGCTGGAGGGGCTGACTGCAATCACAACACCGTTGATCTTCTCGCCACTTCTCAAGCCGCCAACCGCACTGGGGGTTGCAAGAGCTTGGCCACCCGAATCCGCATCGATGGGAATCAGATTGATAACCTTGTCTTCAACAGTCGAAACCCCAGCAAACGCGGCCGAATATGTGCCATTGGATGCGGGGAGGATCTTGAAAGTAGCTACATTGCCGCGATTCGTACCCACAAAGCAGCAAATGCTTGAATAATCTGCAGCGAGAAAACAGTCAGATATCGAGGCCCAAGCCTCAGCAACGATGGAAGTTCATACCTTCACCCTCAAGAGTCATGACGCCGAATTCAATGCAGGTTGGCCACTCTGCAGGGGTTTCCTCCGTACCACGAGGCTTGCGGAAGCTGGCACGCTTCGGAGCCTTGATAAACTCGGCTAGATGGGCAGTGTGGATGATTGCCGGACCACGGAGGTCGATGATAACCAAGCTACCACCCTCAAACCCAGTTGCAACAAAGCCCACTTGACTGTGCTTCAAAGCCGTCACTGGCCCTTGCTGCATGTTCAAAAGGGTTAATGGAAGCATACCCGTCTTCAAGCCAGGATCCGCTCGAGTGGTGATGGGAGTAAGTGTTCCGGGGCCCTGGTTTGCGCCGGGGGCTTGTTCATTGCCGTATGAGGTATTGTTGCCCCATCTGAACACGACCACCTCACCACTGCGGAGGCCAACTGATAGTTCGCCGGTCGTGCTGGCAAGAGACATTTCGGTGACTTCGACATTGCCAACTCGACCAACAGCCCGCGCCAGATCTACTTGGATAGCCTCACCATTCTCGATTTCATCGTCATGGCCAGCATCCCACAGACGAATGGTTCCGTCGGCATGCGCCGTAGACAGAATATTCCGGTTCTCGAATCGCTTTAGTGGGTTCTTCGCTTCTGCCCCTCCCAATACAAACTTGGGCCCTTGTGCTCGGCGTTCCTTCAGCCCTAACCAAGCAGTGCGATCAACTGGAGTGAGGGTGGCCTTGTTCACGAATGGGTGGACAAATGACAGGTATGGGTGGATCATATTGGTCGGCGTGATGGCATGGCCACTGGGGAAGCTCATGGTAACCAACTCGCCCGAGGACAGCACAACGATAATTGCAATTGGGTCATGAGCACCCGCGAAGTACGGCGTGGTGCGAGGAATGAGGCAAAAGTTAACGGCGTGGGCGGCCGGAGGAATAGGAAGATTGATATTGCGGCGAGTTCTCTCAAAATACCCAGACAGTATCTGCCAGGAAGACGTCGCGTAGTTGGGAGTCGGGCCCATATCCAAGAACGTGAGCCCCTTGTTGGGATCGCCTACTGGCTTACCACCAGCTACCAAAAGACCAGTATCATCCGGATTTTCCTTGGCACACCATGCAACTTTCGTGATGGGTTCCCTGGGCCCGGTAGGTCCACCAGCCGAGCCAGGCCGGGCAGACGACCCTGGTTGATCAACATTGATATTCTGAACGGTCCTGGCATGAAGCTTACGACCGTCCTTTGAGTCCCAAAGAACAAGGCTGGTGTCTTCGTGGACTGTCAACACAAAGATGCCATTTGGATGCCAGATCGCGTTGGTCAGCCTAGGTCGGCGCACGCCAGCAGCAGACAACTCGGTATCTCCGCCCGGCGCCCCAACCGGAACTTCATAGACAAAGAACTTTTGCGCAACGTTTTGCTTGAAAGTAAAAGTGACAGCTCCCTCGGGATACCCGATGAGAATCTTGCCAATGTCGCGTGGGGAAAATGCAAGGGAAACAACCGGGTTTAGCCGTGACCGGGGATTGCGTTCCAGCCACAGATTCGGGATTTTGAAGGGTGTCAAGCTCTCACGGTCGAGATCGTATGCGATAGTCTCACCTGAGAAGCTGTCAATTGCTTGTTCACTGGGGTATGAGCATTGGGAGCCAACAGACCATTCGACAAGCCAATGAAGGCGTATTCAAGGCTAGGGTCAGTTGCGAGCGCAGTGGGTTGGCCCGGCGGCGCATAAGATGTCAACCGAGTCTTGGTTTCGAGCGAGAATACACAGACTTCATTCCTTGAATCCACACTAATCAACTTGTCCGCGCAGAATTGAAGGAACTTCGCGGATGCTTTGCGCGGGAAGCTAAAGACAACCGACACACGTCGTTGCCCAAAGACATAGATCTGCCCGCTTCCGTACGAGGTATCACTGGTGCCGACGGCAAGAAGGGATTGGACAGGATCGTATGCGATTGCACTAATCTGTGAGTTCACTCCGCATCGTGCAAACTACAGGAGATGGATCTGTCAGTCTCTCACGATCGCAAAAAAGGATGCCTGGAACGCCAAGAAACATACGTCGTCGACCCCGAAGTCGTCCGGGGTCAAGCCCTCGGACAGGTCCCTCTGAATGCCAGCTTGCTTGCCTCTCAGGAGATGAGCCATTTCCAGGTAAGTGAGTGGTTGGCACTTCTCGAGAGGTAAGACGGTCAGGGAGGGAAAGGGAACAAGAGTGGTGGAGCTGTCTGCGCCTCTGCGGAATGTTTCACACCTGACGACATGGCGGAGAGGCTAAATGGATCTGCCCCGCTTCCGCCCTACCGTCCCTAACCATGCGGCAATCCCACACTAGGCCATTTTGGACGTCGGGATCGGGGGCTGAAGTCTGATTTTTGGGGTAATATTTTGCCTAATCAGGTGACATACATGCTCACGGACTGAGAGGAGAGGTGACAATAGCTTATGGTAACTTCATTGCAATCTAGCGGTGGCTGCATCCATGGGAAACGCCCAAGAATCACATGCGGAAACTATACAGGGCTCCACCATGGGAAGCCCAAGTTCGGCCCTCAACAATCAACAATTTATGTCGGACATACTATTCTATAGCAAAATCCCCAAGGGTATCATCTTCTCGTAGGGATCCTTCTTCTCTCACATGCAAATGACATGCTGTCGTCTAATAAATCTCAGACCGACTCGATGGTCGCCATGTCCGCAATGGCGGCAGTCAGTCGCCTACGAGCATCAAATTCTTTCGGTTCGTCCCGGTTTCGATAGTATTGAATGGTGATTTGGCAAACCAATCGGTAGCATGAATACCTAGCCAGTGCGATATGTCAGTATGATGATCGTTTCATTCGTGTTTGGCGATGAAAAAAGAAGCCGGGGCAACACCTACATCCTCACCCGAACATTCTCTCTCTTCGTTCGGATCATGGGCAGCCCGGCGCCTTCGACCACAGCGAGTGACGGACTCTCAAACAACTCTGCCATCAGCATGTCCCCCCAGAAGGCACTGCTGAAGTCCACGACTCCGGAGAGTTGCTTCGACTCTTCATCCAAAAGGACATGGGTAGGCCGACCAAATCCAACCACGGTAAGTCGGGGCAAAGTGACCTCATCGAGGGCAGAAGCTAAGCGGAATAGCTCATGTCGAAGCTCTGCGTAGGGTAAATGGATAAACATGTCTTCGGCATCCCGGAGGACGCTCTCAAACAACGCGCAAAAGGCCTCACGCCAGGACCGTTTGCCAGCTCCGATGGCTACTTGTTGCAGCGAGCCAAATCCGGGGGCCACATTCTGGCCGATGGTGGTAGCCAAGAACCCCAGATGACGGTCGATATCGTTGCGTTCTCGCACAGACAGCCCGCTTTCCATGTCGGCAAGGCTCGACCCTTTCACATACTGCCGGAGTAGAAAGGCTGAACCGAAGAAGCTCCCACGAGGGTCATAGTGATAGAGTTGAGGGATGCAAGGATTGGCACTCTGGCCCAGAAGAGCCAGGACTCGGGCTTCCGTCTCTAGATAGAAGCGCTCTTGCCGAAGTAGCGGGGTGCCCGGAAAGGGGGAGCTTTTCAGCAATAAACAGAGTCCATTAGAGAGTGTCAGGCGGCGTAGAGAATGGACATGACCGGCGATATTCTGTGACTGGTGTACCCGGACGGTGGAAGGGAATAACAATGACAGCACGGCATCTAATCGTCGATATTCATCGTATTCGGCAACGGGGCGGTCATTGTACGCAGTGGGCATATTAGATCCCTTGAGGGACAGACAAGCAGAGCGAGTCGTCACATCGGAATGATGCATCCTGAGATTGTAGAAGAATTGGTGAAAGCCCCGTTTGTAGGGAAGAGTATATATTAAATAAGTCGGGGATCACTTCAGGAAACCACATAACCGTAATCACGGTTCATCAAATCCCGGCCTAGCCCCTTCATCCAAGTCGATTGTAATTGCTCGACACGCAATGTATCCTTGGATCTCGGGGCTTGTTCGGCACTAGGCCGTCTCGGCGAGGCTGGCAGGTACAAAAGGAAAAGAAATCAAATCAAAGGGAACTCCACGGTAGCATTCGAAAGAAGCAGGAGGAGGCCTCACAGGCTCCGAGCCAACAAGGGGGTTCCGGTCCATCAGACCGCCATCGTCGCATGCCCACGTAACACCTCTGAATATTCAGCAAGGCAAGTGGCCACGGGCCCCAAGTGCGCCGTGACATGGACCTACAGTAGGTTTAGCTACGCGAGATACGGGACCGGTGGAGGCGTCGACCCGAGCTTGTCCCCTGTGAGTGTGAGACTGTCTGACTGTGAGATCGGGGGGTGGTGCACCAATGCACTGGTGGTGGGCCATGGCTGATGGCTCATCGCCTATAGCCGATAGACATCATCTGCATACAGTGACATTGGTCCAGGCAGGGATTTGACTCGCGAAGTGGTCTCGGGGATCATTTCCTTGGGTAGGCTCCAGTGTATGATCGTCTTCGCTAGCCGGAGTCAATAATCAAACGCATGAGCAGTGCACCGGCATCCAAGACCTGTAACGGGGCTGTGACAGGCTCTGCACAGGCGCTAGAACCTCGAACCTCGGGAGCTAGAAGTGTAAGAAGTTTTGATGCGACGCCATCAAATGATAAAAATCCAACCAACTGCCCAATCTACCAAGTCAAATGTCATCAACTAGATCGAAAGAGGCGAGGAGTGTCGCTGTGTCAGCCGTCTCGCCTAAGGATCCCGCTTGAAGACAACACGAGTATCCGAGCGCCCCACACGCCCGCCAATCAGACTGGTCTCTTGCCGAACTTTTAGCTGTAATCCCCCCAAGTGGACCCGCTGGACCTGCGTTGCCAACCCCCAGGAACTTGGAAGACCAGAACGTACAAGACCAGAACGACCAAAGAAAGACCCGCCATCATTATGACTTGCCAAGTAATACTGGGCGCTGTTTTAGCCATTTTCCGAATGGAGTGGTTTGCGTCTTGTCGGGGATGCGGATCCCGGACGCTAGCCAAGTGCTGGAAGCCTGGACGGCCAGTTCCAGATGTTCCACCAGATGTTCCATGCGTGCCCACTTTTGTCCCATTCTAGTATTCTACATCCTCATCCAGTTGTCCAGGACTGTCATCACCCTAATTCTCCGCCGGCATCGTCCGACATTTCATTCGCTTCCGATTGCTGGAATCCCATGGGAGGCGTCAAGCCAAACCTGCTCCACAAACCCAATGAACACTTGACACTCCTGAAATGGCATGCAAACCTGACAATGACATGGGCTTACAAGTGGAGTCCCACAAGCGAGAGGATTTTAATATATTTATGTCTTTGTGGCATCCAGGTGCTGTCCATGTGCTGCTGCATTTCTGCCGTGGATACCTCCCACCGGCCGTCCTCCTCGGGATAGTTCCGGTGTCTTTTGTGAAGTTGTGAGCCCTGGCCCCAGGTTTGATCAGCAGTCCGCGAGACACCCTTGGAACCCCTTTTGGCAGGTCCCTGCCGGTTTGTGACAACCTTAGCGAGCGAATCTCGGGTTCCTTCATCGATGGGGTGGGGATGAAAGAATAAGTCTTGTACGGCTTAGTTATCGTGTAGACATTGACTAACACTCGTTCGGAAACAGAAGGGCCTGTGGCTGCATGGACTTCGTTCAGTCTGGACATGGATGTTGATAGCTGGAGGCAGCGGTTCGACCCGAACGCTCGTTATGCAAGGCTACCGCAATATATCATCTTGGCTTCGGAAGTACGGAGTTCTGGTTTCTTTTTCATTCTGGTTTGGAGCAATCCGCGTCGAAGACGAAAACCCCTCGGTGGTGATTGGTCTCGTATGGATGAGCCACAATGTATCTAGGACTTGGCCTCTGCAGCCCCCTCATTTGGGCTTTCCTTTGGGCCCTCCTTGGGGTCTGATTTTGGCGCTGGATCATAGATCTCTGCCAGATTGAACCGTTTAAGCTGATCGTAATCGCTTCCCACCACGCTCATTCCAATGATGTTCTAAGTAACCATCAGCATCCCATTTAATTGGCCCGCGATTGCGTCAGCACCGATGGACTCACCTGGCAAACATCAACCAGTATCATCTGATCGTAATTTTTCAAGTTCACAGGGTGCTCCTTACCCACGACATCGGCGACGGTTTTGATAATGATGTCTCTATGAAACTTGTTGTTCCCTCGTACCGAAGGCCGAATGGCATACTGTAGACCGTAACAAGCGGAATGACATCAGCAAAATTTCCCGCATCTCCAATATTATGCCCTTCAAGCCCGTCTGGATGCAGGATCGGGAGATATGCCCGCAATGGTACAAGTACCGATGCAGGACCCAGGGTCATCATCACTGACCTTCTTCGGTGGCCCTCCCGAGTGAAAGTGTGGCTTGAGAATCTCACGGGCAAAGGCTTCGAGATCCACGCTAAGAGTCTTTCGGATTTCAGTGACCGGGGTCATGCGCTTAACGTATCGGCTCTTTTTCGTCTCCGGATTGGCCTGTGCTTCAGCACATAGGCGGTGGACCAGCTCCACAGGATCGATGGACTTGTCGAGTCGCACAAATATCACTTTCTCAGGGATTAGCAAAAGCAACATGAAATTGCCGAGTGCACTGAGCGCCGATGCACGACGGCGCCAAGTGAACGCACCACAGGGCATCTCTAAGCGAATAGCTTCGAAGAGGCGCTTTTTGTCCTTGTTGGGCTTCAAGCCTGCCAGTTCCCTTTGAATCTGGGCCTCGATATCGCCCTCATCCTCATCCTCCTCGTCATCAACATCGTCGTCTTTGAGCTGGCCCGAACTTTCTAGGGCCTGAAGCGTTCAAGGAGTGAATCAGTGGCTGCTGAG
The DNA here is from genome assembly GCA_024706585.1 of Penicillium simplicissimum. NCBI lineage: Eukaryota > Fungi > Ascomycota > Eurotiomycetes > Eurotiales > Aspergillaceae > Penicillium > Penicillium simplicissimum. The sequence goes on from JAMZTW010000118.1 coordinate 5,150,745, forward strand.
CTGACCATTTGCTGATCAAACGCCCCCATGTAATAATGCGGGACATGAATTCCAGAAGAGACCTGACCTACCTGAGAAAAGAGATCCAATGTCTCAGCGACGCACTTTCCTTCCCTGCCCATGTCGCAGGTCACAATTACACCGACATCACCCGTGTCAATGTTGATCTTGCGAGCGGCCTGCCATGCTGGTTTCCCACCCTATGCGATCTATCAGCGTCTGGTTTGATCGTTGGATGTCATTCCAAGCAGAGACCAGAATACAGGGACTAGACGGAAACGTACCTTCTGGCCCTTCTGGCGCTTGGCCGACTGATTGTTACCTGGCATACTACGCTTCTCTCCAGCCATGAGGGTGGAGGATGTGTCTGAAATAGGGATTATGGGGGTTCCTCTTTCCAAAAAACGAACCCAACTAATTTTCCGCGATAAACTGATAGGCGGAGGAGTGGGGGGAAAGAGCACCGAAGTTGCGATTGTGTGGTCCGCTGGTGGTCGATAAATCGGGTTTAGCGTGCGGATCGCCTCAGGTTGGTCTTTGGGGAAAGCTTATTGCCCGTTTACATTATGTTGGACTTCTGGTTCATGATATCTAACTTAAGGTACAGCTATCAAACCGTCTATCTCATGCCGATTGGCTATATAAGACCATCCAATCCCACAGCACGTAGAAAAGAGTTCCCCAACCTCGTGGGACGGTGACGGTCATACAATGCGCTGGTTAGGTGGTGTGGCATGACATCAACGGTCCAATCATGACGTAGTCCTCGTTCCTTCTCAGCATCGCCGGAGCTGATCAGAAAGCCAAAACACTTTCTCAGATTGATCCGGCAAGCCGGGTGCCTTGTTTCCCTCTTGGAAGGTTTCCGAATGTCCCGTATCACCCTGATGTAAAAGGTACAACCTGCTCACCCCACCAGACATTAAGCTGATCGTCCGTCACCTTTTCTACCTCTTCTTTCTCTTCTCCCCAACTCTCCTCTCGCTCCCATCCACTATCAACAGTCCATCATGACGTCTACCGACATCGCTACGCGGGAGCTTGAGAATCCCATGGACCTTACCGAGTACCTGTTTCGACGCTTGCATGAGGTTGGCATTCGCGCGGTCCATGGTGTTCCCGGCGACTACAATCTCGCTGCTCTCGATTACCTCCCAAAGTGTGGCCTCGACTGGGTCGGAAACTGCAATGAGCTCAATGCAGGTACGAGCAGGCGACCCTCCTCTAACAACTACGAAAACATTTCTAATGAAGCTTCTGCTACTTAGGCTATGCGGCCGATGGGTACGCTCGTGTGAAAGGCATCAGCGCTCTGATCACTACATTTGGTGTCGGAGAGCTGTCGGCCTTGAACGCCATCGCTGGCGCATACTCCGAGTTTGTACCAATTGTCCACATCGTTGGTCAGCCGACCACCCGGTCTCAGAAGGATGGGATGCTGCTCCACCACACACTCGGAAATGGCGATTTCAACGTCTTCAACAAGATGAGCGCGGCCATCTCTTGTTATGTCGCTCATTTGAATGATCCTCGAGACGCGGCGACTCTGGTCGATAGTGCGATTCGCGAGTGCTGGATCCGCAGTCGCCCAGTTTACGTCACTCTCCCCACCGATATGATTGCCGCCAAGGTCAATGGAGATCGCCTCAAGAAGCCAATTGACCTGTCTCTGCCCAAGAATGATCCCGAGAAGGAGGACTATGTGGTTGATGTGGTTCTGAAGTACCTCCACGCGGCCAAGAACCCAGTCATCTTGGTTGATGCTTGCACCATCCGTCACCGTGCTATGGAAGAGGTACAGCGGCTGGTCGAGGCTTCTGGCCTACCTACTTTTGTCGCCCCTATGGGTAAGGGCGCAGTGGACGAGTCACACAAGAACTTCGGCGGCGTGTATGCCGGGAATGGCTCTAACCCAGGCGTGAGGGAGGTGGTCGAGTCTTCAGACCTGATTTTGAGCATCGGTGCAATCAAGTCTGACTTCAACACGGCTGGATTTACCTATCGCATTGGTCAGCTGAACACGATCGACTTCCACAGCAACTTCGTCCGCGTGCGGTATTCAGAGTACCCCGATGTCAACATGAAAGGCGTTCTTAGCAAGGTCGTGCAGCGGATGGGCAAACTGAACCTCTCTCCCATTCCCCAAATTAGCAACAAGGTCCCCGCGAGCGAGCAGAATTCGAGCCAGACCATCACCCACGCCTGGCTGTGGCCAAATGTCGGCCAGTGGCTCAAGGAGAAGGACATTGTCATCACAGAGACCGGTACCGCCAACTTTGGCATCTGGGACACTCGCTTCCCCGCCCATGTGACGGCGATCAGTCAGGTGCTCTGGGGAAGCATTGGGTATTCGATGGGCGCTTGCCAGGGTGCTGCGCTGGCCGCCAAGGAGCAGAACAACCGCCGTACCATCCTGTTCATTGGAGACGGAAGCACTCAGTTGACGGTTCAGGAGCTCAGCACTATGCTTCGGAATAAGCTGAATCCTATCGTGTAAGTGCTTTGTACTAATCGATTTGAGTTTGCGCGATTGCTTGAAGCCAATACTGATGATCAAACGTCCACAGCTTCATCATCTGCAACGAAGGTTACACCATTGAGCGATACATTCACGGATGGGAAGCGGGCTACAATGACATCCAGCCCTGGGACTATGCCAACATCCCGAAGGTTTTCGGAGCCGGGGATGCGTACAAGATTCGCCGCGTCAAGACCCGAGACGAGTTGAAGAACCTGTTCGCCGATAAGGAGTTCAGTAACCCAAGCACTCTTCAGGTAAGCCATGCTCACGGCTGTGGTTGTTTCACCGAAGAAAGTCCGACTCAAACTGACGTGTTGGATAGCTGGTCGAGTTGTACATGCCTCGCGATGATGCTCCCGCAGGTTTGAAGCTAACCGCCGAGGCTGCGGCCGCTCGCAACAAGTAGGCGATTTTGGTAGTAAGCAAGGGTCTGTGGATGAGACAGGTCCCGACTGAGCTACGATAAGGTCCCTTTCCGTGCCGTTCGATTCGTTGGCACTACATTGTGCCTGGCCCGCCTGAACCGTCTTCTTCTCGCTGAGAAATTGCTACGATCGGGACGGGCTTGCACGTATGTGTGCAACATGCCGCACGGTTTGGATCATGATTCATGCCCCATAATTTCTGTTTAATCCAATATTCTCCATTCTATTTCATTAGAAAAAACCATTCCTGACGCACTTCCCTGGTCCTTGATCATTGTATTGCTCATCATAACGCAGGTGGACGTCGAGGTGGCATTTGGCCGGAAGATAGTCTCAGTCAAAGGTACTCATTTAATGAGCCTAGCGTAATTCGGAGGAGTTCCGACCATGTTGGCATGTTGAGTCCTGATCGCTGGACACTAGCCACTTCAGAAGTTCAGCAGCGGAATGGCCGCCACACGGGGACTGTTTAATGTCGGCGGTTTCATAGTGAACGAAAACGGAGCCAGGAATCCCAGTGCGGATATGACACCAGGCTGGAGCTAACCAGATATTGCCGAGCCCCTGCTACATCCCTAGTTGACGCTTTGTGTCCAGGAGGAACATGATGGCCTCACAAAAAACTCCTGGTGAATTGTAATCGGTCGCATTGGTTGTGAGTGTAGCTTCTCCGAGACTATATCGTGGTTCGGCTGGTTTCAACTTCCTTCTGGGCTTCGAACTTCGTCCAAATTAAATCAAAATCAAATCCCCAAAATGCGGCGTCTCCACACTCTTCAAGTGCGGGACCCACGTGACGACCTGAGGCCTCCCAAACTTGAGGCATCAAAGTTCTTACTCGAATCCCTTTGTTTCCTAAACAATATCTTTCTCCCTTCGAGATTTGCTTCCGGTAAGCGATTGAGTCTGCCTGTGCATGTGTGCGATTACTCTCAGGATGACCTCTCCGGCGCAAGGAAGCCGTGGGTGGAACGCGCTCCCGTCGCCTTGACTTGCTCCGACTTTACGATCGGAGGGGATCGCCCACGCCGTTGGTTGCCTTCAGATTTGCTGACGATAAGGCCTTCTAGGGCAGCACGGAGATCAGCCCAGTCCCCCGAACTGCTGGCTTGATCCGATCGGCCAAGTCATCTCATCAACGCGCAACTTCAACTCGAGGCCTGGCCATCAGTACAGTCAGGCTATCGCCGATAGCCACGGAGACGCCGATGCCGACCATGTCAACAAAAGGGCTTACTTCCTGATACCCATTTCACCAAAGTGATGCGGAAACATCGGCGACAGAACCACGAACTCTCATTCTTCAACGGCGGCCTATTGCTCACTGACTGAGAGATTGCGCTCGTTGATTAAAGTCCAACCATGGACGGCCAGCGCCAATACATCCCAGGGCCACCACCCACCCAGCATCCCATCAACCTGCCTCCGCCTCCTCCACGACATCCCCACCAACATCAGCCAGTTCAGCTTCAGACTGGGGTGCCACCACCACCACCTGGCCCCCCTCCAGGAACGGGGTACGGAGCGCCCGCCGGATGGCAGTCAGGTTGGGGCAGACAGGCGCTGCCTGCTGGTTTTCCACCTCCCCCTCCTCCACCGCTGCCGCAGAATCAGCACATCGCCGCATACCGCCCCCCTGCTCCACTGTCAATTGTAACACCGCACGATAATCAGCCACTTACTTCGGCAACCTACATACCCGGAAACGACACTATTGGCGTCGGTATTCCACCTTTATTCGAGTCCAATGGGCAAACATACGACCCCTACTCCCAGCAACGGCAGGCAGGTAGCCAGACGTATCATCATGGCACTGATGGAACGTACAACCCCCAGACCCCAGGGACCCGGGTTACTCCTCCATTCGCTCTACACAGCAATGTTCATGAGTTGGTGACCAACGAAAATCCGTCACAAAATCAAATTCCCCAGAACGCGGACCTCGGGAAATCTCCAAGTCACCGGCATCAGACTAGCGGTGCGTCATTAGGTGGGATGTCACCGAGCGAGGCTGCTGTTCAATGGCCCCTCGATCGAGTACTTCTCTGGCTCGCAAAAAATGGATTCTCCAAGGACTGGCAAGAAACGTTCAAGTCCTTGGAATTACAGGGCGCTGACTTCCTCGAGCTTGGTTTGGCTTCTGGCGGACGTGGTAATCTTGGGAAAATTCACAAAGTCGTGTATCCCCAGTTGGCCAAGGAATGTGCTCGGAGCGGTACCAGATGGGATCCAGCCCGGGAGCGCGAGGAGGGCCTACGCATGCGCAAGCTGATTCGCCAGATTCACGATAATGAATCGGACTCTTCCATCTCAACGCCAATGCGCAGTGATCTGCCGGCCTGGGTCACTACATCGACCGAGAGTGGGACTGGCTTCCATTCAGGTCAACCGACCGAGCCTCGTTCGGCTGGCCCGACGCCCGGGGTCAATGATATCACGTCAGAGCAACTAGCAAGCGTTCAGAATGCGGCTGCTCCGCAAAAGCCACCGCAGACGCGCTCCGTCACCATGCCAGCGCCCTTGGGCCATCATGATTCGCCTATGTACGAGTCACCGTCGCGAGAATCTCCTACTTGGCTGCGCTCTGATTATTCCAGAAGCGCCTTGGCGGCAACCAACGATCATAGACGACAAAGCCCCTCAATATCCAGTGATAATGGTGCTCTACCGCCATCGCTGCGGGCCCAGGATAGCCCGAAAAGTGGCAGCCCTGCGACCCAATATGTAACTCCTTCGTATGGGGGGCTGACATCCTCATCGACCGGAGACCTGACTCTGAAGTATGAACATTCCCGCGTGAATAGCACAGAGTCCATTTCTGGGGCTGGTCGGGGCTCTTCTACTATGGGTCGGTACTACGACAGTCGCAGGCAAGGCCAAGATATCTCTCGTCCGTCGCCCCAAGAGATCGGTAAGCCTTTCGGTGGAGAAACTTCTTCGTCCTATTCCAGGGACCATGGGAAGAGCATCTTGAACATATTCACAAGGAAAAAGGGGCACAAGAACGAAAGTCATCCGTCTCCAGAGGATATGGAGTCTCCCCCAAGTCCCGAGCCTCGCGCCAACGGTTACCTTCCGTATCAGCCCGGCTTGAATTCAAGCGACATGTCTTTGGGCGAGCGTCCATCCTCGGCCACTACAGTCAAGACAAAGAAATGGATCTTCGCGACGATGGATGGTGTCAACTACCGCCTGATTGACGTGACTGATTGGGACTCTGTAGAGACTTTACGCGCCGGAATCTGCCAGAAGTTGGGGATTTCCGACTGGAGTAGTGCACAAATTTTCCTGACCCAGCCCGGACAGACTGAGCATGAGGATGCGATGAGCGATTCAATCTTGGCCGTCAGCCGCAGGACCAAGTCTGATGCATATGGCTCCTTGAAGGTCTTTGTCAAGGGCGCCCCTGCTCATACTCCAGCGAACCATCTTCCCCATGGGCTTGGGGTCTCGATACCCACAGACAAATCGGCCCAGTCGCCAACGGCGACTCATGCCCCCATTCATCGGAAACCCTTGGAGGAAGGGGCACTGAATAGACTTTCGCCTCATTCTCAAACTAAGCCCAACACTGACTTACTCGGCTCCCGGCAGAGTACGTTGAAGGCATCAACGGGAAAAACGCAACCAGATGGTTCTCCAGACCCTAGTCAGACCCTGGATGTTGACAAATCAGACCTGCTTGCACGCCATGAGGCCCACATGCGCGAAGTCGAGCGCAAACAGAAGGAGCATCGCATCTCTCGACTTCCACCGCAACTAGCACAGCAACCGCGGAAGGATACTTATGGCGAAACTGGGTATAGGCGTGAAGGTGTGATTGATTTCGATTCGCCACGCATTTCACCGTATGAAGAGAAGAAGTCCGAAAAGGTTGACACCTTGGTTCCTCTTCGGAAACCTCCAGCTGCACCGAATGAGTCCCATACTCTTACCAAAGTCAACTCTTTGAGAAAGGCTCCAGGAGAGCGAGTTGATCGACACCGTCCACAGCCTCCATCCACAACGCAAACCCATGGTCTTGGGGCAGTGCTGGCGAGCGTTGGCCGAATGAGCAGTGCCATTGGCACCCCCTCTCCCTCAGTCCCGGTGTCTTCGACGCCTTCGTCAAACAACAATGACAGCTTCAGTTCTGATTCAGACCGAACAAGCACGATGGATTCTGCTGCAACAGCTTCAAGCAGGACGACCCTAGGTAAGACACTTGAGCAGCCTTGCCAGAACCAAACATTTTCCCGCTTGCAGCTTCCAGGTGCTGATCCCCCGACTTATCTAGACTCTGGGAAGACCGCTTCCAACTTTGCCGCAGAGCAGGTTCAAAGGTCTCCATCCTCGTTTGCCAGTCGCTCTGCCACGAACACATCCTCTCCGCAGGGTGGGACGCCACAGAAGCCGAGTTTGCAGTCACGGAAATCATTTGGTCCAGAGTTTGACTTTGAAGAGTCCCAAGTATCGTTCTTACGAAGCCCAGAGCAGTCGGCAGGACAGCCTGATGATGACGATGATTCTTCTGACGATGGTCTTTTCGCAATCCGACCTTTGAGAAATGAGCCCATGAAGCCCCAGCCCGAGCCGGAAAAGAGGCGAAAGCCTTCTCTCAGCTTGGATACGGACAACGCCAAGCCGCGTCGGGTTGTCAGCTTCATCTCGCCCAATACTACTACAGGAAAGAGCTTTGCGACTGCAGCAGGAGATGCTTCTGCTGGTGAAGCTTCCGGGTCATCAGAGAAGTTTTCGGGCACTTTTTACGGGCCGGACTCCTCAGATGATGAACGTCCCCCACGCAGAGATTCATTTGCCAATGGAGATGTGTGGGCTAGCAGACCTGCCGTGGAGGGCGTTATCGATAATCTGGATAGTTTCTTCCCAGACGTCGATCTCGATGCTCCCTACCTAGATGAGCCTCCGTCACCTGGTAACAACAAAAGCGATATTGATAATGGGGCAACCATTAGAGCCAAGCAGGATGCCTCGCCTGCCCCGCAGCCTATGGTCGATCTCAGCTCATTTACTCCGGATATTTCGACAATGCGTCCCCCACCGGCCCCACAAGGTGCGTCGATCGTTGCTCGACGCAATGTCGATCGCAGCGGTGGCTTGTCAAGGAAGAAGTCTATTCGTGAAGTGGCTCGAGGCGCTGCGCATCGAACTAAGAGTATTGGTTCAGCGGGACCTCAACAATCGAGCAACCTGCTCCGACGCAAGAGTACCAAGATGTTCGGCGCGAAGATCATGCAAATCAGTCCCAAGCCAGGCACCAGACTCAGTCAGCTTGATCCTATTCCTCAAAACGCCCCAACTTCAGGGTCAAGCGGGTCTGTTCCCCAACGCCAGCCCACGTTCCGCATTATTCGTGGTCAGCTTATTGGCAAGGGAACCTACGGTCGTGTATACCTGGGCATGAATGCAGACAATGGTGAAGTCTTGGCTGTGAAGCAAGTCGAGATCAACGCCAGACTTGCTGGAACAGACCGAGACCGTATCAAGGAGATGGTGGCCGCTCTGGACCAGGAAATCGACACGATGCAGCATCTCGAGCACCCCAATATCGTACAATACCTGGGCTGTGAGCGAGGTGAGACGTCGATCTCCATCTACCTCGAGTATATCTCCGGTGGTTCAGTCGGCAGTTGTCTTCGCAAACATGGCAAGTTCGAGGAGAGTGTTGTGAAATCCTTGACACGACAAACTCTCGACGGTCTAGCCTACCTCCACGACATGGGTATTCTCCACCGTGACTTGAAAGCGGATAATATCTTGCTTGACCTTGATGGCACTTGCAAGATCTCCGACTTTGGTATCTCCAAGAAGACAGACGACATCTACGGCAATGACTCGACCAACTCCATGCAAGGCTCAGTCTTCTGGATGGCCCCGGAGGTTATTCAGTCGCAGGGTCAGGGCTACAGTGCCAAGGTCGACATTTGGTCTCTTGGTTGTGTGGTGTTGGAGATGTTCGCTGGTCGGCGGCCGTGGAGTAAGGAAGAGGCTATTGGTGCTATCTTCAAGCTGGGTAGCCTCAACCAGGCTCCGCCCATCCCTGACGATGTGTCTATGAATATCAGTCCTGCAGCGCTCGCTTTCATGTACGACTGCTTCACTGTGTAAGTTGAGCTTTTCATCTTCCTCGATATGTCCGCAATGTGACTAACCACTTGAACAGGGATTCATCAGAGCGTCCTACTGCTGGCACCCTGCTCACCCGTCATCCCTTCTGCGAGCCGGATCCCAATTACAACTTCTTGGACACGGAGCTCTATGCCAAGATCCGGCATGTTCTATGAGATGGTTCTAGCCCTTGGAGGGCCCACTAAAACTAATGCTGCGCATATTTCGTTGACCCCAGGAGGAGTTCGTTCCACGACTGCTGGTCTTTCGTATCCTCCATCGTATATTTTATCCATACCCTTTCCTACGTCTTTTTCGTTCAAGCGAGGTTCAGTCATGTTGCATGGGATAGTCGGTGTTTCTGGACAAAGTCATTGCTGTGTGTAATATCATTCCTGCAGATAAATACTGACTATGCATTGCATCGCATCATCTCCGGTATTTACAAAGCGTGTGTACCTTTCGTCTTCTCTGCCATCATATGGGCATTCTTCACACTTTGTAGAATGGACTCCTTCTCCTCGAGCCCAACAGAAACCCGCACAATCGTCTCCCGCAAGCCATGGCTAGCGGCCCATTTCTTTCCCCTCTGCAGAACCATCTGCACATATGGCTGGGCCAATGTGATATTTACACCCAGCGATGGACCCTTTCCCACGTCCAGACTATCGAAAAAGGCCCTTGATGCATCAATCGTGGCAAAGTCGACTGTGAAGACGCATCCATAACCCGGCGTGAATTCGTCGGTTGGCTGACGCATTCGAGATCTGTATCGCGGCGCGGACTGGCATGTCTTGGGGTAATGAACGGCGCTCACGATGCTGGATGGGTCGGAGGCAAACTGGGATAAGTAGTCGACAATACATTCGGCCGTGGTGTTCATGTGTGCCGTGCGTTGGAGGAAATTGCGACTGTTGCGCTCGAGTTGAATTGCGTCGTCGATGTAGAGGTTGTTGGTGTAGCCTTCCATCAGACAGGCCTTGAGGGCGCCATAGTATCCAGAATTAGGACTCAGAGTAACACTATGCATACCGGTTTAGCTTTCCGAATCACGATCCTATGATGAGAACCGGGGGCGGGGGGCCAGTACCTCCCAGCCAACAAATCAGCATACCCATTGAACGACTTGCTCAACGAAGTGACCACAATATCCGCCACCCCCAATACATCGACGTTGGCAAAGCTGCCGATCGTCTCGTCAACAACGACGATAAACCCATACTTATCTGCAAGTCTTCGAATCCGCTCTAGGTCGATCGTATAAAGCAACGGGTTGGAAGGACATCCGCACCAGACGGCCTGGATCATCGAGCCGGACTGCGCCTTTGTATCGAGATATTTCTCACACTCATCAATCTGCTCGTCGGTCCCCAGGCTGAACAGCTTGAAGGACGGACCATAGGTCTCCATCATCTTGATGGTCAGTTCGTAGGGAAATCCGACGATCACGCTCTCAAGGCCCCTCCACTTCAGAAGCATTTGGTGCACATGGTAGATTGCTGACCTGCCGGAGGAATAGAGAAAGACATCTGAGTGTTTCACGGCAAGACTTCGAGTGTGTCCTGTGCGGGCTCGCTCCATCAGGTATGCGATGCGAGTGCATATTGTTTGGTACACTGGGTGGACAGTGGTGATTGTCGAGTAGAAGCGCTTCACGGGTCGATCGACTCGTTGCATTGACTCGACGTTTCGAAGACAATGTGCGGCAAGACGAGATGAGATCCCAGTTCCTGTGAGTCGCCAGAATCGAGCTGCTAATTTGGATGATTCTTCTGGAAATGCAACGGCCCAGAGAGTTGTTGACTCTGATGTTGGGCCGGGATGGACGACACTCGGCTGGGATTCGCCAGTCTCAAGAGCAAAGATTGATACCGATCTGGGAGAGGCAGCTTCATCTTGTTGAATGATGGAAGAAGTCATGTAGCTCTTGCACGCCTGGGCGCTTTTCTGATCTGGAAAGAATAGGATGCTTGAAGAAGAAGAAGAAACAAATCGACTTCGGCAAACTCGAGATAGCTGAGAAAGTTGTCAACATCGGGTATTCCAGGAACGGTAGTAGTCTACCTACCTCTTTATTATCTTTGTGGATGAAGGTACGCTGATAACCGTTCTGCAGAGCGTCCATGATCTGCAAATCTCCTCGACCCATTCCGCACATATCGCTCCATATTGGTACTTGGACTGATATCACATGAAGTCCTTCGGGAATGGGCCTCCCTAGGGGCAATGATGTTGTGGTAAAGGTCATGTCTTCGGTCGAAAGTACGAGTGGAATAATAATATTCGTTGACAATACCCTTTGACGCGCGGAAGAAGAGTGGTTATATTGATGATATGCCTTTATGCAAGCGGTCATTTGTAGATCGACGCCGATCGACGTGAACATTCCAACCCGGCAATCACTGCTTGACACAGCCACCCACAAAGCCGTGAATGGATTCCGCGATAATCATTCCTTCATGTAATATCAGCGTTTAAAGTCGTTTTCACTACTTAATGACAATCAACTTCGTTCTCGGAACCGATATCCTCGGTGAAGTGTTGATGTCCGACGCATGATGATCGTCGATAAGCCTTCTACGGCCTCTCTAGGGACGAAAAAAATTAACCGTCGGCCGATGAACAAAACATTTTTCACAAATTGCATCCATCTCGCGCCCTTGGAATGATTTGGGGAAGTTACATGCTCAAGCTACAAGAGAAGCCTAGCCATGACAGATGCAAACTTGGGTCGGATCATGATTCGAATCCACATATGTACAAAACAGCACTATTCCACGTGCTATCTAGGCTCCCGATGCGTTCAAGTTCAAATATGGGGAAGAGGCAAGGGTGAGATCTAGGAGCGGTTGCTCAAGAGGTCATCGTCATCCTCCGCGAGGTCATTTACCTGGTCAGATTGCAAACCCGCGACGCCGACCCGGAATACACCCTCGCACCACACGGCAAAGGTCTCCACATCCCACACGGCATCATCCCGGCCTTTACCCTGTTTATTGATGGCATGCCCCTTCCCTTTCTCGGACGTGGTGTACTTCTCGTAGAAGTCCTCATAGATTTGAATCGTGCGATCCTGCACCGCACCAACGAGGGTTTCCTTCATTCGCGTGTCATCGATGTACTCATTGAGAATCTTGCGTAGGGCCGGTACTTCCTTCTCGATGGTCCGACAAGAGGGATGAACAAGTTCCCCGTACTGCAAATTGCGGGCATCGACAAATTTTGTGGGAAGAGAAGCCGTCATGCGAGAGGCGAAGGCATTGATAAAATCGTTGATGACGGTTCGAAGGCGGCCATCGAGTTCAACCTTGGCGTCTAGCATATTTTCTACCACGCGCGGAAGAAGTCCATGGCCGACAAGGCGCATCAGGTTGCGTGGGTTGAAGAGTCCGCCCCGCTCGCGCAGTTCCCAGAACGTGCTCGTCACGCCAGAGAAATCAATTGAGACATCTGGGGCCACGTATTCGATGTCAAAGGCGACAATTTGCTGTTTCAGGATGAGAAGATGGCTCATTAGGAAAAGTTGGCCATCTGCAGCACTAGATCTGCTAGAGATGATAGTGCTGGCGTTGTGAAGTGACAGGGTGGTTTGATGGACGATTTGATGGGCAAGATCGTCAAAGACGGTGGACTAGAATGGGTTGTTAGTGACGGTAGAACTGAGATTCCAGACGGTAAGCTTACATTGACAAGACGGTATATCCGACTGAGGAGCCAAATTGCCTTTCGCAAGGTTGGGTACCACCCCTTTAGTGCGGTTTGAGTCTCAAAGTCCCACTTTCCATCTTGCTCTGAGGCGGCAGTAGTTTCATCGCCCCCTTGCGGAGTCTTGGTCATGTCGATCATCGTGTCTGCGGATGTGTCTTTCTTGCCGGAGATTTGAGTATCCGTGACGGTAAGCGAGACTTGCTTGCTACGCATAGGATAGTCGACGTCTTCTGGGCGGGGTTTATATCTTTCAATTTCATCCCGAAGCACCGCCTGGGCCCGGAAGACCAGCCGAGTCTGAACATCTTGCAGAGCAGGCTGAATCAGGATGGAAAAGTCGAGTTGGTTCGCATTATTTTGTTCTGGCTCTTCTTCGGGATCTAGGAAATATCGAGTCTGTAAAAGAGTGCAGAGTTGACAAAGATTGCGAATGTCAGTCTCGTGGATAATTCGCGGGCGGAGGTGGTCATAGAGTGGCTCGCAAATGGTCTCCAGGAAATCGTAAAGCCCTGCTTGACCATGAAACCATTCACCCCACAAGTCGTATTCGTCCAAGCATAGCCCACGGATGTAGCTTATACTCGCCCGAGCAAACGCGACCAGATCCCTCGATGAGCTGGGGGTCTGCGTGATTTCGTTAAGTTTCTTACGAGCCAGCGGTAAAATGAGCCGTACTCGCGTCGCTGCGTAATTGCTGTGCAGTTCGTTCATCAGGCTCTGGTATTCTGCCTCGTTGTTCTGCTCTGAATTCAAGGGCGGAACGGCTCGCTTTTGAATTTCCACGCCAATTTTTTTCAACTCTGGAGCCCCCACCCTGAATTTGGCGTAGAGGAGGGCCGACAGAGCTGTGTCGTTTAGTGACTGATCTGATAGCTTTTTCGAGACACTTTGATAGATCTCTCGAAGAGACGATACGAAATTGCCTCGGATCAGTGTGAGGGCGCGGGTCAAGAGCAGCCGGTATCGGGACCGGTAAACTTCTGCCTCTTTTTGCTCGGGCTGTAACATCGTCAATATATCTCCCTACAAGATTCCAAATGTGGATGAAACTCACATGCGTTTCCATATAGTCCAAACAAACGTCGAGGCGCCGAAGCATGTCGGAGAATTCCTCATCGCGAACGGTATTGCCGGCGCCAGGGGCATTGAGTCGCCGTGAGGCAGGATCCAAGAATTCATAGTAGTGCAGATTCGTCTGAATGCCATTTGCAAGCTTTGTGTCCCTCTCCTGAGCGGCCAGGAGCCCCTCGCATTGTTTCTCGAAATTGGAGGTTTGTGACTCGACGGCGTTGAACTCTTTGGCCAAATGGGACAGAGAGTCAAGTAGGGTCAAGGTGTTCGATAAGATGTCGTCAATATGTTCACGCGACTGGCGCAGATCATCCAAACAATTTCTGGGAAGAATCAAAGATTCGGCTTAGCCATGATCAACATGCCACCCCGCGTTCATTGAACATACTGGTATTGGTCGTAGCTTTCCTCAATCAGGTCATCCTTCACGCCATTGAACCAATCGGAGAATTCCAGTTCATTATTCCACTCGGGCACGCGACCATTCGGCAGGTTGACGGGGTCTTCAGGTGTTGGTTCAAGACTTGGCCGAGTCTCCTGGGTGGTCGGCTTCCGTGCAGGACCAGAGGGCGCGGTCTGGCGGCGTGGTCGCTGCGGCTTGGTGGATGGCATGCTGAAATTAGAGCACATAGGAGCACTATACCATATCTGCCCCGTCCACAACTCACTTAAACCAGAGAGGAAGTGTCGAGCCGGACTTGACAGAAGATGAGGCCAAATCGCGATGTTGTTCACTATTGCGGCTGATTCTGCCGTAGGATCCCGCCCTCGATACTGACGCAATGAACTCGAGCTACCCCGACCTCCTCTCAAAAGCTCACGGACATGCCCTGACAAGACCTTGGATATTTAATTGACAATAATGGCAACCCGAGTACGGGGCTCTGTGTCCTCGCCTGTGCGCTTCCTCCTCTCTCGCCGCCCTACCTCTGTTACAACTCGTTCGCCCCTTCAGACCCCCCGGCGCAGACTAGCAAGCAATAATTCGCGAAAGTCCAATACCTCGCCCAACTGGATCGTCAACTCGCTCGGAGTGGCAGTTGCTGGCGCTGCGGCATACTTTGGCTATTCCTACGTGAATGGTGATTTCAAGGGTGCATGGATCGAGAGCCAGGCCGCCGGGCAGAAGCAGATCATCAATGTCAACGACCTTCGGGCTCAGTTTATCCAGGAAAAACGGAGCTTGAAGAGTCCCGCGGTCTATACCTGGGGCTCGAATACTTACAAGGTGGTGGATCCTGATTCAAAGGATACTGACATCAAGACGCCGCGCAGCTTCAAGTATTTCAACGGCCAGGTTCTGCGGGATTTCAAGGTGGATGAGAAGTCTGGCGCTGCGATCACTGAAGATGGCGATCTCGTCCAGTGGGGTAAAGGGTTCTCGGAGACAGAGTTCAAACCCACTAAGACCTTGACCGGGAAGAACTTGAAATCGCTCGCACTTTCAGAAAACCGCATTCTCGCGCTAGCCTCAAACGGCAGCGTGTTCTCTCTTCCGATCTCAAAGGAGGAGCAGAAGACTGGTCCAAAGCCGCGGGAGAGCTCCTGGGTGCCGTTCTGCGGTAGCCAGTCTGCATTGAGTTATCGCTTGCTGAACCCAACTTTGGGACTGGGTGAGACGGTTACCTCCATCTCAGCCGGCCTGGAGCATGTCGTTCTTCTGACCAGCGCTGGTCGTGTCTTCACCGCCGCTGCGTCTACTGAGCACTACCCGTCAATGGGACAGCTCGGTGTGCCTGGATTGACTTGGTCCACGCGGCCTAAGGGCCCTGTGGACGCATGCCACGAAGTCACCGCTTTCATCGGCTCCAAGGTTACCAAGATTAGCACCGGCGACTATCACTCGCTTGCGTTGACCAAGGATGGCCGCGTTTTTGCCTGGGGTGATAACTCCTTTGGCCAATTGGGCGTAGACTATGAGCCCGAACTGCCATACAAAGACACGCCTTTCGCCCTCCCTCTGCACAAGCTCTACCCACGAGGTTTATACACCTTACAAGCAACCAACGTTGCGGCTGGCGGGGCCGGCAGTTTCTTTATGGTCGACGCAAAGCGAGTTCTGAGCCCAGAGGAGGATCCTAAAGCAGTCCCTGACCTGGGCAATGTGACTGCCGATACCTGGTCTTGTGGCAGGGGAATCTGGGGCACTTTGGGTACTGGTAAATGGGTTCACCTGCAAGATTCGCTTTCCAAGGTGAAGGATTTGAGCGGACTGGCTGAGTACGACGAAACCAAAAACAAATTGTCGCCAATTCGCCTTCGTAACATTTCCGTCGGCACAACCCATGTTGCCGCTGTTATGGACAACAAGACGACCGTCACCTCGAAGCCAACAGATTCCCTAGACAAGTCGCATGACTTCGGTCTTGACGTGCTTTTCTGGGGAGGCAATGAGCATTTCCAATTGGGCACTGGAAAGCGGACCAATCTACCTCGGCCAAGCTATATCAAGGCACCTCACGAGTCATCGAAGAAGGATGAACCAGAAGCACGTTTGCAAATCATGCCCCAGCACAAGGGCAAGGTTGGCAAGCGCTCAGTAAAGATGGAACAACGAGTCGAATGTGGACGTCATGTTTCTGCCATCTACTCGGCAACTGTCTAAGATGAGATTACCAAAAAGCGATGTACATTATCTATGTATTTGTATTCACTTAGTGCAAATTAATGACCCTCCCACTTCTTTATTCATGAACTCCAGCCTCTGCCATCTTCAGTAATGTTTCGGCCCAGCCATTCGTCTCGTTGAATGTAATCCACCATACTTTTCAGTCCGCCGACGACCGGACGACGACCCCAACTGGTATGACGGGGCGGCACAGCTTATCTCCCTCTTTTTCGATCAACGAAACCTACTCTTGATATCATGCTCTTGGAGCGCTTCGCCCTGGTTGCTGGTCGGGCTTGGCGACCCCTGGAGTCACAAGCGTACCGCCTGCGCTAGTGCATTCATTAGGTTCGTCAGCCTTGGGGGTCAATGTTGTCTGGATTTCCTGATAATTTAGCTGCCTAGTCACATCAAACCACTTCTATTTAAGATGCTGAAAGGGAGATAGAATTGTGATTCTCAACACTGCTGCTTGTTCCGCTCGCAATGGCCGCGTCGTCGATGCGATTGTTTGACTTCTTTCAGGCCCTCAGGGGAACCAACAGCGCGTTTCTCACGGAACAGCATGTTCCTGGCACCAATCTGACGGGAAAATGGGTCATCATAACTGGGTCCAACCATGGCGTTGGCTTTGAAGCTGCCAAGTCCCTGGCAGCAATGGGGGCAAACATGATTCTGGCTTGCCGCGAGCCACCAGCGTGGGAGCTTCATCCGACGGCTGCTGTGAAGGAATGCCAGACCCTCTCCGCAGCGCAGGGCCATTCATCAACCATCGAGTGGTGGGAGGTCGATATGGCGAATCTCGACAGCGTCGAGGCATTCTGTCAAAGGTGGATACAATGCGACCGCGCCTTGGATGTCCTCTGCAACAATGCAGGGCTTGTGTCCAAATCTCAGAGTGATATGACGGCCGATGGATTTCAATTGGTTCACCAGGTTTGTTTGTTTTTTCTGAGCCTCAAGACAAGCCACTGCTAATTACTTCTTCAGGTCAATTTTCTATCTCACGTTCTTCTGACGCTTCGCCTGCTGCTCTCCTTGGCGCGCAGTGCAGAGCCTCGAATTGTCTGTACAACTTCATGCATCCACCATCTCGGAGTCTTTGATCTAGAGAACTTCAACGGCGGGCCGGAGATGCGAGGCAATGATTACACAAACAACAAGCTTTACTACCAGATGTGGGTTACCGAGCTTCAATCTCGATTCCTCAAACACCCTGAGTATCTACATATCACAGTTAATGGAGTGAACCCCGGATTTGTTGCTTCAGGGATCTGGAAGCCCAAGACAGCCATCGAGGGCCTCTCAACTAGAATCTTGATATACCTCTTGCGGTACATCGCCATTACACCGCAGCAAGGCAGCTTGGCTATTACCCACGCTGCCACCTGTCCCGAGTTTGGACCAGATCCTCAGAAGCAGAGCGTCGGTGCGCCAAATGGGCGGGGCGGAGGTAAATACATCAATCGCATTTGGGAAGCGCCAGCTCATTCCTATTGCAATGATCCGGACGCGAGATCCAGACTGTGGGTGAAATTAGATGAAGAGCTCCATCTTCAGGAAAAGGGTCTTCTCACAATTCTTGGTCTTTAGCAACATACCACTGAATCTCGACTCCTGGACATGAATAATTGCAGTGGTTTAAGTGGACCTCTCCATGAGCACGCTACAGACACAGATTTTCCAACATCAACCATCTCAATCACAGAAAGAGGTTCTTGAGAGCTTGGCAGTCTATCGGACTCATTGGAGAAGGCTAGAGTAGAACTTTCACTAGTGCCCATTTACCGGATCATTCAATACATCAAATTCTTTCATATATGTGAAAATGGGAAAATTCATCAAATTCTGGAACCATACCGAAAAGGTCAAGCTTATGGTCCTCGACGATCTCGATTTTGGATGCTTGGACATGTTAAACAGTTCGGTGGACGATAACGGGGATGCGGATGCAAACAAGACAAACAATCGCCGCGGAGGCGCTTGGACCACTGCTTATCCAAAAAATTTCCCAGCACAGCATTCACTCTTTCGCTACACAATCACCATCGCCATGCCTCGTGAGAAGCAGAAGAGAGGCCGTCGGGCCGAGCAGAAAGCTCAGAAGGAGGAGTTGCAGCGCGAGTATGACGACACCCTCGAGGCTCCGTCCGCCAAGCGCATGAAGCCTTCCAACGACGCCGACGAGGTTGCCAAATCCTCGTTCACAGCGGGCGCAGACTACATTTCCCTCGACGTTGAAGAAGACCAACAGGAGGTGGAAGAGGCCGGAGACGGGGGCAATGGCGACACACCATTCTACGGATTGCTCGACAGCGATGAGCAGGAATACTTCTCACGCGCCAACGAAATGCTCGAAGCGAACCAATTCCACGATGCCGAAGAGCGAAACCTATTCGTGGAAAGTGTATACCAGGAGGCCAATGGAAAGGAGTTGAAGATTGCTTGCAGTCAAGGTTGCTCGAGACTTATGGAAAAGTTGATCTCAATGTCAGATGTCAAGCAGATCCGTCGAATCTTTGGCAAATTCCTCGGTCATTTCCTTCATCTTGTTCAGCACCGATTTGCGAGCCACTGTTGCGAAACACTGTTCATTCACGCCGCGCCGGCAGTCATGCAAAAGACTCCGAAAGCCCAGGCCAAGAAATCGGAGGAAGGTGATGACAAGTCGGATCTGTCGCTCGCCGACATGTTCATGAGTGTGATTGAGGAGTTGAAGGAGAATTGGGGCTATCTCCTGACGGAGCGATTTGCCTCGCACACAATCCGAGTTTTGTTGTTAGTTCTGGCTGGAGAGCCCGTGGATGTCACGTCGAAGGATTCGGTGGTCGCCAGTCGCAAAAAGGAAAGATTGGGTCTTCCGGCTGCGGATGCTGGCATGCAAGAAGAGACTACACCGACACAAAAGCGGAGTGTACCAGAATCTTTTGAGCCTGCGCTGAAAAAGATCATGGGCGACATGGTTTCGGGGGTGGACGACACTTATCTGCGGGCGCTGGCTACACAGCCCGTTGGAAATCCTGTTCTGCAGGTGCTGCTTTTCTTGGAACTCTCTCACTTCGGCAAGTCCAGCGCCAAGGATCCGAAATCTATTCTCCGTCGCCTCGTACCTGATGAGTCGTTCGAGGAGGGCACTGACAGTGCAACCTTTATTCGTGGC
The DNA here is from genome assembly GCA_024706585.1 of Penicillium simplicissimum. Lineage (NCBI taxonomy): Eukaryota > Fungi > Ascomycota > Eurotiomycetes > Eurotiales > Aspergillaceae > Penicillium > Penicillium simplicissimum. Next base: position 5,170,346 of record JAMZTW010000118.1, read on the forward strand.
CTGCTGTATGACCCGGTTGGTTCCCGCTTGGTGGAGACAATGGTACGATACATGCCCGGCAAAGTGTTCAAAAACCTTTACAAAAACAACATTCGCGATCGCATCGGATCCCTGGCTCGAAACAGCACCGCCGGCTATGTCGTTTTGCGAACACTGGAAAGACTCGGCAAGGATGACTTGCAAAGCGCGATGGATCTCATCATTCCCGAAGTCCCAGGTCTGATCGAACGATCTCGCCTTGTTGTCCCCAAGGTGCTGATTGAGCGTTGCGTGATCCGAAATGTCGACACAAAGCCTTTCGCCAAGGCGCTTCAGGAGGCGTACGATGCGGATCCTACGGTCCGCCTTCGACAGATGCTTCGACTTGACGAGTCCACAGACAAGTCCGCCCAGCGATCAGAGGATGAAGATATGGAAGACGCGGGCGGGGAGGATAATAAGCGACGCAGGCAAAATGCCCCCGCCGGCGCCTCATCTACGTCTGCTGCAGAGAAGCTGCACGGCTCTCTCCTGGCGCAAGCGATGCTTACAGTTCCGGGCCCTCTGAGCGAGCTGGTATATTCCAGCCTTCTTGCTCAACCCTCCGAGACAATTGTTCAGCTTGCAAAGGAAGCTACCTCCTCCCGCGTCCTGCAACAAGCTCTGACGCTGCCGACATCGACCCTTCAATTCCGTCGCCAATTCATTCCCCGCTTCCAGGGTCATCTGACCGAACTTGCCCAGGACAACAGCGGATCCCACGTTGTCGACGCCCTGTGGCCTGCATCCAAGGATGTGTTCTTCGTCAAGGAGCGCATGGCTCAAGAGCTTGCCCAGAACGAGATGATTCTGCGTGACTCTTTCTTGGGTCGCGCAGTATGGAGGAACTGGTCGATGGATCTCTACAAGCGCCGCCGAGGCGAGTGGTCTGCTCGTGCCAAGGGTATTGAGCGAGATCCCGCCAGTGCTGAGGGGAACGGGGAACGGCCTAAGTCGAAGCTGGAGTTGGCTCGCGAGCGGTTTGCGGCCAAAGAAGCCGCGGCTGCGGCTGCGAAGGCTTGAAAACTGGCTGAAAATTGACAATGTATATAATCCAATCTGATGACCTTGTTTACCTACCACCACCACCACCACCATGGATAGTCCATTATTCTATGCCCGTTATCAGTCTGTTACCTAGATTCAAGCTTCATACCAGGTAGATGGCTGCAGGTACAGGGTTACACTGTTACACTGAGGTGCAGTGGAAATTGAAGGCCCATGCACTGCTAGTTTTGCTCATTGGCTGGCTTTGCAGTATTGCAAAACACCTCTCAAGTTCTTTGCAGACTCTACCTAATCTAATATCCTTCCTGTCTGATGCTAGCAATATAATGCAATCTCGATCTAAATAGCATCGTTGAATTGTGCCGATTGCGATAAGCCTGCCCACTGCGGGGCACTCAAATGACAACCGAGGGGCATTAGGTTTCAAGAAAGTCAATCAAGTTTGGCATGGAGGTAGTTCACAATTATTGATATATTAGCACAGCCTCCGGGCTGGTTTTGACTTGGGCTCTTCAATTCTGTTCTCCCGAGGTCCTCACCCAGCGATGATGTCAGGCGCTCGGCGAGTGTCGCCATCTCTCCGGCGACTTCGGCTCTTTCGAGAAACTTTTTCTTTCGGCGGAGCGGACTGTGGATGCGCAGCAACCTACTCCAGTTCCTGTGCTGCGGCGTTGATTTCATACTTCCGATTCCTGCTTATAGACTTGACTCATTTTCTGCATAAACGTCTCATAGATTGCCATCGACGTTCAACCAAATGCATGCCACTTCCGAGTATAGTCGCGCCGACGAGGTGCAGACGGTGAGTACTTCCATCTACCAAGTCGCGCAATATCTCTTTCAGGTTATTATTTAATTATTGATCTCTTGCTAACTTCTCTGTGTCGGAATAGCTCTTGAAGGCCGTCGAGGACCTTCTCATTCCCTTCATTCGATCTGCAGACGAGCCTCCAGTCACGGCGAGCAAGAACGGAATCAAGAACGGCGCCAATGGACACTCAGAACCCGAGGGAACATCACTCGTGAATTACAAAAGACCAGAAGAGCTGCGGGATATCCTCCAACTAGAGATTCCAGAGCAAGGCCGGAGGCAGGAAGGACTCATCGAGGTCCTGCAAAAAGTCCTCAAGTACTCGGTCAATACCTGGCACCAGGGCTTCTTGGACAAGCTGTATGCGTCGACAAACGCCCCCGGCGTGGCCGCCGAGCTCATCCTTGCGACGTTGAACACGAACGTACACGTCTACCAGGTCTCACCAGCGCTCACGGTGATCGAGAAATTCACCGGCCAACGGCTAGCAAACCTTTTCGGATTGAACGGTCCTCGAGCCGGCGGTATTTCAGTCCAGGGAGGGTCGGCTTCAAACACCACCTCCATCGTCATTGCTCGCAACAATCTCTACCCCGACACAAAGACGGACGGTAATGGCGGGTACAAGTTTGTCCTTTTCACCAGCGCCCACGGCCACTACAGCGTCGAAAAGGCCGCTCAGATGCTGGGATTCGGCAGCAAGGCCGTCTGGTCCGTACCAGTCGACAAGCAGGGCCGGATGATCCCAGCCGAATTGGAGAAACTGGTGCAAAAAGCGCAGAGCGAGGGCCGAACGCCCTTCTACGTGAACGCCACGGCCGGCACGACGGTCATGGGCTCGTTCGACCCGTTCCCCGAAATCGCCGCCATCTGCCAGAAATATAACCTGTGGTTCCACATCGATGGATCCTGGGGCGGTTCGTTCATCTTCTCCCGCGAGCAGAGACACAAGTTGGCCGGCTCAGAGAAAGCAAACAGCATCGCGATCAACCCGCACAAAATGCTCGGTGTACCGGTGACATGCTCGTACCTCCTGGCTGCGGATATTCGCCGCTTCCACCGGGCCAACACCCTCCCTGCTGGTTACCTCTTCCACAACGAGGACACCGAGCCAACTCCGAACAGACACTCGCAAGACTCTGAACTAGAGCCTGATTCCCCTGAAGTCTGGGATCTCGCAGACCTGACCCTCCAATGCGGTCGTCGCGCAGACTCGCTCAAGCTCTTCCTCGGATGGACCTACTACGGAACCGAGGGATACGAGAAGCAGATTGACAACGCATGCGAAATCGCCGCACACCTAGCCACACTGATCTCGCAAAATCCCAACTTCATCCTCGTTAGTGAGAACGCGCCTCCTTGTCTGCAGGTCTGCTTCTACTACGCGCCTGGCAAGAACATGGTCTACCCGCGTGGCGTTGTGTCCAACGAGACGCAGCGGGCCAAGAACAATAGCAAGGTCACTGAGCAAATTACGCATGCGATTGTGCGCACGGGCTTCATGGTTGACTTTGCTCCTCCGAGTGGAGATGAGAATGAGATTGGGAACGGCAAGTTCTTCCGCTGTGTGGTGAACGTGTCGACGAGTCAGGAGACGGTTGAGTCTCTTGTGCGTGCTATTGAGGAGGTTGGTCCTGGTATTGTTGAATCTTTGACGGCGGCTACTCCTGTCGTTCCTAAGAAGCGACCTGGCGAGCATGGACATGGTCCAGTTGTTCATCACCCTTGACGGCGATTCGATGAGCGATCGCGGTCCTTGCGTGGGATCCTTAGCATCCATATAGTAGAAATAACTCCATTGTACATATAGTAAACTTAGAATTAGACCTATTTATGGATAGAGTGTCGCAAAGATGACAGGACTTGGCTAGGTGTACCTATATTTCGTCACTCAGGAACGCTGATTGCAGTGAGATCGCTTTCTCGCCGTGGGCATGGTATATTCGAAGAAAATCATGAGCAGGCCCTGGAAGATGAAGGCCTTCTACCTAACTACCAATCTCAACCCTTTTCTCCAAAACAGATCGCGCCTCCGCTTCAGCCAGACCCTCGATTTCAAGCTCAGCCAGCACAGCACGGGCACTCTCATTGTCTTTGAACAGCCTCTTTTCCACATCCCACAATCCCAGCGCAGCGCCAGCTTTCTCCGAACTCTCTACGCCGGGCTCTGCAGCCGCACTCAGGTTCAAAAGCCGCAAACCCTCATTCAGCTTCTTCACAATGCGCGTTGAACCCCCGACATGGCCCGCCACACCCAGCGCGTTATCGACAACACTGCAAAGGTGGTCGATATCGCTGGCCAGCTGTGCGGCACCTGTTTCAGAGAAGTTATTCCTCATCACGACATTGTCCCAAATGTATGTCTGGATTGAGAGGAGGAGCTGACGAGAGACTCGTCGGAGTGGTGCAACTCCTAGAGCTCGCGCGAGGAAATTCAGCTGTGTCGAGAGAGTGCGCGTTGCGTGTGCCAGGTCGGAAGAAAGGGATAACGGTGAAGTCGTTGCGCCAACTGAAGGGGTGGAAAGCGTAGCCCAAGTGGCCAGGCGGGAGTACGGTTTCAAGGCCGCAGTGACGTTCGAGGTCAACGTGGATGTAATGATTGACTCGGATTGTAGCCGGAGACGACGGTAAGCAGCAGCAGTCTCCTCGAATAGCGCCCCCTCTGGAGGTTGAACACCCGCCGCATCGTGATTCGCAACGGCTGGCGATGTGCGGGAGGCTACTTCTGCAACAGACATGGTGCCAGCTACATTGCGGCCGCCGTCTCGGTTCTGCTTCACTCGATCTTGGAGCTCGGACCAAAGTTCGACGAAGAAAACGTCGTTGCTCCAGTCTTCCATCTTTTTCTCAAGATATTCGGCACTGCCGAACACCCGGCAGAGCCGTTCGAGGCCTGCAACGCCTTCCACGCTAGCCTGCCCGTCAGCTCCCTGCACTGTGCGGCCAAGAGCGGAGGTCATGGTCCGATAGGCATCCAAGGCCTCACGGAGGCGGTCGTGGAATTGATCGAAAATAGTTATCTGGATGTCAATGAGGAACCGTAACTTTTGACTGAAGGAAGACAATGGCTGGTATCGCTCAGTGATGGTTTCGAGTAGGTCATTGACCCTGATCGCAGCCTTGGTGGGCTTGGTTGCAGTGGGCTCAACACCGTCATAGTCGATCTCACCACTATCCGGCGTGTCGATGATGTCTCCGTATCGGGCCAACGCGAATTCCTTCTCCACTTGGAGCCAGCGATCGTACCATCCGTGCTTTGTGAGTACTTCCCAGGTGACTCCCTTCCAGTTATCTTCCGCGTAGGGATCTGGTAGGTAATTCCATGTTTCCCTAAGGTCGTTATCAAAGTTCATTAACTCGTGAATGAAATGGCTGAACAATTGAGGGTGATTTGCGATCTGGGGCATGAAAAATTCGATCTTGTGTCTCAGCATCGGAAGCAAGGCTGTGATGAAGGCATGTAGGGCATTATAGAAATTCCATTCCAGATCTGGTCCGGCGGATTGGGCCTTTTCATCAAGAATTGGTTGTAGATAGGATGTGAAGAAACCGCCAAATTGGTTGATCAAATCCATCATGTGCGCCAGGAAATATTCGGGCTAGATAGAGTAAGGGTTAGGAATTGTGTGGACTTCAGAGATGCATGTCTAATCACCTTATCAAGTCTGTTCGTTGGCTTGTCGCCGCTAAAGTGGTACTTGAACCGTAGGTCCAGAGGATGGACCATCACTTCCAATGGGAACAAAACAGGCGGCTCAAGACCATGACCAGTATCCAAAACATCGCGGGAGTGCAATTCTCTGGAAGCAGTGTTAGGGACTGTTCGAAACGTACAGTCAAGTGACAGCAATCCACATACGGCGTTTGCAAATCAATCAGTAGCTCAACATCCTGCCTCCACTGAGTCAACAGCTTATCGGTAATGTTCAACTCTCGCGTCGGCCACTTCAACGCCTCCAAAGTCTTTTGCAGTCTGTCACCAAAGGATTTCTTGAGTTGTTGTCGCAACGCGGACGCCAGCTTCTCCGTATAGTCGATGAGATGCGGGGCAGCTCCCTCGGCGGCAGGTTGAGCTTCCTTCAGGGACAAGACGATACTGCGTAGTCGCGCATATGGCTTCAAAGCGGTGCGAGGGTTGGACGATATGCTGGTCAGAGCTTCCTTGCTGTAATGTAGTCTTCAGCGCCCGTCCGTCACTGTTGTCAACATTGGCGAATCGTACCTCAATTCCTCAGCCTCCTTCAGTAACTGCACATATCCCTTGGAAATCTCCAGGCGCTGGAGCCTTTCCATGCTCTTCTCTAGCCGGCGCACTGCCTCATCGCTCGTCTCCGATTGTGTAATGGCCTTCAGCCGGCGATCGATGTCCGCCTGCTCCGCGGCGAATGCCTCGGCACGCTTACGGGTGGCTTCAGCATGGTCGTTGGAAGCTCTTGTCGCATTTGAAAGTGCTTCGTGAGCCTCTGCTAGCTAATTGCCCACTGGATTAGTCGTCTGGGGCCGTGGAAAAGTGGAAATCTGTCGTCAGGGAGGAGGGGACGGAGGGGAGGGTACCTGCTTCAGTTGAAGCTCCTGTTGCGCACGAAGGCTGGAGAGCAGCGAGTCAAGGCTCTCAAGATCGGCAGAGACCTGGATCTTGTCATTCAGGTAGTCCTCCACCCTTGTCCGCTCGTGCGACGACAGGGACGTGGGGGGCGCCATGGTTGTGGAGGGAAATAATGGCGGAAGCACAGCGTGTCGCGACAGATTGATCTCCGCCTTAGCGGACTGACGTACGTCTGGGGCTCCGCACCGCTCCCAGCTCTAGTCCCAGCTCTAGTGGCAACATGCTCTCTTCCCTGGACACATCCACGTTATAAAACATGTCCAGTCCGGCTAAGAAGCGCAAGAGAAATGTCGCTGAGTCATCACCCCAGCAGATGCGCAGTATCGAATCATTCTTCAAAGGACAAGCTACCAAACACACGAAGCAGGCGGACCAGGCGGAGCCAGAGCCAAACACAGCACCGGGGCTTGAACCAGACGTGACAGAGCAGGCCTTGTCGGATGAAGCTTTAGCGCGACAACTTCAAGCCCAATGGAATGAAGAAGAGAGCGCTCCCTCTCAGAGCGACGGCACTAATCAGCTCACTGCTGCCGATTCCGAACCAAACGCAGCTCCATCAGCCCCTACGATAGCGGTAGATGCGATTGCAGCAGTTACGCCGACACCAAAGAAGAATACGTTATCTCTGCAATCATCTGCAGGCACGGAAGATACCGTATCACTATCTGTCCCATTCGATCAAAGCCCGCAGTCATTCGATGCGAGCAAATATGCAACCGAGCTGCGATCGCATTGGGCCGCGGAGGGCGGCGACGCCTCCTACGCGCTATTGACGAGGGCCTTTGTACTTGCCAATGCGACCACCAGCAGAATCAAAATTGTCGATACATTGGTCAACTTCCTCCGCGTGTTGATCGAGGGAGACCCGTCTAGCTTGCTACCTGCGGTTTGGCTAGCGACCAACTCAATTACGCCGCCATATGACGAGAAAGAGCTCGGACTTGGAGGCTCATCCATCTCCAAAGCACTGAAGAAAGTCTACGGTCTGGACAATCAAGGGCTCAAAACACTCTATAATAAGCACGGCGACGCCGGCGATGTCGCATTCGAAGCTAAGAAAAGGCAGGCCTTTACCTTGGCCAAGCCGAAGCCGCTCAGAATCAAGGGTGTGTACCGGTCACTGCTGAAGATCGCTACCAGTAAAGGATCTGGTAGTCAAGAGGCTAAGCAGCGAATTGTTGAAAAATTACTGCAGGACACGCGAGGCGCGGAGGAAAGTCGATATATCGTGAGGACGTTGGTTCAGAATTTGCGAATCGGAGCCGTCAAAACTACCATGCTGATCGCTTTGGCCCGCGCGTTCCTCTACTCGAAGCCTGATGGTGCCGAATTTACAATTCGATCGCGAGATGAGTTGGCTCGGTTGAAAAAGGACGAGCTTGCCGAGATCTACAACAATGCGGAGGAACTTGTCAAAGCATCTTATGCGAGACATCCTGACTACAACGACCTTGTACCATGCCTTCTCGAAACGGGCGTGACCGAAGAGCTTTTGATTCGCTGTGGCTTGGTACTTCACATCCCATTGAGGCCGATGCTGGGAAGCATCACGCGCGACCTTGCGGATATGTTGACAAAGCTGCAAGGCAGAGACTTCAGTTGCGAGTACAAATACGACGGACAACGGGCCCAAGTGCATTGTGACGAGACGGGTAAAGTCTCGATCTTCTCTCGACACCTTGAGCTCATGACAGAGAAATACCCCGATCTGGTATCTCTAGTGCCACAGATTCGCGGAGAAAGCGTATCAAGCTTCATTCTCGAGGGTGAAGTCGTGGCCGTGGACAGCGAGACTGGAGATTTGAAAACGTTTCAGACACTCACAAATCGTGCAAAGAAGAACGTCGAAATCGGAGCCATCAAAGTCAACGTCTGCCTGTTCTCATTCGACCTCATGTATCTCAACGGGGAACCATTGCTGAATCGCCCATTCCGCGAACGCCGCGAGCTACTCCGGAGTTTGTTCATTGAAATTCCAAACAGATTCACCTGGGTCAAAAGCCTGGACGCAACGTCCACCGACTCGGAAACAGTCCTTGAATTCTTCAAGGGTGCCACCGACGCCAAATGCGAGGGCATCATGGTGAAAGTCCTCGACAACACGACAAAAACCATCCAAATCACCGATGATACAAAGCAGCCCACCACCGAGGACACAACCCTTGAAGCCACAGAACCAAAGAACGGCACAAAGTCCCCCAAAGAAAAACCCGGTCGCCGCAAAGCCCTCCTCTCCACCTACGAACCAGACAAACGCCTCGAATCCTGGCTCAAAGTGAAAAAAGACTACAGCACCTCCTCCGAGACCCTCGACCTCATCCCCATCGCGGGCTGGCACGGCAACGGCCGCAAAGCCAAATGGTGGTCGCCCATCCTCCTAGCAGTCCGCAACCCGGAAACCGGCGTCCTCGAAGCAGTCACGAAATGCATGTCCGGCTTCACGGACAAATTCTACCAGGCCAATAAGGACAAGTACGCACCCGGCAGTCACAACTTGATTTCCCGCCCCAGTTATGTGGATTACCATGGCGAGCCGGACGTGTGGTTTGAGCCGCAGGAGGTGTGGGAGATGGCGTTTGCGGATATTACGCTTAGTCCGACGTATACGGCGGCGATTGGGTTGGTGAGCGAGGAGCGGGGGTTGAGTTTGCGGTTTCCACGGTTTTTGAAGGTTAGGGAGGACAAGTCGATTGACGAGGCGACTACGTCGGATTATTTGGCGTTGTTGTGGAGGAAGCAGGGGGAGAAGGTGAAGGCTCAAGGGGAGGGTGATGGTGGGGAGGAGCAATTAGGGTGGCAAGAGGAGTGAATGAAGAAGATACTTTGTGGGAAGCAAGTAATGTTCGGACAAAGTAGGGCGAGAATCGGCGATGGGGAGGTAGACGGAGCTATGATATGGATTAATCCACACTATGGAAATAGATGAGATACAAAGAGAAAAATAGCAGACTTGACATGAACTCGACTGATCGAGGCACTTGATACACTATGCTGTTCTGCGTCATCGCTCGAACAAAGTTGAGATCATTGTCGAACTGGGTCCAACCATTCAGCTGGATCGGATTAGGAAGTCTGGTCATCAGAGGCCGTGGGTAAAGATAAATGGTGCAGAGTATCATCACAAGGCATGTTGGATGCAGAGAGAAGCACGTATGCAACGCTGGCAGAGGAAACGCCCAAGGACACACGAGAAATTTGTGAGGGCAATGAACTCGAAGACATATCGTTCGTGGATAAGGAAAAAGTGCAAGGGCGATGGCTGGGCCCATGCAGGGGACAGTGAATATCAAGGAAACGCCATGAATGCAGAATGACAGATGCTGGAAAAGAAGGCTAACCCGAGGATTGCCTTAGATAAGAATGCACAAGGTCCTCGGTTCTGACAGAATGGAAGTGACAAAGGAGACAGAACACCGCAAATGTGGGATGGATACATAACAGAGTCGTAAAGCCGTCATAGACGAGAAGAGGGAGGGATTAAAAGGGAGACGAGGGTAAGATGTAGGCGAAGAAAGGAACAGGTAAAACGGACCACCAGTCCAATCTAAGGCCGTAGCACTCCGCCAAGCTGTAGTGCTAGTCCAGTCTCCTTTCCTTGGAGACGAGGACTCGAGGTGCTGGGCGGAACGAGAGCATCAAAGTTCAACCGCTTGCGGGCATCTTTGGTAGAAAGAGGCGTACGGCCTGTGTTGCCTGGTGTCCGCCCACCCCAGGCAGGCTGAGCCGGACTGGGGGTCACGTTCACAAAGTCAGCAAAGTTGAACTGCTGACCCGGGGTGCCCAGGTTGGGAGTCAACGTCGGCAGGAGTGCATGCTGGCTTGGGGGCGTGGACGGCGGGAACGCATGCTGTGAACCTCGTGCCACGCGGGCTGGAGTAGGCGAATTGGCCAGGTATAATAGCAGGTCAGCTCCATCCTCGTGCTGAGAGGGACGGCCATCACGGGCCAGACGGGCAGGTCTGGGAGGGGGAGTCCGAGGCGGCGATGATCCCACCATGAAGCTCGCGTGCCGGAAGCTGTGTAGCGGCAGATCAGGGTCGTTCTCTTCATCAGAAGGGACATGATATGCCGGAGAGGAAACCTCGGGAATTGTGGCCTCGGACATAAAGGGAGCATGGTGTCGGCGGGTTATCATATGGCGATTGAGGCCTGGAGACGACGCAGGAAGTTGATGAGAGCTCTTCCAGGACACGCGAGCTGCCTTGGCCGGACGCTCAGTATCAGAATCAGACCGGACGCGCTTACGGCTGGCCGATAGCATGGGCTGTATCATCCGGGAATTAAAGGTGACGGCATGCTTGTTGCGGGCGGATCGAGGGAGCTCTTTGGAATAGGTTGCACCTCGGAGGGGAGGGGAGGTCATAGGAGTCTCGCACCGGCTGCGAGAGAAGTCGGATGAAGAGTCGGAGGGCTTCTCACTGTCCAGAGCCGGCATCAATCCATGGATTCGGCCATGCTGGTACTTGAGCTTGGCCAGGCCCAATCGGTCCTGTAGACTCAGCGAAACCTATGAAAGAGGCAGGATGGTCAACTTTTGATTGGAACCATGGCATGAACAGAGCCTGTTCTTGCCGGGAATTGTATATCTGGCTCTGGGGACCCGTTCTTGAGGCTCGACAGGCTGAATGCAGTCTGCACCCCAGACACAGATGATCCACCCAGTGCTCTGTTGTTCAATGTTTTTTTTTTCGAGGTGGATCTGTTTCTCCAGCAAGGCATTCTTACCTGGGCAATATCGAGTTTTCGAATGGCCTTCTCCGCCGAGCCAGGTTGCGACGACAGGGTCATGGTGGGCAATGGGTGGTAAAGAAAGTCGAAGGCAGGGACGAGGTGGTCTTTGCAGCAGAGGGTTGGGCTTGGAAGGGTGATTCTGGTGAATCGGTGATTGCTGCAAGGGCGGCTGAGAGAAGGCAGGGTGGGACCCAATGGGTGAAAAGGAAAAATGGAGCCACTTGGCCGAGAGTCGACTGGCCAAATTGAACAGAAAGGGAAATCGATGAGGATGCAATCTTACACGATTCGGGGATCCGGGGGAAAGACCAAAGATCCCAACGTGGTGAAGCGCGTGGGGGAGAGGGGAAGAAGTCGAAACGAGCTGAAAAGACGGGAAAACGCGTGCCGCGCAGATTTGCACGCGATCGTGTTTTCCCGCATTTGCTCAATTGAGTACAGTGCATCGCCGAGGACAAGACTCTTCTTCTGAAGATCCGTTCCAGGTCCAGATCAGGTATTACGAGTTCTACTCGATTCAGATTCTGCTCATTGAATCTCGATACTCCGTCCTCCGCACTGGCCTGGCTTTTGTCTGGAACATTGATATCGACCCAAAACCCCCCATCTCTCTCGAACGGGACTGGTGGCCTCGCCAGCCTCGTTCATTAGCAATTTAGCACCTTACCAGGGCCCCCACAGTGCACACTCGAGAGTCGACACCAGACAATTCCAAGTTCCCCAAGGCTTAAGCTCCAGCTTGGGCCTTGGCAGCCTGTCAATATGAGATGAGTCCTGTACTTACTACCTACTACAGTCTACGTAGTACTCCGTACAAGTCCTCCTCCAATGGTTCTTGAGCCATCCTCGTCCCCTCCGTTCCTGATTCTCCCTCAATGTGGGCCGAGGTTTTCCCTGGAAACGTTCTGGCATGCCAACCAAGATTCTGCTCCACTTAGTCCTTGCCCACTGCCCAGCATTAGCAACATGCGGTACCGCCAACGATGTCATCGCTCTGTCTCCCGGTGATATGAAAGGGGATGGAATTCTGTCCACGTACGGTTTACTCAGTCTGGTATGTGTGGGTTTTCGGAGTGACCATGAAGGAGCTGGGATCGTTAGGAACCGAATGCAAAAGCTTCGGTACTTCATCTGCGATGACACTACGCACCTCAAGGTGCGAAAGAGGTAGAACAATCAGCAAGCCAGTCAGTCAACCATATCGGCCGGATTGCAAGCACCTGCCATCGCGTCTCCTCCTTGTGGGGTCGGCATCTTCGGCTTGGGAAAAGAGAGCGTCTGATGTCAATGCCGTCCCGACCGGCATCGACGCATCATCCAGGCAGCCATGCCCGTCCAAAGTCCAAGTTAAAGGCCTCATGTAGCTGCGACAAGCCCCAGTCCGATAGATAATGCCCCGATCGCGTGTCTTCTGGCAGGTTAATGCGAGTCAATGGCCACTGGCCTTCAATTATTTCAGGGCCCGCCCAAGGCAGACAGCAAATAGATGGGACTTAGGAGATAGGAGGCGGAAACCGGGCATTCGTCAAGGCTGGCGATGTACCAAGTTTCGACTCTACGAGAGTGGTGCACTAAGAGCAGAGGTAAACTCTCGGCGCCCAAGCCAAGCAACTCCTTCCACTGAAGATCTGAAAATGCAGCATAACTGGGAAGTCAAGCAAGTTTTGGGTAATTAGCTGAGGACCAAAGCTCTGGTGGAGAAATTCGTGCAAAAGAGAGAGAGTATCACGGCAGCGGCAATGGCGCTGGAGCCAGTCTATATTTCACTGTTTCTCCTTTGTGTCAGCCAGCCTGAGGGGTGGTAACTTGTGTCGAATGGATGGGCATTGGATGGCCACGACATCAACGACGAGAATTCTGCAGGTCCATTCAAACGCATTTCACAGTTGCCAAAAAAACAAGGAGCTGTCCACGGGCCCTCGACACGCCTTGCTATGCCTTGGTATGTGTCACTATGTGATGGTTAGCCCAGATCTAGCGTGGGAGCTAGGAGTGTTAGGGCGATCATTCAAGATCCACTGGTGAAACCTTGCGAGTCCTGCCGTGGCCGAGTGATTAGGCCTATCGTTGGGTGAACGGCTGAGGAGGTGGTACGTAATGGCTGATAGGAGGCCACCGTTGGCGTCGGGGGGCTTGTGAAGTTGTGCTAAGTATAGCTGGGTAGCCTGGGTTGGGTTCTGCTGTCGACTCTCGAGTTGAGGACGTCTCAATTGTGCATGTCGAATAATAATCTGTGACTTTGCTGGGCTTTGCTAGCTGCTGTTTAGAAGATCTTTGAGGAGGCAGAGACTCTCTCTTCGGACAGTGTACACCGTGGACTCATTCGGATGATTGAGAAACGACCAAGCTTAGTCCTCTCCTCTTCCACGAGTTTGCGGTGGCCTTTTTTTTGGTCTTTGAGAACCTCTCCATTGACTTTTCTTACTCATCCTTTCCCCTCCTCCTCCTCTTCCTCCTCCTCCTCCTGTTTCCTTGCTCGTCTCAATTGCCCATCTCCGGTTTCTTGCGGGCGAATCTCCAGCGGCGTTGTCAATCCGCCGCAAACGGTCGCGCTCTCCTGTTCCTGACGCCCAACCAAACTTCCCCCTCCTCCCACGACTGTCAGCCTCCAATTACGGAAGCTGCCCGGGGATCGTGCTGGTTCTTCTCCTGGCGAGAAGCACCTAGCTTTTGCATACTTGCTGGCCCTGCTACGGATACTCATCCTCGTCCATCATGTCGTTCTTGAAACAGCTGCGCCGACGCTCCCGAGCAAGCTTCCATTCTACGGCCGATTCGAAAACCCCCTCGCATCAGGTGGAAGTTGTATCCGGCAAATCCTCCTCCACGATTGACACTTCATCCCATGCCTCAATTACTCCGCCATCGTCGATCAAACCCACGCTATCCTCCCCCAATCTCCCATCGTTGACCGAGTCCAATGACGACAGCTCCGTGAGCACCACCACGTTGCCGCCGCCTCCGCAACGGCCAGGACAATTCGTGACCCATTCGCAACGGAACAGCATCATAGTACGCATTGCCCCCGCTGAAGTTTCATGACGAAGCTGTGGAAGCTCAGAAAGCTGATACCGAATTTCTCTATACGCAGGGCAGCTCAGCCTCGTCGATCAATGGGGTCTACCGGTCGCCGACCCCAAGCTCGCCTTATGCGCCAAGAATAGTCTCGATCACGGATAACTCGTGGGTCAGTAGCTTTGGAACGAGCTCGAAGAGCCTGATTAAGCATTATAAAATCTCACAATGCTTTCGTACAGGTCCACCAAAAAGTTCTACTTATCTATGGCCAGATCGGAGATCCGCGACATCATCCATTGGACGGAACCATCACCGTCTACCATCACCAAGATAACTTCCCGTCGATCGGCTGGCCCGTCACGGCATCTCATTTCAAAACTCTCGTTCATCTTGTCCCCGGTCCCAATCGCCTGCGCTTTGACTTTGTGTCCCCGAAACTGTCATCTGGAAGTACCCAGCCGGTGATTCATTCCACATGGATTTGCATTAATTATCTCCCGCTTGTCAATTCTCCGCCATTGCAACTGGTTGTTCTACTCGGCAAGGATTCGGACGGAACTTATGACGCAGTGCCAGAGCGAGCGGAGCGTGAAGGCAATGGTCTGGAAACAGCACTTAGAAAATATCGAACGGCGGCGTACCTATGGCAGGCATTCACGGGAGAGCAAATGTTCCGCAACAATCTGGGCCGGCGTTGTTTCCGCTTCGAGGAGGAATGGCAGTCGGGCACTCTCAGCAGGCGGGATTCGGCCGTTCGACAGATGCGCAACGAGGCGAAGATTCACGTCATCCGCAGCGAGAAGACCGTAGCAGAATTGCGGGATCTCAACATCGCGCAACAGTACGACGGTGCCAAGAAAAAGGACGAGCTGTTCAACATTGCCAAGGATGCTGTTCGCAAGCATTTCAACCCGCAGCCTGGTCAGAAACAATATGTCTCGGTCTTGCTGTTGGATTCTCACTGGGACACACAATCTCAGACAATCACTGGTCACGCTGCTTTAGGGTCAGGAGATGATGATATCAAGATGGCGATCTTCGGTTCTCACTGTCTCCAAAGCTACCCTTCTTGTCTTGAGGAAGTCGTCGATGCATTTTCCGACTGCACTCGGACGGACACCAACTACGTGGCTAATGATTGCGGTGATGCTGGGTCCAATTGGGAATCCGCGAACCTTGGCATTGGAGCACACTTGCACGAAGTTGGTCATCTCTTCGGATGCCCGCACCAAGAATCCGGCGTCATGCTCCGCGACTATGTTCGCTTGAATCGTTCTTTCTTGATCAAAGAGCCTTTTTGCACTCGCACCAAGACACAGGGCCTGAAGGTCTGCTTACCAAATGACGAGTGTGGGTGGCATCGCCTGGATGCGCTCCGTTTCCGCTTCCATCCCTGCTTCCGGGTTCCCAGCGACGCCTCGGTGAGCAATGACGATAGTGTTCAAGTATGGCCTGTCGAGAACGGGAAGATACTGTTCACAGCCTCCTCAGGCATTGCGTTCGTGGAGCTATATGCCGAGGGTGATGACGTCTGTCATCATTTCATTGAGTACGTGAACAGCGAGTCCAGCGCGAACGGTTTGCCTAAGCAGGTCGCCATTCTTGAGACCGAGTTAAGGCAACAAGTGTTTGGAACGGAGAAGGAGAAGAAAAAGAAGATCCGGATGGTGGTCGTCTCTGGCGGCTTGGGAAGCTACACCGTGGAGGATGTTAGTGCTCTCAAGTCCAAAGCCTCTTTGGTCAAACTTCCCAAGGGCCAGTCTGGCTACAAGAGTGGGCAGCTTGGATGCTCCTCGATGGAGGGCAGTGAACCGGAGCAATTACTCCTGGAATGTGCCTTTATCAAGACGAAGCTTTTGACGTCTATCAAAGTATACCATGGATCTGCGTTGGATGGTCTTGAATTTTGCTACGAAGACATGACCAGCCAATTATTCGGCAAGCGTGGAGGAAAGCCTGGGGGTGATGAGTTTGTACTCGGTGAGCAGTATTCAAATCCTCCATGGAAGAAGCGATTGCTAACGATTGTAGATACTCGCCGTGGGGAGATTCTCCTCGGTTTCTACGTCCGAGCTGGACTCTGGATTGACGGCATTGAAATCCTCACCAGCCTAGGGAGAAAATCGGGGATCTATGGGAATGCCACTGGCGGATCAGGGTAAGAGAGACTACTCCGAGAGACCGTGAACAAACATAACATTGGATGTTAACCCAATCAATTCGAACAGCCACACCTTGATCCCACCTCTAGGATATAAAATTGCTGGAGTTGCAGGCTCTTGCGCGTCTTGGGTTGACGGGTTTTCACTCATTATCCAACACTGAACTGGATCCGCTCATTGATATCTCGTACGCGACTCGGATACACCACATCTTCCGCTAATTTTCTCTTGTTCTTTTTCTTCCTTTGCTGGGATCGGCATCCCCAAAACAGGGGCTGACCTAGGGTCAGCCAGCACATATACGAGCCGTTCTGCGGGGCATCAGATTTCTTTGTTTATATGCTTTGCTTCTTCTACTTGGACTGACAGGCGTTGAGGCGGACAGTGTTATGATGGCACTGATTCCCTGTACCATTCTCTTTTCTTTCTCGGCGGGTCGAACGTGCATTCGAGGACATTCCTTCATGGTTACCGAGCGTGCGGATGGTCAATTCGTGCCAGGGCCACGCTGATAGCATTGGGGCATTTTGTATAAGGCACATTCATCTTATTGGGCTAGACAGGTTATACATAGGTAATATCAACGGAGCATGGGCATTGCGCTCAATTCTGGTCAAAAGTGCCTCGGTTAGCGAAGACAGTGCAAGAGACTGTGCTGTAATTAGTTCGACCTCGGCAGGAGGTAGGTCGCGTAGGAGACGCGCCACGTAACGTGAATGTCATCAAAATCCTTCCAACTCAAAACAATAATAATCGAGACACGGCAGAGTGCCGACCTAGTCAGTATGAGAATTTTGACGCATTGAGGTCATCCCTCACGTCAACTGACACAGCCACACCCACTGATCAACCATTATGTCATTGGAGCACTCGATCACTCGGATCATTCAATCAGACAAATAACCCCTTTCGGAGGCGCGGCGTGGTAGCGCACGGCAATCTTACAGCAAAAGGTATCCGCATTGGATTTGCCACTACAGGCGTTGAAGCATTCAGCTGGGGGCCGGGGAGGATACAAGTCCCGAGGTCCCCCTTCCATTGTCCAAGGTTGGATCAAAGCTCAAAATGCTGCAGGTTCACGAAGGGGGTCCACTTGCTTCAATGGTGATTTGTCGGCTGGTTGTCAAAGCACCGGGGGCCAATCAATTAGATTGAAAGGTGTTGCGGTCGAGCCAATGGTGGGGGTTTTCGGGATGGGGATCGACGGTGCGAGTTTGCAACTCCGCGGGAGATGGGAGATTCTGTACTTCGGCTGATGTATATGAACATTTACAAAGTATCTACCTACCTAAACGACTACGCACAATTGACAGTATCGGATATGTAAGGCCCCAGTCTCTCCTAATGTTGCCACACCTTCTTCCACGACCATCCTGCACGCTCTCATTGGAGAAATATTTTGATCCGCCTGGTCCGTTTGGGTTAGCTTCATTGCTGCTGCAAAGAAAACGTCAGCCAGACTCTAAAGGGTCCCCGCAATTCGAATTTGTGTGGCTGATACTTTTTGGAACGCATCCTGGCACTCAATTACTATGGCCAAAGCAGCCGCCTGTGGCCGTGGAGTCTGGTACTTCGGTGTATGTACTATCGTCGGAAGCCACATGCCGAGGTGGCAAGGCCAGTATATATCATGACTGGCTACTGATCAACGCCCTAGTCGCACATGGTCGAGTAGGTTACACACGGGAGATTCCAGTCAGCGCCGTCTCGAACTGAAGCGGAAAAGGCAGCCACTCCGTTTGTTGTGCCGTCTCCCGACATGGTGCCCTGGCTTGTCCCTTCTGGCGGGAGTTGCAAGATCCCCTGTTCTGGGCGCCGTTGGGGCGCTGATGGCGCAAGAGATCTGCGAGACAACACTGGCTATGACTGGATGCTTATCTGGCTGGCCTCCTTTGTCTCTCTATCTGTTTGTGTCCGTTGACATTGAGAAGTACAGTATCTCATAAAGATACACCGATGATAACCTAACGAGGGCCCGTGACCGCGTCGACCGCGGTCCCTCGTCGTAGTGCGCGACAAGCCCAATTGTCTGATCCTGGACCCGCGATATCGCCCGCCCGCCCCCCATTCCGCTTCTTCAATCCGACCAGCCAGAGACTTCATGAGGCGCGCATCGTGGCTGATATGCACCTTGATGGGTCGATCGCCCCCCGGTCCCCCCGTCATCAGGACGATCCACCAATCAGCGATGGCCCTGTCAGGACATTGCTGTCAATTTCGGTGCCCTGTGTCTGTGCAAATGCCAAGCATAGACAAACGATGGGCGAGCACATCATTAAACGCCGTTGCCTGCTGGGCTCGCGTCGACACAATTCCAATCCGTTTGTGGTCTTTAATATCTCCACGTACTTTCCCACCGAAACACCTAGCGTCCGTTGTAGACTGTATACTTGTATCAACACGAGTCATACTCCGGACCGCATGCCCATGGTCCAATTTCCCCCCGGTGGGCGTCTGCCCCTTGCCCCACGATCGAATGCACCATGACGTGGTGGCTTCGTTTGCCCGGACTACTCCGTATGTTCAAACGGTGAAGTTTGGGATGTGTGTTCTTTACGTTTGTTGGTTCCATCCCCAATACTCCCGTATCGGGAGTAGTTCGATGACCACGGAAAAAGAGTCCTGACGTCAGGGACTGGTCGATGGGTTGGTCGGTGAGAGGTGCGACCGTTGGACGGGTGATTGTGGGGAACGTTTCCTTTTTCGGAGAGCTGGCTTGGGCAGGCAATTTCTCAGGTCTTGCCAATTGGTACGGTAGAAGTGGTAGGGATCCTTTGTCCATGTTCGAAGGTAATCAGAGTAATTATCGATGGTTGGTGATGTGTAGCTGGCATGCTTGCGTGTAGGTGGCGAGTGGAATATTCCCCCGGCGAACACAGTGTGCTTCATAGGTACAGAGAACTTGTCAAACGCCTCGGATTCTCTCAGATTACCTGTACGGTGTACCGTATACTTTGACGTTATACCCAGGCGTACTGTGTATAAATGTATATAGCCTAATTGCCCGTGGACTTGGAGAGTCCTCTGCTCTGTCCACTGCGTCCAGTAGCTCGTAGCTTAAATGCCCCGTCAAGTTCAACTCGGACGTTCCGCTTGGATGCCCGTGCTGAGGTCCCCGTTTTCTGCGGAGCAGTCCTCCTCAAACACGACGCACTAATCAGTTTGACTTTGATGTGTATGATTAAAGCAAACGTCCAATTTCCTAAAGCATGGTCTCGCCATGTATTCGACATGAAGGATGGATAGGTAGGCAGGACTCGATTATCTGAGTTAAGGCTTGAGATGACGACAACCGGTGATGTTACTCTACAAAGTATATGCAGCATTGCTGTAATGTAGTAGCATGTACTGCGTAGGATCATGGATGTCTCGGTTGTGCTCCTCCTCTGATGGAGGACAACGCGAGTATCCCTGCCGCATTGGGATAGCTTCCCTTGCCCTTGATAACCATCACAGATGGT
Source organism: Penicillium simplicissimum (assembly GCA_024706585.1). Taxonomy (NCBI): domain Eukaryota; kingdom Fungi; phylum Ascomycota; class Eurotiomycetes; order Eurotiales; family Aspergillaceae; genus Penicillium; species Penicillium simplicissimum. Next base: position 5,190,161 of record JAMZTW010000118.1, read on the forward strand.
CGATTCACTGTTTGGTCCGGCGCTCTTAGCCGACGAATCAGAAGTAAGCCTAGATCGACTGGTGGAGATTTGTCACGATCGTTGGTTTGTGAACTCATCAGGTCAAGTTCGAACTTCGTCATTGATGCGCGGCTCCCGAACGTGGGAATAGATTAATCGATTACGTTCGCAAGAATCTCCCCATCAGCAAATCCCAGTAGCCGAGCGTCCATAGTATCATACTGTGAGTCTGTCATTCGTTAATAATCTTCTCCACGCGGAAAACAGTGGCGGACGCCACGAAGCACTCGCGCCGCGCGGGGCTCCCAAGTTCCGTGGGCGTCTAGGGGGATCCGCTGAGTACGGTCCTGGTACCGTACGGTTTTCGGCACGTGCACCGAGCCGTCCGACTTAAGGTGCCAGCCTTATGATTGGCGGGTTCCCATGCCAGCAATGAGCAGCCCGGACTCGACAGGAGATGTGTACCGTAAGGGACAGGTATGTATTACGGTATGGAGAGCTATAACGATACGACCTCTAAGACAACGACTCGACGAGGAATGACCCTCATTGTGGTTTTATACTCTTGACAGGAGGGCAACAGATAACTCCAATGGAACCTTTTTGCCTGCAAACGTCCATATGGCATATGAACCGGTCCTGTCCCAGTGGTCCTGGACCCTGTCAGGTTAATTATAACTGCTGGAACTCTAACTAAAAACCACGGCGATCCATGGATTGATCCCTCTGCCGATCCGTGAAGGCAAGCCACGTTTGGAGTCATCCACAGTTTTCTAAGTGGACAGCACCACCGCCACACGACTGTATGACAGTGTGGCGTATAATCATTATTATTCCAGTCGAGTCCTTTCTAAATGTTCGAAATATGAGACGCCGCATGTAATCACAGCATCCATGGTGCCTCGCAGAAGGGTTCAATTGTGCTGTTCCGAAGCAATTCGAATCAAAAAACAAACGTGCATGAATCATGCCTCACTACGGCCATAGATCCTTCGGCTTCAGCAACCACCTATCAAAATGAATTTCTTGAGCACGGCCACAACAGATCGGTCCACGGGCATTTGTAGCCACACCTCCAACCTCTAACCAAACACTGTCTCCTTCCCGCGTGCTGTTTGAACGCTTTCAGTGCCGCCCGCGGTTCATACCGCCTGCTGTTATCATGTGGTCGGTCGCGGGGGAGTACATTTCCACAGTCGCTCTTATTTGTGAAAGAGACGAGGTGCGTGCCCCCCCCTCTGCCACCAACAGCCACCGAACAGCCACCAATGACCCCTGGTTAATGTTATTGACCACTGTGGTGTGCCAGAGGGGAAAGTTTAGGGTTGGAAGGTGTAAGTTTCGGGGGTTGACTGACACATTTCTGTGGGCGGCTCATATTCCAGCGGCTGTGCGTCTCAAGATGTATCTGTAACGATTCTTCTATCAAGCAGCAACACCTTCATGATTGATATCCTTATTGGCATCCCTTCTGACCTGTCAGGTCATTAAGGCCACGACCGTTAGCAAGGTGTGGCGGGAGTGGGGAGCTTGAACCCAGAGGACTGGTACTCCCTTTGCAATCGATAGACGGAGTGCATCCGGCTGGTCGAGAGGTGTCCCTGGGATCTTCGGGGCCCAAGAAAATCAAAAACCGAATCCCAAAAAGGGAAGACAAATCGAGGTCTGATATGGTCTAATTATCTGTGATATCATTCTCGTAGTGGGCTACGAGTCGGACAAGGTAGATGATTGCATCACACCACATCTGCTTCTCTTTGTTACTCTGGTCCTGGCTTTGGCTTCGATGGTAGGATCATCAATGAGCAGTCATGTATGTATTGTATCGAGGAAAACGACACCAGACCAATCTCGAGGCTTGTAATTGTACCGACATTACGCCGTAAATTACACTCGGTCTCGTTCTCGGACAGGCGCTTTGGAAGGTCTCGTTGCATTATTTCTCCATGCTCAGCTCCATTTCCTTCCATTTGCAACGCCCAGCATTTCTTCTTCGTTCCTTTCATTTTCTTCCCGACCGATTCCTTGGGTCTGGCATCTACTTTCCGGCCAATGAGCCTCCCTGAACAGTCCGATCCATCAGATCCATCCGAGTGTTCCATTTTCCTTCTTCTTATTCATCATTTCGTTCCTCTGTATGGAGTGCCCTTACCGCCGATCGTCTGGTACCAATCATTTCTATTCAAAGGAACCCAAAAGAAACCCCCGAAAAAAATCGAGTCAAATAAATGCTAAGAAATTTTCTTAAAAAAAAAAGGAAATAAGAAAAGAAGAAAAATACGTTCTCTCCCCGGCCTTTGGACCTTATCCATAGGCTGCAGCAAGTGGCAATGTAGCTCTTTAATATTAGCTCGACTACTGTAATTCGGTTTGGTCTCCCCTTTACGGACAACGTCTGACTGGTTAACCTCCTTCTATTTTGGCCACGAAAAGGAAATCCTCCGAACGAGCTTTCGCCCTGTTCTCCATTCCCCATTCTCCATTCTCCATCCTCCGTACGCATCTTTACTGCATTATTTTACACAAATCCACCCTCTTCCACCACCTCTCGGACGACTCCATTCTTGCCCAACCAAATTACCGTCCAGATTACCATAAACCCTCCTCCACTCCCGTCCCTTTCCACCACCCCCCAAGACGACTTCCTTCCACAGATCCTCCTCCTCCTCTCTCTTCTCCCCTCCCTACCATAGCAGCTTCTGTGGCTCAGTTGATGTCAGTTGGTTCCTCAGGCCCTGTCCTATAGATCGTTATTGGAGGGCTCTATGGACCGTACCGTCTTTACTATTTTTTCCTTTTCCCTTTCTTAGCCCCCCTCGTCATACGTCTTCCGCCCCTCCTTCCACCCCTCGCCTCTTCAAACATTTCTCAATCTTCAAATAAAAAAGGGGCCTTGTCACTGTTCCACCCACATTTGGGATTTAGCCTCTGCTTCTCCTTGCTGCTTTGTCGACTCATTAATCGGCCTCTGTACAATCAATACCGACCGAACTGCTCGGGCATTTGGAGACCCTGCGCGATCTTGACCGTTTCTGATTGCTTTGAGGCTCGTCCACAACCTCGACGATATCGCCAACAATCCTACGGTCTTTGTGTTTAATCCCAAGTGCTACGATACCCCTCGATCGACCTGCCCTTGCTACCTTCGTTCCTCCTGATCAACCTAATCCTCGACCTCGATTTCGCAAGCACAGAAGCTTGGTCGACCGCGTTTAACTCGGAAACGCCGGGGGAGAGATAACCGACCTCTCCTCTGCGCCTGGAACCACGACATCGCGACGCTCGTGGTCTCCCAAAACTAGCCCACTTCAGATGTTACAACAAAGTCTGCAGTTCTTCTCTCTCCTTCTACACGACATCTCTTTGAAGTCCGGCGCAATCCGTGGCGCAAACCACTCGTAGAGTCCCTCTCAATGTTCCGCAATCGGTGTGTACCCTCTTGTTTTGCGCATAATCAAGACTACATCTGAGTGGTCCCCCAGCATATTCAAAAATGAAGAAAGATGACTAACCCTCTGCACGAATTTCTAGCAACAACACCCAGAAGCCTGATGACGAGTTCATCAGTCGCTTCCAAAGCACATTCGCAGATATCGTTCCTCGACGGGCAAGTCACGCAAATGCCTCACACAGCACATTTCCCCCCGGGGGAGATCCTATGGTTTCGGACAGGTATGCAGAACAGAGTTATGCCAGTCCGGGACTAGAGGCTGATGTGGCTACTCACGGTTTCAGGCCAATGGAACATCACGATATGAAAATGGACGAGCATGAGTTGAAATTTGCCAGCGAACGGACTCCCCGGAACCTCCAGGATCTCAACTTCACGCCCTCATGGATCGATCCGCAATCAATGACGATGATGTCTCTGGCCGGGCAGCACCCGGGGTTCTATACGCCAAACTCGGGAGGAATGGGCGCCATCTTTCACAACCAGGCAGGCGATTTACATACGCCTACCGCTGGATTGAACATGATCACGCCGCTTTCCCTCTCCAACCCAGTTCCCATTGGCCAACATAATGCCCCCTCCACGATAAACCACTTTAACCAGCAATACCTCGCCCAACACATGCCCGATATGAATCCCTACGTTCAACAACAACCGACCTTTGCACCTAGTGCCTTCATGCACCGAGACTCCTTTGAAGCGATGGACGAGTCTGTGGACAGCACGTCAATCCACAGCCTTCCAGTTGATCAAGGATCAAACATGTCCGCCCCGTCTGAGTACTCGGGTGCACTCAACGTGAGCTACGCCGATGGTGAAAAGTACGTGGATTCCTTCTATCGATCTCTTTGTACCTATGCTAACCTTTACCGCGGCAGTTTCCGCTTTAATGTTTCTTTGCGAGCCCCGACGGCAATGGTCAAGCATCCACGAGAGGTCCCCATCTCCTACCTCAACAAGGGTCAAGCATATAGCCTCACAGTAATGGATTCCAACCCGCCCATGGTCGGCTCCGAACCACTCCAATACCGAACATATGTGCGGGTCTCTTTTGAAGAAGAAGAGCAGCGTTCGAAGCCTGCTGCGTGCTGGCAATTATGGAAGGAGGGCCGTGGTATGAGCGAGGCGCACCAACGTGGAGGCAAGCTTCTAGCGGTCGAATACGTGGACCCGCACCAAGGTGGTGATGACCACAAACATCGCCAAATCCAGGTTGAGCACACGTCTTTCGATGGATTCTGCGTGACTTGGACCGCCAATCCGACCACCGGCACCCCGGATTGTTCGATCCCCGTTCGATTCAATTTCTTGTCTACTGATTTCAGTCATTCCAAAGGTGTGAAAGGTATTCCGGTGCGACTTTGTGCGAAGACCGAGCTCTTGACACCCAGCGATGAGTCGGACAGCCCACGGGAGTCAGAGGTGTGCTACTGCAAAGTGAAGCTTTTCCGTGACCACGGTGCCGAGCGCAAGCTTTCCAACGATATCGCGCATGTCAAGAAAACGATTGAAAAGTTGAAGCAGCAGATTGCGCAGGCAGAGATGGGCGGTGGTTTTAGCAAGCGTAAACGAGGAAGCAACGCTACAGCGAACATGAAGTTGTCAGACCGGTCCAAGAACCCGAAACACAAGCGCACATGGTCCATGAGCTCACAGGATGGCCAACCGGAGAAGTTGTCTTTGGAAGATGATCTGCAAGCAAAGCTCGTCATGATGCAAGACATGTTCTCATCCACTCGTACCATGAGTATTCTTGCACTCCGTGGGGACGAGGAAGATGACCCTGACTTGTACCCCGTCCGACTCCCCGCCGATGGCGAGACGATCAAGATGGAGCCTATCAGTCGCCAGAACACGGGAGCTTCTCAATCGATGGAGTCCTTGATCCTTTCTCCCACAAGCAGCAGTGTCTCTTTCAACTCACCGCGAGTCCCCGAGAGTAAATTGGCTGCCAAGAACTCGAAGACTCCAGTTACTGTTCCGCGGGTCGCTACTGGTGATTCCATTTCAACTGGCTTCATCGAGGCTGTTGATATTGACCCAACCTATCGCCCACCGGCGGAGCGTCCACCCAAGCCCAGTACGTTATTCTTCCTGTAATGAATCCCCCTATTTCATTTACTAATAATCTCACAGTTGCTTGCTTCTATGTCCGCTTCGCCGGTATTAACCAGCAGCCGGATTACTACCGTGCCATCTACCTCACCGAGCGCACTGTACGAGACTTGATGAGGAAGATTTCCGAGAAGAGTCATCTCGACCCAGCCCGTATCGTACGTATCATGCATGTCAACAAGAACGGTCTTCGCATCATGGTCGACGACGATGTGGTCCGAGAGTTGCCCGAGGGACAAGACATGATTGTCGATGTCTCCGAGTCTCCGGCTCCTTCGGAAGCTAACAGTGATTCGTTGCCCGGTACCCCGGTGGAAATCAAGTTGACATACTGATGCGGCCTCGCCTTACTATTGCCGTCCCGCTTCATCTGGAGTCGGCACGAAGCCGCTCGGCACGACCCTGGCCTCTTTTCTCGCGGCTACAGAATGTTTCGATCCAGTAACAACTGCTGATCATTCCTTTCAACTTCACTTGGCCTCGTCTCCCACCTTGCCATTGGTATCGAGTTGCACCTGGTGTGTACTCGCTTTCTCGGGATTTCTCTTCTTGCGGCTCTCCCATCTCTTAATTCCCTTCGTCTCTTGTCTTTTCCTATTCTCTTTGGTCATTGGGTCGGCGGTCATCCATCATTTACAGGGAGTTGGATCCGGAGGTAATACACGAGTCTCCGAACAATGATACCCTGTCGCCATATGTTATGTTTTGCTTTTTTTTTGTTTGTGATGGTGATGATTCCCGTCACTCTTCTTGATTTTCACTCCTGGCGTTGGTCTCGTTTCATTCCCTCGCCGATGTTGTTTGTTGACGGGCGACGGTGCGAAGTCGCTGATATACACATCTTGAATTTTATTTCTTGTCGATCCCGCCACGATTCGCTTCTATTTTTCGATCTTGTTGTCTACTCATGTTTCGCTCATCTGGTTTCGGTTTGACGCACACGATGTTGATACCCCGTTCCACCAAAGGTCCGAAGCTCCTTTTTGATCTCGATCTCCGTTGTGTGGTCTCGCTGCATGGTTGTCTTAATCTCGTTCAGCGTTTTTCCCCCTCCTATATGTGACGCTTAATCTCTTCTCCTCGTTGTTGAGTTGGTATTCGTCGGGGCGCATATACACGGACTTTGTATCTTTTCCCCATCGATACAGATAGTCATTCGGGGACGGGGTTCTTAATCAACATACTCGATGTATTAGGTACAAAATACGATCACCTATTGATTCTTCCCAACATGCTCCTTTTTTTACTCTCGATTCCTCTACAGTCCATCAACCTCGTAAAGGAATGGAATCTACATCATCAATAGTGGCAATGAGTGGAGTGAAATTACTCCGTAGAATTTCGGACTTAACACCGATCGCGCTGACAGACCCAAAGAAGTCTCCCTCCGCACCTTCTCAAAGCAGCTTGCCCGCCCGGTGCTACTGAAACTGAAGAGAGGCAATAAACGCCATCTGAACTGTCAACTCCGATCCCGCCCACGGATTACACAGATAGTGGCTTCCAAATGCCTACTACTAACTTACTAGGCTTCACCACCAATTCTCCCAGGCCCAAGGAAATTAAAAAGAGTTGGGCCGCCCCACCCCCAGAGCCGGTCCCAGCAACCAGGTAGGACGCACAGGGCTGTCGACTCGTCGAGTCGTCCCCATCCACGGCTAGGCCGCGGTCGAACCGCCCAAATTTCCGCCCTTTTTCTATCGTCTTCGACTTTGATCTGTGCCCACTGCCCACTGCCCAGTGCCCACTGCCCACTGCCAGTCTGCCTGTGCCCGTGGGTTGCAGGACGCCCTAGCGTCTGATGTGAGTCTGTGAGTGTGTTAGTGTCTTGCCTAAATCGGTGGGGGTGGACTCGGAAGCCCGTCGGACTGCCATTGGTCGGGATTTTAGGCCGACCATTGTGTGAGCTGAGATTTTTGGGTGAGGGTCGTTTGGATCTGGCGAATCTGCGGCTCGGGATGGGGTGGGAGGATGTTTCCGATGGCGGATCTCGGCGTGGGGCTGGGGGATGCTGATGCTAAAGTTAATTCGGTGCAGGACCTGAGGACACTGTACGACAGTGTGAATGGACCTGGAGGATCGATGATCAGTTAAAACTTATTTCTGTGCCCCTGCTAGGTGTGCTTCGAGGATATGATCCTGCTGTACAGTATATATTGAGGCGCCAACTGTCATGGCGGTGAGAATAGATTGCTTTCGAGTTATGGAGGACTGTTCTTTGGTCGAACCCGTTCGCGTTTATTGCAATTTGCTCTCCTGTGAGGCTTACTGTTCCATGGCGAGATTAGTGTTCCAATTTTTTTTTCCAAATGGGGCGACCGTTTGATGAACATGTTTAATAGCATGCCCGGCGGTCTAGCGGAGAGCAGAGATGTCTATTCGATAAGCTTATTGGCTTGTGGTTTCAAGGTCTCATTTCCTTTTAGATTGTTCCGGCAGATCGCGTCTGTCTCCTCGAGTCCAGATGTTCTGTGAATCTATTTCCTGACTACGCTGGTAGGCTGGTGTGTTTCATGCTTCTTGACCCTCGCTCGGACCTAGAAACGGTTCCTGCATCTCCACATTCCGCTCCTCTTGAGAGATGTCTATGACGTCAGAACCATCAACACCTCCATCACTGGCACTCCCGAGTCCCGACTCATACCCCAACTTGATGACCTTCCTAACAGGCTCACGGGCATCCATCCGGAGTCACAGGCTCACAGCAGCGCGATTCAAAACATTCGTCCGGTACCTGCCGATCCCATCTCATCCCCTGCGAGCCAATAAACACGAACACACCCCTTCCCTCTAGCTTGGTGGACCCCGATCCTATGCGGCATTGCGCTCCGACCCTTTGAAAGCATCAAGCATGTATGCACCCAAAGCTACAGTAGTAGTAATTAAACTGCGAGCTTCCTGGAGACTTCCTAGCAAATCTCATCACCGCCCATTATTTCCTCCCAAACACTTGCATCCTCTATGACATCATTCTGTAGCGTCCTTGGCAGTGGGGGCCACCTCAGTCTAGCGAGTTCTAAAGTACGCCAGGACGCCTCCTGAGTCCTTCGTATTCCACACAGTATCTGCATGCCATCCACTCCACTACAATCTTTCCACACGGGACGACCCGTTGTATGATCCAATCATGGATCCTGTATAGCGCCGACCTGCACGTCTTCGTATGGTATTTCGCATTGTGACCCTAGTGGGGTATAATACAGTGACTACGCAAAAGTTCGAACAACACCCACGACCCACCTATTATTACACCGCTGACCTTCACACGCTACCGCCTATACCTGTCGTTAAGCTACAGCATGGCAGGCCTAAACTGTCAAGATCAACGCTTCAAATTTTTAGGTAAAGTAAAGAAGCATATTCTCTAGTTTGGGGAAAGTTTTTTTGGCTTCCTGGGCAGACAATACTAGCTAGATATCGAATCTTGGAGAAGTATTTCGGCTGGTAGAATATTATGTAATAAAGGGGTACGGACGACGGGTATTTGGTTTTCAGGTCGATGGTGCGTTCGCCGTTGGGTATGGAATTACCGTACGGTATCGTCTGTCTCGTAGCGTACGCGGTAATATCGTGAGGTTCCCGCTGTTTAATACTGAAGTTTTAGCATTCTGCCCCGCTAAGAGATTCTCCCCTTCTGTTCTCGTCTGTGTCTGGACCAGTCTAGAAGCCACGCTCGCTTCTCGTCCTGAAATTTATTTCCGATCCACGGTGATAATTGGGGGAACTGGGTGATGGTTTGCGCAATATATACTACACCGGGGATGGCGGTGAGATGGAGGTAGCCACGTTACCACATCTACCGAGGCGGACGAGTTGGTTCAAACGCGCACCTAGCGCATGTAGTTTTCCCTCTAGCGGGGGGCGTTTTGCTGTCTCCCGACTCTGTCCGTTTGAGTTCGTGAAGGCGCAGAATTAATGTTTGATGCAACGTAGTGACTGATTCTCTTTGGGCTGGATTGGAAGGGCCTGCCCGCGGTGGATTGCAGTGACTGCGTGGGTAAGCATACGCCCTTCAATGTTCACAGTACTTGGGCATGCAAGACCGAAGTTCCCTGGTGGAGTCTCCCATGACAGCCGTGACCATGGTGCTGGTGCTGGGCGGCTCGCTCGCTGGGATTTAAGGCTGGGGAATATGACATGTGTGGCTGGGTAGGTTTTGCGTTTAGTGCGGGTTTCCCAGAGCTTCGGGACTATATCTGATAGTTTGTTTCTTGGTGACTTCCAATGTGGCCTTGCGGGATTTAGGTAGTTTTGTTGGATGGTTAGGTAGTTTTGAGATGCTCTAATGGGTATTGCTTTTGTTTGAAGTGGTCGTCTTTAGAACAGCGAACACCCTAGTATGTACGTACATATTGACACTTTTTCTGAGCCAACCTCCAGTGAATATCAAAGAAGCACAGTCCTATCATTATCAACCACTGTATGTAAATTAGGATGTGCTACAAGCTAATCCCCTTCCTTCGCCTATAGCTACCCCCAATGGTAGCGTTGTTTTCTGGATATCCACAGTCTAGGGCTCTACCTATGGTGAGATACGCTTTGGTTCGTCTACCTAACGCGCAATTATCCTCCTGGATATTTCGTCACTCTCGCCATCTATAATATTACTCGTTCTAATTCATCTGCCTAGGAAAGAAGGGATATGATGGCGGGATGTTACTCGATGAAAATGTGCTCTTCTGCTAGTGAAAAGAGGTCATCCGTTGGAATGGTAGGATTTCTTCCTACTCAACTGCCCTTGTGAGAACTGATGTTTGATAGCACGTGTTGCGCTTACACGGCGCTCTTCTGCCAACAAGACCACCTATGAGTAAGCGCTAACCACTGAATCATCCATGCTGATATAGTGGAGGTCAAGGGATCATCGTCGGTCTTGTTAGACTCACGTCTTCCGGATTACACAAGCTCTTCGGTGCTTTTTCTCCTGCGTTGTACTCCTGAGTGTGTGGGACATGTCACCCCATCATCCCTGCAAAGACTACGGGGTATAAACAACACCGCAACTGGATGCTGGTGCCCGAAATTGCCGGTGCTCACCGTTAAAGCCTCTTGCCGGTCAACAACCTCCGGGGGTCGCTCCTTCCCGAACTGTTCGGTGCGACGACTACCTCGTGACCCCCCGTTCGCCCTCTACTTCCAGCTCTCTCGTTCTCTTCCTTTCTTTCTCTCCTCCACACTTCTCTCCATCACCGTTCCTCACGTTTTCCATCAAAACCACTTTCGCTTCATCGATTTTGAGCTTTCAGCTCTATCTACACTCGTTCAAGAACTCCCTGTCGCGTCGAGATGGCTTTCCTCGCGAATATCCGCCTCGCGTTCCTCCTGCTCGCCATGTTTATGGTGGGCAAGAGCATCGCACTGAGTAAGTTGCCGGGACGATGGACCCGCCCTGAAACTCGTTTGCTAACACACCCAAACAGATGTGGATGGCTTCAAGGAGCTCCACGCCATGGATGCTCACTACGTTCACGGTGGTAAGTTTCATTCCCCTGAACCCAACCTTGGGTCAAGTCAAGCTGACCTTGTTGAAACTTGACACAGTCAACCATCTCCCCGGCCTGGCTACTCTTCACTTCGCTCATGATGCTCGTGGTAAGTCCTTTTTTCCCTCTTGAGAGATATGTATCATCAAGTGCCTGTTCTGATATCGATACAGCCGTTCACGATGGTGCCGAGGTCACTAAGGTCACTTTCACTGTTGGTGATGGCAAGCCCACCGAGACTTCCGAGGTCTCTACCACCCCAACTGAGGTGACCCGCGTCACTTTCTCGATCGAGCCCACTGAGACCTCAAAGGCCTCTACTACACTGACTGAGGTGACCCGCGTCACTTTCTCGATCGAGCCCACTGGGACCTCAAAGGCCTCTACCACCTTGACTGAGGTGACCCGCGTAACTTTCTCGATCGAGCCTACTGGGACCTCAAAGGCCTCCACTACCTTGACTGAGGTGACCCGTGTCACTTTCTCGATTAACCCCACTGGCACTTCGGAGGTTGTCACCACCCAGACCGAGACAGAGACTGAGCCTTGTGGTCCCGAGGAGCCCACGACTATTGGGACCATTGCCACCAGCACGGTTCCTGCCTCGACTCCTGCCACCAAGACTGAGACCGAGACCGAGACTGTTTCTTGCTCGACTCCATGCTCTGCATCTGGTACCCGGATTACCTTCAGCATCAATCCTACCAGTATTGCTACCCCGGCCGGTACCGAGACCAAGACCGAGACCGAGACCGTCTCGTGCTCCAGCGCTTCTCCTTGCCACACCAAGGAGACCACCTCGACTGGTTTTGGTTTCACCATCTCCCTGACAAACACTGTCACCAACACCAAGGCGACCACCCCTGTCGGTGTCCCGGTTACCATTACCTTCTCGGCCCACCCTCACGGGAGCACTGGTAGCACCCTTGTTACCTCCACTTCTGGAGTCAAGGGTTCCAGCACCCAGACCACCGTTGGGGGTACCACTGTTGGTACCGCTACCTCGACCTTGAAGACGGGTACCGCTGCACTCGACACCTCGACCGCTACTGTCGTCTTCAACGGTGCTCGGAAGCTGGAGGGCTTCAACAAGCTGACCGCCACTGGTCTCTTCCTGCTTGTCTGCAAGCTCCTCCTGTGAGCTTCTCGCAGCAAACCTGTTCGAACTCTGCACCATGACGACTGAGCGTCGCAGGTTCGATTGATCGCACCCTCATGTGTTTATGTTAGGGATGATATGCATTTCTTATTCTTGAATTTTATGGATGGGCTCGGGATGCAACGTCGGCTCCCAGGATGTGTTGTTATTTCGTTACGCAATGCATGGTCATAGTCAGCACCATTTATGAAATCAAATCGATGCCTGAATGGCAATTCTCTTCAAGTGCCTTGTAATCTGTATCTTATGAACATCGAGTGACTCGGTCATACACTCTCAACAATTCCACTCACGGTGGATCGCCTCCCATCAGTAAACACGAAGTGGTAAGTTACCTAACTATACCCCGTGGAGAGATCGCAGTCCAAATCCTCTGGAAACATCCGCCATTTCTCAACCTTGGTCGACATCATCCGTCCAGTCTTCACGGCATTTCCACTGGCAGTAGCAATAATCACAATGTCATCACATAGGATACGCCAGCCGTTGACATAGCACACAGGGTTCTGGGTACAGTTCGACTCAATCCGGGGGTTGAGCAGGACTCGGGTATACAATGTTGTCTTTCGACGATTGGAAACCTCTATTTCCATTTGACTCGGTGTTGCGCACGTTCGCCCATATTCATGATGTGCCTTGATACGGCGTTGACTGGTAACGGCGAATGTTGCCACGTCTCTTGAGTCTTTGATAACTCGGATCCAGTTGTTGGTGTCTCCAGAAGGCGAAGCGATCTTGATGCGATGTGTCCACGGGTTCTCTTGAACGGATAGATTATCTTGTGGTCGACTCCGGTGTTCTCCAGAGCGATGATAGGATCACGCGTCTCATGTGTGCTTTCTTCGACAATGGGTTCTCCGGTTGGGAGTCAAGGAATGAGTCAGTATCGCTTGTGAGGGAGAGTCGAGTCCAGCAGTATTCGATACACTGCGGATCGGCGATTTGATGTGGACAGGGTAGCAAGTCCTCCTGCTATACGGCATCGCCAGCATCTCGTGGTGCCGTTGTCTGTGAGAGACGGAGTGCATCCCAGAGTCTCACGCGACAGGCATTGCCAGTGCAAGCACTGACTTCCAAGCCGATATTGCTGGCGAGAAAGGGGCATCAACTTGGGGGTTTCCGTTCTTGCATCTGTCAATGACCTATGGATGTTTTCTAACTCCGCGGTGCGCTGGATGGGCTCTGTGCCGAGCAGAATTCGAGATGAACTGGTCAATATAATCGGGTCGTTGGTTTCGTGGCCCCGTATGTGAGCTTGACTAGTGTCACTCGATCTCTGCGAGAGACGAATCAGGTTGGTTGTCTCGTGGAAGGGGGATGATGTATCCTGCTTCTGTTCGTCGGAAGGCACCTGCATTTATCGCCCTCTTCCATGAACCAGATCGGACGCCATGGTTCTTGGAGGTCTTTGACCGTAAGAGATATTTTCAGGCTATGTGCCTATGATGATTCCGGATCTTTCCCCAGGACCCTTCCGGGTCCACCCACGAAATCTTTCAAGCAAGCCAATTCTTGCAAAGCGAAAGCATACCCGTTCCTAACAGGAGTCGAGTTCTTCTCCTCGCCCCAGAGATTCTTGTCAAAGCGATAGACATGGGACCGGGAAAAAGACACCAGTCCGATTGTGAAGGCATTGGCTAAGAAAGTGTAAGTAGTCGAGTGTTTCCCAAAACATATGCTTGGGGGATCGGACGTCCAGAAGGCTGCAAATCAGAGGCCACCTGGGCACGTTAAGAGAAAAAGCAACTGCGTCTATAAGCAACGCGTTGACCTCGCTCGGGGCATCATGTCGGGCATCTTATGTGGTTCGGACGGTACTTGCAGTATGAAATCGGTATCGATCTTCGACTAAGATTGTGAACGCATTCTCACACAACCCCTCCTATAGGTTTTCATGTGCCTTGATGCTATTCTCCCGCGCATCTTTACAATTGCTCAAGCAGACATTTTGCAAGTTAGAGATGTTGATGCCACATAGCTCTGCTGTTCTCTGTTCGAGGAGGTCCAGTTTCCTATAGTAGGCACCGGAGTTGAGAATGTGTTCCATGTCCTCGGAATCGGCGATGCCATCGTCCTCCAGATCGGGCCGAGTAATGTTGGTCTGCATTGAACGAGAATCGTCATCGTCGGATGGTTGAGAGGACTTGCTTGTATTGGAATCGACCGGTTGTAGGTTAGGGAGGATCGGATGTTGATCGCTTTCCTTGGTCGTAGAAGGCTCAAATGGAGCTGGTTGCGATTCACCAGGCGACCTCGTCCCTCGTGAGAAACCAGACGAAGTGCTGCTCCAAGTCAGTCCAGGAATACTGGAACTTGAAAGTGAATCACACCTTTACTCTGCCTAAATCCTCTCACTCCTTCCTCTAGTACAGTTTCTATAGTCTACCACTCTAGTTTACGTATACATAGAAACACCTCCTTTTAGAGTAGGAAAGGTAGTAAGGCGCGGTAAAGGATGATTTAGACGGCCAGGGTAGTCAGAAAGGTACCTGCTATATCAAGCCCCGAGCAGCTTGCTACACTCCACTAATCTGATCAAGGTATTGGCGTCCAGCTTGATATTCTGTAAATGTGGCTTGCTAAACATAAAACGTACATGGAGTTTGCTTTTCAGCATCGACAAGTAGCCCAAGTTAAATCACGGGGTATCTCAAGAAATAAGGACGGTGCAAGGAGCATTTACATGCAGAAATGGGGTATATGGAGAGATCATTCAACTAGACTTCACCTTCGCTGCCAAGGGACTCGATTTTCCTGGTCAGAGCACAGATCCGACACCCGTCGCCGATCTTATCTCGCAAAAGACGTGCCGTAGTCACCTTCGGGCCTACAGTGCGAGAGGCACTTGCTATGGTAAGATCCTCCGAAGGATCCGAAGGAGATGATGGACGGGGCGTGCGGTCTGCAGATCTATCTGGAGTGCCCACGCTGGATTGTTGCTGTGATCTCTCGGAATGTAGGTGCGAGAGGTGGAAGACATGTCCACAGGCGAAGCCAACGAGGATTTCGCGTTCTGTGTAGGATCCGTTTGTCAGCCATGACTTTTCATCATCTGAGTGATACATTGATTCGTTGGGTTTAGACAACATACCATTTGGTTGGAAGCGGGCGTTGCAGCCACCACAACGTCCTGGGCCAGGGCTCGTACGCTTGTCTGAACCACTTGATATAGACAGATCATCCTGACCTGGAACGTTGGGTTGTGCTATGTTCGGGAGCTTATCAAGGGCATCGCCCCCGCTGATATTGAATTTGATTCCACGTCTTTGTCCTTTGCGCAGCGTGTCCATTCCCAGAGCAACCTCACTCTGCATGACTCGAGCAGCACCCTGGCTGATACTCTTCTGGAGATCATGTTCTCGGATCAATCGCGTTAGACCGTCCCGGAGGCCCTCAATTTCTAATCCGCTTGGGATTCGTCGGACTAGCTTGATGGGATCAATAGAGGTTCCAGCCTCAACAAGAAGACCGTGAATGAACTTTGGTTTGTCCATTGAATAATCAAGAAGGTCTTCCCAAAGATCCGGATCACCTTGTGACTTGGCGAATGAGATGGCCTGTGATACATCCTTCAGATCCGACAAGATCAAATTCAGAGCCCGCTTTGTTTGACCCATCTTCGAAAGCAGGTATATGAGCTCTTGAGTGAAGCGGCGCTGTTCACAGATATGGGTGGCTGTCTCGAAAGAATATGAAATGCTGGTTTGCAAAAATTCCATCAACAGGGGTCGGTCATAGTCGGCAAAAACCTCCACAGCAGTGTCAGCAAAAGCATCGATCAAAGCCTTCCCTTCGTCGGCTGCCAATTTGCTTGCTGCATCGCGAGCATGCGCTCCGCGGCCCCGTCGAGGCTTTGATGCTTCCTGAGGCAACGCTTCACCACGCCAGAGAGCACGAAGATAGAAGTAGAGGAACAATATTCGGTTTGCTTCCATGAGCTGGGATACAACTGTTTCAGGCCGGACAATGCCAGTGTAGGCCTCACTGACCAAGAGCTGTATAGGTTCCGCAGAAAGCTCATCTAATTCGGACTTCGAAGCCGACTTCATCTGCTCTTTGGTTACCCGGATCATGACAAAGGCAGGAATGTCATCCGACACAGCGTCCACCAGGCGGTGCTTCTTGATCAAAGCCATTGCTGCTTCTGCATCTTGAAGACGAATATAGCAATGCAAAGCCTCTCGGTAATGTCCTCCCATGAGGTACAGCTTTGCAAGACAGTCGGTCAGGATTTGCCATTCTTCGGACTGGACAACAGTCGATCTCGACTTGAGTTGATCCTCAATGGACAAAGTCACATTGTTTGGGTCGAACAAATCAGAAGGCCAGGAATCAACTAGATCCCTAAAACGACTGAGATCGCGTGAAGCATAGTGGTTGAGGATAGACTCATAGACTTCCGCAGGTAATGAAGGGTGTAGGTCGATAGGGATATGCATGGTTATCTCATCCACCCTATCCTTCTTGATGAATACCCATGCCCAGTGCTCCCAGCGAGATGCGTTGCGTAGAACCCTCCCACAAACTTCTGCCGCTTCTGGCCATTTTTCTTGATCGACAAGTTGCTCGATCCAAAGTTCACCGATTCGAGCCTTCTCTTGATCAGAAGCAGTGGTCTTGGCTCGGCCTGCAGTCATGATCGACGATCGATCATCAGCAAAGAAATCTCCCAAACTGCTTTGCGATCGAAGGCCGGGAGGGATTTCAGTCAAATCTGGAATCGACCCTGCGACTTCGGGGTGCTCGTCGATCAAGTTCCATGCTTCCTCATACTGGCGGCGAGAAGTCAGCCATGCAAGTCGGTCTGCAAGGTCTCTCTTCATTGCAACAACACAGTCATAAGGACTGTGGACGAAGATCTTTGCACCTGGCGCTCCTGAGACATCTTGCACTTCCTTGGAAGGCGGGTCATCGATGGAGAGTTGTCTTGAGATGTACGAGGGAGGCACCCTGGCGGAAATTCTGTCCCCGCTGCTAGTAGTGCTTCGAATGCTAGCTCCAGAGCTGAAGAGCCTAGCAGAATACATTGTCGCATCCAGAAGACCATGTCCAATAGTACCCAAAGCACCCCGCTGAACCACTTGCCCTTCGGGCGTTTTCCAGGGCGGCAGGACACTTAAATGATAATCTGAAGAAGTGAGGCTTTCGAAGCGGCCAACAGACAAGGTGTCTGCACTCAACTCTTCCTTCGTTTCGATGTCGATGATACGAAGCTCGGGCTCCAAGCTTCTCTGTCGGTGGCGTCTCCCAGAAATTTTCCCAGCATCCTCTGAAGAATCCCCTTCCGCTTCGATATGTGCAAGCACGACAAGGAGACGGGGACTGTACAATGAGATGCCGGATATCACACAGTCCGTTCGCAATCTAGATTTTGAAAACCTTAGAACTAAATCCGGGGTTACAAGGCCGGCGATCATGCAACTTACATCGTAGACACCTCTGCGGAACCATATCGTTGACCTTTCGAAGACTTGCACGCCCGATCAGGAAAGACATCAATGACCCAAACAGTACCACCCCAGCCGACAACGAGCTTTTCGGACTTCTCTGTTGGTATCGCTGAAGCTGTGTGGTTCCCAGTAACCGGGTCGCTGGGGTCTAAGTGGCTGTCATCGTCTAAGGCAGATTCGTCGATCCACTCTGCTCGGGCCTTCCAGACACTGGCCATTTCTTCCCATCCAGGTGCGTTTGGACGATCAATATGGCTGATCCGTTTCCACGCGAATTCCGATTCGGACGATTCGAGATGAAGGTTGGATCGCATGATTTTGATTCCTTCTTCGTTGACCCAAGTGACGTACTTCCCAGACAAGGACCATCTGATTGTGCCAATGGCGCCTTCTCCACTGTGCAGAATAGTGTCTTTCCCACTGCCGGTACTCAATCCCATGGATCCCAGCCAGCCCGAAGCGGTGGCAGTTGCACCTCCCATTGTAGTAGCGTTCGAGCTCACACCCACACGGCCACCAATTGTGAGAATCAATTCACCAGCTCGGCCACCGGAGATGTATGACCGATCGTTCTTGTAGTCCGGAGAAAGCGCAACAGCTTGAACTGGTCGGCCAAAGTTCCGCTTGAGGATATCCTTGGGGTCGACTAAAGAAGAGATACATACATTGCCATCGATTGAGGAAGATGCGATGTATATCGAGTTCGAGGGTGTTGGTGGAATGGGAACCTGCTGGCTCGACTTGGGTTGCCCGCGAATACTACCCGAGCTTGTCGATGTCCGTGTCGGAGGTCGTGTATCTTCGGCGGTTGGTCTGTTCGAAGCATCAACCTTGAATTTCGGTAGAGGCGGGGGAAACGGCGATATCGATATGGATGTGACGCTTGCTGAGTGTGCATGATATACGCGGAGGGGCTGCAGATATGGTAGAGAGAGGACATGCTGTGCGTGGTGTCTTTAGTGCCTGCTAAAGCTGGATGCGACCGAGAAGATTTCACTTACAATGACGCCATTGTGAGTCCCAACAATCTATCGAGGGTGGTTAGCTGACTGATTCCAAGAATTCTATGACCGGACTAACCATCTTGTCTCCTGCGACTAAGAATGTGCTGGTCGCATCTCCGTTGCGATATACCGATCCCAAGTGCTTGGTGAGGTAAGCGTATTTGAGTCGGGGTTCCTCGTCATCCTCGTCAGAGTCCTCCTCCTCTTCGTGTTCCTCTGCATCTTCCTCTTCTTCGAGATCCTCACTTGCTGCCGTGTTGTCGTCGCCATCCTGGACGTCCTTCTCGTGTTCGTCAGGGTTGGCTGTCGAAGAGGATCGGCTCCGTGAATCGAGCTCCGAAGTACCCTTAGTAACCCCTTGATTCACCATTCTCGCGCCAGCCGCATCCATGGCGAGTGCTCGTAGCGCCTGGAGCTTCCAGGCGAGTTAGAACGAAGCTGCGACAAGCATGCAGCACCTGGCGGGACCCGGATTGCAGCTGGGAGCTGGGGGTTCGGGGTGGAGCTGCGATGACTAAGCGGGCGGGATTGGATCCTCGGCCCCTGCAGGCGATGACATCGCCGCGATTTCTTAGTTCGCTCGACTTTGCGCCCGTCATGTTCGTGAGACCTTTCATCTGCTCAGCTTGCAAGCGACCGGTTGCCGCCCGCCTGCTACGGTGCCCGCAGAATCAATACCTACATGCATCACCTGCACTGGGTCTTCCACGTCGAAAGGACTTCTTTTCCTCCAATGCTCTTCTCGCGCAGAAGCAGCTAAGCAAGAATGATGGGTCCCAAGACAACCCGGATTCCCAGAAGCAGCGACGACGCAGTGGGAGGACACCTGCTGCCCCAACATCGCTGCGTCGAGTTGCCGTAGAGGCACAAAGGTCAAAGGATGGATTTCTTTCGAAGGCCCAGCTTAAGGAGCAGGGCATTCATCAATCCAAGGTCAGTACGGCCCTTGGAGAACTACGGCCACGAGTTCTTACTTACTCTTTGATGTGTCTCTTTACAGACAGTGACTGCCTACGCTGTAGCCGAACAATTCAATATACGCAAAGTACGAGAGATCCTACAAGAGAAGGGCTATGAACCCGACCCTCTAGACACCGGCCTCTATCCACAAGTGGTTCACGTCCAGATACCTATCGATTCCATCCGACGGGTTGGAAACCCTTCAACTACCGATCTATCATCCGATGAGATTGGCGATGTTTTTGTGTTTCCATCCGGTACTGTAGTGGCCTGGTCACTACCGGAAGGATTTACCTCATTCTTGGCGACGAGAACTCTTCTTCCTGCCGCTGAAGGTGCCCATGTTGATAATTTGGAAACGGAAGACCTCGAATTCGTTGAGGATCCCCAGCGAGAGAACAGCAGCATCAAGGGCGATACCATCATTCTAGGCACGAGGTCGGGCGATCAAGAATCAGAAAATCCGCGCGCACCCCACCAATCCATTGACACAGTTCTAACCAAAGTGGCCTTTTCGTCGGGTCTGGCACGAAGTACCAAGCTTGCGGTACTGGAAAGCCTTTTGTCGAATTATTTTGAATCAACCCGCACCATCCCCACCCTCCTCTCACAGGGTTCTCGTCTACCTTTTACGCGCGACTTCATACTGCGCAAGACTGGCCAGCTGCTCAGTGTCCGTGCACAGCTCAATCTCTACTCGGAGCTTACGGACTCCCTCCCGGACCTCTTTTGGGACAGTCGACATGACCTTGGCTTAGAGGGATACTACGAACAAGTGGGCCGAGCTCTTGACGTGGGAATTCGCATCAAGCTTCTCAACGAGAAGATGGATTATGCACAAGAAATAGCGAGCGTGCTCCGTGAGCGTCTCAGTGAAACGCACGGACTTCGGCTTGAATGGATCATCATTCTGCTCATTGCTGTCGAAGTCGGCTTTGAGGTGCTACGGTTGTGGAAGGAGAAGGTTCACGAGGAGGAAGAGAAGGCTTGGAAGCGATCATCTGAAGCTGAGAATGTTTGACGTTCCACATAGACTCCCATCCTCGAGTAGCATGCAATAAGATACCCCTTCACTCTTCACCCGAGTTGACTCTGGTCTCCACTTCGGAGCTTCCCATGGGATCGTGATCAGATCACGGGGTTGGGGCCGATGATCGCCTTAGTCAGCGAAGCTTGGCACACGAGGCGATAACAACTCCAACCTCCATTCTACTCGTCTTCCTTTCGTATTTAACACAATAAATCGACCATCAGTGTTGCTGGTCAGACATTCAAAGCTACTGCTCGCTTATTATCATGTGGAACCCGGCCCACCAGGTCCTGGGAATCCCAGGACCTCAGCAGATCCTCAAGACGCTGGGTACCTGGTGGTTATCGTCGGCCGCAGGCGATAAGAAGCCAGCTCCAGGGGTGTCTACATCTTGCCCGCTATCCGAAATCAGCTGTCAGACAAAATATCATGGACAGGATACCTGCTGTTTCAACTATCCTGGCGGCCAAATGCTGCAGACGCAGTTCTGGGATGCGGACCCCGCGGTTGGTCCCGATGACTCTTGGACCATTCACGGCTTATGGTAAGCCGCTCATCCAACCACAGAAGTGGACGAGCTTCCATTATTCTAACATATAGCAGGCCCGATCATTGCAATGGTGGTTTTGACCAGTTCTGTGATTCTAAGCGGAAATACAGCAATATTTCGCTGATTCTGGTCGATTCCGGCCGGAGAGATTTGCTTGAATACATGAGCGAATACTGGAAGGACTACCGTGGCGATGATGCTCACCTGTGGCAGCATGAATGGGACAAACATGGCACATGTGTCAGCACCTTGGAGACGCGCTGCTACGAGGACTACATCCCCCAACAGGAGGTGGTAGACTATTTCGACAAGTCAGTTGAGATCTTCAAGCAGGTCCCTTCGTATGAGGTTTGCTGTTTCTATGCCGAATGATATGATCACCTGGCCTAATCATTATACAGTTTCTTGCAGCGGCTGGGATCCTCCCGTCACACAGCCAAACCTACGCACTTGCGGATGTCGAAGATGCGTTGGAGCGTGCCCATGGTGCCCCCGTCACAGTGCATTGTCGGTCAGGATCTCTCAGTGAAATCTGGTATCATTTCAATATCGCAGGAAGCTTGCAAACTGGGAAATTTGTTTCCGCGCCCCCAGGTTCGATGGTCATGGTTCAAGCTTTGTAACGCGAAGCGCTAACCATAATCTAGATGGGCAAACTTCCAACTGTCCCCGGCGAGGAATTCGCTATCCGCCGAAACGATCAGAGCCCAAGCCAACAAAGACTACTACGCACGGGTCGGAACCTACACAAACTGGAGCTCCCTTCTCAGGAAAGGGAAATCTGATGGTATCCACCCTCAACCAGAAACGAGGCTGCATCATCAGCTACGGAACCTGGTACGCAGCTGGGACATGTGCGACTTTCCGGGTGCAGAAGGCGTCAGGTTCGTCTCATTTTTCATCCATACGGGAGCGTTAGGATCCCTCGTTCTTTGCTAACTTGGACATTGCAGATGATTCTTTTACTCTCAAGTCCAGCAAAGGTCTTTGCGCGTTTGAAGATGATGGCTTGAAATGTGGCAGTCATGTCAGCAAGGCAAGCGAGTTTACGGTATATCATGCACCTCAAATATGGTGTTCTTGAACCCTATGGTCGCTAATCGAATGTCTGAATAGGTCCAAGATGACAAGCTCACATACCAGGGCAACACAACCTTCTACGCCGACAAAGCCCCCAAGGGCAATGTCCAGAGCACTGTCTTTGCCTCTCAGGCTGATCATCCGATTGAACTGGAGATTACCTGGAAGTCGAAGGATGCATCCTAGTCGCATCTTTTACTATTATACTGGACTAGTGACAGCATCATGTTCGCCGTTTAGCAATTTTGTTAGACTCATTGTTTAGAACCGGATGATCATGTCTTACTTATAGCTATATGCATACAACATTTCTCATGGGCCCCATACTCTTCTCCGCACTTATTACACGTTGGAGTCGGATTTGTCGCATCAAGATTTGACAGACTGGTACCAGGAAGGAATAGCTCAGGTCAACTTAGGACGAACAGATTACGTATATTCAGAGCACACCATCCATCCAACTCCTCTCCCTCTTTTCAACTTCTCAAATTAATAATCTAATCAGACGTTTACCGGTTGTTGGCAGTGACAAGTTTGCGGTTGTCCATCACTTTCTCCACTCCGAAGCATCAATTCGAGCTATGACAATTAGTTTGATGTTTCCAGTCACAATATCAAACGGATCATGTCTCCAAAGATCACTTACCAGCTCAAGGTCTGCCAGAGCCTGGCTCGGACTCTGTTCGGGGTTCACCTTGCCCGCAGCAAGAGCCTGTCCCCATTGTCGAACTTCCGGTGGAACGCCCGTCCGCTCGTCCTCGACATTCTGGATATCCTCCTTGCCATCCACTGATCGCACGGTAATCTTCGAGTCTTCGACACTGACACTGCCATTTTCGCACCCGATGGTCCATTCGGGTCCGACCAGGCTTGTTCCATACGACACCTGGAAAGTACCCTGAATGCCAGTATTAGTCTTGAGGATTGCATCAACTGTGTCCGCCGGTGGCAGATGCTCCTGAAGGAGCGTTGTGAAGGCGGACAATCGAGTGACGAAGATCTCGGGTCCAAGCAGGTACCGCAACCCAGCTGTGTAGTGCACACCACCGTCGAGCAGGAAGCCGCCCTGGTGGGTAGGAACTTTTCTCCAGTCGGTGTCTGAGAACAGAAATATCAGCATCTGTTTCCTAAAGAGGCCGGATAAGTGGGTATCATTACTGAAGAACTTTCCATCCTCCTGGATGTTCCCGTAAACCTTGACTCGGAATCCAACAATCTTCCCCAGGCCCTGGACTTTCTCCCGAGCATAGCGGAAGGTATCGAGATAGCGGAAGTTCTCGGCGACACTCCATGTAGCTGTCTTTTTCGGCTCGATTACCTCTCGGTACCACTTGATCAATTCCTTCGCCTCTGCCACGCTTTCAGCCACAGGCTTCTCTGACAAAACATGCTTTCCTGCAGAAAGGGCTGCGCGGATGTAAGAGGCCTGAGACGCGATGGGAAGACTGATGACTGTGTGAGTTTGTAGCAGATATGTGCAGACTGGAAGGGTACTCACGCTATAATGACTGCGTCGACATCTTCCCGTTTCAGCACATCATCGTATCCTTGCTTCGAGTCCTCTGAGTACAGCTCAACCTGCTTTCCCGAGGCTTGGGCGGTATCTTTTGCAGATCTGAGCGACCGAGAATAAATTGCTCTGAGATCCAAATGCTCCGATGCAAGGACCGCTGGCTTTGAGAGAGAATGAGTCGGCATCTCTCATGGAGGTTTATGATCTGACTTACCAGGTGCTCTTCTTTGGCCCAGATTCCTCCTCCGATCAGTGCCACACCAATCACCATTTTTAATATCAAGATGAGTTATTGAGGGGATGGAAATACTCTTTGACGTTGACCGTTTCAATGAAGTCTCGAGTGGGATGTTGATTGCTAAATAAACCTGAATTGGGTGCGGGGCAGGTTAATAATCCACGTCGGAGATGCTCCGACGGATGAAGATGGATTCTTTTCGACACGGAAGTACAGCATTCATCCATACTAAAAAGACACCGTTTAGGCTAAATGATTCCTCTACAGTAGCAAGATATGACTCAACTCACACCGAACTAACTAACTACCGACAGCTCTAGCCTCTCGGTCTAAACTTTATTTTGGAGTCGAGGCTCAGAGCTGGGCATCTGCCTGTTCTCGTGTCTTTTGTTTGATATCAGACGGCAACCCGCCGAATTGAATAGATATGCGGGAAATTGTATTTCTCATACCCCACAAGTAAGGGCCGATCAAGGGTATTGCTTCAATAATGAAAGAAGTTAGCTTCATCAAAAATACCGTGGCCACGGTCGAGGGACACACTACCAACTGGCGAACCCGACAAGCGCACGAGCCGATCGGTACCCGAAGAGGGGAACATTCCCCGGTACCTACTGTACTCCGGAGTCGGCCACAGTATTCTTTTTTGGTATTTCCGAGGATTGAAGCTATTCACGCCAAATCTTCCAATTGAATTCCATTATTCTATCCCCTTCATCACAGCCAGATCCCTCTGGATCCCGCGCCTCCCCGGGATCAGGCACACTGCTCAGAAGAATCAATCGTCACTTCAGCGCAGCCTACTTGCTCAATATCCACAACACCCTGCATATCAAGTATCCGAAGTGACCACCACAATGAATCCATCAATCCTACCCACAGACATCATAGAGTCCCAATTAGCCACCATCGACCTCATATCGGCAATGTATCCAGGGCCAGGGGAGTTGGAGATCCCCGAATCCACAGCAGAATGCATCGAAAAGCTCCGCGATTGGTGCCAGGACCCCACCTCCACACCACCAAACCTCCCCTCAAGCATATCTCTCACCGTCTGCCTCCCTATCGCAGCCGGAGACAAGACGATACAAGTCAACATCTCAGTCCCACTCCGATCCGAGGGCCAACAACCACTCGACCAGCCCCCGTTGTTGGGATACTCCCTCCGACAACCAGAGTGGATGTCCAAAGCCGAAGTGGCAGGACTAGCCGCGTCAATGCCGAAAGACGACGCATTAGAAGCGTTCGAATACATCCAGTCAGAAGCTGCCCGGTTCCTCGAAACCCAGCACCGCCGGGCCGTGGCTTCTGAGGGAGCGCAGGCAGATGCGCGCTCCCGCCAAGGTCCACTCGTCAGAGTCTGGTTCTACTTTCCTTCCCTGTCAACCCGGAAGAAGAGAGACGACATGGTCAATCTCGCGCCCGGGTATTCGCTGACGGGCTTCGTGCTCGCGGGCAAACCGGGGGTCCTCTGCCTTGAGGGTATGTCGCCGGATATCGACGCTTATATGAGCTACATCAAGACGCATTCCTGGGGCGATATTCCGAGTCATCAGAAGAAGGTTAGTGAGCGGTTTCGGGAGACAGAGGATGTGCAGAGGGTGTTTCCCGGGATGGAGGAAATTACGGACTCGTTGGGGGAGCGGAGTGGGCAGCGGGCTAATCGCGGTGATATGCAAGCACTGGAGGCTTGGTTGGGGAGTAGGGGGCTGCAAGAGGCTTTTGCAAAGGTCATATTTTAGATATTTAGACGTAGGTATTGGTGAATATCACTCGATTCAAGTCTCCAACTGCTTGCCAGTGTGATTTGCAGATCACCCTTTGTTCGCACCGTCATCTTTCAGGCGTGGCATGGGCAAGGAAGGAAACGAGATAGCACTTGAAACTACAGCCAATGACTACAAAATCTGGGACAATGATGAGAGAGGTGTACCATACTGCAATTAGTGACGGATGTGTCCACAGCGGGAATCAAAAGTCTAAGGTACAGGCTAAGAATATCAAGAACGCTTCGCTACTGCGGAGAAAGAGTACATCGAAAAGTCTGCCCGCGTAAGGCTAGCTTCAGAAATTTCCATTCGGAACCCGTGAAGTACATTGAATGGCAGGGAAGGGGAAGTCATTAGGGGAATGGGGGAATGGGGGAAAAACAAAAGAAAGGACGCCTAAAGGCCATCCACAAGTCCCAGCAGCCCGAAGTGGCCGCTGAGCCACCGGAAGAAGAAAGAAAAACACCATGTTCGGGGAATAGAAATGTGAAACAGAAGCGGGGGATACAAAATTCAGTGGGTAGATGGGCAAGCAGATGGGGGTTGGGGGGAAAGAAAAGCAAGAGTCAGTGCTCCCCAAGGCTCCAAGATACACCAGAGATATCCTCGAACCCCTTGGTCAGAAGGAACATTGTCATGTGCGCTAAAATCCGAATGTGCAGAAGAAGAACATCAAGCCCCAAAATGACTGGCCAAGGAAGTCGAGTCATTAGGCTGGAAGGGGAAGGGGAAGGAAGAACTCGCGTTCATTATTCATGGGTCGTCAGAATTGTACAAGCTCGTATCATGTCATCGCAAATTTGCGCCGCGCCGGAAAGAAGAAAGGAAGGCAGTCACTTCGTCTATGTCATGCTTTTGGTCGGAGAGGAGAAAACGCCGCAGTAAGGCCATGGAGGCCACACTCATGGATCAAAAAGGAACTCACTGCCGGAATAGGAATCGTCCAGAGGGTTGAGGCCGGAGTAGGTCTTCTCGGGCAGGTCGGGGTACGAGAACAACTGAGACGAATTGTCAAAAAAGTAGTAGTTTGAGAAGCTGCGCAGTGCCCCAGTGGTAATGTTGCCGAACTCTTCCTGCACTTGTTCCGAATGATCTTCAGACATGAAGGGATCACCCATCTCCGAGCCCACGGTGGACTCGGCCATGGTGGGTGCGGTGTTGGGGGGCGAAGACGCATCAGGAGGGGAAAGGGCAGCACCACCAGAGAGATACTCGTGGGGGCCTAGCGCTTCAACCATGCGGGGGTCGTACTGGGCCATGGCATGCGCATATCGGGCGTGGGCCATTTGAGACTCCGACATGGCCGGCAGCAGCTCGTGCTCGAATTGAGACTGGAAGGAATCGCCAGCCGGCATTTGCGACGGGACCTCGTTCAGATTATCGCCAGGGGAGGTAGGTGGCGTGAACGAGGAGATGCTGGTGGACGGAGCATAGTTGGGCGTTTCGAAAACGGGGGCCTCCTGAAGGACAGCACTCTCTGCCTGGATCGGGGCCAAAGATTCGGTCTTCTCGGCAACGCGTTGACGGGTACGAGAGGACTTGGCCTGGCGGGTCTCGATATCGGGACGGTTGTTCTTGGGCGGACGACCACGGCGAGTAGTTTTCTGGGTGTGACCATTGAAGCCGCCGAGGCACATGTCGCGCTGGCGGTGACGAGTGAGCGCATCATGACGAGCAAAACTAGCACCACAGGCGCAGGCAAACGGCTTCTTGCCAGTGTGGGTCTTGAGGTGGCGCTTGAGGTCGTGACCTCGGACGAACTGCTTATCGCAGACATCGCACTTGTAGGGGCGATCATCCAGATGGGTCTGCACGTGCGACTTGATATTCTCTTTGCGGCCGAAGCGAGTGTTCTCGCAATCCTTCCATAGGCACACCCACTTGCCGTCCTTGGGATCGGGGCCGGAGATGTACTTGTTGATCTCATCGCTGGAGACACCGGTCTCACGAACGGACGCCTTCACACGAGCATCCAAGTCAAACTCATCGATGGGCTCGGTGTCCAGTTCAGACTCAGCTCGCATGAGCGAGGACTCGATCGAATCGGCACGGTTCGGACGACCTCCCAGCGAGGGAGTCTCAGGGCCATCAGAAAGACGGCACGAGCCTGGAGAGGGCATGGCGGCGAGTTCGGCGAAGGCACCAGAGGGCGATTCAGCAGGGGAAGGGATATGATGCTTGAGCTGCACAGGACTAGCCAGAGAGACACCTTGAAAAGACTGCGCTCGTTGAATGTCAGAACTGACAGGGGTTCGAGGAATGGAAAAGCTTTGGGACTTGATGGGGGTATGATCGGTGCTGTAGGTGGGAAAATCAAAGGATCCTTTCATCGGGGTGGACTCGGGGGTAAGTGGAGAAGAGTCTGGGGCAGTGTCAGTTTATTATTACGGGGTCGATTAGTCGTCGGACGAGTCATCGTATCTTACAAGAAAGGTACGGATTCATTTTAGGAGGGATCTCTGGTTGAACAGAGAGCGGATGCATCGCTCGAGAACGCCCGGCGGTTTGCTCCACCTGTAACATTGCAAAGTTACGCTCCTGGCGCATGCGATAGAGGGTGCTCTGCATTGATGCATTCTTGTCGGAGCTTTCACTAGCGGACCTCGAAAGAGCTGGAGCAATTGTCGTTGCTGGAGAAGTTGGTGCAGCGGATGCGGAATATAGTCCTTGCACTTCCTCCTCGCTCCACATTGGCGACGATTGATATTGATACTGCCGTTGCAACTCAGGGAGATTATTTGGAATGAATGATTGCTGAAAGTGCTGCGCATTTCTTACTTGTTGGGGAAGACCTGCTGATTTTGCGTTAAAGAAGTCTCGCAGCTCCGGCACTGTCTTCGAGGCATGTCGTCGGTCAATGGCAGACATCTGTTGACCGCACGATCCATAATCCATTGTCTGTCCTCGACGATGTGTTCGGCGGGGTGGCATCGCAGACATGGATTGCGGTACAATTGCAGCGTCGAAGGGTGCTGGAGTTGACAGTTGACGACGGTGATGGTGACCGGGTCGTAGCGACGTCGAGTTGGTGGAAATCATGGCTATCCAGCCTCTCGGTGATCACGGCCCTGTCACGGTGTTAGCCTGTGAACAAGACTAAGCAACGCAGCAATTAAAACAGAGAAAACAAAAAGAAGAGCGACGCTAGAGCCTCGAGAAGAGAACTTTAGCTATCAAAGAAGTATGTTTTTGGTAGGGTTTGTGGTGCAAAGTATCACCAAAGGCCTTGCTATAGCAGCAACAATGGCAGTCACAACAGGTCCAGGGTTTCTGAACTTGAAGGATTAGAGAGAAGAGGAGAATTGAAACTCAATAAGTGTAGAGGAGCAGCAGGCCTTGAAGCGGGCCATTGAGCGCATTGGCGATCTATCAATTGCACCCACGGTTCCATCAACAAGCCGCGTGTTGGCATGGCAACGCGGCTCGCTGGGAGTCTGGGAAACGAGCCGAGCACCGGATGTGACGACAGGGCGGGCCCACTTCTGCCCACTTGAACGATCATGCTAGTCGGGACTACTCCATATTGAGTACTGTAGTGAACAGGTAACTCTGTTGTGCATCAGATCCAGGCCTCGCATATCGCCTCTTTGTTCGATGGCAGTGGAGGTTGTCCCTGACTTCCTGTCGCTGGCCCTGCAAGGGTTCCCGATCATGCTGTGAGGAGAGTGGTCTGTCGTCGAGTCCCTGGGTAGGGGTGTAAACCTCCTAGTATAGTCGCCATGGCGATATCCCTTATTGGGCAATAGTGACGGGCTGATCTCAGCTGGATATTTTGCTCCTCGGGGCTTTTAGGGCTGTGGTTCTGGCGGTGATTGTTACCGCGATACGAAACGATGTCATCAGTGGCCTCAGGCTCCAAGGCTGTCATCGTTGGGTCATGTGATTCGGTCTGGGTTCTTTCCCACTCCGGAGCCGGGCAATCTTTCTTCCACACCAACCCACACCATCCTCTAAGCGGACAGATCCCCCACGTGACCACACAATGATTTTAACCACCAACCGAGTCCCACCCACATTGAATTTCTTCCATCTTGCAAGGTTAAGGAAGACAACTTGTCGAGGTGAGTTGGATGGCCCTACTGGAAAATGTGCTTCGGTGCAGGAGATGCTGGATCGGGGACGCAATTGCCATGCGCTCACTTCCTCCGACGTTTTCTGTGTCGCGCACACTGAAATTGTCAACCGCAGTTGCTAACATTTCACCATCAGGCCTTCATCAAGATGCAGATCTTCGTCAAGACCCTCACGGGTAAGACTATCACCCTCGAGGTGGAGTCTTCGGACACTATCGACAACGTCAAGTCCAAGATTCAGGGTACGAACGCAATTCTCGTCAATTTCTGAACTTCGGAACATGCGACTAACGATGTTTCCCCTGTACAGACAAGGAGGGTATCCCCCCTGACCAGCAGCGTCTGATCTTCGCTGGCAAGCAGCTCGAGGATGGCCGTACTCTTTCCGACTACAACATCCAGAAGGAGTCCACCCTCCACCTGGTGCTCCGCCTGCGTGGTGGTGGTAAGAAGCGCAAGAAGAAGGTCTACACCACCCCCAAGAAGATCAAGCACAAGCACAAGAAGACCAAGCTCGCCATCCTGAAGTACTACAAGGTTGACGGCGATGGCAAGATCGAGCGTCTGCGCCGCGAGTGCCCCGCTCCTGAGGTATGTGATAGTCCCACAAAAAACAGCTGTGACAAAGACGAGCAGCGACTAATCTCTTTGCTTTTATAGTGCGGTGCTGGTGTCTTCATGGCTGCTATGCACAACCGTCAGTACTGCGGCAAGTGCCACCTCACCTACGTCTTCGACGAGTCCAAGTAAATGGACCCCGTCTGATCGGGAGGTTTCTGTTATCGAGTTCGGGCATGGGTTAACTAAGCTATGATACGAGTTTATGGAGATCTCACGATGGATGTTATGGTTGATGGGCACCTATGTTAGGACCTTGACTACTGTGAATAAAAAAAAAGTCTCACCAAAATCTCTTGTATTGGCTCCATGGGCCTCTTGTAGATTGTAAACGATAGACTGCATGCAATGTGCACTCGCATAATGTAACGAACGACTATAGACAATCATGCATGGTCAAGCCGTCTTCCAAGCATACTTCCTCGCTGTCATACGCCGATATTCCCATATCCCCCATCACCTTACTGGCCGGGAAAACCAGCCCGCAAGTTGTCATACTTACTCTCGGGATAATCGAGCGCATTGTCTATCTGCTCCAACGCACCAACGCCCCCGATACCGTCCACAAAAGTGCCGATCAGACTGCCCTGTGCGGGATTGCCCTCCTTGCCT
Organism: Penicillium simplicissimum; assembly: GCA_024706585.1. Taxonomy (NCBI): domain Eukaryota; kingdom Fungi; phylum Ascomycota; class Eurotiomycetes; order Eurotiales; family Aspergillaceae; genus Penicillium; species Penicillium simplicissimum. The sequence goes on from JAMZTW010000118.1 coordinate 5,221,266, forward strand.
CCCTTGTCACCGCTACTCTCCCACCACATCCCACCGCCGAGCTGTCGGTACTTGACAAATGCAGCCTTTCTCTCGCTCATCTCGACATTATCATACGAGACCATGGTCCGCGTAGCTGGGTCGTAGCTCCAGGACGCATCAGCCTGCGTGTCAATATGCTCCGTGGCACCAGGACGCGGCAGGGCCTTGTAATCCCAAACCCCGTTCTCCCAGCTGCCCTGGCCCACGCCGTTGTATGGCTGGCCGGGACCATCGGTGTTTTCAAACGCACGGCCGTACAGGGGCATGCCTAGAATCATCTTCTTGGGCGGCACGCCATCCACACCGATGTAGTGGTCCAGCGCAGCGATGGTTGAGAACGGGGTCGAGGTTGGGTTCGCCTGGGATGGGAAAATGTTGGCCTGCTGGCCGGCAGTTTGGTCCCAGCTGCCGGCGTAGTCGTATGCCATCAGATTGTAGAAGTCTAGTAGGGGCGTCATGTCGCGCAGTTTGAGCTTGGTGAAGTTGCTGGGTCCTGCAGGGCACGCAATTGAGAGGTAGAACTTGCGTTCGGGACCAGCCGCTTTGTCGAGGGTCTGTTGTCTTGGTGTCAGTCACGGAGCTTGTTCTGGGAACAAAGGGAATGGGCAGCGATTAAAATCATACCTCACGGCATGCCCGCAGCAGCTCAACCAAGTTTTGGGCTTGTGTCTCATCTGTATATCATTTCAGAGATTGGTATTTTCTTGAGAAAAGTGGTCAGCTCCCTAGGAAGATACGTACCTTGAGGATATTCCCAATCAATATCAATGCCTGGAGATATCAGTCAGCTATTGCCTCGACCATATCCCAGGATACATGCCAGCTTACCATCAAGTCCAAGATCAAGGACAAGTCGAGTCGCCGAGTCGGCAAACCGTGCCCGACCGTCAGGAGTGCTAGCCGGGCCAGCAAAGTTGGCAGAGTACGTCCAGCCACCGATGGAGATCAGGACCTTCAGCTTGCGATGCTTCTTCTTCAACAGGAACAGCTGCTTGATGCAACCGTAGACATTGTTGCCAGTCTCATTCCACGAGTCACCGGCGTAGTGTTTCTCGACATCAGACCAGCTGTCGGTCAAGTACCTGCAAACACGTCATTAATTTTCCATTCTGGTCAGAAACATGCAAGTTGAACCAACATACACTTCGCCGGTCTCTGGATGAATGTTCGCAAATGCGTAAAGCACATGCGTCAGCTTTTCGGCGGGCAGATCTTGTGGGTTGTAATTGCGCCCATAAATGGCCTGCAAGGTAGGGTTAACACATCAGTCCGATACCAGGGGGATAGAAACGCAATCGAGGAGTGAATATGCAAGTAAGACTAATTAAGAGAGACACACCCAGTTGACAAAGTACGCAATGGATTTGAATCCAGCCGACATGGTTATGGTTGGTTCCGGAGCAGTCGTACCAGGGTGAGGGGATAAATATTGCACCAGGAGAGCCAGGAACACTACCAGAGCAGTGAGCAATACGATGGGTTGAAATCGGTGAGCCACAATTGAGGATAATGACAGCACCAGCGTTTCACTCGTGGTTGAATCCGAGAAAAAGAGATTGACCCGGGATCTGATAAATGATAAATGGAGGGATACCTAATGTCGCGGCCTAACTGTTAGCGGGACTTTGTACCTGCCAGTCCAAAAATAACGGGCACCCTCAACGACGTCATTGGCCAGGGTGTGGTGGCTGTGCTATCAAATGTGGCTGAAGATTCGGGGCTTCCGTACCAGTGCAGTGGCTGAAGTATGTGGAAATTGAGAGATCAACAAATCGACATCGACAACGTGCTTGTTCTTGGCTAGATTCTGAAGCAGCAGCTTGCAACAAACTCGACAAATCCTACCGTGGCCTTGAACTTGGCATTCTTATAGATGATCACACAAACTCATGGAACAGTGCAGCGTGACAGCTCCACCTGCGCAGGGTCTCTGTGCGACATGAGCGATCAGTCATGCTGCCTGCAAATCTTTCAGCATATTGTCAAGATGGCACACTCTCTTTGATAGAGCCAGGTCCTTTAAATTGCTGGAAAAGGCAACAGAGGAGATCCCTTCACCCGTGACGGCTCGGGATGTTGGAGCCGATGGAAGGTTTGATCATCTTCTTTAGCGTTCAGTATGAAGTCGAGGTCACAAGAACCAGGTCTTCAAGTGTATAGATCTACGACTTGATTGGATTAGAATTGGCACGAGGGCATGAGCTGCATAGACTGAATAAAAAGCAAGTCTTTCAGATCGCAGGTCGAACCTCCTAATCAAGGCTAGAAGCGGAGGGGATCTACTCAAGCTTGCAGTTCAATGAGTACAGTGGATCTTAACACCACTACACCCCTAGAAACTATCAGATGACAATATCTTCACGGTTTGCAAGCGACTAGACTTCACCCTGTAGTTGAAAATTTTTTCGCATGTGAGGATTCCATTTCTTCTATTTCTTATGACATCTGGAAGGCGGGTAAGGACGGGGATTAGCCCAAATGACCGAACCAGGCTGTCGAACCAGACGGCGAAGAAAGACTGAGGTTGGTTATCTGATGAATAGTCTTTCGTCGAATCCACAGTCCAGAGATTTGTGTCCACATACCGGACCGTAGTTTTGCGCGTGAGCTGGCTCCCAGAGTGAATCGAGACTACCGAGATTCGAGAGTCGGGTATCGCGAGCATGAATCATGCACCTTAACTTGAGATTCTCTCAATGGGCGTTTTAACTTGTCGAAGAGAGGCTAGATGCTTCCTGGGTGGTTTACCATCCAAGGATTGCGCCAGTCTGGTGAAGTGAATACGGACAGCTGGACGATAAAAACACATTGTAATCACCACTACAAAAATGAAAAGGAATGAAGAAGTCAACAAATACAGTTCCATTGTCCATCATGACCCACTTGCTACAAACCACCGTCCACACGCACTGTTGAGAACTTGAGAGGATCCAGAACGAACCTCAGGCAGCACATGCCAGCTGAAACGACCCCATCGAACAGCAACGAAAAGTGCTTGACAGGCCAGGAATTAAGCCGGGCATTATTGATGAGTCTCCACAGACTCATTTTAACGTTAAATGGAGACAGAGAAAAAAAAGTTTCAGTCCTTGAAACTCAAGACAACCCACGAAAATGGAAAATAGACCTTCTGGGATAAGCGACCAACACCAGCTGAACTGCAGCCGACAGACGCCCGATCTCAACTGTCATTGGCATAGCGCCCGGGAGACTAACAGCTTAGCCTCCGAGGAACCCACCGAACCTCCCAGATTCAACTTCTAAGCCGTCTTGTGCTCCATCCTAATTCTCAACAATTACACTACTTTTCTAGTTCCTGGTAATGCAGGCGTCGTTGTCAATAATCATAAATCGCGCCAAAACGGTTTGCTTGGTATATCCGCCACTGCGGAGGAGCTAGACGTCGCCTCCCCCTCCTTCTCTCTGTTGGCCTGTCCCCATTCCCATCGACCCACTCCACGCTAAAAGTATGCAACCGATCCCATCTTCGGGACTGAGGTGTTACCCAAATCAGCTCAATGCAGTAGCTTCTTCTAACTTGAACCATCTGGCTCTCCCTAAACTCCTCGTTCCATCCAAGTGGGTACCTCTGGCACGGCGGAGGCCACACAGTACAGCATGTTATAGTGACGTACTAGTTAGGAGTGGCTATATTTTAAGAACTGCCGTGTCCGGGACTCTGCCTGCACAGACATCAATGGGGTCCCTGATCCGCTCCTTTGGATTCTTCTGGTCCCCTCTCTCTCAGCTGGCATGTCTGCCTCCAGACCCAGGTGCCTGGATCTCGGTCGCTGGGAATTGCCCAATCGCCATGCAAATCGGCTTAATGCAAGGGTTGTGTGCGCTTCACGCTTGATTTATCAGGATGTAGGATTCATTAAGTGTAATTTCGCGGTACGTTTGCTCTGAATGTGTTGATCTCCCATGAACGAAGTCCTAGTCTCGAACTCTCTTGTATCTCGTAGATTACTCGTAGCCTCATGCTGGAGTTCGTTAGGGTTGTCGTACCCCATTTTGGACTGTGTTTCCGTCGTAGAAGCTCGGAGGCGAATGCCCCCACGTTTGGGCTTATCGTTTGTGGGTACACTAGCACTGTAGAAATGTAGAGACTCCATTTCTCCACCGCAGCTGTTTAAGGGTGTAAAATTCAACCCAATATGAGAGTCAATTCATGAAAAGATTGAATCGCAAAATGAGTAATGTACACAATAGCCCGAACTCCCAAAAGTAAATATAGCAATGCAAAAGATCAAATCGAATAGAACAAGAACCGTAAATCGTTGTACAAAATCACATAGGCCAATGCATCAGACATGAGGGGATATCGTCGCTATGCTCAACATGCTCAACAAAAACCCAGATATGCCTCTTTCCCCCCCATTTTTATTCTTCAATCAGCGCTTCTGCCCGGTCAGGCTCGCGACCAGCGCTATACCCACCAAAGCAAGGTAAACCCAAAGAAAAAGAACAAGGCCCCGCAGGCCCCCTCCATTATACAACGAGAATCATACAACCGCCCCAAACACCAGCCCGCCGGGGGCTAGCTCGAGGACCTACACGTCAATGCCAGTTCCAGCACCAGCTCCATGCAGTGTCCTGCACTACCGACCCTGACTCCAGCGCAGCATCGTATCCAAGGACGGATCATCATCAAGCCAATGGCCTGCCCGCAGGTCCGCAGCTCGAAGGTCAGAAACGACGTGGTGGTCCGTGACGCGCGCCAATTCCTGTTGGAGCGTGGCGTGTGCGGCTTTGAGCGCCGGCCCATGTGCCGCCGTTGGCCGTTGGCCGCGGAGGATGTTTGTTCGAGTCATGGCCCATCGTCGGGCGGCGGCGGCTCGGAGGTAGATCTTGTGTGCTTGGAAGCGGCGGGTGCTGCTGTCGATGATTACTCTGGAGCCCGGGGTTTTTAAGTGAGTCTTCGGATTGGATTGCGAGCAATTGATCCAAGCATGATCACGGAAGTGAAGCACATGCGTACCTTTGCAGCTCTGCTTTCTCCGTCTCGGCATTTCCCGTCCCTGTCACCGGGCATGGATGGTAGTTGGCGCTTAGTAGACGTTGGGCGGCGGCGTGGCATTCTCGGAGCACGGTGAATCCTTCTTCGTAGTATTCCTCCGGGGAGGCGTCCGCTTGCTGCTGAGAGATGTGCAGCAATAATGTCCGGTAGTCGTTCATGAGTTCGGCCACTCGCACAGCGCGGGCCTGATTCACTGCAACCAAATCATTATTAGCGACTGATGCCTTGGGGTGGATTCGTGGGACATGGTTCCTTACGTCCGTCCGCCATTGAGAATAAGGGGTGATTGTTGAGCGTGTTGTGGCTCGTTATTAGAAACAGTGTATAAGGTGATGAACACGGTCTAGGGCGCAAAGGGATAGTCGTTGAAGTAACGTCCAAACCGAGCAATTAAAGAAAGTCAGTTCGAACCCCAAGGAGAGGGTATCAGAAGGCGCTCAACGGTTTGTAAACGGCTCTGAAGAAGAAAAGAAGAGACGAAGCGAGTTTTATAATCTAGGAAGAGAGTGAACTTCAAGTCTCCTCTCTACCCCATAGATGACAGCTAAATCTTTCTGGAATAGGACATCCCAGCAAAGCAAGCGTCAAGGGCTTGCGAAAAGAAAAATACCATAAAATGGATAATGGATCAGATCATGATGGAACCAATGAAAGGCAGAATTGAGATTGAACTAAATGAGGTCAAAAAATAATCACAAAATTGTAGAGATCAAGCATAAAGCACCAGAAAAAAAAAGGAAATAAAGGAATGGACTTTGACAGCGGAGACCAACGTCAACCTTGGAAGGCTCAAGAGGATCATCGGCAGTGCATGACCAGCTGCACCAATAGACGGAGAAGAAGCCCGGATGAGGAACGCCTATCCAGCAGCCAGCCAGGGTCTCATGCGAGGGTGGATCGGGCCTAGCTCCCGAGAAACTGTCGCAACGGTGGAGATTCGGCTAGTGTAGAGTCACTTATGTAGACTCCTGTTACGGCGTGTACGGAAGACATCCTGGTTCGTTGGTCCCAAGGGAAAGGGGATCAGGCCCAAGTACATCGTAGCGTGGAGTACACAGATCTGACACTTGAATTGTGTTTATTTTCGTACCGCTCGTTTTCTTTACCCGATGGAATTATGCTCGTATACGATCCTTGCATTACTCGTCGGCAATTTATCAGTAAACCATCCACGAAGTTCAAACAGCGATACAGTGTGCAAGTGTGGGACCGAAATATTGTCGACCACGAGATTAAGTTTCCTGAACAGATCCATTCCGTCGTCATCCACAGTTTCCACCGAAGGGTCGAATACACCAACAGAATTCATATCTCATAATTCATAAATTTGGCCAGCGAGAAAGAATACCTTGCTGTGTAATTTGATTGGTGGGCAATGGAGTCGACTTCCCTTCCCAGTGGAGAACTGACAGGGGCGCGGGTATGCCCTGTGAACTGTGCACCATCGGCATCATCCATGGACCATGGGGGCATTGGGTCCTCATGGCTCAGATGCCAGATGAGCCGGCCTCATGGCTCGTGGGACCCCTGTCAGCTATAGGACTCCTAGGTCAACTTCCCCCAGTAACTGACATGGGCCTATAAGCGCCCACGACGGAAAAAGCTCGTTATCCACCCGTAAAAAGGATGGACCTGCATGATCGGATCCCCCGAGCAGTCAAAAAAAAATAACAACCACCCGCCCAGATAGAAAGCGAGTATCGTATCCCGATCAAGGCCGAGGATCTCCAGGCAAAGAATGGCGTTGGGAATCAATAGGTTCGTTGGGGATTCAGGGTTGCTAGTCGCTAGTTCGGTGCCTCAGCTCGATGCAAAACGACTGTCCATGCCAAAAACTGGTAAGTACTTTGTTTGTTGCGAGGAGTAGTAATACTACATGTACTGTAGTTCGAAGTTTGAACCCCTGGCCCAAGCCACGGGCCGTGCTAAGCCACGGATCGCGCCCCGTGGCGCTCTCACACAACAGCTGAGCCGTACTACTTGTCTCCTTACCTGCCCTGTAGGGAGTAGAGATTTTGTTTTGAGGCGTGTATAGATCTTAACCAGAGGTGCGAATGTGTGATCCATCATGCTGGCTCCAGCACGGTCACGGTGGCAAAGAATGGCGCCCCGCTTGGCGGTGCTGAAGCTGAAGCGATCTCCAGCCTGGCGAGTTACCTTGCCAAGCGTGGACTTACCACCCGTTCTACGTCCCAGCGTTGCCATTCTAATGTACTAGCGTAGTAGCACATCATCTCAACAGCGCTGTTGGTTAAACCCCAGATATCTATGCATATGAAACAGGGCCAGAATATGACAGACTCGCAGTAAGGAGGGAAAGAGGCAAATTCGGGACCGTTGGAGCTGTCATTCACAGATCATCCATTGGATCTTTCTCTAGAACAGTGCAGAAAATAGAATATCACCATCATCGTCATTCGAGCAGCTCCTTGACCCTCCGGCCCTATTCGGTCGACCGCTCTCGCCCGGTCGTCTGTCTTCCCGGCCTCCATCCACCAGCCCGTGCTGCAGGACACGGGCCCGCTTAGTCTTTCTCTGCTATGGCCTGCAGCCGTTCATCAATCTCCTCCTCCGTCAGGGCCCGGAACTCTGTAGTGGTGCCCTCCTTGCCATCTGTCCGTGGGCCACCCACAATGCCAACCTCCAGCTCGTGTTTCTTGAAGTCCACGCTGAGCACATTGCTCAACGCCGTGATACCCAGCTCCACCACTTCCTCCCAGCTGCCGGGTGCCGCATCCTTGTTCTTCAGCTTCTTCTCCAGGTAGTTCTGCGCCTCCTGTTGCTTGGGGCCCGAGGAAGTCGCCTTGTATCCAACAAAGTACCCAGCGGGATCGCACTTGTAGAGCTGCGGGCCATTCTCATCGTCGACGGAGATCAGGGTCATGGCCACACCGAGTGGTCGCATGTAAGCCTGGTCAGAGAGAAGGTATGTAAGCCAACGGCGTCCCCGAATAGTAGCAGGCTCAAGGATCGCGTCTTTGGTTTCATCGCTCAGACGACATCTTTCGGACTTACCCGTTGTGTGTAAACCTGGTTGATATTTGCCAATCGCTTGGCCAGCACGTCGCAGGGCATCTCATATCCGAACTTGTAGCGGAACTCGGCAGCCTCTCCACGGGCCCGGTCGACGGAGGCACGGGCATCTGCTATCGAGCCGGTCATCACGCAGCCCACAGAGGGCGAGATCTTGAAGACATGTGAGACGGAGGCAGGGTCGATGAGTTTGTCCTTTGAACCGGGCAATTAGTCTCTCGCAGGAACCGAAGGGGCTATCATGACAATCCCGGGTATCGTTGCTTACAGCCACTTTCTTCTGAGAGACGACGATAGCACAGTCCTTCCCCCTCACACCAATGGAGGTGATGTTCGCAGAGGTGATGGCCTTGAAAGCATATTCTGGTGGACGCGGATCCTTGGTCAGTGGTCATGCATCGTGGGGACGTTGAGCCGCAGTGGGCTAGGGACCGCAGCCGGGCATTTTATGGTGAAATCTCAAGATACGTACCAACTTGGTACAGGCGACCTTGGTCGGAGAAGATGGTGATGTGTCTGTCGTAGCCTGCGCTTCCTGTTGCGGAGAAGATGGGAGGTTAGTCGGAGTTGAGGTCATGGAGGCTGGCCATGCCGATCAGCATCAGGATTTTGCCGTGGCTGCATACCGGACATTATGGCGGTATTCGGATTCTTCTATAGTACGAGGGTTGAGAAGGCAGGATTGAGGAGAATGGCGGAGGGTGAAAGGTCGATGAAAGGTGCAATTGGCAGTGACGCGTGCCAGCGGTGCCTAAGCCGAAGCTCGAGCTCGAGCTTCAGCACCCTTCACCGCCTTTGTCCCATCCCCTGCTTTCATAGTCGTTAGTACGTTACAACTTACGACTGGCCTTCTGAATGCCGAGTGATCTTGATACATAGTACTGAGTGAGATTCGGCAACCAAAGGGGTTGCACGAAAAGAATGATCAATATATGCCAATTCTCATGTAGAAACCAAAGTATAATACATCATCATGGTATAGGTAGATATGCAAGTCAAACGAGAACACCCAAGAAAACACCCATGCAAGCCCATCTCCCAGGTCTAAGGATCAACAGAGAAATCTCAATCACTATCGCTCTCACTGCTGCTCGAAATCTCAATCTGCGCAGTCCGCAACTTGCGCTTCTGCTTCTTCTTGTTCTTACTCGGCGCTGGCGGGGCAGGTTCTTCCTTCACGGGAGCAGCAGGTTTGGTAACAGACTTCTTCTTCAGGGCGGACTTTGGCGGCGCAGGCGCAGGTTTCTTCGCAGGAGGTGCTTCGCCATCGCTGTCGCTGTCGCTGCTCGACGAATCGCTACCACTGCTGCTGGTGCTGTCGTCGCTGTCACTCCCACTACTGCTGGTGTAATCATCGCTTTCCTCCGCCTTGGCAAGGCTTTTCTTCGCCTTTGCAGGCTTGTCCTCATCGCTGTCGCTCTCGCTGCTGGAGATATCCACGATGACAGTTCGATTCTTCCTCTTCTTCAACTTCTGTGCCTCCGCCCTAGCAGCCTCCTTCTGCTTTCGCGCAACCTCGTCCTGATCGAACAGCTCTCCTGTGACAGCGAAGAATACCAGCTCTGAACGCTGTCTCTTCCGGAGACGCTTGGTCGTCTCCGCGTCCAAGCCCTCGACAGAATCAGCGACGTTTAGCTCTTCTCCACTGCCAGGTAGGGATGACCGGAACGCATCCACAGCTTGCTGGTACTCGGCGCTAACGTCGTCGCCCTCGCTCTTGATAACAGCCACCGCGCCGTCGCTTAGCCGCTTCTTGGCGGCGTCGCCCTTCAGACCCTGCAGGTAGGTCAAGAGGGGCACATTGTATTGCACAGGAACATGCTCAATCGAATAGAGGTGCTTGAAGAGATGTGTTTCACGGTTCTTCTGAAACTTCCACGACGCGCGATCACGGTAGTACCAGCTCAGATAGCCCAGGATGGGAGTCTCATGAATCTGCGTGGAAGGCGCAGACGAGACTGTAGAGGTAGCCGTAGCGCCAGCCTTGCGCGCCTTCTTCTTCTCGCGCTTGCGCTTCTTCATCTCCTCGATCAATTTGTCCTCGGCGTTCTTGGCTTCGGAATCCGTGCCCGTTACGGTCTCGGAGCTATCCCCCTCATCTTTCTCGTCGTCTGCCGGACTATCGCTGTCGCTGTCGCTATTTGCGTCCTTGGTCTTGGTGCCTGGTCCGAAGGAAACTCGCTTCTTCTTTTTCTTCGGCTTGTCATCCTGTTTGTCTGGGGTATCGTCTATGCTGTGTCGCCGTTTCTTCTTGCTTGTCACTTCGCCATCGGCTTCGCTGGATGACTTCTTGCGCTTCTTTTTATCTTTGGAATCGGACTTGGGTGTCTTTTCTGGGGAGGTAGCTTGTTGCATTTCAATGTCGATATTCTCGTCCGCAGTGTCTTTGGCGGGTTTCGGCTTGGAGCCGACTTTTGATGTGTCCTTGGCCATTCTTGCTGCCATGTAGAATGGAAAGGGGACTGGAGTAAAATAATAGATCCGGTCGCAAGTCCCAGGAGGTCAATTGCGAGAGCGACCTGTTTTTGTGTCTCAACAGGGTTCTCCAGATCGAGTGTCGTTGCTGGGTTGGTCAAGGGCGGAGTAGATTATTTTTTTTCTGCCAGTCCCAGTCCCCAGTCCCACGTGAGGGCGCGTGAAGAGAACAAAGTTATCTAGAGCTATGGAAGCACTTCCGACGTGTTTTGTCTACAAGAGAACTAAATCAAGAGAATCGTGCATTCATCTCACATTATGGCTTCATCTATACGGGACGGCACCCCTCTATTCAACACGGGCCAAGACACTTGCTAAGCCGCAGCACCAAGGCCATTCCCAGGCTCAGGTCCACCACCAGCACTCCGCTCTCGTCGCATCTCTCTCGACAGATTTGACTCCGTACCCGAGCCAGTGCCAGCATTCGAGGCTGCGGCTGCCTTACGCTTCGCTCGCTCCCTCTCTCGATCTCTATCACGCACGCCAACAGTCGTCTTGGGCCGCCTCCTAGTCGGCTTGTAGACGTCATTAAAGTTCATCACCACAGCGAGGAAGCGCATGTCAACGTCAGGCTGGTAAGCCAAATCGCTAAGGAGGGTGGTCAGGCGGGACCGGAAATCGACGGACAGATCACGCAGTCGGATCCGGAGCGAGGCGAGCATGTTGTCGTCCGCAGCCAGGTCCTGGGCTGATAGCGAAAACGGCGTGTCGATGCCGTCTGGCCCGGCACTGGCAGGCCGGATGTCTGGCGTGGATGCCATGGATGCACCGCCACGACTATTCGCACGGCGCGGCAACATGTCGCGATCCGTGACGCCCCAGCGGCCCTGTGCAGTGCGCGTTTCGATCTTTGCGCTGAGTTCCTGGCGACGGGTGAATTCGGCGACAGAGAACGAGTACAGCCCATCCACGGCATCCTTGTACGAAAGCATAATCTTGAGAATATGGTGAAGCTGGCTGAGGAAACTTTCCTCGGGCTGTTTTGCGGAGGCAGAGGTAGAGACGCCATAGCGAGATGAAGTGGCCGATCCCAACAGGCCCTTGTGCGTGATGGAATTGAGGTATTTGGTGTGCGCCTCAATGAGGTCGTCGAGTGTGCAGCCCGGTTTCGAGACTTCAGCCTGCAGCTGGTCCCAGCTGGACTCGATCACTTCGAAGAGGATGTAGTATTGTAGCTGGTTGACGAAATGAATCATCTCGGCAATGACGCAGCGCGCGCGTTTCCAGTCTGGCCCAACCTTGTCGTCCACGCTGCCCAGTACACCTCGTGCACCGGTCATGCAGCGGCGCCATGTGCTACTGAGGGCGAACTCGACGCGCTTCACGCGCCAGAGGAAGTTGAATACTTTTAGATACTGCGTTGAGCCCCACGGTGTGATGACCACATCCACAGGGGCGTCGATCTTGTACTCCAGGGTAAAGCAGTCCCAACCAATTTCGCCGTGACTGAGCTCAAGCATACGTGCATCCAGCCGGCGGAGCACATCGGGGGAATCATACTGCGCATTGGAACTTCGAATGGCATGTTCCAGCTGCGCAGTGAGCGTGTGGCGGTACTGCGAGTTGGCAGGGCGGTCCAGGTTAGAGGCCAGGGACTCCATGAGAAGAGCAATGAAGTCACCCTGTCCGAGTAAGAGATACTTCTTCAGCGCCCGCAGATGATCGAAAAGCTTGAATTTGTCATCCATCAAATAGATCAACCGCGCCATGGTCGTCTTATAGGCCTCATCAATGGAGGTCTCAAGAGTAGCCGTGTCGCCGTATCGCAGCTCTTTTGACGCTTCTTTGGAATATGCCTCCACCCATCCAGAATCACCACAGCCGTATCGGATGAAGTTTAGAGACTTCCCGATCAGAAACACCTTTTTGGCAAAGTCCTGTGTGATAATCGACGGGACCATGTCATCATCTAGCTTATACTTATCTTCCCAGACGCTCGTTGCAGTGCGTCTAGGGTCGACGTTAGTCCGGAGGTCCGATTCCGCAACGAAAAACTCCTTGTAAGGATCAGACAGCTCGCCATCGTAGATCCATAGCCGGAGCATATCGTAGAACGGACGAGTGACATGGGCTAGAAGCTTCTCTGCAAAGGCACAAACGAACGGGTCTCCATGAGACGACGAGAAGCCCTGGATCAGAGAGATCAATTGACCACCTTTTTTGTCTGTAACTGATGTCAGTACCCTCAATCGGTTCAAAATAAAAGATTCAACCCGTACCTCGAGCTTCTTCCACAATCAGACTCATCAGCCTCAGCGCCATCGTGGCATCTCTCGTCCACACTAAACACCTCTTCAAAGTGACACCACCTTTCCTTACCCCCTTCATCGCACTGGCATCTCCAATAGCAGTCAGAGCCTGCCGAATTTCCGCTTCCAATGTCGCAACCAAGCCCAGATATGAGCGTAACTCGTTCGCAACAGCAGCCCTCAAGCTCTGATTCACGAGTCCCCCTTCCGCACTCTCCACAAACCCAGCCAGCTCCTTATAAAGCAGACACGGCTCGGCCAAGGCGTTCAGTAGCGATACAATCGGCGCCGGTAGATTCGAGGGTAATTTCAGCACCGACGGCGACTGGAACTGTAGATTCGTCGACGACAAGCCCTGCAAGTTGAACGGGAGATCTCGTAGAAGCCCATACTCTGCATTCTCCGCTGAGCGTTTGAAATGACTGCCCGGCGTCTCCGTCGGCGACGCCGGTTCATCCTGTTCGTCCCCGGTCTCATATTGACTCGCACGACTCGCGCTCGCCCGCTCTGTAGACCCCTCCCAATCCCTACGCAGTGAACCGGGGCGCGGCTGCCTAGCTTCGCGAGATACGCGCGGCGGCTGCGACGCAGACGAACTCACGGCCGGGCCCTCGTCATCCTCCGACTCGACTACAGTCCCGCGCCGCGGACGCCCCGCACCTCGACCAAGTATATTCTGCGAATTACCCTCATCCATCAGCGGGCTGCGGCTGCGCTCGGCGGGCTGGTCGTCCTCCGTCTCGCCCAGCTTGTACAGCAGGTACAAGATGCCCCATTTCTGCGAGAGCACGGGCTGCGTGAGGAGGCGGGTGTATAAATTCGAAAAGCGCACAATCTTTTCCGGGCTGGCATTTTCGCGCCGCAGCTTGCGCTTGATTAGATCCGGGGCGTGGTTGACGTCCTCGCCGGCGGAACTGCCGCGGCGGCCGGCTGGGGAGGTTGGGTCTGCGTTGCTTCCGGTGTGTGTCTCGAGCGTGCGCCATGCGCGCTCGAGCTGGACATGGTGTCGGCGTTCCTCGGCGGCGGCGATGGCCAGGTCGTCGTCGGAGAAATCGTGGTCTTGGGGGATCGCGGAGAGTGGGATCTCAGGGAGCAGGGAGTCGACGAGTTGGGAGAGGGCGTCGTCGATACGGCGCGGGCGTGTGGTCGGGCGGGTTGAAGCCGACATGATCCTGCCCTTCCCCCGCCGGTTGGGCAATGTCGAGTAGTGAGTGGTATGAGGCGTGGGTTGCTTTGAGGTTGGTGTCAATTGGCTGCGGGGAGTGGCGGGCGTGCTTCCAGGTAGGATTGGGCGACGAGATTCCCAGGTTGGGTCAGGACTTTTTCAGGTAGGCAATGGCGACCTGGTCAATCTCGAGTATGCGCTATTGCAAAGCTCCGATCGTGCTATTAGAGTTTCTATGAGCAATTCGAGCTCATAATTGAATAGAAGTTCATGCCATGCAATGACCGCGCTGGGGTCGTGTTTGCGATGTTTGGGTTGTTTGGCATAGGCGCGTCCAGTCTCTTATCAAGCTTATCGTCACCCCCGATCAACTTCTCATCAGCCTCTTGTATGCTGTTAGCCTGTTATAGTACTAGCATTGTTCTCAAGGCACAGAGTAAAAACGATACTCGGCGTGTGATCCCAACTTACAGTTCATACTGCTACTGCGGACTACAAGAGAAATTTGGAGCAACATTCCTGATCATTTGCTCAAGCATCCTGTTCAAGGAAACTAGTGAGACACGTAACAAAAGCACAAAACCACCCGAAACGCCGCCTTGAAATCATGTATCTCAGAATCGCAAGCAACCCAATCAGAAAAGTGAAAGAAGAACGTGCACCCGCGGTTCCTCCAAGTATTAAACAAGCGAAGAGGAGAACAGAAGAGGACAATCTCTCGAGACCATGAACAGAGAGAGGAGGATTAGGAACTGGGAGAAGGGGTAGGGGGAGTAAAAAATACAGCGTTGGGAAAGAAGAGGCAGGAAAAAAAAAATCAACGCAAACCATGGCAAAGAAGAAACAACCTTGAAGCCAGTAATAATACTCTCAAAGACGCCAGGGGTGACGCGCCCTCCAAAGACGATAGAACGAAATTCATCCATTTCCAGACCACTGGAATCAGCTCGTCGGAATTTTTGAGTCGTGTGGATCGTTAACACCTGACCATGCCAGAGGTTCGGCCAAAGCCGTAGCCATGGCCGAAACAAAAGAAATGTTGGGGGGAAGTGGGAAAGAGATGGGGAATCGGGTTCTCCCCCCAAACAAAAGTGAACAGTACCGCCGAGTCTATGCATCCAAGGACTATTGTGTCCTTGATCCTATGCGGTGGAGCGAGAAGAGAGACCCATATCACCGAGAGCAGAAAGGGAAAACGACTTTTGAGATGTCTACTTCCTCCCTTTCTGCTCACCTTCATGCGCGGCGCATGCCTTGGGTAGGGATCGGTGCTCCTGGGGGCATACCCATCTGGCCGGGCATACCGTAGGCGTGCGGGTCAAATCCAGTCGACATGCCATTCATCATCAGAGGGCCCAGACCTTGGGCTTGAGACACGGGGCAGTCTTTGTGGGCCAACAGAAGGGTCTTCAGGTTCACGATCTCCTCGCGGAGCTGGGTCACCGTGGCAGTTAGTGCGTCATTCTCAGTCGTAAAGAGTTCGACCTTGGCTTGGAGATTTGCCAGCCATTGCTTCTTCCGTTGACGACACTTGAGAGCCGCGACACTGCAATCATGTTAGTCAATTGACGATCACTCAGAAAAGGAGCTAGTTGAGCAATATTAAAGTGACATACCGATTCCGTTCCAGGAAGTTTCGTCGCTTCTCTTCATCGGTCATCTTCTTCGGATCCATGTTGGAGTTCTTCATCTCCTCATCCTCCGAATCGTCCGACGGTGACTCTGTCATCTTCGCTTTCTTGTTGGGGCCCTTGGCCGCATTATCATCCGCCTTGCGTCGGTTGTTGGTAGCGTTGGCCTTGGGGGCATTCTTCTTGCCTTTGCCCTTTGCAGCGGGCTTGGAAGGCTCTTGCTCCGATCCGTCGCCGGTCATCTCGCGAACACCAACACCATTGTTATTTTGCGACACGCGTCGGGCGGCTGACGAACGCGTCTCGTTTTGCATCGGAGGAGCCTGGTTCATTTGCATGTTATTCGCCTGGCCACCCTTGGCAAGCATGAACAGGCCATTGGCCGCATCGGCCGCGTCATGCTGAGTGAAATCCGCGGCGGTAGTTGGAGGTTTCTGGTCCATCGTCGGGTTGGAGGTCGGTTCTGGGTCGTTTGCATTGGAAGTGGGACCGTTCCCGCTATTCTTCTTTGCGGCCAGCGCGGTACGGTGGAACTCGATGGTGGACGGGGTGGCACCGCCGCTTTGAAGTTGTTGCAGCAAGGCTTGAGAGTTAGGGCTTGGAGCCGGGAACATGGAGCCACCGCCGCCCGGGGTCAAGCCTGTCCGGAGCGATGACTCGTTAGGAGTCGGGAAGCCTCTACCAATGCTGTCGAAGTAGTCATTAGGGCCGGTTGGCCCAGGTAGCATTGCCGGGCTAAGGGGCCCTGAGCGCAGGGAGTTGGACCAGTTGTAGCCGCCGCTGGCAGACGCGCCAGGCAGGGCGGGGGAAGTGAGGGCAGCGACGGGAGGCAGCAGCGACTTTCCGGGGGTTTCACCCGAACCACCAGTGCCGAAGGACTGCTCGAAGGGATTGGGCTCGAGGGAGAATGGATTGTGAACGGAATTGAAGTAGTCGGGAGTGTCGCTGGCGGTGGTCGCAGCAGGGCGTGGAGGTGGCGCCAGCGAAGTAGACGCTTCTACATCCGATCTCTGATCTTTAGTGTCTCCAGACACGGCCTGCGAGTCTGTCGAAGGAATTGAATTAGCATTTACCAAGGCCGATAATGATGGTGCGACAGCGCAAAGGTACCGGCAGGACGAGAACGAGGACCCTTCATTGTGGATGTGGAGGGTATGGGGAAACGGTGGTGGAGGGACGAGTGATGGAAGGTCGATGACGCCAGCTGTGAGATCATCCCAACGGCAGAGGGGCTTTGAGTTAAAGTATGGGCAACACCTCGAGTGGCGTATTACCAAGCCGAAAAGGGGGTGGGTATGAAAAGAAAGATACCCAAAGAGAGAGAAAAAAAAAAAAAAGAGGTAGATTGTATTATCAAACACCACCGAATTTTGCAGTGGCGAGAGACAATACAACTTTCTTTTCTTCGAGGGGCATAATGCGACCGCGACCAAAGGGAGGGGGGGGGGGGGGGGGGAGAGAAGGAGCAAGAATAATATAAGGGAGGGGAAAAACAAGCCAGTTGATAGTGGTGGTATGTAGTCAAAGTGGTAGGCACAGGCAGAATAACTCGAATCGCATCACGCGATTTTTTCTTACGAACCTTCTTTGGCAATCTTCTTGGAGTCCATGGAGATCAGAGTGTTCGAGAGAGTCGATACACTGGGAGCGACTGCGGCAGACATCACCAGTCGCGTGAAGAGTCAAAAGAGTGGCGAGCGCACAACTAACACGGCGTGGCTTGCAGCTGGAAGAGAAGAATAGATGGGAAGATGAAAGTGACGTAGAGGAAAAGAAGATGACGACAATTTTAGGGGAGGGAAAAACATTAAGTAAGGTGGCCGCGTCCGAACGAGTTCGGATGATTCGAGTTCTTCGGTACGGGCTTGCCATACCGTGTGGTACCATACACGGTACGAACGGGTACATCAATGCCACCCTTTCGGTGCGCCCCTACCGAGCTGCTCAGCCTCCGAGGGCACTTGGGTACTTTTGCGTGTTTGTCCCCGGACGGGGAGGAGCCCATTACATTACCATACAACCCGACCCACGCGACCCTCTCCCCTCCTACGGTACAACACTACACTATCGCCGCCGTTACTATGGACGGCCCTGATCGAACTCACGGGACGGTAATGGCAATGTAACTGGGCCCAAAACGTTGATCCAGCTCGAATCAGGGAATGAGCAACGAGAATTATATTGTATGGGGGGGTGGCCAGCCATCGTGGTTGGCTCTGGCCTCGTCTACGCGAAGGTCGGCCTAGATCAAGTCTTTCGGGCTGGGGTCCTCTCGATCAGGGCAGACTTTTCTAGACTTTTCAATCTCTTCATTCTCTTCCTGTCTTTCGACCTTCTTCTGCATAGATCAGATGCCCTTTGAGTGTCGAGCTGAACTAATATGACCTTCTCTTCTACATCGATCTGAACTCTTACAAACAACTGATCCATGCGCTCTTGCAATCTCGAGAATTGAAAAGGAAAACCCTTGACCAGGGATGGGGACGCCTCGCATGTCGATGTCGAACCTGGAGAGCGCTAGTGGACCCTCGAAAGCAACTCTCACCCAATCAGCTTGATGCATGGAAGAAGCGAGGCCTTGACACTACACGGACGGATTGGCCACTCGCCCCCTGGAACAAAAAATTGCGTAATGATCCGGTCTAATTGATCAATCGAGAAGAGCTACGGAGTATAGGATCACCTCTTCCTGCTCAACAGAGCACAGAGACCAACACACGAAAGAATGGCCTGGATAGGAAGCAAAACTACAGTCTTAAAGTCTTCTATATACCGATGGTTTGTGGTATCGATACGATGTATCGAGTTTAGCGCGCTCCCGGCATGCTCTGGGCGATGAGATGATTTCACGATGACGACGATAGGAATCTGTCCCGGCTGTCGGACGACGGAGAGTGGGTCACTGACAAGGACTGCAAACCACTCATGTTGCAGGCCAGTGGACGGAATGTCCATGTCGGGAACGTTCAACGAGAACTTGATTCGTTGGCGCAATCAGTTGGACGTGCCAAGTGGGGTTGACTGAACTCGACAGAAGCAGTTGACAACCTTGACTGGGTGCGGTGAGGAAAAGGATTTGGAGTCGGGGCCATGACGCAATCCACGTGAGAAAGCGACCTATGGAGAATTACAGCTGACTCATCAGGGACAGGAACTACCACCACAAGCCGAATGACGTGCGTGGCCCCGGGACTGGGACTGGGACTGGGACGGGGACGGGGACTGGGCCGAATGCGGTAAGGACTACCGTGCAGGAGTGCAGAGCTCATGAACAGGTAGATGTTATTTTGAATATTAGAAAATTATCCATAACTCGTATCACCCTTGGACGAGATCTGATAAACCCCAGCTTTATAGACTCCACATACCATTCAAGTAGCTAGTGCTACGCTTTCACTTTACGTACCGTGGCTGTTTATGATCACCCCCACTTGCTGGGACAGCTACTATTCACGAATTTCACTGGGATTCTGGGATAACTCAAGCAACCTACGAGAAAGCGCCACATGCAGTCCCTTAGCTTCCTAAGATGCGCAGTTCTACTCCTCGAAATCTCCGTGAAGGCATCGGCATAGGATGCATACTCGAAATGTGTGTTATCTTTCCCCACAATCTTGGCTTTGTCAACAGAAGGTAAAAGTTACGACATTTTCTCAAGGAACTGATGTATATGATCTCGATTCCTCAACGACTAGCCTGGGAAAGACGTTTCAGTTATTGACTCCCTGGCTCGGTCTCAACACTCCCCTTATTAACCCTTTCCTGACATGATAGCTCGACAACGCCCACTTTGCGAGATTGAAGCCACGGGAGGGCTTTGAATGATCGTTGGCGAGATGAAGGGCAAATAGAGCAATCCTGAGGCTTCTTCTCTTCATTCTCTCCTGGGACTTGATATCTCGTTGATGCATGGACTTCTTGTTCTTCCTTGGTGCCCGTTTCTTTGATGCTCGTTAAAATGGGTGCTCTAATTAGCGGCCGAATCTTCAACCAGTCTATCAGACAGGAGCCGACGCACAGTGTTTGTGCCTTTTGAGGTGAGATTGGTCATATGGCTAAGAATTCAAGGTTCTTCGGTGGACTTCTGGTGCGCATAGATGTGAAATGACACAGACATTGCTATTTCATGCATTTTCATGCTACGCCCGCCAGAATTCATGATGGGGTGACTCGGAGATGAATGGTCAGAGTGGCCAATCATTTGGGTAAACCTAGGTCCATGGAGCACGGTCTTTTTCGGTGCATTTCTATCCGAGCACGCGATACCTAGAGAACTATCATTAGGGTGCTGGGGCGCTTTTAGGGGCCTTAAATACTCCAGCGCAGGTAGGTAGTTTCTAATTTTTCAGATGTCACGCAAGATCCTAAATACGGGTGTTCCATGTTCCATCCCATTCCTCATCCCATTCATTGGGATGTATCTCTACTAATACAGCCCTATGTCTGCTACAATTTTATCATCAGCATTGCCCAAACAGTTGCCATGAATACATGATCAATTGGTGCATTTATATTTCCCGATTCATCTCAAGGTTTGCGGGGTTCCGTTGCCAAAGTGCCGATCCTCCGCGGCACTTGGCTAAGAACGGTACGGGATGAGCTCACATGCAACGGTGCCTTTAATTATCCCCTGAATAGAAAGCCAATGTGAGGATTCGTGGAGGCTTTGACACGTTTTCGTCAGCCGGCACTTTCCCCATCACGCTCCCATTATAGGAAAAAATAATGTATATGGAATCGCCTAATGCACATATACTAGCCACCTGATATGTCCTCGCAACATTGGGGGCCGATGAGCCCCTTCGCTTTTTTATCATAAATAGAAATGAACGTGTAGGTTCTGCCTTTTTCCCCACAATTCACCAGACTGCCGGGTAGCCATCACTTTGCTTGATTCATACCTTTATCAGATTTAGGCAAGATGCACGCCAAGAAGCTTCTCCTTGGCCTTGGCTGCGCCTCCGCCACTTGGGCACAGCTTGCGAGTACCACCGATTACCCAATCGGGCCACTAACTTCGTCAAGCACCAAATGGGCCAAGAAAGTCTGCGACATCACTAATTACGGCGCTGTAGCGGATGGCACGACAGATGCTGGGCCAGCTATCCTGGCCGCCTTCAACGCATGCTCCTCGGGGGGCGTTGTGAACATTCCCTTGGGGACGTTCGCTATGGCGACATGGGTTACACTCAGTGGAGGAAACGCATGGGCGATCAACCTCGAAGGCATCATCGTTCGTACTGGAACTGCAGGGGGAAACATGATCTTCATCGAGCATAGCACCGATTTTGAGCTGTATTCTTCCCGAGGCGAGGGTGCGATCCAGGGATACGGCTATCAGTTCCATTCTCAAGGAGAGTATGGACCTCGTCTGCTGCGTCTTTATGAAGGTGAGCTTTGTGTACCCCTGGAGGGGCAAGATGATTGGTTCTGACTCTTGAAGTGACAAACTTTGCCATCCACGACATTGCTCTCGTCGACTCTCCAGCTTTCCATCTAACCCTCGACACATGCAACCAGGGCGAGGTTTACAATATGATCATCCGAGGTGGAAACGAAGGAGGTCTTGATGGGATCGACTTGTGGGGTTTTGACCTCTGGGTTCACGATGTTGAGGTAACGAACAAAGACGAATGTGTTACTGTCAAGAGCCCGGCAAACCACATTCTGGTTGAGAATATTTACTGCAACTGGTCTGGTGGCTGCGCGATGGGCTCCCTGGGACTGAACACCGGTAAGTCACTATATCACATTGAAGGTTTTTTTCTTTTTTCGAGGCCAAACACGGGTGAAGTCACCAAGAATGGTAAGAAAGCTAACTTGGATGAGTCAAGATATCTCAAAGGTGACTTACAACAACATCTACACCGTGAACTCAAACCAGATGTTCATGTTCAAGTAAGTACTTACCCTCAAAACCTGATAGAAGGTACCAGGAGACTTGATCTAACATTGTTTGCATAGGAGCAACGGAGGAAATGGTACAGGTGAGTACTGACTCACAAGTCCGTCGAATCAGTCCTAACAAGTGGCATATACTAATGATGCATTTCAACAGTGACCGAAGTGACTCTGCAGAACTTTATCGGACACCAAAATGCCTACTCCCTCTACATTGACGCATACTGGTCCTCAATCAGCGCGGCTGCAGGAGATGGAGTCTTGTACAACTCCATCACCTTCAACAACTGGAAGGGAACTTGCGCGAATGGCGCTACTCGTGCCCCATTATACGTCTTGTGTCCCTCGACTCAACCCTGCACAAACATTGTGATCGAGAATTTCGCCATGTGGACTGAATCAGGAAGCACGGAGTACTACAAGTGTGCGGATGCTTGGGGCTCGGGTTACTGTCTTCACTCGGGAAGTGCGCATACCGAGTACGGCACAGTGACCTCGACGTTGACAGCTGCTCCATCGGGATACTCGGCGACAACAATGCCGGGTCAACTTACTGCTGGATTTGGGCTCAGCACATCAATTCCTATCCCAACGGTTCCGAACACATTCTTCCCCGGTGCTACACCAGCTACCGCTCGGGTGTATGGCAGCTAGTTGATGGATGTACTACTCCATAGGGAATACCGTGGCTGTCATCGCTCTATGATTTTGTGCACGTGTTCTGTGCCCTATTGCAGAACATTTTGGTTTTCGTGTGAATGCTTGACCTTGCAATACTCCAATGCCAATGGTGCCTTCACCTTAGAGACCAATTCTTCCCATCAACAGGGAGCAATGACAACATCTTCTACCTGTGGTCAAGCCCTGCCCATCTCATGCCTACAATGGACTTTTTTCCATCTCCTCTACTTTCAGACACCGAAGCCCAGTTCTTCAGTGTAGTTCCTCGTAGGAAATTGTTCTTCTCAAAAACTCGGAGACTGCCTTCGTTGTCTTCAAATGCCCAGCTCGTTAGGTGTCGGACATTCATTCGAGGGACCGCCCAATCATGAATTATGGTTCTCACGGCGAGTGTCATAATTCCTCTACCATGGTGGCTTGGAGCCAGAAAGTCTAGCAGTCGGGCTTTGTCAGTACAGCCAGTATCTAAGTGGTTTGTCCAATCGATTTCGTCGTACCTCCCAGGCTCCAGACAATCCTCTCATCTCCAGCAGGTAGATCGTTGTTTTGCTTCTGAGCTTGAGCTCTCTCTTCGCTTTCTTCGGGGTAGTCATCGAAGCTGGAGCGGGCTAAGCGGATGTCGCCGATGAGAATGTCTTCAAGAGGAGCACCATTTTTCGAGTCAGTCTTGAGAACTTCTCGAATGCAAGTAAAAGGGCAAGTGTCAAGAATTGGCCTCTTCTGGTAAACTTTGGCCGCATCCTTCTCCACTACCGAGTTTCCTGGATCTTCGAGCTCGTTTCGTAAGAACAACAAGACTTCCTCTTGTTCTTTGCAGTTGGCTTTGACCCATTCTTCACCATCCGATTTTGAATACGGATAAGGAGTACGTTGCAGACGAAGAGCAACGAGGGGATCGTTGAGAATCCTCACGAGGGCGGAAGAGGTTTCATCAATTTGATTAGGCCGGTGAGGTGTGATGATGATGTTTGCATGCGGCTCCGGGAGCCTCAGGTAGGGTTCCTGGGTCTGCGTGTTGTAGTGTACAGCCATCTTTCTGTCTGTAATTTTGACGTACTCAAGATTGCAGAGATTTCAGTATCACGAGGGAACTTTGCGTCTGAGCTCTTTTTGAAGAGGGTCTATAATCGAAGTGAGTCATACCTCCTTCTGTGGACAAGAGGGGTGTTGATACTACATCAACTGGCAATGTGGGAAAACGATCCAGTGACTCCCACATCCAAATCTTTCTCGCCTTCCTCAAAGTGCAACCCAACTAGATAGTGTCTCCCTCCGCCGAGAGAATAACTGACAGTGCCACAGCAAGCGAGAACATGCGTTCATAGGTCGGTAAGGGAGGCCTTACTTCATCGAGCTGCTTTCAGACTCATGAAGCCAAAGCCTTACACCTCTTCCATCAAATAAAGGCAAGATGGCCGAGTTGGTCTATGGCGCACGGTTCAGGTTAACCTGGTCCAAACTTCCGTGTCTCGAAAGGGGCGTGGGTTCGAATCCCACTCTTGTCAAAGGATTATCTTTTTGCATGTTTCTCCATCTTTTGGAGATGACAGGCACTGTGGTTGAGTTTTTTTTGGTTACTTTCTCGATCATACTCGATGGGTGTCGTGGGTTGTTCTGTCTGTGGAGGCTATAGACCAAAAGCGTGGTATCTCTGTTGGATGTCGCACATCAATTAGTTGTGTGGCTTTTCACCTGCAGTCTGATTTTTCGGACCACTTTGGATTTAGAGAGGCGTAAGCTTCGGATGATGCGCTCTGGGAAAGCTCAGATGCATCTTTGAGCTTCAACTACTACTGGAGTTAAAATGTTGGAGCCTTCAAGATAGCCTGGGCGAGGCCGGAAAGTAACGGTTTAACGTCTGCCTGGTACTCGAGCAGGAATTAGGGTGATATAAGGAGGCTTAGCTCGCTGGAAGATTGCCTCGACTTTGGTATGTTTCCATCGGACCATCACTCGCAGAAAGCTTTGCATACCCCAGTTCCGTTGTCCCCATCGTGCCTGATCGACAGAGTGGCAGTTCCGACTCCCGAGTGGCTTCCCGCTTTGTTTTGTTTGCGTTTCAACGATTGACCGCCTGGCATCCTGGTGAAGCAGCCGCGTGTGCAACTTTCTCTTTTGACCACTTCACCTCCGGATATTTTCTCAGTCGCCAGTGGTTCAAAGCCGGGCCTCATCTTTGTCGCTATTGTCATCTCATCGCCTACCCGCCCAACATGACACTTGCTGAGGAGTTCCGATCGCGGAATTTCAGTACGTACCCCTCGTCCTGCTGCAACGGCAACCGTCGATCGGTCCCCATGATAACAGCTTGGCTAACGTCGCACTCTCCCAGGTATCTACGGTCAATGGTTAGTTCCTTGGACTCTTTGTCTTTCGCTTCTTCCGAGTCTCCGTCTGGTCGCGTCCGAGCTTCGATCGCGCTGCCGAGGAGTAATGTGGCGAGATGTCGGATGGGTGCCTGTTCCAAAAGACCTCGGACATGCTTGGCTCTCTTCTGGTTGCGCACAATACATTTTTTTTTCTAACTCTATCCTCTCAGGACTGGCGTGCTGTGCATGATCCTGTGCTTTGCACTCGGTATTGCCAACATCTTTTCTCCGATCAAGCGCATCCCCTTCGCCGTCATCTGCCTGTGAGTCCAGCCAATCTTCCGTGGTGATGACACTTCATTCTGACCTTCGCAGCGCTTGCTCCTTCGTCATCCTCTTCATTGAGGTACCTTTCCTCCTCCGTATTTGCCCTACATCCGCCAAGTTCGATGCCTTCATCCGCCGCTTCACCACCAACTACATGCGCGCCGCCATGTATGCCGCCATGTGTGCTATCCAGTGGGTTAGTCTCGTAACCGGCGCTTCGAGTCTCATTGCTGCCGCCGTCGTCCTGACGATCGCCGCCTTCTTTTACGCGCTGGCTGGTTTGAAGAGCCAGGAGTTTGTCGGCAGCAAGACCCTTGGCGGCCATGGTGTCGCGCAGATGATCGTTTGAATACCACTTGCCTCCGGATGGGTCTCCTGCTTCCTCTCGTGTCGGGTTTATATGCGAGGCTAGCCTGTCCCCTGGCGGGTTCATTGTCTTGGTGGGATGATGGGATGCTCGATGCTAATGATCCTCGGGTCGAACCATCTTGGGATGCGTCATGACCTTGCTTGTTATTGTCCTTGTCTCCTGTACTTGTATGATCCCATGTTCTGGGAAAAGTCTATGCGGCGCCTCTTTGCCGCGGGCATGGTGTCCATTCTCTCCTATGCTTCGGGGCGACGTCATTCGATTCTGCTGCAGTTTTTAGAGCGAAACTCGGTTTTTGTCAATGCATGTTAATGCTTTACTTCAAAATGGCCACTTGCGTCACAGTATATGAGTTCAATCTGCCCTTGTCTATCCAAATTGTCGGTGTATCCGCCGGGTGGTTTCGCCACATGGGCAGGTACCAGGTTGTAGCCTTGTGGGATTTCAGTAGCCAGCTTGGCAGGAGGCTTGGGCGCCATCCATAGGTAGGTATGGCACCTGAACGGCGCCTCGAGGCTTGGAACATGCGGCTGCCTGTATCTGGTCCATCAGGCGGGAGCAATGCTTGGGAGCACCTGAGGCGTGGATCTGTTATGTCGATATATATTCGAGTGGGTCCCGTACCTAGGTCTGGAGGATACCGATAACCACGACCACGAGAAACTACGTGTAAGGTCACTAAACCCAATTAGAACCGAGCATTCCAATATAGTCCTACCTAGGTCCCCTAGCATTAATGAAGACTAAGTTCTTATTTCGACATCGTCACTAAATAGGCACTTTCTCATCATACCAACATTCTAGTCTCCGGTTCATAATTTTGTTTCATAGGGCTGAAAAAGGCGAAGCAATACACCGAGTGGGTAAGATGGCCGAGTTGGTCTAAGGCGTCAGGTTAAGGTCCACCTTAGCACAAATTCCTGATCTCGTTTACGGGGCGTGAGTTCGAATCTCACTCTTATCACTCATCTTTTTTTTCCTTCCCCTTGTCTTCCTTTTGTCCGTACTCGACATCCTATGGATATAGCTCTCCTGGTAACCCTTGGCTCTCATCAGACTCTGCCCAGCGACCTATCAATACTCGGGCAAAGCGGAAGGGCCTCTTCGCATCGGTCATATACTGTTTAGCACGACGGATATACACATGCTTCCATTACAGTTGGAAACCCTTCACAACAAAGCATAAGCAAATACATATACCCGTGACTGCGACACGAGCCAGCTAGACGCATAGTGCGTCACATTAGGTAGTCAATGCCCAGAAACAAAAAGCGCAAGCGGAGTGGCCAGTGGCCTTTCGAAGCCAACGAAACCTATCCCTTCACGATCTTGGCCAACAATTAACCCAACGTGTTGCGCTACCATTGACTCTAATTTATTCCATCCTGCGTGGGGCAATCCGAGCCCCTCGCCTGGTGACTCTCTGTCTCCATCCGACCAGTCTGTGACTCCGTCATCCGTACATGTCCTAGCATGATCTTCACCCCGCAACCCGGGAACCGCTCTGACAAAATGAGGAACTTTATCGGCTAGAAAATCTCAGCAGTCCACATGACCACCTTCCCCCTCTTGATAAGTTGACCCCTCTTGATAAGTTGACCCCTTTGTTTTCCAAAAACCAGTTTCGCCTTTCAGTGTATACAAAACACTTGTCAGTCTGTCCGGGAAGCACGTCAGAACATCCGGGTATCTACAGAGGAACCCCGCGCGTCATACACCCGGACTGGTGGCGGTCACTTTTACAGAAGATTACCTCGGGACGTACAGGTTGAGCTTCGTGTACGGCGGAGTTTCTTGCGTTTAACCATTGAGGAGATAATGAAAGCTTCTGCTTGAGAAAAGTATTAAATACGGCGTTGTAAAGTTTGTGCGGACCAACCTTATCTATCAATTGAGCAGAGATTTCAAGATACGTTTATCAGAGTAGACGAGGTAGATGATGCAATCCCATGGGATGCAGAGAATCCTTCTCATTGCTCACCGCCTCGGTCAGAGGAGCCAATCCCGAAACAAAGAAGTAATACGGGCCAGCCGATACAAGTGGTTCTTATCAGGAAGGGGGGCGAGAGAAGGATACAGCGTATCCTTCCTCCTCAAGTCCTAATCATAATAGTTGCGAGAGCGCTTGATTTCTCACACAGCAGTCGTAATACATAAGAAAGGATATAAGTATAATAGTTATGTAGAGCTGATGACTCTGACGCCCCTTTAAATCCCATCAGCACAGCCACCTGACTGAGTCGAAAATACCAGCGCTATTAATATACTTTGGACCCATGGTCTAGCCACCAGGGATTATCGGTCTAATGTCCTCATACGAAACGAGGAGACGCCTATGCCTGCACGCGATGCCCACGAAGCGGTGGTTGGACAATGCACGAGGCACCTATGATTTGCCCCCGAAGATGAGCGACCTGGACCTCTCCACTTGGCGACCAGAGATGAGGTATTTGCTCAGAAAATGCCGCAAAAGCAAGCGCAGCTCAGATTCCGGACGGGGAACAGTTTCTTCGAAAACCACTCAGAGTATGATTTGACGGTTTATAGCTCTCAGGAAAGAAGAGACAAGGGAGAAACGGTGAAACCAAGTAATGAAAAAGAGTATCAAACTGGGTACGGAGTACAGTGGAACACTCGGCGTCACCGTTCGAGAAGCCCGCACCGCAGGTCACCGCAGGTAACCGTACAGTAATCTGACGGTACACTGGGCTTTCGCTGGACTGGATGCGGTCAGAGCACGTCACGCGCTGGGTGGGTCGTGGGCAGAAAGAGACATACATCATCCTCTTCGCTCGCCGGATTGCTTCACTCTCTGCCATTTCTTATTTTCCTGTGCTCGGTACTCATTGACCGCTTACCTTGACCTTCTTCCCCCTGATCCAATTGGGAATTTCCCAGCCCTCGATAGCAGGTATATCAATCTGGGTAAGCAAATCATACTGCATCCTCTTATCAGCTGCAGCCTTCCCCCCTCCTCCTTGGCTATCGCCGAGTTATGGGGGCACAATCTTCCTTGCATCTATGCAGGTCCTTGAATGGTCAACCCCAGAATTCTCCGGCGGAGACCTAGACAATTTTCTGTTGGACTCAACGCTCAGCAGGGAAGGAAGGCCCTAAGCTGTCCCACCAATCCCATGACTGTTGGGCTGAAGCTGCCAGACATTTAGCTAATATCCAACCCCGGTAGCTTCAGAACCTCTTTCATGATGTCCACCCAAACTGCACCGGTCATCCCACCTCGACCGGCACGATCTCCACAACCACCCGCCTCAACAGACATGCCGAGGATTCCCCCGCGTCCGACCAACCGCCGCGTCGACCGGTCTGTCTCCCCCATGCGAGACAGCTATGCACCATCTCCGTTCAATGAGTGGAATGGACCGAGTATGGCCCGTACCACATCGAACGACCTCCCTCCCCGTCCGCCGAGTGTCACGATACCGTCCCTAGGCGAGGAGGGCATTGAGTATGCCGATCTGAATGAGCACATCTCGGACAGCCACCAGCAGGCCCCAGCAGAGACGCGCAACGTTAGCACTGACCTCAAAATCCATGCACCGCGCCCTTCGTTGCCCACTTCAAGTGCTAAGGCCAGAGTGCAGGCGGTCACTCGCACCGATTCCCGGCAGGCCGCGGCCGCGGGAGTAGGCCGTGAGAGCTCTAATTCCCCCGCAGTGGATGAGCAAGATCGTGCTCGCCGCATGTCCAACTCCCGAGCGAGTGGCTCGCGGGCCGACTCTGCCGCCTCATCCGACCGCCGACTCTCTGCACACCTCGGCGAAGAGCATGGCTTCCGAGTCCCCATGTACCCGAATGCCGGTGACGTCCAGGCGCCTTCTCCGAGTCCTTATCTCGAGCAGGGCACCCAGCGGCAAGGACGCAACCATCATCGCAGCCGTAGTGCCCGGGATTCCTCTCTGCCCCCAGGCAGTTACGGCCTGCATGGACACGGCGTTCAGCACGTTGACAAGTTCGAGAAGGCCTGGTACGAAAAGCACCCAGACGAGCTCGCTAAGGAGGAGGGTCAGTATGGCCCTGGTGTGGGCACCCCTCGGCCCGATTGGGCGCTCAGTAGCGACGACCTGAACAAGATCGTCCGTGGCCCCAGCCGCAGCGGCTCAGGGATTGGTAAGAACATCAGCTGTCGTCTGTCCTCAATGAACCACGGATACTTACTTCTTGCCTTAGGCACATCCCCGGCCGTCACAGGCACCCCCGAGGAAGAAGTGGGATATCTGGCTTCGGATGAATACATGCATCGCATGGCATCTCCACCACCCGATGCCCGCCACGAGTCCCAGCCAGTTGTGGAATCTCCGCTTCGCCAGATGAGCTTCCCAGCATCCGAGATTGAGCCTGAAGCGCCCGCCGCCCAGTTGCGCACTGGTCGGAGTAGCTCGCATGGACACCGTCCCGACAGCGAGGTAATTCACGTCGATGACCCTATGCACCCTCTTCACCATCCAGACGGTTTTGCTCCAACCTTAGCACCTAATGAGCACACCCCTGATGTACAGAATGCCGCCGAGGATGAGGAGCCTATTCTAGCTGCTGACGAAGTGCGCCCCGAGTCTGCCTATTTGCACCCTGCAGTTTCGCCCACGTTTGAGCACCGAGGAAGCTTTGAGGAGGAGCGCAGCCGCACCCCAAGTGTCTCACACAGTCGGTCTAACAGTCGATCTGCAAGTGCTCAAGGTGCTCCCATGCTCACTCGCTTTGATTCCCGTGAGATGCATGAGGACTTGTCGACCCCTCTGGAGGACGTGGAGGAATATGAGCCTCTTTTCCCCGAAGAGGGGGATGCAAAGAAGCCACGCTCCCTTTCGGCCACTGAACGTTTCAAAAAGCGCCCGGATATGCTCAAGCACAGATTCCCAAGTGAAGATATCTGGGAGGATACTCCGAACAGCCTGCAGCTCCACGCCACAGTGACGACCCCGGATTTGCCCAAGCGGGATTCATCAGAGCTGTTTGAGACCCCGGAACAAGAGGCTGCACGAAAGAGCCAAACCCTCAAGGTTGATTCGCATCAGGTCGCGCGTCATATTCTCCAGGGCGAGGGCGCACGTGATAAGGCCAAGGTGCCTGCTCGGCCTGACACCATCAAGCAGCGATTCCCCAGTCGCGACATTTGGGAAGATGCCCCTGATAGTCAGCAATTGGTGACTACTGTCGAGCCAGCTACAGATGAGGTCAAGAGCCCTGAAGTGCCTTCGAAGCCCTCAATTCCTCCGCGCCCACAGAAGCAAACGCAGCCAACGTCACCCATCGATAAGCGTCAAGCGCCTGTCATTCCGGACCGACCCAAGCCTCAGATTCCAGCTCGGCCCGCCAAGTCTGGATCCCAGGCCTCAGCCGAGGGTGCTACCGCATCCAAGGCAAAGCCCGTGGTCCCGGCCCGCCCTGGTGGTAGCAAGATTGCAGCTCTGAAAGCCGGATTCCTCACAGATCTGAACTCACGTCTGCAGCTGGGTCCCCAACAACCCAAGCCACAGGAGAAGGAACCTGAACCAGCTGCAGAGAAGCAGCCGCTTAGTGACGCTCGCAAAGGAAGAGCCCGTGGGCCGGCCCGGCGAAAGCCTGCCGGGGAGAACGCCAACGCCAGACTGCCCACTATTCCAGAGATCAAGATCACTGAGACTTGGAATGTGTGGTCTGTTGGCGAGGACGGCAACCTGACCGTGGGCAGCAAGGAGAGGAAGCCTTCTGTTCCCTCCACCGAGGAATCTTCTTTCCCGTCTGAGACCCCAATGGCGCCTGCGCTGGCTAAGAACACCGCGGGGGAGTCGGTCGACCCCACACCAGAGCCCAAGTCTGTGCCGGAGGTGGTCTCCCCTGGCACTGTTGCAGCACCAGAAGCGGATGCGTCCATAGAGGTCCCAGCTTCGCTCGAGACTCCCACAGCGGCTTCTGAGCTCAATTCCAAGCAAGATAGGCCCGACGATCCAAGTCCAGCCGGAGCTCAGCCTCTCGCCGACCACGTGTCGGCCTCGACCAAAATGGATGACGCCCTTGAGGACATGACCGCATCAGCCGATGGCAAGAAGACATCTGATGGTGACATCCACCCCGCAGAGTCCTCTGCCTAAATAATTTTCTGTTTTTAGTTCATTTCATACTGTGTCTTCACTCGCTTGTTCTTGACGACGCTACATGCCCGACGAGAACTAGGGGCAGGTGTCTTGCCTATAGCAGACCTTGTCAATCCATTCTACCATCTTTACTATCAATGCTTTTTTTATGAGTGTTGGTCTTTAAGACCGTGAATCTATTCCATTGTTGCATCTTCGAGATGCGCAAGACCCAATTCTGCGTGCTTTGCCCTGCCACCCGGGACTCGGGACCTGTAGCCATGCCCAAACTGGAATAGATACAAGCGGCGAGTCATTCATAATAGGTCATCGTAATCGCAAGTTTGACTTTCGCTAGTTGATGCAGTGACCTTTGCCCGTGCCCTTCGCTAGCGATGTTCCATCATACATGAAACATAGTTCTAGCGTATGTGCGTACATAGTCATGTGTGTCGTCTTATGCAGGTGCTTTTTCGAGAAAACTAGGGTCCTTGGTCATCATGTCCACTGTGTCAAGCTCGCATCTTCGGATCCGTGTGTTACCCAGCCCTTATGGGGATGCTAGGATTTGATATCGTAAGATCGGGTATGTGCCGTGGCACTTGCCACACCCCCGGGCTTCCTGGTTTTACTCTGACACATCTCTTTTCAGATCTTGAGGAGCCCTTCGGTGGAGATTGACAATGTAGAGAAGTAATAGGATCTTGATTTGCAGGAACAACGACCGGGGTTTATACATCACCTGGGCTGACATGCTCGGGATGGTAAATAAACAAGACTCCAGCATCGGAGGGGGACAATATCGCAATAACTGATATAGATATTGAGTGCCTGGTCGAATGATGCGTACTACAAGTAGCTGCGTGATCACGCTGTAAAGTTGACCTTCTCTACTCTTGATCTGGCTCTGTGTTATAATGCAGGTCCAAAGACTGTTTCGATATCGAGGCCAGTTCCTCAACCGCCACATTGATGATTGCTGCATCGCAAAGAGGGGAAACCAATTGGTTTAAGAACAAAGGGAAAGAAATTCAACATTTCAAAGGTGGTCTAATTTACAAGTTTCAGGACCTGAGGAGGCGGCCAGACTAGTGGTGCCGGATGCAATGCACAACCGTCCCCTCAATTTTCCCCAGACCTTGCCAAAAGAAAGGTAAGAAAGCATTTAGTGGGCGGCGGCAGCCTCCTCCTCCTCCTCCTCGAACCAGCTCTCCTCGGCGGGGGCGGCCTCGCCGGCGGCAGCCTGGCCCTCAACCTCGACTTGCTGGGCCTCGTAGGCAGACAGCTCACTCGCGAGGTTGGCCTCCTCGGGGGAAGCGGGGGCCTTGGGGAGGCTGAAAGTGTGGACGTTGCCCTCGGCGTCGCTGGGCTTGACGGGAGTGGGCTTGTAGGCCTTGAGCTCACGGAGGTAGAGGTCCTGGACCTGGTCGGCTAGAGTAGGGATATGCGGATTAGTGACGAGTCGCTCATTGATGGGATATGGGTATCCCTCCGGACGGCCGGAATGATCTTGGAAGGAGTGACATACCGCGGCGGACGGCGGAGGTCAGGAAGGTGCGGCGAGCAGCGACAGGGACCTGTTGCCGAGAGGCACGGGTGAAGAGGGAGCGCTAGGAGTGCTGCGTTAGCAACAGGCGGGCGGACGCAATCGATAATCTGGATGACTCACCGAGGCCCGGAGAGACTGGGACATCATCTTGACGGGGGTGGGCGTTGCGAGATGAGGGGGGTGAGGGAGGGGTGGTGGTCTCAACAGAATCGATCTGATCCGTTCTCCGTGCAAGTCGAGGTTGGAAACGACTTCTCTTCGGAATCTCGGCTTGGCGCTGAGTCATCCGACCCGCTTCCTGGAAGGTTCCCCCCCCAGGCCACCACCCACGTGACCAGGCATCCATCTGGTAGCCTCATCAGTCAACCATCTTCTTTGTTCCCTCGATCGCTGCCTTCCTCTCTCCCTCTCCTTCTTATTCCCCCTCCCGCTCTCTCGATCCACCCCCTCTTCTCTCTTCCTCCGTCTGTCTCCCTAGAACTTCGACTTCTTGTTGCCTCTTGCCCCAGCATTTGCAGCGACTGGTCAGTTTCTACGACCCTTTCGTGAGAGATCTCTCTTACGGAGACCTTGACTGGTTCATCGTGGTCAGACAACGCCGAGTTTGAAGAAATTCCTCTTTTTTGCCCGCGAAAGCGCAGACACCCTTGTGACAGTTCTTTCACGTCTTCAAGAGGGGGTGATCTATCGAGCTGCGACTGGTCTCGTTCTGAAAAGGTAATGCCAGCTTCATTGCAGAGACTAGAGAAGCGGGTGGCGTCGCAGATGCCTCTTTCACCTGGGTGATAATTTTTCCAGTGAATGGGCTCTGCGAACTGGTCTTGCCTCTTCACCTTTGAACATCAAAGTTGGATTTTGCTAACCACTACTGCGCAGCAGTGGCCCGCGATCAAAGAGATAGTCTCGTGCTGTTCCTTACCCCGCAGTCCATCTTCCTGCGCAGTCCAACTCCCTGCCCAGTCAGGGGGTGCTTTACCTCTCCTGCGTCTTTCGCACGCCGCCAAGACGTATTCCCCACTGTTCCTTCGTTACTATAAACGCAAATACCGCATACCCGTCTCCTACAAGAACATCACCCAGCGACGTCAGGCGCGTATCTCACAGTACGCAAAAGTGAAAAAGATGGCCACCATGTCCCCGGCAAGGAAGGTGGAGGTGTCCGCGGTTCCCTTCAGAAAGAACCTGGCTGCGCACGTCATCTGCAGTGAATGCAAGGAAGTGCCTCCCAACCTGGAGTTCGACTCCCACCAGACAACGTGCGGCAGTTGCGGCCTGGTCCTCGGAGACCGTGGAATCGACATGGGCTCTGAATGGCGTACCTTCTCGAACGACGACCAGAACTCGGATGACCCCTCTCGTGTTGGAGATGCTTCCAACCCCCTGCTGAACGGTGACCAGCTGGAGACTACGATCGCCAGTGGCGCCACAGGCCGATCTCGCGACCTCTACCGCGCCCAGAACAAGCAGTCCAGCGACAAGCAGAACAAGGCTTTGATGCAGGCATACAAGGAGATTGGCGCCATGTGTGAGGGATTCAATATCCAGAAGAACGTGGCCGACACTGCCAAGTACCTGTTCAAGACTGTCGACGACGCCAAGGCATTCAAGGGCAAGTCCCAGGATGTCCTCATCGCCGGGTGCATCTTTATTGCTTGCCGCAAGTGCAAGGTTCCTCGTTCGTTCTCTGAGATCTTCGCCGTCACCAAGGTCAGCCGAAAGGAGATTGGCCGGATTTACAAATCCCTGGAGAAGTTCTTCACCCAGAACGATGAGGCTCGCAAGGCGGCTGTCGTGGCCAGTGGCGGTACCCCCGACAATGCTGTGTACGAGACCACCACCTCGACCAAGCCCAGTGACATGTGCAACCGATTCTGCAACCTGCTCCGCCTCGAATACCCCCTTCCCCGCATCTCCGTGCAGTTGTCGGACCGTGTCACCGCCTCGGGCATCCTGGCTGGCCGCTCGCCGCTGTCCATCGTGGCAGCGTGCATCTACATGGCCTCCCACTTGATGGGCCAGGGCAAGAGCCCAAAGGAGATCTCCCAGATTGTTCACGTTAGTGACGGAACAATCCGTGGTGCTTACAAGCACCTGTATGCTGCCCGGGATCGCCTGATCGATCCGTCCTGGATCGAGAAGGACAAGGGCGACATGAATAAGTTGCCAGTAGCCTGAGGGACCCCTCGGGTACTGTGAGGCATGGGGGATCGTGAAACTGACCTGTGGTGACCTGCCCCCATGGTTTTCTTTTTTTCTTTTTCTCTTTCTTTCTTTTTTTGTTTTCAAACCCAAAATGTGATTCCCCAGTAGATCTTGCCGTAGTAGGCGGCTTGATACGATATGCTCATGGATATGCACAGGTACTACTACACACAGGTCATGTAGTCATACAGTTTCCCCAATGAATAGGCCTCAAGTTTGATTTTCCTTTCACACATAAATTAGATTGCTGTATCTCATGCTCTCACTACTACTGGCTTCCTTGATTGAACTTCTCTCTGTGCTAGTTCAGTTGTGATATCCAATTTGCCATCGTGGAACCCTCTATTTGCTCAGTTTGGACTACTTCCAAGCCTATTGCAGCTTGGTGATTTATGTTCCTAGTCAGATTCATCGTGATAATTGAAAGTCTCGGGTCAATGGTTCATTTCTTAGGGTTAAATAATTTCAAGAAAAAAGAGGACATCCTTTAGAAAATCTCAACCATGAAATACCGATAGAACACAAGGTCCCTATGCAACGAGAGTAAAAGTTCAAAAAGAAATGAGTGATAAGAGTGAGATTCGAACTCACGCCCCGTAAACGAGATCAGGAATTTGTGCTAAGGTGGACCTTAACCTGACGCCTTAGACCAACTCGGCCATCTTACCAACTTGTTATGTCGAGTCCCAAATTTTGGCTACATCAATCATCGCGGCAGGGTTTGTCCACATGGGATGAGGCTCCTCGTTAGAGATTCCCTTATTCGTCGACGGGAAGGCCGATGCAGCCGTCGTAAAGGTGGAGCCGGGCTGAGCCACCCATGCTGCCCATGCATCTTCCGCAGTGACGTGGTGCCCTATCGGTGGAGCATTTCGCGCAAGCTTATTTTTCTCATTGACTTTCTGACCCTTTTCCCCCCTGTTTCTATTTCAGGTCCCGTCAGGCAGATATTGTATTTGCTTATTGCTCGCGCGAACACATAGTCTAGCCCGTTCGGCCGACCTACAGTAGCGACATTCGTACCGAGCTCTTGGAGTGGGCGTTCGATGCATCTCAGACGTGGCAGCTGCGGCGCTGATTGGCGCCAGCGGTGCGAGTGAGAAGAACCTGTGATACTTGATGGAGCGGTCAACTGGTCGCTAAGGGGCAGGCCGCAGAAGGGTTCAATCATCAATGGGCTGGGGGCTTGTGGGAGACGCTAGGCGTTCGGGGGCGTCTAGATTGCCGAAATTGGGGCCCCTGGGGCGCTGCGGGCTTGCGGCTGGGGTGAGCTAGATAGTTGGCTGTACCGATGGCCTGGTACGATAGAGGCCCGAGACTAGGTGCTTTGTCGGCTTTGGTCTGTCCGTGGGCTCTGGGCCCCGGTCTGGGGCAGTTGCTGGCGATGAATCTCGTTGTGGCAGGACTGAGATGCGTACGAGCCCCGGACGAGGACTTTTCAGACCTGTCTGGCCATAGTGATGTTAATGAAGGTGGAAGGTCAGGCAGAGAACTTGCCATGCGATTCATTACCAGGTGTCCCCTGTCCGCCCTTGTAGGTCCTTGGGTTCTCTTCCCAGTGGGCCAAGGCCCAGAGGGGAATGTTGATGACTCTATCCTAGGAGGAATGCGGGGCCACGAATCGTGGTCCATAGTGCCTAATCTATGTCTCCAATTAGCCCGGCGACCTTTTGCATTGAGTTCAAGCTACCATTCTATGCTACGTTATGGCATCCATACTGTTGAGTTATGCCACGCTACACCAGACTATGCGCTGTATGGGTTAGCGCCATGGCCAGGATTTGCTGTTAGGGCTGAATGTCTGGTGTCATTCGCTTGGACCGAAGCGACATTCTCAAGCAAAAAGACTGTCCGGAATGTGACCGTGGTGGAGGGGCAAATCACCGTCCACGATGGGATGCCATGATATGTGATTGCGACTTATCGGGGTACTTGGCGGGTGAGAAGAATGGTGCATGGGCTCCCGACTCCCAACAAACACACTTGGATGTCAGCGGGAAGTGGCGGATCGGGTAAGAAGTCAATGCGTACCATGAGGACTCCGGAGTAATCAGTCTCGATGCTGTTCCTTTTGCTCGGTCGCCCGCTTCCTGTCCATGTGTATGCCTATTATTCATCCTTGCACAGGCACTTGGCAAGGCGCATCGGCGTATTCAATCCAAGTATAATCTTCCGGGAGCCGATGCGATTGGGTGGCAGGGCTGGAGATTGGGGCTGAGAGAGGGCAGTGCGACTCGGACTCGTTCATGCAGGGCGAGTAGAGGTCCAACTTGCAAACCACTCAGCCTCTCCTGGAGATTACGCGGGAATGACGGCTACCGGGTATCGTACCGTGGATGGGACGAGAGGTCAACAAAGGGTACGAACACAACTCGATAGGAGGTCGGAAAGACTGGACTGTTGTTTCGTATCGGAGCAAAGAGACCCTGGAGTCTGTACTTGGTCCTGCTAGGTAGCTTAAACGCCGAGTTCCGAGTAGGAAAAGCGGCATGGATAAGGTGGATTGGCCAAGGTGGACATCATGTCTCAGATCTGGAGATGATGAGTGGAAGAGGGTGAATCAAATTTCAGATTAATCAACATGCTTCCATGTCATTTCCTATCACTTTCAGACAATATTGAATGATGGAAGTTGGGGAGGGCCAGGAAATACTGTCAGGGAGACTGATAGCGTACGATGTCCGGTATGGACGAGGAAACTAGGAACCAACCGAAAAACGTGTACGGAGGAGCAGAACACGAGAAGCTCATACAATTGAGGGTTTGGGAGCCTTAAGTTTGTCAAGTTTCCCCCTGTCATCCATCTCGTCGTTTCTGTTCTTCCAGATTGGAATCTTCATCCTCGTCTCTCGCTCTCGCTCTGTTTTTTTTTTTTTCTTTCACGTTTCTCCCCTCTTGAGAAAGCCATTATTGATCCCCACTCCTCGGCGGGTCTAATCTCTCTCTCTCTCTCTCTCTCTCTCTCTTTCTTTTCATAAATTCATCTCTTATCCTCTTATCCTTCCCCCCGAGGATTATCCCCCCCCCCCCTTCCATCCACCCCCCAATTATTCCCTACCGATTGATACTCCCTCGCTTCCAAGTCTTGTTCCTGTTTCCATTCCGCCTTCCCCGCCTCAGCTCTCAACCTCCAAAGGCCCACCAAAAGTCCAACAACATTCACCACCCAAAAGATCCCTTGTTCGGACCCTGTTAAGCTGCCCGTTATATTATCATTCCTCCCTCCCCCGCCGATCAGTTGCTGCTTTGAGTACCCGTGGCGCCCTTCCTAAGCGGGTGTGCAGCTGCGTCAACGATCGATCTATCGTTCCCTAGACCGACTTCTCTGTTGAATGCCCGCTTGTCTGCGAGCAGACGAACTCATTTGCTGATAGCTTGCGTCTGTGTGACTGGTCACTACTCTCTGGTTCGACTGATCGACCCTGCTATTTGGACAGTCGAGGTGCTGCCTGCAAATCTTCCCGTCCGCCTAGCAATGCTGCGCGTCTGAGCGTACCACCCACCAAAAAGACAGGACTCAATCTCGGTGTGCATGGAGGAGCTGGTCTTCTTCGACACCATTCTCGCGTCTCTGTCTGCGGTGCTCTCGGAGGAAATGTGCATTCGTTGACAGCTGTTTCCTGACCCGCTTCCCACCTTTTCCCCGCCCCTGTCTTCCAGACAATGTCTTCGCCCGCTCTCAAGATCACGACGACCACAAGCAGTTTCTCAAATGACGGCAACGATACCTTACTTTCGCGTGCCGCCAGCTATACCGACCTCCAGAGTCAATCTTCGGAATCCGGTGCCCCGGGTTTAAGACGAACCTTCTCCGATTACACAGTACCCACCCTATCCGATTCGCCAACAAAGGAGACCGTGGCAGCAGGGAAGGACATTCTGCGTCGGACATCCCTTCGCTCGAAAAAGAGACCCGAGAAGTCGCCCGCCGCTGTCGCACACTTTACACTGTCCTCCACGGAAGATCTGAAGGACTCGGACGCACAGGATGTGAACGAGACAAAGCTGCCGGAAACGAGGGCCCCCGAACCGGTAGCTCGGCCATTGAAGGCCCGTTCCATGTCTGGACGGATCGTGAATTTGGCGCGGAAGCCATGGGGGTCCTCGTCTCGGTCGCCGTCCCCGGCAGCGAAGAGAACTAAACAAAGACTTGAAGATCAATCTCCCACCCGGTCGACTGGACGCAAGTTGGAAGCAGTTGATGCGGATGGGACGCAACCCTCGCGCAGGCGAACGGTACTATACAAACGCCCACGACGGCCAATGGTGGCAGTGGTCACAAAGGGAAATTCGGACTCTCCAGATTCACCCAGCAGTCCGTCGAATACATTACGAAACCGGACGTCTTTTGAGAAATTTACAGCGTCTCTCTCAGTGTCAACTCCGATTCTCCCTCCGATGCCAAAAGGAGCCGCCGCAACTGTGGCCTCCTTCGCAAACAGCTCCAACACAGCTGAGCACTCTCGCAAGAAGGACGAACTGTGGGGTATTTTCCGTGGTCTTGAAGCGGATTTTCAAAAGTAAGTATTTTCAATAAACAACTTTGATTTTCTTTCCCATATGCTCATGAAGACCTGTGTTCAGGTTTCAATCAAAGTCAAGCTCACTGAAAGCCAATGTCATTCGCTCCTCACTGCTCCCTTTTCTTGGTCGTCATCACCTACATGGTTCTTGCAAGAATTTGAGGCCCGAAGATTTGGATCGTCGGGTCAATATTCTCAACAAGTGGTGGATTGGGATGTTGGAGATGCTCAATGGCAGGAACAACCAATCGATATCTGGAACTGACCGCCCAGTGTTCCTGGAGGCCGTGGTGGGTATTATGACCCGACCAGAATGGCGAATCCCATTCCCTACGGCCCGCCAGGATGACGGACCCACCGATTCGTTGAAGTATGCGTCGACTTCGGTATCAGAGACCTCGGACGGTTCGGCTTCGTCTGGCTCGGATTTCCTGGTCGAATCCATTCATCACAATATTCGAAATATCTTTGTCCAGAATCTTCTGTCTCAAATGGCGTTTGTGGTAGAGCGAATGTCTATGCGACACGCACCCGCCAGTCTGGTGGCCTTTTGTGGGAAAGCGTGTGCATATGCCTTTTTCTTCTGCCCGGGGGTAGCAGATATCATGGTGCGTCTGTGGAATACGTCTCCGACCGTCTTCCGTCGCATCCTGGCCGAAAACTCCCAATCTCGAGTCGGGAATATGCGCGCTTTTACCCAGGAGCTGGCTTTGAGCTTCCCGACGGCTCTTCATCCTTTGGCATTCCACTCGCATGCACCTTTGCTGCGGTACATGAGACACAAGCCGGAGGCGCCCCTGAATACCACCAGCATACCATGGCATGGCCCTTGGATTGCGCGCTGGTGCGGACGGGACACGGATTTGTTCTTTGTCTTTGTGAAGTACATCCACATCTTGTACGCGGAGTACATGCCCCCGGAGACGGAGAAAGCGAAGCGAATTCTGGCCCCTGGGTTGCTTCTGGTCCATGGGCAACTTCTGATTGCTATTGAGGATACGATCTATAGGCAATCCCAGCACCAACCAGAAACCGCTCATGCTGCAGCCGCGATTACATTCGACGATCTCATCGAATCACCTGATGTATCTGCTCCCACTAACTCTCTCGTAGGGGGTAGGAACAGTAACCGATCCATGGCGGAGAATCGTCTGATCATCCTGCTTCGTGACTTCCTCTCAGAATCCTCTGCCGAGCCTAATCGCGCACGTCTGCTCTATGCCGAGAGTTTCTGTGCATTGCTTAAGGTTGCAGCTCAGCGGACCTCTCTCTTCGATCATAGTGCATGCTTTCTAATGTGCGACTTCCTGGAGGAAGTTATCCCGATCATCACGCGATATGCACAGTCTATTGAGACCGAACTGTTCGATTGGAATTTCTGGTTGGAGGTTTGCCGGCAGATGATGCAAAGCCATAACTCGCTGACGGAGGTGCGCGTGTTCTCCTTCATCTACACCATCTGGGGCACTTGGGCTGCGACAGAGGAGCGGAAGGCGTCTCTCTGCTTGAACTTCTTATTGAGCGAGCCTGTGTTCTATCATTACTTCAATCATTGGAGTCCTATGGTGCGCGCCTACTATCATCGTGTGTTGTGTTGGAGGGTTGGTCGTTTCAATGGTGACCCCTCGCCGCTCGACTCGTAAGCATGTACCTTTCCCTGTTGTCCCAAACCACTATTGCTAACAATATCCCAGAATGATATACGAGACGCTATCTGACAGGTTGCTCCGGGTTTGGGAGTATTACATCGGATTCCAATCCAAGGCGGAAGAAGGTCTGACTACACCGCTATCCTCTGCTCCTTGTACCCCCGCCCCGGGGCGACGGATCATCATCATCAGATGCGATAACCAGCTGTCTCCGGTCAACCTTTTCGTCTCGTTTGACCGAGTGGTCCCGCCCGTTCCCCCTGATCAGGTCACGTCCCATCGTCGATCCGGCTCTGCGGACTCGGCTGGCTCAGAGGGCCAGCCACCCAAGCGGCGATGGGGCCTGCTTCGCTCCATGTTCGGCAGCTCGGCCAAATCTGGCGATAACGCTGGCGGCAGTAGTTCGGACGAGTCTGACAGCGGTGGCACAGATCTGACCGTCACTCCTGATAGTCGATGCTTGGATGAGCATGAAAAAACGCCCGACCACAGCTCGGATGAGCTCATTCGACCCAAGACACCCCATCAGCCGTATTTCTTCAAGTTTTCTCTTGAATGGATGGATCGGCCTATCTGGCCCACCAAGAACAAGCGCCTCTTCACGCCCTGCCTTCCGGTGGCTTCGCAACTCCATGTGCAGCACTGCCGATCTCGGTCTCCCGCGAAGTCGGAAGAGTTCGAGACTGCCTCAGAGACAATGTCTTCAGAAAACACAGATGAAACTTCGATCGAAGAACGCAAAGTCCATCGTACAACCCCATCGTCTCTTGCCGTGGGTGCTCAGGCAAGGACGCCGACCACCAAGAACTCTCCCCTTCCGGAGATCCCGTCTCACCCCAAACAGGACTACCCCGTGGCCAGCAAGTACGCTGGACGCGCTTTGGCTGAATGGGCGCACATTGTGTCTGAATGTGACAGCTTCTTCGCTCGCCGCCGTGATGAGGGTGTCCCGACGGACCGTATGGTCGAAACACCGAGTTTGGGCGTTGAGAGCTTTCGCAAATAGACAGACTCGGCTATTTCTTCCCCAGGTCAGACTCAGTGTCCGAAGACCTGACACTCTTCCCTTACCTTTACACCTCGCAAAAACGACCCTGCCTTACACCTTTTCCCTAAAGCGAATATAGAACGCCTTGTGTCTTTTTCCATTGGCAGCTGCAGTGCTTAACACCCCTGCCGGCTTTTTCTTTTCTCCTCTTTCTCTCCACCTCTCTCTTCTTTTCTCTCACTCTCATCTTTCGCATTCTACTTTGGTGCTGCACTGTGTGCATTACAGGGCTTGGGGCATAGGATACCGGCGTTTTCTCGAGCCTAAATCTTTTTTATCTTTTTCTATGGGCTGGGTTGGGCGGTTCTGCTTTCTTTTCGTCTTTTTCCGGCTGCCTCATGTGCCTTCTCCTTGGCGTTCTTCTACTTTTCTTTTGTTGTGGAGCGAGATGAACACTTTCGTGGTGGTAATCATAGTGGAAGTCGCAAATTAATTGGAGTTTCTAGACCCGGGATCGGGGATCTTGAATCGTGTCTGGATTTGATATCAATGGCTTTTAAGGTGCCTTTCCCATGTTCATAAGAATTGATCATTTCAATCATAGAGCAGTTACGCAGATAATCTAGATGCACCTGTGCCCCTAGGTATGGCCCCTCATTGCCCCTGCTGCGCCTCCTGCTTCTCCTCGGCAATCTGCTTCTTAAGCAGGTACATCAACGGACCCTCAAGCACATCCTCCCTCTCCATAAACACCTCCACAATCCTCACTCCACTCCCACTATGCACACGCTCATTCTTCAACAGCTCCTTCAACTCGCCGCACGTCCACGCCTGGAAAACACTATTCTTCACATGCTCCTCGTCGGCACCAAAGTAATTCAACGCCTGCGTATGCCGCCAGAACGGCACATCGTTATACCCCTGCTTCCGGCCGTGAATCACCCGCTCAATCGTGTACCCTTCATTATTGATGATGAATATGAGAATGTCCAGCTTCTCCTTGATCATCACGCTGATTTCCTGCGCCGTCATTTGCAGACTGCCATCGCCGATGATGAGGACGGTTTGGTTCTTGGCGCCGCTGGGTGCGTTGAGTTCCCGCTTTGCGAGGGCGGTGCCGAGCGTGGCGGGGAGCATGAACCCGATGGAGAGCCAGGTCACGGCGCCGAAGAGGCGGGCTTGCGCGGGGAGCTTGAAGGTGCGGCCGCCGTAGGAGGCTGTTCCCGTTTCGGTGAGGATGATGTCGCCCTCGTGGAAGAGCGGGTTGACGAGGCGGTAGAAGTTGTTTTGGGCGATGAGGTCGGTGTCGTTGATGTCTGTGGTTGTTACTTGGAGCTTTTCCGGGCCGGCGGCTGCCACGAGGCGGGTTATGTCGAGGGTTTGGAGGAGGCTGGTGAGGACGGCGGTTGGGGAAACGTCTCTGTAGATGTCGTTTTCGATTTGGATGGTGCTGTCTTTGAAGGAGATGCCGGCGGCGGGCTTGGGGACCGTGGTGAAGAAGTAGGTGTTTGTGTCGCTGTTGTGTGGGCCGAATGTTAGGATGAGATCGGCCGACTCGAAGTATTCTTGCGCGGGTTTGTCGCCGAAGCTCGCGGCGTAGAGGCCGTAGACGTTGGGGAGTTGCTCGTTCACGAGGCCCTTGCCGTAGACGGTGACCCATGTGGGCCAGTTGGTCTTTTTAATGAGAGTGTCGAGTTGCTCTAGGATGCCGAGAGCCCGGCTCTCGCCATCGACGAAGATGACGGGCTTCTTCGCACTGTATATCCGCTCCAGGATCCGGTCAATCACCTTGGATTCATGGGAGGCGCTGGGGGTCACTGGGACGCGGATGGGAGTCTTCAGATTCGCCGCAGAGACCAGCGTCTCGCTCATATCATCGGGGATCTCCAGATACACCGGCCGGCTATGAATCAGCGCCTGCTGCAAGATCCAATCGATCTTGTCCGGCGCCGTGACCGAGTCGACCACATTCGTCTGAGCGGCCGTGATATGCGTCGCCATAGCCGCAAAGCGGCGGTACTCGCCGTCGGA
The DNA here is from genome assembly GCA_024706585.1 of Penicillium simplicissimum. Taxonomy (NCBI): domain Eukaryota; kingdom Fungi; phylum Ascomycota; class Eurotiomycetes; order Eurotiales; family Aspergillaceae; genus Penicillium; species Penicillium simplicissimum. Next base: position 5,265,461 of record JAMZTW010000118.1, read on the forward strand.
GAACGTATGATGCATCAACGCGCGCGAGGCCTGCAGCGGCCGCGGGGGCGTTCCGACAATGTGAACCACGGCAGACCTCTCGGCGTAGGCGCCAGCAATGCCGTTGGCAGCGGACAATTCTCCGACGCCAAAGGTGGTCACTAGCGCGGACAGGCCGTTGATGCGGGCATAGCCGTCGGCGGCGTATGCAGCGTTGAGCTCATTGCAGTTGCCCACCCAGTGCAGACCGGAGGGCTCGACGTGGTCGAGCAGGCGCAGGTTGTAGTCGCCTGGCACGCCAAAGACGGAGTTTACACCCAGTTGGAGTAAGCGGGCGAAGAGATAGTCGCCCAGCTTGATTGAGTCTGGCGAAGACATGGCCGGTATAGTGGTTGGTGGGGGGATATTAAAAGAGCTAAGCTCAATGTTGAAGGAGGGAGGAACGCTATAGAAGCGAGAAAGAGACGCTGCTGTCTTTTATATACCAAGCGTGAGCTCAGAACAGTCCTTTCCTTTCTCCGCACCCAAACTTCGTTTTCTGTCCTCCAACCAAACCTCCCCCACTTCTGCACTTTCTTATCGCCGACTGGCCGATTATTGGTTATCCACCCGCTGGTAGCCGAACAGCAGAGGAGACTTTCTCCCTTTGAAAGCTCTCCGTCAAACGGATTATTTACATCATTCCCATTCCCAGTCTATGCTACATGGCCTCGCGACTCGCGGCCTGCGAGGCCTGTCGCAAGGCCAAGCTGGCCTGCGATCATCAACAGCCCGTGTGTTCGCGATGCCAAAAGAGCCGTGGCGTGTGTATCTACCGCACGGCCCCATTCAAGCGGCGGCGGGTCGAGAAACCGAGGTACGATTGACTGCGAAATTAATTCGTAGGGCGCCGTAGGGCGTAGTATATCCCCAGTGCTCATTATCATTGTTCACTGTCCCCCCACACTATCCTGAAGAAAGGCCCCAACTAAGCTCAGAGCGACCTAGTGTGCGATCGCCGGATCCATCGCCCTCATTCGAGCCCCGGCGCAATCTGTATCCCAATCCCGGATACTTGGGCTCGTCGAGTCATGCGGCCATCTTCAAGCACATCACCCCTTCCACAGACGGCGAGCTAACCGGGAGTAACCAGCTCCTGGGCTCCGACAGCGTCAGCTCCCAATGGATCGGCGATAATCACCTGCTGCTGCAGGGCGCAGATGTCCTGCGACATCTATTAACCACGTACTCCCTGCCGGCGATGAAAGACCTCGTCCTGTTCTGGCTGGCCAAGGGCGCGAATCTAGCCCTCGCGGAACCTTTCGTTGCACCAGTTTCCGAGAGTGTCAGTCAATTGTTCACCTCGCATGATGAGAATTGGCATCTGGTATATGCCCAGCGATTATTGCAGAATTCGGCCGGCCCGTTGCAATTCGGTGCGTCGTCTGATCTGGAGAGCTTCTCGGCGCAGTTTCTCGATCATCATGCGCGGTGGGAAACGTTGGGAATTTTCTTTGCAGCGGTGAGCCGGGCGACGATTGATATTCCCTTTTTTCCGCTGCTTTACAATACCGAGGAACAGCAGTATAATTTGAGACGCCTGGCGACGAAGCTCTGTGATTTTGCGCTGGAGATCTCGCTCTCGTTGGATTGTCTCAACGACCTGCAATTGATGCTGCAATATGAGAACTTTATCGTACATTCTTACGTGGATGGTGACCAGAGTGAGTGAACTTGGCCAAGTTTCATCCTACTATGCCTTCATCAACTGACTCTGCCCAGGCTATCATACTTGGCGTAAACTCGGAGACGTGATATCCTCAACCTTTGCTCTGGGATATCACGAGAACCTCGAAGCCAAGCCGGGCATACCACTGTTTCTAATGGAATTGCGCAAGACGGCGTTTGCTCGGATTTACTCCGCAGACAAGAACATCGCCATCTTCCTTGGTCGGCCCCCAAGAATGAACAAACGCTTTTGCCATTTCCAGATTCCGTCTGATGGAACAGTTACACACTCACTCGGAAGTCATTTCACCTGGAAGCCTGATGCGAAAGCGGGATATAGAGCAGACACGTGCTGGTCTGCTCTTTGCGCTTCCCTGAAGGAGGAGGTTTGGGAATTGCTGCAAGATAAGCAAGATGCTGATTGTGTGCGGAGAGCGAGGTGAGCCTGGACCCCCTCCTACCTTGGTATCCAGAAAATGATGATTTGGGGGCTGGGAAGAAAGACTGACAAAGAGATAGCATGATCCAGCGAAGAGCAGAGCAGCAGTGGGAGGCTCTCCCGCCCCAATTCCGACTGGAGAGTAGCCTAAAGCAGTGCGCGCAGAGCCCATTCGACCGAGACTTTCTCGCACATGTGCGGCTGAACCATCTCCACGTCCTTTTTTTGCTCAGGCTCCTACTCTTGAATACTCTCACCGAGCCTGATATCCCCATTATTGAGACTGCCGGGCAGATGCTTTCTCTCGTGGTAGAGCTCATCCTGCTGCGAGACCAGTTGACCAACTCTGGAACCGGCCTCATCTGGAAGGTTTGTCTCCCGCCTATCCTTTGCCTAGGCTATAGAGTGCGCTGGCTAACCGCACCAGGTCGCATACTACGGTCTCCCAGCGGCCGGAATAATCCTCCTAGCTTTACTGAAACAACACACCCACTCCGCGCCCGGGCTCCCACGAACCAAAATGCTGCGCGACCTGAGCGTCTTCGTTGCCGAGGTACAAATCGGCACGATCGTGAAAACAGGGAATCCGAACTATGCATTGCTCTCGAAAGCCACGCAGACGATCCAGCGGTTCCTGGACTCGTTTAATTCGGATGCCGGGCAGCCCCATGAGGCTGGGTCTGATGATGCGAATGAGGATTGGGCGGCGTTGCTCAGTCAGGATTTGTGGGATTTCGAGGCTGGGTTTTGGCAGAGTTTGGCGGATCATCCGTCGCTTTTGGTGTTGGATCCACCGTTGCCTAGTGTGTGATGGTTTTGTAGATCGAGATCTATTAAATGGCAGGGCTCTTCGTTCTTCAAGTTTACATGTAGGGTTATCTGGATCAGTCATTCTGACGAATGCCCTGGGAGACGTCCGGCACGAGGGTCGTTTTGATAGATCTGGAAAATGGAAATGAAGAAAGGACGGGGATGATGCTGGTTATCCCTCTCACTATCACTATCACATCGGCCTTGCATCTCATCGTTCTTTGGATCTGCCCTCGAGGCAGCAATGATCCATGGAACCAGGATCCCATCAAAGACCTTGAATACTTGACCTTAGCGGATGACAAGATTCCTTAGTAAAGCTTGCTTGCCATCGGAGCCGGGAAGATTCCAAAGCCCAATGCGCTTAACAAGCGAGATGACTGGTTCAAATTTCTCATTGCACAACTGTGTCAATGTATTCTGTCGATCATGCAACACCCCGCAGTTAAATTCATGGTGATGCTGGACTCGGGATGGAGTGAATACCGCCACTAAGCAGTAAATAATGGCGTTGGACAGATCAACATGGCCACTCCTGCCTTTGACTTTTGACTCCTAGCCCTCTGAGAAGACTGAGCATCATTCGTACCCAGATACTGAACACTGCTGGATCGTACCAGATAGATAAAAATAGAAAGCTCGTCGTTGGCTCGCGTTCCCGAATCGGATCCACCGATTACATTTGCACTTCATCATAAACCCCCTCGCGACCGGATTCGCATCGCTTTGTTGCTGTTTTCCCGCAACAGGTTTTGATTGAGTCCCATAGGGCCTCGAATTTGATATTGTATCCGAGTAGGTCCGGAGAGTAACTGTCCCTGAGCCCAATCGTACCAACAGGATTTATGTTGGTCAGGGCTTCTGATCGAGAACTCGGTTAGAAACATGCCCAAACTTAACAGCACAGGGCCCAATCGATTCAATGGATCGTATGATTGCTCGAAAGCACTCGAATCACAGCCTAATGACATCAACTATGGGATCACTGATTCGTGGTCGGGCTAAGGCAAGCGTTCGGAGATCGCGGGGGACGAGAGCCTTCCATGTTTACGTCGAGCTACTGTGGGGTCTCGACCTTTTGTAAACTCAAACAGGCAACATTGTCAACAAGCAGGCAAGACAATCCAGTTAGATTCCGTGGATCCTACCGCTTACATCCGCCGAATACTCGATCTAGCCAATGAGTATACTCAAATCACGATGGACATGAACTTGTGAGCCGTGGTAAGCGGGGTCGCCACCAGCATCGCGCTAACAATTGCACTGTCCTGCAGGAGCTCAACAGGTGGAAGCTCAGATGCAAACCTGCCGATGGGGCTCAAGAGGAGCGAGCAGATCCTCGGTCATTTCCATGGGATTGACACTGTGAATGACGTCTACCAATGGTTCGCATGACTGCCCGGTTGACCAGTGTACTTTTCTCTGCGGTCAAGCATTGTTTCTCTCGCCTCTTCTCCAGTATAAAGTTGCGGTGAAATCCCCCAGAATAGACTCTAATCATTGTCTTCGGTATCATAAACTCTCAGTACTATTAGCACGAGTGATCACTGTTGTTGGCTTCTCAATCTTCATCACCGAATATGCGAAGCTTCTTCAACATTGCAGCCTTTGCTGCCAGTGCGCAGGCTCTTGTCCCTCGCGGGGGCAGCTGCTGCTTCCATCTGACTGCTTCGGGTGGCTCATCGGGCTCCGTGGGCCAGCTGAGTGATGGACAGAACCGTATCGGCGACAACAGCCTCCCAACTGCGCAGTTCTGCATCAGTTCCGATGGCTCGATCACCGATGGCAATGGCCGTGGTTGCATTCTGACCCGTGCGTACTCTGATCCATATCGCAAGATATATCGTGTGTTAACAAGTCTTATCAGCCCCGACCACTCAGTTCCAATGTGACGAGGGCGCCACTCCTACCGCAGGCTTCTCCATCGACTCCTCCGGCAAGCTGGAGTTCCAGGGCAGCACCAAGTTCGTTGCGTGCGAGACCGGCCAGAACAACGGCTTGAACATCTACACCACCGAAAGCTCTGCCCTCAGCAACTGCAAGTCCATCGAATTGATGGCCGACTCTTGCGCTGCTCCTGCTCCAGCTCCAGCTCCAGCTCCAGCTCCACCCCCGGCGACCACGCCTGCTAACAACGGCTGCGGCACGACCCTGACCTCGGGCAACTTCGAGTTCCCGCACCTGATCATCCCCGTCGACTCGTCCTCCCCCGACAAGGCCGCCGGCACCCAGTTCAACGGCAAGGTGACATCCTCTGTCTCGAGCATCTTTAACTTCGACATCCCCCAGTCCGACTCCGGCAAGACCTGCAGCCTGGTCTTCCTGTTCCCGAAGAAGGCCGACCTCCAGACCTCGTCGTTCACCTTCAGCGGTGACGGCAAGATCGACTTTGCTGCGCTATCCAGCCCGGCGACCAGCTCGACGACCTTCAACAATGCCCCTTCTGTTTCTAAGGATCTCGGTACCATCACTGTCGCGCCCGGCAACACCTACGTTGTCTCTACTTTCTCTTGCCCCGCCGGCAAGACTATCGCTTATGAGATGAAGAATGCTGGAAGTACTAGTCTGGACTTCTTTGAGGACTTTAACCCTGCTCCGTGAGTGAACCAGTTAGCTTTACTTTGGAAAGAATATTCGCTAACCTTCTATTAGTCTGGGTCTGTTTATCACTGTGTGCTAAAGCGGTAGCACTGATCGATCTTAAAAGCCTCAAAGGTGACTGTGCGTGTACATGCTGATGTAGTTTATGACTTGCACACTCTTCCAAGACCCGATGTATTAATTATGTTCTTATGCTGGTAATTTCCACCGCCCCGTTAGTTCATTTGATGATTTGTGAGGAGGTCCGATTTCCCGAAAACTCGTGTATTTAGTGAGCCTACTGGAGGGAAGGGGTTTTTCTTTCATTGATTACATTTTTATTAGAGCCTTGATCAAGTACAGAATGAGTTGGCGTCGTCTCTGTATCAAAAACGTACGCTATTCTGTCTCTTGGAGACGTTGGAAAGTATTCCAGGGCACGGTTCATAGCCAAAGTCCGATTTGCACGTCTACTCTGCCTTTAAACAAGGATATAGGGTATTTATCACTAACGGTGTAAGTTTAGATAGGGTTGAAGCGGCTATTACTCTGCTTCTGGGGTGCTTTTGTGGATGCAGGGATCGAAAGAGGGGGGCCGCACGCAGCTCCCTCAGAGCAGCAATCGATGGCTTTGGTCGAATATCAGCAAATTCATCAATAGGGGTGCTTTTTGCTTCATAGTGGAAGAACAAAGTTGCTCTAGACGCATACCTCCAGACGGTAGTAAAGCCTAGGTAGTGCCTTAGTCGGATCTATACTATGGACTCATTAATGAGAACGTAGGCGGACAACAAAAAACTACAACTCCAGTTACTTAAGTTATCGTGCCAGGAGTCAACTTTGCTCCAATCTTGTTTCGCTCTGCGCCCAAGATACGGATTGGAAGTTTAAAGTCCTCATACGAGGTAGGTCGAGCGAGCTTACCGGATGACCTGCCCCCGGGCTATGAACACACCCCATATGGGAAGAGTCTGTAATCTCAGGCATACCTGGTCGGCCAGTCTCTGAACCGTGATGGAGGTCGGTTGGGTGAAGAGAGCCACATCGAGTGCGGCGCCGGCTGTCGTCTGGAAAGCCCCAGCAACCCTTGTCCAGGGCCTAGAGCTGGGCTGACTTTAGTGTCGAGCGGGCCTTCTTCTTGACTGTCTTTGATGGAGAGTGTATTGGTCGAGCCGATTCCGAGAATGACTGTAGAAGTCTGAACAGTACAGATCTACCCTGTTGTTAAATGAAGATAGAATCATCCGTGCTGATAATTTTGTGTTTCAAGAGGGAACCAAATTGGTCAATATATATGTAGAATTATGATGATTGAACTTTAGGTAGTCGACTAGGTATATCTAACAGCATTCTATGATTTCACGACCCATTAACACCATAAACATTACCTCCTCTATACATCTTTCCTGTCACATCATAAGCAGGGCATCTCACAGCAACTGAACCTCGAAATTGCCAAACAAAAGCCAGCCTTCACTCATCCGACAAGGCAAACTTGCTCAGAGAGCGCAGCCGAGCACCAAAGTAGTAAAGCAGCCAGATACCCACAATACCAATGACACTCAACCCACCAAGCAGGCTAGTTCCCCTCGCAACACCAAGATTCTCAAACAACGGATGAGCAAACAACACACTTCCGCAAGCCAGCGCGCTGCGGAAGAAATCGTTCGCCGCGAACAAGCTAGCCGCGTACATCGGATAACTCAACGGGATGTACACGAACAGGCACTGCATCACGATGAACACGGTCGCACCGTAGATAGTAATACCGATGGTAGGCGCGATCCAGTGGATCGAGGCACGCGCCGTCCAGGCAAACAAGAACAGACCGATGGTGGGACCGACAGCTGCTGGCAGTGCGGGAATGAGACGGGATTCCTGGACCGGGAAGCCGAAGCGCGCGATGCGCGGGTTCATCCAGAAGTACAGGTAGGAGAAGTAGATTGCGATACCGAGGATGCACGAGACCAGGATACACAGGAAGACCAGGCCGATCTGGCCGAGATTCATGTGGTAATCGACCGGGTAGACGAGGGGGAATACCTCGAAGAAGGAGTAGTAGATGCCGTAGATGATGGCGGTGTAGATCTGGACGAAGAGCACGGCGGGGTCCTTGATGGTGATTTCCAGGGGCTTGATCAGGGCGTCGACGGCTACGGCGGAGACTTTCATGTTGCGCTGGTCGATCTCGGACTGGGCCATGAAGCGGTCGTTGTTGTAGATCTTGCGGAGGCGCTGGGCGCGGCGGAGGAGGATGGTTGCGGTGCTGGTTTCCGGGAGGAAGAAGAACATGAGGATGAGGACTGGGGCGCTGGCCCAGATGGAGATGTAGAGCGACCAGCGCCAGCTCTCGGCTGGGACTGCGAAGCCACTGAGGAGGGGACCGAGGGCGGCTATAACATGGTATTAGTTTTTGAATTGAGAGTGCGGAGTGCGGAGTGTGGGATGAGCAGGAGATTTAACTTACGTCCACAGTAGGCGGCAGATACCCAAGCCATCATGGCATATGGAAGCGACATGAGACTGTACATGTCACCAATGGAAGCACCTCCCGAAGCGAGACACGGCGAGCCAAAGAATCCCTGCAGGAATCGGAGCACCATGAGGCCCGCGAAATTTCCAACCAAAGCAGTAGGAATCGAGAGGATGACGAAGAGGAACATGGTGACGATATACACAGGATTCCGACCAATGACGGGGATCTCGCTCAAAGGCGAGAAGATGAGGGGTCCAGTTCCGTATCCAAGAACGTACAACGACAGACCCAGCGTGGCCACCAAGTTACTGACGCCGAATTGCTCCATGATCCCCGGTACGGAGGATGTATAGATTGCGGATGTCGTGTATACCACAAACGTATAGAGGCAGATGAGCGTCGCCACCAAGGCACGCTTTGTATTCGACCAGTTGTGCGGATTCTCTGCATCATCGGTATAGTACCAATCGACTAGGATTGCACCGTCTTTGGTCTTCTTGGGCTGGATGGGAATGGACTTGATCTTCTCGATTTCATGCTGCTCGTCGGCTTCGAGGCGGGATTCCGTGAAGGGGACTGTGTTCTCGGTTGATGCCCGACTGATGGCCTCGGTCGTTGCCTCGTAACTTTGCGGATCTGATTGCGGCTCGGTCTTCTCGGGATCGGCCACCGTGTCGTCGGAGTTGTTCAATAAGTGAAGCCATGTTTCGGGCAGTTTGAAGCCCGGCTTTTCTTCGGGATACTGGAAGTATTTGTTGTTGGTCAAGTATCGGACTAGCTGCCCAAAGGGCGAGTCTCGAACGGCGGACGCCATTGATAGATCTTGACGTATGTTGTGTCGACTGATAATAATAACTCAATCTGGAAAATGGTGTCGAGTTTGTATAGACTGAGTGGGTCCTCTCGCAGAGCTGATTGGCCAAGAGAATAACCTTTCAAGATCGAGGCTGAGATGTTTTTCTGAGAGGCAGAGAAATGCCAGATGATGATGGATGCTGGATGATGAGATGATACAGAAAGACTGCGAGACAACAGACGAGACTTTTATAATTGCTTAAATCCATGATGATAACGAGAGGTGATCGGAAATCAATCTTAACGCCGATTCGAATCTTTTCGAGAACCATAACGCGATCATAACGTTAAGCGAATGGGAGATGCCGTGCTGCTGTAAGCAGCGATTCTATCCACGAATGATGACCCAGGATACTCTCATCCCAACCCATGGAAGCCCGATGAATATTATTCATCTCCTTAGAAATCCAGCACCATTCTTCCAATGACCATCACCTAATCCCACAAGGCTGGCATTGAGGATCCACCAGAGCAAATCCTGCGTTGCGATCGTGCATGGCGTAATTGCACCGAGCCCCGAAGCGACCCAGTGGACCCACGCCATTGGAAGCATCTTACAGTATTCTTATCTCCGTGGGGCCCGCTTAATTACGAGAACTCTCCGTCTGGCGTCTTTAAGGAATACAAATTCCGCAGGAAAGAATTAAACATTCGAGGCTCGAGTCTAGTACTCCCTCCTCCGTAGTTTAACCTACTGAGTCCAGTCCTTTGCTGACAATTCAAGTTGGTTCTGGCTTGGCATGACATCATCCAGTGAGATGATTCGTTCGGTGTAGCCTCATACCCTCCCAGACCGATCATTTGTAAGATTCAAACACATTCTCAGTTGACTCATCTCGTGTACAGATTAAGTTAACTCGTTTCCACCCTTCCCAAGCTCCACAAAGATGCCAACCGTTTACCCCTTTCGGTCCCCGGAGACATCCTTGGATGACTCAGGAGGAAGTCGAGAGCCCCGCGGCCTGGATAAGGAACTGCGCCGCCTCCTTCGCGTCGCTGCCATAGCTCAAGTGCGCCATAACGTTGAATCCGTTTGCGCAGACGGGGTCGCCAGCGGCACAGTACTCTTTGACCTTGCTGCTGGACAGCTTGCCGACGGCCTGAGTCTTGAAGGGGTCACCGAACAACACGGCACCGGCGATCTGGTCAGCCGTGAGACGGTTTGCCGCATTGTGCACGACCATCGAGCCCTGCGAGTAACCACCAAGCACGACCTTGGTGTCCGGGCACTGCTTGAGGGCGGTTTCGACCAGGTTGGCCATGATAGGTCCGCCGTTGGCGCCGAGGGCTGCGTTGCTCTGATGGTAATTTCGTGCGTTAGTTTCGACCGAGGTGTCGGATCATGCGAGGCGCGAACTAGCGATCACAACTCCAGGGGACAAGGCTTACCTCGGCGGTCGCAGCGTAAGTCACACCCTGGACATTGACCTTATTGCCGGTCAATGACTTCAACTGGGTCGCAACGGGGGGACCCACGACGGAGCCCATGTTGCCCAATTCATCGCTACCACGTGCGAAGATGAACGTCAGCGCTTTGCAGCTCGCCTTGTCGGTAACGTCGTTGGCGGTAATCGAGCCTGTGAGTTGCCGCTTAGAAAGGCCTCCCAATAGGCTGCCGAGACCGGAGCTAGAGGAATCACGCAGACCTGAACTCAGGCTGGGGATCAGAGAGGACAGCGAACCGAGGCCGCTGTCGCTGCTGCCGGAGCTGGGGAGGAGAGATGCCAGAGCGCCCAGACCACTGTCGCTGCTTGAGCCTCCCAGGGAACCGAGGCCACTCAGACCACTCAACCCGCTGAGGCCACTACTGCCGGAGCTGGGGATCAGCGAGGCAAGGGCACCAAGACCACCCTCGCTGCCCGATCCTCCCAGAGAGCCGAGTCCGCCGAGTCCTCCGAGACCGCTGCTGCCGGAGCCGGGGATGAGGGAGGACAGAGCACCCAGGCCACTGCTCGATCCCAGACTGCCGAATTGGCGGTTTTCAATGGTTCTGGTGGGCGCCCCCAGGGCAGCACCAACCAAGGAGAGAGCGACAACGGTCTTCATGATGATAGTAAACGAGAGAAGATGGTAGAGACCAGCTCTGGAGAGTATGCCACTCAAGGAACGAACGAAGAAACGACTGAAGGAATGCACTTGAAGAGCACTCTTGGAGCATTGACGGATGACTGCCTTTATATCATTTTTCTCTGGTACATTGGAATCTCCCATTGACCCTGGTAGTCCCAAACAAGGATGATCGAATTCTTCCGTTCCCTCTTCAGGATCACCATCCTGATCTACCCCGACTCCCCGACCAAGGTCGACTCGACAGACTCACAGTTCGTATCTTCGTATACCTGCCCTAAACCAATCGGGTAACTGACAAGCTCCTTGAAACGGTGGACCCTGTTTCATGGCCCGATGTTTCACCGTGCGACAGGGCAAACCATAAACCCTCTGGACGCGTCTTTGCGTCTTTGCGACCCTTCCCGGTAGATCTTTCCCGATCGTTAATCTATCGCCGAAGCCCTAAATTCCAGATTCTTCCTTTTCGAGTCTCTGGGGAAGTCATTTGACCCTTTCCAGCGGTATTTTCTCCATACTTGGAGCGTTGATCCCCGACGTTTGACCCCACCGGCCCGGCTTGGTGTTTCAAACCCAACTTTGCGTGAGATGTCCAGACGACCAACATGCCCGATCTCAATTAATTTCAAGCGTAGGAATACCGAGTCGCGGTATTCGGCATTTAGACAGATCATAAAACATCGAGAGCCTGGCCCTATGGCGCAGAGAAGTGTTTCTGGTAGATGAAGATTTCCCTCGTCCGCCTCAAAATTGAGTTGTGAGTGGCCAAATGGGGAAATCCGGCCGGGCGAGCCCAAATTCGGGGTTTGGTCGGGGCGTGATGTATCAACACGCTTTCCAACTGGGATGCATATTGTTCCAGGCTATAGCGTTTCTGATGTAGCGAGAGGGATAAAGTGACTGTGTGACCTGGCTTGAGTCCGTTCAGTTACGTGTAGTAGAGAGAGACATCGTAGAGGAAATTCCAGAAACGTATGTATTTTGTCCAATTGAAATAGGTACCCAGAGTCCGCCAATGATTCTAAAGCATTTCGCTATGAAGCAAACTCACAGACAGATATAGCTCGGCTGGTATATGACACGCGAAAGAAAAATGGGCAATGGATCTGCTAGATATGCAAGGATGGGGATCCAGAATGCGAGCAATAAAATGGGATCCAATCGGAGCTAGGCTGTACAATGCTCGAAGGGAATCCCGGAGGAAGGCAGAGGTTGCCGAGAAAAAAGGATGAAAAAGCTGATGGGGGTATGCTTGATGGTGGAAGGTGACCGAGGAGAGATCGAGGGGTTCACGGATAGTGAGACGAAGTGCGAGGTGGTGTAGGAGAGTGATTATATTTAGTTCAGGAGCTTGTTGCTGGCAACGTGGATGATGTTGGCAACCCGGTCAATCCAGTGTTGTGTGAGTGACCAGTTACCAGCGTTGATACTGTCGCGAATGGCAGGGAAGATGGAGGCATCGTAGCCCGACCAAAGTTCAGGACCAAAGACGACATGGCGGAATTGGGTTCGGTTAGGGATCTGGAAACGGAGCAATATCGTCAGTCAGAGATAAACAACCGAATGATGGAGAACGACATACACCGCCGCCCGCTTCTAGATCCAAAAGATGGGTGTCGAATTGAGCCATTCGCACGTTGTGGTTCACCCGTTGGATCGCCATGACGTTACTTTCGTATCCACCAGAGCCCCAGACACTATCGTGCCACACATCATTCCAGGCCTGGAATCGAGCCGTGTTGGCCTCGAGCTCCGCCGCAGCGTTATACATCAGTTCCATGTCGACCTCGGCTTTCTTGGCCGTGGCGAATTCGTCCAAGTCTTTCACCCAGCGGGTCACGGATCTACCGTAGGCTTCCATATCGAACGGCAACATCGGGTTCTCCGAAACATCCAAAAGGAGAAGGGCCCAGAACTGGGCGAGAAGCTTGTGGTAGATAAAGCCGGGGTCGCCAAACTTCTCCATCCAGTCAAATGATTCATAACAGCTGTGGTAAGGGAATGCCTCGCCTTCAAAGCCGAAATCAATGCTGGAAGTGCCGGCAATATCCTGGAATGCGACGTAATCACTGCCAGCCCCGAGAGGCTCAAGTCGCTGGCCTCTTTCATCCCAGAGTTCCTTGAGCGTCTTGTTGGCGAATGGGTCAGAGAGACGGCCTAAGATCTGATGGACCGACCGCTCAAAGACTGGGGACCCTGCCGCACGGAAGTTAGAGCCTGACACGCCAACGTCGACATTGAGGTAGGCGTAGCCGTTCGCTCGGAGGTCATCGATTTCTTTTTCGACATGCTCTGTTGAACCAATTAGGTTATACTCTTCGCCGTCCCAACTGACAAACTCGATCGTGCGAAGTGGCCGCCACCCGTAGGTGAGCAGCTCGCCAAAGGCCCGCACGATCTCTAGAAAGACTGCAGTCCCACTGCCAGGATCAACGCTACCCAAGCACCAAGCATCTCGGTGGTTGCCGACAATAATCTTCTTGTCTCGCTCCTCCAACCCGATGATCGTTCCATGGACATTATAAATAGGCCGTCGCTCAACTTCATCCTGCAGGTTCATCAGGTGCACTGTAGGCGAACTCTGATCTCCGGTCCACCATTCCTGGACCTTCGGCACGCCACCAACCCACTCCTCAGGTACCTTAGACCCATGGCCCTCGATCGCCTGCAACAGTCGCTGCGCATCGCGCCAGGCGATGGGCAAACTTGGGATCTTGACCAACGCAGGACTGTCTTCCGGGGACAGTCGTTTCTTCTCTTCCGGGGTGGATGCAAAGCCCGGGCTAAGAACGTCACCAACAATATGAGACATGAGGCTGACGCCGCCTCGCTGTACACCATCCGATGGCATAAACCGGCCCTTGGGGTATGCAGGGCCTTGCAAAAAGCCGTCCTGCGCTGGATCTGAATAAATAATGCAGCCCACCGCCCCGGCCAGTTCGGCGGCCTTGATCTTCAACGCCCGATCACTTTCGGTTCCATAGTACCGTACCAACGCGATAGAACCGTTGACCGAGATGCCCTTATCGGCGAGAAGCTTGAAATCGTCGCGCGATCCAAAGTTTGCATATACTAGGGGCCCTGTCACATTCCCAGACTTGGAATGTCCATGGAACACAGGGTATTGAGCCCCATTCTCCTCCAATGTAGCCTCCCAAAGTAGATGAGGCGGATCCACGATAGCCACCTTGCGACCGTCGTCGCGTGGATAGTTCAGGTAGACCTGGAACTCTTCCCGTTTGACCTGATCAAACCCAGCCTTGTAGAACTCATGCTCGATCCATTCTGCCAGCACAAAGCTTCCCTCGGTTCCTGCAACTCGGGTGTTACCAGCGACCAGCCTCAGATTCTCGGCAATGTTGGTTTCATTGATATGCCCCTGAATGAAGTTCTCCACAGACGATGAACTGTAGGACTGGCCCATGACCATGCGGTTGTTCAAATTGAAAATGTCCCCTATGAAGAAGACGTAAACCAGTGAAACAACCAGCAGCAACGCGAATAGCCGCAATAGCATAATACAGCCATGATCCTTCATGCGCGCCCGAGTATCACCTAGGTTTATCGTAAACCGGAAGCTCGGCATGCGCGGGAGGTATCGTTGCAAGGGTCGTTGGATCGCGGATAGCGTGCGGGTGAGACTGGAGAGCCGTTTGGAGAAGTGATGTCGTAGTCGGGGACGTGTGCCACTGGAAGACCCCTGTCCGGAGTCGTCGACATCCATCTGATCCAGTTCCCTTCGCAGTTCATCGGTCGACCCCCGGGTCGAACCCGATGCGGAGGAAGCGAGGTCATCAAGACTGCCGCGCTCCGATTCTACCGTCGGGGGTTGATAGTTGGAGGCCTCGCGACCCAGGAGACCTTGTCGTTCGGCATCGGTGCCGTCACCCAGATCCGACCGGGAGGAGGAAGGTTGGGCCGTGGCTTCCTCGTATGTGGGGATAGGGAGGGATTTGTACTCGAACTTATCGTCGCCCATGGCGGCACGGGGTCAGCTCGAGGGAGCCGGTGCAAGCGGAAGACGCGGAGACTGCGATCTGGAAGATCATGATCTGCTTGTCTAGGAAGGGGAACGAATGGCTAGCATCATCCCCACTGGATATGGTGTGGGAAGATGGGAGTTCAAGTCGGGGAGAAGGAGTGAGGAGGATTTGCTGTGGCGGGTGGTGTGTTGCAGCGAACGTCGAGAGTGCAGATCGCAAAAGACGGGGGAGGAGAGGTTGGCTGCCTTGAGGCCTTTCCCCCCGTTTGTGGCGCAGCGACCCACGCTGACTCGCCGAGACCTTCGGGCCAACACGCGTCGGGTACGGAGACTGGAGTACATCAGAATTGGCAAATGTTGGCATCACCAGCACTGATCTTCCCAAATGGTCTCCGCGACCTCCTTCAGCTGTTGTTCTGGGAATTCCAGATCTTTCTCCCGTGGACCGGATGGTGGCCGACGGAACAAACTCTCGAATGAAATAGTGAGAGGATGGCCACTGACGGTCGTCTGGTTTCCTCGCTTGGTTATCCAGATGACCTGTGAGCGATGAACGTGGTCGTTCTGTCTCTTCCACTTCTCAATCCTGATTGCCGGCCGCGACCGATCGATTCGAAGTGTTAGGCATATCTCTGCCTTTCCGTTGTCAGGATCCAGCCAGAATCGCACATCAGAGTTCAGTTTGCGGTATTCCTCGGAAAATGCCACTTCGAGAGTAACGGAGGGTGAGCTTGGTCTACCACGAGCGGTCCTTCTAGGTCCCCAGGCACAATCTGCCTCTTTTCCTCGGGACTTTCCCCTGATCTCTCCATGTACCCATCCTCTAAGGCAACTGAATAACCCCATTGGTCGCAAGGCCTCCTTGATCATCTCGTTCATGAGAGGAGGTGCTCCGGCGTGTATCATTGTGGGCATCCTGATCAAGAAAAGCTCTTCGTCTGTGTCAAATGAGGTAAGATGTTTCGTGATCGGAGAAGTGTCTTCATTTTGGGGATCGACAAGTGTCTCAATGGTCTCTTTGCTTGCGTGAAACAGGAGGAATTCGCTTGCGCTGGGCGAGGCTTCGAAATAAGCGGATTCAGAGTTTAGTATGTCAAAAAATTGCGACTCCCCGTAATATGTGTATCGCTTGATGGAAGGAGGCAAATCCTTAAGGAAGCTGCCCTCAAGAGGAAGGTCATAGCTGCCATGTTTTATCGACATTTCCGTCATACTGAGATGGGAAAGGACGACAGGAGAAATTCAAATTGTAGATCCGAGGAACCAACCGAATCCAAAATCCTACTGAGAGGAGGGAGTGGTCAGCTGAACTAAGGGAAGTGAATTGGAGGACAGTTGAATGTTCTCTTTCAGGAATTGTCGAGTGAACGGCAATTTGTGTAAGGCATCAGGTATAGTAAGGTTACTTCATGATGATGCTTCTATCAAATCCAGAGTATTCCCTTGTGTGAAACAATCTTTTGCAAGAAGAAGTGGAAGCTAATTAAAATGAATTGCTATGAATGCCCTCACAGCCACATCTGCTAGTACGAGGGGGTCAATCAATAATCAATCATTTTGCAGGCATGAGGCTCGTTGAAGTCGGGAGGAGATGTACCCCCAGCGCCGCACGGCAGTGGCGGGGGTACTTCGTACAGTATCTGAGTATTGTGACCTCAGGGATGCCGAACGTATCTGATCCTGTGGATCCTGAGGTCATTGTTACTGAGGTATCGGTGGTAGCCTGTGTTATGGCAAAAGGGACTACAAGTACGAAGTACATTTTAGTCTTCGTCCAGGTACGGTGTCCTGTTTATGGCTAACTTATGCTGGGGGAAGCACGAGACCATGAGCTCGAGATTAAGCTCGACAACGGGGACACTTACTTAGTAGTACTACTCAATCAACCTTGAGTATCTTTCTTCCGGCCAAGCAATGATTCAAGTGTATTGACTCTATGAATTGATTGATCCATACTCTAAACAACCACTCTTGATTCCACCGGAAGAATCATTGTTCGGCTCAAAGGAACAGCAGCCGTCGGTCTGCTTTCTACTCCACCGCCAAAAAAAAAATAGTGACGGTGACTGATCGTACACTGTAGATCCGAGTACACAGCAACCTCCTTTTCCTTGTGGCCCTGCTGCATTTCCCGGGCAATACTTTTAACTTGTATAAAGATTTCCCCTTTCTCACCTCCTGTCTTTCTCTCTCTCTCTTTTATCCCTCAATTCCTCCTGTGTTGTGTCGTTTCCATCCTCATCCCTCCTCCAACCATCAACCATACACAACCCCTCCCCCACCATGTCTGCCCGCCCCCAAAACATCGGCATCAAGGCCATTGAGGTCTACTTCCCTTCTCAGGTGAGTGTCGCCGACGTGTCCAATTGCTACCCCTGAGATCCTCAATACTAATTTTACTGTTCCCCCCTCTAGTGCGTCGACCAGGCCGAGCTCGAGCAGTTCGATGGCGTTAGCGCTGGCAAGTATACCATTGGTCTCGGCCAGACCAAGATGAGCTTCTGCGACGACCGCGAGGGTATGTACCACCAGGCACGAGCGACGAGATGCAACGTATGTAGAAAGAATCTTGCTAACAGTGTCTTCTCGGACTAGACATCTACTCCATGGCTCTCACCACCCTTTCCTCCCTCATGAAGAAGTACAGCATCGACCCCAAGTCCATCGGCCGCCTCGAGGTTGGCACTGAGACTCTCCTGGACAAGTCCAAGTCTGTCAAGTCCGTCCTGATGCAGCTCTTCACTCCCTCCGGCAACACCAACATCGAGGGTATTGACACTGTCAACGCCTGCTACGGCGGTACCAACGCCGTCTTCAACAGCATCAACTGGCTCGAGTCCTCTGCGTGGGACGGCCGCAACGCCATTGTTGTCTGTGGTGATATTGCTCTGTATGCCAAGGGTCCTGCCCGTCCCACCGGTGGTGCCGGCTGCGTTGCTATGCTGATTGGCCCTGACGCCCCTATCGTCTTTGAGCCCGGTCTCCGTGGCTCCTACCTGACCCACGCCTACGACTTCTACAAGCCCGACCTGACCAGCGAATACCCCGTTGTTGATGGCCAGCACTCTCTCCGCTGCTACACCGAGGCCGTCGATGCCTGCTACAAGGCCTATGGTGCCCGCGAGAAGGTCCTCAAGGCCAACATGAACGGCACCAACGGCGTTGCTGACGAGTCCCAAACTGCTCTGGACCGCTTTGACTACATCCTGTACCACGCTCCCACCTGCAAGCTGGTTCAGAAATCTTATGGCCGTATGCTCTACAACGACTTCCTGGCCAACCCCTCCCACCCTGCCTTTGCCGAGGTCGCCCCCGAGCTGCGCGATCTCGACTACGCCGCCTCCCTGACCGACAAGGCCGTCGAGAAGACATTCATGGCTCTCACCAAGAAACGCTTTGCTGAGCGTGTGAACCCCGGTCTTCAGGTTGCCACCCTGTGCGGTAACATGTACACTGCTACCGTCTACGCCGGCCTGGCCAGTCTCCTGAGCTACGTCACGTTCTCCCCCAGCGAGCCCAAGCGCATCGCTCTGTTCTCCTACGGCAGTGGCCTCGCTTCTTCCATGTTCAGTGCCAAGATTGTCGGTGATGTCTCCGAGATGGTTGAGAAGCTGGATCTTAAGAACCGCCTCGAGTCCCGCACCGTCCTGGCCCCGCAGGCCTACGACGACATGTGCCAGCTGCGCGAGCACGCCCACTTGAAGAAGAACTTCAAGCCCACCGGCAGCGTCGAGACTCTGCAGAAGGGTACCTACTACCTCACCGAGGTTGATGACATGTTCCGCCGCCAGTACGCCACCAAGGAGTAAAGACGCAACGACCGCGCTATTCCATCCTATTTTCTTTCGCCGCTGCCGCTGGATATGACCCTTTGTTTAGACGGTTCCAGAAAAGATTCCCCCGAGCGTTTTTTCATGTTTTTCTGCTTCGGTATAGAGCATGCAAGGACTTGAGCTTTGCTATTTTCTTGTTCATTTCTTTTGTTCACCTATTTTTTTTCTTCCTACTGAGATTTTTAATGCCTTGTGCTATTTTTCTACCATCGCCAAAAGGCGACAATGAATGTGATGAGATAAGCAGATCCAATTAGTTAACTACCTAGTTAACCTAGTTAACTAGGTTGTGGCCGGATTAACCACCAATTCGAATGGAGGATATGAACATTTACTTTTTATTCCCTGATTGAACAATTAGTTCCAATTTCTGAAACGTGCAATATGTCTGCTAATTATGGGACATAGGCAACATTATCTTCCAATCATGTCGAGTGCGTGACGATCGCCCCGGCGCGTATTTGAGACTGGCCGTACAGCTGTAGCCGCCGACCTCTGCATATCACACCTCCCACATTGGCACATTCCTCCCCACGAACACCTCGGATCAACGGCTCTTGCTCCCTGTTCTTCTCTTCTTTCACCTTCCGAGAGTTCATTGGACTGCATCTCTGGAGCTCCATGCACTGTCACAGCACACGCCGGGCTATTTTTATCCTCCCTCTCTGCGACTGCCCTTTACCTCTAACCGCCCACCTGGCGATTCCTGAGGCATGGCGCTCTCGCCAGGAAACACATCACTACTCGGAGAGGCCGCTAATTACCCATGAAATGTGACCTAATTGTTGCTGAATTTAGAAGCGTTTGCTCGCGCTGCAGCTCGCTAGACCCCATTCGGTATCTGAAGAATGCCGTCGAAGCCGATGCAAATTATAGCAACACTTTAACGCGCGACTGTCCGCTGAAACGGCATTATGCCCAGAGAAAAAGCCCCTAGTCGGAGTTTCAGGGCCTGATGGCTGGCCCCTGTCGCGCGACCTCAGGCATAATGGTCGGCAGTTTCGTGTTTCATCGCGTGGGAAGCTGTCTAGATCGGAGCCAGGATCCCAAAAAAAGAATTGGAGCCTCCGTTGGCGTCTTGATGGAGTGCTTCTCCATGTTTCAGGTTATCCAGATTGGCTTGGGTTCGTCAGTGGGCTTGCTTGCTGCTTTTTGTACATATATGGCTTCGAACTCTTCATCGTTCTGAAACTTGCCTTGTCGACCAGGCACTCAACATCCAAACATTCTCTCTTCTGGATCATGTTCAGTGTCTTCTTGAACAAGAGGCTTTGATTGGAACGCTCTTGCTTTGGTCTTCGACTTCGACCTTGCTACACATTCGTTGACATCCTCGCGACATTGGACATCGACAAGCTGTGCGTTCCTATCGCATCATAGGAATTGCCTCGTTAAAGCACAACCTGGCTTCTCCATTCTATCATCACCACCATCACTGCCATGTCTTTGGAATACGCTCATTATCAGCCGACGACTCCACCGGGAATGCCTCTCCAGGTGCAAATTGGATCAGCGCACAGTCGCAATGCATCCAACTCATCCGTTTACTCCAATGATTCATCTCCTTGGTCGACAATGACGGGCAGCACTAGCCCGACTACCTCGCCTACACGACACCACCATGGCCCAGCTCTTCTTCCCAAGATCCGCCCTCAAGATATTGTTATTGAGCCTGTGTCTGCCGGTGGGCCTTTGCGGCATCGACGTGTCTTGTCAAACACCCGTAATCCACCGGGTTTCGTGCCTTATCCCAGCCGACCACCCCTTCGACGCAGCAGGGAAGGTGCGCCAGACCGGCTTGCCCTGGCATCCCCAATCTCACCCGTAGTCACCACCGGTCATGGCAGCTACTCGGCCTTGTCTTCTCCAGTGACCGTGAATCCCTCGCACAGACGTAAAGCTGGTGGAGGCCACTCCCGGTCCGTGTCGACCTCTGGCATAGACGAGGCTACCCTCAATCGGTATGGGTATCCCACCTACCGACAACTTCCCAAGTACGTGCCAGCAATACAGGCGCAGACAATGCCAAACACGCCGGCTACACCAGTGACCCCAATCACGCCGAACATTGTTGTCCACCCGTCCTATTCTCAACAGCAGACAACCAAGGTGCCGCAGTTATCACCTGTACGACCTCCACACCCATTGACTGTACGATCGCCTCAGTATGATTATAATCAGACTTCTGAGGCACAGCACTCACCGATTGCCCTACTGAGTCCTCAGGAAGACCTGACTCCTCCATCTACCAACTTGCTGTCCTATTTGACCGCCTCCACGCAAGCTATCAACCTCGTTCGCAATGTAAGCGTAGTCCCAACCCGGGGCATGCACGACTATTTCTGGTGGGATATCCGCAATCTGCGTAGTTGGGCCTCCTTCTCAATCCCAACCTTCGACTCCATCCACGGTCTCACCCAGTTGCTCAAAACAGAGATCTCTAGCTCTCTCGTCCCCCCAGTCAACGTTATTCCCGGACGTCTCGCTCCAGAGTCCGAGCCTGCCCTAGTCAGCCTCATCAGGGATCTCTACGCTCCGCGCGTCAACGCCGCGCTGGCCGTCTCCCAAGGCTCCGAGCACCTCCAGCTCTACGCCGCACCAGACATTCGACACACCGGCCACAAGAACCACGGTCACCCGCACTTCCTCGCCAACTACGCCACCGACTCGGAGCGCACCAGCGCCGGGCTCCCACGCGGCCGCCTCGTCGGCATCGTCAAGAGCTTTGACCGCTGGAACTCGGGCATGCGCAACGAAGCACCACACCGACGCGTCGAATACCTCAACGGCCTGGCACATCTACAGCGCTGCATGCGCGAGCACTCCTGCCGGTACGGCTTCATCATCACCGAGATCGAGCTCGTCTGCGTCCGAGCAGGCTGCGACCCGGGCGACGACGTACCCTACTTCGGCTTCCTCGAAATCGCCACGCCCATCCCTCTCAAGACAGCCGCGGGCTCATCGCACTCAGGACACCACGACGGCCCACCCCTCGCAACGCCCATCAGCGCGCGCTCTTTCTCCTCCTCCTCACACGCTTCCTCATCACACTCGCATCAGGACTCGCCAGCACCCGAGGATCCCGAGGACGGCTTCACCGGCCCCATGACCGCAAGCATGGCGCTCTACTTCCTCCTCATGCTTTCCAAATCCGTGCCCTTGCCTTACCAGCCGTCCGCCCACCTCAACGTTGGCGGACCGGGTGCCCTCACGCGGCAGCGCATCTTGCCCGAGCCAAAAGATAAATGGATCCCCGAGCCGCAGATTGGAGAGCGCCGGGATGCGAAGCGCGTGCGTGGCTGGGTTTGGCCTGGGGACGCGTGGCATCGGAGGGAAGGGGGTGGTGTGCCCAGGACGAGGGCTGGAGAGGGGAAGGCGAAGAAATGGCATAAATGAGATGGTTTGGCGTTTTTTTGTCTGGCACGATTAGGCGTTGGGCATGAGGCATGGGCTTACATTTTGGAGTTTTCGGTGTGGTGGATGGTATTGGCTTTTTGTTTGCATTTTTTGATTGTTTGGTCGGTACGGTGTTTGGCGGTACCCTGGCTTTGGATGGTGGTACGGGTACCTGGTTATGATTCTTTTGCGACTATTATCGGTGGCTATAGCTGGTTTGCTCGACATTCCCCATTTGTTGAGTGGCTTTTCATTCTTGGTTCGATATTAATTTGATTCTTTGTTCCATGTGCATCTTCCGTTCACTATAACCTCGTCATGTGCGTGGGAAGTGTCAATGTCCCTCTCAATGTGAGGACCAGCTTCTACACTGTGGGAGCTTACTTAGAATAACTTTCGAACACGGTGTTCTTTGAACTGGACAGACGAAATTTGATTTGCGAGGTTGTCGATGTACTCTAAAGGGGTCTCTCGAGAAAAGCCCGTATAATCATAATTCCCCCCCCCCCCCCCCCCCTTCCTCCCAAGGTCCTCGGGGCGATGACAGCTCCCAATCGTCGTCCTGATCAGCAACTACTGCTGTGGGGTATCAGGTCTTTCCTCTTGCAGTTTGAATTGTGTCACCAATTATTGGAAGGACCTTGGGGATGGAGTACCTCGATGGCTCAGCGTAAATCGGGGACACCGCACAAGTCGGAGGGAGACTTTCATCTTGTGCATATAACCAAGCAGGCCCTTGTGGAAGTTGTATAGGTCGTCATCTATTCAATGAGCTGATTCAAATACCAATATTTCATTCATCAATCTCCACAATGTCAAACCCTTTGAGTGCTATCCACGACGTGATCATCGTCGGCGCCGGGCCCTGCGGCCTAGCCGTCGCTGCCCGCATCCACGAACAGACCCCTTCGGCGGTATTCACAGACGAGGAGCACCAGCGATACCACTGGATCAAAAAACACACCGGCAAGATGAATCTCGTCCAAGCAGGGCGCAGCAAGAAAAACGGTGTCCGGGCAGAAAAATGGAATCGTGGTCAAAGGACATCTCCTTGTAAAACCGAGATGACCACGGCGTTGAGCCGTCGCGGGTCTGTTGATTCAGATTTATCCGTGCCATCGCTATCGTCGGACTCGTCGACTTCATCTACTACGTCCATTTCAACATTGGTTTTGGATGGAACGGGTGACCAGTGGATGCAGCGGTGGAACAACGCTTTCCGGACATTGGAGATCAAGCAGCTGCGCAGTCCGATGTTCTTCCATGTTGATCCCGGGGATCGAGATGGGATGCTGGCTTATACGCAGGAAGTTGGGCGAGAGGAGGATTTGTGGGAGATTTCGGGGTGTGTTGGGAAAGAGATGAGCAAGCATAAGAAGAAGAAGAGACGGCAAAGTGGAAAGTCCCAGTAGGAGATGCTTCTCCCCCTTGATGGAGAAATGAAGACCTAACGCTGAATTTCTACAGAACCCTAGGCGTCGAGATTGACGAGCGCGATCGCAAAGACTACTTCTCTCCCTCGACGGATCTGTTCGCCGACTACTGCGCTTCCATTATCGACCGCTATGGCCTCAACGAGCCCGGCCAGATCCTCAAAGAAGAGGTCACGGACATCACCCATGGATACTTACCGGACAATCTAGACATTGCGGTACCGAATACCAAGATCTTCACTCTGACCACCTCGACCGGGCAGAAATTCTATAGCCGGGCCGTCGTACTTGCAATGGGTGCCGGCGGAGCTGGGGTCCAGAAAATCTTCCCCTGGAAGCCATCGAGTGAGGCCACAGGGGCCGATGCTTGCTGCCATAGCATGGAAATCAAGAATTTTCCAAGTCCCAACGTGCGACGCAAAATCCAGCAAAAACGAGAGACGAATGTGGTCGTTGTAGGAGGCGGACTCTCATCGGCTCAGGTTGTTGACATGGCCGTGCGAAAGGGCGTTACTAAGGTTTGGTTCCTGATGCGATCTGAGTTCAAAGGTTGGTTAGACAGGATGCTCTAAAACTGCCTATCTGAGTTCATCACTGACGGATAAGTCTAGTCAAACACTTTGATCTGAGCTTGCCCTGGATGGGAAAGTATAAAAACTGGGAGAAAGCAGCGTTCTGGTCAGCAGACACTGATGAAGGTGAGCCACATGCCATATCAGACAAGAAAAGGGTCAACCTCGAATACTGTGACTAACGGATATCATGTGTCCCTGGTCATCAGAGCGCCTCGAAATGATCAAGACTGCCCGCAATGGCGGGAGCATCACCCCTCGCTACACGAAAATCCTCAAACAACACGTCGCCCAGCACCGCGCATCTATTCACACATGCACGGAAATAGATTCCCACACGTATAACCCAGCAACACAGACATGGACTCTAACCACCGATCCGCCGATCCCAAACCTACCGCCAATTGACTACATTTACTTCGCGACCGGAGCACGCTCCGATGTCCGCGAAATGCCGCTATTAAGTAATATCCATGCTCAGTACCCCATTCAAGTCATCGAGGGCCTTCCCTGTCTCACGGATGATCTCATGTGGCGGGATGATGTACCCCTCTACATTACAGGGCGACTAGGGGCTCTGCGACTGGGTCCTGGAGCTCCAAATCTTGAAGGAGCCAGGCTTGGCGCAGAGAGGATCGCCTGGAGTTTGGAGGAGATCCTCGATAAGGACCGGGACATTGGAGATCAGTGCGAGGGGTTCTGTGGATTGGGAAACCGGTATGCTTTGCTGACTGGGGATGGCGAGGACGATAATTGAACCTGGGGGGGGGAGCTTGGAGCTAGGGCTACATAGCTCGGGCACTTTGTGATATCGTTTTGGGATTACTAAATTGACCTCCCTCTGCATATTCTGACTCCTCCTGCCTGAAAATAGGTGCCTAATTTCAGAAAATCAGGCATTAAGATAGAGATAATCGATAACATAAGATAGTAATTGGAACTTAATCCCTAACTGCCCTAATCACCCTTTACCTCGTTTACTCCCCTACTTATTTAGTTATCTACGTCCTTTTAGAATGTACAGGCTTATACGGAAACTGAAAGAGTGTTCGAAAGAGTAGCAGAAATAATAGCAGAAACAGTAGCAGAAGGAGTAGTAGGAAGAGTATTCTAGGGAATTTCAGGTAGAAGGGGGGGGGGGGCCAATTTAGTAATCTGCTATCGTTGATCTCACAGCCAGCAGCCTTGACAATTTCTTCCGGGGTTTTAGTTACCAAATGACATATAGTCATGTGAGGATCTCTATTTTCTTGAGTGCTGCTCTGGCGGCAGGATCCATTGGTGCTCGGCGCCTGTCCAAGAGCTTTCGGTGTTGAGTTGCTCCTCATTCCTGCCCTTCATTCTCGATGACTTTTCAAGTATATCATCGCTTGATCACCCTCAATAGGGGGGAGGGAACCTTTGCGGACATAATGGCAGGAATGTGGATAACTCTTGTTCCGGGGAATGTTCAATTGTAGATCTTCGTGCATTATAGAGCTTATTAGAAGCTGGGGTAGGGGCCGTATACCGTCTTGTTCCGATTTGTAATGCTTCGCGTCAGGTCTGTGAGGGTGAGGTGAACTAACTAGGTAGGACAAAATGGCACCATCAATGAATCCAAATGCACCAGTGGAGGCGTTGAAGATCGTTCCGAACAGAACGCACCCGAACTGGCTCAAAGATCGGGGTCTACGAAAGTTGAATCTGGGGATTGCTTTCATGTTCGCCTCGTCTGCTGGAACTGGATATAACGGGAGTCTGATGAACGGTTTGCTGGTGTTGCCCGAGTGTAAGTCTGAAGCATGACCCAAGAAAGCGTCGGAAAGACTATGCAGGCTGAGAATCTCCTTGATATAGTTGCCATGATCATCGGAGGACTCAAGCCCAGCATCGTCGGCCTCCTTATCGCTGCCTACTCCTTGGGAGCATTCTTGTCCTTCACTCCGGCTTCTTATATTGCGGACAGATTGGGAAGGAAGTGGTGTGTCGGCGTGGGATCTTGCTTTGTTATTATATCCTCGTTCATGCAGATTGCTGTACAGAGTCACTGGGCCTTTTTCGGCTGTCGAGTTCTCGCTGGCGCCGGCGTGGGCACTGCTCAAACCGCCGCACCACTACTGGCAACCGAAATCGCTCATCCACGCCAAAGGCAGACAGCAACGGCTTTGTACAACGCGTGCTGGTGCCTTGGATCCATTGTATCGGCGTCCATTTGTTTTGCGACCTTATCGATGACTGGAGACTGGTCATGGCGGCTGCCCTGCCTTCTCCAGGCTTGTTTTCCGGTTGCCCAGCTCATAGGGCTGTGCATTGTCCCTGAAAGTCCCCGCTGGTTAATTTCAAAAGGGAGAAGCGACGAGGCATTGGTGGTTCTGGCCAAGTATCATGCAAATGGGGACAAGCATGATGAGCTGGTCCAGCACGAGTTCCACCAGATCTGCAATACTATCAGTATCGAGGCGCTTGAGCCAAGGAGCTGGGGCTCGTTCTTCTCATCCAAGGGCGACATTCACCGTCTGGTAATCTGTGTCATGGTTGGTTTGATGCAGGAGTGGGCTGGAAATGGTAAGAGTTGATGCATGGGAGCCCTCCGGCAATCCTGGCTGACACTACACAGGAATCATCTCCTACTATCTGGCTCCAATTTTGGCCTCTGTGGGAGTCACCCGCGCTGCAGATCAAGCATCAGTTAATGTGGGCCTGCAAGTTTGGAACCTCTTCCTCTCGGCAGGGGGCGCTGTGGCCTCTGAGCGATATGGCCGACGTATTCTTTGGCTTCTCGGTACAATGATCATGCTGTTCTTCCTTTCCATGATGACCATCGTAGCTGGGGTCTTCCAGGAAACGCACATCGCCGCGGCTGGCTTGGCCGTGGTACCGATGATCTTCCTCTTCTTCTCCGGTTTCAATCTCGCCTATTCGCCTCTGTTCATTGCATATCCCGCCGAGATCCTGCCGTTCCCACTTCGCGCCAAGGGCATGGCCATTACACTGTCAACGGACGCGGTCGCGTGCTTCTTCAATCAGTACGTCAATCCGGTCGCGTTTTCGGCGATGCAGTGGAAGTATTATCTTGTCTATGTGGGATGCTTGACGTGGTTCTTGATCACGGTCTATTTCCTCTTCCCTGAGACAAAGGGAAGATCCCTTGAAGAGGTTTCCAGAATCTTTGATCGCAAGGAAGTGCGAAGCGAGGATTCGAGTGACACCAAGACAGAGTATTAGGGGATCGAAGCGTTGGCTCTGCCAATTTTTACGCGCTACCAGAGTACATGAGTGCGCAATGCTCATATGGGAAAAAATATTGAGAGTCCATATTGTCCGTATTTCAATCGCTGCATTGCATATGTATGAAAATGAAAACATCCACCATTAGCAAGATATTTCTCTGCGCACCTATGTCACCTTGATTTCCTATGATACCAAAAAGGTTCCCTCATTTCCAACCATGTCGGTTCCATTCCCATGTTGCCCGAATTCTCTCTTTTCCTCGCCGATTTCCTTGATGCTTGCAGAATCCGCCGGATCATCCTGTCCCTGGCCTGTCTTCAAGATTTGAAGCAACTGATCTGCTGTGAGATGATCATTTACCCCCTCCATCCGATGTGCATAGCGAAGTCTTCCCCGTTGAAAGATCCATTCACCACCTTGCTGGTCCCAACTTCCACCCTTCAGTCCCGCCCACCCCCGTTTCCATATTTGCTTGAGGCATTTGCCTAGAGCACTAGAAAATGACTCTGGTGTATACGGTGGCGGACTGGTAAACCCCTCCATGGTCCGTTTCATTCGTAGGGTCTCGTATATTTTCCCCGTGGGATCAGTGTAGATGGGAAATGCGTCGGACGTTTCTTCCATGTAGGGTCCTATCAGAGTATGGTCGCCGCACCCGATGATAATCACCTGGGCTGGTTTGGCGCTGGCTGGAATTGTATCAAGGAGGTTCTGAGTGATTTGGCGAGATAGTGTTTTGACATAACTCTGATCGTACAGGCAGAAGAAATGGCGCACTAGATGTGTCATGTCAGCCAGCGACTTTGGACTAAATTGATCGATCGCCCAAGTCTCATACCGAAAATCACAATCGTGGTTACCGAGTCCCCTTTTCCCGCTACAAGCTCGCCAAACCTGACTTGCTTGCCATTCTTTGATTGGATATTGAGCTCATAGGCTTCATGGAGTGTCTCGTCGCATAAGAAGCTGGGGCTGACGCCCGAAAGGATGCTGGTAGCCATGATGCGACCGAAGTGTGACTGACAAAATGATTTAATTTGGAGAAGGGTGAGGAGGTTCAATACTTTGGATCAAGTCCTCAGTCGCTGAAGTCGGGTTATCTTCGGCATCTATACTCTCGGGAAGAATATGTGGACATGAACAAGTCCAAATGCAGCTAGTGACATCATGACCTCTAGAAAATGAATTGTATTGGCGGACCCCGGTTAATTAGTGTCATGCGACTGCTAGAGTAGTCTATCCTCTCTGGTGTATATTAACAAGGTTCTGAAGTTTCTTGGGACAAGAATCTGTTTCTTCCTCGTGGTTATTTTTGCCGGGCAGAGGCTGGCGTTCAATTGGTGGGCGATATGCGCAACGTGGATGCACAAAAGGGACTGGACTAGATACCTTTCGTCCTCTTAGGCTCTCCGTCGTGCTTCAGGCACAAATATTGAACGTGTTAGTGAGTTCAGATGGAGAAAGACGGCTGTTTGGTCTCACTTTCCGCGTGCTAGAGCTCTCAGATAGGACCTTGCTATACAGTCAATTAGACGTGCCTATGTCTTCTAATAATCACTATTTGCCGCGCCCCCACATTATATTCGTCATTTCCGGGAGGCTAGAGCGTACTTCTAAAATACATCCTCCCCAGGTGACCTTGCTCGTAGAGACTATTCGCGCCAACATTACTGCGGTTCGGCTGCGTCTACTGACTCTGTCAAACTCTTCAGATTTCTTCGGCCTTTGGAATACTTCGGCCGATTGTGTGAGAGAATCTACTGATAGTGTTTCAAAACCGCTGGTATTAGGTGAGAACTATGGAATTGGTGGAGGGTGTTTCGTAGCTAAAGAATCTTCCGTCCTTTTGAAGGATGGCTTGGTCTGATGCGATGCCCGCTTAGGCATTTGTCGCTTCTCAGGACATAACAGAAGCATAAAATTGTGCATATACAATCGTCGTTGCTTGATGATCGCTGCCACTTTGCTTAAATGCTTTCGAGATGCATACAAGTTGCGGGTTTCCGAGTGTTGGTAACCTGGACTGGAGGGGCTATCTTTGAAAGACCTTTTCAGCTTCAAAAAATAACTACCGGCACAGTTGCACTTCCTCTTTTACGAAAAAGAGCCATACAGCGATTAACCAGCTCGTGGAAGGATCGTTGATGCCTAAAGACGATACGATATACTTGATCCACAACCAATAGGAGCAGATCCGAAGCTGATGATACGTTCCCCGCTTGCTACACAAACAAGCCACCAGTGCAACCTCATCTCATCTTCTTGAGTCTCTTCGGCAGTACAGCTTCTATTTAGAGCGACTCTGCGCCCTCGCCAGACTCGGTCTCACGGATACTGCCTCTTTCTGAGAAAGACCTACCCTCAATCTCTGCGAAATACCGAGTTAGACAGGAACAACGCCAGCTCGAAAGCTCCCGCAACAAGCCTCCCCCTGTCCAGCAATATGAAAGAGCCTCAACCCCCACCAGCAGACATCCCCGTCAACGCTGGTACCTCATCCACGACCAGTCAACGACCTCCTCGCTTCATCGTCATTGGTGCCGGCTCTCGAGGAAATGCCTACGCCCGCGCGGTGAAAACAACCACCCCCGGCATCCTCCATGCCGTGGCCGAGCCGCACGATTTCAAGCGGCGCGAGTTCGGACGAAAATATATTTGGGGCGCAGACGGATCTCCAAGTGAAGGACAAGAATTCACAGATTGGAGAGAATGGCTACGATGGGAAACCGAGCGACGCAAGAAGACCGTCGGCGATAGCTGCGCTGCTTCGCAGACTACAACTCCCCTCGGAGTCGACGGCGTATTCATCTGCACGCTAGACGAAACCCACGTCGAGATCATCCAAGCCATCGCGCCCCTACACCTCCACATTCTCTGCGAGAAACCCCTCGCCCTGTCTTTACACGATTGTCTAACCGTCTACCGCACCCTCCAACCCACCGCCAGCAACCCACCACCCACAATCTTCTCCATCGGCCACGTCCTCCGCTATAGCCCCCACAACACCCTCCTCCGCACCCTCCTCCTAAACGACCGCGTCATCGGCGACATCATCTCCCTCGAACATACCGAACCCGTCGGCTGGTGGCACTTCTCCCACAGCTACGTCCGCGGCAACTGGCGGCGCGCCACGCCCTCCGGCGACGGCTCGCTACTCACGAAATCCTGCCACGATGTCGATTTCATCCTCTGGCTGCTGTGCTCGCCAGCCTCGCTCGAGGACGCCCGCGCGCTGGGCCACAAGCCGCATTTCCCACGGTCGATTTCGTCGGCGGGCGCGTTGACGCAGTTTCGCGCGGCGAGGAAGCCGGTTGCTGCGGGGGATGCGACGAATTGTCTTTCTTGTCCGGTCGAGCGGGAGTGTATTTACAGTGCTGTGCGGATTTATAAAGATGCGCACCTGGCGAAGGGTCACCGCACGTGGCCGGTTAAAATTGTGTGTCCGGACATTGAGGACGTGTACAGGACAGCGGGCGCCGCCGCCGCCGAGGAACATCTACTCTCGACGTTGCGTGAGGATTATGACCGCCGCGTGCAGACTGATGCCGAAATCGCCGCTCGACCGTGGTACGGGCGGTGCGTGTACGAAGCAGACAACAACGTCTGCGACGACCAGGTCGTGACACTATCGTGGGACGACGAAGAGACCGAACCAAAGCGCCTCGCCAAAACAGCGACGCTGCACATGATTGCCCCGACGGAGAAACAGTGCGAGCGCCGGGGCCGTGTATACGGGACAACAGGTGAAATCGAATACGACAGCGACACGATTCGCATTTACGATTTCGCGACTCGCCAGACGAGGAGTATCGAAGTGCCGCGGCCGCCGCCGGAGAGGGCCGAGTCGCATGGTGGTGGGGATTATGGGCTTGCGGGACAGTTTGTTCGTGCGGTGGAGGCGGTTATGAATAAGGGCTTGGATGTTGAGACGGCGCAGGCGCGGTTTATCGGGTGTACACTGGAGGAAGCGGTGCAGAGTCATGCGGTGGTGTTTGCGGCGGAGGAGGCGAGGAGGGAGGAGCGGGTTGTTAAGTGGGAGGAGTGGTGGCAGAGGAAATTGGATGAGTCGGCTCCCGCTGCTGCTTAGGGGGTGATTTGGATGCTCTCACCAGGGTATGACTTATAAATTAATGACTTGATGATTGACGACGATATTCTGCTTCACGAGGCACCATCATGCCGTGGGAAGTGAGGCAGGCTACACAACGAAATGTTATGTTGACTTGATACCGTTTCCAGAACTCAAATTGACATTCTCTTTTATCAGCTGATGTCTTCAGCATCCTATCCATGTTTATCCGCAATGGAGGCGAGATAGGTATCCTTTTGACAGGAACCTAGCACTCGAAATATCCCAGGCTACATGCCAACGATACCCGTACACAATGAAAAGCATAATGAACGCCCTGAGATACTACGCTTGAAGACTTCAGGCATTGGAAGATCTTGTATGCACGGTAGAAATAAAATCGTATTCATATTACTCGGAAGACCTCACTCTATCCATACGCTCCACAACACTTCGTCCGTTTCTTCATTCATGATCATAGTTAACAGCTCATTCCAAGCTTAAACAATAGAAGACAAACTCGCGATCCCCATCCAGTGGATCACACGAGATATCCAAAGCACGAAGTCACCCGCTTAAGTCTTGACATCAGGCTCCTCACGGCCAACGTACTCCTTGAACTTGAGCAAGTTCAGCGCAGCAGCAACGTTGTCAGCCAGGTACTCCTGAGCACTGAGGCCAAACTTGGACGCGTCGCTCTCGTAGCGCTCAATGTACAGACGGATCGTAGCGCCGCTGCTGCCGGTACCGGACAGGCGGACGACAATGCGGCTGCCGTCGTCGAACTTGGCGTACAGACCCTGGTTCTTGGAGACGCTGCCGTCGAGGTCGGTGTAGGAGAAGTTGCCAGCATCGACAACCTTGCGGGAGCCGACAGAGGAGCCGATAAAGCAGTCGCTGGCGACCAGATCGGCCAGAGTACCGACAACCTTGTTGGCACCGTCGCTGTCGACGTTCTCGTAGTCATAACGAGTGAAGAAAGTGCGGCCGTAGGTCTTCCAGAACTCGTTCTGGATGGAAGCGATGCTGGGGGTCTCCTCGGGCTTCTGCTTGGCGACACCGGCGATAATGTTCAGCCAAGCTACAACGGCCCAAACACCGTCCTTCTCACGGATGTGGTTGCTGCCGGTACCGAAGCTCTCCTCACCGCAAATGGAGATCTTCTTGTTATCGAACAGGTTGCAGAAGAACTTCCAGCCGGTAGGTACCTCGTAGCTCTGCAGACCCTGGGCCTGAGCGACGCGGTCGACCGCACCGGAAGTGGGCATCGAGCGGGCAAGGCCGTACACGCCCTGCTTCTGGAACCAGGGGATCAGCTTAGCGTGGTGGGCAATGATGGCCAAGCTGTCACCGGGCGAAACAAAGGTCTTCGCGCCGTAGATCATGTTACGGTCACCATCACCGTCACTGGCGGCACCAAAGTGCACACCGTTCTTGTCAACAGCCTCGACAAGCTCGTGAGCGTACACGAGGTTGGGGTCGGGGTGACCGCCGCCAAAGTCCGGCTTGGGCACGCAGTTCATGGTGCTGCTGGCGGGCAACCCGAGCTCCTTGACGAAGATGTCCACACCGTAGGGACCGGTGACACCGTGCATACCGTCGAAGAGCACCTTGAAGTCTTTGTGGGTGCTGAGGAACTCCTTGATCAAGTCGAAGTCGAAGATCTCCTTCATCATGGTCACATAGTCGGCAGTAGAATGGACAACCTCAATCTCCAGAGGGCCGTAGGTCTTGGTACCAATAGTGGAGAGGTCGACATCAGGGATGTCGGCGTATTTGTAGGAGTTCAGGGACTTGGCGGTCTCGAAGATCTTGTTGGTCACGCCCTCGGGAGCGGGAGCGCCATTGGCCAGGTTGTACTTGATGCCAAAGTCGTTGTCGGGACCTAGGCAATAATTACAGGGTTAGTGATCGGCGAACATGCGTCAATCGAACAGCTACCGAGCCTAGCTCGCTACTTACCACCGGGGTTGTGACTGGCAGTCAGCAGAATACCACCCGTCGCCTTGCGCACCCGAATCAGGTTGCTAGCGGCAGGGGTACTCATGATGCCGTTTTGGCCGACCAGCAGCTTCTTGACGCCATAGGCGGCGGAGATCTTGGCAATCTTGTTGATCACTACATCGTTGTAGAAACGACCATCACCACCAATGACGAGGAAAGAGTCCTGGACACCCTCGGGAATGGACAGAAGAATACTGGTGATGAAGGATTCGGAGTAGTTGGGCTGCTGGAAGACCTTGACCTTCTTGCGGAGACCAGAACTGAACGGAGCGGGGGGTTCAATTAGTGATCTGAAGCAGGGAACGGGATCCAAGGGCGGGGGACGGTGAGGGGACGGTGAGAAGCAACTTACGTGCCCGGCTTCTGGTCAGCAAAGGGCTGAATGGAGACGGTTTGGACCGACATGATGACACTTTTGGGGAGGAGAGGTGAGGAGGGAGTAGAGGAGGAGGAAAGAGAAGTTCACCGACAGAAGGAGAGGAGGGGCTGGCGTCATGTGTTGATCATCCCACTTGTGGCACTAACCAACCAACTTGGAGCCTTGGACAGCTCCAGTCCTCACAACTTGCACTTGAGTGTTTTGTAGTGGCGCTCCTAGTTGGACTAGTTCAACTCTCGACTCCGACCAACTGAGACAGCTCAATTGCGCATGGGCCTGGGCCTTGACAAGGATTTTCCGCCCATTCAAGCTACACGAAGCTGTCGGTTCCTCACAGATCAGTCCTGTACAGTGTACACACAAGCTGGGTTATCGCGATAATCCCTCAGTACTACCTCAAATCAACAAAAAGGAAATCGTGACTTGCCCTTGGCCATAATTGAATATGCCAATGGCAATGCCAATAATGTCTCACGAAGCTCCCACGAGTCCACGACTCGAGAACCCCAAAAAAAAGGAAACCAAAATAAATCGCCCCACGGAGCAGAGAGCTCCCCAACAGAACTCAATTGGTATCAAACATAACGAATCAATCATCCATCATCATCTACCAGGAAGGACACAAACCCACCTTCCATACATAGGAATATGCACTCCGTACTCCGTTTCTAATTACATAGAACACACTATTATTATTTCGTACCTACACTCCTCCCAAACAAAACCTCCCGATAAAACCTCATCTCCTCAATACTCTCCAAAATATCCTCCCTGGCCAAATGCACCTCCTTCTTCCCCGGCACCCGCGCCAATACCTCCTCATTCCCCCACCGCCGAACCGCCTCCTTAAGACTACTCACATCCAGGATCCGATAATGCAAAATCTCTAGGACCTTCGCGTACGGATCCCGGGCCAAAAACGCCTTATCAGCGTGCACGCTGTTGCCAGCTAACAGCGCCGTGCGCGGCGCAGCGACGTGGCGCTGGATATACGCCAGCAGGGAGTCGGCGGCGTCGGCGGCGGTGGTGGTTGAGGCGCGCACGGCGGCGGTTAGGCCCGTGCGGGCGTGGGTGTCGATGCACCAGGGTGACATGGTGGCGAGGGCGGTGTCGGGGTGGTGGATTACTGTCTCGAAGCCGTGGGGTTCGAGGAGGTTGAGGTGGGCGTCGGTGATGAAGCAGCAGATTTGGAGGATTGTGTCGTGGTTTGGGTCGAGGCCTGTCATCTGGGAGGTGTGAGGTGGCGGGGGGGAAGGGATTGAGAGGGAAGAGAACTCACCTCGCAGTCGATCCAGACGAGGGGATCGTTGGAGCGGGCGAGGGGCATTGTGGAATTGGTGCGGAGGGATATGGAGGGCTAGTGTAGTTTGTTAAAGATGCTTTTGGTGGAAGTCGCCGGACAAGCTTGTTTCCATGCGGAGAGAAAAGTCTCGCGGCAGCAAGGTTGGATGTGGATGGGCGGGATGTACCTGGTGGAGAAGACAACCGCGCTGGCCCAGCGGGAGTCGCGCCGAACGGAGAAATGGATGGAGTGGTCGGAGAAATCGTAGCGACATCATTAACATGAAGCAACATTGATGGGAGAAGGGGCTGAACTAAACGTAGGTGGTCATAAGGTGAGTTCAACGATCCCCGCCTCTTGCGGAATCACCACCATCAAGTAGCATTCCAGATGAGCAGTACACTACAACAGCCACAGCCTGGCCAGGTAGGCCCTACAGAAAGCACTCGATATCTACTTAGAGTCTTACACACGATCGCAATACAATTCATAAACATGTCGCCTCGAGGCGACCCAAGCCAATGTATTTTCCTTCCCAAGGATGCTTTCTGTAGTGTAGAGAGGGGGCATAACGGGCGTCACAGTTGATAAGGAGAGATCCGACGGGGAGAATAAAACGAAAAAAAGGAAACATCGAGGGTTCTGAACCGGGACCAGATCGCTTCCAGAACAAAGACAGAGACGAAAGGCAATGCTAATGCTGCATGGACGACAGCGCTCGGCAGAGAAACCAACCCTCTCCAATTCACATGGTGCGAAGAAAACTGCGGTGCCTATCAAACCAAAAGCTTCATCCCGGCGGTGTTCGAAAGGTGTCCACGAGACATCCCACTTCGATTTCACAGCTCCTCATCTTCATTCGGCAAGGCAACCGCTGGTGGCTGCGAGGTGATGTTGTCGCCGAATGCGCCCGCGGTGGCCGTCTTGTTATCGCTGCTATCGCCCAAGACTTCACCGATACGACCCGAGGACTCGGCGATCCGACGGCGTAGAGCATTCTCGTCGGCACCAGAAACACTAGCACGTTGTTTCTTCAAGGGGCTGCCAAGGAAAGCATCCGTGACATCCCCGGTGGATTGAGCGGGCTCTGCTGGTTTTACCGGGGTGGCCTTGGGCGGCGTAATGGACCGTCCGATGCTGGCAGGAGGCGAAGTGCCCGACACAGGGGTGTCGGTGGAAGTAGCACCGCTGCTCGAGAGGGGCTCGGCGGAGTGTTGACGCTTGAGCTGTGGAATTATCAGCACCCTTCATTTACGACATCTTCCACGACAGCCCTATGGTTCCAGAGACTTACGCGAATCCTTTCAACACCCTCAGCAAGCTCGCCCTGGCGCTTGATATCGTCAGGCGAGAGGAACCGTTCGTCATCCTTGGCCTCCTCATCATCCGCCTTGCCGAGGATCGGGTTGTCGGTATCGTCGTCGTCACTGTCCATCTCGTCATCGCCCTTCTTGCCCTTCGGGCCAGAGTCATGATCCCGGAAATTGAGGAATCCAACAGTGCCTTCAGGCTTGAGAGGACCAAGGTTGGCAAAGTCCGCTTGTAATGATTTCCGTTTGGCCGCGGGGGTATCTTGCACCTTGGGGTCTTTCAAAATACCCATCTTCTGCAGTTGCCCTAGAATTCGCATCAAAGTTAGCGGTGCCGGTCTCTCAAACACTCGAAGCTATCTCATGAAATCTTACGCTCGCCTCGGTACATGAAGGTGAAAATGGCGTAGGGCTTATCTGTAGGATCAATGCCAGTAACCGTTTGGGTGCTGATGGACTTGGGATCCAGCGTCTTGGGCTTCGCAAAACTAGTCGTATGGTCGATATCGGCATCTCCATTGCTGCCACCATTACCCTGCCCACCTTCCTCGTCGTCGTCGTGGGCATCAAACTGCGGAGAATACTCCCCCCGCTTGATCTCGCCAGAAGCCAGCACGCGGAACAAAGCAACCTTGATCTGACCGGCGCTCTCAGGAATAGGGTCATCATCATCGGAATCAGAAGAGAAGTCGTCGTCAGAAACACCTTCTAATGGTGCCTTCTCGTCATTGCCATAGCGCATGATATCCTTGGGCCTGGAGCTGCTCGCTTCCGCCTCCATGCCATTCGCGTCGTCCACCTGGCGCTTGGCACGGCGCTTCTCCATCTTTTGCCGCCGTCGTTCAATCTTGGCTGCGGCGTCCTTGCCCTCCAAATCCAGTCCGTTTAGCCAGCGCTCCAGACCGACTTCGCGGAACAAGAACTCGCGCTCTGCGATACCGCCGCCCTCGGATGCCGGCACGCTCACCCAGCGCGAGTTCACCCACGTCTCTTCCCCTCTCCGCAGTAGTGTAGCCACCTCCTCCTTTTGTCTGCCATCGAAATAGATGTAGGCCGCCACAGTCTCGTTCGGGGAATTCGTCAAGGCCTGGTAAGGCGCAACAGATCCGGAGTATTGACCGCGCTCGCCGGTCTGGCCCGGCAAGCCTCCGACGACCTTGGGTTTAGGGGAGGGGCAATCGGGGGTCGGTTTGGGAGTCGAGTAGGGGACATCCTGGCCGGGATTCAGGAGGGTGATGGAGATTGCAAAGGTGGATTGTTCGGGTTTCCCCGCGGCCGGGGAATCAGGGACTTTCGGAGGGGGAACCGGAATGAAGCAAGCTATTCGCGACGCTCGCGACTGTCGCTGGATCGAGTATTCGGGGATCGGGCCGTCCGGCGTGTGAATGCTCACGGCCAAGCCTTTGAAGCACGGCATGGCGGTGGCCTTGACGAAAAGATCGGGCGGTGGAGAGGGTGTTTTGATATTAACAAGCACGGGAAGCAAGGAAAAGGGAAAAGGAGGGGGATCGCCCCACGCTCTCTCGACGTATGTGATTCTTCCCGGCAAAGGAGGAGAAGCAAAATTGGAGTTCTGACAGGCGAGGGGGCACAGGTACACAGTTCTTTGTCCCTATATTTTTTTTTCTTCTTTTTCTTCCGAAGCCTTTTCCAAGCAGTGCGAACTAGGTACGGAGTACAGGAGGAGAGGCGGTCAAAGTGGCGTGAGTTTAGGCTGGTTTGGAGCAACCCAGCAACCAAACTGGGTCGGGAACCCCACTGTTATTGTTGCAGGGATGGAGATACGGAGGCTGGTGAAGCTGTTCGGGGGCGCACAGGAGGGATGTGGGGAAGTAAAACCAGTAGCCCGAGGGAGACCGTCTTCTTAATCTCGGCAGGAATCTGGGATCTTGCACCGAAGTCAGGCGTGCCCGCACACATTCGTGGCGATCAGGGCCGGCGATGGTGGTTGCTGGTTACTGTCTCTGGGCAGGTGAGGAGGGGCGGAAATCTGTCCTGGGGGACCAGCCAAAACATCGTTGGTCCTGCCCAGCAGCCCGCCTTTTTGTTGCTCAGTCCAACTGCCACGTGATGTACTTTAATTAGGAGTCAGCCCTAGCTCCAGGATACAGGACCTTGCGACAACGAACATCTGACTTTTTACGCCACTCAAGATACCGGATGAATTTATCTTCTGATATCCTCACCCCCTCTGGAGCTCGAGGCTTGACCTCGTCATCCCCCCGCCGGATTGTACCCACATCACCTGACCCCCGACCATGGATCAGCCGCAAGTCCCCCACCGTCCAACTCTGAGCAGGTGCGAAACAGAAACAGGAGGGAGAACGGGTACAAAAAACTAGTCAAGAGGGTTGAGATGTTGCTCTAATCATGGGATTTGACATAAAATTGACATAGGAGGCGGTTCCTACCCTATCATGATTCTAAAGGAGCTACAGAGTCCCAGAGCGATGGTTTCTAGATGAGCATACAAAAAGCAGAATTTCAGAGACCTTTTCCTTGGAATTTCTCATGACTTTATCCGCGATCGAAGATATTGTACCCTCCACCAGATCAGCTCCAGCATGATCAAGTCATAACCCAGGTCCTCATTACCATGAGATCATTCCAAGCCCGAAAACTCCGAGGGCAACCAAAAAGCCACATCTCACAAAGCGCTAAGCCAATTGCTTCTCACTCTTGCCTCCAGTGTTGGTAGCAATGTGGTCGAACTTGTAGAGTGGCTCAAGCTTCACATTTTGGCGGAAAACATAGCGCTTGAACCAGTATGGAAGCGCCTTGGTGACTTGGTAGCGCATGTGCACGCGCGTAGGCACCGCGAAAATGTAGTCGAGTTCTTCCAGTGTCCGCTGCTTGGTCTCGGGGACCCAAAGGAAGATCATGACAAGGGCAGTCACGTTAAGGCCACTACACCGCTATCAGTATTTGGATAAAAGAAAGAAACTGACAATGCTTGAACTTACGCGTAAAAGCAGAATGCGCCGGTTGGGGTCATGGCATAGAGCATTCGGGGGAAGGTAATCGAGAGCACGGCGGCCCAGCCGAGGCAGGTTGCGACAGCCCAGGACATACCGACCTCTGCGGAGATTATTAGATTCTGTTGTGACCAAGGATAATGAATATACATACCACGATGAGACAGAGGGAACACTTCCGCAGAGTAAGTGAAGGGGACGGGACCTTCTCCGGGAGAGTAGAACGCCGCAAAGAGGAAGATGAAAAGGGCGATTGAGCCCAGATGAGCTCCACCATTGCCTGGCACGTAGAAGCAGAATGCGGCCGCAAGGAGAGTCCAGGCCATCTGAGGGAAGGTGAACAGCAGAAGGGCTCGTCGTCCGTATGTATCAATGGTCCAGACGGCCTAGAAAAAGGTTAGACGAGCTGGCAGAAGAGAAGTGATAAGGGGCAGGGAAACGTACCGGGAATGCGAACAGGAAATTAACCAAACCAAAGCCCCATGAAGCAAAGAGTGCCTCGGTGTCAGTGGCACCTGCTTGAGAGAACACAGTCGAGGAGTAGAAGGCAATAATATTAACTGGGAGGTTGTTAGCTGGGAACCTCAGCTGATCGAAATGGTTAGACCATTAACTTACTGCCACACATCTGCTGCGCAATCATCACCGTGAACGAGGCCAGAGTAGCTCGGCGCACGCGAGGAATAGTGAAAAGCTCAACGAAGCGAGTAACATAGTTGCTCTCACCAATAATGCCCTGCTCAATCTGGATCTGCGCATGGATATAGTACAGATCCCGAGCAGCCTGGAGCGAGGTGTTGCGAAGACGACAAAGCGACTGGTAGGCCTTACCCATCTCACCACGACGAATATACCAGCGGGGAGACTCGGGGCAGAAGAAGACACCGCACACCAGAGGAACGGCCGGGATAAACGCCGATCCCAACTGCAGCCGCCACGACAGTCGTCCCGTATCCTTGACAGCCAGATTAGCACAGAACCCAAGGAAGATACCAAACGCGGTCCACAACTGCCAGGTCATCACTAGCGAGCCGCGAATAACAGCGGGCGAATTCTCGGCGCAGAAGATGGGGATAGTGGATGCCTTCAGGCCCATGCCAAGTCCAAGCAGTAGACGGGTAACGAAGAGCTGGGGCCAGTTCTGGGTGACCGCAGACCCGATGGGAGAGAGAACACAGAAGATGGCGGAGATGAAGATGACAGCACGACGACCCCAGAGACGGTTCAAAGGGTCCGAGAGCCAGCAGCCCAGGGCGGCACTGGCGATGTATGGGGCGGCGTTGACGACGCCGACGATCCACTGATTGCGCTGGTTTCCGTCCACGGGGATTCCAAAGGCATCGGGGAAGGAGAGATTGGCACCATTGGAGCCAGTTTGATCCCAGCCTCTGATTGAAGTTAGTATTATATTTCAAGAAACTTGAGGTCGTGGGACGGGGATTCACGTACTGCACAGCAGCACCAATCGAGCAGAGGATGATGGTGAAGTAAAGAGCCTTAGGCTGGCGCCACTTGTGGTTGACCTCGTCACGCAGCGCCGCAATCTCCGTCTGGGTCAGATCGGGAACAGTCTCAAAATCCTCAGGATCGCGTGCGACGAGCGCACCCTTCTTCAGCTCGGGAAGGATGTCGGTGACGTTGTACTCGTTGGCGAACTGTTCCACATCACGGAGGACCTGTGATTTGCTCAGGTCGGCCAGGGGGTTCTTGATTCTATTTTGAAGTCAGAAGCTGGTAATATGCCAAATGGAGTTGTGGTGGTCCAAATGCATTGTTTTGGAATATCATGCACTTGGTAGGGGGTTGGAACGTACTTGGCCGAGATGTTGTTCTGCAGGTTGACTTGTTCAAGGTGGCCCTTCTCGGCACTGTCATCGTCGAAGGAGCTGTTTGGAATTAGTCCTGCATTGACGAGGGGTTTCCAGCGTGAAACAAACCGATAGTCGGAAACAGCTGCAAGTTTCTCGGCCTCCATTGGCGCAACCAGCTCCGAGTCGGCCGGGGTGACCATGTCGTTTTTGTCCTTGTCCATGTTGGAAAGATGGAAACTTGAAGGTATGTGGATAGGAATATCAGTCGACCAAAGATGGTAAGAAGAAGAAAGTAAATATCGAAGGAGGAAAAATATCTTGTGAGATATGAGGGAGGGGGGGAAGGGTGGGAAGAAAAGAGAAATGAAGTCAAGATAGTCCAGCCAGCCGGGGTGCCTCGTGTCTGGGGCAGGATAGCAACCTTTCGTGAGAGCTAAAAGAGGAGGGGACAATCGCGGCCTTTTATGCTTCCATGCAAGACCAAATGCCTTTTTTATTTCCCACCGGCCCGTTTGACGAGGACGGCCCTCATTGGGCGTGTTGAGACTCAGGGCGATGACATCCCATCTACCGGCTAAACCCAGAGCAGTGTTAGCTCTATGCCCGCATTGCCCGGGGCTTGATGGACCACAGAAGCGAATTGAACTTCCCAAAACAGCTCCAATTATCTGGGGGTCTGGGGCGCGGGGATTGGAGCCTGAGAGGATGATTGTGGATCATGGGGAAGTTTACATTTGAATCCTACGACCTTCGGGCACTTCACCATTTGGCCCTGGGGAATTCGTGCTGGGACGGTAACCTTGTCTCTATAATCAATTTTGGTGATCTGATCCTGAACCTAGATGATGAGTCTAATTAACGTGTTTCTAGGGATAAATCTACTTCACTACAGTGTGTATCTGATTGCCCCGCGCCGGGCGAGGGTTGTGATCCCAGTTGAGACCAACTGGCGCAACCCACGAGTCCAACGCGAGTCCGACCTTTGTGGAGTCCCTTGGAGAACACTGGACCGGGATCCCGGTTCAACAATTTCGGAGACTGGCAAGTGGATCGTTGTCCGATGGGGTTGGTTACTTTGGGGCAATTGGAGAAACTCGCGGGCTCTCAGCTCTCGAGTCTCCATGCCCTGGGGCGATCGAACAGCCCCTGTTGGAAGAATCTCGAGTCCCCACTCTATTGACTTCCGTAACCCCAAGAAAGGCCACATGTTGCCCTTGCTTCGTAAAGCAGATGATCAGTGCGCCCATGTGGTTTCTGGTTGCGGAAATAATGGGAAGGTAGGAAGGGAGAGATGGTCAACGCCGGAAATGGGATCATGACGGGATGGCCGAAGCCCAGCATGATGATGGACCGTCTTGAAGTAGAGCTGTGACTAACGATAAACGTGCGTCCCACATTTTGGAGGCTGGCATCAAAGTATTATTATTTTTTTTCTTGTGATCTGGACCGATCATCCTGTGCAGCCCAGTTTCGGTGCGGTTGACTGGGCTGCGGGAGCGTACACGCCACCGAGACTGCTGATTTGCCCATCGAAGCAGGACGCGGCAATTTCACCAAAGCCAACTTCCTGGATCAAAGGCAGAGGCGTACACTACGGCTGAATCGGGTTTAACCAGGTCAATCCTTGCCCCGCCACCTGATTTCTAGCTTTCTGGCCCTGGGCTTGGTACGTTAATCCTGGCTTGGCCGCTTGGGCCCTGGCGGTGATCGACGTGACGGAAATGGCGCGGAGAGGAGCGTCATACGGGCCGAAAGTCGAGAAGTCGAGATCGCATCCGGCGACGACTTTGAGGGGCCACCTGCCATGTGGTTGCAACGAGGAGGAGGAGATCTCGCTGGTGTGGAGCGCGGGGGAATACTCTGGGGATTGGAATTTTCCCCAACTTCCTACATCAATTGGAACCTGGAAACTCAAAGACGAAAAATCCTGTAAGTTAATACTGCTGGAGACCGGAAACGAGAACCGAGCAACGAGCTGCGACCAACAACGACGAGCAACTGGAGTCCGCTGCATCAGCGATTCAGCGGACATTCTTCAACTACAGTACGCATCCTCGCATCCTCGCATTTGACTCGCCGCTCGGCTAAAGTGCGCCCATCGTTCGGCGCTACTTGGCTCCACAACCCGTCGTTTGTACGGCATCGTCCATTTTGCCTTCGGGCCTGGGTTTCCTTCCTGGAAGGGACCACTTCAATTCAGGCCGAGACTTCGCCGTATGCCGTGCTAGACAAGACTTGCCGGTGGGAAACATGAAGCCTCGTTCAAGCCGACACGACTCGGCCTTCCCGGGCATACTTTTGGCCTGAGCGACCGAAGACAGAACATTGCGGGATGGAGTCTATGGACAAACGGCAACTTGACCCCTGCACAACCTCGCGCTCGGGTCCAGCGTGGCGCCATATTGCAGCAAATTGCAATCAAATACCTCAAGGTTTAGAATCAAAAACAGTTTCTCCCTGGCGTGCGCCACATCTGGGCCGCCCGTTCGCGGTCCATCAAGAATACAACATCACAGCTTACAGCATGATCGAGGTTCGAACGGATTTCCCTCATTGCCCGCTTGATCATGATCATCCCCCGCCTGCACGGCCGGGGGATTGCAACGTTAACTCGTGGCTTCGCGCCATGTGGGGATCGACGAGTTACACATTTGCCCAATGCGTCAAACTCTAAGGAGCGCTGGATCATCAGTATCTACTATCTACTATCTAGCCAGAGAGCCCCATCATCGATGCGAGTGATGACGCCGGTGATTCGAAAATAAGATATTAAACACCTAGGATTTCAATTGTCATTTGGCGTACGAGAATCATTGACTGTGCATCATTCGGCCGACATTGATCCTGTTCGTAGGGTACAATCCCGAGAACAGCGGCTGGATGACTTAGTTACACCACCTTATTCCTCAAGATTTTCCTGTCATGTGGCCACTTGCTCTTGTGGTAGGGATTGTAAGACGCCTTAATATCCCCCAAATTTGCTCACTGCAGAGCAGGGCAAAGCTCTGTAAAGGTGCGATCATGCAAAAGCCCCCGGGGTGATGCCCAATCAATCCTCGGGGCTCATGCAGCGAACACTTCTAGAAAATGGTCACTCGTGCAATAGAACACTGACTTGCCCGGCGGGATTTGAGAAATCTGCAATTATATCTAGTCACAGGATCCTAGTCCAGTCACGACTCACTAGGACAGTAGGATTGGGCATATGTATATCAAAAAGACAGGGATTCATGCGAGGCTGCAACTTTGTAAGCGCCTTCAACATTCCAGGCAAACTCTCTTTTTTGCCCGACTGCAAGGGCGTCGAGAAATCAGATCGTTCAATGATACAGTAGGACTGCAGGAGGTGCCGCATAATAATCCAGAGTTCTTTTGCAGTTGCGGATTCTGTTTGAGATCACATTGAAAATGGTTGTAGGCTTTGCCAATTCCTTTGTTGAATTCAGCCTGCGTCTTTTCTCAGCCTGTTGGGTAAAGAATAGTAAAAACAAGAAGCCTCCGACTTCATTGTGCCCACTTACTGAGGAATTTTTGCCCAAAGGGGGCCTACCAGCTTTCGAGCGTGTAGTGGTTCTTGGGATATCTTGGTATGCTCTTTCACAGGGGTCCTGATCGGTGAAGCTCAAGGCAGCGTCGGTCTTGGAGTAATGCCAGTCCCAGTAACTTAGGGGCTAGGAGTGGGTCCACAGCATGACTCAGTACCCACGCAGAGTTTTCCACTCATTAGACACAATTTTGCCCAGAAACTCAATAACAAGCAAGCTGGCGCATAGGAAGC
Source organism: Penicillium simplicissimum (assembly GCA_024706585.1). Taxonomy (NCBI): domain Eukaryota; kingdom Fungi; phylum Ascomycota; class Eurotiomycetes; order Eurotiales; family Aspergillaceae; genus Penicillium; species Penicillium simplicissimum. Next base: position 5,310,411 of record JAMZTW010000118.1, read on the forward strand.
GCGTCGGGCTCATAACCCGAAGGTACCTGGATCGAAACCAGGGTTTGCTAATCTTTTTCCATTCTTTTTTTTTTCCAACCCACCACATAATTACCACCCGACTGATCTATTGCCTCCTACTGACGCATTGCTGCAGGCTTTGGGAGGAAAGGATTGTCAGGTCCCGGTCGCAAAATTGTCTTTTCTTCCACAGAGAATTGTTCCTACCACGGCATTAGGATGATAGCGCTACCATAGCTATGGTCAAAAATGGAAGAGATCAGGAACGCGGTGCTATCCATCGCTCATCCTTAGCATGTTGCCTTAACACAGAATAATTGGTTACGGTTCATCTACTGAAATTCAGTGCCGTTGTGGTGGAAATGGAATGCTTGGATTTCGACAATATATATATTTCCGTAGGTCGGCACATGGGGGACAGGACCCGACCGGCGTTGAACCCGTCAAAATTGCCTGTGACTGGAGGTTGAACTTCCATATGACCAAAATACTATGCGCAGACCTTCCAAATCAAGTGAAACTAGAAGACAAAAGCCTCCAAACACCACTCAAACGAGTAAGGAACCGGAAGTGGAAACATCGCCGATGGAATCGTTTTCCTGATCTTCAATTTCAAACTCGTGAACAACCCGAGGTTGCCAACCTTAGTACCCCAGCGCTAAACAAGCATTACCCGAGATGGGCACGAACGAAATGCTTGGTCAGACATCCATTCCAGGAAATTAGGCAAGTCTCGTAGATCGACAACCTATAAATAACCCTTGGAAATCCACTGGAGGTACCTCGAGGGAATCGCGGGGTTCGGTCTCGCAATCAAGAAGCTAAATCACGCCATTTGCTCAGGGCACCGCGATATTTTCAATCTATAGAACAGTAGTTGAGAGTCCGGGCTGGAATAGACGCTGACAAATGGATAATAATCCATGACAAGCGGGGATGGTACTAAGGATGCAGGAGCCCAGGACTCTGGACTGTCACTACGGGAGAAGAAGCTGACAAATGGAGGATAATAGCCTGGTGACCCCAGCGGGTATCTCGGGCTCGTATACAGCTTGACAACTTGCACCCTGAATGACAGTAATCGCTATCTGATACCGATTGAACTGCTCAAATATCCGCGGATGCTCACTCGCAAGATCAATTCCTGCTCACTCAAAGCCGTTTCACGTTTCTCCAGCCTCTCCTCAACGATCCGTTCCTACTCCACCATGTCCTCCAACCTCACCCTCTACTCCTGGGCCACGCCCAACGGCATCAAGGCCACCATTACCCTGGAGGAGCTGGGTGTGCCGTACAACCTCGAGAAAGTCGACATTACCACCAACGTTCAGAAAGAAGAGTATGGAATCTACCATTTGTTCCTTGAGGATCGCTCTACTAAACAACACTCCCAAACAGGTGGTTCTTGAAGATCAATCCCAATGGCCGCATTCCAGCCCTCACCGATGGCTCCCAGCGCGTTTTCGAGAGCGGATCGATCATGCTCTACCTTGCCGACAAGTACGATACCGATCGCAAGATTAGTTACGCACCCGGCACCCCCGAATACATCGAGCAAGTGTCCTGGTTGATGTTCCAGATGGGTGGCCTTGGTCCCATGCAGGGTGTGTTATGAGACATAAACATTAACCTACGATGCCTAACTTTGCATGCAGGCCAAGCGAATTACTTCCGGGTCTTCGCTGGTGTCCGCTCCGACTTTGCCATCCAGCGATTCATCGAGGAGACGAAGCGTCTATATTCGGTCCTGGAGTCCCGTTTGAAGGAAAGTGCCTATCTGGCTGGTGAGAAATACACCATCGCCGACATTGCCAGCTACTCGTGGGTCCGGTTTGGGCCCCCTGCCCTGGAGCTTGATCTCTCCGAGTTTCCCGCTGTGAAGAAGTGGGCCGATGAGATCGGGAAGAGAGCTGCCGTTCAGAAGGGGGCTAATCTGCCCGATACTGGCCGCACGGACGCGGATCGCGAGGCCTTCTACAAGATGATGCGTGCTAGGATTGATGGCTTGACCAGCACTGATAAACATTGAATGATCATGGTATGAAGCGGGCTCATAGATAGGAATATTCATTGATGGTACAAACCGAGGAGAAGACTCCATACACCATGGTACTTTTTCACCTAAAAACAGAGCAAGACGGGTATCACAAGTAGCAAAGCATGAGAAAGAAAAGCAAAGCACTCCCGCCAGGCGTACACTCATCTGGGGACACAATCATTTCGTCGAACGGGGAGCACCCGGCCCACAGACTGCTTGTTGAATCGCCCGGCCACTTTCAGAAAATCCATAATTCGTTGAACCTTGTACAAGGTCTCAATATCCGATTTGTTCCATTCGAACAGCGCTGCCATCACATACAGCCATGGCCGTCTGAACTCCGTACCTTGATCTGGTCGACGAGGAACCAACTCACACCGATCACCGCACATGATGCGGAACGATGGATACCAGAGCCAATCGGTGACATTTCTCCCCGTAGTTTCCCACCAGTCGCCCAGCTCCCATAAGACGCACGTGGAATTGCCAGGTACGGGTAGCTCGAACATGTCCACGATTTGATCGGCTAGAAGACACATCTCCCATCTGTATCGGATAGTGGAGGTCACTTCTGAGGTTTTTGATGATTCTTCCTCGGCAGCGTCTGCCTCGTAGAGTGTTTGGAGCATCCTTCCTAATGCTGCTGTGGGATGGTAGTCCCAGTCACCGGGGCAGGTGTAGTTATAGAACAGCCAGGCTAGTTCCTTGACTGGGCCTTCGCGGAGATAAAATGTCATTTGCTCTTTTAATTCGGCTTCACTGAGCGGGATAGGGGGCTGCGTGGTCTTCCTCGGGGTACGGAGGCGTCGGTCCAGACGAGGGTTCGACATTGCGTCGGTTCTCGATTGTCAAGGTGAGCTTTTGGCACAGGACAAGGTATCGTACTCGACGTCGAGAACATAATCCCTCAAGAACGGAGAAAGTCTACGAGTTTCCAACAATGATTCACTACCTGACCCCATTTTGCCTAGTTGTATAGATATTTCCAAATATGGAAGATGCCGCATCCAAATTGAGACCAGCCAGAATAATGTACATAGAATTAAGGTTGGTTGCACAACCCCCCGTGGTGCATGGAAGCTTTGGCGGGGTTTTGTTTTCTTCCTGATGAAACCTGTCCCCAATTATGAAATAATTTGATATCAGCGCTAACATGGAATCCTCCCAAACCTAGATCGAATGCTACGAACCATCACTAGCAGCATGCCACGATAGCGTCCCATACGATGAGACGTTGCATCCGCCAAGTGGATCCCAGTAACGCGGAGTCTCCGCCACTATTTATCGCCCTGACATTCCCCCGCGCCGACCGTCTATCCTCCATCTATCGATCAGCACAATGGCATCGACGGAACTCCAGAGGCAAGTTGGCCAGGTAAGAACGTGCATGACTACAAGCCTATCCGCCCGACGTGGCTAACGACGAATACAGCTCTTTGCGGTCGGCTTTCACGGCTATACGCCGAGCCCGGAGATCAAGACCTTGATTCATGACTATCACATTGGCGGCATCGTTCTCTTTGCACGCAATATCCAAAGTGCTTCCCAGCTACAGGTGAGAACTCAATAGACCAACACCAAAGATCCCATGCTGATGGGGTCAATTGCCAGGCTTTGACGCTCAATCTGCAAAATGAAGCTCGAGCCGCGGGGCATGCTCGGCCTCTATTCATCGGGGTAGACCAGGAGAATGGCCTGGTCACCAGAATCTCACCTCCACTCGCTTCTCAGGTTCCCGGACCGATGGCGCTCGGATCTACACATGATCCCGAATTAGCCTATGAAGCCGGCAAAGCCACCGGCGAGATCTTGAACTTCTTCGGAATCAACATGAACTACGCCCCAGTCTGCGACATCAACTCTGAGCCGTTAAATCCTGTCATCGGCGTCCGCAGCCCCGGTGATGATCCAGAGTTTGTTGGGCGATTCGCCAGTGCTACGGCACGAGGACTGCGCGAACAGAAAATCGTTCCGAGTGTCAAGCATTTCCCCGGACATGGGGATACAGCTGTCGACTCGCACTATGGCTTGCCTGTCATCCCGAAGACTAGGGACCAGCTCGAGCGGTGTGAGTTGATTCCGTTCCGTCGGGCTGTGGCGGAGCAGATTGAAACTGTCATGACGGCCCATATCTCCCTGCCGAGCATTGATGACAAGTACCCTGCTACGCTGTCACCCAAGGCCCTGGGGATCCTGCGGAATGATATGGGATATGATGGGATGGTCATCACGGACTGTCTAGAGATGGATGGTGTTCGCTCCACCTTTGGTACGGAGGAGGGCTCCGTGCTCGCGATGCAAGCTGGTAGTGACAGTATCATGATATGTCATACATTCGACGTGCAAGTCGACTCTATCAAGAAAGTCTGCGATGCAATCGAGTCTGGTGCAATTCAAGCGTCTCGCCTAGCGGATGCATGTCGCCGCGTGGCTCATGTCAAGGATAAGTTCCTAAACTGGGATGATGCTCTGCGTCAACCGAATCTCGAAGGTCTTGAAGGCCTGAAGAAGAGAATCTCGAAAACCTGTGAAGAGGCGTATGATAAATCAGTCACCCTTGTCCGTGACAGCGCGGCTATTCTCCCCCTTGCTAAAACCGGCAGCATCGTCCTCCTCTTCCCAGGCAACAAAACCCCTGCGGGTGGCGCGGTCGATGGGGAGGGCATCGGCCGGCAGGGATCATACAAGGCCACAGTCTATCTGGACGCCCTTCGACGCCACAATCCATCAATCACAGAGATCAAATACGGAGAGGCTGGTCTCAGCGAGGACCAATGGAGTATCGTGAAGGCAGCTGATGCCGTGATTTTCGTCTCTGTCAACGCGCGAGAGTCTCCGTATCAAGAATCGTTAGGCAGGTTACTGCCCAAGAATACTCGCTCGCTCGTCGCCATTGCTGCCTGCAACCCTTATGACTTTTTGGCGGTTCCAGATGAGGTCCAAACATACATTGCTACTTACGAGCCGACCGTTGAGGCCTTTTCGGTGGCTGCCGACATCATCTTCGGTGTAAAGACCGCCAAGGGGTCTCTGCCAGTCGGTCTGCGCGATCCGAAAAAATCTGATATGCAGGTGGCGCGCTTTGACGCGGCGAGAGATCTTGCCTGCGTGATCTCTGTTTGGCTGGCGGCCTTGCCAACGTACATCTTGCCGGAGGATAATCTGCGATCGCTGATTGATCGACCCAACGGGCATCATTTTGTCGCCCGTGTTGGATCACAATTCGCCGGGTTCTGTCTCGCCTATACGAATGCCTACGGAGGTCCAAAGCCCGTTCACGTCGCCGTGTTGGCCGTGGCCCCGAAGTACCAGGGCCAAGGCATTGGAACGGCGCTTCTAACCGAAACGCGCTCGTACTTCAGAACGCAGTTTGACATTAACCAGGTGAAGCTTGGCAGCTCGTTCCCACGCTTCTGGCCCGGCATTCCCCGTGAACTCGGGGAGACGGTGCAAGGGTTCTTCATCCATCGTGGATTCCGATTGAGCCCGCCCGGCGCGAGGTCAGTTGACTTGTTTCAAGATATCCGGAATTTCCAGGCACCCGCAAAGTACATCACGCGCGCGCACGAGAACGGCTTTCGCTTTGCGCCGTTGCGACCAGAAGACTATGAAGCCTGCCTGGTCGGGCAACGGAGGAACTTCGCCGATAAAAGTGTAAGAATACGAGCTCCCTCCCAAATGCCGTCGAGATGAAATATTTTACGAGCAAGACAAAACTAAATTCTGTTCTCCCCAATGCAGGGCTGGGTGGAAGCTTACGTCACATTGCACCCGACGGAATATCCCGACTGTGTGATGGCTGCCTTTGATTCGGATGGCCAGCAAGTGGGATGGACCTTGATGCTCCCTCCCGGCCCAGCACTGAACCAAGTCTGGGCCTTCCCCCAGATCTGTGGTCCTCGCACGGGGTTAATTGGGTGTGTGGGCATTGATGCGTCTCACCGTAAGTCGGGCATTGGATTGGCGATGATCTGTCATGCGATCGAGAATATGAAGCAGCGAGGGATCGAGGGGGTCTTTGTGGACTGGGTTGCCTTGGATGGATGGTACGAGCAGGTTGGGTTTACGACCTGGCGCAGCTATCGGCCAGGCGAGATCTGATACGTGGCTCTTGGCAGGTAGAAACTGATTACTGTAAGGCTAAGTAACACTCCGTTTGACGAGATATGACAGCTCCTACTACTAACTAGTCTCCGACTCCACGGAGTACTACTGCTGTATCGAGTAAAAGGTGAAATTTGGCGTGTTCCATCGCGGACCCGCAGACGGAAACCCGAGCGCGAAAGCAACCATGGTCCGAGATTGGGACCAAGTCGCAGTCCCCGCAGTCATGGCGTTTGGAGCAAAATCAGGGTCTTTTCGCCCGCGTAGTTCGTCCGTGTCCACTGTTCAGTAGGCGATTCGTCCGATGCTTAAGTCCGTGAGTTCACTCCGACACGCCGAGTCGTCTTAGTCACGTCCAGTCTGGAAGTTCCACCTGTAAGGGACTCGTACGGAGTAAAGGGGGGATGGAATCGGGGGAAAAAGAGCAGCCTTGCAGCCTAAACGAGACCCTGGATCGGTGCAGTCTTCCTCCGGACTCTGCACGGCCACACAGGACGCCCAATAGTTAGTTAATACTGTCGTGATTAAGTTAGTTATTCACTAACTAACTAACTTATTCTAGCGCTGATGTGACTCATCTTGACCAAGGTGACGGGCATCCCAAATAGGCATCATTGTACGCTTTGTCATTTGTCCTCGCATTCTCGCACTTGCTACCACATTTTCGTTGGAGGGCGTGTCCCACATGGTCCCGGAGATTATCCGCTCAGAGGCCAATCGGACATCCCCCACGCCCACTGATTGGCCCATCTCGATATTCCTGACTCGTATCAGCTTCACGCTACTGCGCCAGCCGCACCCGGCGTCCATGTGTCGTGAGCAAAATTAACGTAAATCGGCCAGAAGACACGCCGATATCCGATCTGGGAGGAAAGAACCAAAAAAAAAAAACGTCGTCATCGAGAACTTTATAATGATTTGCTCCCCGGCGTGTCACTGTCGTGTTGACAGGAAAAAAAAAACCATAAACGACTCGTGGAACGTTAGCGATATCTTCGAGAAGGAGCAAGCACCGACTGCAAATATTTTCCTCCGTCTCCTGATGCTAGCCTGCCACGCTCAGGCCTCGCCACGCCCAACCTGATCAACACAAAAATCGAAAAACGTCAACCCCAGTTTCACCATCGAGATCTTCAGATCACCGCCTTCACGATGACGGCCGCCAGCAGTACGACGGATGTCGAGACGGCACCGGACAATATCGAGAAGGACGTGAAGGATGTCAAGGATGTTGACGAAGCGCCAAAGGAAACCGAATACCCCCCTCTCGCCAAGGTCCTGGTCATTATTCTCGCTCTCTATCTGGCCGTCTTCTTGGTCGCTCTGGATCAGACGATTATCGGAACGGCCATCCCTCGCATCACGGATCAGTTCAAGAGTATCTCAGATATTGCCTGGTAGGTTCATGGCCCTGGGGATGGATGACTTTCTTCCCAGGCCCACCCCCGTCAACGGCTCATGTTTCCGCTGGCTGCCCCAAACCTGAGTTAGAATTAAGTAACTAACCAATTCCCAGGTATGGAAGCGCGTACTTTTTGACTTCGACGGCACTGCAACCATCTTATGGACGAATCTACAAGATCTTCAGCGTGAGTTTTTTCCCTCTGAAGCATCGTATCCACGAACACCTGCTGATCATAGTCACTGTTATTGTCTCCAGGTAAAATGGGCCTTTTTGACTGCTATTTTCATCTTTGAAATTGGTTCCCTCATCTGCGGTGTCGCCCCCTCTAGCACTGTCTTGATCGTTGGCCGAGCCATTGCAGGAATCGGCGTTGCCGGTATCTTCTCCGGTGCGCTTGTCATTATCTCCATGACCGTCCCCCTCGCCAAGCGACCCCTCGTTTTTGGCTGCTTCGGTATGATCTGGGGTATTGCCAGTATCGCTGGACCCTTGCTTGGTGGTGTGTTCACCGACAGCGTCTCGTGGAGATGGTGCTTCTACATTAACCTGCCCATCGGTGGTGTCTCGATTGCGGTTATCTTGTTCATCCTCCGTCTGCCCGTCACGAACGAGTATGCCGGCAAGCCTATCCTGGAGCGCATCCGACAGCTGGATCTCATCGGTGCCAGCCTGCTCATCCCTGCCATTATCTGTCTTCTCCTGGCCCTCCAGTGGGGAGGCAACAAGTACCCCTGGAACAACTCCCGCATCATCGGTCTGTTCGTCGGTTTCGGTCTGCTGGTGATTCTCTTCGCCATCTCCCAGGTCTACATTGGTGAGAAGGCCACCCTCCCGCCCAAGATCCTGAAGCAGCGCACCGTGTGGGCTGCCTCCGTGTTCGCCCTCTTCTTCGGTGGTGCTTTCTTCCTGCTCGTGTACTACGTCCCCATCTTCTTCCAGAGTGTCGAGGGCTCTTCCGCCATGAAGTCCGGTATCCAGCTGCTCCCCATGATGTTGGCCACCGTCGTCTCCTCCGTGGTCATCGGCGGATTGATCACCGCTGCCGGGTACTACACTCCCTTCCTGATTATTAGCGCCGCCATCGCCGCCATCGGCACCGGCCTCATCACCATGTACGACATCGACATCTCCACCGGCAAGTGGATCGGCTACCAGATCGTCGTCGGCGCTGGCGTCGGTGCAGGATTCCAGGTCCCCATGACCGCCGTGCAGACCGTTCTCAAGGCAGAGGATATTCCTGTCGGTACTGCGATCGTCATGTTCGCCCAGACGCTGGGTGGTGCCCTTTTCATCGCCGTGGGCCAGTCTGTCTTCCAGAACGGGTTGATCAGCGGAGTCGTCAAGTATGCGCCTGGCGTGACCCCCGAAATCATTGTTGGAGCGGGCGCTACCGAGATGCGCCACGTGCTGGGCCAGCTGGGAAAGCTTGACCAGCTGGATGGAGTTATCAAGGCGTACATGAGTGGCTTGCGGGATGCCTACCGTGTCAGTCTTGCGATTATGGTGGTGGCGTTTGTGTGCAGTTTGTTCCTGGAGTGGAAGAGTGTGAAGAAGGCGGGAGGGAACAAGGATGAGCTGGCTGTCCCCGCTATGTGATTTCGTACCAGGAATTGTACGACGGGGCTGGGGGCTTTTTGCTCATTGACATTGCGTGAAGATATCTAATGACTGTAATAATACCGATAGATTGCTAATAATACATCTCCTCTTCAAGAGTCAAGCTTCTTTGGTCCACCTATTCTACATTCTTCATTCTATACATTCTATGCTGTAGTTAGGTAGGCCCCACCTCCCCTTGCGGAGAAGGCCCCTTCTGCCTGGCCCGTCGGGCATCTGCTGATTAACCTCCCCCCCCCCCGGCAACGCAATCCAGCCATGTCTTCGCTGCTCCCAAGTCTTTCGATTTCAGTCCCTCCTTTCTTTTTGTGTAGTAATTGATGTCTCGGGCCATGATACCAGCTAGTGGGGTACTTATCCAAGGTTACTTCCCCATTATCAATCGTCAGCGCCAGGGTTTCACACCGCTGGACGGCTCCGATGTTACCCAACATCTGATGAGACATAACCTTATCACTCTAGCCTCGTTTAATCCGAAATAGTGGGTGATAAGGAGGGGAACAAGCACGACTAGCTCCGTCGGGGCATGCGGGGTAAGCATCACGAAGGATCGCAAAGGACAGTCCTTCAGAAGTGTTTTAAGTCAAGCCGATTGTCCCCTTTGTGACCTTCCCTCCCTGCGAGAGTTCCAACGCGCCGTCCAAGATGGAAGATCCGCCCATGCGCAATCGAACAAAACAGCAGGCCAAGACAGACGCCACAGTTGAGGTGGCGGCCGCGCCGGCACAGCCCGAGCATACCCTTGAAGAATATGAGCGGCTCTTTGGGGTCGATGAGGAGGCGTATGAGCAGCCAACCACGACTCGAAAGGAACTTTGGGCTTACTACCTCTACTACAATGGTACGCTAGACGAAGAGGGCCCATCGCCTCGCGTGATGCCGATACTGAGCAAATTGAATCTAGGTGACAATGGCGTTGGTCCTGGTTCCTACAGCCAAGCCCTGTATGTGTGCCAACCCGCGCAAACGCAGAGAAAGTACTCAGCCGAACTAAAACTAACCCTCCTTCCATAGCTTCCAATGGGCATTAAACGGTGCCGGCTATCAGCCCGACACAGACCCGCCCCAGCCCTGCACCAGCACCTCGGCATGCGTGGTACCCTGGGCAGGCGGCACGCGATCCATCGCTTCGGTAGTCCTAATCGCCAATGGCCTCTGTTTCACCTTCATGACGGTCATCTTTGTATGGCTCGGCAGCGCCGCTGACTACGGCTCATTTGGTCGATGGCTACTCCTCGTCTTGACGGTGGTCTGCTGGGCCCTGCAGTACGGTATGCTGGCGATCCGCGATCCGAGCCAGTGGCCCGCAGCTATGGGGCTGTACGTCGTGGCGTACATTGCGTACGGTGCAACACTCGTTTTTTATGCGGCGGTTTTCCCCCGGTTGGCGCGTTATATGCCCCATGTGCGGAAGGCGAGAGAGGAGGATTTGAGAGAGGGGAAGATTGATCAGAAGGAGTATGATGCGATTGAGTCGTTGGAGCGGAATCATATCAGGTATGAAGGAACATGCTGGAGTTCCCAATGCTGCTCGTACTGACTCTCTCGCTAGTAATATTTCGACTGCGCATAGCAATATTGGATACTTGCTTACGCTGGTGCTTAACCTGAGCGTCCTTTTGCCGATGCAGAATAACCAGTTCTCGAATAACTTGGCTCTGTGTCTGACTAACTCCTGTAAGATGGATGGGACCCGTTCTGGACCAGGGATTCCCTTTACTAACCTCCCGATTTTAAGACTGGGTAATCCTAGGCGTTTGGTGGTTCCTATTCCAGCAAAAGCGGCCTGGGCCTAAAATACCCAAGGGCTCCACCTACGCGACCATCGGATTCAAGCAGATCTGGCTGGCTATTCGAGAGATCAGAGCTCTCCCGCAGACATTTCTGTATTTCTTCGCATATTTCCTTCTTGCGGACGGCCTGAACACGACCGGTGAGTCTCACCCCAGCTCCAGAACTTGAAACTATTCTGCTGATTCCCCCCCCTAGGTACTCTCGTCAGCATTATCCAGAATGATCAGGTGTCATTCTCGTTCCTGCAACTTACCTACCTTGGCATCACTCAGGCAGCTTGCTCAATTGCTTCGACTTTTGGATTCTGGTATATCCAAAAGTATTTCAAGTTCAGGACGAAGAACATGTTCCTCTTTACCAATTTCTTCACTGTGCTCATCCCTTTCTGGGGTATGCTTGGACTGTGGACGAATCGCATTGGGTACCATAAAACTGTGAGCATGGTGACTCTCCCTCTTCCGAGATTCCGATAACTGATCGGTTCCAGTGGGAATTTTATTTCTACAATGTGGTTTTCGGACTCTTCCAGGCTCCCTACTACGCGGTACGAGATCCTCATCTCCGTGAGATTTTACAGTCGCCACTAACCTGGTACATAGTACGCCCAAACCATGATCAGCGAGCTCATGCCCCGCGGATACGACAACATGTTCTTCGCACTGTTTGGAATCACCAACCGCGCGGTAAGTATACCCAGCACTCCTTCAACGATCATCTGCCTCAAGCATTCCCTTTCCTTTACTAATTCCACTGCCGCGCGCGGCCACAGTCCTCCATCATCGGCCCGAACGTCATCCAAGCCATCATCAACGACACGCAGAATAACTGGATGGGCTTCCCATTCCTCTTTGCTATCTGTGCCGCGGCCATGATTGCTATTTGCTTTGTGGACGTGGAAAAGGGCCGCGAGGATGGGAGGCGGTTTACGGAGAGGCGGAAGGTAGATCGTGTTGTGGCGGAGACGGGACTTAGTGCTGATGCTATTGTTAAGGGGAAGGGGAGGATGGATAGGGCGGATGGTGATGGGAATGGGAATGGGCATGCTTCCGCGGAAAGAGAGATTTCTGCTTGACGCGTTGTGGGTATCGGACATGATGAGTGGTCGTGCATATCAGCTGAGTAGTTCGAGGACAAGAGGGTTTCACCTTGGAACCTCGGAATGTTTTCTCTCACATCGCTAGTGACGCTGTTGCTCACGAATATGCCTGGATTATCAAGAGTGACGACTTTCAAGGCATTCAGAATGACCTTGCAAGAGAAATCTGAAGCCTGGAGATTTTAAACCTCGAACTGCCACTGTACAGAAGCCCAGAGTCGATATACTGGAAAACATAACCGTCATTAATCATATCTATCTCGAAAAGAGCGTGGTTTTCAGCGCCCCCATTAATGCAACCAGATCCACGGCCAGAGAATAATCTCGACCAAGAGGCAAGCCTCCACTCATGTACCGATGGTTAGACTCCTGCAGTCTTCTCAGTCTCCCGATCCGCAGATTCCCCCTGTCCAACTTTCTGCTCCCTCCGTTGGTTCCGCTCATCAACTTGATTCCGCCACTGATCACCAAAGACAGTCGTCGCCCAGACGCAAAGACCAGAAACAATCAAGAACAGCGCACTAATCGTACTAAACCACCCAACCCCAATAGCCTCCACAGCAGGAAGAACAGTACCAGAGCCCAGTGCAGCAAAAACATACCTAAACATGTAATTCCCAGCAACAACTTCGGCACTCCGGCCACTAGACTGCATCACGTCCAGGCAGTACGTATTCAAGCTGGGGAAGCAGAACAGCTGTCCCACGCCCTGAAGAAACATAGCCAACACGGGGACAGGAATCCCGCCAACGGCCTTCTCAACCGTCCACCCATAAACGAGGATACACCCCGGTATGACGAAAGTGATGAAGGCCAGACAGGACTTGAGTCGGTCCTCTGGTACACGAATTCCACCGCGCTTGCGGATCCACTTCTTCACTATATGGTCTGCCCAGCGCCCGCCCATGAACGTGCCCACCAGATATCCGCATCCCGGGGCGATATAGAACAACCCCGATTGGATCGGGCTGGTAAGGTCGAAACGCGGGTTGAGAACGTACCGGATCGGGGTGAGGAGGGAATACTGGTTCCAGACCAGCGCGCCGGCAGCCAGGCCCGCGAAGAAGAGGTTCGGGTATGAGAAGAGGAGCACGCCGACGCGGAGGGGATTGACCTGGTGACAGAGGTATTTGGCCTTTTGGGCCGGGGTTTTGGAGGCTAGGTCGGTTTTGTTGAGGTGTGGGTATGTCTCGGGGAAGAAGAAGTAGACGAGCATTGTGCCGCAGCCGCCGAGGGCAGTTTGCAGCCAGAAGACTACTCGCCATGAGCGGTAAGTGACGATCACGCCCTGTTGGGAGTGTTAGCCAGTCTGGAGGGAGATCAAGACAGGATCGAAACGTACGCCGATAAATGGTCCGAATGCTGGACCGATCAGAGTGCCGGACAGGAACCAGCCCAGGGCTGTGGCACGAGCCCGGGGCTCGTAGATATCACCAAGGGCAGAGCTGCCTACAACTAGGAAGGATGTTCCTTGGAAGGCTGTCAACACTCGGAAGATGTAGTAGGCAGGTAAATTTGGTGCCAGAGCCGTGCCAATGCTGAAAGCGAAGAAGAGAAAAGCGCTTGCAAGGAAGATCTAGTGACTTCGTATTAGCACACTTGTTGTTTTCTATGGAGATGGCCAATATACTGAACATCCAGAGGTAGATACTCACTGGACGTCGTCCCCACACTTGACTAAATGGACCCCAGAACGGAGCCGACACTCCCATGAACGCCAAGTATAACGCATTGGAAGCATTGATGACGCTACCCGAAGTATTATAGGTTTCTGCGACCTCTGGGATTCCAGAAAGAATTGATGTCGAGGATATGGGAGCCAGGAATGAGCAGAAGGATAGCACAAAGACGATAAGTACTTTGCGTGCGGGCGAGAAGCGTAGGTATTGCTCGGCGTCCACCTCGCGGAACTCAGTGGTCACGGGCATATCATGGTGTGATAGATGACTCTGCACGAGATGAAGCTCATTCGCCGTTTCTGCTCCCTTTTGTGTTTTGGAGCCTTGGTTCGACCGTATGGCCTCCATTGGCGGCAAGGTCTCTTCGATGCTCTCGAGAGAGGACTGGGAATGTGAATGGGGCATGATTGATACTGTCTTGATTTGAGTTATTGACAGAGATTTGTGTCAAAACAGCCACCGAAGCGAGTAGTGTGGCATGAGACTTGGCTTATATTCACCAAGGACCTTTTTTTTTCCGAGATGCACACGGGGACTCTTCAGTGTTGTTGGGTTATCGGTGTCTTTCCGAAAACATACTCCTTCAAACGGACAGTTTCCGGAGTGGATGACAATGCAGAATGCTTCAATTGAATAAATATCAAAGATATATGAGAGTAAAGATGCACTGAAATACACAGTAATAGTGAGTCACAGAAGAGAAGAAAAATTCGAAGCCTTCGGCGTTGGCTACCGTTGGCCGAGGATCGGCGTGCTCGGTTGTCGCATCCAGATGGGCCAGTATGTATAAAGTACAGGAGTACAAACCAGGCCGGAGCAAATAGCGATCCAGAGCCCAGCCAATTCGGGCGGGCATTGTGTGTCCAGGATCCATTTGGGTACTCAATCCAAGGAGTCTGCGGCCAATGACTCGGGCAGAAGACCGTGGAGAACTGGCTGGACTTGGGGTGGTTGCCACTTCCGAGTACCGAGATAGGACGAGCCACGCGGAAAAGAATCCGTGCGAGCGTTTGGATGCACACATGCGATGGCCGGCCACTATCCACCACAGTAGTCGACCAGCGCTTCATGACTCAAGGGTTCAATGACAATGCGGCCCGGCAGGAGAACGACTGTGAACTTGGTTAGGGAGTCCGGCATATGGGTGAGGTCTTCATGGAGAGGGCCCTCGAGCGAGAGCCATCCTGATCGGAATGGATCCATGGGCAACATTATGATTCTGCGAGTCAAGCTCAAGCCCCGTTGAGGAGGAGTTGGTAGTCGGCCAGGCACCATAAGGGAGGGGTCCACCACCATATCTGGAGAACGTGACCCTGCGTGGTGTCAGTCATCTCGATCCTCCATAGTTAGTTACTTACAGTAGCAGGATCCTGTCAGATCGAGAGGATGCAACCTTCCATCTGCCAGTCTCAGCCATTTCCCCCCAGATCAGATCAGAGTGGCCAATGTCTATCGGTGAGGTGGAGAGTGCCATGGCCACTCGATGATCGAATCCCCCACCATCGCCCATGACGTTATCGCGCGTGTGCGCTCTGACCGCCAACCACCGACGACTTCGCTCCCCACCAAATAATAATCTTGGAGTCGACGTCAAGTCAAATCCTGGTTGTTTGACAAGTGCTGGACCTCATTCTTATCCCTTATTTTGCTATTATTCCAATACCCATCGCACCATGTCGTCCAAGAAGGAGCCCCAGAGCCAAGTCCCGCCTCAGAGCAAGGGCTCGTGGTCAAGTTTCCTCAAGGCAAGTTGCATACGTGACTCTAGACTAGGCACGCGGGATTCCGGAGACCAAAAGGACTAACGCTTGTCGTTGCGACAGTCAATTGCCTCCTTCAACGGGGACCTCTCATCCTTGACCGCTCCACCTTTTATCCTGTCCACAACCTCTCTTACCGAGTATTCGGCCTACTGGGCCGAACATCCCGCCGTCTTCGTGGCGCCTGCGAAGGAGGCCGATCCCGAGAAGCGTGCCCTCCTTGTGCTCAAGTGGTTCCTCACCACTCTGCACCAGCAATACTGCAGCCGGAGTGAGAAGCTCGGTAGCGAGAAGAAGCCGTTGAATCCCTTCCTGGGTGAGCTGTTCATCGGCAAGTGGCTTGCCGGCGACTCGGAGCTGGGCGAAACCACTCTGATCAGTGAGCAAGTGAGGTGGGTTATTCTTTAGACAATTCTGTGGATGCAATGAGCAGCACTGATGATCTATGCGTCTTCTATAGCCACCATCCTCCCGTCACCGCATACGCGATTCAGAACGAAAAGCATGGAGTCGAGGTGAGTAGAATAATTCGGTTGCCTGCTGCGTGGCCACCAAGAACCGCATCCCGTTAACCCACGGTAGCTCCAAGGATACAATGCCCAGAAGGCCTCCTTCTCCAGTACCATCCAAGTGAAGCAGATCGGCCATGCCCAGTACACCATCACCCCGCCCGGCTCCAGCGAGAAGGAGAAATACTTGATCACCCTCCCCAGCTTGCACATCGAGTCCCTCATCTACGGCACACCCTTTGTCGAACTGGAAAAGTCCACCAAGATCGCCAGCAGCAGCGGCTACATCGCCAAGATTGATTACTCGGGCAAGGGCTGGCTGAGCGGCAAGAAGAACACCTTCACCGCGAGCTTGTACAAGGCTAGCGAGGGCGAGAAGAAGCCCCTCTACACCGTCGACGGCCAGTGGTCGGACACCTTCACCATCAAGGATGCCCGCACCAAGGAGGTCGTCGACCGCTGGGTCGTCAAGGACAACGAGACCACCCCCCTCACCCTGGCCCCGCTCGAAAAGCAGGATCTGTACGAGAGCCGTCGTGCCTGGGCCGATGTCGCCGACAACATCAAGAAGGGCGATATGGACGCCGTTTCGGGGTACAAGTCTCGCATTGAGAACGCCCAGCGCGAGCTGCGCCGCGTCGAAAAGGAAGAGGGCCGCGAGTGGGAGCGCCGCTTCTTCAACCGTATTGAGGAGCAGGACGATGACCCATTGTTCCAGCAGGCGGCTAGCTCGATTGATCTGGCCGGGTGTCTTGAGGCCGACAAGACCGGTGGTATCTGGCGGTTTGACTCGACACGCGCTACGGGCGCTCAGCCACCTTATCACAAGGTTGGAGGTGAGGGGTTGGGCTTGAGCGAGTAAAGAAAGCACCCTCGCTTTTTCTCCTTTTCCTGCTCTCAATTCAGGACAATCTCTCCGGCGTCAACACCAACCGGGAGACTCTGATTATGGTATTTTTCACTTGAATTGGTTTCAGAATTTGGAGACTGTTCTACGAAGGGACCGCTCTTGAGTTGCGGAACCAGTTGTCTTCATGAATAGATTTGACCGCTGTCCCCATGTGTGGATTCATTTGCTGCTGCTGCCTAGGACTTGTGTCATGTTGCCCGCATTTCGATTGTATATAGTTTCCAGCCCGAGGCAACCGTTGGTGCATCTACATGCACAAAGATTCGACGAAGGCTGAATATGGTCTCCCATGAACCTTTTCGAAAGAGGTTCCCTACCAAACCCCTCTAGCTTCAATCATACAAAGTCTACACTACAAGACAGCCCGATATGGTCCTGGAATATCTGATTTGTATAGGTGCGTACATAACTCATCACACTTTTAGCCGTTAGCCGGCCCCGTAAAACCCAACCCCCAAGCAGCATCCATCACGATCATCCCTCTCAAACCATCATGCGATATTGGCAACCCGGCGTAGAGGGACAGAAAAATGCAAAGGAAAAAAAAGCAGGAGAACACGAATCCCCCTCCTCTTCTTCACAAATTGACAACCCCCGGACCCGAATTCGACACCATGAGCTAGGTTTGGAAAGCACAGGACCAGAAAAAGCGGTGGAACAGAGGAAAGAAAAAGAGAAGAGAGAGATAGGAAAAAAAAAACGTCATCCCGAGGGAGAATTGGTGGATTTAATACAGACTACATCGGGGCGGATGCAGTGGGAGCAAAAAAAGAAAAGAGAAAAAGAGGAGGGGGGACAGAGCGTGGAAGCAGCAAGACGCGAGAATTGATAAAAAGAAAAGACCAGGAAAAACGTCAGAAAGAACACACGAGTACTCGATTCCCAAGCCCAGCCCAAAGCTCCCAGACGAAAGATTACACAAATGTTGAGGAAAGAAACGATGACGAGAAATCCCAGGGTTGGTTTTCATGGTTCACTCTTGTCTCGCCTCGCGTTCAAAACGAGATGTAAGGAATGTGTGGTGTCCTACCTCGAGTGATGCCGAGACCTAGACAAAAGACCAAAACACATGCTCCCCCTGTTTTTGTTTTTCTCATTTCACCAGCAAATGCAACGCCATATGTGTGTATGTTTGTGAGAGGCGGGGAAAAGAAACAGGATTGGATAAAGGAGATTGCTCTACAGCTCTAGTGGCCGTAGTTACCACCCCAGCCACCATTGCCGCGGCCGGTGTTGCCGTAGTAGTTGCCAAAGCCTGCACCGTAGTGACCGTAGCCGGTCTGCTGCTGCTGCTGCTGGGTCTGCGAACCAGCGCCCTGGTGGCCACCGAGACCACCGAGACCACCGTACTGAGGGTTCAGGTGAGGGTAGCCGCTGAAGCCTTGACCCTGCTGACCCTGCAGAGGGGGGAGGCCGGATTGAGTCTGAGCCTGACCAGGGGTGTTGGTGGCAGAGCCGGGGCGGTTAGCCTGGGCAAGGGACGGAGAGGGGCCGCCAGTCTTGGACGCATCGAAGCCCTTAGACTCTTCGGCGGTCACAGGGGGCTGCTGAGCAACGGGAGGGTTCTGGCCAAAGCCGGCCTGGGACCGACCGAAGACATCGGACATACCGCTGCCAAAGGCATTGGAGCCTGCAGTAGTCTGCTGGGTGTCCGAAGGCTGAGCGGAGCCAGTGCGGCCGTACATGGAGTCGCGACCAGGGGTGCTTTGGTTGAAGGTACCGGCAGCGGCGTTCGCGGGAGAGGAGGCGTGGTCGTAGGAGAAACCATGAGGCTGGCCGTACATACCACCCTTGCCACCAGCAGCGGCAGCAGCACCGCCGCCGTAGGGGCCGTACTGGTTACCATAGCCGTACTGGGAGGTGTGAGGCATGCCGTAGTGCTGCTGCTCATCATAACGGCGGGCATCGTCGTAAGGACGGCCAGAGCGGCCGTAGCCGGCGCCGGCGTGCTGGCCCATCTGGTTCATGTACGAAGCGTAGTGAGGGTTGGAGTAATAAGGATAGCCGTAGCCGTAGCCATGGGCACTCTGCTGACCCGGCATGTGCTGAGCAGCAGGGGTCTGAGTAGCTCCAGGCAGAGTCGGGTTGGGAGTGTTGTGCCCGCTGTTGGTGGCATCAACGGGGCCGTAGCGGCCGGCCGGCTGGGTGGTAGGGATTTGGGGCTGGGCTTCAGCAGCCGAGACACCGCCAAAGCCAGCACCGCGGGGGCCAGCATTGGCATCCTGAGACTGGCCGTAGCTACCGTAGTAGTTGTAGGGGAAGCGCTGCTGGTCGGCAGCATAGAAGGGAGAGTATTCGCTGCCGGTGGTGGCAGTGGGCTGAGTCGGGGCCTGGTTGGCGAAAGGCTCTTGGATCTGCGGCTGGGGTTGGCCGACTTGCTGGGTGAAGGGGTCGAAGGGCTTCTGGGTCTCGGAGGAGTAGCGGGCAAAGTCGTTGAAGGCCTCGGTAGAAGCCTGGGGAACGGGAGGAAGACCCGGGGCAGGGCGAGTCTCACCAGCGCCCTGGGTCGCAGGAGGGAGAGAGGCACGAGGAGCAACGGGGGAGTGCTGAGGAGGTTGAGCACGGGTCTCGGCCTCCTCACGGTTCTCATCAATGTCCACAGCATCACCGTTCAAGCCCATGCTGCCAAATTGCACGGCGGCGCGGTCCACAGCATGGTTGCCGGGCATAACGACAGCCTGTTGCTGCTCCATCACACGACGCTGGAAGCCAGGAGCACGGCTGCCCTGCTTCAGTCCACTGCCAGGGAGGTTGCTCGGGGGCGCACGCGACGGGGTGGCAGTCGCCGCGGACGGGTCAAAGGTGCTACCAACAGTGCTGGCAGCAGTTGCAGTAGGTGCAGGAGCGGACACATCGGGAATCTGTTCGAGGTTGGTCTCGGTCAAGTCATCCTTGGGAGGCTTGACGTTGGTCTGGGGAATAACAGGAACGATCACTTCGGCGGGCTTGGCAATGGGCGTCTGCTGTGTGGCAGCGGGGACAGGGACGGGGACGGGCGCAGGCGCAGGCGCAGGTTCGGGAGCCTTCTTCTGCTCAGCTTCAGGTTCTTGGGTCTTCTCGGGCGCGGGCGCGGGGGCGGGCTCGGGGGCCTTCTTAGGCTGAGGCGGAGGAGGAGGGGGTTTGGCGAAGAGGCTTGCCCATCCCTTCTTTGTGCCCTCGGGAATCACACTGGTCTTGGGCTCAGCTGACTCTGAAGCAGCTACAGCAGGCTCAACTGGAACATCATCCCAAACGGATGCCGCGGAGGGTTCGGCCGCAG
The DNA here is from genome assembly GCA_024706585.1 of Penicillium simplicissimum. Classification (NCBI taxonomy): domain Eukaryota; kingdom Fungi; phylum Ascomycota; class Eurotiomycetes; order Eurotiales; family Aspergillaceae; genus Penicillium; species Penicillium simplicissimum. The sequence continues at coordinate 5,330,582 of JAMZTW010000118.1, forward strand.
GAGCAGCAGTAGAGGCTGAGGCGTCTGCGGTGCGGGACCCGTTCGCGGCTTGGGCACCAGCACGTCCACCACGACCGCCGCGACCGCGATCTCCACGAGCACGACCACGACCCTCAAAGCCACCGCGACCACGGCCACCACGAGCTGAAGCTGCAGTCATCTCAGTCGAGGTGCTCTGGACTTCCTTGGGCCTGGGCCGAGATCGGTCTGTGGTCTTCTTCTTGACCTCTCCCCACTGCGACACATTGCCTACATCAAAGAGTCATCGGTCAGTTTTTGAAATAAACATGTGGAATCAAGGGCAAAAATGATGATGGCCACAAAGCGAACGGTGAGATGGGCAAAGATATTGACCTTCAGTGATGCGCTCAATGGCTTCCTCGATCTCGCCATTGGAGTCCTCAAGTGCAAACACGAGATCCTCGTCCTTCCAGTCGGGGAATAGCTCCTTGAGAGTGGGCAGGGCGTCCGAGTACTTCTTCTTCATCTGTCCAATTTCGCCCTCGTCGAATGGGGCAAGGTCTAAGTTGTCGGTGTTTGCGGCTCTGCTGTTTCCACCACGGCCACCTCTGGAGCTATAACCACCGCGACCACCGCGGGTAGATACTCTGCCGCGCGCAGACGACCGGCTCTGAACTTCGGACATTGTGTCAAATGGGTGTGTGAGATGAAAGAAGCGGAACGGGGAAGGAGGTCACGATGGGTGTGGCGTCGCAAGGGTTTCGTTGGCAGGGAGGAAGGATCTGAAATGGAAGTCGGGGATGCAACCTCGCACGAGAGGAACAGCACCAGGACCACAAGCGGGTCGAAAAAGAATCCAGAGACACCGGGTAAAGAGAAGCGAGAATGGAGGAGAGGGAGGGGGGAAGAAGGAACAGCAGTTGTATGGAGACGGTAAAAGCTAAGGTTCTGATGTGTTGCTCGCAGTCGCAGCTGGGCTTGGCGCTGCCTGGCTTTTTAGCGAGTGGCGCCTATTGGGTCTCTTGTTGGCTGTGCTACGACGGTCTCTTGTCTGTTCTCTCCCACTACCCTCTCAAGGGCTCAACTTAAGCTAGTGCCTGAGGTGCACTCGATCGCGTACTTGAAGATTTGAGACCATTCACATCGTGACAATTCCTCCTGCATCCATCTCCCTCTCAATTGTCTGGTCGTGCCTGCTTGCCTGGTCTCCTCGTCATCCACTTCGGGCACGTCTTCTCTCACCGCCCACCCCTCGCGGCGATCTCCCCCCATCACGATCCCTCCCGTGCATCACCCATCAGACCAGTTGGGACTCACCGACACCGACACCCGCAACCATGAAGGGCACATCGATATTCCAGCTCAAGGCATGGCCGAAGATACATCAGCCGTTACCTCGCACACCACGCGAGTCCCAGCAACTCCTCAACGCCCTCACCTCGTCCTTCCGGCGTCAACTGGACCGCGCGTACCCGGCCCCCAGCAACAGTGCCAACACCAATAGCGATCGACAGCCCTTGAATACCGACTCCTCCGCTCATGCAACCGACCAACACCTGCATAGTATCCTGGATAACCCTTTGTTTCGCATTGTGCCCCAGAAAGCCAAGGCAACCTCGCGTGATCATGCCACCACATCAATCCTCAATGAGTCCAGACAAAAAGTGCAGGATCCCATGGCTCTTTTCGATCAGGCTGTTGCTTCGGGATCTGCTACGCCTTCCTTCATCACAGACTGTCTGAAGTCACAATTGCTTCTTGCCCGTTCATCCGGTGAGAAGGGGGTGCGAGATGCCATGAAGATCACTCGAGCCGGCTCAAAGGTGGTTGACTGGTTCTGGGCTTCTGATGGTGTTTCGCGGCAGATGCTCTTACAGACGCGAGCCTCGACAGGCTCACTGACCAAATTTATGGTCGCGGAGAGTCTTCAAGATACCGCGATGGAGTGGCTGAAGATGCTCCTGAGCGGCGATCTTGGAGGAGGCAATGGCCAGATGTTGGAAGACCGGGCTCGGACGTCCTTCAGTCATCTCCTGCAGGATCTTCTTGATGCTGAACTTCGCTATGGAGGTGGACTTGGCTCAGCCCTCAAGTATTACTTGCGTGCAAGCCATCTACATTTCTCTTCCGTGGAATCGCATGTCGATTTGAAGGCTGCGAAGTCGATGTTGCTTGCATCAGGCGCTCAACTAGCTCGGATTCTGATGGAGCAGAAGCCTTCGAGTGATCAACTTCCCGTGCATGCTTTTGAAGAGTTTGCCGAGACCATCTCGACTTTGTCGTCCTCCCGGTCTCTGTTGTACTCTTCGGTGGCCCTTTGCCATCCATCCCACCCAGACCCAACTCCGTTCATTCATTACGTCGACAGCTTATCCCCCAACAAGTTCCAGAAGTGGAACGAGACTCGGCGGGATGCCTTCCTCAGGATCAGCTGCGATGCCCTACGCACGCTAATTGATCGCAAGAAAATCCGCCTTGCGACCAGCCTGGGACACCAGATTCAAGAACTACTTCCTGAGGAGACAGCCACTGCGAGCGTTGAAAACTCTCGCTCCAAGGCCTCGTCTGAAGAAGATCATCTCTTGCAACGCTTGGAGTTGAATTGGACCTGATGAATGAGGCTTCAATCTCAACACATATCTATACCCGTGGCCTTGGTCCAATCCCTCGGTGGCACACCTGACATGTCAGAGTCCTGGTCAGATGGGGGTCGGCTTCAAGGCAGCAATAATCTTTTCTTGCGCCACCACGACCCTCCACCGATTAAACGCCGAAATCTTGTCAGAATCCAAACAAACACCGGAGCGGCGATCGGTACCTGAGGACGCTCCGCGACTGTCGTGGTCCAGCAATCCTATGACGATTTCGCATTGACCACTCCGCACTACTCCACCGAGGCTGCGCGATCTAAGTGCGCTGGTCTTGGCATTGCTCACAAATTGCTTGGCACTCGAAGTGTTTCCCGGCTCTCATAGCTTCTCAGATTGGAGAGAAGTAGTTGAAGGCTATTGAGGGAGTTACGCATTGACCATTTTTTGCCTGTGATTGAGGTAATTTCCCCGTTGTGTGACAGCCAGCCACTGCAGACAGAGGAGGGTTGCAGAGGGGGCGAATGATGAATCAGTCCAGCTTCTGGGGATGAATGGGGTTAGCGTGTCCAGCTACTTTTAAGTAAACGTCACCGGGCAACCTCACCTCAAAACCTCCTCACGAGATCAAATAACTCTCTTCCATCTTCTTCCTTTTTCAAGTAAACTCTCTACCTAGTCGAAATTGCAGTCGCAGTCCCTTCGCGATCATATTCCCTTCTCCTGGACGCTCCAACTTTGCAAAGCACGTGCTTTTGTCTGACATCATCGATCCACCATGGCCAGCGTGGTCCCAGAAGAGGGCGTTCCCCCAGCACAAGGTATGTCCTCAAAAGCCGTCGCCGCAGTCCGATAGGTGGATTGGTCACTTTGGGCCTGTCCTTATGTCTCCTTTCACCTTGATAAGGGCACAGGCCCGCATGTCCGCTTTGTCGTCTGCCAACTATATATGCTGACTAAGACATTGCAGCCGTTCCGCCAGCACCCACGAAGGACAATGTACCTCCTCAGCCAATTCACAATGTGCTGAACACATGCCAAACGGACAGTGAGCCAGTCGCAGGCGAGAAAGCCAAGGTCGAGGAAATTCCAGAATCTCCAAAGCCGATTCAGAGCACAAAGGGACCCGATGTTCCGACCGCAGACCACCAGCCAGGCCCCTCCGTTGCAGCTTCCGAGCCTGAAGCTCCGGCAGCAGCTGAAAAGGTTCCAGAGCCCACCAAAGAGGTCCCACAACTTGTCGCAGGAGGGCCAAAGCCTAACATCGAGGACCCCAAACCGGTCACAGAACCCTCTCAGCCCGTGGAGGAAGCTACAAAGCCAGCCGAAGTGCCACAGGTCGGTGAGAAGCGTGACCTTGATTCTATGGCAAATCAAACCTCCAGCCATGGACAACCATCTGAGCCCGAGCCTGCCGCTGAGAAGGTCGAGGAGCCTGAGAGTAAAAAGCAAAAGACCGATCCGGAACCCGCCAAGGAGGCCAATGGTACTGCCTCTGCGAAGCCCGCTGAGCCTGCTCCGACCAGCACATCTGCAGCTCCTGCAGCTGAAGCTCCCAAGGAAACAAAGAAGGCTGGTCGCTCCAAGAAGGAAACGATCAAGGAAGCCGTGAAGAAGGTCCTCCCGACTGATGGACCTGGCAGCCGCACTCGGAGCCGCACTAAGGATACCTAAGGTCCGACAGGATCGATAACCGCTTTTGACAGGCTATATGCTAGCGCTTGACTGTCCATGCAGTTTCGTTGGCTGCATTACTGATCTGATTATGCACGCCAAATGCCCCGGAAACTTATGGAGCTCATTCAATGAGCTAAGAGGTTAATCAACAATATCTCTTACGTGAACAACTTCTAGTAATTGGACAAAATTTTTCCGTACAGACTTAGATTCCGAACTATTCGTCAGCGCTTTCAGAAGTAAGTAATTGCTAGTAGCCATGCATCGTCATGGATGATTCGATGCCCTAAATCACCCGAAAGGTCCAAGCGGCCGATCATCGGGGCTGACTCACTGCACCCCGGAACGGAACAACTGCCCCCGCTATCAGGGTGTGTCATCGGTGATAGAATACATTCCCCAGAGCTTTAATTTCACTCAATTCGCTTCCTTTTTTTTCCCTCTAGGAACCTCCAATCCTCCCGCAATTACAATGGCTGGACAGAAGATTTGGCTGCGTGCCGAGACCAAGCCCGCTGAGGCTCGGTCTGCTTGTGAGTGCCCGCTGCCCCTCCCCCACATTGCTTGAATGGCGGAATTGACTCCTAGCTTGCGATTCGAAGTGACTCCGACTACCTGCAAGGAATTGATGGATGCCGGCTATGATGTGACGGTTGAGCGCTCCACCCAGCGTATCTTTGATGGTTTGTTCTCTTCTCCGCGTGGGAATTGTACGCAATTGGGACTAACAATCCCTTGATAGATGATGAGTTCGCCAAGGTTTGCTCGCCCTCGCCCTCCTATGCCTAAACATGACCCGCGGAAGACCTAATATTGTCAATGGCTTAGATTGGAGCTCCCCTTGTTGAGGAGGGCTCATGGGTCAAGGATGCTCCCAAGGACGCCGTTATCCTGGGCCTCAAGGAGCTACCCGAGGATGATTTCCCTCTGGAGCATGTCCACGTCACTTTTGCCCACTGTTACAAGCAGCAGGGTGGCTGGGAGAATGTCCTGAGCCGCTGGCACCGTGGTAAGGGTCTCCTGCTGGACTTGGAGTTCCTTACCGACGAGTCTGGTCGCCGTGTTGCTGCTTTCGGTTTCTCGGCTGGTTATGCTGGCTCTGCTCTCGCGATCAAGAACTGGGCCTGGCAATTGACTCACCCCGAGGGTGAGCCTCTTCCTGGTGAGGTCCCTTACGCCAACCAGGACCTGCTCATTAAGTCCGTGAAGGAGAGCGTCGAGGCTGGTAAGAGGGTCGCTGGTCACTACCCTACGATTCTTGTCATTGGAGCGGTGAGTACTTTCCTTCGCTCGGGTTGGGTTTTGCACTCATATATTTCTAGCTGGGACGCTGTGGCAAGGGTGCTGTGCAGTTGGCCAAAGACGTTGGTGTTCCCGAGTCCAACATCATCCAGTGGGATATGGCAGAGACCGCCAAGGGTAAGCTATTGGCACCGAGCAATTTGAAAGAGATTCGTGGGCTGACTTTACCTGCAGGTGGTCCCTTCACCGAGATTGTTGAGAGCGACATCTTCGTCAAGTCAGTCCTTCTATAGCAATGCGACCTCCCAATGACTACTAACTTTCTACTCCAGCTGCATCTACCTGAGCACTCCTATTCCCCCCTTCGTCAACGTTGAGACCCTGTCTTCTCCCAAGCGGGCTCTGTCCGTCGTCTGCGACGTCAGCGCCGACACGTAAGTCATGGCTAACCCCGAAGCTGACACCCACAATTGTCCCTAACGAGATCTTCACAGCACCAACCCTCACAACCCTATCCCCATCTACGACATCACCACCACCTTCGACAAGCCGACCGTGCCCGTCAACCTGCCCGCCGATACTCAAGGCCCTCCTCTGAGCGTCATCAGCATTGACCACCTGCCCTCCCTGCTCCCTCGTGAGAGCTCCGAGCAGTTCAGCCAGGCTCTCATGCCCAGCCTCCTCCAGCTGAAGGACCGCAAGACTGCCCGTGTGTGGCGTCAGGCCGAGGATCTGTTCAATGAGAAGGTTGCTACTCTGCCCGCGTCGTTCCGCCAGTAAGCGGCGAGTGGTTGTAATGAGCGGTCGATATGAAGAGAAATGACTTGATGGCACATTGATAGAATTCGAATTGGAATTGAACTAGGACGCAGGGAATGCTATAAAAGTTGTTGCATGTCCAAATAGTATATTTCGGGAATACCATGCCTGTTGTCACGATCCGAATGAAACCGCGCTTCAAGAAGTCTTGAAGCTACCTAGTTATGCTTTCGATCGGTCCAGAGGTGGGATGTTACTATATCCAGCAAATTCGATTCTCGACTAGGTACATTTCACTACATTTCTTGGCGACAGGTATTTCTTTGGAAGTAATCGGAAAGCAGTCAAGTGCCCATGCATTCCCTCTCCGATTCAGTATGGAGCTCGTAGTACAACTAGGTCCTTGCCGTTGAACTTAGAACGTATTTCGAGGGATTCTTCTGCTTGATTAAAGCAAGCGCCACTCCTTGTCCATCTGAATTCTTGGCCGTTCAACTTTCTTTTCAAGCCACCTATGTATTATGGGCGACGTGATTCTTGATGGGTTGCTTAAAAGGGTGGCCGAGCGCCTGGCCAAGTCGACACACATCCAACAGGTACGCCGTTTCTTCTCCCGCAGTTTCCCCGATCCCTACCACCCCTTCAGACCACTCGACGCAACCGTCTTGGGCGTCAACCTCGAAACCAATGCGGGGGCCTCATAGACTCCCAGTCTCCCACGGACATCCGGAGGATCCGTCGCGGGGAGACGACTGAATGGCAAATGCAACGGCGTCTTGGCCCAAGAAAATGCCCCGGCCGGCGGCCACCCTTTCTGTTCATTGGGCGCGGGGGGTCACCAACTTCAAACAGCCCAAAGAGCGCACGCAGCCTAGCAGGACACGAACCAGTACGGAGTAGTCTCTGCGGATTTCGCTCTGCATCGCTGTCTCTGGATCGAGGTTCGCTGAAATTGACCGGTCGGAGTTTACCCCGTTTGGTGGTTAGCCCTGCGAGTCTCAGTCCACCAGAGGACACTGTTACTTGCGTTCCCCGTTTCTCCTTCTCCGCATGAACCCTTCGGTCCACTCTCCCCTCTTCCCCAGCCGAAACCCGCCCCAGCCTGCAGAATTCTTCACGAGTTCACGACGGTGTTGAACCACGACACTCCCAGTGGAGGGCGCCCATGTCCTAGTCATTGCCTCTCGGTACTCTCACATTGAATAGCCGGCGCCTCTCTTCGCCACAGTCACAGCCAATTCTAAGAAATGGGGCGATGAAAACGCGGACCTGACTTCCCTCGAGACCACGCTTACACAGAACCACCACCCCCTCCCGTCCCTCCGGCCTCGTCCGCAGCCATTCCAATGCAAGAAAAGCCGAGCACGGTCGCGGCCTATGCGGCCGGAGCCTCACTCGCCGCCGTTGCTCTATTCTACGTCTTCGGCCCCAACTACACAATCGACGGCGACGAGTCTAGCGACAGTAACCGGAAAAAGAGCATCGTGGGATTGTCAAACCTGGCCAATGACTGCTTCATCAATTCGGTGCTGCAGGCTCTGGCAGGCCTGGGAGATCTGCGAGTGTACCTGATCCGCGAGCTTCATCGGCGCGAATTGGATGGGCCGGAGATCTACAATGCGGTGCCGCGGCCGGATGAAGTCTCGCGCGCCGAGCGGCCAGATAAAGTACGCGAGTTGCAGCAAGGTATCATTACGCGGGCATTGAAGGAAATGCTGGACCGATTGAACGAGCGCCCGATTTACAAGAAGGTCATCTCGGCGCGCAGCTTTATCCAGGCATTGGAGTTTGCGTTTCGCACGCGCATCAGCCGGAACCAACAGGACGCCCAAGAGTTTCTTCAGATTGTGCTGGAGCGACTCTGTGACGAGTATCACGCTGGAGTTCGCGCCAGGCAACGCGCTCTCGGTCCCGTTGCCGTGCCAGCTGGCTCAGGCACGGAGAAAGCAGCAGAGGCCAAGGCGGACGAAAATGCGGCCGAGGTGGAAGTTCGAATTGATGACGGGTCGCCCAACGGACTGCCTGCGATTATCGACAACAAGCTCAAGGAGATTGACAGCGAAGCTGGGTTCCCATTTGAGGGTAAGCTGGAGTCACAGATCGTGTGCCAGCATTGCCAATATCAATACAAGCCTACCCAGACAGCTTTTGTCAATCTGACACTCCAAGTGCCACAGAAGAGCTCTGCGACGCTCAATTCATGTTTCGACGGCCTGTTGAAGACCGAGTATATTGATGACTTCCGATGCGACCGGTGCCGTCTGCAACATGCCATTGAGCTGAAGACGCAAGAGAAATCCAAAACCTACTCGGAAAAAGAAAAGGAACGACTTGACCAGGAAATTGTGCGTATTCAAGAAGCTATCGAGTCGGATCCTGAGAATGAGCTTGAAGGGATCGTGATGCCGCCATCAGAACTTGCGCCGAAGCGAAAGATTGCCCGCCACATGCGCATCGTATCTTTCCCAAAAGTCATTGCAATTCACCTTTCACGCTCGATCTATGACCGCAACAGCTCCACCAAGAATGCGGCAAAGGTATCTTTCCCCGAGCGGCTGCCTCTGGGTGGCATCTTAAACCAAACATGGTACAAGCTGCTTGCAATCGTGTGCCACAAGGGTAGCCATCACAGTGGTCACTACGAGTCCTTCCGGCGCAATCACCTCTATGCACCATTCTCGACCCCCGAGGCATTCAGTTCGTACGCGCAAAGCCGCGTTGCTAGCGAGAATCCCTCGGTGGCTCCCAGTCCTCGGCTGGCACCGCGAAGTACCCCGGACGTAGACCTGGAAGGCGAAAGCAGCAATCTCTCATCGACGCCCTCGTCCACGTCATTGTCGAATGCGTCTCCGGGACCCTCGCAATTAAGCCCTCCCTTGCCCCGTCCTGCGACCTCCAGCTCGCGCCGCTCCGTCCAGAGCACCAACTCCCGATCCTCCACGCCCCAGCCCAACTCTGGATCGGACAGCAACAGCCCAGTCCCTGACCAGGGCCGATTCAGTACCTCGTCGGCTCCGCGTCCATCACGCACCATCCCCCGGTCCTCGGGCGAGACCATGTCGAACGTAAGTTCGCGTCTTCGACGCCGGCGCAAGCCGAATGATCGCTGGTGGCGGATCTCAGATGAGAAGGTCAAAGAGTGCAAGACCTCGGACGTGCTGGGCATGCAAAGGGAGGTTTACCTGCTCTTCTATGAGATGGAGCGGCCTGATTCGAGCCCGGTGGCTGCGGCTGGGCGGCTTTAAGGTTGCTGTGTGGATTCTTGCGTTTATATTTCCCATTTGAGGGTTCTTATTGTAGATGAGTTCATCTTCACGCACATAAACCTTTGGTATCATTTGTGTATAGGGAGTGAATTTGGTGGAAAAGCCTCTTCTTGTTATATGTGGCGCTCATAGAGGAATGTTCTACATACATTGGATGTACTGATCGTAGGGTCTATGAATCTAGGTACAAACGATGGCCAGGTCTTGATAGGTTTCCCCGTGCAAACTCCAAGAACACTATCACTCCTCTATTTCATACATACGGAGTACTTCGCTCGCCGATGCGCATCCGGTTGCACTCGATAGAAGTGGGGGGCAGCAGGGTCATGTGCCCTGCAATGACTAAGGGAAAATGGGCGGGCAACGTGGAACCTTTCCGAAAGTCGTGTTGTGTGTACCTCGAGGTGAGCGTAGCTACAGTAACTACATGAATTGGACTCTTCCAGGTCAGTACTATGGCAAACTGGTCAAGTAAACATTGGAGTGAAAATCGGATGATCGCTTGCGGCGTCCATCGAGAATCCAGAATCCGCAGGACCGTGAAACGGCGGATTTGCAATGCGCCCCGTGTTAAAGCGAAGAACGGCGAATGGCCTCGAATTCCTCGGCACTCCGCTGGCGGACGAACAAATTACGGAGAGGACGGGAGACTCATGGATCAATTCTTTTCAGAGCAATGGTCGATCGGAAAGAGTCTTGGTGTAGCTATCAAGCTCGAGGTAGTTTTTCCGGACGCTATCTGCCAGAGTATCCCTGCGAGAGATGCGCGCTACGGGTCAGCTTGAGCTTTTGGAGAGAAAGTTTGAATGTTCGAGTCCGCGCAGGTTGGTACTACACAGTACACACTACTCCGTCGTCCGTACACACGACACCACAGAGCCGAACGGGACGAAGCATTCGGGCTGGAACGGAGAGAGTCGGGACACAGCTGTAGTGGGGAAGACTGCAAACCTGCCTACATATACTCGGATCAACCCCCTCTCGTGGCTCCGTCTATTAGATCATCACTCCAGTCTCCCACTGATTTCATCGTGACGTTCAGTCCCGTTCCAGCTCCACCGACCGGTGAGTACAGTCCACACAAGCATAGGTACTACAGACCACAGACTACAGACTACAGTACACCGTAGTACTTGTAGTACACTCCCACCAGTCGACCCAAGTGCCTCACCGATGACGATTCTGCCCCTCCATACTCCCCCCCTTTGCCCCTCCTGATTTGCCCTGCCCCTCACGCCTCTCAATTATTATTTAATATTTAACCCTGCCCGCTTTCGTCGTCCGGTAAAGACCAGAGTTTATATTATTCTTGAGCCATTGGAAGACTGACTCTTTTCCTTCTTCTTTCTCCTTCCAGGTCCATTCTTCAACGCTCTTCTATTTTTTTCATCCCCACGTCATTATCACCATCAATCAAAATGGGTGTCACTGAGAAGCTGAGCCGCAAGTCCGGTGTCATCGTCGGCGACGACGTCCTCCGTCTCTTCGAGTACGCCCAGGAGAAGCAGTTTGCTATCCCTGCTATTGTAAGTAATGGTCCCTGGTTTGATGGTGGTGGTGGTGGTGGTGGTGGTGGTCAATTATTCCCCCGCCATTGTCACGATTTGTCACCACACCCAGTCCCAGCAAGCAAGAGCAAAAACTCACCTTCGCCGTTCAGAACGTCACCTCCTCCTCCACCGTCGTCGCTGCCCTCGAGGCCGCTCGCGACCAGAAGTCCCCCATCTGCCTGCAGGTCTCCCAGGGTGGTGCTGCCTACTTCGCCGGTAAGGGTGTCAGCAATGATGGCCAGGCCGCCTCCATTGCCGGTGCCATCGCCGCTGCTCACTACATCCGCGCCATTGCCCCTACCTACGGCATTCCCGTTGTCCTCCACACCGACCACTGCGCCAAGAAGCTCCTCCCCTGGCTCGATGGCATGATGGACGAGGATGAGCGCTACTTCAAGCTCCACGGCGAGCCTCTCTTCTCCAGCCACATGATCGATCTGTCCGAGGAGGCCGTTGACTGGAACATCTCTACCACCGCTGCCTACCTGAAGCGTGCTGCCCCCATGAAGCAGTGGCTCGAGATGGTAAGATTTCTGAGCATCATTGAAGTAAAGGACTATGTACTAACATATTCCATAGGAGATCGGTATCACCGGTGGTGAGGAGGACGGTGTCAACAACGAGGATGTCGACAACAACTCCCTGTACACCCAGCCCGAGGACATCCTGGCCATCCACAACGCCCTGTCCCCCATCTCCCCCTACTTCTCCATTGCCGCTGGTTTCGGTAACGTGCACGGTGTCTACAAGCCCGGCAACGTCCGCCTGCACCCCGAGCTCCTCCAGAAGCACCAGGCCTACGTCAAGGAGCAGCTCAAGTCCCAGAAGGACAAGCCCGTCTTCTTCGTCTTCCACGGTGGCTCCGGCTCCTCCAAGGACGAGTACAAGCAGGCCATCAGCTACGGTGTCGTCAAGGTCAACGTCGACACTGACATGCAGTACGCCTACCTGTCCGGTGTCCGGGACTACGTCCTGAACAAGAAGGACTACCTCATGTCCATGGTCGGTAACCCTGATGGCGAGGACAAGCCCAACAAGAAGTACTTCGACCCCCGTGTCTGGGTCCGTGAGGGTGAGAAGACCATGAGCAAGCGTACCCAGGTTGCGCTGGAGGACTTTAACACCTCCAACCAGCTTTAAATGGGTGATGTTTTTGCTCCTGTTCTTGCTATTTCACCTACATTGAATGCCTTACAAGAAGGCGATGACCAATTCCCCCTTTGATTGAAACATTCCATGCTGCCGAAAAAGTGGGCGCGCCTGGGGACGTTGGCGTACCGGTTGTATGTAGCGATGTATTTCGACACGTTATAATGAAATGAAATGTCCATATTACGGTCTGATCCGGTGGAATACACAGAATATCCTATCTGTAGACACCCTCCAAATATAACGATGAGTAAGGGGTTGCTTGTTGCATCATGCATGCACTGGTTCGTGTTTTGATGCACGCGTTCCAAGTCGAGTGCGCCTGTGACTCGATCAGGTGCTCATCAGCCACTGCTGGGCAGAAGCGGTGGGCCTTAGTGCCTGAGGTGTCTTATGCCCCATCTTTGTTACGAAACTGCGTGTCGACACCTCAAAAACGGGGCCGTCATGTCGTCAGCGGCATTCTACACATCCAGTTTGCCAAGTCGAATCTCCTCCACTTTTCGAGTACAGACATACATTGGTCAATAATACTACAATCTGGCAACTGGCGTGTGCATCCTACGCGGGTCCTCCACACTGTCCACATTTCCTTCAAAATTCCTACGGGTGACCCTGGGTCAGAGTACAGACTGGTCAGCGTTCGTCTTTGAGCGGCTCGCTTGGTGTGCAAAATGTTCCAGATGTTCCAGACTTGACCCCCGTGAGTCACCTGATTGGGCTACTACGAGTCACGGGTGGGTCTCAGAGGGGAAACTCAAACGTGTTCGACGCCGCCACCAGGCACACCGTGGTACAGTAAATAACCCAAGTCTATGAGGAGTGTTGAGTCGGTTGAGTGTTTGACACCTGAATGTATAATCTCAGGGAGGAGAACCCATAAACGAGTTGAGGTTGTCTTTGTTTCCCACCGGGGAGAGTCACAGTTGCATCGATTCTTCACGTCCAACAGCCAAGGATCGGCATGGCCCCCCGTCACTAGCCACTGCCAGTCGCGAATCGACTGTGACTATCGATCAATGTACTTTGTCTCTTCTAATAATAACCGAGCTAACCAGTCTAGATTCTAGAACCCACTTTTCTTTCATTCCCTGGACGTGCTTGTCTCACATCACCGGCCGTTGATCATCTTGGGATTTTCCGTCATCACTCCGCTTTTTCTTCCTCTTCATCCGCTCGTTGCGTCTTGTTCTCAGTCTCCTTCCCCCGCTGTATCTGCCGGTCGCTTCGGGTTTGCTCTGCTTGGCTCTCGCTCTCATTCATGTCGAATTGCCATTCGCTTCGCCTGTGATCTCTGCTGGCGGGACACAATGCATCTGCGCCAGAGCTTAGGGCCTCGGGCCGATGAGTCTGGAACAGACAAGTTCCTCGAGCTGATCGCCAATCCCTTCAGATCCCAGGTACGATGGACTGGTCACCAACAACATGGATTCGTCCTTCTTGTACTAACTACCGACACCCCCAAAGTTCGATGTCAGTGCTATTTGGGCCTCGCTAGGCACCTCTCTCGGCGTTTCCCTCGTCCTCGCTCTCCTCTTCTCTCTCTTCCGACCCCGTCACAATCTGGTCTATGCGCCAAAAGTCAAGCATGCCGACCGTAAACATGCTCCGCCTCCAGTAGGCAAAGGTCTTTTCTCCTGGATCAAGCCCGTGATCAACACTCGCGAGCCGCAACTCATTGAGACGGTTGGATTGGACGCTGCCATCTTCTTGCGGTTTACCAAGATGTGTCGCAATATCTTCATCTTTTTCAGCATTATCGGATGCCTGATCTTGGTGCCGGTCAATATCTCGCAGAGTAAAGTTGCTGACAACAGTGCCGCGACGGCATTGACCAAGATGACTCCGCTGTACGTAGCAAATCCGACCTCGATCTGGAGTCAAGTCGTGTGCGCCTACTGTTTCGATATCATTCTTGCATTCTTCTTGTGGAGGAACTACAAGGCTGTGAGGGATCTTCGACGGCAATACTTCCAGAGCTCCGACTACCAGCGAAGTCTGCACGCGCGAACCCTAATGATTTCCGACATTTCGCCCTCGGACCGTACCGACGAAGGCATTCTGCGCATTACCGACGAGGTCAATCCCACCGCTGCGCTTCCTAGGGCGGCGATTGGCCGCAATGTGCGCCATTTACCCGTGATCATCAAAGAGCATGAGGAAATGGTCCGAACGTTGGAATCCGTCCTGGCCAAGTACCTCAAAAAGCCTGATCAGTTGCCCGCCAAACGGCCTACTATGCGTCCGCCGAAGAACCAGCGAGGCAAGCATCCGAATGGCAAGGTGGATGCCATTGACTATTTGACGGTGCGCATCCGCGTTCTGGAGGAAGAAATCAAGCACGGCCGGGCGTCGATCGACCGCCGCAATGCGATGCCGTACGGCTTTGCCAGTTGGGAGAACATTGAGCACGCGCACGCTGTGGCATGGACTGCCCGCAACAAGCATCCCAAAGGCACTACAATTGCCCTCGCACCTCGACCGAGTGATCTCATCTGGGAGAACTTGCCTCTGTCCAAAAAGGCCCGCAGGTGGAAACGCTTCCTGAATGTGATTTGGGTGACTGCGCTGACTATTGTCTGGATCGTACCTAACGCTCTCATTGCGGTGTTCTTGGCTCAATTGAACAACTTGGGTGCTGTTTGGCCCAGGTTCCAAACTTCGCTCTCGGCGGATCCCAAAGTCTGGGCCGCCGTTCAGGGTATTGCCTCGCCTGCAATCACCTCGCTCGTATATCTGGTGCTGCCGATTATCTTCCGACGCCTTTCGATCCAGAGTGGAAGTAAGACCAAAACTTCCCGCGAGCGACATGTCCTGGGGCAGTTGTATGCGTTCTTCGTTTTCAATAACCTAGTCGTCTTCTCGCTGTTTTCCGCAGCGTGGACTTTTGTCGCTGCCGTCATTGACAGGACGAAGACGGATGAGAATGCTTGGCAGGCTATCGTCGACAGTGATCTATATAACAAGTTGATGAGCGCTTTGTGCACTGTGTCGCCCTTCTGGGTGACTTATATTCTGCAGCGCAACTTGGGAGCCACCATCGACCTGGTGCAGATGATCAGTCTGGCCTGGGTGTGGTTCGCCAAGACGTTCCTCTCGCCCACGCCTCGCCAGTCGATCGAGTGGACTGCGCCGCCGCCGTTCGACTACGCCAGCTACTACAATTACTTCCTTTTCTACGCGACCGTTGCCTTATGCTTCGCTACTCTTCAGCCGATTGTGCTGCCCGTGACGGCACTCTACTTTGGTGTTGATGCTCTGCTGAAGAAGTACCTGCTCATGTACGTGTTTGTGACCAAGAACGAGTCTGCCGGTGCTTTTTGGCGCGCCCTGTTCAATCGTCTTGTCTTTGCGAGCATTCTCGCCAATGTCATTGTCGCCCTGGTCGCCAAGGTCCGTGGTAGCTGGACGATGGTGTTCTGTATCATCCCATTGCCATTCTTGATGCTGGGCTTCAAGTACTACTGCATGAAGACCTTTGACGCAGACATCATGTACTACAACCGCGGCAACCTCACCGACGCCGAAGCCATCGGCACCTCGAAATCGAGCAAGAAGGCCGCAGACCGCCTCAACTCCAAATTCGGCCACCCAGCCCTCTACAAACCCCTCATGACTCCCATGGTCCACGCCAAAGCCGCCGAAGCCCTGAAGGAGATCTACCAGGGTCGCCTCGACCACGGCGACATGAACAACGAGTACTCAGATATCGCCATGAACCCTATGCTCCCCTCGCAACCAGGCAAAGCCGAACCGGCGCCCTTCGAGGTCGTCCCGGAGGCGCATCTGGACTTCTCCTACTTCAAGGACCGCGCCGACTTCCGCGAGGAATTCGGCGGCGGCATCTACGGCCGGCCGGAGGATCTGATGACCGAGCGCTCGCAGACACCACGCAGCATGCTCGGCGGCGAATGGTCGCCCTCTTCATCCCGTGCTTCCTCACCCGCACCGTCCTTGCCTTCGTTGCCGGGACTCAAGATGCACGAGGGCTACCAGGATCCGGACCAGGCGCATATTCACCCAGCCTTCCGTGTCCCACTATCACGCGGGGACAGTGGGAATGGGGCGTTTCAGTCTGATGAGCTGGAGAATCGCCTTCTCAGTCATGCACAGACGCCCGGGCAGGTGGATACGAATCCGCTTGATCGCTGGCGAACGGGCGGGTATGGTCCTGTGCAGCAGGATGATGATCCGTATCAGACTTCGTACGAGGCGTACCGAGGAGCGCGGTAGTGGCTGGCCCTGCTGTGCTGCGTTTTTCTCCGTGGACCTCATTACTCTGTGCATACATTTGTATCGGTCTTGGTGTTGTTTATTGGCGATCATTGGTAATTGGGGTGATGGGTGGCTGCCTTGGATTCAAATGGGCATGCGTTCTTCTGTACATACATACCCTCCATCTGCGGATACGATATTACGAACTTTTTCATTTTGTCTTGTTAGACTGGAGGTGGGAGGGACGCTTGGACATCACATCTCTATATACTAAAGTGTACAAAAATACATTTTCTCGGATGACAATGGGAGCGCAGAAACAGCCGTCTGGCTGTTCATAGACCATCTTACCTGTGTTGAACATGCTGCTGTATAACTGGGATGCTACTCCATAGGTAACTGCACCGGCCAGGAAATGCGACCAAATCATCTCGATCATGACACCTTATAGTGAAAGTCGACAATCCAGGATGGCACGCAACAGAATGCAAGCTATCTCCGTCATGGAACAACTCAAACTCAATAACTCTCCTTCTGACTCCCGGCCATCAACACCAAACCCTCAATCTCCCCCTGGGCTTGATCTTATACGCAGATATGGTCAAAGACGAGATGGCGTGAGATGGGAGTCGAAAGGAATGAGGTTCAGCCATCCACCGTTTATCAGTTAGGTAGTGGATAATTGTCAAATCCATCTAACCAGGCCAGGGTATTCCGTGCCGCTGCATAGTTATTCAAGCGCTTCCAGCCCCTCAAACTGCACGGCTCACGATTACGTGCAAACGCGTTGCAATCATGATGAATTAGATCGTTATCATGAGAAATGAGGCTAAAAGAAGAAAGACGAGGGTATCATAAATACTTCAAATGCAAGCGCAACCTCATTCAAAACTGACTGGAGGCGATGGATACCGTCTCGGCGTATTCCGTCTCCTCATCTCCTCAATCTGCCGTCGTCGGTCCGCGAGATCAGCCTGCCGCTTTGCCGCCCTGGCCTGCACCTTCAATCGTTCCAATTCAGTCTCCTCACGAGCCTTCTCCAGCTCCTCCATCTGCTTCTTCCGTTCCTCTTCATCGCGCGAGAATGCATAGAAGCCCGTTCCACGGTTGCGCACTTCGCCGTCTGCATCGTAGTGTGCAAATTCCGGATCAGGAGAGAGATCGCGCTGGGCTGCAAGGCGGGCCATTTGCGCCGCAATGTTCGCTTCCGGATTGAAAGCCTCGGATTGAATGGCCTCGCCGTAGATCAGATTCTGGGGCCGTGCAGGTCGCCAGCGTTCCGCGTCATTCTCTGCTTCCTCTATTGCGCGCGCTACACGTGCAGCTTCGGCTCGGGTGCCATGGCGTGTGCGGCCAAACTCGTCTTCGTATGAAACAGTCGAAGCGTCGTCGTCATCGTCGTCGTCGTCTTCACCTTCTTCCTCCAAGCCAGCCGCCTTTTTGCGTTCCTCCTCCGCCCATTTGGTATCAAAGTCGACCAGTCCGGCTTTCTCTCTGCGTCGCAGCCGTGAGATATAGTCATCTCCATCGTCCTCATCGCTATCTCCTCCCGCGAGATGCAGTCCCTTTTTCATGTCCTCGTACATGCGCACTTTCTTCGCCATCCGTTGCTTGGATCGATTCAATGTGGCGTCATCGATAGTCCCAATGTCTTGGCTGCGCTTGTGAACTTGTTTGGCCACATGGTGTCCATCTTCCCGAAGATCTGCAGCTGCACGCCTATCCGCGCCCTTGTTCTGCTTCGCAAAAAGATCGCTTTTGCCGGTCTTCGATGGTCGTGGGCGTCCGTGCGAAGTGGTACCCGAGCCCTGGGAGATGAGGGAGGACAGTTGGCTGGTGAAGGCGAGGTTGGATGTCGAAGTTATCTCTTGAGTCTTTGTGGCTTTCGCCCGGGGCTTCCCGTACAGCGAGGACTGGTCAGATGTCATGGTGTGGCGATCGCAGCTTTGCAGCTGTGCAAGAGAAGGCTGCAAGGACGGCGGAGTTGATGTCAATCTCCGGCCTGACAGCGATAGCGATAGCGAGAACTATAAGTTAAAGATAGTGGCCTGGTTTTGCAGGCTGAAATGGCTGACTCAGCTGCTGCCCCGCGGTCCCACGGTCCCACGAGGTGACGAGCTCGAGATCTTGGGACTCCAATAATCCTTTGATTCACTTATTTCTGCCTTGTCAATTGTTGTTTCTTCCGCCTGATTCTAATCCGTGCAACTTCATATACCCTTGGTCGTGGATATACTCCCCAGAGTCAATCAATTGACTGTGTTCCATCAACATGTCCGCCAGCCCAATCTATCTCGGCGTTGTTGGTAGGATGGCCCTCCGCAATTCAAAGAGCTTCACTCTGTTCCTATGAAAGTCCTCTAATACCAACATTCTCTTCCAGGCGTCGGCGGCGTTGGCACTGCATTCCTCTCCCAGCTTGCCCGCCTCCCCAATGCCCCCAAGCTCGTCCTCCTCGCCCGTTCCTCGCAGACCCTCCTCGCTCCGACACCGGCCTACTCACCGGCCATCCCCGCGGCTGACTGGGACACCGCCGCCGCAGGCCCTTCCCTGACCAAGACCAGTGCCCTGCCCGCCGAGGAGATCGCGACCTACCTCGCCTCAGCTCCCGGTCGTGCGATCCTCGTCGACAACACCTCCGACATCACCCTCGCCCGCCAGTACCCCACATTCCTGAAGAAGGGCATCTCAGTCGTGACCCCCAACAAGAAGGGTTTCTCCGATGAGCTCTCCCTGTGGAAGGAGATCTTCGCCTCGGCCGCCGAGGGCAAGGCCTTCGTCTACCACGAGAGCACCGTCGGTGCCGGTCTGCCCGTGCTGTCGACCCTGAGGGACCTAGTCGCGACTGGCGACGAGGTCACCCGCATCGAGGGTGTTTTCTCCGGCACCCTTTCCTTCCTTTTCAACACCTTCGCCCCGGCGTCCGGCTCTTCGGACGCTAAGTGGAGCGCCGTCGTTGCTCAGGCCAAGGAGCTGGGCTACACCGAGCCCGACCCCCGCGATGACCTGAACGGCATGGACGTCGCCCGCAAGCTGACCATCCTGGCCCGTCTCGCCGGACTGGAAGTGTCCCGCCCAGACTCATTCCCCATTGAGTCTCTCATCCCCGCTGAGCTGGCCTCGCTGCCTTCTTCTGCGGAGGGCATCGCCGAGTTCATGAAGCGTCTGCCCGAGTTTGACGGGCAGATGGCTAATATCAAGCAGACCGCTGAGAAGGAGGGCAAGGTTGTGCGTTATGTCGGTAGCGTTAATGTCGCTACCAAGGAGGTCAAGGTTGGTCTGCAGACTTTCGAGAAGGATAGTGCCATCGCTGGCCTGAAGGGCAGTGACAACATCATCAGCTTCTATACCAAGCGGTACGGTGCCAACCCGCTGATTGTGCAGGGTGCTGGTGCCGGTGGTGATGTCACTGCCATGGGTGTTACGGCTGATCTGGTCAAGGTTCTGCAGCGCCTGCAGTAAGGGGAGTGCTATACAGAATAAAAGTATCTAGATATCCAACGATTTTGAGGTTATGAAAAGCAATTGATTGTCAGTGCTGGGCAATGGTGACATGCTGAATATCGTATGCAACCTGCGGGCTTGAGGCGGAGAATTAGGACCACTGGCTCGGCACCGAAGTATTGAAAATCATAAAATATATTCACGCTGAGTATGATTAAAGCCTGCGACGCCATAGTTATCATGCGAGGCTGCTGACATGGATATCGCCATGCCAGACTGCGAGAATCCAACGCCAAACATCAGCATTAAAACAAGCTCGCAAACAGATCGTAATCTGTAGAAGAGATAAACCAAACCCAAACTCCATGCAAAATCCTCAGATGAAAAAAAAAAAAAAAAATCAAGCCCGTCCCGCTACTCGACGCTTCAAATCGCCGTCCTGAAATCCATCGGCAGGAGGAACAACATGGTCTTGCCCTGTATCCGAGTCTCCCTCTGTAGTCTTGCTGCTGACCGCATGCTCTGACCTCCCAAAGTCACTAACGGCACCCTCTGTCTGGGCGCCGCGCAGCTCAAACACCCGTCGTTGTCCGTCCGGCCGTTCCTGTAAGCTCGGTGCGCGGGGTCGTTGGTGGCCGCGTGCGCGCCCTCCGATCCAGGGCAGTTCCCAGAGAATCATGCGGTAGAGGTACAGGCCAGCGTCGAAGACGACCAGGGCTGCCCATGGGGCGATGGTGATGAGGCCGAGGAGGAACTGTTATGCGACGAGGTCAGCCGGTGTCACTACCTTCAAGCGACCAATCTGCTTGATCCCATGATCCGGATCAAAAGAGGGTATGGACATACAAAAATCCTCACGGCCCAGCTCTCGAACTGGATGAGCTGCGGCGGGAGAATGGAGTACCACGCCATGATCTATGACTGTGGTGATAGATGCCCCTGGGAAACAGGTGTGCGAAGCGGGGACGAGCGCCCTTCACACCGTCCTCTCGTGGCGCTTTGTATGTCCAGCGACTGATACTCCTCGCAGGCCTATTGTCTCGGGTGTCGACGCTGTTCCGCTGGTCCCGTGTGATGCTGTGCTCCCCCACGCCCCATAATCCGGGGTAATACGATAAAGCTGCCCGGGGCAGGTGGGAATGGATGTCCGAGCGGTTGAGAGCGCGGCACAGACCACAGAGATATACTTCTGCTCAGATTTGAGATGAAGCTATTTCAGTCCGGAAGCGCGCCCCTCCCCGCACGGTCCCTCGTCTGGAGACTGGGGAATGGGAGGGTGTTTTATTGGGACGGCTGGCGATGCGGAGGTAGGAGGCAGAGTCGGGAGCCGAGGCAGCTGGATTGCGGGAGCTGTGGGAGCTGGAGGGGATCGGACAGTCGGCTTGAGAGAGAGGAAAAGAAGGAACGGAGTGGATTGTTAGAGTTCGCGATGCTTCGTCGTCTGATGCTCTTCTCAGCTCGGAAGTCGAGGGAAGCTAAAGAACGGGTGGAGCAGGCCTCGCGGAGCGGGCTGGTCCCAATTGGGCAATTTATCAGCAGAGTACTGCCCAGTACTCCGTACTGGATTCCCACACACTCTCTCTACGATGTATTCTTCTTTGCGCCGATCGAGTGACAACTGCCAATATAGAATCCATTCCCATGCGACATCAGGCTAACCGGCAAACACGACCTTAAAGCTGAACCCCGCACTCCACCCATCCCAGCCTCAAGCCAATTACAACCCACCAGGACAAACAGTATGGCCGCCAAAGCAGATCAAACGGGACAAAATACCAATAGCTCCGCCATGAGAAGCAAACCCCCATCCCACTTTTATTCTTGCTCATGACAATCATATCAGCATAAACTCATCAGTCATAACCAAGGCTCGATGGAACTAGTCGTTGCCCCGAAGCCGAGGGTGCGGCAACGCAGTTGCGCTAGTATTTCGCCGCCAGGGCTTCCATTTGATCCAAGAAATCTTCGGCATCTATATTTCGGACCTTGATTAGCAGGATTTACTAGTTAAGAGACAGGAGACATACCCTCGGGAGATGCAAACTTCAGCACATGCTCGCCGCGATTGGTCAGCGGCGGTGTATAGTCATCGGCCGACATCAGGATAATCGGCTTCAGATCACGGATGATGACAGTTCGGTCGTCGATCATACGCAGCCAGTTGCGTCGGCTGAAGAGGGGGGTGATAAAAGCGGTCCAGACGGGGGTGCTGTAGTTGATGCAATTAGCAAGGTGCTCCGATCCGAACAGAGGGTTCTAGTCCAGTGGCGCATCACTTACTGGTCCATGTCCCCTTTGTGAACGGAGGCCTGGAGTCGGACAGCTTTGGTGGTCTTGTCGCGATATACACGGAGGGCATGCGGGTAATTGTCGTCGATAATTTGACTATCACTGGTTAGATGGTCCGTCTGATAGGGTTGGAATATGAGATTGACTCACCCGCCATAGATTTCCTTCTCCCCATCCAACTCATAGTCACGGATATCCTCGACGGGATGACCAGCGTCTTGGGAGCGGAGCGCCAAAAGTGCGACGTAAAATGCAACCATGTCTGCTGAGAAGTTAGTTCATGTTTTGGTCTCACAATTCCCAGCTCGGCTGTTCTTGGCAATACGCACGCTCAATGGTTGTGAACAGAATACTTGCCCACAAGACAAGCTCGGTGCCGCCATGACGTCTCCGGCACAGTTGGAGATAGGATCCTTCTCGGATAACCTCCAAAAGGTTCAACGGTAGACAATAGTAGTCGCTAGGGCGGGACCTATGCGGGACCTTGCAGACAATGCGAACGCGATGGTCGCGTTCTCGTAGGTAGAAGTATACGGTCATATTCGAGTCGTCATTGAAGGCTCTGCGAGATTCCGTGAATATTGGGACTTTCGTAAACGTTCCTGGAGATTCCTAGAGGTGCCTTAGAGGTGCCTTACAATTGAAGCAGCAGCTCGAATCCCTGCTCTCGAAGCCATGGCTTGATCCCAGCGTGGGGATCGCCGAAGCAGCCCGCTCTGTCAGGTCATGATAGTCAGTATATTGAATGATATAACAGAGACACTGTGGCTGAAGGTCATGTCCCACCTTTCTCGGCCCGGGGGAAGCGGGGTCTCAGTGTCAAATGTCGTAAAGACATCCTTAATCCAGTGGTATTGAATCACATCGGAATGAGTGGATTGGCTTGTACCCGTTGCCGATGCAGACCCCAAGGGCGAGCTCGGCACCTCGGGTGCGGAAGGAGGAAAATCGGAGAAGGACGCAGAGGATGGGGATAACGGAGGTTGAGGGGAGAGATGCGGCGGCCGAGTTCGCTCGTACGATCGTTGTCGGTTCGGCGGTCGACGATCATTTCGAGGACTATGATCCGTGCTGGTGCTGCTGGTAGACGGCGGTTTGGGCGCTACCGGCGGGTTGCGACCCAGCGATATACGTGCAAGTCGCGGTGCGAGACGCTTCTCCTGCTCCACGAGCAACAATTGCATGCTACTACGGGAGCTTGCGAGGAGCGGAGACTCGTGGCGGGGGCTACGGTGGTCAGTGAGGATTTTACTTGAGGCTTATCCTTTGATGATTCTGTCTGCGGGGTATGCTTGCTTACTCTCTCACCGCGTCCACGAGCTCCCGGAGAAAGCTCTTATATTTCGCCAAGCGAGTGCCTAATGAATACTGGGCCTCGTCCCAGAAGAATCGGTCTATCGACAGCCATGTCCGCTGGTACGTATCGGGCGTGGCATGACCGCCGTCCAGACGGCGGAAAAAGTCCACGATATCCTCGATCGTGTACTTCAGGCTCGAGCGCAGCAATCCCACATCTGGATGGACAAGCGCCCAACTATGGCGGTAGCGTGGATCCTTAGAGAGGTCATCCAGACTCAATAGCGACGAACTGATGGCGTAAAAGTCCGAGATCAGACTGGTGATCTCTGTCTTGTGTTGGGGAAGAGGGGCACGAAAAGTGCTGAAGCCGTCCGCGGCGCGTTCAGCCTCCTCGGCAGATGAGCGCAGGGCCATGAGTCGCGTCAGGCCATCCGGGGCTTTTTGTTTGATCCGGAGGTGGCAGAGGGGTTGTGGTTGGAACTGGGGATACGAGGTTTGGCTCCCAACTTCCCAAGGACATGAGTAGCGAGGAGTGTCTCACGTGCAGTGCGGCTCTGCAGTCTGCACTGATTAGTTATTTTTTTTCGGTCTCCCTTGCGTTCCGTTCTCGACGTGGTCGGCCGGGAATGGCGGGGCTTGGTGGGGTAGAAGACGGCTGAATCACCCAGCAGTCGTGTGCATCGCGCAGTGGCCAAGGGATCCTGGCCTTGAGTGGATGGCAATAATCATGGTGGTGAACGGAGATAGGAAGCGTGCAGGAGAGCAATGTACTGTATACTCAGGTTTGTATAGTTGCGTTGCCAACCCTCCCTGGTTGGGGTTGGTGCGTTTCCATGGTTCTTCTCTCCATCACTCCACACCTCGAGAGCCCACTTTGAACTGCACAGAGTTCGATATAGCTTTGAAGGTCAGCTCAGAGGACAAGAAAATCGTCTCAGGCTGGGTATCTGTGCAAAGTCCATGACTTTGTGCCAGGACAGACATCGCGAGAGGGGGTCTTGACCAGCGGTGAGGAGGGTAAGCAATCCGCCCAATCACACAACCAACCCGGTGAACATGACGGGTTCAATATCCAAGAAGTAGAAGAGCAAGAATAGAACACCAACAGGGCAGATTGCCATATATATAAGGAAAACAACATGTTGAGCCGTCACTTGACTTGACTCACAAAAGCAATAATGAGGCTGCCTGCCCAGCCCCATCGTCCTAGTTTCGCATCGAGGGCGGAGGCTGTGTAGTCCACGGTTGTCGAAGCATGCAGGTTCCTGAGTGGCCCGGAGCCTAAGCCCATAGACATTTCTCGCCTTGAATTACCATACGCTTAGGATTTGCTGAGACATTTGACGACATAATAGGATGCTGGTTTGCCGTCGACATTGTGACTGTGATTCGCTTTGCACTGTTATCTTTCAACGGGGCTCATATCCGCAGACCACGATGAGATCCGAAGAATTATCACGTACCTAGTCTGTTCGTATTGCGAAGCGGCCTCTATGCAGCCATAAGGTTATACGCGCTCATGGAAAACACCTTCAACAAGTTCAGACGACCCCAAGAGAGCTGACGTACTATCTTGGTCGACTTTCTCTTTCCCCTTTGGTCCAACTCATCAGTAAGTTTACCTTATGGACTATCTTAACCCGTAGCTCCTGCTCAATCAAGACTCGAGCAACGCCTCAAAAGTCCGATTCTCGCGAGCTTGTCGGCTTGACCGAGCGCAGCGAAATCGGAACGGCGGCGTTATCATCAGTGATGCTCGACCCTCAGAAGAAACCTCGATGAGAAGCTGGAGATATATTCCCGGCTTGGTCTCATCGATACCCACTGCCCATAGATAATGAAGACAGTCGTGACATCATAATCATATTAGGCCGTCCACCGGCAAGGATATGACTCTTTCGTTCTCGCCCAGGGGGGTCTGGTTCAAGGTTCGCGAAACTTGAATATTCTCAATTTGACACATCCGCCTCGGCGCCATGGGGCTATAGTTTCCGGTTCGGGGTTTCGGGTCTTAGCCCTAAGGTTGATAATCCGGGCGGTGCGTGGTTGATGCATAGTCATATCGGCTGGCACGCGGAAAAAAGGTTCACTCTACAGTTCCTGGAGTGGTATCAGGAAGGGCCGAAGTTCATTGACTATAGCATCCCTTAGAGAGAGCAACGTTGAGCAGGAGATAGGGAATTTGAGCTCGCGCGGTTTGGTTCTAGGTATTTATACACAGGTGTCATGACAGAAGGAAGTCAGGAGTTTTTCGGTCCTTGTCTGGGATCATGGTGCCGGACATAAAGGCTATGGAAATAGAGCGAATTCGGACAATGTTGCTGTAGTTGCCCACCATATATACAATTGGATAAGCAACTTACATAGGTGATGGTGAAGTCAGGGACAAGAAAGGCTTGATGAATGGCCTAGAAATGGTCAAGACCGAAAGTAAGTCTGATAACCAAACTCTAGCGACCCCAACCAGGCAAGGATGCTAAAGTGTACAAGCTCCAGCACATTCTGTTTCTTCAAGAGAACTTGCTAGGAAAGCGTGGATAGTCCAGGCAACCAACCAGTGTCAGCCTCAGGCCACAATCGGAGATCCCCCGGACGCGTCGGGGTAAACAAACGGGGGAAGCTCGGGAGCTTGGGCCACCTCCCGATCGCGGAATCGCGTCGGGCTGTCAGCTCGGTTCAGGTGTTGGTCTAACCATGCAGCCAGGGCCCTGAAGCTATTTCCCACGGAAGAAGCAAAAATCCATATCTCAATAAGACAATAGCATTGGTCTAAGGAAATATCAGACGGGGTCTGCAAAAAGAATCACGCAAAACACCGCGTCCAGGTCGTTTCCAAAGAGAATCACCTCTGTCTCATCCCAGTCTGAATTAGAGCAAGAGAGCAGAAACCAGATGGCGAGGAAACAAGTGAGAGGCAACACGGAATAACGGAAACTGGCAGACTAAGCTATGTCCCACACATAAAACACTAAGCCCATCCAGGGCGATCATGAAAAGCAAGTAAGAACCACCTTGTGAACCGTCCCATAAGACCCGTGAGTGATAAAACACAAGAAAAGAGATAACCGTAGAAATCAGCGAAGAGAAACAAAAACGCCAGTAGCTGCGCAAATCAGATCTGCGGCGGGGCGTTTAAGAAGACTCCTCGTCCTCTTCGGCCTGCTGTAGGGCTGTTAGCATCGGAGCTTGACTTGTGACGAGATTGTCACCTGGAGGCGGGGACGAGAACTTACAGCATTGTACTTGGCCTTCTCCTCCTCGTAGCGCTTCTTGTCAGCGGCAGCCTTGGCATCGTAGGGCTTGCGCTCAGCCTCGGTGAGGGCCTTCCACTTGTCACCGAGCATCTTGCCAACCTGGCCTGCATAGGGTGTTAGTTGGGATGGACGGATGCAAATAAAGGAGATCCAAAGCAACATACCGAAGGAGATACCAGGGTTCTCCTCGCGGACCTTGTCGCGGTTGTCGTTGGCGAAGAACATGTAGGCGGACAGGCCACGCTTGGGAGCGTTGGGGTCTAAGGAGAACTTTAGCATCCAATGCGAGTTAAGTTATTATCAGAAGTGACCTACCCTTCTTGCGGCGCTGGACGCGCTCCTTGCCGCCCTTGCGAGTGGTCTTCTCCTTAGGCATTTTGGACTGAGAAGATGGGTTATTGTCGTTTCTAAGAGCAATTGGAGGTTGGACGCAATGGCACCCAAGTAAGGCGCAGAGCAGGAATCAGGCCAAGGAGAGGTGTAATGAGCAAGGTCAACCTAGGCGGCCACAGGCGACTGTGATGCGACAAGTGAAGAGGGTAGAAGGTGAAGTGAGGTGGGTGCGGTGAGGTTACTTGTTGGTGCCGCGACGCGCTTTGGTCGCAAGCGCGCCGGAGGTCCTAACTTGAGCACCCCAGGACGGATCGAAACGGGACTTACTTTGTTTGAGAGAGGGAGAAAAGTCGGTTGAAAGGAAATAGATCAGAGCGAATCTAATATCAGCAATCCCAAGTTAGCGGTGGTGTTCGAGTAAACATAGGTGTGAAGTCGCGCGACCGTGAGAGCAATCGCGGTCGCGCGAGTGAAAAAATAGCATTGACGAGGACAGAACCACAGAATCAAGGCCGTTGAGAGTGAAAAAAAAGGTGGGAAGAAAAGTGGTGGTGGTTGTGTCGAGGACCGAGGCCAGCAGAAGCGGGATGTAGATAGTTTGGGGGGAGGATATGCAGTACCTGAGTTGTATGGGCAAATAGTGTGGAAGCGGTTGGTAGTGTAGGAGAGTTGGGAGAGAGAGGGAGAGGGGGGGGAAGGCAGTAGTAGTAGGGAAGGGCGGACTCCCTCTCTCCTTCAGACTGACGGACCACTACTGTGGGAACGGTGGGCAGCACAGAGCAAGGGCAGCCCGCTGTTTGCTGACTGGCTGGGGAATGTAACGTACGGCGGATACAGTACGGCTCTATACGCCTTACAGACTTATACAGGTCTTGGGGACATCAAACAAAAAACGAGAATAATTCGTACAGCATCGGACCCTGTCCATCATTCAGCCGTGACCAAGCCATATCAATTGCCTATACTATAGACAGCAGAAACATTGGATTTATCAGCAGTTTTTCAAGGCGCCATATTGTCAGATCACTTCTATTTTTTGCCTCGAGAGACGGGAAAGTCCGACCCAAGTGAGCGCTATCTAACGTCTTCGAGTCCCTCCTTAACGCGGTGGCTACCATAGTAACTGTGAGATTTTGTTCTCTTACCTAGCCGTTTTTTCGACGTCAGTCCCCCGTGATTTACTATCGACTTATCACATAAGTAAGCGCTACCAGTGACTTATATTGTTGTCGTGATTCTCTCCTTGCGCCTATGTTGGCTATCGTAAGTAACGCTGGCTTGGAAGTACTCTATAAAGTAGCAAAGTAATGGGGAACTATTGGGACCGCGCTCGTCTCCTTAATACGCCATCAACCATAGCAATCTTGGGAATTCCATACTCTCACCTAGCCATTATTTTGACCACGGACTCACGTTGATTAAATCGACAAGTCACTCATCCACTCCTTTCTCTGACGTTAGTCGTCACAACAGTGTAGGCTCTCTCATGTAGAGCCCCAAGGTGTGTTCGGGAGGCTGTGGCGAGCCTCCGACTTACAACCTTACAAGACGGTAACATACCTACAGTATCCAACACTATGTCGCAGTGGAGAATTACGGCATTTCGCCTGGGAGTCCTGAGTCCGACCCAAGTGAGCGCGACCTAACGCCCACAACTCTCTGCTGGACGCGCTTGTAACTTTGGCAAATTCAGGGAACCATTCTCTCACCTACCCTTCTTTTTTGTATCTTTCTTACGTCAAGTGGTCTAAGCGTTACAGTTTCCCGGGACGCTTTTATATCACTCGTAATGACTCCTCTGTAGGCTGACGTGGGCTGAAAGGTGGAATCATGAAATGTTTGCAAGGGTTCTGTGTGCTTGCGACTATACATGACGGTAACAGATCCTCATACTGGAGAATTACAGCTTGATCCGTTCTCATGATCCCGTCCCATCAAACCGCGTAGCCGCCGTACCAAGTACCCTGTATCGCATGGTCAAGTGACTGCTCAGTAGGTATCCAGTACCAGATCCTTACCCCAAAGACGAGCCCATCATGCTGAGAGCAATATAGAGTCAATAATTGCACAGTCGAGACTGATGTCCTTGATCAATTTTGCTTTCATGCCCAGCCCATTTCCATTAAATCATTGAACTCAATTTCTGCCTGTAGATTTTCTCAGCTGGGGAGTCTGCGATATCAGACTTCCAAGCCAGAAATCGCTATAATTCAAAACAAAACTTCGGACGTTGGCGCACAGCCTTGTCGCAGCCTGCGTATACGCCATGGATATTCAATCCTTCAAACCCGCCTACCTTAATACCCGTTTGTACTGGCCGCAGGGTTGCGCCATGATCGAAGCGGAGGAATTGCGACCACACAATAATGGCACCTTGGCTGTACTGGCAATATGTCCGAGACGATACGGGGCATTGGAGAAAGAGGAGAACGAGCTAGTACTGGGTGGTCAGGTCTACCGTCTGAGTAGAAGTACAAGTACCGCAAGTACGATACCCTCCACCCAAGTCTTTGGTGTTCCCGGCAGGACTGGTACTGTATTCCGGATGGAGGAGCTAGGACGAGAAGTACATCCGCCAGGGAGAACAGAGTCTGGCTAGAGATTTTTAATAGCGCAGCTGATCTAGGCGCGGTTCGGTCACGGGCAGGACCAAAGTGAAAGGAAAACAAAACAAACAGCATCAGACCTAGTAGAACTGCCCATGTGCAGTGTCTACCCTATTGAGTCCTAACACCTACAGTAGCGGTATGTAGGTAGGGTGCTATACGTCAAAGCTTTCCTATGATAACTGGACAAGACACAACGCATTATTGCTATGTATTATGTACATCCATATGTAGTCGTAGCAATGGCCATCCACATCATGTCGACTGGGCATGCAGAGCAATGCCGCGACCGAATTAGCTCGAGGCAAGGGCTTGGAGTGGTAAACGCCCAGAGCATCTTGTTTCCAGCGCGGCGTACCCCGTTTTAAACACAGCCATAATTATTAATGAGCAATCGGGTACTGTCACTGATTTCCAACATTGTTGGTATCAGGGACCGAGATAAGTGAAATCAATAGATGAAAGAGGTTAGACATGGAAGAGTCAAAGAAACGCTAGAATTCTACACTGGGACCAAGGTGTGGACTTGTGGCTGTATGGGTATTGGGGGAATAATTATCAGAGATACAGCAATGTCATGATCATGGACATGGAGAAAGGGAATCAGTATGGTACATAGTGGTAATATGGTCCTGTACGTATCATTATCAATCATAGGTAAGCTCATACCAGTGACTGTTTATCCTTCCTGGGCTCTTATCGCCGGCGCGGCATGGAACATTTCTTGAAGATCTTGATCAAGGTCGCTGGGCCAGCAGGATGGGACCCGGGAGGGGCATTGTTGGAGAGGATGTGGACTCGATTGGCGCACCAGGTTCCGCCCTTGCCTTGATCACACCATAATCACAAGCTTAGAATAAGTACTGGTGTACCTAGAAGATAGTTTACCTTGCCGTAGTAGTAACATACTGTTAGAGTTGGAGGAGCTGTTACGCGATGGTGGAGGACCAGGGGGCTGCGAGTTTGCGACGCGTCAAGTCCCTCGGTAGAGTCGGTACTTGCTCTCTGCAATCGGTACTCACTGCTCAGTGCTCAGACACTCAAGGACCTGACAATGCTAGAACTTTACGCCGATATGACCACCTTATAGGGCATAATATTCCCTGTCATGTCGAGGAGTGGAGAGAAAAGACTGCACAACTAATTGAACTAATGCGATGCCCCTGCTAGGGGAAACTGAGCAGCGCCCAACGTGAACTAGTGAGAGACAGGTTGGGGAAGAGCGAATGCATTTGCTTTGGTCACATTCCGAGGGGAAAGCTCGAGGAGCTTCAGTACTGAGAAGTGTACATAGCACCAAACTTAGCGCGCTTGGTTTCCTGGCAGTGGCAGTTGGCAGCCATAACCAAAGTACCATTCTGCGTATGTACCCCCTTGAAGACTTGGGGGTAATAAATGTGACAATACATCATACTGGCCAAAGTTCCGTGCCGTGTGAATCCACTGGTAACGTTACCAGCTTCCATTCCTTCCGAGAGTACGGAGTAGAGCGTCATAGATTCGTTGCGTCGCGTCGGTATTCTGCTTTCCCTCCCCCCCAATAATGTGGATGTATTACTCGAAAACTCTGTGCGATCGCTGATAGTCTCTTGCTTTGGGGGGTGCAGGGTAGATTCGTACTACTCCGCACCCATCCCAGGTTCAAGCATTTTACCTGTCCACCCTCCAGCTGACCTTTTAGCAAGATAATTATTAGAATTCAGCTCGGTAGTGGAAAATTTTAAGCGAGAAATTGCTTTTATGCACGACAATATTCATTAAGTAATGCAGCCCATTTCTTATTCTTCCTGGCGACAAACATCGTTCATCCATCTCTCCGAGCGCCGAGTCACGCCCATAAACGAGTACCCTTTCCCGGTCTGTTTCCGTCATTGCGGGGGCCCTGTGATGTCGGCGTGGGTCGATGGCCTTTGCACGGCCACGCTCAACCCTGTACCACGTTAAATGATTCCCTAGCAGATTGGATCGGCATATGTCTCTTAACATTAAGCGTCCATATCTCAGACTATCAATTCCCTCGGAAATGGGTCAAAAACAGAATCACGATCATAGGTCATGTCATACAAATACAGACCCATAGTCTGAGGCAACTGGGCTAGTGCGACCGAAGGCTCACCATCAATTGAAGAAATGCCATTGTTAGATGCACAAAGTATACAGTAGTCATAATGTAGCACCTGGAACGCCAATACTATGAGGGTATGCCACCAGATAATCACCCATACCCATAACAAAAAGGAAAATCAGTCATCACTTTCATCCAGCACCATTGCTCGGAGTGTGTCATCGTCAGCCCAGTCAAGTCCGCTACCGACCACCATCGCGCTGGCAATATTCTTCATGGTTTCCCATTTCGCCTTGCTCGTCTTGAGCTCCGCCTCGAGCTGATCCAGTTGCGACGCGAGATCCGCATCCTGGAGTCGCTCGCGCCAAGAAGAATCCTCCTTGGTAAGCTCCAGGAGCTCGCGAACTAGCTCCTGGTTTTCTTGATTGATTTTCAGATTCTCGACCTCTGCGTCAGAGAGCTGTTTGAGAACCAGCTCTTGAGCCGATGCCAGATTCTCTTGCGCGAGGGCGAGCACGTCGCGTCGATTGACCAGGCGGAGTAGAGCCCTGCAGATCAAAGGAGATAAGAATCAGATTAGTCGGAGCTATCACAGAGCAAGAACCACGTACCTTTCAGGAGGTATAGTCGCTTTCAGATGAACTGCTTTGAGAATGGGGTCTGTCATGAGAATTGTTCGAGTGGCTTTCCTTCTGACGGTGTATGAGGCGCGCGCCTCGAGGAACTCGCGTTCCGCGATCGCGAGCTGTTCTTCAACATCGTCGCCCGACAGTGACTCCGGTTCTACAAAGTAATGTCAGCAACTTGAAAGTGACCGCTTGAAATAAGATTCAAATGAAACGACCCATGATACGAAGAAACGCAAACAAAGAAAAAGAAAGTAAGCAGAACTCTTCGGAGATAATGGGCCTCCCGCATAGTAGTAGATCGTACCTTGCTCCAGCAATGCTTTCTCCAACTGCTGTTCCTGGATTTGGCTAGCCAGCTGCAGCACCAGCGCCTCCTTGTCGGACAAGGTCACGATATCGCGAGCATCATCTGCCGCATATTCCACCAAAGTCTGCTCATTCGAAAGCAGGTGAGGCCTTGCGGCGCCCTGTTTGGTCGCCATGAAGGGATCTCGTGGGCGGGCGGGCGTGTGCCTTGTGATATGAGCGGAGGGCGGTGGGAAGTCACTCTCACTTGGAGAGAGCTTCAGCCTCCCCCCGATTTACTCTTCCGTGAAACCAACCTCCCCTCCCACATCTCTGGTCTCTCGAGCTCTCGCGCTCGGTGGTGAGGAGGGGAATCATGTCGCTGCATATCTATATTGCTCATTCCGGCGAGCATCTGCTGGCGGATCCGGTCGCCTTTGCTTCGTATGTTGCTATCTTCCGCCGATGAGGGGTGCCTTGTCGGGTCTCGTGCCCCGAATGAGCTCGGTATGCAAGCTAACGCTGTTCTGACCGTTTCAGTCCGGATTCATTAAAAGCTTGGATTGTTCGGAATACCTCGATTCCGCTTGCTCGGCAGATCTTGATGACTGCGCGTGGGAAGAATGTCAAGACCCAGACGCTCGCCACCGAGGTATGCAACGCAATACATTGGATCAACGGCCCATGACCATCTGAGAAGAGAAAGAGCGTGTTCTGACACTAGGGACTCAGACCGAGATCTTTGTTTATGACCGGCAGTACGTGAGCGAACCCGCCGACTTTGAGCTCCCTCAGCTTCCTACCCCGGATCCATTCGAACCACATAGCCCCCCAGCCTCGCTGACGGACCAAAATGACCTACAATCATGGCGGAATCTGTTCATGACAAGGAGGACGTGGGCGCTGGATCTGTCCACACGCTGTGGGACGATGGACAGAAACACCAAGGAGCACAACCAGCGGACTGATGTCATCAACCGCGCCGTTGGCGTTGCGCTCGAGAACCTCAAGTCACATGTGGGGAGCCTAGAGCATCGCTTTCAGGAGGCTCAAGCATGGGCAAACAATCTTCTCGAGGAGCAGCAGGCTGCTCTCGATGGTTGGCAGCGCGCGTTGAACGCGCTGGAGAATATCCCGGCTCGGAAGGACTTCCCCATGCTCGGACGCCCGTCAACGCCAAAGAAAGAAAAAGATCAGCCTACCGGAACGCTACGTGACTTTATCGACGTCAATGAAGTTTACCAAGCTGGCTCGGATGCGGCAGTCGTGTCACCTCGCTTTGCAGGACAGGCCCGGGACCTTGAACAGGCCGTCAGCGAGATCGCCTTGGAGACACAGGCTTTGGTGGATGAGGTGGTCTCTACATCGGAGGACGGCGAAGATGGGTTGCTTGAGGAAGTGGAAACTCTTGCCAAAAAGATTGCCTCCGACTACGAACATGTTCTAGGGTTGCCCAATAATCAGAAGATGCTGGCCAATATATCCAGGCTTGCTCTTAACCATACTCAAAATTTGCTACCGTCATTGTTGGACCTCAGCGGCGATATTCATCATGCTTTGGAACAAGCAGTTCGCCGACGCGCCGCTGCCGAAAAGACAGCTCTACAGCACATGCGCAAGATCTCGTTCATCGAGTCACGCCTTGCCGACGCCCATGCGCTGCTTGTCAACTTTGGGATTGATAGTAACGCATTTGACATTCTCTATGCTGTTTTCCAGATGCCAATGGTCTATGGGTCAATCCTCATTGAGTCTGTTCGGCGGCGCGAATGGAGTGATAAATTGAAAACCGACTCGTTGACTCTGACCGAAGAGATGACCCTTCTGAGAGACGAAGAACAGCGCCGCCGGAAGAAGTGGGTCAAAACTATGGGTGACTTCATCTCCTTTGGAGACTCTACAACGCCAGGGATTGAGATCAATCTCCAAGGGCAGGATACCGATTGGCCCGAAGTTAATCGGAGCGAGATTGAGACATATATCGAAGATCTGCGGAACAAGCACTCCTTGTCGAACATTGCGGATGACCTAGCCCAGCAATTCAAGGACCTCGATGTCCCAAGTCGCCTGCAAAGACGACGAGCAAAGGCATTCAAAAATGGAAGCGTTTTCGACTTGAGTCGGAGCTCTATGCTTCTACGCGGTGATGATATGGTTCGAAGCCTGCAAGACGAGAAAGTGAAGTTGGAAGAAAGGCTGAAGGGGTCTGACAGTCGTATTCGTAAACTAGAAGACCTTCTTCATCGCCAGAGTCACATGAGTCGGCCCTCGAGCGGCAATTTTGGACATGACTTTCCTCTGTCGCCTGCATCCCCACACCCCGACGCGCTATCAAGGCGCTCGTCTGTCTCGTCGAGGCGCGTCTCGATGAATCAATCCCCCGAAGACAGAGCGTTGGTTCAGCGAATCGTCTCGCTGGAAGCGGAGCTCAATGTGGAAAGAGAAACAGTACAACGGCTTCATAAGGAAGCCCACGCTGAGCGTCAGTCAAATTCTGACAAGTACCAAGAAGCCCAGTCTACCAAGCAAGATCTGATTGGGAATCTCGAGGCGCGCCAACGGGAATTCGAAGATGAGCGGAGATACTTGGAAGCAGAGGTCAAGAAATTCAGACTTCGCACTGAAGAAGTGGAAGAAGAGCTGGATAGGCTCGTTGACAGCCGCGAGCACGAAAAGCAAGGGATTGACGAGCGTATTCAGCAACTTGAGACCGACCTACGAACCGCTCATGCCAACTCTGCCGAGGCAACCCTCAAGGCCATTGATCTCAATGAGCAGGTTGAAAATCTGCAGCAGAACGAACAAAGTCTCCAAGCAAAGATTGATGAGCTCCAAAGTCGGTGTGGTGAATGGATCCAGAAGGATCAAGATCACTACAACGATCTACAGGCAGCCTTCATGAATTTGTCCCCTGGGGGTGCGGTCCCCGCTGAAGTTTCCGGTCTTATCAAAGCCATCGAGGTTCTCTCTGAAGGTTTGGCCATCCATGCCAAGAGTGCTGAAGAAAGCGCCTCGAAGCTGATGACCGAGAACAAAGCTCTTGAGGAGAGAATCGCTCAACTAGAGTATGAGCTTGAGGGACGGCTTAAGGTTGCTGCTGATCGTGAGGCTGAAGTTGATCGATTGGCTCAGAAACTCAAGGAAGAGAGAACGAACATGGGCGTCATCAAGGCTGAACTAGACCAGGAACGCACCAGGCTGAATACCCTTCAGTCGCAGGTCTCGGCTGGAGAAAGTGGCTCTGACGCCTTGCGAGAGCAGCTTGCCGAGGAAGGGCGGAAGCAGGCTGAGTTGGCGCGGAAACTGGCTGATGCCGAATCTCAAGCGAAGGATTTGGAGGCCAAGGAAGCAGACTGGGAAAGAAAAATTGAGGAAGCATCCAAGGCGGAGCAGCTCTGTGTGGCCCGGCTGGATGCCCGAGGTAGCAAGTCTCATGACCTTTCCAAGCAACTGTACTCCCAGGTCGAGAAATTGGAGCGCATGCTTGAGCAGCTCGGCTTCGCGATTATCCAACAGGATGGTCGTCTAATCGTCCAGCGCGCATCCAAGCTCAGCACTTCATCTACACTAGGCGAAAGCATTGCCCAGTCGGGTATCGTCACGGCTAGACCAGACGCTGGTCTTCTTAGCTGGATGCATGCAGATAGCCCTGAAGACGAGGAGACTCGATTCAATGCTTTCATGGAAAGCCTAAACCACTTCGATGTCGCTGTGTTCGGCGATGTGGTGGTCAAGCGTGTCAAGGATATCGAGACTCTAGCACGCAAGTGGCAGAAAGAAGCCAAGGGTTACCGCGAGAAATATCATCGTGTGCAGAGCGAAGCGCACGAAAAGATCGCCTATCGATCCTTCAAGGAAGGTGACCTCGCCCTATTCCTCCCGACTCGCAATCAAGCCATCCGCTCGTGGGCCGCTTTCAATGTCGGCGCACCACACTATTTCCTGCGCGAGCAGGACTCTCATAAATTGCAAACACGCGATTGGCTACTCGCACGTATCAGCAAGATTGAGGAGCGAGTCGTCGACTTGTCCAAGTCCCTGAATGGCGTCGCTCCCGACCGACGCTCACTCGGCGACGCGAGCGATGGCGCTTCCATCGATGAAAATCCTTTCGAGCTATCTGATGGACTACGCTGGTACCTCCTGGATGCCAACGAAGAAAAGCCTGGTGCCCCAGCGACTCCCGGCATTGCTAAGAGCACTGTTGCGTCGGCCCATGTCGATGCGAAAGGGAGTATCCGTCTGAAGCGACCCACGGAGGAAAGCACTGTCGCTCAAACCTTGTCCAGAAGCCTCGAGAGCCGTCGCAACAGTTCCAACTCGAAGCGAGGCACGCCTACACCCTCACAAATGGCCAATGATTCCGCCTCCGATCGAGTTCGCCTTGCCGAAGCAGACGCCAGCCCCCAGCCTCGCGAGTCGGCCCCGATTTTCGACGAGGTGCGCCGTGACCTGCTCCTCGGCCCGTGAAAAGTAGGACGCAGATCTTTCTTTTCCCGGGTCTGTTGAAAGGATGAAGATGCTAATCATGTATTTTTCTCTAGGTACAAAATCGAGCAAGACTTTCGACGCCTGCCGGCCAGTCTCTGATTGTAGGTGACCTTGCCACATCCCCGGCGTCGCCGCCGTCCCG
The DNA here is from genome assembly GCA_024706585.1 of Penicillium simplicissimum. Taxonomy (NCBI): domain Eukaryota; kingdom Fungi; phylum Ascomycota; class Eurotiomycetes; order Eurotiales; family Aspergillaceae; genus Penicillium; species Penicillium simplicissimum. The sequence continues at coordinate 5,367,826 of JAMZTW010000118.1, forward strand.
GTCCACATCTACTCGTCGTCAAAACGGTGCTCGGAGACCATGGGAGAAATTATGGTCTCTGGATTATCGATTTGAAGATTCTGCGCAATAGGGAGACTTTGACTTTTGAGCGTTCCATGAGTTGACGGAGTATTTGTGTTTCTTTTTCCGTTTCTTTGCGTTGCTTTTTGGATTTTCTTTTTCTTATTACTTACTCTTCTGCTGTTCCCCACCAATGCCGCGAATGTGGCTGAGGGAGACTTATATTGCCTTGATGGGCTTTAGTTGACGAGATACCCAATATACATAGCCTCCTTCGAAGATGTTTGCTTCGTTTACTCATCTCGCACCTCGAGCACGAGAGAACTGCGACCCTGCGTTGACTCGTGAGGTAGAATGGTAGGCTCAGAGTCATCTATCCATGAGGCCGCGTGACCCTGGAGGAGTCTGAGAGAGGTACCATGAACCCGGCGATCATTGCAAAACTTAGGTTTTAATGACAATCAAGAGCGTGCGGTCAGGCCATCAGCGTAGATTCTAGTTTACAGCAAACCTGTAGGCAGTGAACATCAGGGTATGTCTTACGCAAGTAAATCTAAAACTCATAATGTAACCAGCCTAGCTATATGCACCCATGTAAAAATAAACCTGAACGGCGGACAGGAATCAAATCGAGACCAAAGATCACGTCGCCGTCTCTTGAGCGCCCTCCATGCCACCTATTTCATCATCCCAGAACTGACTGAAATCGACGTTCTCCTCGTCAAACATCTGCTTGGCCTGCACCATAGCAGATCGCTGCCTTTCCGGGGTAAATCCACCGGGTTGCGAGCTTTCCCACTGCACCAACTCCACCCAGCGGAAGAACAAGTCCTCCTTGCCCATCGCAGTCAGTCGCTCCTTGAAAGCCAGGATCTGGTCTCGCTGGGCAGACTTTTGCCGTCCGACGGGTGTGTTCTCGTCCCCAACGCGCCAGATCAGCCAGCCATCCGAGTCGGTGTGAACCAGCACGGCTGTACGGAACTCGTCCAGCTGCACACCCTGGCCCTTGCGGGTGAGATCGACCAGTGCATGGGCGCGTACCATGGCGCTGTAGTCCAGATTCCAGTCCTCGTCAACGAGCAAGTAGCCCGTCTTACCGATACGCTCGGGCGTCACAGCAGCAACGATCTTATCGCGCATAGCGTCGTCATCGCGAATCCATTTGTTGCGCTCGAGCTTCTTGCTCCAGCTGCGGTGGCTGCGACGGACGATGATCTCGCGGTCCCGGAAGCCGACTGCGCGCCGCCAGCGTACGGGTCCCAGCACGAAGTGGAAGGGCCAGGACAGGAACAGCGTGACGAGGAAGTAGTCGATTAGGATGGTGCCGACCCGGCGGAGGGTGATCTGTGCTAGTTCTGTCCATGGTGTTGAGGCAATGTCCACGCTCAGCGAGCTTTGCATGCCGAGCAAGATGGCGACCAGCGCTGGGTATGTGCTAAAGCCCCAGTATACGCGGAGGGCGATCACTGCTGCCACCACCACGTTGACCACCGTTGGTACGATGAAGGTCTGCCATTTCAGGTCTGTCGCTGTGGTGTCGATGTGGACTAGGTATACCTCCTCCGGGGAGAGCGGGTCAAGGAACGGTTTGAGGATCGCGGGAGCTTTGGTGAATGGTGGGATGGGCCCGGTGGACGTGGAACTTGGCGTTGAGGCGCCCGACGAGGCTGGTGTTGACGCGGGCGTCTTGCGGCGGGATGATTTCCCCATGGTTGATTTGCTGGTGAGATCGCGGACTTGATAGTGCGTATTCGGTTCGTTCTCGTAGAACAGTATGTTTTTTTTGTCCTGGGCCCAGGGTGCACAGCAGACCGGGGAGGTTTTTATCAGGCGCGTCGACCAAGATTAGTCGATGATCGGGGCAAGTGAGTGGGTCACATGTCACAGCATCGAGTCATTTGCGAGGCAGCAGGCGATGCTCGCATGATTTAGCGCTCGCTCAATCAGGCAGCGGGCAGAAACTGGCTGTGGACACGAGGAAGCCACGCGGATAGCAGTGAAGTGGTGCTGCAACGTTGATTCTATAGGTGGAATGGTGGGGAGTGGTTGATTTTAGAAGCAGCCAGTAGTGAAGCTGTGGCAGGCGGGCTAACCCCTTCGGGGAATGCGGGATCTCCGTATTGACGTGAACTGTACTCCGTAACTTAGAAGATAAACAATCCAGGCACTTGAACTGGATCAAACCGACAAACGGACTCAGGGAGGAATCTCTTTCTAAATTCTGCGGGAGAGCTGCCGTTTCTTCTTCCTCCGTCACCATGGCCTCTCCCCGCAGGAGCGACCGAGCTGCACTTGCGCGTCACCATCACCCGCAGTCGCCATTTGCTCGCGCTCGTGAGCCCAGCTACGAATTCGATCTCGATAATTCTCAATTTCCCACGCCTTCCAAACAGAGCGGGACGCGTCCCAGGCCCAGCTTTCGCACAGGCACTCTCTCCGGCGCATATCGAGCCACTTCACGCGCGAGTATGTCCGACGAGGGCGCCGGTCTCGGGTTGACCACTAGCCCGCGACAATCTCGGGAATTCGTCAGTGCGCACTCTCCGTCGTCGGATATGTCGAACCCACCCGAAGAGCTTGTCGATGTATACCGAAGGATTGAGCAGGACGGAACGTTGGCAGACTACGTGCCAGTGGACGATTGGGAGAATCCACTCGAGGCGCGTCCAGCAAGTGGATTGAGTCGCTCGTCGCCTCGAGCGAGAGAACGAGAATTTGAAGGGCGCGCATTCTCCGAGGCAAACTTTGGAAATGAAAATTCACCACGCCGGAGGACCTCCGACTACGCCAGAGACGAACAGCGACTGCGACGTGTGACGGGCAAGGATTCGCCAGTATTCAGCAAAGCCAAGGTCGGGACTCGCCCTGCCCTAACGGCGGATAATCTGCAACGAAGGGAGGAGGAGGAGGAGAAACACAATCACATTTCAGAGGAGGACGATGGCGAACGTGGCCCTTCGTTGAATCTGCCGCGTACCTGGGGCAGTCGAGCCGGGCGTCGCTCAGAATGGCTCCGGAATGTAAGTGGAAGCACTTCATCAGAGCCAAAAGAGAGGAGAGAGGATCAAGCGGCGGTCGACAATGCCCAAATCAGGACAGATGACTATTCTGTCTCAAAACAATCTATCCGCTCATCCTCACGGGTTCTTGAACGAGGTAGCCTTCCAACCCGGAGCGCTCTTGGTGAGCGTACGGCCAATCTCCATGCCCAGGAAGCACCGCAAGACAAGAAGGATGAGTCCCCCCTTTGGAACCAAAGCGCGCCGCAAGGTGAAGGTGTTCATCTACCGAACACACCCATCGTTGTTTACAAGAACTCTGGCTTCACCAAGCCAGCCGCTTCGCGCGATTCGCAAGATTTGCTCCGCAAGCTTGCGCGCACTGAGAGCCCGAAGCTTGAGCAGATGCAGACCCCAGATCAACCAAAGCTTTTTGAGCGGAGGATTTACGACAAGACGCCCAGAGTGACCGGTGCATGGATTGATACTCCAATGACTGAACGGATGAAGGAGCTTCCTCAAGATTTGACAAAAGATATTGTCCTACCATCAGCACCTACGAAGGAGCCCCAGCTTCCTAAACAGGAAGCCCCTAAACAAGAGCAGAAGCCGCCGGTGGATAAGGAACCGCCAGTATCAGAAATGAAGCCAGAGCCGAGCATTTTAAAAGAGCCCGCCTCTGAAGCCCAGCCCGCCAAACGGAACAAAACATCTGTGATTCGACCAAAGCTTCCCAAGAGTGGACTCCAGACAGTCATCGAGGACGTGAGTTCTGGCAAGGAATCTCTTGATCTGGGAGACGATACAATCGAATCACTCCAAGCAATCATGGACGACCAAACTGAACTCAAGACCGAGGAAGAGGAGGAAGCTGCCTACGAACAGGAGGTGCTCAAGAGACTTGAGCTGGCCAATGCGAACGGGCAAGATTCAGTTGACATTGATCGCTTGAACGACAAACTTCATTCGCTAGTGAGGAACATCAACGAAGTGAAGAAGGGCCTGAATAGCCTGGAAGAGCATGTCGTCCGAGACGCTGCCATCGCGTCATGGCCGGGCTCCCCCAAGGAAGCTGGCCCGCAGGCACAGCCTCCGCATTCAAGTGAGACTTGTGAGAAGTGCGTTCATGATGATGGCCGTGTTTACGCGTCTATCCCGATCCCTCGCCTCTGGAAACGGAATCCTGTGTCGCGGCGCTATCAAGTAACCAAATTGGGCTGGCTTACGATCATATCGCTCTCCTGGTATATCGTCGAATGTCTGATGTGGGATCGGTATGCCCAACCCTTGATTTCCGAAACATGCGAAGGCTACTGCATGCGAGCGGATGCGCCGGAATTCCCCTTTGTAACCGTGACCATGCTCTGGCGCTGGTCCCATCTGGGATCCCTTTTGGCCCCCGTCGGCACTATCATCCTTGCCTTCTACCGTCTCGTGGCACAACTGCTGGGCTTGTGGGATGGCTATGTCGATGAACCGCCACAGTTGGGCAATATCATTGGCGAGATCCGCGTAAACGGAACTCCAGTCTCGTTCCCTTGGTTAACGTCTCCGAGTCAGACGATTGTGCCAACACAGCCATCTACACCGCAACAGCCCGTGTGGACTCCGCACAATGCGGTTCCACAGCATGAAGTTCCCATTCAGTGGACTGATGATCAAGGTTCGATGGACGATGATGAATATCTTTAATTTGTTACCTGATGACTGAGATTGATATGAACGGGCGCTTTGCTTTTGGCCGTCTCTGCAAGCTGGAAAAGGCGTTTTTGATTCGGGAGGGAACTGGGCATCCAAGTCCGGGCTCGTCATCAGCGATGTTTTTATCGTTTCTTTACAACTAGAATATAGGGACTTGTGAAATCGACGCCCGCTGCCCTGTGCCACTCTCTAGTTATTCTGCACCCAGCCAGGGCCTTGAGTCATCGTCTTTTCGTCCTGTATTTGAGGCTCGACTTCAATGATTCTCCTGCCGTTTCCACTAGCGATCCCAAAGAGGCTGAGAATGGCTCCCCTCTGCATCTAACCCTAGGACTTTGTTATTACGCCTAGCCCAGTCGAGTGCGTATAAGATGCCCCTTCTTGATAATCAAGTAACCTGGGATCAACTGGCGCGGCAGTCACGGAGGGTTACCTAGCGCAAGGGCTTACGACGAGACAGGATCCCCGTGACGCCTCATCTTAGCACTAGGCTTTGGAGAAAACTGGCTATAAACCCCTATTTCGATGTTCCGTAGAGTGACATGGCTGGTGACTGGAAATCTCCGTGAAAAGTCCCGCAGTACTCCTGGACAGCGTCCGAACCTCAACCTCTCCACGTTTCTCGCCAATTCCATCGGCCCAAATTCCGCCTCGAGGGTCGGCTCCTGTCGACTCGGCGACTGATGTTTGTATGGTGTTTGTTGCCAGTCAGCCCTCATGTCGTTGAAACGAGGACTGGAGTGTGAGTCGCCTGTTCTGTCCCCATAAAGTTCAGCTTGTTTCGGAACCTCATTACCTGCCGAAAAAGTACCGCGAAGGTCCCGTCGAACTTCGGTCCCCGCGACTCCAGAGTACTCGAGTTCGGGACATATTTATACGGTCTCTCAGCCGTCAGACTCCTATTTCAGTTTCTTCAAGCTACTGGGTTATCGGTTTTGATTGAAAGCTGCTCGATCTTTGTTATCTCGTCAAAATGGCGGGCTTCCTTCTTGGCCCTATCTTTCACCCTCCATCGGAGCTCTTGAGTTTCCCCGACGTGAGAGCTGTCACTGCGAATCTGTCTTCCTCCTTGATTCAGGCCATTCATCAGGGCCACAGCAGCTATGGAGACTTCGCTGCCAATTCGTCCTCAATCTCCATCACGGCATTCTCTACCCAGGACGATCAGAATTCTCCCTTTTTTGACTTCCATTTCTCATCGCCTTCTTTGAACCAGTCGGCTGGGAGTACTGAAACCGTGACCAATACCTCCTTGTACAGGATGGGAAGTATTTCCAAGGTCTTCACTGTGTATACCCTTCTGGTCAACTACGGTTGGGAGCATTGGGATGACAGCATCACGAAGTATCTTCCTGAACTTCAACACACTGCTAATCTCGAGGGCGATACTTCGGTTGCGCATGTTGACTGGAGCAAGATAACTGTCGGAGATCTTGCCTCGCAGCTATCTGGTATCGGCAGGGACTGTGAGTTTCGTATGAAAAAGGGACGAGGGAGCAACTGCTGATATTCAACGAAGATTCTTATGGGGACTTGGCCAATATGGACGTCACCTGGTCCGAAGCTGGACTACCTGTACTGTCACCAGAAGATGTTCCCCAATGCGGTGGAAATGCTAGCATGCCACCCTGTGATCGCGACGGTATCGTGCTCGTTATCCACGACTTTCAATATCCATGCTCATCGTTTTTCTGTGCAGAATACTTCCAGGGTCTACTTCGAAGAGCTCCAATTTTCGCACCGCAAACAACACCCATCTATTCAAACACTGCCTACCGACTGCTCGGATACATCTTGGGAGCAATCAGTGGTACTCGATACGATGAACTGCTAGAGTCTTCAGTCCTTCGACCTTTGAATCTGACAACCACCACTTATGCGACTCCTAGGGGCGAAGGCTCGTGGGTAATCCCAAATGGCGAGAGTGGGTGGTATCAGGACACGGGTGATGAGACACCGTAAGTCCATATTCCTGGGAACTTCCGTGTCACCGATCTCTGCTAAATTATGTCGACATCAAGTACAGCAGGGATGTACTCTTCATCGTCTGATTTGGCCAAGTTCGGCCGTGATATTCTGCTCAACAGGCAGCTTTCCCCGCTCGCTACTAGACGCTGGATGAAGCCGGGCTCCCACACCTCAAGTCTTTCTTTATCCGTGGGCAGTCCCTGGGAGATCGCGAGGACCAAGAGTCAGATTTCCCACGGCCGCACTATTGACCTGTACACCAAGTCTGGGAGTATCGGTCAGTACAACTCGCTTCTGGTTATCTCTCCGGACTACGGTGTTGCGCTTTCGATCATGGTAGCCGGTCCAAGCAGCGCGGCGGTTGTTGAAGTCGCTTCTGAGATGGTCCTGCAGTCTTTGATTCCGGCTCTGGAGAATCAAACTCTCTACGAAGCATGCAAGGCCTTGTGCGGAACTTATGAGTCGTCTGATCGGAGCAAAAACTCGAGTCTTACCGTGACCGGGGACAAAGACGGTCTCCACGTGGAGCGGTGGATCAATCAGGGTGTCGACTCCCTGGCAGTTATCCAGGCTTATGCTTCTCAGACCGGCAGCTCGTCCATTAAAGTGAGCCTGCAAGCGACGAATCTAGCAGATTTGCCTACTTGTCAAGGCAACGATGTTGGATCTCATCAAGTGGCGTACCGAGCTATTTTTGGGCAAGACTCGAGTCAACCGACTGGCCAACACCGGATTATGGACCCAAGCGCAAGCCTATGGAGCTCTATCGATACTCCTATGTACGGGGAAATTGCTGTTGATGATTTTGTCGTTCATTTTGATCATTCTGGCATCGCTTTTGCGATAGAGCCTCGAGTCATGAGAGACACACTGTACAAGGTTGATGGCGGAGCAGGCAACGCTCCTCCTTCAACTCATATGCAGGCGCCAAAAGTCTAGACTGCATGCATCCCAGGTTGCATTGCCATATCTGTGATATGGATGCGAGTCAATTCCCGTCCTTCTATAATGATGGTGATTGAGTCCGTCGCCCATATGCAAGGCTGTCATCTCCAATTGTTCATTCTCCCATCACGTTCGTTCTCCCCAGACAGATATAGATAATTCAATAGATTCAATTCGTTCGCGCTGCTTTACTCAGTGCAGACGTTCTTTGTGACGCCATCACATAATATGTGCCACGCATTAATCCTTTATCCTCTTAGGGACTCAAGTGCGGGCATCTGTAGGTAGTCGAGAGGGTTTTTGTTTTTAAAATAATAACCTTAGTATCTACAGCATTGAGTTGTCATCGAGGGCGGCTTGCGATGGACGTCCTTCCGGCCAGGTTGATTCCACATTCGGATTGAAACTAGTTGGCGACCTCAGCAAAGTCTACTAACAATAACATGTCGTCACGAAACACTCGTCATTAAGAACACATATAAAACACGGGTATATAGAGATATGTGCTTCAAAACACCCTTATGTACATTCACAGCTTCGCCTGCGCACGCCATTCCTTCAACAGCGCCTCCTCATCGCGTACTCGCCAATCAGCAGCCTTGCGCATGCGAACCTCAACCCGCTCATCGTCCACCTCAGACACCTCCTCCAACGGGATCTCGCGCGTGGATCGTAATCCGTGCCCGTACCACGTCATATGCCCAGTAGGCACAACACGATCCGCAGCCGCATCTCGACAAAACTCGGCCATACTCTGAAAGAACCGCTTACCCGTCGGCGTAGAGATCATCAGTATCCCATGACAATGTGGCATTCCCTCAAATTGCTCCGCGACAACGGGGACACCGGCCTTGTGCATGCGCCGTGCCAGAATGAGACCTTCGTCTGCGAGTAGTTCCTCGCCGGTGGAAATAAAAACAGGGGGTGCATCTTTCCAGAGGGCCGGTTTCGCGGCGAGCGGCGAGGTGAGCGGGTGGAGCATCATGTTTGCGTTGAGGAACATGTCGACGCGGGGCGGGGTGACGGGCCAGATGGAGCTGGGTGGGAAGGGGAGTGGTGTGGATGGGGCGGGTTCATCTGGGTCGTCCGATGGGACGCTCTTCATGTCGAGGTAGTCGTATTTGACGTTGTGGATGATCGAGGGCATGGAGCGGGTCATGTCGCACCAGGGTGAGATGGTGGCTACGCCGGCGGGTAGCTCGATGTCAACGACCTCGCCGTGAAATCGGACTGGCCGGGCAGCGCGCTTTAGAGTGAGGAGTGTCTGAAGCAGGACTAGAGACAGATTGCCGCCGGCGGAGTCGCCTGCGATGATGATCTTGTTTGCTGGGACGGGCTTGTGGAGGGCGCCCGGGGGCGGGTGGATCAGTGATAGGTATGCTGTTAGAGCATCGACCAGCGCGGCAGGGAATGGATTCTGCGGCGCAAGTCGGTATCGCACAGAGAGGACTGGGGCTCCTGTGAGACGGGAGAGATGTGCCACGGGCACTCGGTGCGTGCATGGGTCCATTAAGCTGGGATTATGAGTCAGTGACAAGATTATCACAGCTGAAGATTGAACAACTCACAAGTAGGCACCACCATGGAAGTACAGAATGGTCATATCAGAAGGGGATTCCTTGCGCAGCTCGTGATACTTCTGCTCTTCGGAGAGATCGGGCTGCGGTGTCTTCTTCCCCACACCTCTGCGATACCCGGTCCATTCAGCCTCAACCGCTGCAATGGGGGGCATATCAAAAGTCTCGTTGCCCGTCATGAGATCTTGAATAGCGCGTACCACCGCATCACGCACATCAAACTCCGGCTGGGGCAGAGTGATCTTGGACACCCACATGGGGCCTTTGATGCCAGGGTCGCGCATGCTATTTTTCTGCGTCTTATCGACAGGAGCGCTGAAGGTCATGAAGGAGCGAATGATTGACGTGGTCAGTTCCGTGCGAATGTCTTGCTTCCCCTTGACGGGTGACATTTGAATGCCATGGAGGACAAGAGTCTTCAAGATCAGCGGGATTCGGACGAGGAGCTCCTTGAGGAGGTGGATAGTATGTTTGAAGTGGCTCATCTTGAGCCGAGTAAGGGAGTGACTTGGAGCACTGCTCCTGGTAGGGTGGAGGAGGACAACAGAAGACGAGCTCACGAACAGACCAAGACAGTAGAAGACCTGTAAGCTGTGTAATACATGAAATGGCCCAACTTGGGTGGAACTGAACTACTGGAGAAACCGGATCCTTGGAAGTGGCGTCGAATGAAGCCGAGGTCCGGTTTTCTGGTTTTGCGGGGTTCCACTCGCTGCGCACTTCGTATTATGTATGTGTTCTGCTCTTTAAACTACAGAATCTAACTTAAAGTGGAGATCTAAGCTAATGCTATCGAACCCTAAAAAGATAGAATATGTCAAATGAGGACCCGCTGAAGGAGAGGAAAGATATGTCCGATTGGATGGAATCTAAGCCAGCCCTTTGTATACATGCGGCTGCATAGTTCCTTTTATCTGCATGAGACCATCTCCAGCCCGAGTAGAATCACAAGCCCAGCCAGGTCCAGAACGCCCCTGCAAATTGTAAACTCATTGTACCAGATGACAAGATCCAGCACATCCAAATCAAGACTGCGGGGTGAGATCCTCGGATCTCTCCGCATGGACTAGCGGTGCCGTTCCCACAACTTCCGGAGTGCCCAGGCGATCTTGCGCCTGCCGAACATCAGCCACTCCTCGAAGAGGATGCAGCTCTTTTTGATAAACGTCCTCCTCTTCCTCTTTCAAGCCCGAGCCAGTCGGGTCTCTACGAATCAAGAAACTCTGCACTCGAGCGTCATTGTGCGGCATCTGAGTCACCGTGTGCTGTCGACGGCCGGCCAAAAACCGCATCGAATCCTCGCTGACCTGGCGCAACCGCTGCTCATATCCAGAATTCAATTGTCCAATCCAGGAAGCCTGGACGGCTCCACCGAACAGAACGAGGAGGATGACCAGCCGGGTAAAGGTACGTTGGTCAACGACGTGCTGCTGTTTCCCTTGATGACGGCTGTTCCACCGTTCCCAGTCCTCCCACGTCGCATTGGCATAGATAGTCGGCCCGTAGTGTCCCCAATCGGCCGATGCTTCGGCAACGGTGTTGTAGCGGGTCGGGTGGTGGCTCCATCCGGCACCCGTTTGATCGTAGGCTGCTCGCCTGGTGGGATCGGAAAGAATCTCATGGGCAGTGACCACAAGCCGATACCGGTGTAGACGGACTTCGGGGGAGATGTTTCGACAAAGAGGGTGCTCGTCGCAGGGCCGATCGGGATGGTAGATCTTTACCAGATCATAGTACCGGGCTTTGGAGTACGGAGCGTTGCGGTGGAGGTGGAGGACATCATATGGCGTGAAAGATGAGCTCGAAGGCCATGTATACGGGTGATCCGAGTGATTCGACGCTATTGCATAACCTCGATTGGACCGTGAAGTCCAAAGTCCAGGGCATGAAGCACTCCAGGTCGTGCGAGCGGGTGGCAAGGTCGTGGCAGACGAACTCAGGAGCTGAATGCCACCACAACTAAAGAGGTTGGCCTTCTTGAACATGGCCGCATGGTTTTGAAAAGAGAGCAGGGTAGGACTCCCGGTTGCTCCCTGGTGGATTGGTTTGGCGAGAGCAGGCAGTGAGGGGATCGGTCCCTCATGGGACGATCGATCGGAGATGGTCACGTGGGGCCGGAGCTTGACTTGCCGGAGAATCTGTGAAGACCTTCGAGTGGCATTCTTCCACTACCCTCTTCTCCTGGCTCGTCGGTGCAAAATGGCTGGGTCACAAGATGGCCATCGAGATCGGCGGCGGCGCTCACCGTTCAATCCTAGTGACCGGAGTCGTGAACGGCGGCGAGATTCTCGGGACGACCACAAGGGCTCTCGACGGCGAGATGATGACCATCGAAGCTCTCGTCGAGACGATTCTCGGCGCAGATCTTCGCGCAACCCAACGGAGAGAGAAAGTTCTCGGCGAGATCATGGCCGATCCCGCCGGGAACGCAGAGGTCGTTCTACAGACTCTGCAGATGAGGATCGCCGAAGCCATAGACACCGCAGCCATCGACATCGCGACGACCGCGATCGCGAACACGAACGATCGTCAAAACGACATCGAAGCCCACGACCTCGGTCTCGCTCACCACGCCGATCACATACTCCACCGCGAGCATTGCAACGACGCGGGCCCCTGCCTTCGCAATCCGATGCATTTTCAGGCGAACTGGTACAGTCCGGCGATGCGCCCCCGCCTGAGAAGATTAAGCCCAATTTCAACCAGACCGGCCGCCTGGCCGCTGAAAGCAACACGATCCAGGTTCAAGGGGGTGAAGGAATTGTCTTGAAATATCACGAGCCTCCCGAGGCCCGCAAACCACCCGCCAAAGAGGCCTGGCGACTCTATGTGTTCAAGGGAGAGGACTTGCTAGAAGTAGTGGAGCTTGGTGAACGGAGCTGCTGGCTGATCGGTCGTGAGACGCGTGTGGTGGACTTTCCCCTCGAACACCCTAGTTGTTCAAAGCAGCACGCCGCGCTCCAGTTCCGCTACGTCGAGAAACGGAACGAATTTGTTGATCGGATTGGCAAGGTGAAGCCGTATCTCATTGACTTGGAGAGCGCGAATGGATCGCTTGTCAATGGTGAGGCTATTCCTGCAGGCCGCTACGTGGAGGTTATGGACAAGGACGTTATCAAGTTCGGGCTGAGTGCCCGTGAATATGTCCTCATGCTGCCAAGTTGAACACACAGCTTCTCAAAGCATCTTACCAGCTAGCTGGGATCTTACGACCTTGATGAATGCAAAGATATCGAATAGAATCTTGATATCATGATTTGTGATGTACAGTACAGAGCGGCGAGGGAGCTATCTATCTCCCAAGAGGACAAGAACATGCGACGTCCTTAACCGAGATGCTCCTCCTTTGCCCCCTTGGCCTTGCCCTCCACCTCATGCATCTTTCCCTTGGCCTTCCCAGCAAGCTCCTCGGCCTGTCCCTTGCCCTTGCCCATGTACTCCTCCGCCTCGCCCTTTGCTGATTGGGCCTTTGACTCGGCCTCTGCAGTTGTGGAGCCGACAGTCTCCTTGACCTTCTGGCTAGCCTCGCCTGTATTGGCAATGTCAAGTTAGCGATAGGCCATGAGTGATATCATTTCCGGATCATTAGAGGAAGGATGAACGTACGGCCGAGGTCAATACCCTTGACTGCTGCGTCGGAGACAACCCGGTCGGCTGCCTTGAGAGTGTCCTTGGTGGCATCGACAGGGCCCTTCTCGAGTCTGACGGTCGAGGAGATAGATCGCACAGTCACTGAGCTCGGGGCCGCAGTGGCCAGACGAGATCGCACAACTGGGGCAAGGCGTGCAGCGGACATGGTGGATGAATAGTGTGTATGTTGATGGTAGTGAATGGGAAGTGGTGGTTTTGGTTGAAGGTGAAGAAACTTGAAAGTTTGTGATAGTTGGAAAGTAGTTGGAGGAGATAATGTAATGCTCCAGTAGGAAACTGTTTGTCAAGTGTCTTATATCACTTCAAGTCGGGAATAGTTGGCTTTGTGCTGGCCGGATTCTTGGTCATCGCCGACGTCATCGGCATCTGACGTCGACAAACGATCACAGCCCTGCCACCAAGACTTGGCTTTCTTGCATGCTTGCTTGCTACACTGTTCGACTGGATCGGTGATCACTACTGGGGAAAGCTGACGCCAGTCCTTTTCCGGTCATCTTTATTGTCCTTGATCGTCATGTGGGTTCTCGAACTGGCGACCTCATGAACCTCTGGCTCAGTGGCTGTGGAGCTCAAGGATGCACCTACTGTAGGTATAGTTTATTTTGAGCGAACGCACAGACTATCGGTGCCGATAAGCTATAATATGGACATTCGAGAATCTTAAAGAACTTCGACAAATCCTCGTTCATATAGTGATGGGTTCTCCCGTGAATGTGCAAGGCGGTTTCGATGCCATTGAATCAGACGTCAGTCAAAGGAAGTCACAGTAGACAGACCCGAAAAATGAAGTAAATTGGCCTGGGGCTACCGATCGGAGAAGCATGGTTCATACAGCCGAAAATCCCTTCTAGGCCTTCCAGGCCTTACACAGATGGTCCTGGATACCCGAAATCGACGGGGAGAAGAAAGTACTCACCCCCATGGAGAATCACCCATCGCTGAATAGGGACAGTCTGCCCGTTAACTTCTGGTGGAAGAACTCGAAGGTCTGGCAGATTCACAGCAGGGACGGGGTCAGTGTAGATAACCGGTTCTTCATCATGGTGACAGTGAGCAGCAACCGGGCCGATGATAGGGTCAATTCCTTGAGGTGCTTTTCGTCCACATTGGTCGGTTTTATCGTCGGGACCATCAGCGGTATTCGCCCATTCTGGTGATTGGTATTAGTACTATACTGCCTGTTTGGAGAAGGGAGACACACCTTTCTGAACGGTGTGGAACCCATTTTTAATGCTGCTCAGGTAGGAGACGAACAACAGCCCGTGCTCAGCCTGCGACACACCACCAACCTTTTCGTCGTTCTTGGTCGGCGGCCCGTACGGAATGCCTCTGCGGAGCATAAGATGTTCCGTACAGAAGGGGTGATCATCTCGAGGCCCGCATTTGCGGATATGCGACGCAAAGGGACAGCGCGTTTGGCCATCAGCGTTGTAGTTGGAGTTGTTCGTGTGGTTTATCGCCACCTGCTTCTTGTACTTCCTCTCAAAGTCATCACCCCATTCTTTCTTCAGTAGCTCGTAGTTGGCATGGGGATCGGCACTAAGGATGTGGCTAGGATCGCTTTCCGGGTAAAGTTCCAAAGGAGCTCCTGTGGCCGATGTTAGCTCTGTCCTCCATTTCCCACTTGGGGCTATGCTTTCTCTACTTACCATCTGGCCAGCGACCCATCACGTGGGACGAGAAGAGGCGGAGTTCCTTCTTTGCCTTGTTTGTAAATCCCTCTGTTGCTACAGATGGGTTATTGGCGGCGCGCCACCTAGAATGCAATTTAGGATCAGCTTATATCCTCTTTCTGACCGAGTGAAATTCCTTACATGACGAATTTAGGAGATCTCTGTTCGTAGACGCGGTAAACCATAAAGCTGCCTTCCTTAGCGCATTCCGGGTACTTGGTCTTGTTGTCGTCACAGCCAAGAAGAATAGTACTGGAGATAAGCTAGTCAGATTATCGACGCAACCCCTGCTGTGTTATCAGAGTTGAATTTGACTCACCTAGCGGGGATTGGTTTGATTTCATCCGGCCACTAAGATGAAATTACAATGGGTGAAACCTCTGCTTGTGGTCTCAATTGGAGGTGTGAATGCTGTGAGCACCTTCATGCAAGAGGCGATGTATAGAGAGCGTGCCTCTGCTTATAGTCCCGTTGACGAGCCCTCGGGGATACCTTCAACGATGAATCGCCTCCATATCGGGGTGTTCGCATCCCTCGCACAGACTG
Source organism: Penicillium simplicissimum (assembly GCA_024706585.1). NCBI lineage: Eukaryota > Fungi > Ascomycota > Eurotiomycetes > Eurotiales > Aspergillaceae > Penicillium > Penicillium simplicissimum. The sequence goes on from JAMZTW010000118.1 coordinate 5,382,907, forward strand.
GAGCTTGACCTGCAGCAGTTCGAAAAGCAAATACCTTTGCAAAAATATCACCGACGGCACAAATACCACTTCTTGGCGAAGCGATCACGATCCAAAGGGGCATAGCATCACGTTTGATGCTGTAGCGGGCAAGGTTCTTACCATCGGGGGCTCGGAGGACTATGACAAGTTCTGGGCCACGAACCACGTACACGTCATTACCCTCCACGAACCGGGCACCCTGCCGGACGTGAGACCTGCCGGGGAGGCTGAAATGATGCATAGAGAGCGTGTTTTTCATACCTCTGTCGTTCTCCCCGACGGGAGAGTTTTCATCGCGGGAGGGCAAACTTTGGCGGTGCTTTCAACGAGGAAAACGTGCAGTTTGCACCAGAGCTGTACGATCCGGAAACCGACACATTCATCGAGTTGATCGAGAACAACATTGTTCGAGTCTACCACACGGTGTCACTTTTGCTCCCTGACGGTCGGGTCCTCACCAGTGGTGGATGACTTTGCGCCAACTGCTCTGCCAATCTCTATGATGGCCAGACTTTCAAGCCACCTTATCTCCTGACTGCCACGGGTGAGCCCCGTCCTCGACCCGAGATCACAGAACGATTACCACGCTTCTTTCCTGATTTCAAAGAATGTTTTCTTCTCTGCCAACGGTGGTATTCAATCTGCGTCCCTGGTCCGCCTCGGCAGTGCCACCCATACTGTCAACACTGACCAGCGCCGTGTTCCTCTGGTCCTGAAACGCAAACCACTCCTTCGAAAGTGGTCTGTCGCCAACCCAAAGGATCCAGGTATTGCCATCCTCGGGTATTTGATGCTATTTGGGATGGATGCAAATGGAACGCCTAGTATTGCCAAGACGATCTTGATCACATCCGATGAGAAGGCCCTGGAGGAGAATCGTGTTGAAAGATATGAATTTGATTCTAGCAGTGCACTTTCACATTTTACGAGAGAAACATACTAGGTTAACACGCTATGTTCATCCAGTATCTCTTACTCCAGGAGTCCAGTGTCTAGCTGGCCCACGTCCTCAAATATTCTAAATTAACTAAGGTAGAGCTATAACTAACTCATAAGCATCTATGAAATGGGCCTACCGTTCCACTCCAATGATTCATGATTGGTGCATGACTTCGGCACGGGTCGGGACGCCCCGCAGTTCGTCTGCCGCAAATAACACGCCCACGCCATCGAACACTACGCACCATATCAGTGATCGGCCGAAGTTCAATGGCATGGAATCGCAACAGTGCTTATAGTCCGCATACCTACTCAGTTATTGTATCAGGCAATTTTCCAAGCGGTTTGATTTAGACATAATATTCTGAAGACCGCTCGCTTGATCCACAGTCTTAGATCTTGCGGCCTTACTCTGGGTCCTCTCAAATGCACTGGCAGTCTCTTTCCAGTCGAGAAGAGTAGGATAAGAGCACACGCTTTTTGGTGTTTGAATATCGTCTCTAACAGGGTGTCTCAACGGCTACAGCGGAGCTATTTTGACCTACATAATTCATCAGTTGGGATAAGACACGAAATGCGAGAACAATAGCACCTATTACTTGTGACAACGCAGATACGCAGAACTTGGCGCTTGTCCCGGTTACGCTAGAGAAACATTCAGAGGTAAGTGTAAAGGTTAATGATTAATGATTCCCTGCCATTCTGTGTCCTATCATGTAAAGCACTTTTATACCTCGCATCTTTAGGACAAGGTGTTGACGAGACTCTTGAACAAGCAGATCCAGATAGCGTCCAAAGTTACGAGTAGTTCCTAAATTATAGCGGCACCCTTCCCAGGACAGAATGCTAATCCGGAAGAGGTGATCAATTTAGGGACTGAGCAAAGGAAAACAAGATCATTTTGAATTAAAAACAAAACCAATAGACGATACTCGATCTCGTCGTGCGCAAGTAGCAAGTAGTGTGATGTAGCTCCGTCTCACACTATACGATAGCAGGTGGAAAATCGTCGAATATATCCCTTAGCACTGGACTTTTCCGTTGGCAAGGGCCCAGACGGGGCCAGATACAGCATCGGGATCGGGAGTAGTAGTGAGATTGACATCATTGAAGGCCTGGGGAACAAGGCTTCCCACATGAGGGTTGTTGCCGCGGGCGATAATCGCCGCAGCATTGATGTTGGAGTTGTTGGGGCTTGTCAGGTCAAACTGCAGCCTCACCTGCGGGGGAAGGTTGAAATCGGAGTAGAGTGTGCATGTACGGTGGCCAGATCTCACAGACTGGGGCGTGGAGAACTTCCAGACGTAGCTCGCACAGGTGGCTAGTCGGTTCAGGCATTCTTGGATACAGTCGCATTCTGTTCGAACTTGCGGGAACGCCAGGTCGACTTCAGTCACGACTCCTGTGACATCGAACCCGCGGGTGTAGCGGACACAGCCTCCCTCTTGGGTGTTGTTCAGCCCTGGACATATGAGAGGAAGTCCCGAGCCAGCTTGGCGGCGATTGCGTCCAACGGGATGTGCAACAGCACCGAGGGCAAGAAGGGAGGTAAAGAGAGGACCGACGAGGCGCATTTTTGTCCGATAGAGAATAGTAAGATGTCACGGCAGGATCCGGAAAGGAGACGTGTCAACAAGGTAGTCAACCGCAGCGATAGCTTGAAGATGTTGATTGGAAGGTGATAAGCTACTGCTATTGCTGCTAGAGTTATTCAAGTAGCCTAAAATACTGGAACGCAGCTTTATATACCCACGAACAGGACAAGAATGATTGGCTGCAAATAAAGTTGGCGCCCCGAAGGATTCGTCAGGATTACCCTGTGATGGCCTGGAAATAGAGAATGCGTGAAGGCTAGCTGGTGCTTAACCCGACCTAAGTTTAAGTTGCTAATTGCACAATAACACATAGCTGGAGAGTCTAGACTGTCCCTCGCGAGCCCTGATCACAGCATCTTTCCCGACGACCTTGTAATCTGTAAGCCTTGGAGGCTTTCATCGGCCATTATCTTAGGTACTTAGGTAGCTATCGGATCCCACAGCTGAAGCATCTGCGTACGTAGTTAGACTCGGCGATGAAAGCTCATGAATCAATATATCATGCTAACGTAAAACGCAGCATATGTCATCCGAGATCCGTGGAAATGTTCCATGTTTCTACCTGGTTTTCGTTTACAAGTCTCTACTCCGTAGTTACTGCCTACCTACTTTGGAGCCTCCGGTGCTCCCCTACGAGTCAACAACCATTCACAACAAAGTGCCAGATGGCGCAAGGTATTTAAAATACTAGCCATTCAAACGGAGCAGTAGACTTGTAAACTCGGAACGATCTTATGACCATACGGCGACATGGGATTATCCTCCCGACTGTGAGGTGGCTGAATGAACCTGAATCAGAAGGCTACCTAACAGCAGCCCCCCCTCTAATTTTTGTTCATCAAAATACCGTTGCAGATCTATCGTCGTTGCGACTGTCTCATAGCTAGAGCGGTTTCATGACTCCCCCAATGAAATGGCCAATGGAAATCGCAAAGAGGGCGAACACGGTGCCGAGGATTCCGCCGGTGAGTACAATCTGCAGTGGAACATGAAGTAAATTAAAGTCGATGATTCATCCCTACGTGTTTTGCATTAAGTAGACTTGGGCTCTAATGGCACTTTCACCAGTCCTCAGCTGCCTCTCATTTAACAGACAATGCTGCCAGGTATATGGCGCCTTCGGCGGCCTTAGCCGTCATCAATATCTCACCTCCATCTTCCAAGAAGGTGAGTCTTTTTCCCGGACTTTGCCGGCCTTTGTCAACTCAAAGAGAGATCCAAGGGAAGAGTGGGAAGTCACCGTAAATAGCCAGTCAGCTTTTTAAAAAAGATCAAAGCTCTAAGATCAATGGCACTTAATTTGATAGATCTTTAATCGGAACTGCTCACCGGAGAAGAGTTAGTGATAGTGCCAGGTCAAGCCGCAACCAGACGCCGCCAAATACGCAACCATGACCAGGTGACAAGCGCTCTCTCGCCGAGACTTCCCTACTGGATTGTAGGCCCAAAGCCAGACTCTGCAGGGTTCGGCCTGGCCTATACCACAACTACCTCGCCCGTCCCGTGAAAGGCCGACAAAGACTTATTCCCATTCGCCGAAGAGCACAAGCAACGTATCCAGGGCGGACTAGTCAAATTGGGCGGGTCGGTATCGTGCTTTGTCGACTACGCTCCTCACGGTGCCTCACCTATGCATCGCACGGTCAGCTGTGACTATGCTGTCATGATCATCGACAAGATGGAATCCCTGTTGGACTCCGGGGAGACGAGAATGCTCACCCAGGGCGATGTCTGAGGAAATGCGAACACAGTAGGACCAGCAGCTACGCACAGGGCTGAGGAGCAGGAACTTGGGGGGCAGGAGAGGTAAAGCGATCTGGCATTGTTGGGGCAAACCCTTCGGAAGGACCACAGTCTATCTGGAAGAAGCTCTCTTATGACCAATCCGGCCAGAAGAGAGAGAAATCTCTAGAAATATCAGGAATGCGGAATCACCACTAGAGAGGAGGATAGCGTATAGATAAGACACATAAAAACCTTAGCCATTTCAAACCCTAGTTCATTGCATAAGCATAGCTTTTTTCCGCCAAGGGGGTATATTGTACAAGACGGAAGAGAGACTCTGCAGAAGTGGAGTAATAGGAATGCCCAGCCTTGATAAAGCAAATGCAAAACTAGAAAACAAACCTATCCAAAACGCCTACCATGTATTCGCATGCACAACCCAAGGACAGCAACACCCAGCCATGCAGATAATCACATCCTTCCAACAGGCTCTATCACAATGAACCTGAGAAACAACGCCACCCAACACCATTTCATGAAACCCCCATAGCACGTAGGGTATGCATTTCAACCAATTCGCAACAGAGCCTGATTAGCAAGACGACATCAAGAAACAAAGAACGCCATTCTTATGACATAGGTATAAATGCAATCCAGACCAACAAACCAAAAATGACAAAGTTAATCAAAACCGTGATCATTAAACTGCACGCCCAGGCCATTATAATCCGGCCTCGATGGGGAACTCCCGCTCCTGGCACGCCCTCCATAAACTTCCAGCGCCGGTGCTGGCGTGTAGACAAGCCCGTCGCGCTGGACCAGCGGCCCTGATAGATTAGAATGATACAGTTGATATGTTGGAACATGTCTTGGCATTTGAATTCGCCCGACTTCATTCAACCTCTGCCTGGGATCACGAACATCGACGCGATGGCCTCCGAAATGTAGAGGTTGCGCGGTGCTAGTCCCCAGATTCGAGGCTAGATCCATGGGCTGTAGACGCTCATCCACTGAGCCCAGCCGCCGTTGGGTTGCCGGTGGAACCGGGTAGAGGTTATCAGATTGGATGGCGCTGACGCTGCTTGAGAGGGGACGTTCCGAAGAATCGGCGCTTGAAACCGAGTGCTGCTGCAGCTGCAGCGGTGTTGGACTGCGCGTAATATCACTGGGTTGCGCGAAGCTTGAGGAGGGCGAGAAGCGTGGTGGAGAGCGAACGGGCTCTGTGGACCAAGATTGCCGTGAGAAACCGGATGACCCACGGGAGAGTGCTTCCGAACCGGGTCGTTCGGTGTTTCGGACGACCGTTGAACCGGAGGTGGTCGCAGACAATGGGTGAGCTCCGGGCATAATGGCAGATGGGTGAGCGACTGACGCAGGCTGAGAGGCCATAGGAGAAGCGAAGGAGGGACCTGCAGCACCTTGAGGTACCGAACGCCTGTTTGGAATGGTGATAGTAATATCTTGATCGAAAGGCAAAAGCGGAGGATACAGAGCCAGCGAGGGTGTGCTTGCGGATAGGTCCCGAATGGAAATCTCATACGGAAGAATGGTGGGCGTGCTTGCAGACAAGTCTCGTACACCAGCAGGTTCGATTTCGGCCTGTACAGAAGGACGGCGAGAATTCATCTGTGATGTAGGTGCAGTATGCAGCAGATTCAAGGCGCCGAGCGACTGCCCGATATAGTGTCGACCTGGGTCACTGTAGTTTGTTGATCGAGCCAACGGTTCGGGAATAATGTCGTGTGTCGTGAGCTCGTGAGCAAGTGGAGATGCAAAAACACGGCTCGCTTGGCCATCGATATCGAGTGATTCAACAGAAGGCTTCATCTGTAGTCCTGCGCTAACATCTGAGCCTCGGGAGACTGGCCTAGATGCCGCACGTCTCAGAGGTGCCCCGTTAGCCCCGAGTATCCGCCCGGCGGCGATACTCGCATATGTTGGCACGTTCTCTTTCTTGGAGGAAGGAGGATTCGAAGATGACGAGCTCGAGCTACCATTGCTGATCCTCCGAACAGCGGCCAGCGCTGTTTCAGTCACGGAGGCTAGAATCGATGAACCACCCTGATCCGAGGACACGCGACTAGAGGATCCTCGTCCTTGAATTGGTGAAACTTCCACCAACGGAGTATCTGTGGGTCTTTGAAACCTCTTAGGCCCCCGGGGCCGCTTGCTTGCTTGGTTTGGCTCTGTCGAACGAGTTCTCGAGTGACGCTCCACCAGCTGCCAGTCTTGCGAGTCTTGCGAGTCTTCTTGAGGAACAGGCGGACTCGATGAAGGGGAAGACTGTTTCGGCCTCTCTGTTGCTTGGCTCATCTGCGATAGTGCTGGAGAGATTTCGGGTGGTCCCATTGCTTCGCGGTCAGTCTCGTAACCATCGTCCGAACCAGGTTGCTGGAATGTATGAGGAGGAAAGAGCTCCAATTTAAACCGAGGGGGGCCCATCATTTCCTCCGGAGATTCTGCACGAGAATCTGACTCTGTCCAATTCCAGGTTGACTGGCGTGAGAGACCGCCCTCGTCAGATGATGGAAACGATGAAGATGAGCTGCTTGAGCGATCGAAGACGGACTTCTGGTTACGAGCCGATTCTTGTGAAGAGCTTGGGGACATACGATCGATCTCCTTGCTGATACTTTTCATCAACTGGCGCAAGTTTTCGCGTGCTTCACGAAGGACGTGGTTGCCAATTGCGGGTTTCTTTGGGAAGTGTTCAGCCAGGCGAGATGCGTGGGTCTCATATTCGCGGTAGTCACGGACAAGTCCACATTCGTGATAGTGAGCCATCCTCTCCTTGGCCGCTTCGTACGATCTGCAGAGGAAGCGTGTGGCAACAATCAGCCACGAGTCATAGAATCCCGGACTCTGTTTGTTGACATTTTTGTACTCCTCATCCTTGATCTTCAGTTCATCACGACAGAAGCCCTGCACGACACTGTGAATCTTGACCACGTCCACCACCGAATTGCCCCGATATATCGAGAAAAAGCCATCTTGGCTAGTTTCCGTGAAAGAATCAGTCAACTGAGGAGTCGGTTTAGGCTCAGTTTGCATCTCGTCACTCGAATTTTGAGCCGATGGAGTCTGTTGAAAACTGAGATCTGCATCCGATGTCCGCTCGACCAGACCGTAGTGGATCAATGTGCCTAGCGTAGTGTCAAGATCGGGATCCTCGCCTGATTGAGCACTTGACAGAATCTCTGCGTTTTCCAAGGTCAATTCAGATCTTCCCAGGTTGAGTAAGCCAACAGGAACATGGTGATCGAGGAATGAGAGTAGATTGACCAGATTCAAGGCTTCACGCTGATTCAGGCGATATAGATCGTTCATGATGCACAAGAACGGCTCGGCAAGCTTCTTGTCAGTGACTTGGTGCTTGACTCGGTATCTCTCAATTGGCCTTCCCGTAGCATTGAGGCGGTGACCTATAGCATGAATCGCGAGCGGAAGGCATTCGTAGTGTTCAACCAGCTCCTTGGCCTTGGAAGCTTGCTCTGCGGTTGGTCTTCGGATACCGAGATCCTTGTAGAGAAGACTGCAGGCATCTTCGACCTTCAACCGAGGCACAGACAGACAGTATGGCTCAAACAAGCGCTGCTTCTTCCGCAGCGTAGAATCAATAGACGTATAAATAATACTGCACCTCTTATTCCAGGGCAAAAACGGTCGAAACTTGTTGATATCTTCGTCGTGATCAAACATGATACCGTCAAAGACCAATAGCCACTCGTGGCGTGACTGAAGCCAGTTGCGCACGGCATCCACGTATGTGCCAGACTCTTGGTACTTGGGATCTTGGGCCTCCTTTGGGTCCATGAGTGTGGCGGCTTGTGCGATCTCCCAGAAGCACTTAAATGCTGCCTCGCGAGATTTTGCATCAACCCAGAATATTCCACCGCTGTAGCACTCGCGCTGCGCAAAGACATACTGGCGTGCAAGGTGCGTCTTTCCGGATCCGGGGACACCAGCGATTAGAACTGCCATTGTCCGTTCTGCGCGTGCTTTGGCCTTGAAGAGCCGTCGATGGAGCTCCTCCAGTTCCTTCCTCATTCCAAAAAATGTCGCATTCGGATGGAACCCAGGCGGTGCGACGAAAAGGGCAGGGTCTCTTTGAGATGGAAGGCCTGGTTGAGTCAGTATTCAAGACGATCCAACATACAAATTCCCAGACACCGTGAGAGAGTCAAGGTATTAAGACTTACTATTCAACGAGCGAGAGAGCGGCCCTACCGCGCCACTGCCCAATTCAGACACTGGCGAGTTGCGACCATTGGTGGCCGCTCCACGAGGCAGTCTTGGTACTGAGCGACCTAAGGGAAGGATGGTCAGCGATGGCCTTACTCGAAAAGATAGGGATTGGAGGACCAGATTGGACGATATCAGCTAGATTGAAAGAAATAGAAGAACGGGAGCCACCATAGAAGTCAAAGACAGCAAGCTAGGTACAAGAAGTCAATCATAAACAGACGGTCAAACAATTTCAACGCTAAGCGAGGAGGGGAGGGTTGGCGCTCGTAAAACATGGCAATCATGCCACCATCGTCTGGGTGAAGTCATAAATCATCGCCAGAAGCAAAATTCAAATAGCCAAACGCAAAACATTCAAATGGCGGGCTCCTCGATCTCATAGTCCTTCAATGTGACTGACTCTCCTGGTGCTGGGAGGAGGTGGATTCCCCTACCAGTTGCAGCCGTATTCAAGTCGGGCAAACTCTGGCCCACGGGCTCATCTGTGCCCGTACCATCGTATATCTCCCGCGCTTTGGCCTTCTTTTCCAGCGTCCGGGTCTTCCTCTCTTCGATCCAGCGATCGGCAATCACGGAGGGTGCCTGGCGGGAATACCGGAGAATCGCTTCGGCGACTACTTCGTAGCCTGGTGAGTTCTCATCGTCAAATTTGCACATATGACTGTGATCAGCCTCAATCCCGCCTCGCTCGACACCTTCAAAGTATGGCGCAGCAGATGCCTCGTCAACAATGATCTCCCGTGTACCTTTCACATCCATCGAGCGAGTCTCATGGAAGAGATAGATGTGGAACCGGCTCATGATATCCGCGAATAGGCTGTTGATGTGTTGTAGGGTCTCGTTGTTGGTCTGGAGCGCCCTGATCAACTGCGGCGAGCCCTCCATCACCTTCTTGGGCAGAACGGATGTGCAAATCTTGTGCAGCAGAAGGCCCCATTTTGCGACGTCCGATCCATTGTGTGGTGTGCCGAGGAAGAGGATGCCAAACGTGGAGACATACACAGAGCGCAGGTGTTCGGTCTTTTCATTTGAAAGGCTGCGGGAGTAGATGAGGGCGCGCTTGACCACGAGGCCGCCGAGAGAATGACAAACGAAGATTATCGGCCGATCGAGGCAGGTGCGTAGCTATGTAAGAGGTCTGATTAGTATTGAGAATAATGTGAGACTGCCAGAAAGACTGCCAGACGAGCAGAAAGAAGTGAATAACTGGCTCGATATCACCTACATTCCGATTTGCAGCCAAGGATGAGGCCAGTGTTTCCGCATGGCTCACGATGGAGTCGCGCGACGCGCCATCCGTAAAGGCAGCCACGCTCGCATTATACCCGTAAGTGAGAATTCGAGGACGCAACGGGGCGAGGACTTCGGGCAGGAGATCAACCGGCCAGAAACAGCCATTTGTCTTGCTGGTCCATGAATTTTGGGGATGGCCGTTCAAGCCATGGACAAAGACTATATCCACAGTGGGGGTTTCTCCGCGCGGAGGCGTGTAGACCTGCGTCAAGCCAAACTGCTTGATGGAGGGATAATGGGTCATGATCAGATGGAAATGGTTGTTGGTGTTGGATTAAAGAACAACCATTTCTGCAAGACTGAAGAAGAAGGTGAATGAAATTGCCAGGCAGGGCCAAGCAGCTTTATAGGAGGAAGGCAGACTGGCAGACTGGAGGAGGGAAGAGTCGCCCGGGAGGGTGGCTGCAGGTGATGCTTGCCAATGTTTATTTGGGGGGGGGGCAAGTGTTCCCCTGACCCAGCCAGATGACTGCCAATCCGCGGGTTGAATGGACCTGGTACACTCACACCCTACCTGAGTTGCATACGGTAGTAAGTACACACTACCACCCCAGTCGGCCCAGTAGGGTCGTCAATTGCCCAACGCCCACTGCCCACTGACGAGTCTGACTGGCGCTTGTGGAGTCCCGGCTCGCTGCAGATGCCCTCGATCGGCCCCCCGGTGCGCCCTGTTTGGGACCTTTTTCTCTTGATGCAAGTGGACTGATCTCATTCTGCACCTAGTCAGGGCTGAGAGGGTGACCGGGGTCGTAGCTCTGCCACGAAGGGTACATAGTATCTCATGGATGCAGGAACCCAGGGCCGAGAGATTTGCCCGATGGTGCGTGGGTGTGTTTTGGAGAATATGGATAATGGACGCCTATTCATGACTCACGGTCTGGAAAAGTTGGCTGTCGAGATCTTGGGTCAATAGTGAGTGCTTTTGAAACCATGGAAATGGCGATGTCTCATCAAGGTCTCGAATGGGCGGAGCACTATTGTACTGATTACTGTATCCACCAAATACGAGGGGCTAAAACCCAAGGTGAGAGAGGTAGAGGGTGCAGAGTGATCAACCCGTCGGACGCATTCTTCGAGAGCGTTTCAAGACTTGGAGGCACGAGGCATACTGGGTACGATTGAAAATGGTTGTTGACGGCAGAGGTGTTGAACACGCAGATCCTATACATTCTGCCCTCGGTCCATGTTCCGGGAACAGCCACGAGACCAGGAGAAGGTAGGATCATCCTCTAACAGGCGAAAAAGTAAGTGCAGGCTGCATACATGCCACAAGGGGTTGCTCGGCGTTGCTTCTTGACGCCCTTCCGCTGCGATCCATGGATGGCTTTGGACTGGGTGGCCCTACTGTCATATCTGATGCATATCTAATGGCCCAGACCAAAGTCAACTATGGGAACGCATCTTATCAATAGTATGGTTCTCATGACTCGAAAGGGACTCTTCTGCCTAGTGTCTAGTATTCGGCAGGCATTTCTTTTCTTTGCCTTTTCGTTTCTCTCGGGCGCAACAAGTGCAGGCTGGCAGGCTTACAAGCGTGGCTACACAAAACACACGACCTCGGAGCGGGCAACGTCATGCCTGTCACAGCCGTCTTCTGCAGAACAAGTGTCCACTAGATTTGCTAGAGCCAGATACAATTCAGTCCGATTCGCCGATAGTAACGTCATCTTCGAATTGAAATATATACTTGGTTTTCTCTGCCTTTTTTCCATCAAGAATCTACCGCCCCCGGAAAGCAGGCTTCCGCTTCTCCGCAAACGCGCGCAGAGCCTCATATCGGTCCTCAGTCTCAATTACCCCCTCATACGCCTGGTTCTCCGCCACCTCGCCCAAGGCGGCCCCCTGCACAGCCAGCAGCGCCTGCTTCAGAGCGATCGGCCCGCCTTCACAAATATCCAGCGCCAACTTGATACTCTCCCGGAGAACTTTCTCACGCGCCACACCCTCTTGTTGCGCCTCCTCCGGCTGCACCTCCACCAAGCGGTCACAGAGCCCGATGAAGTACGACTCGGGTCCAGAAACCCGACGGCCCGTCAGGATGAGGTCGCGTGCCCGGGTGGGCCCAATCAGTGCGGGGAGACGGTAGGTACCACCCGCACCCGGGATGATTGCAAGTCGGGTTTCGGGCAAGCCGACGGTGCTGGAGGAGCCGAACACGCGGAGGTGGGTGCACAGCGCGAGCTCGAGGCCGCCGCCCAGAGCCATGGAGGAGATTGCAGAGATGGTGGGAATTTGGAGGCCGGCGAGGCCTTTGAAGGTGGCGCGGAGCTTTTCGAGGAATTGCTCAACCCTGTGAGAGAGAGACGTGCATGGGCTGGTTAGCGGAGGGGTGGTCCTCTGAGAAAAGATTGTGAGTTCGGGGGTTGTTGGGTTCTTCTCACTCCGCATGGGTCATTTTCGCACGCTCCTTGAGATCCGCGCCGGCGCAGAACGCGGCGTCAACGTTGCTGGCTACTACCAACGCCCGGGTCGGTCCGTCGCCGTTTTCTGCGGCGATGGAATTCACCTGCTTCGAGAGGGTTTCGAGGAGCTGTCGCGAGATCGCGTTGCGGGCTTTGGGCCGGTTAAGTAGCAGCACACGTACATGCCCAGAGCCCGGGGCAGGAATTTGTTGGACCTTGATGATTTCATCTTCGGCGCTCGTGCTATATCGTGAGGTGAATACCCGGGTAGACAGGACAGCCGGGCGCGAGAGGTGGCCGAGGGTGGTGAGGCGGACGAGCCGCGGGGACAGGGTGATTGTTGCCATGACCCGGGTCGATAAGTTAGATTGTAGAGGCTCGATCCCCAGTTTGAACTGCACGAGCTATTGCAAGAGTATTCGGTCTTAGAGAAGAGATATACGTTCGAGTGTCTGCACGTGGTAGAGTGTGAAATTCTGTGAACTGTGAAATGCGCGGAGCTCGGGTGTGGGGAAAGCTTCTTGAGAACCTTACGCCGACGCTTGCCGAAGCATGCGGAGCTGGTCAGCTTTAAGTGGGGCTGGCAAGGAAACACACGCTGTAGATATGATCAACACCACTGGGGACCAGCTCCATAGGTACAAATTCCACAATGTATGAGGAGTCTTTGAGGGCTATATTCATGCTGGCGGTCTTTGGGGCTGCAGAGGCTCTAAACCGTCCGTCGCACGAGCGTCAGGGGCTACCAACAAGCTTTAAAAGCCTCAAAGATGGGTATCACAATTCAAGCTGAAAGCATGAGAACTAAAAATACAAGTATCTGTACACAAAAAGACTGGCTCAAATCACTGGCAGTAATCCTCAACCTCTTCATCACTAGGCCAGTGCCAGCCCGGGGTCTGACTGATGATATCGTACGCCTCCTGGACTTTCGCAGGATCTGAAGCGATCTGACCGTTGTCAGGCCCGTCAGCCTGCTGTCTCTCCAAGATAACCCGAATCGCCGTCAGTGTCTGCCGCCGCATTTTGTCGCCATTCAATCGCTCCTCGGCGGCCGCATTCAACGAAGCAGCCGATCGGCTCATCCACTGCAGCAGATGTAACACTCCGCCGTCGTCGCCCACGGCTCCCATGACCCGGACGAAACGATGCAGTATCGCGTAAGATGGGACATGCAGAATCGTGGGCACTTGGAGCTGTGAGTCGACTGAGCTAGTCTCTGTGAAAATGCTTTGCTCGGCTAGTTTCGATGTCGACGAGCCTGGGAGAACAAGGGAGTCGAACTGAGACTTCAAGACTAGCAGTCCATTCTCAACCATTGCCTCAAAGTGCTCATGTCCGAGTATCTCACAGGTCTCATCGCCGTGAGTTGCTTTCTGAATCAACAAAAACGCCTCTTCCGCTTCATCTGGGTGGTTGAGTCCTGCATGGACAGCTTCGTTGAAAACCTTGCACAGAGCATAGAACCCTTCCAAACAAGTCTCGACATTGTGATGTTGCATCCATTTCAGCGCCAGAAGGGATTCGTGCCAGGCGAGAATACGTCTCCAAGCTCTGTTCCTCTTGGAGTATTTGGAGCTTGAATTTCCCAAAGCGCTCAGTATGTGGGTCCAGGCTGCGGGACAGGAGGGCTTCCGTGCCTTGACCAACTGGGTTGCATGCCAGAAGGTCCTAGGGTGGCACCCCAGTCGCGGATGCTCTTCAAAGTTAGGGAGGACAGTCACGGGCGATCCCGACCGACTTTCTGTTGCAAGGTACGGGAATTGGTCGAGTGTCAGCGATCTGGGACCCAAGTGTAACGCGGAGCTCGAGGATACACAGAGGAATTTGATGAAGGAGGCAAAGACACCGTCTGGAACCGTCTGGAGTATGTTTGTGTGGTGCGCATCATAGTCGGAGGAGTGGCTCAGTACAGTGCACAAGACTCTAATCTGATCTTTGGTGAGATCACTGGCAGTTAGATACTGCAGGCCGGTGCGAAAGCTCGGTTTGGTTTGAAACAATAGGGCAAGCAGTCGGCCGGGGAAGCGAAGTCCTTGGGAAGTCATTCGATCCAGGAAATCTTGGAGTACCGGAGGCTCGGTGTGAACATATATGATGTCACGCGCGGAGGCAGGCTCGGCGTAAACTTCACGACCATCGCCAGGCAAAACGTGACCTGACTCGTCAAACTGGCTCTTGGCCGCCAGTTGGCGATATATTAGCTTTGAAGCCATTTCGGTATATATGGCTGCGCTGGGACGAAGGCCGCGATCTTGGTAAGACAGAAAACAAGCCCATGCTTCACGAACAGTCCTTGTAGCACGGATACGAGCAACCCAAATTGAAGGGTGATCGGGATTGGTATGAGATGCACGGCGCAGAGACCTTGACCCAGCCATAAAAGCTCTAGTCTGGATTGTTGGGCTTCGATCAGTGTCCCAGCCTGCCATGATTGAACACATGTCTTCCCAGAGCTTGCTCGAATAGCCCGTCTCTCGCATTTGCGACAAAACGTTCATTGCACGACTATACATGCCTTCATTACCCCGAAGGGCATCTATCCCCAGCTTTCCCTCTTTCCAAGGCGGCCAAGAAGCAGCCTTCAGTTCAGCCGACTGCCGCTCATCTGAAGTCTTCTTGTGTGCCAGCTGGATTGCAGCAATGGCTCGATAACCCTTCCGCGTGAGAGGAAGCACCGGCTTGTGGCTAGCCATGGCTCGAAGAAGTTCGAATTGGGCTTGCTGTTGGAGAGAGGTGGATTGGAACGGATGGATTTTGCATGGAACCGAAAATAGGCGAAGGAAAATGTTGAAGTATTTGGTCTTGAGACGGTCGGTCTTCCGCTGCTTCATCTTTGATTTCTTGGCCTCGGATGAATCCATGGCTATCATGAACCGCGAAATGGCACTCGCGATAGTGGGCATCGCCTGCGGCCACACAGTGCGGGCATGTCGGATCAAGCGGGCGAACAGACGCATGCCAGTAGAATAATCAACTAGCGGTCTGAATTGCCCCAAAGGCAACTCCAAAGATTTCTCCGAAAACTCTTCCGTGTTTTTGTTAGACGGCAGTGGCTGGCCACTGAAGAAATGTAATGAGTAAATCAAGAGCAACCGAAGGGACCGAGGCTCTAAATATTTCTGTTCCAGAAGGAATAAAAGGAGAAATGAAGGAGTGGCGGGTGAGCCAGTGCCAATTTTGGACTGGTGCTGGACTGCAAGTGCAAATAGACGCGGGATAGCCTGGTTGACGTCCCTACTCTTCAGGATCCAAGCCCAGGTCACCACATCGCCAACGTCGTAGCCACGGGTAGTTAAGTAGTGATAGCTTTTGTATCTGAAGACTTCGCTCAGCGCAGAGTCCAAGCGGGCTGACGCATCTTCTGTTGTCGAAGACGAGATCAATGGATCCACCAATCGTATGTATTCTGCAAGGGTAGTTTGAAAGGAGGGTCGCGCGGGTCGACCAAAGGTCGGCTGCAGGGCGCGCAGGTGTCGAATGGCATCACCATCTTGGGAGCCAAGTTGAGTAGTCCCAAGAGGATGGCGAGCCTGACGGAGAGCTTTGAGAAGATATTGTGATGGGGTGGGTTTAGGCTGGCCATAAGCTTTCTTGAAACGTCGCCTCGATATCGTCATATCGGGTTGCTTTTGGTCTGACGCATGCTGACCTCGCGTACGCGGTGTTTCGAGGCCATCAGTCTCTTCCGTCCAACGACTCGGTGCACTTTGAGCATGAGATAGTTGCTCCGGGATGTCTTTGGGATGGGTGACGAGCGATTGGGGGCATCGCACTGTGACCTTGGTACGAAATAGACGCTGAATGCCTCCGGGGGTATACCGCGGCAGGCCAGCGGAAGTCACGAAGAGTTGATCACCGTGACGGTGTGCCTGGAGTTCCAGAATGACGAATCAGCATCACTTCAAGTCGCACCGTCCAGAAATTCAACTTGTCAAATTCCATACCTTGCAACATTGACGGCGAGCCAGCTGCGCCGCTCTCAGAGATACCCCCGAAAGGCCGCGAACATGATTGGAAGCCAATGACATCCATGAATGTCGTTATCCACAAGCTCTTTCCAATGTAAATTACTCCAGCTAGGAGCCTAGGAGTTCACGATGCCTCCTTTTCCTAGGGGAATTTCGGATTGAGCAGAGAAGCGTTTGAATTGGTCAAGTCCTAAACTCGAAAAACCCGCGGGCAAGCAACGCGGAAGAGCCTGGGTCCAGGTCACGTGCAGGATCGTCACGGGCTGCGGTTTTCGGAATGGCGCGCATTCTGAGCGTCTCCACGAACAGACGATATCCGCCTCGCCTTTCAAAAATCTCCCAAAGCACACACTCGACCCAGCGAATGCTGCAGCTTCACAGGGCCTTGGTCGATGAATCCCCATAGTCTTATTGATTCTTGCCTCATTCATTCCTTAGCTGTCGCCTAAGCGGAGAGGCAATCCGTCTCTTGTTTGGTCCCTCTCGTCGCGATCTCATCCTTTTCCAGATCTCTCCTCGGGCCTTGCATCGAAAGCTACGTGACCACCGCTTCTAGGCTAGCTCAGCTGCCAAACTCGACCCGAACAGCCTTTTAAGAATCGGCCAAGCCCGTCGTCAATCACCAATCTTTTTTCACTCAAGTCATTCTCAGGGTCAATTGACAACACCCGCGTCGTCTTAAGGGATCGCGTCGATCCAAGTACTGTCAACCCTGTCCTCCGTCGCAGCTCGCAGCCTTCGCGCAATCATGAGCGCCGACGAAACCAGAGATACCCCAAAGATGCCGGCCACGAACGGCGACCCTCATCCTGACTCGTCCGTGACGGCGACTCCAGGCAAACGAAAGCGGTCTACCCAAGAGGAGCACTTGAGTGTCGACGCCATCACATCCACCACGTCGCGTAATAAAGCGACTCTCCATGAAAATCTACGAAGCCTCGTGGGCCTCCTAGTCAAGTTGGTTTTGCCGAAAAATGGTCCGTGGTCTATCCTTGCTAACAGTGTGGATCTAGGCACGACACTGAGCTTCAGCTTCTATCCTGCCCCTTCCCCACGTCCGGAACGAAGCCGCGCACGAAGCGCGCCAAAACCTCCAACGACCAAGAAACGACCAATATACAAGTCCGCGTCGAGTCGGGTCGCTACAACACGTTGCAAGAGTTTCTGGCCGATATTGAAAAGGCCTCCACGGCCGTTATCGAGCGCAACCAAAACCAGTCAAATGACACCAAGGCTGACGGCACACCCTTGACGGAGGTGGTGAACCGCATTGCGGCGTTCAAAAAGCACATGAACAGCCTCATTGGCCAATCTTTCGTCAATCAAACCGAGGTCAAGGCCGAAGCCTCGGAGGACGACACCGAACAATCAGCGGAAGTCCTGGCATCCATTCCCGGAGCCCGCGAGGACCGACAGGCATTGACATTTTTCGGTGCCAATCCTTCAAACCAAGGCAACCCCAAGCAGTTGTTTTCGAGTCTACAAAAATCGGTCAAGGTGCCATTGCAATCCTCTGAATCCGACATGGAAAAATTTGTTGAGGTTCAAGAGCAACTTCGCGAAACCGCTCTCCCCGCTGGCATCACCTCAACCAAGGTGGTACCCTTCAATCTTGATGTCACGAAGCCACAAAAGAGGACATTTGGCGAAGTTTTTGCTTCTCGTACAGGTCTACCACCCGCGCAACCTCCTCGCACGCGAAGCCATCGAAGCTCCTCAGCATCGTGGATTGATCCCTTCGATGCCGTTTTCGATACGAAACATTTCATGGGCGATCGCAGCAGTTACTGGCTAACACCTCTTCCTGCTGGCCAATGGGTGCAATACGGTGGCGTAACATCGTCACCTTCATACTGGGCTCGCGTGGAGAAACATCATGCTGAGGTTGATAATGGTCCAAAGCACGGAGATCCCGCCCTTTGGACTGGTGATGACCCTTCTTTGCTGCAGGGCGTCTTCTCGTCATTTGCCCCGTCCTATGACAGCTCTGGGGCTGTGCTGCAGGCTGACACCAAGGACTTTGTGTGGTGGGGGAAGCGAGGCGCGAAGCGCTTGCGGATGTTGCTCTCTCTCCCAGATGAGGAAGTCGAAACACCCGTGGTCCAACCTGGTAGCATCGGTGATCTCGATGAGAGTACTCTAGAGGAAATGGTGAAGCAGTTCAACCCCGAAGACTTTGCCTATGACTTCACTCAAGACAACCCCAGCAAAGAGGTCACTGAATCCCGAGAGGTCGAGGAGGTGCTTCAGGAGGTTTCTGATTTGCTAGACACTCTGAGCTCATATCAGAAAATACGGAACCTCCATATCCCCTCTTCAGGGGGCGAGACCGCGGAATCAACTGAGCCTGCTGCGCCCATGTTCGGCACCCCCGAAACGCCCTCCGACGCTGAGCGACTTGTTTACGAAACCCTCAAAGCCAGCCTGTGCGCCATCATCAACAATCTCCCTCCATTTGCCGTTGCGAAACTCGACGGTGACCAACTCGCTGAGCTGAATATCAGCCAAAAGATTCTGGTTGAGAATCCGGACTACAGTGGCACGATGGAAAAGGATGACTACACGCTGCATCAAGAGCGTGCTGCAGCAATGGCTGCAGCCGCCGCCACCAATGCTGCGGCTGTTGCGTCCAATGCCATGAACCGTACCTCGACCCCGTCGGCAGCGCGCTCTGGATACCAACAATCCCCCCAGACCACATACAGCCAACGTGCTGTGCCACCTAACAGTCAGATGTCGCAACCCCGGCCTGGATTCCCAGTCCCACAGCAAGCGCGACAGCCTTCCGCGGGAGCCTCGTTTACCCCTGGTTATGCGGGAGCTCGTCCCCCGAGCACCCCTGCGCAACGGCCTGGCTACATGCCTCAACCGTTCTCACAAATGAATCCGCAATACAGCCAAGCGAATAACACGCCGCAGTTCCAGCGACCACCACCTAATGGCTACACGCAATCTCCTCAGCAGTACACCCCACGACCTGGGCAGCCGGCTGCGTACAATGTCACACCGCAAGGACGCACACCATATGCCAACGCAGGTGCCACTCAGCCCTATCAAGATGCGAGTCGTACGCCGTCACAGACTGCGTATTCAAACTCGGCCGCTGCCGCCATCTATGCGCGCAGTGCCGCCGAAAAGCAGCAAGCCGCAAAGGCTCAGCTTGCGACTCAGCAACGGCAAAGTCCGTCCACTCCGCAGCCTCATCTTGAGGCCCGCTCATCCCACGAGGGTAGCCTGACTCCCGGCAGGCAGAACGGAACTCCCGTCCCACCACAACAGGCAAGTTGAACTGACAATCGTCAATTGACTTGCCTGATTTGTTCTGGCACAATGTACTCTCGACGTTGTTTTGCGAGAAAAAGCTGCTTTCCATTTCGAGCTTCTCATCCTCTTTCTATCAAACTCGATCTCGGTGTAACAGTGCCTTCTTTTTTTCCGCTTTGAAGGTTTCGTGACGCCTGTGTTCTTTGCCTTTTCCTTTCTCTTGCCAAGTCTCTTTCTCCACTGTGTTTTTAATGATCCTTGTTCTGATACTCCAGTGCACTCATACTGATTTTTGTGTTCCGGTGTTTTCTTGAGATGACAGCGATTGGCGTGTGGATCTGGGTTTCCAAGACGGTCTGGTCGGGTTTTCGCGCTCGTGGCGAGGCAGTCTGTTCTTTGTGTCTACAGTGTAGCTTTCTAGATGAGAAGAAGATTGCTTTCGCAGTTCAAACGTATGGATGTGATATGTTAGGCTGGAAGAGAAAACATCCTGCTACGCTTTTAATTTTAGAGTTAAATGGAATTCAATGAATAGGACAAGGCCATTTCGGAGACACATTCAACATTCACGTTCATTTGCAGATAATTCGTACATCAAAGGAAAATTAGGTCACCCGTCAAATCAAAATATCAAAGTCTTCCCAAGATGAATAACACCTCACCTCATCCATATTCGCTGCATCCTTGGCCGAAAGCGCGCGAGGTATCTTCCGTGTCAATCTTCGCCGGTAAAATCCAAACCAATCTACCCAGCTATCATATCTCAAATGGTATCTCAAATTTCAAAAAAGCAATGACCAATTCTCAGAAATCCCGATCCCATCATTTCTCTCCCTTTTTAAAAAGTTTGTTGTATTTCGACAGACGGTAGTTGCCAAGAATCGATGAATGCGGCCAGGACCCGTTGCGGCATGTCCACATATCGACACAAAGATGAAATAGAAAGTATGAAATTCGTGAATCGTTACAAGATGCTCGATCTTGCTCAAGGAATGAACATGGCGGCGAAGGCCATGAAGCCAAAGTACCTATGAGCGGGGTTAGTACACTTCCCCTCAGTCAGTGAATCTAGGAATCGGGGATAAACATACAATGTCGCACACCTCCACCCATCGCGTGATTCCACCAGCGCTTCAATACCGGTGGAGTAATTCGCCGCAATAGCAGCCGCCGCACCGCCGGTGACCGTCACCACGACGAGTCGGCCCGAGAACTCGGCAATCATGCTGAATGCGAGAAGCGGCATCAAGAGAGCGCCGGAGGCAATAATGATAGCCATGTAGACCGGCGCTGCTGCTGCGGACGCCGCTAGCCGGGGTGTGAGAGCGACCAGGTCCGAGTCTTGGTCGAGAAAACGAGTTTCGGCGGCGGCGATGGGGTTGTGCTCTTTCATCCATGAGCGGTAATTGGAGATATCGTCTTCTGAGGCGCGAGGCAGGGTCTGGAGGACTTTGCTGTACGCGCTTAGTGCGGTATCTGTAGAAGTGTTAGTTATGTACTTTCATTCGCTCGGCCTTGACGAGGACGTACTGTATTGCTCTGTTTTTTGGACAAGAGCAGCCATCAGATCCATTCGCCGGTAGTGGAGTGATGAGAATGCCTGCGACTGGATGTCGACTCGGCGCGAGGCTGGTTGGGGCTTGGTGCCCTCTTGCTCGGCGGTGGCTACTCGATGCATCTCTTCATATTCGTCGAGGGTGTGGAGATCTTCCTCCATCTGGGAGATCTCATCTTGAAGATGCAACAAGACGCGGTGGTTCACGCTTTCAAAGCGTCGGTAAAGTGGAGGAAATGCTGCTTTCTCTTGGGTGGCAGACGTGGCGAGATGCGATGCGACGAGTCCATATCCCGAGGACACTTGGGATGCATTCGAGTCTCGTCGTCTCGTCGCTATGGCCCGTTGAAGGCTGTCCTCCGGACTGCTCGGTGGGGATGGGGGAAGAGGTGGCCTGTGAAGGGCAGTCGCATCTTTTGATGTGTAATAGCTCTCTGGCCGTGAGAGTTGTAATTGATGCTTTCCCGGAGACGCAGTCTCAATCGGAGATGCGTTGCGTGACGGTGCTTGTCTCCGGGCGAACTGCACATGTCTTTCCGAGGGCGCAGGTGCTGTTGGCGCCGGCGGCGGTGGACGCAAGTCGCTCGGGCTCCTTGATCTTGTGATAGATGGAGGGGTTACTATAGGTTTCTGTGAAACCAACAGTGAGTGCGGGACGGGACTTGATCGAGGCTTCGGCGATTGGATTTTGGCGATAGCTTGAGCGTGTACTGGAGGTGCGGGTTCTTCGTCGTCAGAAGATTCTGATTCCGACGACGAGGACGAGGACGAGGACGATGTCTCATCATCTTCTTCTAGGAATTCGAATACATTGGGAACTTTCCTCGCCGGCTCAACGGGCTTGTCTTGCGGGCCCACGGGAGCCGCCAGCGGCTTCGAGGCTTGTTTTGATGAATTGGCATGCTCATTTGGTGCCGATTTCTTATCGTTGATTTTCGGGCTTTCCACAGGACCAGCCTGGGTGATGGATGTGGTATTGGAAACAGTGGATGCGGTCCTCTTCCTTCCATCCTTCTTGGGTTTCCTGGAGCGCAGACTATGCATGATGATCGGAGAAGGTCGGAAGCGGTACCCGGCGCATCACTTTGATCGAAAAAGGCAAATTAGAAGAATACAGTGGATTTTTTTCAGTCAGGCCATGCCCACAGTCAGCGAATTTGATGCGCATGAGTGTGTCGTAAAAATCGCGATGACAGCGGAATCAAAAGCGTCAAATGTACGGGGGCCCGAGGCATGACACAAGGGAGGGGCAAGAATCCCGATCAGATCGCGACTTGCACAACGCGGAATCCAGGGATGTCAGTCCGGCGCGACCAAAATCAAAAGAGGAGAAAAAGAAAGGTAGATAGCAGACACGGGCGGCGATAGTTCGTAAGATGTGATGTCTCAACTCTCCCCGCGTCTTGCCCTGGACGAGTCGACGGTACTGGGGCTGGATGTACTGGAGAGTTATATCCCTAGGGCTGAGGATCCTGCCCCAAAGTTGATAGTTTCAATAGTCTGAAATAGATAGAATGATCGTAATCACGGCCCGTCAGCCCCCAAGACCCGAAGACGTTCGTGTCACTGGGGCAGGGCTAAATGAGAGACCTGAGGCGAGTCGCTGGGAATGGAGGGTTACAATTCGTCGCACTGGGAGTTCCCAAACAATCTGAGGCAGATGAGAAGCGCCGAGGGCTTCAGATCGACAGCCAATGGCCGTGGGGTCGCAAGGAGGATCCCTGAATCCCTGCCGATCCGAGATAAAGGGCAGTCGGATCGTTTTCGCTGACTTGTAATCGTCGTGAGTCTTTGGGAGACATTCACGCTTTGTAAAGGACGTGAAGAACGAAGGAACTGGATTGGGTTGATCGGATGGAACTGGATGACGGTGTTGGGTAGGTAGTAGGTACTCGTTGGGCCTTTGTGAACCCATCGAGTGGGCCAGTCAACCCGAGGAGTGAGAACGACAAATCAGCCGGGGTTCCTATCCGATCCGGACCATTCTGCGTGTGTCTGAACAAAGTCAAGCCATTGGGGGGGATCCATGTGCTGGCGACTCGTCGATCCTCTCCTTGCGTCCAGCCCATCTGGCGGTCTAGCAGACCCCAATTTTCGAGCATCACCACTAGCTTACTAGGGGACTTGGGACTTCGGACTTGGGACTCGGGAGAAGTCATGATGGGGTAATGCCACGTTCTTGCGTCTTTATCACGACCCCGGTTGTGTCATGCAGGATTGCTTCTGTCGTGCAGTGTAGTGGAGAGTTGAATCGGCGTGGAGTTTCGATTTCTGGTGAGAAGTTGTCCACGACTGTGTCCTGCTTGCTGCACGTCGTGCCATTCTCAGAGCCCCGAAGAGCCAGTTGCATGCAAACACGAGGACCAGCAGATTCTCCCGCCGTCGGGTCCAGATACAAACCCAAGGGCAGATAGAACACCATTGTTCGTATTGGATTCAGTTTGGTAGACTATCAATAGAATACCAATCAGTATATCGAATTGAATTGTCGTTTAGCGCTGTCCTAAGTTTAGCTGTGCTAACGTTACTACAGTATAGTTAGTTAAGCTGGGGCGGCCCCCGTCATCGCGGGCGGTCCGCAGATCATTCTTCCTCCGAGTTGCGCAAATTCAACATCTTTCGGGTCTACGAATAACCCCAGCGGCCTTTGCTTGCAGCGCCCAGAATTACTCCTCCATGCTGCGGCCATGGCTTAGCGGCGCTGTCCGCGTCCTCTGCCGGGTCAATCGCCCAGTTCTAGCTCGTCCCTCTGTGTATGCGGCCCGCTTCCCCTCAACTCGAAGTCTCCAGTCCACAGCTTCGACAGACCGCGTCCCCCTCCGCAAGCAGCTCAAGCAGGAGGCCAAAGCCCTCAAGGCACAAAAGAAGCTGCGCAAAGAGTCCGAAGAGGCCTCCAGGCAAGAATGGGAGCTGACTGTGGGTGTGGAAATCCACGCGCAGCTGAATACCGAAGCAAAATTGTTCTCTCGTGAGTCCACGCCAGTGCATCGAGACCTTGGCTGTGTAGCTCACCATTCACTTCTGGAGCAGGTGCCCCGACGTCTACGAGTGACACTCCTAATTCTAATGTTGCCTTGTTCGACCTTGCTTTTCCAGGCAGTCAGCCGGTTCGTATTGAACACCTCCATGGCAACAGGATCAAAAGTTCATCCCGACACAGGAATTCCAAGCCGCCACCCTCCTCCCAGCCCTTCGCGCAGCCATCGCCTTGAATTGCCAGATCCAACCCGTCAGCCGCTTCGATCGCAAACACTATTTCTACCAAGACCAGCCGGCTGGTTATCAAATAACACAATACTATGGTGGGTTTCCATCCGATGCTTATCGATCAGTCAGGATGCTAAGTGACTTGTGACAGAGCCGTTCGCTCGAAACGGATACGTTGACCTGTACGACTATGATGGCATCGCGCCGGAGGATGGTGATAGGGTGCGTGTGGACATCAAGCAGGTCCAGCTAGAGCAGGATACCGCCAAATCACAAGAGTACCCGCCTGCGACCCAGCTCCTCGATTTCAACCGGGTCTCCCACCCACTGATCGAGATCATCACCATGCCACAAATCCATACCCCTGCGACCGCTGCCGCCTGCGTTCGAAAACTCCAAGCGATTCTCCAAGCATGTGGTGCCGTGACAACGGGGATGGAGCTGGGTGGCCTGCGTGCTGATGTCAATGTCTCGATCCGCCGTCGAGGCGAGGCCCCGGGGCATTGTCAATATGACGGGATCAGCGGGCTGGGCCAGCGCACGGAAATCAAGAACCTGAGCAGTTTCAAGGCAGTGGAAGATGCCATTGTCGCCGAGAAGAATCGCCAGATTGCGGTCCTGGAGAGTGGTGGTGTGATCGAAGGGGAGACCCGTGGATGGACCATTGGCAGCACTGAGACACGCAGGTTACGTGGTAAAGAGGGTGCAGTCGATTACCGCTACATGCCAGATCCAGATATCCCTCCGCTGGTTATCGGCGAGGATCTGATCACCAGCCTGGCGGAGTCGTTGCCGATCTCTCCAGATGCGCTCGTGGCACAAGTCATTGGTCCGGAATATGGTCTCTCAATCGAGGATGCAAAGCCGTTGATTGAGTTGGATGATGGAGCTCGGCTGGAGTATTACCAGGATGTGGTAGACATCCTCCGCTCTCTCCACCCTGACCAGGAACCCCAGACCCACACGACTTTGTCGCGAGTGGCGGGTAATTGGGTTCTCCACGAGCTCGGCGGTCTTTTGACCAAGGCGGACCGGGCCTGGGACGCTGAAATCGTTCCGGCCCGGGCACTGGCGGATATCGTTGACCATCTGCAGCAGAAGCGCATCACAGGATCTGTTGCGAAACAGGTCCTGGCGGCCGTGTTTGACGGCGATCGGCGGTCGGTGCCTCAACTGCTGGAGGAAGATAATCTTCTCCTGCGGCCGCTGTCCCGCGAGGAATACGTGGTGCTGGCTGAGACGGTCCTTGCACAACGGCCAGAGATGGTTGAGCAGATTCGCAGCAAGAACCAACTGGGGAAAATGGGCTATTTCCTGGGCCAGATGATGCGCTTGGGGGAGAAGGGCCGCGTTGAGGCGCCCAAGGCCCAGGAGATTCTCCACGAGCTCATCCTGGGGAAGCAGTGAGCTACCCCAGCCCGAAAAGGAACCCCGTGTATGAATACGTGTACTGTGTAGCTCAATTTCCATGATACCCGTTCTGTCTTCCCATGCTGTGTTCCATTGTACCAAGCAAAAAGATCCGCCTCTAAGTTTGTAACCTCGCATCCTACCGAGCGCTGCCACTGCTTGGCCTCAATTTCCCGCCGCAGAGGCGTTTCAACCGTTTTCAATCCCCCTCAAAGTCTCTCCAATGGCATTACGACATTCCTCCGGCATTCGCCCCTCACTAAGACGTAAAATTGCAACGCAGGCAACGCAGTGGGACGGCAAAGGGCCCTAAACGGGGCCGCTCTCCTCAACCTGTACTTAACGGAAGTGATGGAGTCCCCGGCGGAGTGCGATGATCCCTAAAAGCAGTTTTTAGCGACTGCGCGGTCAAGAATGATAAACCAGGCCCGCGACTCGGAAAGGGGGGGAAAGTTATAAAGATGGACATTATCTGCTGTTGCGATTCTTTTTCTTCTTCTTTTCAACATCCTCGTGGTTGTCTGGCTTTGATACATTGGCTCTGCTTGTATACTTGGAGACTCTTCATACAACTCGCGTCCCACTTGTCCCTCTCCGATCCACTTTTTTGGGCTCTTTTTTATCTTATCGCAGATCGGACTTTGTGTGATCTTGAATCTTTGGGTCGCGGAATCTTCAATTTTTTTCTCTGTCTCTCTTGTCTCTCTATTCTGGTCCGCTAGTCGACCTTGTCGCAGATATCTCCTCGTGTTCGGCGAATAGCCTGCATACCGCAGACTGCATCCTTCCATAAGCACGATGACGCAGCCATCCACTATCGCTTCCCGTTTCCTCTCCCACCCCAACCAGCTGGGTGTGGTGGCCGTCGGTTTCAATGGCGGACAGGTAAGAAGCTACCGCGGAGACACTCATGCAGACACGCATGCTAAAACCACGGTTTTCTAGATGAAGAAGGGCGTCGAGGCCGCGCCTATGGCTCTGATCGAGTCTGGCCTGCTCACCCAGTTGCGCGAGGACCTCGACTACGACATCCACCACGACGACATCATCCACTACTACGAGAAAGATATCCCCGCTGAGGACCCAGACCACCGCAACATGAAGAAGCCGCGCGCCGTCAGTGCCGTGACTGAGCGCCTCAGCTCGCAAGTCTACAACTACGCCAAGGACGGCAAGTTCGTGCTCACCCTGGGCGGCGACCACTCCATCGCCATCGGTACCATCTCCGGCACAGCCAAGGCGATCCGCGAGCGATTGGGCCGCGAGATGGCCGTCATCTGGGTCGATGCCCACGCCGATATTAACCTCCCCGAGATGAGCCCCAGCGGTAACATCCACGGTATGCCCATGGCGTTCCTGACCCGGCTGGCCCGGGAGGACCGCCCCGATATCTTTGGCTGGTTGAAGGATGAGCACATCGTCAGCACGAGCAAGCTGGTGTATATCGGTCTGCGGGACGTCGATCGTGGGGAGAAGAAGATCCTCCGAGAGCACGGTATCAAGGCATTCAGCATGCACGACATTGACCGGTATGTCCTAGCTTTCCCACGCCATTTTTTTCCCTTGTATGGCAAGTTGCCTAACTCTTGTTTCTTTCGCATGATAGTCACGGTATCGGTCGTGTTGTCGAGATGGCTCTCGCTCACATTGGCAACGATACCCCCATCCACCTCTCGTTCGACGTCGATGCGCTGGACCCCCAGTGGGCACCCAGCACTGGTACCCCGGTGCGTGGTGGTCTGACCCTGCGTGAGGGCGACTTCATCTGCGAGTGCGTCCATGAGACCGGCAACCTCGTCGCCATGGACCTGGTCGAGGTGAACCCTAGCCTGGAGGCCGTGGGCGCCGCCGAGACCATCCGCGCTGGATGCTCGTTGGTGCGGAGCGCATTGGGCGATACTCTTTTGTAATGACTTAGACGATTTGTTTTTGGGATTCGGTTCTCTATGTGTTCCGAATTAGATGAAAAGAATCACAATACAGTATAGAAAGAATGCAAGTTCTCCCTCGACTTCGAGACCTCGACCGATGATGCTGCAAGTGGATGCGGGTAAGCGGGTAGCGCGTAAACGGTGCTTCGAGACTTGAGGCGCATATACTTCCCGAGAGGCACTAAACTCAACTCACTCCCCTGCCACCTGAATTTCCCGCCGATCATCAACAAACCCGCCCCCCTCTCGAAACCTGGCGACAGTTTTCGATTTTGCTGTTTAACAACCACCCACCTCTTGGCTGTGTCCCCCGCATACCGTAAAGGTTGCGATATTTGCATTGCTGCGACCGAGATCAAAACGGCCATCGCATCACTCCAGGCTCGAGTCCGTCCGCGCCTACTGGCGCCCGATGTGTTGTCAGCCCTTATCGCCCGCGTCGTCAACCTCCACCCGCAAAGCCCACCGAGCCATTCACTACATTCGCCCCGGCATTGAGGCATACTCGATTTGAATACCCGCTCTTGGGTCGCATTTGGGTCACGATCTGGCCACTACTCATTGAAGCCTCGAAATCGACTGTATCGGGCAGAGACGCATCGCGTTGTGATACTGGACATATATACCGCACCCCGCGGACGGAGCTTGAAGATTGAGTTCCACACCAGCAAACGCAGCGGCTGCGAAGCATATAGTTGTGACACTGTCCTTTTACATCGACCACCGGTACAATGAAGGAGGTGAAGGAGGTTCGCGTGACCCGACGGCTTCACCACTGGCCCGAGATCCAGCTCAATGTCTGGCTGATCGTGGTACTTTCGGCCTCGGCAACCTGTCTCGGGATCTTCTCTTGGTTCATGGTGGTGCAGTCGCAAATGGACCTTGGTACACCCTGGTATGTTTCTATCGATCTGTGAAGCCTGGCCGTCAGTTCTATTTTCATACTAACTCGGGACATCGGCAGGCTCTTCCCATACATGGTGGTCGTTAGCGCCCTCGGCGTCACATTCTTCTTCGTCGTCCAGATCCTCGTTGCGCGAGGTCCGCTGCTTCCGGGCATTCTTATCGTTGGCAGCTTCATCCTCTTTGTGCTCTGGTTGACGGGGTTGATCGAGACCTCGTTGCAGTTGTACGGGGTGTCTGGCAATGTCAATGATAATTGCCAGATCTGGGTGGTCGAGAATGAGTCCCGAGGAAACAGTATCAACACCCTGGCCTGGCTGACGCAAAGCACGATCTGTGAGTCTATCTCTTCTTTTTCTCATGTTCCTGCAGAACACGTCTGACTATTCAATGCAGGCAATTGCTGGAAAACAGCCTTTGCGTTCGAGCTCGTCAATACGATATTCTACCTGTGGATGATGATCATGTCGTGGCAGGTCCATCGGGACTTTTACCACTGATGTCTCTCATGTTTAACGCTTCATGTCGATACTGCGGATCTTGATGTCCGGTAATGTTCTCTATTTGATCTCTGTTCTCGTCTCCTGTGATACCATCTTCTTGCATGTACTCTGGCGTTGGGAAGCATTGCATGCTTGATATGGAGTTCCATCTCTAGCGCCTCTGATCTTCAATTCCATGTCTATTCCCTTTCTATAGCTCTTCATGAACAAAAGCTACTACCCACTTCATACCGCATCCTTGTGCTTATATCCAGTATCACTTTCTAGCTCGAGGGCCGTACCATGTTAGCATGCTATGACCCTCCATGGATGCACATATCAAGCTCGGTGCTCCAGCATTGAGTGAAACCTCCCGTGGACGAGGCCATCTCCTCCAGGCACGCAAGGCTTTCATGTTGGGCTTCTCGCCAAATATCTGCAGGCAGCGGTCCTATTCAACGGGCTCCCAATCTGGTGATGCAAACAAAAACCAGGCAGCGGTCCTATTCAACCCCCCATCGGGCAATGATTCTTATCGGTAGGCACTGAAATCCCCAGGTTGGAAGGCACTGCTGCCTGCCCGCCCTCCCACGGTCCCCAATTAGGAAGGCACGACCAACCCCCCTCGCCTATAAATATTTCCTCCCTCCTCGCTCCCCCCAAATTTTTTTTCCTTCTTCAACTCCCCTCTCCACTCTTCAAGCCACGCTCTTCAGTCTCCTCCACAGTCCACTGGCTCTTCCACTTCTTCCACCTGGGCTGGACCCAAGGGACCTCGACTCACAGTCAACCTTCTTCTTCGTCTTCTTCTTCTTCTTCCTCCTCCTCCTCTACAAGATATCATTTACTCCTTCTACCTTCAAGTCTTCACTATGAAGGTCGCTATGAAGAAGCCTGTTATCAAGAAGCACACCATCAAGAGGCGCTCCATGAAGATGACCTTCAAGCGTCCGAGGGCCTACTCATCCTCCCCTAAGCTCCCTAATACCACCTCCTCACTCACGCGTCTCCTGACGTCCCTCCTGGCGCCCCAAGCGCCCTTCGACGCGTCCCCCACATCCATCATGTCTGCTGACCATGCCTTGACGCGTATCGTGAGCTCCGACTTCTTCAGTCTCGTGTCCACATCCACTCCTTGGTGGCCAGCAGAGCTGAACATCAAGTCCAGTACCCCACTTCCTCATCGACATTGACCTTGACTAACATCATCTTCAACAGGACTCTACTCTGGGTTGTTGACTGAACTTTGACAACCATCAACCTTGCATCACGCCTGAGTATGGTGTGGTTGACCCAGTCCCACTACCAACATCATGACGCCTCTGTCTACCATCTGCCTCGACACATCACTGTCAACATTCTTGTTTACCTTGACGCGTTGACGTCTTGGTTCTTCCACCTTTACATCTTTTCCGCCTTTTTTTCCCTTCTCTCTTGACATCTCCACCTTTCACCTCTTGGGCCTCCAACACTTCACCATTAACATCTTCTTGGCCCTTATCCCTTCACTCGTCTCTCTTTATCATGACACCTTCACTTCTCTGTTCCCTTCCACTGTTTCATTTCATCGGCCACTTCGCGTCTTATGACGCTTCTACCTCTTGGCCTTTGCACATTTCGACGAAAAAAAACAAAAACGAAAACGAAAAAAAAATCAAAAAAAAATCAAAACAAAAAAAAAGAAACAAAGAACAAGACAAAAAAACAAGTTCCCACTCACATCCTCTGACGCCTCGTCTTCTGGCCTTCCAACCAACCTCATGGCACCTCAACTTCTCAACGTGCCCGCTTCTTGATACAATCATCCACTTCTTCAACGTGTCAAGACGGCTTTCCACTTTCTGGCCTTCCATTCTCTCGGCGTCATCACTTGGTGACCTTGCAGAGCGAAACAAACAGGTTTGAGCTCCTTCATTGACTTTGTTGTCTTCAATCCAGCTAACAATGCCATCAGGAGCCTACACTAACGTTCTTGAGTGAACCTCGATGATCATGAATTTGGTGTCGAGCCTGTGTAGGGCGTGGTTGACTCCAATTCTCCAAGTCTCCAAGTCTCCACTGCCGACATCTCAGACTCCTCTCTGGTCGTGCTCTGCTGGCAATCTCTCGAAGAGGAGATTTGTCAAGACCATTCCGTGCTTTTGAGATACTGACCAAGTTTTAGACTCGTCCATCCTCGTGTTCCCGATCATCCCAAGCCCTATCCATGTCCCCGGATCATCCTTTTACGGGCCTTCTTTCAACGGACTCAAGTCCCCGTGGCAGAAGTACCCCCACCGTCGTCACAAGCGAAAAAAAAAAAAAAACCAATAGGCGGGAGGGGGGTGAATGCTATGGGTATTGAAGGCCCAGTCGTCATCCAACGTTCGAACCCTACGGGCTTTCTTTCAACGGACTTTTTAAGTCCCCGTGTTCGAGAGAGACCCCCCCTACCCATCCCTCCCTATGCCCTTTAGAATGGGTATTGGGGAGGGGTCAGTGGAGGGGGGGTGGCTCACATGGGTATTGAAGGCCCAGTCGTCATCCAACCATCCCTCGAAGGGCCGGGCTTCCCAAGGATCAAACGTCACGAGTGTTAGGACAAATTCCCACCAAATCAACCAGGGACCACTGGACATATTGACCTTCAACCACTGTCCTTTCCATCCACAGCTGACTTCTGCTCTCAACCTTTCATCCTCCTACTGCTTGACTGACACATTGACCTTCAATCACTGTCATGTCCCTTCAAAAACCCACAAAGAGCAACCAGCAAACACATTGACACTCAATCACTGTCATGGTCCCTTGGAGCAATCGGCCTACTGTCTCAAACAAAATGGTGAGTGGCTTGTCCATTTCATATCTTCCACATGGCCTGCTAACGACTATCACAGACTTGACCACATTTCCAAACACTGGTCCTTCCAAGTCATCAGGACTCAAGCCTCCCCCCCACACGCAAAAAAAGAACATTGACTTTCTTTTCCACGGCTTCATCCTGTCCTCGACTCAATCAACCTCCTACCTCTTGACACATCAACCATCAATCACTGGTCATTCCACTCAATCTCACAAAGAGCTATCAACATCCTGTCTCGCACAAAAAGGTCAGTACTTCCTCTTCATCCTTCCAGACTTGACTGCTAACGACGGCCATTAGAGACTTGATCACAAAGCAAAAGACGCGGTCCATCCACGTCCTTGAAACAGCCACACTTCACACTTTCACCTACCCGGACCAATCCTCCATCCACCGAAAAAAAAAAAAAAAAAAAAAAAAAAAAAACCTCAAAACAAAACAGAACAGAAGGAGAAAGAGAAAATATCCTCCATCAACACCAAAACAAAATCCACAATGCACAGCCTGGACCTCAGTCTGGACCAAGTTGAGAAGACGACTTTGATGCCCACTCCACGATACAACCAAGTACCGTCCATGCTCTACAAGTCTCGTGCCTGTCAACTGAATACAATTACATGCTTCCCACACATTCCGCATTCAAGTAATCAAAGTAGTCTGTAGTCTGTAGTCTCCGCTATCTCTAAATTTCTCTCATTAAATGGTCTTCCTGGAAAACCAACTGCCGAAGCTCAATGTGCAATGACAGATACAAGTCTCGTCAAGGAATGATAACAGCTAGGAACGCATTGCTTTCAACTGGCTCATACTAGAAGGATTCAATGACTATCTTCTGAGATGGCCGATGTGTGCACGAGTCTTATCAAGGGAAGAAGAATAATACCACATCAACGTCTTCGGAGCTAGAGACTAGAGACTTATGGATAATCTTTGTATCTCAAGGACATATTCAAATTTTCTTCCATACCATAAACAGCAAATTCCAGGAGGCACATGGGATACCCCTCTATGGAACACCAGCTACAGCACAGCCACACTTTGACAGAAATACACGGAAACACATACGGAAGAAGGCCACAAAAGAGCTTCACTGACAAACGCCGCCGCTATGCCAGGTACGCATCGCAACTGCACAAAAACCGACACCAGAAAGGGGAAGACAAGGAGAGAAGGAATGACACCAGCAGGGCGAAGAGCGGGATCGGGAGGGACGCTGTGAGATGATCCCGAGGAGTCGGGGGGACGAGAAGGCTTGGGCTGGAGAACGATGTGGACGTCTAGTTTTGCTCGGTAGATGTCTCATCGGCACCGGATGCAGGGATGGGATCCGGTTCTTCGAATGCAGCCATGAACTCGCGCTCGAATTCATCCGCGTCCGACTCGTTCGCCCAGGTGTCGGATTGTTCCTCCTGCTCTTGTTGGCCGACTGCAGTGCTGTCGTCCACATCTTCCCCTTCGTCGTCATCATCCGGCGCAGGGAATGATCCTTTCTCAAAGCGAGTCTCCTCCGTCTCCGAGCCCCCCGCAGTAGCAACCTCCCTAAGGCCAGTACTCCGCTCGTACGAACGCTTAATCCGCTGCGAGAGACGTGAGCCCTTGGTATCTGCGTCATCGACGTCTTCATCAGTGAGTTCGTCGTCCGGGCTGCCCTCGTTCCCTTCGCCGCGCTTGCGCTTCCTGCTGGGCTCGGCGGATTCCTCCGCCCAAAACTCGCTGTCGCTCTCGCTTTCGTCGTCGCTGCCCAGGAACTCTTTCAGCTCATCGTGGACGGCTGCTTGGTCGTCCTCGTCGTAGCTGAGCGGGGAAGACTCGGTCAGCCCTGCATCCTTGAAGATGTCATCGCTGGCGTCGTCATCCGTCGCATTGGTTGCTTCATCGGAAGAGGAGATCCAGGAGTTGTCGGCAAGTTCGCGAGAACCAGGTGAGAGAGGCTCGCCACGGTCATCCGGGTGGACGGGTAGCAGGTAAGGTTCTTCATCCATGTGGTTCCAGTTGATGAGAGAGTCGTAGAGCCATTGCGTCGTGACGATCTTGATGTTCGGCCAGCGCGTCGCTTCGCGCACCTTGGCGGTGCGGTTTCGGCCGGCCACCAGATGTGTTACTCGCTTGTCGATATTTTTCAGGACGACTACGCCAAAGGTCTTGGCCCAGAGAGAGACTTCCGCGTTCTGGAGGTCCTGGCCCAACGGAATGACGCCAGAGAAAACAATCACCACGCCGCCGAGAACTTGGGCTTTGTACAAGGGCATGATGTCCTTGATATCGGGCACTAGTTTCAAGTCCACGTCCCTGTCTTTCGAAGCGGCTTTCTCGCCACGGAGGGCCGCCACGCGACCACCCAGGGCGTGAGTCCTCTTCTTGTCATATTCTTCGAAGAAGATCTTATGTACCGCCTGCAGCCGATCCCGGAGCTGGAAAAGCTCACTGTCGTGGTCCACCAGGAGGTGATGTCGAGGCCTGGCTGTCTCCTGCGACTCGTCCCCACTGGAGGACGACTCGCTGCCATCAGCAGACGCATCGTCATCAGCATCCAGTTCCTTTTGTTTTTGCAGCAACGGACGATCCTCAACTTGGTGCATGAGTGTTTCCTCCTGTGCGTCAGTCTGCTCCTGGAGAAGTCTGGGGTCATCTCCACCACCCATCGTCACTAATTGTTCCAAAGCCGAGACCTCCGTCTCCCACCCGGTCTTTATCGTTGCACCGTTGACGTGGTGCTCCTGCAACTCCTTTGGTGTCGCTTTCTCCTTCGGTCCTTTCACTTTGGGCGTCGCCGCAATCTCTTGCTTTTTGGGCAAGAAGCTGGAATTGATATCGCCAATTCCTACAAAGAAGTCGTAAGGGACAACCTTGATCAAATTGGGAATCCATCGCCACACGTCACCACGGTCATCAATAATGACCACCATCTTTGTATCCACGGGGAAGAGTCGCTGCAAGTTCTTGGCTGTCAGGCTTCCGCTCTCATCACGGCTCAGAATGCGATCTCCAAAGAGTTTGCGGGTGGGATCAATGAGGTCGGCAATGTTCTGGGCATATGCTCGAGTACCCATGGTGTAGATGTGTAGCTCATAGAGCTCCGCAACTTTCTCCAGGAATTCCTCCAGCCCAGGACGAAGCTTGATGTAATACCAGCAACCGCGCGCCCCGGGCGTATCGTCAACCAATTGGAACGACCGAACGTCTTTCAATGCTTCATAATTCGGGTTATCTTTATCATCTTTCCATTCTCCGACCGTCGGATCCACAGTGGCGTGGATAATCGTCTGATCCAGATCGACCACCAGCGACAAACGCCGGGATGCCAGAAGACGACGCTTCGCATCCTCCTCGACACGAGTCGCCTCCTTCTCACTGACGGTCAACGTGGTGTTATCGTGGGTCATGGCGATGGGAGCGCGGAATGTTTCCGAGATCTCGGTGTTGTAAGTCAGCCTGACAGAGCAGGTTGGTCAGTACTACGGTGACAACGAAATCTAGTGTGTGATATTCGAGATTGATGGCTTATACTTACTCGGTCATATCCTTGCCACACTCTGCGCACATCCCACCAAACTGGACCTCATGCGCACACGGCTCCTCGACTTCAACAACATCGACACTAAAGGAAACCGAAGAATTTGATCAGCTCAAAGCCCCAAAAGAACTCCAGCAAATCTCAATGATCGGACGATAACACTCACGGTTCATCGATAATATCGCCCTTGGCAATATTCCACTTCACCACCGTCCCATCCACAGGGGACTCAAAACGGGTCGGAAACTTGCGCTTCACCAGCACCTGATTTCCCAGCCCATCACCCTCCTCCACAGTCGTCTGGTAGATGTACCAGAAGATAGCCTCATCCCGCTCCACCGTATCCCCCTCCTGCTTGAGGAGGGAAGTCACGGTGATGGGATAGTGCAGGCTGGGGGGCAACCGGAGCTGCATCTTGGCTCCCAGTCCGCCCCAAGGCGATCGAAAACCACCTCTCTACTCAATCACTCCGTTGGAACTGTCGCCAAAGAACGCGCTCTGGCCCTGGACGTGTTGGATCCGTGCCGATGAGAGGCGCGAATGCCGTGTGAGCTTGATCGCGTGCGACTCCGGCTACGGTGCCATGCCCGACACGCGACGCGTGGAGGTATCGAACGAGAATGGGGGTGCGAAAGCTTCACGTGATAGATGAAAGATATGGTTCAAGAAAGTCGGATCGGAAAGGATGTCTTGTTTGCGCTGTTGAGTCCACCAGCGCGTGGGTGGAGTTGTCAGGCAGTCGAGTGGCTAGATATCGCCACACGCGAAACGCGGAGTCACGGGGGAACGAGTGCTTTGTACACGCGGGCGCGTGGAAAGGTCAAGGAATAATACACAGACCCGGTGCTTGAGCAACGGCCAGTAGCTGTAGTTTGGGGATAATGAGTTGTTTGTCGGCGTGTAGGTTGGAGAATGAAGAAGCTCATTCGGGAACTTGTGCGGGGACCGGCTTCTTTGTAACTTAACCTGGGAGCTCCGCTTATGTCAACATCCACCCACTCCGGGGAGAACCACGACACAGAAGCTAGCGACTCGACAATACGGACTCGATATTAACAGTCGTCACGTTATGGATGTGCTTTCTCTATTTAAGTTGTCCAGAGTATTTTTGGTAGCTCGGTCTTGCTCTGGGCTCACTTACGCTGGGAAACGCTCATGATTGGCCATTTGAGCAGGGTGCTACAGTACTGCATGGAGCCACGGAGCTCCAGCTCCATGATTGAGGCTCCTGGGGCCATCACTATTGGAGCAACTATCAGAGACAAGCTGGATCCTGTTCTCGGTGGCTTGAAATATTAAGAAACTGCCGTGGTGCTACGCAAAGAGTGGAACCAGATCGGATACAGAGCTAGGAGGGGAAATTGATTCGTAATAGCGAGACAAATTCAATGAAATGCAACAAGTAAATCCATGCTCTTGACAATCTGCGCCATCCTCAGCGAGCAAATCCTTAGGATGGGCTGTGCCAGTGGACGGGACAGGGAAAGGGGGAAGAAAGATAAATCAGACATGAGTCAAGATATGCTTGTAAGCCATGAGGCGCAGATGATAACAGCAGGCACCTTTACAAACCACAAGTCCGCCTGGAGAAGGGCCGCATATACACAGTGTATGTACGATAAATGCACTCAACTCACTCTCCGGGCTTGTCAGCGGCTACACCTTCCCCCCCTAATGATAGTGGATGACGGCATTTAGGAGGACTTGGCCTTGGCCAAACCAACGGCACCCTTGCCGTGGTCGTACACGCTGTACCACCTGCGCAGGAACGCATCACCCAGGATGGCCAGGGGACCAACGGGCTCCGGGAAATCCATTCCCATGAAGCTGCTGATGCAGGAGCCCTGGACCTCGAGGACGTAGTCGTAGGGGCCGATGGTGAAGTTGTGGCCGGCCAGGGTGAAGGTGAGGTCGGGCAGGCTATCACGCTTGTCACACTCGACGGTGTACTGGCCAGTGAAGCCCTTCTTGGCGCCAATCTCCTTGTTGAGGAGCTCAGCCATAGTGGAGGGCAGGGCAATCAGGGAAGTGCCGGTGTCAAGAATGACACCGGTGTCCTCGAGCTCAGCAGTGTTCTCACCAAGGGTGATGGCATCAAAGTCCACCTCCCAGTAAGCCTTGCGGCGGAGGGGAATGTTGATCATCTCCCCGGTGTAGTGTTTCTTGTCCACGCCACCAAAAGTAGCCTCGGAATCGTCACCCTCCTTGTTGGCATCACCCAGATAGAAGGCGAACACGGGCTCATCCAGGAGACCCTGGTC
Source organism: Penicillium simplicissimum (assembly GCA_024706585.1). Lineage (NCBI taxonomy): Eukaryota > Fungi > Ascomycota > Eurotiomycetes > Eurotiales > Aspergillaceae > Penicillium > Penicillium simplicissimum. The sequence continues at coordinate 5,420,467 of JAMZTW010000118.1, forward strand.
GAGCGCGTTGTAGAAGGGAGGGACCATCTTGTTGACGGAGATGGTGTCAAAGCCCAGACCCAGGATACCGTCGAAGCGACCAAAGGCAAAAGCCAGGCCAGGCTCCTCGGTGGCCTCGGCAAAGTCCTGGTGCTTGATCACCAGGTCGCCGATCTTCAGGGTATCCTGAGACACGAAGCCGCTCAGGCTGCCAGATCCGTAGCGAATGGCGAACTCGGTGCCGTTCTTCTTGTATGTGCTCGATGATGACGAGTCATACTTGCTGTGGAGGAAGCAGGCGATCGAGTTGCACGACGACGAGGGAACCCACAGGTTCGAGCTGCCCGTGTCGAGGACGACCTTGAACGACTGAGGAGGAGTACCCAGAGTGATCTCGGAGAAGTCTAAAACATGTCAGTATTCTGTTCAATAAGGGTTTGGTGGGTGGTGTTTGATGATTGCCCCGTGATAAGAAGTGCTCATGGTTGATGTGGCGACGGGATGCTTACACTGCGCGTTCAGGAAGTTGTCGACCAACACGTTGTGACCACCCTCCGGCTTGATGGAGGTGTCCTGGTAGCTAGAGGAAGGGCGGTAACCCATGTACTTCTGGCCCAGCGACTGAACATGTCTATCGATGTTGGCGGCTCCCTGTGATGATGATCGTGATCGTGTTAGCTTCGGATATGACCGTTTCCGGGCGGGGGCGGATAGGGCTATCTCACCAGCTGCTCGTCCAGCGGGACCTTGTTGAGCTTCAGCTTGTGGACCTCAGCAGAGGCAGCGCCCAACAGCGCCGAGGCTGTGAGCAAAGTGAGAGACTTCATGATGGGGGTTGTAGGATGGAGAACAGGGTGATGATAACGGGGGAGAGGAGGTGAGGGAAGATAAGGAACGTTCAACGGGCTGGGGGCGGAGCCTGGAATACGATCGGCATAACGTGATGGGAGTGCGTCATTGCCGGAATCAGCTGGGCGGCCCATGGTCAACCTGCGCAGGCTTGGGGTTACACTTTCCGACGCGGCGGATTAATACGACTACGGACTCGATGAACTTGGTGATTTCCTCTCTCTCTGATATACTGACTATTGATCAACAATTATCCTTGACTGATGGATATTTTGTGGAGGATGGGAAAATGAACTGCTACTCTATGGATCTCGTCAAGAGAGTGGGAAAGACTGGCAGTCTGAGGGAAGCGGAGGTGGCTGGGCGTTTGCCTGCTTGGCGCGACCGTACCTGGCAGATTCAGCAGGAGGTGGAGGTGGCGAGGCCGTCCGGTCCGGGAGGGATGATTCTCCCGCAAGGTCGCAGCAGGTGACCAAGAGAACAAGTGAATTGCCTTGTTCAACTGGCTGGAAGGGTTGGGACTCCCGAAATGCTAATTTTGCCGACCCTCATACCGATTTGTATAGCAGCAGGGCGATTCTCTTGTAGACCGATCATCAACAAACCTATACTTGGTGGTATCGTCCACGCAGATTCGAGTCAATACTAGAACATACTGGCCGCCCCCGTGTATACCCACTGCATCCAAGGATGCTGTTTGTGCTGTTTACCTGGGCCTAGTGGTACACTTATGGGCGAATCGCACATGCGGCTGGACCCTTTACAAAGTACGCCGTGGGATTGTCCCATCGCATCTCATCACAAGGCACGTCTCAAATTTTGAATCCTCAATGTATTCCCCAAGTCTCACAGATGAATGATAATACAACGGTCCAGGCCTCGCCTTCCCCACTCGCATCCACTCGCTTCCAAGCAAGACAGCGCTTACCGGTAGAACTCAAGGCTGCAATGGAGTCAATAACACAGAAAAGTGGGCATGAGCACGGGGCGAAACAGAAAAGCACATACCGGTCATCCTCATGGCCACTCTTCACCTGGGCCGCGTACGCATCCTCGAGGTCGGTCTGAATGATGTTGTATCGGTTCTTACGCACCGCCCGAAGACCAGCCTCCTGCATGATGGCCGCGATCACGGCACCCGACAAGGGCTCGTTGCGCACAATCAGTGAGTCGAGGTCCACCTCGGGCGACAGAGACATCTTTGATGCAATGGTGGTGAAGATCAGACGACGCTCGCGGCGGTCGCGCAAGGAGGGGAACTCAATCTTGCGGTCCAGACGACCCGGACGCAGCAGAGCCGGGTCCAGGGTGTCTGCACGGTTGGTAGCCATGATGACCTTGACATTGCTGGTTTGCTCAAAACCATCCATCTGGTTAAGCAACTCCAGCAAAATACGTTGGACCTCACGGTCGGCACCGGTCTGGGCGTCGAAACGCTTGGTGGCGATGGCATCAATCTCGTCGATGAAGATGATGGCCGGAGAGTTCTCACGTGCCATGCGGAACACGTCACGAACCATACGAGGACCTTCACCCAGATACTTTTGTACGAACTCGGAGCCGTTCACGCGAATGAAGCTGGCGGTTGTGCTATTGGCGACGGCCTTGACCAACATGGTCTTGCCAGTACCAGGAGGTCCGTAGAGCAGAACACCACGGGGCGGGTCGATACCTGCATCGCCAGATTAGCATGTTTCCATCACCCAGCTGGTATCAAAATAGCACCCACCAATCTGTCTGTAGAGATCAAAGTGTGTCAACGGCAGCTCGACCGCTTCCCGAATCTCCTGTTTCTGCATGTCCAGACCACCCACGTCAGCGTAGGTCACATCAGGCTTCTCGTTCTCGCCCAGCATTGCAATCGAGGAGTCGGCCTCTGGGGGTAGGATATCGACGAGCGCATTGGAGTGACGATGGAGGGCGACCGAGGATGAAGGCTTCAGCTTCTCGCGGTCGAGTGTGGACAGGATGCGGACGACGTAATTCGACCCGGTCGAACTCTGCACGATACCAGTACTAGACAGACAGCCGTTAGTAAAGACCTCATACTTCTCTTGTCGAGTTTGAGATAACGTCGAGCATACTTCTGATCGATGGCCTCCATGAACTGCCCGATCACCAGTGGCACACTCTGTATACGTTTGATCTCTTCTTGTGCTCGAACAAGCTCCCTCTTCAAGCTCCTATAGTGTACCGTAGCAGTCAGCAATCTCATCCTGCATCTGAGATGATATTTCGGGAAAAGGTTACCTTTGCTCATCCTTGATGTATTCCTCCTGCAGCTGAATGTATCTGGCGGCGGCGTCAGTCTCAGAGGCCATGAGGGGGGGGTATCTTCACATCACTAACTCTAGGTGTCGCTGTAGCCGCTTCAGGTTGGCATATTCATCGTTACCATCGGCCCCGGTGCCCTCCAGCGAGTCCAAGTTGGCAAGGGCATCCAGAGCACCTGGCTTCGGGAGAGGCGTGACGTTGTTCGCCGGGTTCTCCACGGCAACGTCTCCCATGGTTGTGATCGTCTATGTAGTGATAAGAAGGGAAGCTCGAGCGGTGGGGAAGGTGATGGAGGGTATTCGAAACCGGGTTCAGAGATTGGTGTTGCAAGGCGCGGTTTGCAGGGTCCGAAGATGGTGGTGAGCCGCTGGCATTGGAGCTTGGATCGGGCAACATGGGAGCTTATTACATATTGTCACGTGACACTACTCAATCGGCCAGCCGTGCAACTGAATCAGCTAGATGTCATTCTTCGAATTTTCTTCCATTTCGAACTTGATAGGTGGAAGTTCAGAATCTGAAGGTAGATATGGCAAGATACAGCCATTTATTTCCATTCTCATCGAATCAGGAAGACGATATGTTAAAGGCTGTATACAAGGTATAGTCCAATGTATATTTTGCGGGCTCATCTCCCCAAGTATGCATCTACACCACCTAGGTACGGCAGCACTTCAAAACAGCCAAACTTTAGTATGTCCACATTACATAGAAGGAAGTCCATGACAGGCTATTACTGCGATGAATCTATCCACCCGAACCTGGCAGCAGATAGTCAGCTACCTATGCTATGTAGAAGGACTGTAATCATGAGTGGCTGTCTTGTCCGGGAACCCATGGTCACCAAAGAGTGCATCGGGGCCAGGCCCAACTCAGCTGGTGGCCAATCATGCCCAGAGTTGGAACTGTCTCGAGATGATTCGTAGAAATGACGGCTGCCAGCAAGCCTCTTCACAGATCGAGGCAGCTGATCTTGTCCAGCGAGCCGAGGAAACAAGTCTGAGATTCTATTATTCTTATGATCCTTGGTCCTGGCTGTTCTGGCTCCTCTGTCAAATGTCAACTCTGTCGGGGCCCTCGACAACGAAGCCCACTTAGGATCGTGGGGGCTCGTGCTGCCGTTCACATCGCTTAGACTAAGATGTCATTTGAGCCACGAGAAAGCCTAAATTCCGTCGCGGTGGAGTCTAGCATCAGGATTGGGTTCACCTGTCTACTCTTAGTCTTAAGTCGGTAGCGGTCGGGCAGATTAACAGGCTGGCAGGTTAGCGGTGGTCGCAAAAGGTGGGACAGGCACAGAACCATCACGATGCCCCATGCGGATCGAGTCGGATCCTTGCGCCACTACGGGAGGCCCTCTGGGCGGAGTTTTCTTCTGGGTCGTGTAAATGTCTTTGAGGAGTGTCGTTTTCTCTCTTTCATTACTTGCTTCCAGTTAAATTTTGTTTCTGCGGGACCTTTGGAGGGTCGGGGGGAATGGTTGCGCTCGTCATGATTATCAGACGCTAGTCCGAGCTTTATATGAGGAGAGCCGCGCCCACCAAGTACCGTGACTGTGCCTGACGTGGAGATTTTTCTTTTCCCACAAGGCCGTGCTTTCCCGTCTCCCTTTGCCTGAATTTCCTTCAAATCTTCTCTTCCTATCACTCCTTTCATGAGACTCTTGGGACTCTGCGTTCAGTCCTTGCTGGGGTAACCCAGCGCTGGCAGGCAAAAGTATACACACTAACCGAACTGGGACGAAGACCGTTGGAATGGATCTTCGCCGAGCTCGTTTTGCGTCCTCGACTTGTGAAGAGGATTTTTCCTTTTCGCTCTTATCTTTTCTCCCCATGAATTGCCTATCTTCATGGTTTACCCCCTCATACAGCCTTACCTCCAATCTTCCCGGCCTTGTCCTTTCTTTCATCTGTACTTCGGGACAGGTTAGAGGGACAGCTACCTGACTAGCAGCCCGACTAACCCCGAAACTGACAGTGGACACTCACCAAGAGGTGATTTTCAGCCAGGACTTTCTCATCCTGTTCGGATGAAGAACGAAAACAGAACGCGAGATTCTTTAAAGCATCCCATGGACAATTAACATGGCTGTCAACATCCATTGGAAGGCCAGAAACAGGGAGTATGCGTTACCATACGGAAGGTGTATTCCTGGTTACCGACCTGCCAACTAACCAACTGGCTGGTGGCCATCCGTGGGGGGAGATTACTTACCATACACTGTTATGCCTGGTATTCTGGTGACCCAGCTGGCCCCTTCGGCAGCCATGACGGTGGTGTTCAGGAACGGGATGCTTTCCCTGCCCGTATTTTTGTAATTTTCCCTCTTTTTTCTCTCCACTTCACCCTTCCATCCCAAACTGCCTTTGCCTGCTGTCCAAAAGTATACACGGTAGGTACGCCATTTGATTTCTTTGCTTGCGTTTGCCTGGATGGCGGCTTTTCTGACCCCTCAATTTCCCCCATTTCTTTCTCCCAATTTCCCTTCCATTATTTGCCCTGTGGCCACGCACCCACTTCCCCCTTCCCCCCCCCCTTCTTCCGGGCAAGCCCACCGACAGCACAACCCCCAGCCCTCATTTGTCTATGGTCTCTGTTTCTGGACCATCATTATTGTGGCCTCAGGGAAAGATCAACAGGCCGTCCCAGCCCGGCGCATCAACCCCCCTGCCTAAAGCCTCCCCTCCCAACTGCCAACTGGTGGCCTTCCCTCCCACCCTTCTCCCTTTCCCCGTGACTTCTTCCCGCCTCAGGCTTCCACACCACGTGACCTACACACCTCTGTCCAAACCTCTACCCTTCCCATCCATCTGCTAATTCCGGGACCCGGCCTTAGCCATCCGATCGCAAGTCGGGAATTTGAGTGATCCAGCCTTGTCGGTATGTATAATATTTTATCACTCCTACCCTCCGACCTATTTCCCTGTAATTATTGTTTGTTGTCGTGGTTTAAATCATCCCCCCCCCTCGATCTGAGACCAACCCTCACCCCCGGCAAGCGTGTCGCGACCGAGCGCGCAGACCCTTATCACCTCCGCTCATGACGCGTTCTTATGATATTGGGAATTGATGCGGGGGTCCCCTTGTATTCTCTGTTGATGATGGAGATGAATTCCTTGAAAGTGGCTTCGTTCGCCATGATGACGCGCCTGGCTGATGTGGACTTTGCTAACCTACGTCGCCCTGAACATAGATGGTTTGGAAAAACCACACGACATGAACGCCTGGCTCGCCGACGCCTCGAATATTCCTGGCCAGGATAACGGCGCCTTCAATCCTTCTACTATCGACCCTTCAGCCGCCTTTCTTCATGCCTCTCCAAACCCTCAGGATCCCAATCAGTTCCAGCGCATGTTCAATGGCGTGCCACGGAATGCCTCCCCGGGTTTCCACAACCCTAACCAAGTAATTCCATCCAAGCGACCCCGGCCAGAAGATGGAATGCCTATGTCCCCGCGTCCCGGCCCCGGTGCGGGTGCGTCGCGATCGCAGACACCTCATCAAATGCCTTTCCCTGGCTATCAAGGTCCTGCAAATGGAGCCCAATTCCCTCAACACCCAACACCTTACCAACACCTCCAACAAGGAGCCTCGCCTAATGTCACCCAGTCACCGATCATCCAAGACTTCGACCAGCAAAGTGTGCGTATGGGAACTGCCTCGCCGAGTCCGTATTCCCCTGCCGGTCCGCATGTAGGTGGTTCTCATATGTCACCCTCGCAGTCGGATGGCAGCCGTGTAAACACACCACAGAATGGCCAATTTATGGCTGGGCAGGCCTTTCCCCAGTCCATGAATCCGCAATTCCCACAGGCGCCCGGAATGACCTCGGCAGCACAGCAATCCCCGATGCAAGCACAACAATTCAATGGGATGCAACAGGTGCCTCAGAGTTATCACCAGGCAATTGCGGCTCAGCAACAGCGGCTTCGTCAGATGCAAATGCAACAGAGCCAGCAAATGAACGCGAACCCTCAAATGCCTGGTCGCCCGCAAATGCCTGGCGGTTTGAATCCCATGGCAAATCCTCAGCAAATAGCTGCAATTCGCCAGATGCAGCAGCAGCAGCAGCAACAGCAGCAGCAGCAGCAACAGCAACAGCAACAGCAGCAACAGCAACAGCAACAGCAGCAACAACAGAGCATGGGCAAGCCTAATAACCCGGAGATGTTTATGCGAACGCTACAAAAATTCATGATGTCACGAAACCTACCTTTCGACCCGAATCCCCTTATCAGCGGTCGTCCCATCAATGTCATGCAATTGTATGGAACCGTGATGAAGATGGGTGGATCGAAGAAAGTAACCGCGATGAACCTGTGGCCGATGGTTGCACAGCAACTCCAATTTCCTCAAGGCCCGTTCCCCATGGCCGCACAGGAAGTTCGGGAATACCACCAAAGGAACCTGGCTCCCTATGAGCAGGCATATTTCCAATCTCAATCCAAACAGTTTGCCGAAATGCAACAGCAGCAGCAGCAGCAACAACAGCAACAACAGCAGCAGCAGCCGCCGCAGCAGCAAATGCAACCGCAAGCACAACATCCAGTTGGGATTCCCCGCCAGCCTAGTGATCCCTCGGCGATGCAATTCCAACCTCCTCAAGTCAAGCCAGGCCAGGGTTTTGAGCAACCTCAACCGCCAGTTCCCCACACCCCTCAACACGGCACCCCCGTCTCCAACAATGCCCAGGCTACCCCGGTCAATGGGTTCGCCACGCCTACCCAAGTTCGAAGCCAGAGCAAGCCACCTCAAGCGGGTCATAGGCTTAGTGTTTCGCGACAGTCACAGCCACCAGCTCCTTCTTCAGAAGCTGGCGGTCAGTTCGTTGCCCCTTCACCATCTCAACAAGGGAAGTCGTCTATGACTCCGGTCCAGCAGCCGGTGCAAGCCCCGGAACCCAAGCCGGACCAAGTACTCAAGCGACCGATTGAAGATCCCTTCAAACCCACGATCATCACCGAGCAACGACTCCATGGACCCGTTCAAGTGGATGAAATGTACCAGCTTGGCGAGGAGATTTCATCGCTCAGGCCTACTGTTCCAAGCTTCGCGGAATTGGGTCTCGTAGATGTTCATGCGTTGACGATGAGCTTGAAATCCGGCATTCATGCTGAAATTCGGGTTGCATTGGACACGCTCACGACCATTTCCTGCCAGCCAGGCGTTCAGATTGCACTTGAGAACAGTGAGGAACTGGTAGAAAGCTTGGTGGATTGTGCTGATGATCAGGCCGACTTCCTGTCCGAGCACATCCCAGAAGTCTCCGATGTGATATCCATACGCTCATATGAAGATGTCACCCGGGGCTGCCAGTTGGAACACACATCGCTCGCAGATGTGCATGAGTTCGGGAGTCTTGACTACGAGCTGGACCGTGCTGTGGACCGTTTGATCTGCATAACCACCATTCTGCGCAACTTGTCGTTTAGCGAGTCAAACTTTGATCCGCTGGGCGTTCCGTCCGTTACCCAGTGCTTTGCGAATGTCTTCCGGAATATCGGCACTCGAGACAAGTATCTGCGAACCGATCAAAATCTGCTGGACTTTATGAAAGATGCTGTTATGTTCATGAGCAACTTGGCCCACGCTATGCAAATACCGGGGAAAGAGGAGGCACTCAGTCTCTTGCACTTCCTCCTGGCGTTCTCGCCTTTACCCGGTCCTACAACAGTGAAGCCGGGCCAGATTATGTTCACGACATTTAATCCTTCTATCCACCGATACACCCCGGCTGCCGTGGACGGTCTTGCTAAGTTGTTGGCAAGAGATGATCCAAACCGCATTTACTTTGGTTCCATCTTCTCTGGGGACGGTTCTACCCCTCCGCAGCCCGAGCTTCTCACCCGTGCATTCGGCCTTGCTATCTGTGCGATTCCGGACAAGAAGCCTCTGGCAGTCGTGGACGCTCGCATGGTCTTCCTCATGCAAGGTCTTCTGGCAGCGGACGTTCTGACCACCTTTGCAGATGGGGCCTTGGCCAAGCTCTGGCTTGGCTCTGTTGATGGATTCGCTATTCATCTTTTGCGCGTTTCCTGCCTGGTGTGTACAGAGCGTCTTCCGAATATCGACCTGCGCCGAAACCGAGGGGCCGAGGCCGAAGCGTATGCGTATGGCTCAATCATTCACCGCGGCCTCGCCATCCTACGCCGGCTCGCCGAAAAGTCCAAGCAAGTGGACAACGCCTCCCCTCTCCGTCTCCCCTCCGGTATACTTCCCAGCAAAGAGAGCTTGCTTGGCGCCTTACTTCTCGCGAACATGGACCCTACCATTATCCGCCAACTCCTCACGTATGCCAATCTAGCAGAGTAACGCCCTGCTGCCGCATTGTCTTTGCCTCGGTGTATTCTGCTTCGGTGTGTTGCGTCATCAAGACATTATAAGGTTGTGGGCTGGTGGCCAACGGAAGGTAATGCGTTTGAAACGAGTCGATCTGCCGCATGCATGCAGCATATATGGGAATCTCTAAACTTCTATCATGTCATTTGTACTCATGTCTCCAGCCAGGCAATCTCAGTCCGTCCTTGCTGCCAATTGTTTGGTTCAAGTCAGGCCTGGTTAGGCCCGCTAGGTCTTATTTTCCCCCTTTTATACGGGTTCTCCTTGTTTAGGCGCCGGTGGATACTGGGGATTCGTTCTCTCTCTTTCTATTTCACTTTCGCTGATCGCGGTTTCTTGACCACTCTTGACTTCTGTGAGATAGCGTACTTGTGTTTTCTCTCTATGTACAATGCTCAAAATACCCTCGGATGAACGCGAGAGATTGAGGTTCATTTGGCCGTACCCATCCTGGAACCGTAAGGGTCTTTCTGCAATATCCTCGTAAGGAGACAGACAAATAGGGCCCCCAAGGCTCTTCCCATTGATCATGCAACTCCGCATCTCCATTCATAAAGTGACCTTTCCCTCCATACCGATGTATCATCTTTACATATACCGACACGCCGACGCCAACAATCTCTCTTACAGCCCTCGATAACGTCTCTGACGCCAGATATAAGCCTCAGCCAACCATGGAAACCCCGCTGAGACATGCACGCTGGTGATCGTGTTTCTCTGATTCATGGAGAACATTCGCGAGTTGGGACTTGATCATTGAATCTGTTGAATTTCACTGCAACCGACTGCTCATCCACATCACGTATTCACAAACGTGACTCGAGATACCAAGCAGGCACAACGGGAACTCCCCGCGGGGACCCTATACACTTAAGGACACGGATACCGACATGCTTCGCCAACACAGCCCATTTGATGGACTTCAGTCAAGAAAGCGATTGTGCGACATGTCAACTGATAACGTCAGAGGCAACGTGGACGACAATTGACCGGAATTACCTGACTCATCGAGATTGCTTTGCTTCGTTGTGGGCTCAACATCAACAGTATCTGCTGAAGAGAAGCCCGCTTGCAGTCGCGCGAGCAAGATATCTTCGGAGCTTCTTCCGAGGCCCATATCGAAAGTTGTACCTCCGGCGAACAAATCGTTGGCGTACGCCTACGTGCATCACTAAATGACCGTCCGCGCGATAACTGGGTATAGACGGTTGCAACAACCGCTGACGTGGTATCGACGACGATGAACGTTCCTCACCGTGTTGGGGATCTTATGTGCGCTGATGGTCGTGCAAGCGTATCCATAAGGCATAGTGCGCTTGACGCCAAGGGTGGGCGATATTTCAGGAGAGCGCAAGTCCTTCTTATTGAGCATCTTTCTTTTTCACAAGTTCCAACTTTGCGACTTGGCAACCCTGTCAGCTCAAATCTTGAGAGGATAGTCAAATACAGCAAAAACACCTTGTTTATGAAATTCCCCCAGGGAGAACTCTACACCTCGATGGAAACGCTCGTCGTCCAACATGAGGCACCAGTCACTGTCCCGTACTGGGCCTTCTGCATCAACAAGAATTATGCTCCACGTCACTCAGTACAGTGTCAACGAGCTGAATGAACTTCAAACTTGTGAACTTGACTAGGTATGTTACCTTCTTGCTATTGTCAGGCACTGAACTGTTGTTCCAGTTGTGTTGAAGGTCTATATAGAGCACGCAACCCCCATGTTCCTGCTGCCCGAACTCGACTCTCTCGACTCAACTGCGCTGCGTGTGCTCACCATTCCGAAATTTCAGGAGTATTGAACTGTTATTATGTGTGGTCTTGTCGACCGGCTTTCTAAGCAGCCGATACAGATACCCTGTCATGAAGAGACCGATGCAAAAGTAACCACACCTCTATTCGTCGACCCTACCCACGGCAGGGTGAACCTGCCAGAGTCCATCGCACCACATTGCGGTGGGCAGTCTGCCTGCATGGCATGACGGAAAAGGAGCGCAATCCAGGTCCGTGCTTGCGCGTGTTCACAACATCTCGTTGACACAGTGGTTCACGTCAACCGATCCAAAGGGATACGTTTCTCGTCCTTGTATTCTCTTCCATGACAGCGACGTGTTGACTCGAGCTGCCATGAGATGCAAAGTATGGAAACCCGCGTTGCCTCCCTGCGAATGGTCCACTCATTGCCATCCTTGGTGGGAGACGGCGTTTTGGATAGTCTTTTGCCTGAACGGCGGGAGGTGAACGAGTTGATCTTCAAGTGCGTACCAGATAATCTCAGGTAGTGAGTGCCAGTCTTTCTTCAATAACGGAGACGACTTCAGTCCATTCGCGCATCCCGCCAATTCCAATATCTCCGCATGCAAGCATTTTCTGTAGATGAAATCAGCAAAAAGAACCCAATAATGAGACTGGGAAGCCTAAATCACGTACCCCGATAGGCCTGAGAACTTCGAACCAGCCATCTTCACTGCCCGTTCCATCTACTTCGTTTTTAACGCCCCAATCTTCCTCCAACACTTTTATGTGTTGCGTGGTAACCGGATGCAACCACATAGCCACATTCATAGCCGGAAACACCACGATCCGCTTTTTCATCCCATCCAACTGTCCCGATGTATCCCATGCCCGGATCGTATCCGTCAGCAGATTATCCGACATTCCATTTACGATCTTCGCCAGCGTGTTCGCGCTCAGCGGGGCTATGACCAAAATATGCGCCCACTTGCGTAGGTTGATATGCAAGATGCCCGCGCCGCGGACCCAGGACTCCCCAAGTTCGTCTTTATCTTGATATATCCCGTCGACATTGGGGAGAGCGGCGAGTGATTCGATGGTGGGTTGTTCCCGGGACTGGCCGTTGAGAAAGTGTGCGGCGGATGTGGTTAGGACCACTCTGATAGATAGGTTCTGGTATTTTGAGAGCGCGGAGATGATGTTGGGTAGCTTGATGGTTGCGACGGAGCCACTCCTGGGATTGGATTAGAGTGTTAGCGCATGATGAAATGGGAATATAACCCTCGGGAAAAATGAGCTTACGCAGCTAGAAGAAGGTGCTTCTTGCCATCGTCTATTGCAGCAGCGACAGCATCCGCTGGAGCTATTGAGCTTGCTCGTGACATAGTAATAAGTTTAAAGAAGCTATGATCAGCGGAGTAGAGGAGATCGACTTGAGCGGTGTTGGAAAATGGGAAATGCGATGAGTTTCGCTGTCGGAGACATCGCGCGGGGGCTCCCGGCCGTCTGCTTACTAATCCACGCCTAGATAACGTAATCCACGGCCATCTCGGCCACACGGCCAACTCGGCCACCCCACCAGAAATCACGCGTCTCCACCAACCCACCTAATTCAACTATCCACTATGCCACCCAACCGCTCTGAATCTCGTCAGAAAGCTACCGAGCAGGAGGGCAGGATCCTACTAGCCCTCCAGGCCTATGAAAAGGGCCAAGTCAAATCGCTACGCGCCGCAGCGCAGCTATACGATGTACCGAAGACTACTCTACAGGACCGCGCCACCGGGATGGCTTCACGCGTCGAGAAGCGCTGGCATAGCCATAAATTGACACAGTTAGAAGAAGATTCACTTTCTAAGTGGATACTCTCTATGGATTCGCGTGGTGCAGCACCTAGGGCTTCTGCTATTCGAGAGATGGCTGATATACTACTCGCTACACGCGGTGAATCGCCAGCGCCTACAGTAGGCGTGAATTGGGTATCATCCTTCGTGGAACGCCGCGACGAGCTCCAATCGCGCTATTCGAGACGCTACGATTACCAACGTGCCCAAAACGAAGACCCTCGGTCGATTCGCGCCTGGTTTGATAGCGTTAAGCGTGTGGTAGAGGAGAATGGTATCCTAGCGGAGGATATCTATAACTTCGATGAGACTGGATTCGCGATGGGCCTTATCTCTGCGCAAAAGGTAGTTACTCGAGCTGAATACTACGGTCGCCGCTCTATCCTACAGCCAGGAAACCGCGAATGGGTTACTGCTATCGAAGCTGTCTGTGCTGATGGCTACTCGCTACCGCCATGCGTGATATTCGCAGGGAAGGTCTATATCTCTGGCTGGTTTGAATTAAACCTACCTAGCGATTGGCGAATCGAGGTCTCGAATAATGGCTAGACTACCGATGAGATAGGCCTTCGCTGGCTACAAAAGCACTTTATCCCACATATAAATTCGCGCGTACGAGGTCGATATCGGCTACTGATTCTTGATGGCCACGGTAGCCATCTTACACCATAGTTCGATAAGATCTGCGCGGATAATAATATTATATCGCTTTGTATACTAGCGCATTCTTCGCATCTACTCCAACCGCTAGATGTTGGCTGCTTCGCGCCGCTAAAGCGTGCTTACGGTCGCTTCGTTAGCGATCTAGCCCGTAATAGCTACAACCACATCGATAAGCTCGACTTCCTCGCAGAATATCCTCGGGCGCGTATCGAGGCCTTTAAGCCGTAGACTATCCAGACTAGCTTCGCTACTACTGGTATCACACCGTTTGATCCAGAGCGTGTGCTAGCTAAGCTAAATATATCGCTCAACACGCCAACGCCACCAGGTAGCCGGCTAAGCAGTAGATCTAGCCAATTCACACCAAAGACGCCTAAGACAGTGATTCAGCTACAAAGGTAGGCTAAACGACTCAAAGATCTATTAAAATAGCGGTTAAATAGCCCCCTGTCGCCCTCAAAAACTGCTGTGGATCAAATTATCAAGAGTGCCTATCTCGCGATGCATAGCGCTACATTACTATCCCAGGAGAACGCTAGCCTTCGCCGCGCGAATGAGAAGAAACGCCAGAAACGTACACGCTCGAATCGGCAGATAGCTCACGAAGGAGGCCTAACTATCGCAGAGGGCCTACAGCTAGCTCAGCAGCCAGAGCAGCCAGTCGAAGATAGCCAGGTGGTATCGCATGAGGCAGGCGAATCAGCGAATCAGGCAGATTTACCACGCAAAAGGGCTCCGCCAACATGTAGCGGGTGTGGGCAGATAGGTCATAAGATTAACCGATGTAATAAGCGCTAATTTGAGACGAATTAATATTGTTTTGGTTGAATTATCTTGATTTGAAAATTCTTAATGGGGGGAGGTGGCCGAGTTGGCCGTGTGGCCGAGATGGCCGTGGATTACGTTAACGAAAATGCGGGGGTATACGAAACGAAGTATCAAATGGGACATGATATAGCATCTCCGAGCATGTAGGTTTAGACAATGACCAGTCACTTACAAACAAGCATCCATAAGTACGGCTAATGTGCATAACAGGGAGTCCAATCTACCCAGTTGTACCTGAGCCACAAATTGGACGCTTGGCTGTCGCCCCATATCAGATTCGAGGATTGGATGTGCTTCTCAAGCACTTACAGCCAAGATCCCACTAATCTTGGCCAGGATATCAACCGGAGGATTAAAATTTGTCTCAAATATTAGCATAATAACACAGATGCAGACTGGACTGAATTTCAAAGGGCTCAAGGGCTCCAACTTGGGCCTATTTGCTACGCATCTTTCTTGGCTCCTTGGCATTCAACGAATACGAGATGATCGGCACGCTTGACTGTGTCTAGGTTGTTAAATTCAAGAGCCTGGTGACCATTTATTGGCAATTCAGCGTGGAGGAAGGCAGCGCCAGAATGGAGGTCCTCACACGCCGAGATATCCAAGCGTCCTCGCAAAATAGGAGGTTTAAACATGCCCTGCTACCTAGCAACCTGTCTTTTGCCCTTCGCCCTCACAAAAAGGCTCCAATCTCATGGATCCTCCCCCTAGCTGAATTCAAGCTTTGCAGATGTTGAGAACAATCAAGACTCGGTTCACTGGTCCAAAGGAGAATGAACCGCCCAGGACGCGTCTGAAGCGTGTCTACCGTCGCAGTAGGACTTGCCTTCTCGGCCAGTGGTTTTTCACGTTCTGGGTGTTGGGTATAACGGCCCAGTCGATCCATCTTTCGAGCGCGCTGCCCTTTACGGTTCCCATGCTCGCATACATCGTGTCCGTTGTAAGTGCTCACTCTTTACAAAACTGCTCTTTTCCGAAGGTATCCTTGCCTGAAGCAGCGTAGGAAACTCTGTTCCATCCGAGACTTAACACGAATGCTCCACTAGGCCTCTATTCACGTCGTTCTCACGTACTTTCTTCTCAAGGCCGCCAAACCGGTCTCACCTACAGTGCCCCGGCCGTCTCGATGGTATATGCCCACCCACGCTGTATCGTCCCTTATGTGGTTTGGCACTATGGCCTGCGTGGTGCTTGTGCTAGTAAGAACTTTGCCATTCGCCAGAGACAAGGATAGGGATGGAGGGCTGCGAAATTGCGGCAGCAAGCATAACAAATACAAATGTTATTATTCCACGAACAATGCGCAGGTGAACACTCTGGCAAAGATGAACACTGCGGCTACTGGTTTCATAATGTGAGTCTAGCCTTGAGACTTCTATCTTTCTCTAAAGCCAGAAACGAGCTCTTGGACTGACCCACAGCGCATTTATCAAGACTGTTCATCCTAGGCCACTGGTTTGAGATCTCCAAGCTCTGGTGGCAGACATTCACAGTGCAGGAGATTGAGGACGCGTATAATAACTTTAATGGCCAGTCCTAAGCTGATGAGACTCTATGGAGCTAAGTGGGCTCTGGGACCTTTGGATTGGATACACCGTCTCTGCGGTGCGTTATTATGAATGTTAAATTGCTTTTTATACTCACATTGGATGACGCCAAGGGTGAAAATCAGTCTCTTGCTGCTTTGACCAAACTGTTCTAGTTGCTTTTCAGTCGCAAGTCGAGGGTTTATCTATTCATTGATCTATGTAGACATTCGAAGTCGTCATTGCACCCTATCAAAGGAAGCCTTGAAATATCTAAACATGAGGTTCACATCACAAATGTCTCCGTAGTCGTGTTGTTCAAAATCTTGGCCTTTCTCTTCTCCAACTCCTCGCGGATGCGCTGTTCCTCTTCTTCTTCTCTGGCGGCGGCCTCCGCCTCCTCCTCGACATCGCTCTCGGTCGCTCCGACCTTTGCAGACTCAAAGTCCAGCTCCTCGACCAGCTGAGCCTCCTCGGCAGGGCCTGTGCGCAGATAGGAGTTTGCCTGAGTTTGTTTGATAGGCTTGTCTGGGTCAGTATCAAGTCTTCCTGGCACAGAGATACAACTTACAACACTGCGGAACCGCTGGAATCGACGAGGCTTGAAGTGTGATCCGCCAAAACAGACCACCAATCCTTGGTCATCCTATGGCAGAAATGGGTCAGTATATGGCCTGCTGCGAGCAAAAATGGGTTCACTCACCCCCTCGGACTTGTAGGTAGTCCATCCCTCATTCTTCAGCTTGTCAAACGTCCCACCCCCAGCACCGGCCTTCGCAATCCCAGTCGCAGCAATATCCAACCCAACCTCAATCTCCTTGTCAGAGCTGTTTGTCATTTTGATTGCACATTCATCCGTCACCCAAGTATGCTGAATGATCCAGATCCCATTCTTCGCAATATCCGGCGCAAAGTCCGAGTCCAGCAGCGCTTGCGCATTCTCGCTCGCCCACGTCGAGACGGGCCTGTCGAATGGAGCAAGGACTTTCTCTCGCATCGCAGTTTTACCAGTCACCAGCGCGGCTTTGCCCGAAGTGCTGGTCTTGCGCTTCCCATCCCCCGATACGTCGACGGGAACCGCGGCTGCAGCTGCGGCAGACAATCCACCAGATAATCTGATGTTTTGACCAGCCTCGCTCTCGGAAGATCGGGTCTCCCACATGGCAGCCTTGGGCCGCTGGTCTCGGGCTAGCTGTCGCTTCAGAGGTGTGAAGCCATCGGCCTCGGGCTGGCCTTCCTTGGATAGATCGGTGATTTGGTTCCAGCCGCTGTACTCGTCGAAGAAACCGACTGAGCCCGGGTGGAACTTTCGGAAGCTTGGTGGGCTGTAGAGGTAGGTGCCTTCTGGGTTGCGACTCATCAGAGAGGCATATTCGATGTCGAGAGTGGTTTGCTTGACCATGATGATGCTGGTAGGGTGTTCAAGTGTACCTCCGGGGATGCTGTGGAAGACTTTGAATGTGAGAATGTAGTCGAGAACAGTTGGAACAGCAGGGGGATTATAAGTGTAGACAAAGTCCTCGCTACAAGCTGCTGCGCCGATCTAGATGTCATAATGGGGACGACGTGCATGATACTGTAGATCCTTCAGCAGGTGATGTTAACACCAACAACTACCCGAAATCCGGCCCAGCTCATTTTGCTGCAAATGCTCACAAGTTCTAGCAAAAGCTCAGAGTGATGGATTTGACCTTCCGACAAATTCAAATGGTGCATCCACCATCCAGTGCCTTGTATTCTGGAAAGCTCGTCGACACGATTGTACTTCTTCAGAGCCCACAAAAGTAAACACGCCGGACCAAGCTGAACTGCGGTGGCGACATGTTCGCCAATCGATCTCAAACGCTAGCGTTGGTTTGGTAAACAGCGGCGCCCATCAGTGGGGACGCGTGGGTCAAAATCCAAGCGTCCCGCTGCCTTGGAACGAACTATGCCAGGAAGTGGCCTCAGCTTGCACGCAGGCCTGTCCACACAACCCTCCACACACGTCAATATGTACTGAATAATGAGTAGATCGAGCATGCTCGGGACACCGATTCGGCTACGAGATTGTATGATTATCCGGTTCTCGTGCACACAGTGTCGAGCTTGCGGTGATCGGCACCAGTTCCGATTGTGTCATGCTTCAGGACCGTATCCTACATTCGGTGCAATTTACTTGTAGGCACATATGATCCTTTGTAAGTGTGCACTTCCTTCTAATTCAACATACCCGTTGACCAAATCGAATAGGGTCCAACCTTTGGTCATCTGAGCAACTATTTGTTGAGCTATTCCCGCATTCGGCATACATACTTCAAGGTTGGTGGTTGTAACCACATATTGTGGTCACCCCTACTCTTGTCCATATTCTTGTCAAAGTGTAGGTCTAGCAATGGTAAGCACAGAGTATTTCAAGGTGTGAGATGATTTTTCTACGACCTGTTATGAAGCGCTGAAGAATTATGTCACCCAATACTGTACCGTACTACGGGCAGTACAATCTTCTTATTACTTTGCAGGCAGCATTTTGCTCGGTTGTTGGTCAATGATATTCTCGGAATAGTTTCCTGCCCACTACAGAGGTGTTGAGGGCTCACCAGACTTCCTTGCAGGTACCCAGAGATATCGCGATGCATGGGTTCGTTCAATTAGAGAAGACCAGGGCCACCACCCGTCGAGTCATTGAGCATGTACAGAAGAGGAATGGTACAGGGAGCGATGAAAGAAAACGCAAGCGCCGGAAAACAGGGCCATGAAAAGAACACCCGCAAAAAAACAAGAAACGAGAAGACCCCATAGACTGAGCTTAAGAAATACACACCACGGGAGTAGGGATTCGAGAAAAGTGGCTTGAAACCACTCATGGGCATCGCAGGCCTTAGAGTATTCCACTCTGAATTCCTCCTTTTCCTGGTCCTTCATATGCTTTTGTTTTCGCTTTTTGCTTCTTCCGCCTCCACGCCTTCGGGGACCAGGTCAATGCATCTGTCTAGGCATCAAGCGACTAGTTGCCACGAAAGGATGCATATCTGAAGGGATTTTTAAAAATTGCGTTCCTTGAGGAAGTTCACGATCTCGGGTTTCCGCCAGCCCTGTAGTTTAAAGGTTATTATCAGACCCAATTAGATTCTTGCGTGGAAGGCAGGCTAAACAATCATACCTTTACGATGATGTGACCAGTGAGACGATTGATCGAGACATCAGGGCTTCGAGTGTCAATACCCAGGGTTTGCGCCAAGTCACTGCGCAAAGCATCCAGATCACCCTCGGTCTTCTGGATCTTGGTGAGCTGCTTCGTACCACCGGCTTTCGTGACGAGGTAGACCGGCAACTGGTTGGATCCAGTTCGGCGAACGAAGTAAGGAAGGTTGGTCAGAGACAGAGTCGGCTTCGGTTGCTTGCCAGGCTTAGGCAAAGGTGTGGACGGTGAGATGGGCTGTTCCTTCAGAGCTTGCGCATCGCGGCGAAGTTGCGTCAAGAACGGACGAGTCTGGGGGGCGGAGAGAGAGAGTTGGGAGGAAGTCGGACGGTATGAAGATCGAAGGAGAGAGCCTGTACAAGAGGCGGCGAAATTGTTAGATGTGCTCGTGTTCCAAGGTTCAAGATAGCATGATCGGAAATCAAAATAGATGCTCTCTTCCTGAATTGCAGGCGAGGCCGGCTATGCCCTTTCCCTCCCATGACAAAGAACCAACTCGGCTCAAGTTTGTTGTCCATGGACAAACAATTTTCGCACGTTTCAGAACTTACAGGAAGATAATGAAGAAAATCGGCTACATGTCTGAACGGAAGCGACGGACGAAGCCACGCGGGGAGTGGCAGTCTGCTTGCACACGGCAGAAGCGACCGAGGCCGACTGACGGAGGGACGCCATTGAATGTCTTTAGGTGAGCCGGACGGGGGAATTGCCGGAGAACCCTGTGGTGGTGGTGGAGGGAAAGGTTGACGATCAAACGGCACGACAGAATCTCACGATGCTCACTCGACGAAACGGATGAAGCAGGTTTCTTCGCGCCGGTTTTCTGCCACCGCCCGATCCTCCAGCTCGATCCCAAAAGGGTTTAGCGCCACACACACCCTCCCGCACACAAATTCAAAGTGTGCAAAGAGCCTTTGTGCCTCGTCTTCGGTCTTCGATCCAACACATACACAGCCGTCCACCATGGCAGACAACGCCCCTCCCTCCGCTGAGAAGCTCAGCGGCGCTCAACCGACCGATGTTGCCCCCGAGTATGACCTCCTGCCCCGCCTGATCCCATACCTCGACCGCCACCTCGTTTTCCCGCTGCTCGAATTCAGCGCCGGCACCGATGAGGAGGACAAAGAAATCACCCGCGCCAAGTATGAGTTGCTCAAGCACACCAACATGACCGACTACGTCGCCAATCTGTGGAAGGAGATTAACGATTCCGACACCATTCCCGACGAGTTCGTGAAGAAGCGCGAGGAGGTTCTGGCCAAGCTGGAGCACTACCAGGTCCAGAGCGAGAAGATCACCGAGCTGTTGCAGGATGAGGAGGTTGTGGGTAACTTGCGGAGCGACAAGGCCGCCAACTTGCGGTTCCTCGAGGAGCAGCACGGTGTGACCAACGATATGGTGAACAGCCTGTACGACTACGGCCGGTTCCAGTACAGCTGCGGCAGTTACGGTAATGCCGCCGAGTTGCTTTACCAGTTCCGTGTCCTGTCTACCGACAACGACAAGGTTGCCTCCGCTACCTGGGGTAAGCTGGCTTCCGAGATTCTGACCACCAACTGGGAGGGCGCGATGGAGGAGGTGCAGAAGGCCAAGGACTCGATCGAGACCCGCCTGTTCAACAACCCGCTGGCCCAGCTCACCAACCGCTCGTGGCTCATCCACTGGTCCCTATTCCCCTTCTTCAACCACGACCCCGCCCGCGACGTCCTGACCGACCTCTTCTTCTCCCCCGCCTACATCAACACTATCCAGACCAGCTGCCCCTGGATCCTGCGCTACCTCGCCGCCGCAGTCATCACCAACCGCAGCCGCCCTCACAAGCACCACGGTGCCTACCAGAAGCAATTGAAGGACCTGATCCGCGTAGTGCGCCAGGAGGGCTACGAGTACACCGACCCCATCACCGACTTCATCAAGGCCCTCTATGTCGACTTCGACTTTGAGGAGGCTCAGCGCAAGTTGAGCGAGGCTGAGGAGGTTCTGCGCAGCGACTTCTTCCTCGTCTCTGCTGCGGACGCCTTCGTTGAGGCTGCCCGCCACCTCATCTCCGAGAGCTACTGCAAGATCCACCAGCGGATCGATATCAAGTAAGTTTTGACAGGAACAAAGCAATTGACCAAAGTCTAGCCCATGAATTCTTACACCTGTTTCTAGGGATCTGTCTACTCGTCTTGGTCTGAGCCAGGATGAGGGTGAGAAGTGGATTGTCAACCTCATCCGCGACACTCGGGTTGACGCCAAGATCGACTACAAGGAGGGCACTGTGATTATGAACCACCCTCCCCAGTCGGTTTACCAGCAAGTCATTGAGAAGACGAAGGGTGCCTTTTTCCGGACACAAGTCCTGAGGTAAGCAGACAACGCACCCCGAGTTCCGGGCCATTTTCCCTCCGAACTCTTTAAACTAACAGTATCCCCTTTTAGCTCGGCTGTCGCCAAATAAAATACTTCTTCCATGAGCTGATGCCAAAACCCCGAACTTTCTCTTCCTTGTTATTATCGACCCACGTTTTTCTCTGCCTACCCATTTTAGTGATCTCCCCGTGTATGTCACAACACGGTTCTACGTGAGAGATGGGGCCTCTGTGCAGGAGTGGCATCCGGCTGGCGTTCTTAGGTGGTCCACCTTTCCTTTTTGATGTTTCCTCCCTTTTCCCTTTTACCTCTTAGTCCACAGTTTTCCCTATCCCCTATATTTGCACTTCCCTTCCGCCTTCTCTGTCGTCAGACAATTCTTTTTTCTTTTACCTTCATCTTTTATCGACTTCTTGGTTCTTTGGTTGTATGTGCCAAGAAGTGTGTCTTTCTGGCCCTGGTGGTTTTGCAGAGAAAGGGAAGTCGAGGGTTGGAAATGGAAGCCCCTTCTACATCAGGGCTTGCATATGCATGGGGGAGATAGACCATGGCGCGTTCCTGGTGCCGTCTCTTTCGTTTGCAGAAGGGGAAAAAAGAAGGAAATCATGTAGAGGACCCTGGGATTAGGTCCGGGTCTGATGGATCTATGCTGTTACGAATGGTCTATAGAGATGAGTGAAAAAAAAAAACGATGTCTGACAATGTCTGGTCCAGTTGCGGTTCTTGTATTCGAAGCTTGGGATAGAAAGCACTCATGGAGACAATTGTTCCATGAAGCGATAGAGAACACCTTGGGCATACCTCGTTGTGGACAATTGCCTGATTTCTAACTCCCGCCACCAAACGAACAGGGGGATATCGTGAAGAAACAGAAAGAATTTGATGCCCGAAAGGCCCGTGGCTGGGAATCCACGGCACAACATCCTCTGTCCAGTGCGCTGGGAAAGCCTTTCTCGTGGCCAAGGTTCCACCAGTTGGGCAGATCAGTCCGCACATCTGCGAAGTGGGATGCAAATCTCTCCATCCGTGGAACAGGACGAATTGTAAACCCCGGCTTGGAACTGGAGAATAACGAACAAGGCAATAGAGCAAGTAATCAAAGCGAAGGCAGAAATAGGGGCGGCCACCAGTGCAAGGCTGCCAGAACATCACTACCAGGTGGATACGCAGTTAAGTGTCCGGCGGTCCTCCTAGTCAGGCATGGGCCAAGGGCTTCATCCTAGGCTTCGACCAGGCAGGCTTGCCAATTCCTTCCGGAACAATGGAGACCAGGAGAAAGGCAACATTCATCTCAACGGGTGCTCCGGGAGTTCTGTTCCACAGGCCGCCTGCGAGCCCGATTGGGATCCACTGGGATGATCTCGTTGATATATGGCTCCGTCGGCTGTCGTGATGATCCATCACAGCTATTGCTGGTAACACCAGCACTAGGACTTTGATTGGTCATACGGAGGGCTTCCTGTCTTTCATATTCCCGGGACATAGCTGCAAGATCATCGATTTGGTCCTATGGGTCCTGGGTCAGCACTTTGCCGTTGATGGTTTCCTACCGCAAAGAGACAGGACAGACCCGAGTGAGAGGCATGCCCGTGATGAGGTAACCTTCGCGTCCCTTTTGGTCATCTGGTTAGAGCGTGTCAACCGTGGCGCATATTGGGAGGCGATGCTGGAAGTACCTGGTAACTATACGGCCTCACTGACGCAGACGGGCCCAGAAAGTAGTGAATATGTCCGAGTACGATGTGCCGGGACAAACCATACCCTGGAAGCCAGTACTGTTGAACTCGGGACATTGTAGGTAAAGTCTTCTTTGCAGTTGGGAGGTGGGAGAAAAGGAGGTGCGTGCGTTGGGTCTCAAGGGCCAAACTAGGGCTTGGGCTTCGGCTTCAGGCGTGAAGTTTGAGCTTGCGGTCTGACAAGCCAGGGGCCAACACAAGCACAGCCGGATGAGGAGACGGGCAGCGGGGATCGTTTGGTATCTTTTTCATCTGACATCAAGACATGAGGACCAAGCCTGGGGGTATAAATAGCTGGCCGAGCCTGTCGAGCGGGCCCCTCTCTAGAGGAAGCTCCCTCCTCGTACAACTTATGCGGTCAAGACTGAAGCATCACGCTGGTCGGAGGATAACCAGGAACGAATGAAGACAAGCGCCCGGGCTGCAGTCCAGCTACGGCTTGCTGCCTCTCCCTCCCGATCTATTGGGGAAAAGATGATCACACAGCGGCGGTCCAGGGCGAGCAAGACAAGCGTAGTACCTCCATCAGTTTAGTCTCGCCCTAGTGCCTGCCCGCTAGCGACCAGCCGGGGGAACCATAACGGATCCACCAGTTCTTGATCTGCCAAAGTCCAGAACATTGCAAGTGGCATTTCCGCGGTGACGACACAAGGCACAGTTGCGACCAGGCTGCTCTCGAACGAGTCCTAACAGAAATCCAGGGTGCAGCCAAAAATTCGCGATGATACACCCATTAGTTCCGCGCAACCCTCTTGTTGGGAATGTCTGCCATAAGGGATTCAATTCGGAACTGTCGGGGTGAGCAGAGAAAGGGGGTCGACGCCTCACTTCGAAGAGACAACGACATCCAACCCTTTTGCTTTGTGTTTCCACACGCTTAAATTAAATGTCGAATCTGACCATGGCGGTAGCGGTTGGTGGACCTGTCAGAGCTCCGGAAAAAGGCCATTGACCGAATTGAGGTCCTGAAAGACCAGGAATATCAGAGTAAACGCCAAGGGGGTGTGTGTGCCAGAAGGCTCGCTGGGCCTTGAACCAAGAACTGCGTGCGGGCCACCGTCAAAGTGAGGCTTGCTCGGGATGCGTTGCCCTCGAATCAATTCGACGCTGGTGACTTGAACAACACATCTGCAAAGGGATGACCACTGCAGAATTGCTGAGTTGCTGAACGGTTGAAAATAGGCATAGCAGGTCTACCAAAAAGAGGGTTCAATCTGGCACGACGTTCGCAAGCCATTCGAACTAGTCGCAGCATGTCAACCAGGCGTTTCTGCTGGTTTTCCAGAAAAAGAAGTACGGACAGGGTTGTACGAGGCCCTAAGAGATGATTCGAACATTCTATTCACCGCATCTCTTGCCTCTGTCCCTCCCCCACCACTCACTCTGCAGTGCCAGATTGGCTCGGTCTGCGGCGATGTCGTGGCACCACGGAGCCCACTTCGTTTCGTCGCGGGGCCCGAACTGAGCTGCAGGAGGCATTCCTGCATCTTCTCGTTTTGGGGAGCCCAGTGACAGAGTTCGGAGGCCGAAAACCGCGGTCACAACTGCAGTGTCAATTGTGTCGGGAAGGCTCGATGTTGAAACACATGGCAGGTGCAGGCGACATGGCGACGAAGGGTTCATTCGAGACTTGGCAAGATGCAGCCGGGTTAATAGAATTTATCTGATTTGCTGTGTTGACGGGTGAGGAGATAGTTGAGGATTTATAGCAGGATGTAGTTGCAAGTTGCAAGTGGGAAAAAGCGATGGAAGGGAGAGTTGGAGAGTTGGAAATTGGAACTCGGTCTCATGTCTAGGCCGCACGTCGGCTATGGGATGTGACGAGGCCTGCATATGCCACCAGCGATTGGGCGTGGTATGTTCTACGGTCCGAGACTTCTTCGATGTTCTCTGCATAGTTTCGGCTTTTTATACAGACTGTCCATCATGCACCGATGGGCGGAGGCCAGTGGGCAGTGGGCAAACGGTAATGGGGCCACCGAGTACATGGCACGGGAAAGGTTGGCATCAGAATATTATTGCTCTAATCTTTTCATAATTCGTCCAACAAGGTATTCCAGACCTCATTCGTCTTCACATCCTCGAGTCAACACTTACTGCGGGGGCACATACGGGTGTACCAACATGTCGCTGAATCTAAAGGAACGAAGGTGGTTAGCCATGGCGAACGCAAAGGGATCGAGAGGAGGCTTTGGCGACGATAATCTGGGGCCACTTACTTCTCCAGCTTGTCCTTGCCGCGAACTTCCTCCACCAGTAGAGGCATGCGCACCACGTTGAAGTCCTCATAGAGCTCCTCAATCTGCTCGAGATACTTCTTCTGCATCTTCCTCCGCGCGTTGCACTGGTCACAGCCGCTCCCTTCCTTGGGGAACAGCAACTGGTTAACAACAATCGAGTGGGTATCAATGCCGTAGCTAGTCAACTCCTGGATCATGCGCTCTGTCTCGTACAGCGACAAGAACTCCGCAATGCAAACGCACACGAAAGTAGTCATGTCCGGATCCTTGAACTGCGAGTTGACCTCGCTGATCGTTTCACGGAGCGACTCCATCTTCTGGAGCAGCTCGTCCATGTTCTGGCCACCGGGAAGACCTCCCCGCGCACCGAGAATCGAGTTCAGCATCGGGCCGAACTGGGAGGACAGCTGCGAAAGCTTGGCAAGGGCCTTCTCGAGGACGGTGGGGAATTGCAGGAAGCGCAGGGTGTGGCCGGTCGGGGCGGTATCGAAGACGATAGTCTCATAGGAGAGCGACTTGACTTGCTTCAGGACTTCGGCAAAGGACATGGCCTCGTCGACACCGGGAATCTAAGAAGCTCAATGGTCGGATTAGCAAGATTGTCCCTATCGCGTACGACGAGCACAGAGTAGATAACACTTACGCTGAATGCCAGGTCCTGCATCATATTGCCCATGCCCAGACCTGCCATGGGATCTTCACCCTGCCCGTCGCCATTCGCCAGAAGATCCTGGATGCTCCCATTGGGGTCGATCTCCATTGCGCTGAGGTTGGTGTATCCGTCCACCAGACGAGCCTCCTTTCCGAATTTCTGGCCAAAAGCATCGCTCAGGTTGTGGGCGGGATCAGTGGAGATCAGGAGGACCGACTTGCGGACCTTGGCCAGCTGGATGGCGAGGGAGCAGGAGGTGGTGGTCTTGCCGACACCACCTTTTCCGCCGACGAAGATCCAGCGAAGAGTCTTCTGGTTGAGGATCGACTGGAGCGTCGGCTCCATGTCGAGCTCGTCGCCATGGACCACGGCGGTGGAAGACATGTTCGGCGATGCGGAATGGCCGAAGGAGAAGGGGGGATTAGGGGAGAGAGGAGGTGTGGTCTGGTTTGTTGATTGCTATGGCGGGGAGGGAGTGTTGAGGTTCGAAATTGAGGATTTGCCCCGCAAAAGCGATCGAACGTTCGGGAAGACGGTCTAGACAGACTTGACAGGGTGTCCTAAGGAGATGCTAATTGTTGTCCTATATGAATTGCTGTTCTTTCATGCTGCTGGATGATATAGTAGGTAATGTAATCTCACAATATCTTCTATCAGGTTTTGACCCGATGGTTTGTGCCCGCCATGCCGCTTGGTGCTGCAAGTGCTACTTGCATTCACCAACAAGCCGGGCTAAACCAACCTTTCGTTGTATTCGCATGTTCACGAGATGGCGAAGGACTTCTATTCAATAGAAGCACATGTCAATCGAATCTTTACTAGAATCAAGTACTCTACGGGATAGAATCTACATGATTTTCCCCAGACACTCGCCCGCTCCACCCCGCCGTGGCATCCTCCGCAGCTGTCGGTGCTCTCCGATCGCAGGCCCGTAGAAATAATAGCGACACTCGCCTGCTGGTATCTCTCAAGGTCTTCTCTTCTTCCTCCAGCATCTCTCCCTCTCAACCCTCCTGCTCCTTGCTGGACCAATTTCATGGACTCTCGTGGCATCACCAACCGTCTCGCCCTCGTTCAGCAACAGCTCTCGCCCTTCGCACCCTCCAACCCTCAATCTCAACCACCCAGCATGTCCCGCGACCCCATCACCTGCCACTGCCTCAACACCCTGACCGGCACCCCGGCGGCCAACCTGCCCGTCACCCTGACGCTGCTGTCGGCACCCGCCTCGCCCTCCAGCCCCGTCACCTTCCACGCCACGACCAACGCCGACGGCCGCGTCGCAAAGTGGACGCCCACCGGCGCCAGCGCCAGCGCTGCCTCCATCCCTGAGATCCTGGCCGCGCTCCCCGCGGCCGATAGCAAGACCAATTGGGCGGTACGTTTTGAGGTTGGACCTTGGTATGAGGCCCAGGGTATTGAGAGCTTCTGGCCGGAGGTGGAGGTGAAGTTTACGGTTAAGGGTCGTGGTCGGGAAGGCGAGGAGGGCTGGCGCCATTATCATGTGCCCGTGCTTTTGGGGCCTTGGAACTACTCGACCTATCGGGGATCTTGATCGTGTTACTTGGGGGTCTTTCTTTCCTTTGAGTTCTCTGTGTATAGATGTGTCCAAATGGGATGGTTCTCGTGAAAAATCCCCTTTTTACCTTGGTGTGTTAGTGCGCTATGTTCGTGACAGCAGAGGGCTTGACGTAGATCTACTCCGTAGCCTCATGAAGCCCCGATTTCTCGTCCTATTCTCTGGAATCTAATTTGTAGGCTCATGTTTGCAACTATCTTCGATAGTCTTCATTAAGTAAGGCAAGATGGCCGAGTTGGTCTATGGCGCACGGTTCAGGTTAACCTGGTCCAAACTTCCGTGTCTCGAAAGGGGCGTGGGTTCGAATCCCACTCTTGTCAAAGAATTATCTTTTTGCATGTTTCTTAGTCTTTTGAACATGAGAGGCTGGAATGTGGCATTCAATCCGGTCAAGTTTTAGTGCTTTTTTGCTGTTTTCACTATGTGTTTGGCTCGAATGTTGCCATTGATGTGGAACAAGTTGAACCGAATTTTGAGAAAAGTGGACGAGGGTGACCATATAGCCAGGTAGGTGGTCAAGTATATATTTCGTGGTGGTTCTCCAATAGAGGCAACCGTTCACCGACGTTTTTATAGAATGAGAATTCAAAGCATTGAACGCCATTCCATCCAATCGGGCAGTATCAAATTAATATCACAGCTGGAGTTGGCAATCTATTTATCTTTCCACCCATTGTTCTCCACATTCCCATCATCGGCAATATGGTTATACGGCCGATCATACCGATTCTCCACCTCCCTATTGTGCTCCTTCACATCCTGAGGCAGATCCTCCTTCAAGTTACCTTCAAAGTCTGCAATAGCCGACGACCTTCCATCTCGTAGCGTGGGCCTCGCTTTATTCGAAGGGATCGGGTGGTTGGGCAATGGGCTTTCTGGAGTGCCTGCGTTCCGCTTCGCATTCTCCTTTCCGCCACTTGACTTGGTTGATTCCTGGGCGTAGCTCCGCTGAGCGGCTTGCCGAGCAGTTGGACTGGCGATGGAGAGTGAAGTGCGCGTCAGCTGGCGTGCTGGTAGTCGTAGGGGAGAGGCCATTTTTCAGTGTTCTGGGAGGGAAGTGTGATGTTTGAGTATGAGAAGGAAATCTATTTCCTCGGGGCGCGAACCCAGCAGCTTATTATCAGCTACGGGTCTGAATAACTAGCCCCCATCTATCGAAGTGACTAAGTGATCATCCTTGCCAGGCGATAGAAATCAGGTTTCCCGGTCACTGCGAAACCCCCGTCAAAGTTGTGTTATCATTGTCCACGATTATGACGTACCCTCTTTGTCATATCTGCCAAGAACCCAAAACAGCAAATAGCTTCCCGAGCTAGATTACAGACACCAGGTCCACAGCCTTAAGAAGAAAGATACCAACTTCAAAATACGATTACGCAAAGGAAGGAAGTTTTGTAAAAGCCTTTCTCCGTTAACCTAGTAAAGAGAAATAGTTTGCTCAGAAAATTCCCAAGATGCCATCCCCAGTCCCAAGATGCCCATTCCCAACATGATCCGCATGTGTCAAGGAGGAGGAGGAGGAGAAGGAGGAGGAGAAGGAGGAGGAGAAGGAGGAGGAGAAGGAGGAGAACGGAGAGAAGAGTGCGAGACAGTGATTGGAAGCCAATGTGTCAAGCGTGGAAAAGAAAGAGGAGGAGGAGAAGAACGAAGAGAGGAGTGCGAGACAGTGATTAGAAGCCAATGTGTCAAGCGTGGAAAATAAGAAGGATGGAGAGAAGAGTGCGAGACAGTGATTGGAAGCCAATGTGTCAAGCGTTGAAAAGAAAGAGGAGGAGGAGAAGAACGAAGAGAGGAGTGCGAGACAGTGATTGGAAGCTAATGTGTCAAGCGTGGAAAAGGAGGAGAAGGAGGAGGAGAAGTGGAAAAGGAGGAGAAGGAGGAGGAGAAGGAGGAGGAGAAGGAGGAGGAGCAGAAGGAGGAAGAGCGAAAGCTAAAATCAACAAATCCAATGTTAGTGAATATCGTGCTTAGGGATAGGAGTCAGACTTACAGGACAACAGCGGATCTTCAACCGAGGGACCGTTATCGACTGGGCCTTCAATACCCATGGCATTCACCCCCCTCCCGCCTGTTGCTTTTTTCTTTTGTGTGAGGACGGTGGGGGTACTTCTGCCACGGGGACATAATGTCCGTTGAAAGAAAGCCTGTTGAGGGATGGACTTCGACTGGGCCTTCAACACCCGTATGAGGCATCACCCCCTCCACAGACCCCTCCCCTATACCCGTTCTCGAGGGCACAGGGAGGAGCGGGTAGGGAGGGTCTCTCGAACACGGGGACGTAAAAGTCCGTTGGAAGAAAGCCCGTAGGGTTTAAATGTTGGATGACGACTGGGCCTTCAATACCCGTGTGAGCCATCCCCCCTCCACTGACCCCTCCCCAATACCCGCCTTGAGGGTATAGGGAGGGATGGGTAGGGGGGTCTCTCTCGAACACGGGGACGCAAAAGTCCGTTGAATGAAAGCCCGTAGGGTTTGAATGTTGGATGACGACTGGGCCTTCAATACCCATGGGAGGCCCCCCTCCACTTAAGACCCCTCCCCCGGAGAGGAGGGGTGGGTAAGGGGGCCTCAACCACGGGGATAAACATCCGTTGAATGAAAGCCCGTAGTGTTCGAATGGGGAATGACGACTGGGCCTTCAATACCCATAGCATTCACCCCCCTCCCGCCTGTTGCTTTTTTCTTTTGTGTGAGGACGGTGGGGGTACTTCTGCCACGGGGACGTCAAGTCCGTTGAAAGAAGGCCCGTAGAGGAATGAATCGGGGGTGGAAAAAGTCTAAAACTTGGTCAGTATCTCAAAAGCACGGAATGGTCTTGACAAATCTCCTCTTCGAGAGATTGCCAGCAGAGCACGACCGAGGAGAGGAGTCTGAGATGTCGGCAGTGGAGATTTGGAGTCAACCACGCCCTACACAGGCTCGACACCAAATTCATGGTCATCGAGGTTCACTCAAGAACGTCAGTGTAGGCTCCTGTTGTTGATGATGTTATTAGTTTAAATCGAGACGGGAGTAGTATGAATAAACTGACCTTTGTGTTAAGCTCCGCAAACCAGCAAGCGAAGGCCCAGGAGGCAACGACACCATTATTGGTGTGAGGAAAGACAGTGACCGAAGATCGATGTGTCATGAAGTGGAAGAGAGAGTCGAGGTGTGGCAAGACAGTGATTGGATACCAATGTGTCAAGCCGTGGAAATGAAAAGAGGATAGGAGGATGTTGACGTGCCATATGGAGGGCAAGTTCAGAGTGGACAAGACCAAGTGGTAAGGGACCATGGGATCATGATGATATACCATGTCATGTGGTGGAGAGGTCAAGTGATGAACGCGTCAACCTGAGAATGGAGCTTTGTTGACGCGTCAGTAGGTGGTAAACGAGTGAGGGCGGATATCCTACCTGAATGATATCGAAGCTCTTGAAGGTAATGAAAACCTTGATGGAGGAGAGGATCCAAGGTCAACCCAGCTTAGTGAAGAGTGGAGGGGGCCCAGAGAGGAGGTCAAAGGCCAGTGTGGGTGTCAAGTCTTGAGGACGAGGGGAGTTGAAGAAGGAAGAAAAATTCGGGGGAGGGGGAAATGCAGAAAGTATTTATAGGTTTCCGGGGGAGGGCCCTGCCTGGCAGTGCCTGCCCGATTCGACTAGCGTCGCTTGCTAGCGAGCTCTTGCTTGCTTGGGGGGCATCAAACATTTCCTCTTTGGGGGTTGAATAGCATCGCTGCCTGGCGGTGGTGAGGCGCGTGTCGCTGCAATATTTCCTCTTTGGGGATTGAATAGCATCGCTGCCTGGCCCTTGGAGATAGTTGCACGTGTCAGTGACTAGCAATTTTTCTACTGACAACAAGGGTGAAAGGACGACTAGCAATGAGAGAGCATCACTGATATCTCCTTGGGCACGTCTTGTTGTTGAGTTCGATAGCTTTGGCATTCCAAACTGCTATCCTTCGAGAAGAGGGTTCTGGAGTATGAATGGGCGAGGCGGCAAACCCGTAGATTGCAGATGTGCACATGATGTTCTACTTTGTATAAATTCCACCATGTATACTCCAAGAGATGGTAGCAAGAAAGGCTGGCCAGGGTAGAAGGAAAATGGATGAGAATCTTCAGGAAGAGAAACAGGTCTATTGGATCTGTGTAATTGTTACCAAAATCCAACAGACCAAGGGCAACTAGATCGACTCGTTGTCTACGGTGGAAGACCCAGACTTGGCCTCAGCATCCGTGTCTACCTCAGCAGCGTTGGCCACAAATGAATCGGGTGGGACAGCCGACGAGGTAACCCAGCCAGTGAATGGCATTGATCCATCCCAGCCACGAGCCACTCTGGTTGTTCACGAACGCTTTCAACTGGAGCAATGACTCCAAATCATTCATGAGGGGTCCATTATAAACCGTGGGCTGACGAGTACATCACCAGAGAGGATGATGATGAGACGTAAAAGATGCCGTTGCGTATACCAGGGCTTCGCATACATGATGCTAGATCGGGAATTGAGTACTTTTCGGGATG
This sequence comes from Penicillium simplicissimum, assembly GCA_024706585.1. Taxonomy (NCBI): domain Eukaryota; kingdom Fungi; phylum Ascomycota; class Eurotiomycetes; order Eurotiales; family Aspergillaceae; genus Penicillium; species Penicillium simplicissimum. Next base: position 5,452,755 of record JAMZTW010000118.1, read on the forward strand.
CTTCCTGACCACTTCAATCTAATTCCTGTGGTTGGAACCCATGCCATGTTTACTCTCATGAACTATGCTCGTCCAAAGCCTCAAATAGTCTGGTATGCAGACCCAGGAGGATAATTTGATCCCGAGAAGTCTGGTCTCTAGATTTCGGACTCACTGTGCACGGACCGCGCAAGATGTTCATTGACGGGAAGCTCATCATCGACAATGCTGATGTCCATAAAGCGAGAAAAAGCTCCTTTGGTAGTGGGACTTTTGACGGGGTAGCTGCAATTGAGCTCGAAGCCTGGAGTCCATACAAGGTCCATGACAGTCATGAATCATGACTAGAAAAGTGGAAGCCATTGTGAGGGGATGAACACCGGAGTGTCGAGCTTACTTTGATTAGACGGTTATTGGGCTTCTAATCTTGATGCTTGGAATGAATTAAAGATACTCAGGTTGTAGATTCCGCTGTCGGTGATGGTGAAATTGAAACATCAAAGGGGTCTGACCCAGGCCACGGTCACGTGGCCATATACGAGCATGGGCCCGTTACGCGGACCGTTTTAATATCTTCGTGTATTGACGTTGGGACTGATGTAGCTTCGCCGTGGAAGGTATAATATCGAAAATGATGACGTTTTCTACACCGAGGAAGCCACCTATCCGAAGATTGGGGAAGTGGAAGATGTTGATATTCGGGTATCTTCTTCTAATACTCGATCGCTTGTAGTGGGCCTGTTATCGGAGAAACCGGAAAAATGCCAGTTCCGGGCGTGCTGAAAGGGGAGTTGACTGTACTCATGCATAAGGTGGGGAAACTGAAACCTCATTCATCCTTGGACATTGTTCCTCGTTGAATCATTTGCGTCGTTCGGCTTCCTAGTTGGACGTGTGAATTACATCTACTGTTTCCGTATTTCCGCGAAAACGCCATAATGAGAGTGTCTAGGGTGGGAGCCCGTCTCCCTATTGAACTTACCCTGCTTTTCGCCGAATATCTTATGCCTGTTGACCTGCTGTCTCTCTTATGTGCGGCTCCTGGGCTCGCACGGCTCCTAACTTCTCAGCATACCATGCTTCAGGACGAAGGAGGGAGGTCGATCCTACATCTACTCGCGAGGGAGGGGGAAGGCGGATTGATGAAACTGCTGCTCACAAACGCCGGTATCAGGCCAGACCCGAAGGATAACTGTGGTCGGACGCCGTTATCCTATGCGGCTGGAGGTGGAGGAGGTGGACATGAAGCGGTGGTCCGGCTACTGCTGGACCGACAAGATGTCAAGGCAGACTCGAAGGATGACGATGGATTGACTCCGTTATCCTATGCGGCTCGGAGTGGACATGAAACGGTGGTCAGGCTGCTGCTGGACCGAGAAGATGTCGAGGCGGACTCGAAGGATAACGATGGATTGACTCCATTATCCTATGCGGCTCGAGGTGGATATGAAGCGGTGGTCAGGCTACTGCTGGACCGACAAGATGTTGAGGCGGACTCGGAGGATAACTTGGGTCGGACACCGTTGTTATATGCGGCCTGGCGCGGACATGAAACGGTGGTCAGGCTACTGCTGGACCAACAAGATGTCGAGGCGGACTCGAAAGCTAACTGGGGCCAGACACCGTTGTCCTTTGCGGCTGGAGGCGGACATGAAACGGTGGTCAGGCTACTGCTGGACCGACAAGATGTTGAGGCGGACTCGAAGGATAACTCGGGCCGGACACCGTTGTTATATGCGGCCTGGCGCGGACATGAAGCGGTGGTCAGGCTACTTCTGGACCGACAAGATGTCGAAGTGAACTCGAAAGCTAACTGGGGTCGGACACCGTTATCCTGTGCGGCTGAAGGTGGACATGAAGCCGTGGTCAGGCTACTGCTGGACCGACAAGATGTCGAGGCGGACTCGAAGGATAACTGTTGAAGAGGGAAGCGCTCGATCGCAGTCTGACAAGCGGACGGGTCGAAATAGCGGAAGAATCGCACACTTCTGCAGTGCTCAGCACCGAGGATACAGCAGGAGATATCAAAAGAAGGCCATAGCGAGGCAAAAGAATGGGTATTCGAAAAATCAACATTGTGGTCTTGGGATGGGCGAGTTTTACTCCCCAGAATCCCTCCCTGTTCACCACCAGGCCAACAAGAATACCCTCCATGCCCAGATCCACCAGCAACTTCTACTGTTGCATCAACCAGCCCTCAATCGCTTTCCACCAGGCGAAACCAGCCTAGCGTCCTATACAGCTCGCGCAAAGTGCATCGCCTCCGCCAAGACGACCCTATCCGTCTTCAGTGATGGATGGATGGACTGCTTCGGATTAGTCAGCTATTTGTGGCCCGCGGGAAGCACGGCCAGACATCCCATTGGTCCCCAGCTCAAGTATATCGTGCTCGACTGTATTGGGATTGAATGACCGGTAGGTCGAGTCTAGCTTCAGGGTCATCGTTGCAGAGGAACATGTAACTACTGATATAGATCCACATAAAAAAATGCAAGCCACAGCACCGAGGTTTGAATTTCTAGTCTCATTTTGCGCGCTGGCCTTCCTAGTATTCAGTTCTGAGGATAACAAAGAATATTGGGTCCCCTGGGACAGGCGCCTTTTAAGAGAAGGTGGTGGCTTCAAGACCCCAGGAGGTGGAACTGGGTCTCATGTCCTGGGAATAGCTAGTAGGTCAAGCTTCTTTAGCGGAGATTAGAATTTCGAGACTTTGGAAGTTGGAACGGGTACCGATTGAGTGAGACACCCGATAGTCTGTTATAGTAAGATTGTCATCAATCCTTCTCGTGAAGATAAACATTTGGGGGGGGGTTTGACGAGTTTCCGCGGGGTTGTTCCGATATCGTGCTCTCGTTGACAGCTTTTGTAGATCACTACGGAATGCTCTCATTGCGGGATATGACGACGAACACGTGACCCCTAGACAGCCGCGGGTCACAACCGAGTTACCTTTTTCGGACCAGCCTCCACTTGGGCGGACCCTCGTTCAGCGGGCATACTTCCCATTATTCTTCTGCTCTGTCATCATCCTTATGCTGTTGATCTACTCGGAAGATGCTTGGATTTGTCTTCTCGCATTTGAGTTCACTGGCCTAATTCAATAACCGTACACTTTTTACTTTCTTCCTCTCCGTCGGAGTACCACAGTTCCTTCGTCCCATCATTTCATCTTAGTCATGGCGTCCCTTCCAGGCTACTCCGCCACAGGGAGAACAAGATCATCAGATGGTGCCACAACCTCCGGCGCCGATGCTGACGTACTAGAGAGCACGGCGGCCCACGCAGGTTTGACGGGGGATGCAGAGACCGAGACCGAGACCGAGACCGTCATTTTGAACAAAGACACGCCGACCCCGAAGCCTGCGGAGACTGTACCGGACGTCGCCGAGAAGACCCTCACGAGGCCGTCAGATAATGCCGAGTCGTCCAATACCCAGGATGAGCCTCGCAGATGTTGGATTTGCTACACGGACGAGACTGAGGACTCGCCGCTCAACGCAGAGTGGCGATCGCCCTGCCCTTGCGCTTTGACGGCCCACGAAGCATGTCTGCTCGACTGGCTCGCAGATATGGAAAACCCTCGGTCTCGCAAGCGAAACGGAAGCGGGGCAAAGATGGTCTGTCCCCAATGCAAATCGGAGATTGTTGTTACTCGCCCGCGGAGCTACATCGTCGACACCCTGCGCCTCGTCGAGAGAATCGCAGGACGGTTGGTCCTTCCAGGCATGGTATTCACAGTCGCTGGCACTGTATGGGCTGGATGTTGTGCCCATGGCATATACTCGATGTATCTGGTGTTTGGGACTGAGGAGGCAAAACAAATTCTTGAAGACAGTGTCGACGGCCCATGGAATCCTGGCATGAACCTCGGCCTACCCCTCATCCCGCTGGTCTTGATATTCTCCCGCACCCGCTACGCCGAAGGCCTTCTCCCAGCGATTCCTGTTCTGTTCTTCGCTGCTCACAATCCGGGACAAGAGCCCGACTTTGATCTTTGGCCTCCTACCCCGGCTATGACCTTCGCGGCTCTGCCGTATGTCAAGAGCTTCTATGGCGCCCTCTACGACCGTGTATTTGGTGGGCTGGAAAGAAAGTGGATTGCAGAGGTCCAGCCTCGTGCAGCAGAGGAGATCATGGATGAAGTCCAGCAGCAGGACCAGGCAGAGGGACTCAATCGTTTTGGCGAAAATATGAATGGCCAAATACTTATGGAAATTGATCTCGAGTTGCAGGTAGGAATGGACGACGACGACGAGCCACCCGAGGGTCAAGCTCTGCCAGAAGAGAACCAAAATGGCGCTGACCAAGGCGCTCAGGACGGCCAAGCACAGGGACAGAATGCACGTCAAAACAACGGGCTGGGCCTCGGGCGTCAACCAAACGCGATCATCCACGACACCGGTAACCTTGCCGACACTGTTCTTGGAGCACTCGTTTTCCCTGCAATTTCGGCGTCCATGGGCGGGCTTCTGAAGTATATCCTTCCCAAGTCTTGGACAACCCCGTCGTCAGTTCTCGAGCGCAGTCGACCAGGGCTTCTTCAGACTCGCTGGGGTCGTAGCGTTGTCGGCGGCTGCATGTTTGTACTGCTGAAAGATGCGCTTGTTCTGTATTGCCGATGGAAACTCGCTCAAACACACCGGCGACGCAAGGTGCAGAATTACGATCGGACCAGAAAGCAGAACGGAAAGAAGCGATAGAAGAGACGCGATCTGAAGAGACTCATAACATCTTCATGTCATGATCTCCTGTCGGCTGTCTTGCTTTCTCACTGGCCCGACTTGACACATTGTTTGCATCTCATGGCGTTACAGGGAAGTCCATCTGGTTATTTTGCCACCTACATGCATGTCGCTTTGACATATGATGCCTCTCATGACTTCAAATTTACTGTCGAATATTACGTTAGCTTTCCTTTTCGGTTCCTTTATCTTTTATGGCTCAAGCTTTGCCGCTTGACTTTACTGTACCTATCGATGGCGGAACGCGTGCTCCCCATTTTAAATGTCTGATAATACATTAAAGTTTCCCCAGCATTTATAGGTAGAGGAAAAAGATAAATTCGCGCATTGAGTATACATCATTAGAGACAACTTAGCCTCGCTGTTGAAACTTTGTTGATTGAATGGCAGTCAGTCAAATTGAACGGGATGCGGCGATCTGGCTGTGAGCTAAGCGCGCGGCTAAAATAAGGCGGACAAGATTCTGCCATCAGGGAATTATCCCTCGTACAGCGAAGGCAACTCTTGGTATCTTGCATCCTCCATAAAATCTTCCACCATGCGGTCCCTATCACCGGCTCTCGCGTCTCTCGCGAACGTTTTCCGAATCCCAACGTCGCTAGCTCCGGTGCGCCCAACCGCCTCCCGGGTGTGCCACGAAGTCCTCGCCCGGCGGACACAACAACCCGGTGCGATCACCGCAGCCGTTCAATCCGCGCCGTTCTCCTCGACAAGTACCCTCGAGGGCCGAAAGAACCGAGGCCCCAATGTGGACAAAAGAATCAGTATGTTCCACCCGAGATCCAGCCCTGCCAAAGACCTCAATGGCCCTTGGACCCCGAGTTCCTCCCCAGATTCCTCGATAGCGCATCACACGATCGGTATCCAAAAAGCCTCCTCGCCACTAACAACATTCTCTAGCTCTTATCCGCTACTTCCTCTACCACCCTCTCACTCCCCGTCCTCTCCGCTTCTCGCGAAACCGCTACCTCCGCCACTGGACCATCCACCGCGCCTGGCAATTGTTCCAGGCCAAGCAGCGCCGTGCACGCGAACTCGAGCTCGAGCGTCAGTACCAGAGTATGCAGGCTGCTTGTGAGGAGTTGCGGATCGGGGCTGGTGATGGCGGTAGACTGTTCCGTAAGTCGATGATCAAGAAGGGCATTTTCACGGATTTGTTCCCTATCGAGTATGGCCGGATGCAGACTGATTACCCTCCTGCCGAGGGGTGGAATCACGATTGGAAGCGTCCTGAAAAGAAGGACCGATAAGTGTATTTGTGTGTGGAAGGGTGTGGTCGACTAGACTGGGGTTGTCCGGAGCTAGTCGGGTGTCTTGTGTATCATTTGGCGCTATGTACTATACGCATTGTTTTTTTGGTCTTCATACTAGGGATTCATGTAGTAGCTCTTGGATGGGCATGCTGGGCTCTCCATATTTATGCTACGAGAGCTACTATATTGGAATTGAAGAGTCATTGACTCGACTTACCTACAAGTTAAGGAAAATCAAATCTGCTAGGGTTACGAAACTGTATTGCTGTATGGTTCGGCGAAAGCAATGGCAATGATTGCGCTGTATGAAAAGACTGGAATGGACAGGAATTACGACACGACAAGAAGAGAAATCATCAAGGAACGGCGTTCGCAATGCACTTCGGGGGAAAAGGGACAAGAGATGGGAATCCGGAGGCGCACGTGCATGAGATGGCGGAGATTCGAAAGGGAAGGGAATGACCAGAAGGAAAGACATGAGAGAATGTACTCGGAGAGAATAGACAGGGCGAAAAGTGCCGGGAACAACGATAGAAGAGCAACATATGCCATACCGGGACCAATCGACCCAAGCAATCACAAGAACCTCCCGAACGCCAATGATGCATGATTTAGCGGAAGACTACCAATCGGATATGGCTCAAAATAGGGACTGAGCGAGGTCCAACGGTTTGCAAGGCGAAAGTCAGGGAAAAACCGAACGCTGAGCAGAGAAAGAGTAGTCGCAAATGTCCGTTTCAGGCGATCAGGTCGTTATAGAACAATGCAGCAGGAGCTCTTGCGCTTATCGAAGGACAATAGAGCGGCTCGGGTGGCAGCCTCGAAGACATCATCGACACCCTCACCCGTGAGGGACGAGCACTCCAGGTATTTGCGGGCGCCGACCTGAGCCCCCGTCTCGTTGCCCTCTTTAGTCGTGACGAATTTAAGGGACTTTTTGCGCATTTCTTCGATGGCCAATGGGTCTTCGCGGAGATCTTTTTTCAGGCCGACGAGGATAATGGGGACGCCGGGGCATCGTTCGTTCGCTTCTTCAATCCACTGCGATTTTGAAGGTCAGCGATTTTCTCAAGACCCCCCCCGCAAATCAACATGACGCACCTTGTGTTTCACATTCTCCAATGAATCGGGGGAGTCCACCGCGAAACCAATCAAAAGGACATGTGCTTTCGAGTACGCCAGCGGTCGCAGCCGCTCGTAATCTTCTTGTCCTGCCGTATCCCAAAGGGCCAGCTGCACTGATCGGCCGTCGACTCGACAATCGGTCACGTAGTTCTCGAATACCGTGGGAACCTAATGATCGAACGTTAGAAAGGTGAAGCATGGGCCGAGGTAGTTGAGACTAACATAATGCTAAGAGCGAATTGTGAATTAGCAATAGATTCATAAAGGTCTCCTCATTTCAGATTGACACTCACAGTTGGAAAGTAGCCGAGCGTAAAGACACTGAGCAGACTGGTTTTCCCGCAAGCGCCGTCACCAATGATCACAAGCTTCCTGTAAACAGGATAATTGGTTAGCATTTGTTTGACACCCTGAAATAGTACAAATTGTCTTCTGGTCTTGATAGAAAACTCTCCAGCAATGCTGACTCGATCGAATGGGAGGAGGATCGCTGCAGCGCCAGCTTATACGGGGAAGCATTTCGCAGAGAGCACCATCAGACGCCAGAGGGGAACAAGTTGGCTGCGCGTACCTCCGCATCACATTGTCATTCTGTTGTTGGGCCATGATCAATGGTGTACGATGGTTGAGCCCGGATACTCGCAATACGGAGGGGCAGGGAGCGGAGGATGGTGAGGCTGAACACCCAAGGCGGATACGAAGTTCCTGAGTCGGGCCTGCGAAAGAGAATCCTAAGATCGCGACACAAAAGCCGGCAGGGGTAGTGGAAAGTCCAGCCCTGTACGCCTGTACGGTGTGTCCGGCCCAATAGTGTTCAGGGGCGAAGGGGGGCCTAATGAGGCACCACAACAGTGACGTGACGAGTCAGGGTTGGGGAGTGTGGTTGTACTGAATGGGTTTGTTTAAAGGCGGTCGCGTCGGGGCGGAGCAAAAGAGAGAGAGAGAGAGAGAGAGAGAGAGAGAGAGAGAGAGAGAGAGTCGGAGAGGATGGAGGAGAAAGAGGGGAGAAGAATAACCTCGAGGACGAATTGGATGGCCAGGCACGGCGATCCTCACGATGATCCGATCCACTGCCAACGAGAGGCGCAGTTGAAATTGGGGAGTAAGCGAGAGCGGTTTAGCTGGTTTTGCGTAGGTTGGTCTAGTCTCGCTCTCTCTCGCTGTCAAGGCGTTGGGTGCCAAGCGGTCGGTAGATACGATGAATTGGGAGGAAGAATGCGCTTACAGTATTAGAAACCCGGAGATTTAAGGCTGCCCTCCCTAATATTGGGGGACTACGGAGCCTGATGCACACAGCAGCATCCTGTCTCCATTCCTGATGTAATTTTGCTTCTTTCTCGGCAGCTGGTCCTGAGTCCTGACTTTCATGAAGGAGTTATTTTTAATTAGTGCTGGTCATGTCTCACAGCACGGTGGATCTGATGAGGCGCCGTCAAGGTGAACATCACGTGCACATCCACCGCCATATCAAATTGTTAGCGGGCAGAATGTCGAGGCGGTCTGTACAAATCCACGTGACCGACGACAAACCCTCATCGAAGAGGATTTCATACTACAGTAGTACATAGATAATCAACGAAATGAACGAGGCGTAGAGAGTTAAAAATTGGAAAACTGTATGAGTCGTAGCCTGATAGAGAGGTACCTTCTCGTTTTGATATTCATCCCCCGACGTTCCTCGCTCTGCCAAAGTCAGGCACCGGCTTTTGCGGCGGCTATCCCGTTGCGGCGGCACGACAACCAGCCAGAACGCAGGAAAGCCCGTGGGTACATCCACCGACCACGATACGATCTCACAACCTCCGTACCTTGCGATCGCAGAGCTTTGCAATCGAGCTAGCGCTGGATATCACTCATCGGTTTCCCTTCGATTGATCTGACAGCGCCTCGGCCTCTTTTCCGAGCAAGGAACACGACCTCACCCTCTTTCAACCCCCCTCCTTCAACCTTGAGCCTGATCCCACACTTCCCCCTCCCGTTTGTTGCGCAAGAGGAACTCCTCGCAAGCACCACACGTAGAGAGCGATTGTCACGAACTGTCCCTCCCCGGGGGAAATCTGACTGGTGGCTTGGTCCCCTGCATTGGATTGAACGGAGCTTTGTTGGTAGGTTCTTTCGCCCTCCCGCTCTCCGCCCGCTTTGGCCTGCTTTGATCTGCTCACTGCTGCCCTCCCCCCAACGTTTCTCTCTCGCTTCCTTCACCTTGTGGTCTGCTAACTTGCTGTTGTATCGAATAGACCACTGCCAAGGCAGTTGCCTCAAGCTCCACAGTCCGCCATGGCGACCGAAGCATCGGCAACTCCGACACAATCCTCTACCAACGGTAACGGGCGGGGACCCTTGAGCAACTCGATCGCCGGGAATACGTCGACACCGACACCGGCCGTGAATCGCAAGAAACAAAAGCGTCGGCAGAAGCGAGCTGCTCGCTTAGTCTCGGAACCGTCCGAGAATCACGGCATCGGAGTTGGTGCGGACCAGCCTGACGAACGACAAGTCTATCATGATAACGCCGACCATGACACGGCTGGCTCCAATCACACAGACCCAGACAGCATGTACAAGGACGGAGCGTCTGGATCTCCGCAAGATCTGAATGGACCGCTGATGTCGAATAACTCCGCCGACCATCCCGACCCACCGGGACAGAAATCGAAGAAGAAGAAAAGCAAGAAAGGCCAGCCTGGCTCTCATACTCTTGTAGATGGCAGCTCAACTCCCCTCTCGACTCCCTCCGCTACCTATTCCCATCCGCATCCGCATCCGCATCCGCATCCCCACTTGCCATATGGCCATGAGTTCCCAGCCAGGTCGACCAAAGAGAGCGGCAGTATCTGGAACCAGTCCTCGTTGGAGGAACGTGAGAACATCCGGACCTTCTGGTTCGAACTTGGCGAGGAGGAACGCCGCCAACTCGTCAAAGTTGAGAAAGATGCTGTTTTGAAGAAGATGAAGGAACAGCAGAAGCACTCTTGCAGTTGCACTGTCTGTGGCCGAAAGCGCACCGCAATCGAGGAAGAGTTGGAGGTCTTGTATGATGCATACTACGAGGAGCTTGAGCAATATGCCAACAACAACCAAGCCTCCTTCGACGAAGGCGCCCCCATCATTCCTCCCCCTCGACTGTACCAACCTCCTCTTCGATCACCGGATCAACATACTCGCACGCATGGTCAATACCACCCATCACGGGGCCGAGTCCGAGAATTGCCTGAGGAGGAGGCGTTTGAGGATGATTATGACGACGGGGATGAGGATGACGAGGACGAGGACGAGTTGTACAGTGACGAGGAGTATGAGGACGAGGAAGCGCGTGCTGATCGGGCCGATTTCTTTGCCTTTGGGAATAGCCTCACGGTTAAAGGTGTGTCGCATAGATATTGGGATCACGTGCCTGAACCTTGACAATTAGCTGACCGCTTGTGCAGATGGTATTCTGACCGTGGCCGATGACCTACTGAAGAACGACGGTAAGCACTTCATTGACATGATGGAGCAACTGGCCGAACGCCGAATGCAACGCGAGGAAGATACACAGTACAACATCGCCGCCGCTCATCAATCTTTCCATGCCGGTCATAACCATGGTTCTCTCGATGACGAAGATTACGACGACGATGACGAAGATGCTGATTATGATAGTGAAGACGAGGAAGAGTTCGACGAGGACGAGATGGTGTGTTGCAATTGGGAACTTTCTGCACAGGGACTGGTGACTGACGGCAATGACCAGGATGCCATGACCGAAGAGCAGCGCATGCAAGAAGGGCGGCGAATGTTCCAGATTTTCGCCGCTCGAATGTTCGAACAACGAGTCATGACGGCATATCGAGAAAAGGTCGCCGAGCAGCGGCAGAAGCAGCTCATTGAGGAACTCCTGGAAGAAGAGAACCGGAACGAGCAGCGGAATGCCAAAAAGGCCCGAGAGGCCCAGAAGAAAAAGGACAAGAAGCGCTTACAGAAGCAAGCGAAGGAAGAGGAAAAGGCTCGCCGCGAAGCCGAGAAGGCAGCAGAGGAAGCCGCCAACAAAGCAGCGCACGAGAAGAAGTTGGAGGAGCAACGGATCAAGCGCGAGGAGCAACGCAAAAAGCGTGAGGCTGAACGGAAAGCGCAAGAAGATGAGCGCGCCCGCAAAGAAGCTGAGAAGCAACGACGTGCGAAAGAAGAGCGCGAGCGCCATGCTGAAGCCGAGCGCAAGCAGCGTGAGCAGAAAGAGGAGAAGAAGAGGCGTGAGGAAGCGAAGCGCAAGGAGAAGGAAGAGCGGGATAGAAAGGTCAAAGAGGAACAGGATCGCAAAGCCCGTGAGGAGCAGGATCGCAAAGCCCGTGAGGAGCAGGATCGCAAAGTTCGTGAGGAGCAGGATCGCAAAGTTCGTGAGGAGCAGGATCGCAAAGTTCTTGAGGAGATGGCCAGAAAGGACCGGAAGTTTGCTACGAGTGCAGAGCAGGCTGCAAGGCCGTACATTTTGGCAAAGCCAATCTCGCAAGCTAGCACCATCCCTCTCACATCCACCCCTCCATCGCAACCCAATCCTGCTTCATTTCAGTCCCCCCATTATCCTGTGGCTACTCCAGTTGCTTCAAAAGCTTCAACTCCCAGCCGGCCACGCCAATCTTCCCAGCAGGGTTCGCACTCTTCGTCTCCTCACTCACAAACAGTCAGTTCAGATTTCCCCATGCAGCTTCCAACTTCCCCCCGTTCTCGGGGAGAGCCGCACTCGGGAGAGCCGCACTCGGGACCGCCAGGTTTCCCTCGGCCTTTCCAGCAACAACAGCCTCAGCTGCATCACCCTCAACCTTCTGCGCCTCTATCACCTCTGAGCCGCAGTAACCCGCCTGGTTTCCCTGCCCTCGGAAGCTTGTCGACAAACCCTACGGGCTTGCCAGGAATCGGTGGTCGACCTCTCCAGCCTCCGGACCTGCCAACGTACTCTCCAAATTCGGTACTGATGAATCCTCTTCGAGGTTTTGGTGGTCCTGGAAGCATTCCCGCACCGCCCGGTATCAACGGAGCCCGTCCAATGTTTCCTGGTCGAGGGTTCCCGTACTACGAGGCGGGGCATGGTCTACCATTCCCTACTCACCATGGTGTTGTTCCTTCCTTCGAACGCCACCGGGTGGAAACTTTTACGCAGCCGCAGCCGTCCCACATTTCGCACATTTCGCTCTCAAGCGCCATCAACCGTGCCGCGAGCATTGCACAAGATCCGCAGGAGTTCCATGGCCACGGACATCCCGAGACCCCGATCGACATCGAGGAATTGAGCACGCGTCTGGGCGGCAGTGCGCTCCTTGACGATGAAGACCCGCGCTTCTCGTCGACGCTGTCGCTGACGCTGTCACAATCAATGCCTGTTGCTCCTACTACGGGCTCGTATGCGCCGCCAGCAAGGGCCAGTTTCCAAGGATCGTTATTCACGGACCCTCCAGGTAAGAACTGAGTCGGATTGCGTTGATGATGAGCTCTTTAACTGATTTCTTCCTAGGAGCTACGCATGCACCTTTTGCAGGTGGCTCTAGCTGGACTGCACCTGCACCCTTCGGAGGGTCCGCGTTCCCTGGTGCCTCCACCTGGGGAACTACGACCGGTAAGAATCCACGGATATAATCATACAGCTGTTACCATGCTAATAATTTGTGCAGGAACTGGTTGGTCACACAACGCCTTTGCGGCCAGTGCCCATCACCGACCACACACATCCCGCCCTGTCACCGTCCGCCTGCTGGTAATCCAAGCCTGCAAGCACCTGGACAATCGCCTCAATCGTGGCCGGAACCCTATCGACCACGAGGTGAACTTTCTCCTTAGCCAGGTGGAGAAGCTGCGGCCTCCTACTGAACCGGCTGTCTCCCTGGATGAGATGCTCGAGATCTGCGACACTGAGGGCAGCTCTCAGAACGGCGGCGGCTCTTTCCATATCAAGTATGAAGGTGGTAACACATTCGTCAAATTCGAGCCGGACACGAACAGTGCGGTCGGTGGGCACCGCGGCAGCCTCATCCCTGGTGATATCGGAAGCCCGGTCCCTGCGAACAGCACTCCGGCTGTCTTTGGCGGATTCGGCGCGCCTGCATCCTCGGTGCTGCGACAGTACTCTTCGTCTGGTGCTGGATTGTTCGGCGGAAGTTCCTAAGCTTCTGCTTCTTGTCACGAGTCCACTTGCCCACTGAGAGCTTGTCTTCGCTCCTCACGGCCTCATGTGAATGATTTCTAACATATCTCTTTATTCATTCACCTCCCTTCTCAACCCTTTCCCTCATCTGCGTTCCTCTTCTTTTGTGAATCATTTCCCTCATCTGCGTTGCTTTTTTTTGTGAATTCAAGCGTCATGTGTTAACGTCTCATCCCCCACGTTCTCAACTCTCTTGATTTTTTTTTTTCATTGGTACGGGTTCGCGCATTTTCGCGTCCAAGTCAACTGGCTCGTGGACTTGGACCTGGGGCATCCTGGTTTGGGTTATGTGTATGGTATGATCTCTTTGTGTTTCTGGCCCCTTCTGCATTATGCAGCGATATCCGTGGAGCTTGGGACAATCTCCCTCTCCTCATCGTCTTTGATCTGAATACAATTGTATGATTCAATGTTCCTTCGTAACTTAGGTGTAAGGTTGTGGTTCTTATCTCATAGGCTTTCTTCAATGTGACCCAACTGCATGAGCCTCATTCGTGACGATTTCTCGGATGACTACATGAATCTTGGGGAAATGAATAGGTAGGACTAGGGGGTATGGCTTGCTGTCTGGCGACAATGGTACAGTTGTATATACTGAAAAGAAACAAAAGAGAAGAGCAACATGGCAGAGAGCCGGCTTCCAGAAGAAACAAGGACGGTAAGAGAGACAGGAAACATGACAGGCAAAGCTTTACCAAGGAGAAAACAGCAGTCCAGCATTCCCACGCTCACATCACATTCACAAGACGAGCCATTCTTTTCGAGGAATCGCTTCAGACTACAACCAAGACTTTGAAAAAGTACCGACCACGGCTGGGCAATCCAGGAGTGTTTTCTATCCAATTGCAGTGTGCGTTTACTGCCGCTCGGTCACAACGCCCTCGTACTCTCGGGACCTAATGTACTCCAGTGTCCGTTCGAAGTGGCGCTTAGGGCCTTCGAGACTGGGGTTGGGCTCGTCCTCGCTGGTCTGGAGGTTGGAGTGGATGAGCTCAATCAGACCGTTAAGGTACTTGGTGGTGACTGTTTCGTTTTGCTGGTCGAAATAGTAAACGTAGCGGTTCAGGATTTCGACGAAGAGCTCCACGGAAACGGCCGTGTCCATGCAGGCATCGGCAACGCGGAGGGCACGCTGGAGGCACTCGAGAACCCGTTTTCCATCGCGGTAGAGCTGTAGATAGATATTTGTGAGTATTTGGGACATGAAAGACAAATATGTTCATCGACTTACGTTCTTGGGATCCTCTTCCCCACGCTGAGGGTTCTCAACTACCCACCAGAGGTGGCTGGCAAGGTACACTGCGCGGCACTGATCGGGCTTCTTCAGAAGCTTGCTTCCGTGCAGCGCAGCCTTGGTGATCAAGGTATCGTAGTTCTCCTTAGAGAAGCCTCGGGTCCCATGTAGGGCACCTGCAATGATGCAGACGGCCTGGAACTGAGCCCGAGAATCACTGATCGCATCCTCGTAAATTGTAAATGCTTGTGCGAAGAATTCGTAGCTGACTTCCTCGAATCCGGTCTGGTCTGCGACTTCACCACACATCACAAATAGCCGGAGGGCCAGGTCGGCACAGCCGGGGTTCACCCGCTGGTACAAGTTGTTGACGCATTGGTGCAGGAAGCGATAAAGAGCGGAAGACTGTGACTGCCAGTTGTCGTCGTAATGCTCGCGAGACTTCAATTTACGGGCCAAGCGAATCGAGGCTGTGACAATAGCGGGTGTGGTGTATCTGATGCGCTCGTTGCCGTCGGCGTACACTTTTCGAGTGGCTTGAAGAAGCTAATCGTGGTTTTTAGTAACGGAGACTGGGTGTTCGGCTCGTCGCGAGTCCTACCTTGAGTTGGGTATCATTATCGGGTGCCTGAATCAAGTGCACCAATCTGGCAAGCCATCCTTGCTCCTCAATGGTTTCGTCTGTCTCCCCACCACGCCGTTGGGATGGTGCTCCAGGGTATCCAGTCGACTGCTGCAATCCCTCTTTGATCAGGACTCGGGCGACTTGCAGCACCCGGTCAAGGTTCTCGGTGGTTGTGATCAGGGTCTTATTCTTTAGTAGACTTCGAACAATTTCACCTGCGACCGCCCTGCGGGTTGGGTATGATTGTGATGTAAGAAGAGGCAAATAGTGCGGCAGCGTCAAAGCTGTGAAGATCGAGACATAGGAGCGAAGAGGGGCACTGAGAAGGTGAAGGATGTGCTGTTGTGTGGGGGCAGAATGAAGATCGGCGTGATCGGTATATTCAGCGGTTTTTTGTGTCGCAAAGTCGAGGACTTGATCAACATAATGCAGCTCATCTGGATAGATGTTCAATGCCAGATTGACGAGGGATACGAGAAGCGCCATCGTATCTTGAATTGGGAGGGCGCGTGTTTTGATCAGATTAACCACCTGATCATAGAAGATGTCGTATAGCTTGACTTCTGCAGGAATGACGGGTTTGGCATCGTCTCCATTTGGAGCCTGTTCCTGGCGTTCGCCCTCGCCCTTCGCGGTCTCGGTAGACTCTGCAGTCTTCGGGGGCTCTTCGGTGCCATTCTCTTGGGGTTTATTTGCCGCGGCCGCTTCTGCGTCCGCTTGCTGCTTCTTCTCCTTATCCAGTTCAAGCTTTTCCAGTAGCCGAACCACTGCTTCTTCCTCATGTTGTTTTCGGGCTTCAGGCTCCTGTGTAGACTCATTGTCTTTGGTCGCGTATGTTGACAGGCGATCCATCAATCCAATGACAATCTTCTTCAAATCAACGTGCGGGTGAAGTCGAGCGATAGCAGACAATAAGTGGTCCAAGGTATGGAGGTGGAATTCGTCCGGGAAAACCTTTGTGATCACTATAGACTCGATCAGCCTCAATCAAGGTGGGAAATTGGACGTAACTTACCTTCGAGAAGATATTCTTGGGCCAGTACATCCCGACACTGCACCACCTGTTCCAGAAGCGCTTGCAGAATGCCAGATTTGTAACCTTCGAGATCAACCAACTGGCTGAGCCGAACAATATTGCTACCAACAAGAAGCTCTAACTCGCGCCTTTCCTGTATCCGTCGTTCCCGCTCTCTGGACGGACCCTGGTGCTGAAGCCGAACCCAGAGCTTGTTCATTTCCACGAAATTGGTCAAGACGAAGTTGATTGAATCTTGCAGGTTGCCCTCGGGGCCGTCACCGGTTCCCGATGGGAGGTAGTCACGCGCTTGACCGGACAGGTAGTATCGCAAGAATAGACCGCGAATCGGGTGCTGAATGCCACGACTCATCTCCATCATGTCCTTCATGATCTCCTTGACCGGCGCATCCTCGACCGACATGTAAACGGTGCCGACGGTGATCATGAGATACAAGCGCGGAACGATATTTCCCGCATATTGAACTAGCTCGTACAAATCCGCCAGGTGGTTGACCGGGTGGTTCTCCTTGAGGTAGACGGATAGGTGTCGCAGCGCGTCAAAAACTGCCATGTACAATTCATAATACTGCTTCGGACCGAGACTAGGGGTTCGCAATTCGGAGACAAGGGTTGATCTGTAGTAGTGGGTTCGCAACAGGAAGCAATTAGCACATGGGGTTCATCACGTAGCATCCGAGGCCGCTGCCTGGAGGAACCAAAGGTCAGACACAAGCTTACCCGCACTTCAGCGCATCCATGAGTTTGCCAGGAGTCTCTAAGCATTTGCGCATCATCGCCGACTGTTGCCTCACGACGCCCAATGCCTCCTCCAGGAGGCGGCTTTGGTCCTCGGCGACCGGCGGTGGGCTCGCCATCGTGGGAACGAGTGAGGGGGAAGCTGAGGATGGAAGCAGGCGGTAACCGCACTGCAGAGCAAATTACGCGAACTTGGGAGGGCTCTTTGGCCACCAGCAGTCAAATACCCAATTGGCAGACCGCAAAGAAGCTCGAGAAGGTGGCGGTGGAAGCGAACTCGTGGAATGGGGAAGGTGGGAAGTTGAAGGTGAGTTGAGTTGGATGTTCGAGTGCCGCGAAGCCAGCGAGGATGAGCGGAGAAGGTCATTGGGCGGGTGGACTCGTCGCGGATGGGGCACATTCCGCCCAAACGTCACTGCCTCGATTCCTTGAAGCAGAGAGGAACTCACCACGTTACCCGATATAGGTTCTCCCATTTCCAGCCATTTTTTCTCAGCTATCAATGGCTCATGGCAATTCTAATGTAGGGCTTTCATAAGGCCATGTTTCTGTTATATGAGATAATTTCTTAGCGGGATTGCTCGCCTAAGTTACCTCTGTCATGCCCAGTGATTGTATAGAGAGAGAAACCTTAAGAACTGGCACTATGCACCAGATCCAAGGCGAACCAGAGTGAAATACAAAAGCGTGAGTGGATGACTATGACTTGAGAAATACAATAGAGAGCAAGGGTGTCGTCCATATAGTCACCAGGAAGCATCGTCGCCTGGCTTTGGAGGTCAAAGGTCGAATGAACTCCACTCCTGCATGGTGTTCTTCTTTTTCTCCTTCTCCTTCTGAATCAAAACCTTTGAAACATGAAACGAACGGGCTGGTATTGATACAGAATTGAGCTCGTCTAATCTATGGGTATAAACATCTATCTACTGGATCGGAACTGGTGCAAGCACAGCGGATACCTGCTCATATACCGAGAAAACAATCCCACCACTCAGGAAAAGGCGCCCAAGTCTCATGGAGCTTCCTTTCCAGAACCCCTTGATTCCATAATCACGCATGACACTCTTGACTGCCTCTGCAATACCCGCTCCCTGAACACTTTGTGCCCTTGTCTTGATTGTATCAAAGGGCTGAGTTGCATAGACCGTCACGATTCCCGCCAAGGCACCCGTGCCGAAGGAAGTAAAGGCATTGGAGGCGATTCCTTGCTTCTTCGTCATTTCTTTGAGGATGTTGTACGTTCCCATTCTTACAGCGGATGTAGCTGACTGCTTGATTGTGGTAGAGACGAGGCCTCGGTAAAGCTCGGGCAGACCGTGCCTTTTGATTAGTACTGTGGCCGCATGTATACCCGACTTGAATTGCCGATTGGTCTTTGCATCGTCGATCCTTTTGAAGAAAGTTAGACATAGGCTCTCTTTTTTAGACCTAGGTAGAAAAAGCTCACAAGGCAGTTTTGATTCTTTCGGTCGGGGTCACGGCTAGGACGCTTTCAACAGCACCAGCTGCCATGCCAGCCAAGATGCCGCCTCCTGCCGAAAGCTTCCCATGCTCATCAGACAAGGAATTGCGAATCGTGTCATAAGACACAAATCGTACGGCTGCCTTCCCGGCAGTGCCCTGATATTTGGATGAGCAATTAGTTTGGGTCATTGAAGCTTATGAGTGATTAGAACTCACAACTATCAAAGTCGTACAACCCGTGTATAGAGAACGAACTCCTTCCTGCCGGGCTACCTCCAGAATTAGTCGCAAAGGATTTGTTTTTGCCACCGATCCATGTTGTACAAGCTGGACTCTCGTTTTGGAATATTCAAATGGATACTAGACGCATCAGCGAATGATCAAGCAAGATGAAGAGAGCGCTCCTCTCACCGTCACTGCTGCTTCTACACCACCAGCTACACCACCTGACACGAGAGAGACCCACTGCGGAGTTATATGCTGGGGACAGAGTCAGAATCAGAATAGACCACAAATGGCGGAGAATGACGAATGAAAGTACCTTTCGTGGCTCAATCTTGCTTCCACATGGCTGGACTGAAAGTTTAGCTGCCATAATGAATGGCAAATTGCAGTCAAATTCTCTTGGGCAATTTCTAATCTCCCAATTGGCCAGCTGGAACGCAATATCCTGGAAATCTTGGACTCTTGGACCTCTTCGACATATATCCTCGACTTCATGAGCTACGGGCCCGGACGGAAGTAGACTTGCCGCGGAGTTTGGCATTCCACATGACCACCCACAGAACTCAAAAAGATTCCACGGATCCCACGAGCCTTCCTCCTCAACTTCAATGTTCATCGCTCATCGCTCATTGCGATTGAGTCCATGGCCGAAGCCGATCTGCGGAGGCCGCGGCGCGCTGCGAAAGCCTGCGCGTTCTGTCGTCGAAGAAAGGTGAGTTGCCGAGTTGCGACCGCGCAGGACTTCGGACTAAGTGGGATCATATAGCTGCGCTGCGATAGCGGAAAGCCCACTTGTTCGAATTGCCGGGGATACGGCAATGAATGTGTCTACCCCGCGGATATCGTCAGGCAAAGGTACTGTATGAACGTCAGCGTCATCAGGGGCCGAGACCATGCATTGACTGTCGCGCAGACCCACCAAGGCCCGCCTTTCTCAACTCGAAGCAGAGAACCAACAACTCCGTCGGCAGCTCGGCGCTGTCGAGACTCGCTCGGCCCATGGAAGTAGATCACCCGAACGCAGCCGGGGCTCATCAAGGCAGGGAACGCAAGAGCTGCTCACTGCAACCCCTGGTGAATCACCTCGCGACAGGGAAGAGCCAGAAGCTCGCGCCGTGGAGCATTCTCAGTCTGCTGTCTCACGCATCTTCATCTCGCCGAATGGAGACTCCAGTTACCATGGCCTCACCAGCACCCTCTTCGATGACGCTCCGACCGACAGACGTGGTCAAGTACGACCGACCGATCAGCAGATCCCTGCCGACCATATCTCCAAGCGGTTGATGGGAGAGGCTGCGTACCAAAGTTTGTTTCAGAATCGTCTGCCTTATCCTGAATATCATCTAACGAAATTCAAGGACAACTCGAGGGTTTGAATCTTCGCCATGGAAAGCTGGACTTCGATGGCGTGGATCCAGAACTGGGCATGCACCTGCTGTCCCTTCACTGGAATCGCCAGCACCATTCATTTCTCATCACGTACCGTCCAGCCTTCATGCGCGACATGGCTTGTAATGGCCCTTATTTCTCAAAGCTCCTCCTCAACGCGATCTACTTTGGTGCCTCAAAGTTCAGCAATCGACCCGAGGTGCGTCAGGACCCTAACGATGCACGCACCTCGGGCTGGACCTTTCGCATGCGAGTCAAGGAGCTCCTCGGCAGTGCCCTTGATCGCAGCGAGATTACCACTATTCAAGCGCTTCTGGTCATGACCAGCTCATTATTTGCATTGGGCGATGAGCGCAGTGCTGCCTGGCTTTACGCCGGTACTGCCTTTCGGATGATCATCGATCTGGGGATGCATGTTGACGCAACGATGTTGTCAAATATGCGACGGCTCTCCGATGAAGATTTGGAGATCCGCCGACGCGTCTTTTGGGGAGCCTTTGTTGTCGACAAAATTCAATCGCTATACCAAGGCCGTCCAGCAAGTCTCCAAGACTTCGATACCAAGGTCTCGCTCTCATTTTTGGATAACTACGAAGAGCTTGAGGAATGGCAGCCATTTGCATATTCCGATGTCGAGTCGTACCCGGGGTCCCCAGCCTACAGTGTGTCCACGTTCACGCAACTTTGCAAGCTTTCTCTGATTTTGAATGGGATCCTCAACAAGGTCTACTCGGAGCGAAGCTCAGCGCGGTCGCCGGAGGAGCTCCTGGCAACTTTGGAGTCCTTGGATCTGCAGCTCAAGAGTTGGCACGATGCTATCCCAGATCACTTGCGATTCAATCCGAGTACAAGTCAGACCACGCCACCGCCACATGTGGTGTCACTCCTTGCGCTCTATAATGTTCTGCTGATTCTCCTTCACCGGCCGTTTGTTGCTGAAGGGCACCTCCACACGACGGACCTTTCTGTCGCCATAACTTCATTCAGCACATGTACCGTGGCTGCAAATCGCATTATTCAGCTTTTACAGGCCTATGACCACACGTTTTCGATTCGACGGGCACCGTATTTGATTTCATATGCTACCTATGTTGCGGCGACAATCTTTGTGCGAGTTGCTGCCCAAAAGGAAGGAGGCAGCCGAGCCCATGCCAGCTTACGGGCCTGTCTCAACATCTTTAAGAAGAATCAGGAGACAAATTGGGCTGTCCGCAGAGCTGAGAATGTCATCCTTCATTTGATGAACCGGATGGGAGTCAAATTGGACAGCCCTAGCTCTGAAGATAACGGACGAAGGCCGTCAGGTCCTCTCCAGGACGTCGTCGCTCTAGACCAAGGACCCTACCTTTCCGGTAATGGGCCGAATCTCGACACAACGACTGTCGTTAACTATGGAACCCCCGCATCTGGGGAGATGGAAGATTCGGAGCTTGATATCGACATGATTATCCAGAGCTTCATTCGGCAGGACAACCGGTCAATTGAGGGCCAAGTCTACCTTGACAGTTCCGAACATCCACTTGTAGGGTCCAACACGACGGCATTTGGCGCACAAAACAATCTTGCGTCTACCATAATGCCCCAGTACGATGATGCTTATTCTGGTCCACGCTTTGACGATGATATGCTGTTTGGCTTTAATGGATCGCTACAAGACAGTATGATGTATGAATGATTGTAGGAAATATGAGTTGTATCTTTATCCATTGTGACAGCTTATTTTCTCAAAGATTTCTTAACAGTAGAGCCATAGGTAGAATCTTTCCGCTTGGTTCAGTAGGTAGGATGGATTCCTGCGAATTTCTCTTGTCTCTGTGCTGCATTCAGAGCTGTTTGCCCGATACCTCAAACCTCGGTAGGTATGAGAAGAATGAATCGCCGAACATGAAGACCTACGGAAAAGATAAATGGAAATGGATCAGTTCTCGGAAAGCGCTCAAAAAATTATACAGCTACCTAAGACTCAGTAATATACATTCCCCTCAAAGAGCCGACGTGCCGTTCGTATCACAGCAACCCGTTCTACTCGAACCTCTCCTTTGTGATCCATTTCCAGCATAGTCTCCGTGTGAATAATGCCTGAAGGGTGTCGAATGCCCACAGGCAAAGGGGATGCAATCTCTTGATTTGCAACTGACATTCCATGTTTCGGGACCTTTTCGAGCCTTTTCCCTCCCGCCAACTCCCATGCCACAGTACCTGGAGTGGCCATCGCAGCTGCAATACACACTGCGCCAGTCAACTGAAGACTTGGATGGACCTTGCCCATGGAGAAGGAAAGAACATCAATGTCCGCCTGGTCGTCCTCTTGAGCAGTTTCCGACAAGAATGCGATCTTGGGCGTTCCACGGATGAGGCCCGCCGCATGTGTGTCTGTCGCGAGCCCGAACTGGACTGCTCCTGCGCGTCGAATTTCCTCAACCATGGAGATGAAGTCGCTGTCGTTGGACCTCAGGTGTAGAGAGTCCCTTGGAAAGGGCAGCGAAGATGCACCGACGAGGACGAATGGATTTGCAGCATCGACCAGGCTGGCACATACTGAGAATGTCCCATGTGTTTGCGAATCGACCCTCAGAGATTGTTGTTTCAGACCACTAGGAAACATACTTCCAGTCATGCTCCCTTGGGGCTTGACAAAAGCAAGTTTTATTGGGCTTGCAGTACCCGTTACACCGGCAAGCTGATACTCGCCATCTTCTCGAAAGGTTCCATCTGGAGCTACCTGAACGGTCTCGACGATGACTTGCTCCGTATTGGTGTTGAAAACCCGGATATCGATCTTGAGTGGTATTATCAGCGAGAATGCTCTATCATGCTTTAAGAATATCAAGTCTCACCTCGGACTGCCCAGGACGAGCCTTCACAAGTCCCTCGTCGAGACTGAATGGCCCGACTCCGGACGCGATATTGCCACAATTGCCAGTCATGTCAATTCTTGGTTGATCTGGGGCAACTTGTACAAACGTATAATCCACATCGATATTTGGTCGCTTCGATTTCGCAATAATGGCTACTTTGGATGTTGTTGATGTCGCACCACCAATCCCGTTCACCTGTCGCGAGTTTGGCTGCGCGGAGCCCATGGCCGGGAGCAGAATGGATTCCCAAAGTTTCGAGGAAGCCGGAAGGTCTTTCTCATGAAGGAAAAGACCCTTTGAAGTTCCTGCTCTCATCCAAACTGCGGGTAACTTCTTCCTCTGTTGGAAGAGCACAGGCGCCGGGACATGTTCCAAATTGGTTATCGTCATGATTTTGCTCAAGTGTCGGGCACTTTGCATGAAGCGATTTAGTGAGGGTTATTGAAATTGGTATTTTTGAGGCCTAAAAGAGAACAGAATGTATATTCTATATTTATTGTTATGCGAGCGTAATCTCAGCAACGATTTGCTCTTGCCTTCCTTGCGCGCCTATAGTAGACGACCCCGTTATTCCGCGGAAGATGACCATCCGTGGCTGAGAAATGCCGCCACCTCCACGGTTCAGTCTTTCCGTCCCACGTTTTTCGATGGCAAATTCTCCGGAGTTTAAATCTCGGGACTCTGGGGAAATGTGGGGTGCAGGGATAAAAGAAGGCTATCCCCAGAGTCGAATGTGGACAGACCAGTATCGATCTCGGCTCCATCAGTGAGCTTCGAAATGGCAAACTCTTCAAGTGACATGGCACGCATTGCGAAGCCACACGCCATGCGTGTCTACATCCTTGCGATTGTGACCTCCATGGGTGCTCTGATGTTCGGTTACGACCTGGCATTTATTGGAACTTCGATTGAACTGAAGCCTTTCAAAAAGTAAGACCTTACCTGATCCTCGGACTAGGTGTCAAGTGTCTAACCTTTCCAGGGATTTCGGACTTGTTGGTGCAGGACAATCGGTTCAGAATGCATTCGCGGCCAACATTGTCTCGCTGCTTCAAGCTGGATGCTTCTTTGGTTCACTGGCTGCTGCACCTCTTGGAGACAAGCTTGGTCGGCGAATTGCATTGGCAATTGGCGCAGTCTGCTTCCTTGCCGGTTCGGTTATGCAAGTCGCTTCGGCTGGCAGCAAACCTGTGATGTTTGTTGGCAGACTACTTGGTGGAATAGTGAGTTGCCAATTGTTATCTTGAGCCTCATTGCGCAATGCCTACACGTTCACGACTAACGGCGAGCAGGGCGTCGGAGCTGCTAGTATGCTCGTACCACTATACACTGCAGAATGCGCACCCCCAAAGATTCGAGGCCGACTGGTCGGGATCTATGAAATTGGTGTCCAGGTCGGAACCTGCTTGGGATTCTGGATCAATTTCGGTGTTGAACAACACATGGCAGCGACATCTGCGCAGTGGATGACTCCTTTTGCTCTGCAACTCATTCCTGGCGGTCTCCTCTTGATCGGTCTCTGGTTCATGCCAGAGTCGCCTCGGTGGATGGCCAAAGTCCATGGGAGATCCCGGGTGACTGAAGTCCTGGCGCTTCTTCGCGATCTGCCTGATGATCATCCTGATGTTCAACATGAAGTTGATGATATTCTGCAGCAACTTGAGCTTGAACGAGTAATGAGCCCGGATGGTACTTTGTCATCTGTGAAAGAGATCATGCAACCTGGTATCCGATACCGGGTGTTCCTGGGAGTCTTGATTATGATCTTCTTCCAGATGGCCGGGTCAAATGCGATCAACTACTATTCCCCTCGCATCTTCCGATCCATTGGACTCAATGGAAACAAGACAACATTGGTATCTACAGGGATTTATGGCATCGTCAGACTTGTGGCGGTATTTTTTGCCATGTATTTTGTGGTCGATCGCTTTGGTCGGAAGCCTATGTTGATCGTCGGCAGCATCGTTATGGTCAGCCCTTTCGAGTTACCTCTTCCCATAAACAGTTTCAGAAATGGCTAACTATTTGCAGGCAATCTCCATGTGGTTGATTGGCGCTTTTGTCAAAGTTCAGAGCGCTGAGGTCAAAACCGGCGAATCCATTAGTGGCACATCGTATGCTGCAGCTGTGTTCATCTACCTGTTCGCAGTGGCGTTTTGCTTCAGTTGGGCTGGTGTCCCTTGGATCATTTGCTCCGAGATATATCCGCTCCAAGTGCGCGGACTTGCTGTCAGTATTTGTGTCGCAACACACTGGCTGTTCAATTTTGTTATTGCCAGGAGCGTGCCATACATGATCTCGAACATCACCTACGGGACATACTTTGTTTTTGCTGCATGCACCACACTCTCTGTACCCTTCGTCTGGTTCATGATTCCGGAGACGAAGGGCCTGCCTCTGGAGGAAGTTGATCTCTTGTTTGAAGACCGAATTTTTAGTCTTCGGCAGCGACGTTCGTCCTTGACACAAGGCGCGTCGGACCAGAAAGCAGCAGTGGAGCAGGTTGAAACTGTCTAGTTTATTTACGTCCACAGGAGGTGGGATAAGCAATTTGACAGCTAGGTTTATCTAGATACTACGTATTCATGAAGGCGAGGTCAATGAATCCTCGAGTTTTGCACACCATGCGATAAATGAGCACACTTATCCGTACACTGAATTCCTCGAACAATCTTCTAACAAGTCAAAGTCAAACATTTAAAGACAACACTCATGTCCAGTCAAAGCATCATTCTCGCAAAATTGCTCTCCAACCCAGCTTCCCAATCATTTGCCCGAGTCACTCCTTCCGCCGTTTGGTGATGGTGTCCTCCCACTGGAGCGCCGCATTCGGGGCAGGAGGCCAATTGCACTGCGCCTCCACACCCCCCAATAGTGAACGGGTGTCCATTGCGACAGTAGTACCAGTGTCCCGTTCCTCGAAACTCCCGGGCCATTGCATTGATCACCGCTATGCGTTCTTCGCTGGTGACTTCGGCATAGAAGGTGCCTCCAAGGAGCATTTTTTCAACACTATCCACCTCCGGCTCCAGGCCAGATGTCTGGCCTGGGAATGTGCTGCATAGATTTCTGGCTTTACCCGTAGACTCATGCGCACGCTTCAAGTGGGTCTCTGCGAGCTCTGGAGGCGAGTATGGGCGCTCTAGTGCATAGAGCTGGGCCAAGAAGATATGTCCTTCAACCTGCTGGGCGGGTCTGCTGTGGTGCTCAGCGTCTCCGATGAAGGCTCGACACTCATTTCGGAGCCTCTGCAGATTGATAGAAACCTTCGTGTCACCTTTTCGAGCGTCTCGAAGTAAGACCAGAAAGTCAGAGAATAGAGTAACATCAAGACGTAGACTCAAGGCGGTTGCCTGGAGGATGCCTTTCGTCTGCAGCACGTTGTCGTCAAAAATGAATTCCCCCGTTGTCATTTTGCGCCTCTGCGCATTAATGACCATGTCGTGAACTTTCTGGAATGGCTGCTCTGTAGGTGCAACTCGACGGCAATAGCTGTTGATCTTTGTTCGGAGCTGGAGCATCTTCTCCCATCTGGTAGGCTGATAAGCACGTACGATTTTGGTCATGTACTTGACTTGTTCGTTTCGTGAACCGGCGAGTTGGACCGAGAAGGACAACTTGAGAGCATTCTTTGACCTTGTCTCCTGAAGCTCTTGGATATTTCCAGGAAGTTCTTGCGCGAGCGGAACATATTCTTGGCTGAGATAGAGAACAAGCTTCTTCGTGGACTCATCGAGAAGAGCGCGGCGCACCAGCCGGCCATACCTGGCGATGTTTCGCAAGGGGCCACGACACTCTGCACATACTTTGATGCCGCCATCACTCTCCATCGAAAAAGGCTGCAGCGAGGCAAGGATGGCGCGCGGTTTTCCGTCTTCGTCGACGACGTAATGCTTTTTGATGTCCATCTGGGCATCCATGCTCTCCATCGTGATAAAATGACCACACTGGGGGAAGATGCAGGGATTGGTATCCAGATCAATCTCTTTGTATGTTTCCCCAAGAATGAAGTCCACTTGACGATCCTTGATGTCCTCGCTTCCACACACCTGACAATATGCTGAAGGAGGACATTCTTCCCCACAAATGGATGGACACTGATGACCGCATTCAAGGATATTCTCACACCGTAAAGAGCATGGAACATGGTCACAGGGGGCCGCACAAGGCATTGAACATGAACTGTGAGGACACACCGAGAGACACTTGCTTTCCGCGCAAGGTGTACACGGCTCGCAGCACTTTTGGGAGCATTTAGAATGCCCACAGGATACCTCACAATCTGCCTGGCAGGCGGGGCAGACTTGTTCGTCGTGACATGGGGTCGTACAACGGTGTGAACAAGTGGAGTAGAGCCGGCCACAAGGCTGCTGGCAGGTTGCATGATTAACCAACACTTTCCCTTCTTCATCCCTCGAGACGCAATTGTAACAGGCCTCTTTGCAGGTATGACCGCAGGGCAATAAACCTCGACATTGGATGGGGCACTTGAAGGAAATTGAGTTGACATCCACATGGCATGCAACATTCACCTTGTGGTTACACCCTGGGACGATCTTGTCGACAAGCACGGGGCAACGAATGAGGCTATCGTCTTGATCCTGCCAACAGGGAAGATTCTGGATTAAATGGCCGCACTTGAGTACCCGCTCAGCCTTGAAGACATTAACCATGCAAAACTTCGGGCACTGATCACCACATCGCTTTGGACATGGGTGTGTGCAGCCTTTACGCGGTCTCGGACACGGCTCTAGACAGAGGACGGCGCTGTGAAGGAGATCAGAGTGGCACTTTTGCGCACATGCATGTCCACAAGAGAGTCGCTTATCACATTGTAGATTGCAGCCGCCCTCAGGGGAGAGCCTTAGGAAGTCGTCAGGTTGCGAGACAACGATTGCTGTATTTGTGTGACGGGGGCATTGTAGCTCCAAATATTCGCCAATGTTGCCGCCTTGACGCAAAATTTCAATGACCTGTGTCCACATGGGAACAAGATTGGAGGTCTCCGAGTTGCCAATGATGTACATTCCATGTCGTGCACGAGACAAGAGAACGTTGATGCGGTTGCTTGTGCCTAAGAACCCACAAATTCGCTGAGGATTGCTCCTGACTAGCGAGATGACCACAATCTTGGCCTCTTCACCTTGGAAGTTATCAACTGTGGCTACTCTGAGCATGCGAAGAAGGGATGCTCTAGCAATAGAAGATTCCTTCTTTGTGTCACCTTTTGGATCGTCCTCGAAACCAGCATTGTTGAGATCCTCCTGGTCTCGCTCACCTAGCATTAGAGCATAGGAGTTTGCAAGTTCCTGGCGCAGCCTGTGAAGCTGTCCAAGATAGGGAGTCAGCACCGCGATATCTTGCTCTTTGTATTCCCCTTGCTGAACAAGATGATTGACCAGGGCAAGTGTCATGTTGATCTCGTGGCTGTTCCAATGAGAAGTGGCATTCCCATCCGCCTCGGAAGACTGGTTCTCTGGCACGCGATGATCTAGCCAGAACAGTCTTTTCCGCATTCCCGTAACCTCTGGATACTCCGCTACGGACGGAGAGTCTTCCAGGTTGGGATACAGAGTGTCCCGAACCAACTGCGCAATTGATGGGTGCATCCGGCGCTGTGTCTCGAGTGTGCTGTAGGGAAGACCACAGCCCATGGGTGAGCTAGATGAAGTCTCTCCCGGGTCTACCAGTCTTTCAAAAAGAGAAACATCGAGGGAGTACTGTGAGCCGCCCCGACGATTTGACCGGGAGAGCTCATAATTGGCAATCTTGGGAGCCAGCTGCTGATGATCCCCAATGAGAATCGCGTGCTCTACCGATGGTAAGAAGGCCGTCAAAAGGTGTGACTCGAGAACTTCACCGGCTTCCTCGCATAACATGACCTTGCATTGAAGCTTTCGGAGCATGTTCAATCGTCTGGCGAGGCCTGTCGTAGTCATGCCAACGACATCCGCTTGAGCCAGGCAACGAAGGTGATATTCATCACGAGCGTTGTCAAGACGAGATTTGGCTAAGGATTGCAGGCGTGAGATTCGGACGACCTTGTCGTGTATCTCATCTTTCACTTCTTGAATCCAATGCCGATGAAGTCTCTGACGTTCCTCTCGGGACATCTCGAACACGTTGGTCATTCCGAGCTTGGCCACAGACCGCGGCAGATTGTTGCTTGAGATTCCAGCGTCTACCCAATGCTTTATGGAAGCGCTTGGTTTTGACCTTGTGACAATCTGAAAGCCATCTTCATCCACGCCAAATAGTTGGTGATAATGATCAGGGTAGTATTGGTGGATATGCGGCACTAGGCGATCTTCTAGATCTGGCTTCAGCCCGAGATCATGAAAGTCGCTCTCACATTGGTCCAGATCCCTGTGAGCTGTACAAGAGACTTCTTTTTCGAGTTTTGTACGCTTCGCTTCTCCTGCAACGGAATTCAGGTTGAAAGGTCCCAATCTTGTCGATTTGGACTGCGACCCGATGCGCACGATTTGAGACGTGATTTTCTTGTCCAGCAACCCCTCGAGCAATTGATCCAGGGCATGATTTGTAAAGGTCACACAGACAATAGGCCCAGCTTTCCGTTGACGCAAGTTCGCCAAAAGTACTTTGATGAGAGCGATTCCTGTGTAGCTTTTTCCAGTTCCCGGGGGACCTTGGATGAGCCCAAGTTTTCGCTGCAAGCAATGAACCAAAGCTTTAGCTTGTGAGTTATCCAAGCTGGAATTTTCACAAAGAAGTCTGAAATCAACCTCCTGATTGGGATGAACGTAGAAATCGGCGTCGTTAATCATGAGGCAGCGAAGGTTAAAGACAAACCCTGGAGCCAGAGAATACACCGGAGGGGTTAACAGGTCCGACTTGGACGCTCCTTGACTCCATGCAATAAGGAGCCCAGAGAAATGTATGATTCCAACATCATTCATCTGCTTGAGGGCTTCCAATGTTGGCTCAAAGGCCGCAAGTAGTACACCGGGAAACTCAACGAGGGAGACTGAGGATTTGGAGTAAAAGAGATCCACGACGACTCGAATGTCCGCGTGGCTGAAATTGACTAGAGTCAACACTACCGAAGCTGATTTGGAATCTTTCCACAGCGAGCCACGATCATCACCATCTGCGTGACCTTCGCTCTTGCTGCGTGAACTTTTCTCAGCAACGGTGCAAAAAAGAACCGCACTCCGACGGGTGACTAGGCACACAAGAGCACCAGGCTGCAGGCGCTTCGAACCCTGCCACCATGCCTCTATCTGGGGAGTCTGCATTCCTTTCAGTGCAGCCGGTTGAGGGAACGCAAGCTCAAATTGAATGCCAGACATGGAATCAAAGTTGAATTCTGTGACTTTGGCATCAGGGTAAACGTTCTTGCGTATGCTGGACTTAGAAGAGCGATTCCGGGATGGTTGGCTCAGGAACTGGTGAACCACATCTCGTAGTTGGCCAACAGTATCCTCCCTGAGAAGTCTGAAATTCCGGTCTATCAACCCATCAAGACCATTGACATGCCACTGAGTGGGGTCTACCACCGGCAGATACTCCGTGCCAGTGCTCTGAATCTCCTGGGACGTCGGCATGATATTGATCTCGCAGATGTCGTCATGGTCATTGTCATGTCGGCCCCCGGGTCTGTCGCGAAGAGGAATGAAGGCAGCAGTCGCAGTCGGATTGGTGCTCAGCTTATGTTGCGAATTTTCTGGCAACGACTGACCAAGAGAGAACCGACGCTGAAGACGCTCTAGATGTGTCATAGCATGATGAAGCATGGTGTCCGCCTTCCCATTGCTCATGGAATGGGTCAACTCGGCTTCGAAGACTTTGGCCTGTTCATGCAGGTGCTCTTGGATAAGAGCTGTGGAGTTGAGATCCACAAGGCGAGAGAAGAAAAGAAGAGACACTTCCAGTGCCCAGGATTTGGTTTCACTCACAGCCTGCCGTGAAATTACTTCACCAATTAACTTGAGAGTTTTGGCTGCCCTGTCGCCGTTGAGCCCAAAGAGGAAATTGTAGATGGTCGCCACAGAGCTCTCTAGCACCAATGAAGACAAGACATTGGGATGCGTCACTGTCTCCAGGAACGGCAAGACTTGAGTAGAAAACACAATGTCCTTCCCAGAAACGGGCATCTTGTGAAAATCTTGCTCAACAAGCTCCCGAATGCATCGCAATCCATCCTCGTCGGCGAGAGTTTTGACCACAGCTTGCAAGACACCAGCATCTGCATCCAGGAGCCGTCTGGCTCCCCGGAAAAAATGTCCCAAGATGGCACGGAGGAGATGAGGAGGTGTGAAACTGGACGGGATACCTCTTCTCCAGTTTTGGAGTTCTCTCTCCGAATTGGAAAGCACTCGTGGCTGTCGTCTAGATGTATTGGATTTGCCGTGATGGCTCGCTTCCGCGGAAGGACGAGTTGAGTCGCTTTCGGGTCTTGAATGAAGGAACTTGCAATTTTGGCGCTTGCAAGTTCCGGTGTTGGCGAACTCGTAGCATATCCTGGTTGATATCAGTCTTTGCCTTGATTCAACGTTGAAGAAGATACTGACCCTCTCGGGGCCATGGTGGGCTGAGAACAGCTGTTCGACGGTGGAAGATTGATGATGCTTGACAGGAAAAAGTCTCGCAAATGGATTTAAGACTGGCGGAGACTGACAGACACTGGGTGATGAGGGAGATTCCGGCGTTTGATAAACAATCCTGATGAGTCGTGCTCAATCGTAATTACGGCGTTCTTTACGGGGCGGACGACGACAAACAAAGCCGTCTCATTGACACTGAGGCAATCATCCATCGGCAAACGGCATAACGTGCTTTGCTCAGAGAGCCACTATTCATCCAGAAAATCTTCAGGATTTGAGAAAAGCATCCTTGTGTAAGAGAGTATAGCTTTCACTTAGACATTCAAGTGATACAATGGGGCGAAGGCTTGGACAGGGATCGGCATCAAACTAGGCCAGACATGAGATTTTTGAGTCTGACCTGGGCTTCGAATTAAAAGGCAAGATACTCAGTGCATTGGCCAAGATGAGTACATACTGTTCAAAGGTTGATAAACAGATATAAGCTTACGGCGCAAGGCGATCGAGAGAAGTGGTGCTAGATACATTAGCGCCTCGGCGCCTCGTGAGGGCTTGAGATGCACTGCCCAGATACTGCCTGCCTTGAAGTCTTCGTTTACCGAAATTTCCATTGTCATAGTTTTTTTCTGCTATGAATCGAATGGGTCAGCCATGCCGCAACTTGGACCCGTGTGGCTTGACGCATTGTAGACGATCCCCGGCATCTTAACATCACTGACACAACTAATAGATTTCAATCAGACAAATTTATCCCAGGAAACCTCCCGGCAGAAAGTATCGCGGTTGCAGAATGCCTCGGGTCATGTCTTTTCCCTAGCAAATCTTAGTTGGCGGATCTCTGCTTATCACTCAGTTTGGATGCGTGGTCTGTACGCTTGAGAGTCAGGTCAATGGGTCCCCAGCATTTACTGGGTCTTGATATTAATGCCGGAAACACCGATACAAGAACCATTGAGCTTGTCACATATCCAGAAGAGCAGTTCTTCCTTACGAAGACATGACATGATCGAGGTAGTTGGCACAGACCGCCGGCCTGCATCTCTTGATAGCCGGCCCCGCACGCTATTTCTTAGCTTGCAGAAGATCTGGTCAAATACGGCGATTTCATGCGATGATCCTCCGTAAATCGGACCTCGACGACAACGACTTAGTATAAGCGGTGCTTCGCGCCGCAATAATGCATGGTAGGTTTTACTCAAGTTTCTATGACGGGCAAGACACGACTGAGGCAAATGGCGTAAGAACTTGAAATGTTTTCAGTGACTACTTGCTCCAATAACATAGCATCCGAAATGGCACATCCCTCATCGCGACCTTTGACTCAAAAAACACATGAACATTATATACACACAAGGGGGAAAGAGACAAGATGGCGGCGTAGATGAGTAACAAGGAGGATAGGACGAAGCATCCGCAATGCATATCGTCAAAGCAAGGGAGCTTTATGTCCCCACAAAACAGTCGGCACCCCTTCCACGGGGCTACTGAACTGGAGTTTTGCCATATCGGTCTGCAGGGGGGTGAAGGGGACGGCGAGATATTTTGGTGCTAGAAGATTGTCGGTTCAACTGATTGATTTTCCCAATCGCTTTTGGTGGACCCGCCAGGAAAACGCCATGGATATCAACGGTAAAAATAAATGACGGTCAAGATGGATGGGCTTCGTGTGTGGCTAGGATACCGTCAAGCCACTCATATATCACATTTAATCGCGCAGGTTGACTTCAGTGGGGGCATTCCGCTTCTTCATCATCTCCTTGCGCTCAACCTCCTTGGCTATTGAAAGAATTAGTGTCTTATTCTAAACCGATGCAGAGCGGCTTTCCTTACCTTCATCGTAAACCAGGAACTCGTGGAGACCACGGCCGGAAGGCACCATGGGGAGGACAGGGACCTTGCGGGCAGTGATGACCTCAAGGAGAGCAGGACCGGGCTGCTCAATCAGCCACTTCAACTTAGCCTCGAGATCAGAGGCCTTGGAGACACGCTCAGCAGCAACGCGCATGGAGCGAGCAAGAGGAACGAAGTCGGGGTTCTGCTGGTGGGTGTGGGAGTAGCGGTCCTCATAGAACAGGTTCTGCCATTGAGTAACCATACCCTGCTCCTCGTTATTCAGCAGGAGAACCTTGACGCCGATGTTGAACTGAGCAGCAGTGGAAAGCTCAGTCAGAGTCATGTTAAAAGAAGCATCACCATCAATATCAACAACCAGGCAGTCGGGACGGGCAACCTTAGCACCAATGGCGGAGGGAAGACCGTAACCCATGGTACCAAGACCACCAGAGGTGATCATGGTACGAGGGTGGCGCCAGCGGAAGTGCTGGGCAGCCCACATCTGGTGCTGACCGACACCGGTGGTGATAATGGTCTTGTCCTTCATGTGAGCGGTGAGGTCGCTCAGCTTCTCAATGACGGCCTGGGGCTTGATGGTACCCTCGGGAGTCTGGCGCTCGTAGAGAGACAGAGGGAAGCGGGCCTTCCAGTCGTTGATCTGCTCGAACCACTCAGGGCGCTCAGCGACGGCATTGACCTGGGGCAAGAGCAGACGGAGGTTGTCGGCGCAGTCACCCTCGACAGCCTCGGTAGCCTGAACAACCTTGTTGATGTTCTTGGGCATAATCTCGAAGTGGACGATACCACCACGGCCCTCCGCAGCAGCGGCCTTGGCCTGAGGGGCGAACTTGGGAATGCTACCGGTGACACGATCATCGAATCGGGCACCAACGGCGATGATCAGATCGGCCTCCTGCATGGCCATGTTGGCGTAGGCCGAACCGTGCATACCGAGCATGTGCAAAGCCTTGGGGTCCAGCTCGTCGAAGCCACCGAGACCCTGGAGGGTAGTGGTGACAGGAATGTTGGCCTTTTCGGCAAACTCCTTGAGAATCTCAGGGCCGTCAGGGCGAGCAAGCAGACCCTGACCAACGTAGAGAATGGGCTTCTGAGCCATGTTGACGAGGCGAGCCACCCGGCTGATAGTGCTGTCGAGCTGCTTCTGTCTCAGCTCACGAGCAGCAACCGTGGCAGCGCTGGGGAGAGATGGAATAGTGCTGTGCATAGGAATCGGGTTGCGGAGGATGCCAGCGGTAACATCCTTGGGCAGATCGACCAGGACAGGACCGGGGCGACCGCTAGTGGCGATCTCAAAAGCCTCTTGGATGCGGCGAGGCAGCTCACCCACGGACTTGACCATCACGTTCCACTTGGTGCAGGCACGAGAGATACCGATCACATCGGCCTCTTGGAAGGAGTCGGTACCAATAGCGCTGGTAGGCACCTGACCGCAGAAGACAACCATGGGAGTACCATCAGACAGGGCATCCTGCATAGGAGTGATAACGTTGGTTGCACCAGGGCCAGAGGTGACGAGGACCACACCGGGCTTGCCAGAAGCACGAGCGTAACCCTGAGCCATGTGACCGGCACCCTGTTCGTGCTTGGGGAGGACGAAATCAAAATGTTTTGAGTTGTAGATGGCATCGAACACTGGAAGAATAGCACCACCGGGATAACCGACTGATTGAACAATGTGTCAGCCGAATTTTGAACCCGATTATGGACGTACCGAGGGCAAAGGGAGAAGAAAATAACCATATTACTTACAGATCTGCTTCACGCCGAGACGGAGCATCATCTCGTGGAAGATCTCACCACCACTCATGCCAACCATCCTACAATTGAGACGGATTAGTCTTTGTCCATCCCAAATGCCAACCCAAATGTCCAAGGTCCGCCAATAGGGAGAATCTTACGAGTCATCAAGCTCGGGGAGCTGGCGGTTCTGCAGAGGCGAGATTTCATTGCGATGAGGTTCTTGATTGAACGCAGGGCTTGGCACGGGCCTTGAGTCACTGTTGCATGGAATCAGACACCAATTCAGGATGAATCTAACCACAGAGAACATACGAAGTCGCTGTGACGGTACTCTGAGCACGCTTCTGAGGAGAAGAGCGGTGGGGCGAGGCAGCCGAAGCCACGAACGAGGTCGAGAAGGGCCGACGACCAGAGGCAAGCTGCCTCTGGAGGTGAATGGCGCGCAGAGCGGTCTTTGACGGTCTGAGAGGCATCATCCTGACCGACAGCAGCCCAGCAGCACACTTGAGGACTTAAAGAGGGAGGCGAATGAAGGGAAAAATAAGATCCAATGGCCCTTGCCGTGATTCTTTCTGGGGAGACGAAAAACGCCTTAAACCCAAACCAACCGACTGCTCTGAGTCAAGAATTCGGCGCTGCTGATTGGGCCACACCGCCTCCGCAGCTCCGACCTCGGCGACCCTCGGAGTCACCTGATTACCGTCATGTGATTTTGATGGTCTGATTTCTGATTCCTCAGGCTGCCGAGTAGTTACACAGTCTGGACTTTTGAGGTACTGTAGGCCCATTATTGGAAAGTCACCTCGTACAACTTTTCAAATTGGCACAGTAATAATGCAACAGGAATCACGAATTCCCTTCAGGTAGTTACTCTGTATTCACTTCCAATATGCACAGACCACTCCCAGACAGCGCTGCACCCTTACTTTCTCTCGTCACTGGTCAGTGGTCACCCCGGTCTCGTTATCACTCTTATTAGCGGGTCCTTAAGGCTTACGATCGCCCAAGCTCTCCCCGGACATTGGGGGCAGCCGATCGTAGCCGACACGGATATGTTTTCTTCTTGCCGAGTTCCTTTAAAATTCCCGAAACCACTTCGCTTCGGAAAGCCGGGCGGGTCACTTGTAATTCGGCCCGCGAGCAAAGCGTTTGTCCTACTGTCTGCAGCATCATGCCAGACTTCTCTTTTCAGAATGCGAAGGGTTGTTTTCAAGGTCCAGTAGAAACCCGACTTTCCCTGCTCTGAGCGTTCAAACCTGTCAATTCGGCACTTTGACCTGTCCCTGAATATTTCCCTCGAGGACCACGGAGCCACTGCGCTAAACAGGTACCTGGTCACGAGTCACAGGCCTTCTGGGCCGAATCTATCACTGCGGTGAAAAGGCACGGCGCATTCGGTCATTTCTGGTGCATATCAAACCAGGATAGAATTTCTCCCAGTGTAGCCTTCGGAGATGTGGAACGCGTTGCCCATACATCCTCGACACACCCCGACATACACTATGACCCATACTATTTGTGGAATTGAGGCGCAAGCCATCTCCCCGCAATGACCACACTGCAAAAAGGTCACCGGGGCGTTGTAGCCCTGCATCGGCCAATTCTGGAAGTTCAAACCCGCCAAACCCCACCACCCGCCCAAAGCCAATTTACCCGGGGTTACAGG
Organism: Penicillium simplicissimum; assembly: GCA_024706585.1. Lineage (NCBI taxonomy): Eukaryota > Fungi > Ascomycota > Eurotiomycetes > Eurotiales > Aspergillaceae > Penicillium > Penicillium simplicissimum. The sequence continues at coordinate 5,489,422 of JAMZTW010000118.1, forward strand.
AAACCGAAATCATCTAAATTGGACACTTGGCTTGCCCATCATCCATCCCTACTCACTTGCTTCCTTTTTTTTTCTATTCCTTGAACAATCCTGTTGACACCCCTTTGTACTTATTCTCGTCCTCATCCTCTCTTCACCCGCTCAAAAACAAGCCAAGTCAAGGCCCTGCACCCCGCCATGTCTGCCCCGCAGGAGCTCGTCCCGCAAACAGAATCCCTCGCAGAGGTCTACGCGACCGACGATGCCTCGGTGAACTCAGTTGCGCCAGAGCACCAGCAGCGCTGGAAAGGTCTCATCACCCAGTTTAACAAGGAATATAATCATCGACCCGACTTCGTGGCGCGAAGCCCGGGCCGCGTCAACATCATCGGCGAGCACATCGACTACTCCCTCTACGATGTCCTCCCGACCGCCGTGAGCGTCGATGTGATTATGGCCGTCAAGGTCATTCCCGCCGGGTCCTCCGGCACGACTGTTAAAATTGCCAACGTCGCGCCGGAGAAGTTCCCTTCGCGCGAATTCAGCGTGCCCCACGATACCGATATCGAGATTGATCCGAAGAAGCACGAATGGGTGAACTACTTCAAGGCCGGTTTGCTCGGCGCATTAAAGTTCTTGCGCAAGGAGAATGGTGGCTCGCTGGTTCCTGTCAGTATGGAGATTCTGGTGGATGGCAACGTGCCCCCCGGTGGTGGTATTTCCAGCAGTGCTGCGTTTGTGTGCGCAAGTGCCTTGGCCGTCATGAAGGCCAACAACCATAATGTGTCGAAGCAGGATCTTTTGGATCTCGCCGTTGTTTCTGAGCGTGCTGTTGGTGTCTACTCTGGCGGGTTAGTATTCCACACAGCTGTGACAGGGCATTCGATGATCATCTCTAACGCAAGACATTTTTCTCTTCCTACAGCATGGACCAAGCTGCCTCTATCTTCTCGAAGCGCGGTTTCCTCCTATACACCCAATTCTTTCCCCAATTCAAGGCCCAACACGTCCCCATCCCCAAGGCCACCGACGAAATTACATTCCTCATGGCCCAGAGCTTCGTCACCTCCAACAAAGCCGAGACCGCCCCACGCCACTACAACCTGCGCGTAGCAGAGTGCACCCTTGCAGCCGTAATTCTAGCCAAGAACTTCGGCGTAACCCTACCCAAGGACAACAGCTCCCTGGGCTACAGCCTCCGCAACTTCCACAACCAACTGATGACCAAGGAAGAGCGCCTGCACGACCCGCTGGAGTACCAGATTGACTCGGTTATCCAGGCGGTGCAGGACGTCCTGACCAAGGAAGAGGGCTACACCCGCGAGGAGATGGCCGCCATGCTGGATATCAGCGTCGCCGAGCTGGAGTCGACCTTCCTCTCTGCGTTCCCCGTGCAGGCAGAGCGGTTCCTCCTGCGCCAGCGTGCGCTGCACTGCTACAAGGAGGCACGCCGCGTGCTGGACTTCAAGGCTTGTTTGGCCAAGGCGTCCGAGCTCGATGAGAAGCGGATCCGCTACCTTGGCCAGCTGCTGAATGAGTCGCAGGAGTCGTGCCGGACCGCGTATGACTGCAGTGCGCCTGAGGTCGATGAGATTTGTGCTATTGCCCGTCGCGCGGGTACCTGGGGTAGTCGGTTGACTGGTGCCGGCTGGGGTGGCTGCACGGTGCACATGTTGCCGCAGGGTAAGGTGGAGGCCGTTACGACTGCCCTGCGGAACGAGTACTATCTCAAGAAGTTCCCGGATATTAGTGAGGAGAAGTTGAAGCAGGCTATGGTCATTAGCAAGCCCTCTAATGGATCATTTGTGTATGTGATCCCTGCTGCAGATGAAGGCGTTGATGTTTGTTGAGTTGAAGCTAATTGGATTACAGGGTTTCCGGTGTTGCTATTGACCAGCTTGCTCAGTGAGCCTTATGATACAATTAATTTGATATGGGATCTTCATTCATAGATATCTGAAAATATTCAAGTTTCAAAAGTGCCTATCAGATCCTCGGTGTAGACTGTAGACTGAGAAGCGTTGGCCCGTTTGAACATGCAGGGCTCTCCTCAATCGATTCCCTCAGGGTCTCACCCGTAGAGAAAAGATGGTCACACATAAACGAATCAAGTCGAGTCGGTTGCCGACAGTCTTATTTGGCTTGGCCCGGGACGTTCTCTAGGCTCCACAGCCAGACAAACAGTGTCTCGGGGCTTGAGACTGCTGGAGGTTATGGGGACAGCAGGTCCCTCGCCGGGACTCGCTCTGTCCCGTGGCTCAAGTGTCAATGAGCCGGGTCTTCCTCCTTTGCTTGGAAGAATATTGAAAGAAGTTTGTTAGACTGTTCGCCGCCAATCAATCAAGTCTTCTTCTTAACGGCAGCTTTTCCAAAGAAGTCGCTCATTTTCTTCATGCCAGTCGTGTTGACCTTCTTCAAATCACGCACACCACGCGACTCAGTAGCCTTGGCTTTCTTTTCCTCTTCCTCCTTTCGCCGCTTCTTTTCCGCCCGATCCTCGGCCTCTTCGTCATCCAGTCCACGCTTACGGCTGAAATCAGATACGCCCCGTGCAGCTATGGCCTCCGCACGTAGCGTGGCAAGCTCCTTGAGGCGGTTGGTCAAGGGCTTGAGATCCAAGGGTGAATCTGGGGAGGCGAGCAGTTCGTCAATTCGAGAAGACAGAGCAGACGGCAAGTAGGAGTCCTTCATGAATGACAGGGCGATAGAAATCCGCTGCAAGCGTCGGATATCATCCGAGTCTTCGCCGGCAGGCTGGGGCACGGGTGTAGTTTCACCAGCCGGTGTTGTCACTGAAGGAGTCGCAGTCGTGGCCATTGTTGACGGTGAGTCTGCCCTGTCGTCCGACTCGGTTGGGCTAGCTTCGTCGTCCTTTAAGCCCTGGTTCGTCAATGCATCGACGCGCTTGACCGACATCAGCGGAGCCGCCAATGCCTGACGAACGAACCGCTCCTCCAAGCTCGCAGGTAGCCCTTGCGAGGCCATCCGTTCCGCCTTGGCGAGCAATTCCTTGAGAAGCTTGGTCTCGCTGAAGCGGAACATCTTTTCATCGCCGGCCTCCACGGCATCACAGATAGCCTCGGCGCGCGCGAGGAGCGTGTTGCGGAATGTTTCGTCGTAGAGGACATGCCGGAAATGGGGGTGTAGGTCATCGTTCGAGTCAATTATGTCGTCCAGTGGCTGGAATAGTGATTGCCCGGACTTTAAAGAAGATGAAAGCAGGGGTGCTAGGAAGAAGGCTGCATCCATAGGTGTTGCAACTAGCAGTTCAGCCTTTTTGGCAATTGATGCCGTCGCGGGCGACTTCTCGTCGTTTGTGAATGATTCGGTCGCTTCGTTCCATTGTTGCTTTTTAGGCGTGAACAGAATACTTCGAGGCGCTGTTACAGGTGATGCGATAACTGTAAACTCAAAGACACCGCGTTCTGGGCAGAAGAAATAGCGAGATGGCTCGCCCGACTGCGGGTTCGGTAGGGAGAGGAGACGCGCACTGCGGCTTGTATTGGACGGAAGGATGAACGTTTTGGAGGGTGTTTCAGCGGAGGCCAATGTTTTTGTCTGTTGCGCAGGAGTAGTTTCAGATTGCGCCGGAGGAGCAGAAGATCGAGTGCGGGGCATTTTGGCGACGAATTGGTGGTTTTGCGAAGAAGGTGAGGCCGAGTGGAATTGAAAAAGGAAATCGCGAGGACGCGTTAGGACGCGCCTTGCGGAATCATGTGCGGGCCGAGCCCATGCAGGTGATCTCTCACATATCACATCCCCTGCGTCCTTGCGGCCTGAAGAGAACTGTTGTATGCTCCGCATTCCCTCTTTTATGGTCATTGAAGATTTCTATTGTTTTGGGTTCTCTTCTTCAACCCGCGCCATTGCTTTTTCATCTTGATCAAGACTCAACGTCCGGCCCGTGGGGCGGCTGAAGCAGTTGGGCATGCCGCCTCAGATTGGTCTTGACTCTCAACGAAGCCCTTGATCTCATCCTACCAGTGAGTAACCTTACGTGAGCCGTGATACGAGTATCAATCTCTGACCATCGTGGTAGTGGTCGACCCTGTATGGCCGCCCAAATCGCCCCGCGATGCCTTCCTCAGTTCACCGGGAGGACGAAGGAAATACGAGGACATGCAACAGCGCCGACAATTGCTTTCCTCGCCCTTGAAACGCTCAAACACAACTCCAGATCTCCTGTCCAAAGCCGATCAGATCCTAGACGAGGGTCTGGAAGAGGACGACAGTGAAGAAGACGAAGAGACGCTGCAGCTGAAGCTCGCAGAGATACAGGCTCGCCTCAAGTTGAAGCAGCTGCAAAAGAGCCGAGGCCGATCCGGTACCACAAGTTCTCAAACGGAAGATGGTGAGGAAAGACGAGCCCGTCCGTCATCCGGCATCACACGGTCTCAGAGTCATGCTTTGATCCCGAAAAGCCCCCAGGGAGTGTCGCGGAAGGCGCCTACGGGCGATGTTCAAGTACCATTGTCGCCAACACGCCGAGAAGATCCCGCACCGGCGCCATGGTCTCCCCAAAGATACAGAATGGGTATTGACAAGGGCTGGACGGCTGCCGACGTGTCTCTCAAACGGCCCCCGCGGCCAACTAGTCAACTTGGAACCCGAAGCGGTGCCATGCCGCGATCGGGTGATATGTTCTCCGCAAGACCTCAAACCTCCCCTAGCAGCGGGGGCATCAACAGGATCAAGAGCTTTAGTGAGCGAATGGCCGAAGGTCGGGCGGCTGAGAAACTCCGCATGGAAAAGGCGGAGAAGGCAGAGAGAGTCAAGGCAAACCGAAGCTCTGGCTTTCAGGTGGATAAATCAGAAATTGAGGCATTTAAGTCAGCAGCTGCCAAAGAAAAGCCTTCCACTCCGTCATCCGTGAGTCGGCAGCCGCAAGCACCAAGTTTCAGTCGTGAGGATATTCTCAGATCTCTTGGTCCATCGCGTTCTGGTGTTTTGAAGCGCAGTGAAACGACACCAAACATCAGAAACACCGAAGGCCACTCTAAAGCCTTGTCCCCCAGGCCGTCTGAAGTACCTGAGCCAGCTGAGAGACAACCAGATCCGTCTAAGTTTGAGTCCTACTCGGGGCTCCATTTGTCAAACCGCATATTGCCGCACTCGTTCTTGAGCCGGAATTTGGCTGAGAAAACAACACTCAAGATCCCAGACCTCCTCAAAACAGTCAAGGCACCCGCCTTCGAACTCCCAGAAGAAATAGAGGGGGACTTCGTGGTATTTGGGATTGTTGCATCGAAGTCGGACACCAAGCAGACCAAGGATTCAGGAAAGGCTACTGCAAAGACAGCCGACCCCTACGACGACGGCATGAACAACACGAACAGCTACATGGTCATGACATTGACTGACCTCAAGTGGACCATTGACTTGTTTCTCTTTGACACAGCTTTCCCCCGCTACTACAAAATCTCCGAAGGCACTCTCATTGCGATCTTAAACCCAACCATCATGCCTCCTCCCAAGCATAGGCTGGATACCAATCGGTTCAGTCTGGCTTTGTCCTCGTCAGATGACAAGGTCCTCGAGATAGGGAAAGCACAAGACATCGGCTTCTGCAAATCAGTCAGAAAGGATGGCAAAACATGCCAGTCTTGGGTGGATAGTCGAAAGACTGAGTTTTGTGATTTTCATGTGGATCTTCAAGTGCGCCGTACTCAGGGTGCTCGCTCTGGGGTCAACAGCGGTACGGGTGTGTTTGGTGCAGGCGGCAAGTCTGGTTCACGTACTGGTGATTGGCACGATTCCAGAGGTCGTGGTCGAGGGTCGCGGTCTGGAGCCTCAGACGGCAAGCTGAAGCCAGAGGGTGCCCAATATCACATGGGTACCCAGTCTGTCTACTATGTCGCTCCCGGGCCCAAGAACGGGGGATCTGGCCGCGCCTCATACAACCCCGTCGCAGGACACTCGGCTGCCAGTCTGCTAGATTCCAGCGATGATCCTTTCATTGCGGCTGGCATGATGGGCCGTGGGATGGAGAATAAGGAAGAACGAATGAGAAGACGCCTGGCAGCTCAGCAGCGGGAGCGTGATATCACCCGAAAACTTGTTGCTGGTCGCTCTGGTGGTGTTGGGGCAGAGTATCTCCGGACTCGCACTGCCAATGAAAGCCCTGTCAACAGTGAGAACAAGGAGAAAGCGCCAAACACTCCTTCAACCCCCAAGGCACTACCCTCGAGTCAGAGTTTGAACTTTGTCACTTACGGCAAAGCGAATAATGTCCGTCTCAGCCCCATGAAACGAGCCCATGATGGTGATAAGCCTCATGGAAGTGGCGTGAAGAAGACACGGTTCATCACCTCCAAGGGAATCAGAGAGGCTGGACGAGATAGCTTGGGTGGGGACGCAATCCCTGGGCGACGAATACTCTCCGACGATGAAGAGGATGACCTGGAATTGATTTGATTGGATCGGCTTGAGATACCACAATTGGATGAAGGTCTTGACCACCAGCCTCCGGCTTGGTCGTTTGATATGATTGTTTACGACAGAACACAAAAGTCATTGCATGAACGAATTTCCTTTGTTATGCTAGACGAGCAACACTCTTGATTTGCATTTCAATAGGCAAAAATGTTGAATAGCATGAGGGATACCTTGAGTATCCAGGCTTTTCAGTCTATCAATAATATTTTCTAAGCCTCACAAATGCCCAATGATCTTGTCTTCGTACGATTTTTCTTCCTCTTGATCTAACAGAGTGCTCGACCGTCTCCACACAAGGGCCAACTAAACATTTCCGGATCCGTATAGATACTGGGGCAGTTGTAATGGCGCTCGAAGCAGTGTTCCTCAAATAATCAGAACCACAGTCAACATCGCCAGCTGCAGCACGCACCGAGACCCCCTTAGCCTGCTCATAAGCATCAATAATCGAAGAAGCATAGCTCCTCCACCCACGGAGGACGCGGCCACAACTACAACGCCGGGGGAAATGGTCCCCAGAACGAAGCCCACCAGTGCAAATAGTACTATTGTCGAAACCGAACATGGCACAAGCCAAAACATCAGTTTCAGTGAGGAGATCTTAGTCGATACTAAACTACGAGCAATACAACGTTCATCATGTACTCATTTCATTAACAAGCAAGCGAGACCGCTGGCTTCCTTCAACTTCCAGTTTATGTCACGTCGCAATCCCCAACTCGAGCTAGGGAGAGAGATGCTGATCACAAGCACAAATTTGCAGGAACGAAGAACCAAAAAAGAGACACGGACAGAAGCACACGCCGTAACTCCCCAAACCATTCCCAGAAAAGACGCACGAGGCGCCTGGTATCTTGATTTCCCCATATCCGAACCCACGCGCCGAGTTGAAGCAGAAGAATCCAGTGTTTAGAAAGACACGCAAGTCATGACAAGGGGGTAACATTGAACGTCCGACAAAAACAAAAACAGGGAAAGGCAATGCCACAAAGAATCTGGATGATAGTATACAGCTAGACAGCTGCGGGAGAAATCGTCATACATCCAGTATTCGAACAAAAGAAAAAAAAAACCTGCAGGCACGGAACAACAGACTATGCAGGACAAAAGGAAGAGAAGGGGAACGAAAAATGCTGCTAACTGACACGCCATGCCAAGAAGACTCGCAGTGAGGCAAAGAATTATCACTTTAACGCGCCTAGAGTGCCCGGCATTCAACACGCAAGTGAGGATTGCGGCGCCGCGAAAGTGAGAGCGCAGGTGAGGCGAAACTAAAGCGAAGGCGGTGCGGTGGTGCCTCCACGAGCACTGCGAGTCTTCTTGGCAGCAGCCGGGGGCACAGAAGTGCCAGAAGAGCCGGCCTCACGCTTCGTCGGCGAGGCAGGGGAGGACAGTTCGTCAATGGCCTGCTTCTTACGCGGCCAATGATCGAATGGACCGGTACGCCGCCGCTTAGTGTCTGTGGTGGTCGTACCAGTCGAGGAGTCTTCACCCTGCGCTGCGAAACGAGCGTTGGATCGCAGGGAGCGAGTCGCACCAGGCTGTTGGGGCGACTCGGGGGCGACGGCAGGCGTGATGTCGGGGATAGCAGGAAGCTGGGCATCAGCCTCCTGGACTTCCTCTTCGGCAACTTCTTCCTCCCGGCGTCGGCTGCCCTCCGCCTGCCCAGGGAAGAGAACGCGGGGTTTGATGGATCCGCGCGTCAAAGGCTTCACAGACTTCAGAATGTCTGGGTTGCCTTCCAGCAATTCGGGCCGTGACGCAAACAGACCCAGATCGTCCTCGTCCTCGGTCTCCTCATCCAGCTCTGAGAACTGGATGTATTTCTTCTTGCCACGGCTGCATTAATGTTGTCAGATCAAGTTCGCATTGCCAGAACAGGGGGGCCAAGGCGAGAGAACTTACAAAATCATGGTCATGCCATCATCTCCCGCAGCGGGCACAGGTTCCTCGTCAACAGGAGATTCCTCACGGCGTCTACAGGGGAAAACTTAGCAAGCAATTCACAGAAGATAAGTGGACAAGCCTTCCATTAACTTACTTGGTAGCATTTGCTGGGGTACGCAGCGAGCGGGAACCTTCCGCAGTTTCCTGCACACGGGTAGCAGCCCTCTTGCCCCTTTTTCCAGGACTGAGTGTCTTTGCAGTGTCCGCATGCGAAGCAAAGGGGTTGTCTGATGTGAGGTTGGAAACAGGAATACGATCACGAGAATCAGTGAAGATAGGGATCTCGTCGGCGGACTGGGCTTCGAAGCTCTCCAGCGAGAATGGAGATGACTTCTTGGCTGACATTTTGCTGGTTGGCGGGAAGAGGGTACGAGATGTTGATGTAAAGTTGCCTTGAATCGATCGCTTCGACGGAGTCTTTGCAGGAGTTGGAAGACCCTGAGTTGCTGTCGAGCGGGGGTGAGAGAGTGAATGAGAAGGTCGAGACGCATGACGCGTCTCGGGGTCATGATGGGAATATCTAGAGTCATCGGAGCTCTCACGGCTTATCGATATCGACAAATCTGATTTTGTGACATCTTTGCCAATCGATTTCCAGCTGCGGCTTATCAAGTCCTCATCGACTCGTGGGTGCTTTCTCGGCGACCCTCTCGATCGCATCTTGCTTGGCGAGCCGGGGCATACTGGTTCGGGTGTTCTTTCCATTGATCGAGCCACACGTTGACTTGCTATTCTAGCTGAAGATCGAGTCGGATATGGCCCATATCGGTCATAGCCAGTCCCATGGAGAGGAGCGGCAGGAACCCGCAGGCTTGACGGTGAAGGCGGCGGGGGTGTCGTCGCCATAATGATCAATTGCGTGCGAGCAAAGACTCCAAAGTCTCGAGGCAATACAATCGTTCAATCTCTTAAGTTGTCCAAGGGATGCGATGCTGTCTAGAGCCGAGTCGGCCCTTATTCTTTGATCGAGGTTGACACTGGTTGAAACAAGGGCGCTCGGATGGTTTGATCGAACAACGCGACCGGATGTAGCCGAAGAAGATGATGCGCAAACAGACGATAACGAGCAGTTCAATTCGAGAATCGGAATTGAAAGCAAATGCAGTTGTAACGTGGTGCACCACGGGAGACTTGAAGAAAGGGCGAGATCCCTTGGAAGGGCGGCATGTTTGGAGCCCAGCCACCTCAATTGCTTCACCGCCTGTGAGTTGGTTGACCAGTTGGACTCGTGACCGCCTTGGCAATTGTTTGATTATGCTTCCCGCCCCGCGGTTCCAGGCACGTTCCGTGTGTGGCGTGTTGACGTTCTTCCTAATTCGATTGCCAAAGATCTGCGTGAGATTGGATGAAGTCTCGCTGCTGGATACAGGAATTGTGATTTGGAACTAGGATTCACACTCACTTTGTCTACTTTTGCTTAATTGACGCCACATTTCACGACGCGATGGCCGTCCGAAGCACCGCTGAGGAAATGGAGCGACTGCAGCTCTCGGATGAAGACACAGAGGACCTTTGGAACTCTCCGTCTAAGCGAGGTGCTCACAAAACCTACAAACCACGATCTTCTGACGAGATGTCTGCACCAGAGCCTCAACAGCCTCACGATGGAGGCGATACTCTCTTTGATCGCCAAGAGGCCCGTGAAGCAGCCCTCCAGCATGAGCTACACGCCGTGCGAAACATCAACGAAGTCATTGAAGGTCTCTTAAGCAGCATTGACAAAGCCAAAGGCAACATGGAGGTCTGTCCTGGCTCAGTCTACATGCATGCGAATTATACCGCAGACTCACTAATAATTTTCTTCCTACAGACTGTATCAAAAACAGTCGCATCTGCATCAACGCTTCTCAACACCTGGACCCGAATCCTATCCCAAACGGAGCATAATCAACGCCTTATTCTCAACCCTAACTGGCACGGTGCCACACAAGATGTGGCTGATATGGAAAATGAAGCGATCCAGAGACAGCAAGCGGCCGAACGGCGTGAGCAGGCACTGCAGCAACAGCGGGACGCAGCACTCCGTAAAGCGGAAGAAGAGGAAAGACGACGCATTGCCACTGGGCGTGGAGGTCGCGGAACTAGTCGAGGCACGGTACGCAGTACTGGACTAGGGAGAACGCCGAGTGTGAGCACCAGCCGTACAACAGCTACGAGGGGCGCATCCACGACAACCACTCGGCGACCAACCAGTGGGATTGCTCGGGGGAGTGGAATTGCACGAGGCCGGGGCAAGGCTTGAATTTATGACTGTGAGATGTATGATAGATTTTTTGGCTTTGAAACATAATTCACGAGCCCCATGAAGATGAATCAGACGATACCCAAGATCAAAAGGTACTTGAGGCTGATCTGATAACCCCAAATGTAACTGAATCAACGGCCTGAGGCATCAAGGTACTCACGAACACGCGACCGGCCTCGCGATAAACACCGCGATAAGGAAAGGAGGATAACGAGGATAAGGAGCTTCCTCCGAATAGTCGACGAGTCTCCCAGCGCAGCTCTCCACGGTCCGGTTCAGCTTTCGCCCGGTCCTCAAGATGAACTTCGCTCCTTACCAGGACGAGTCTCCCGAAATTGAGCGGGCTCTGTCCCCTCCGATCCTCGATGGCCGCATCAAATCACCCGCCCTCCGGTCGCCGCGGGCGTCGGCCGACTTGCCATCTCCAAGCCACTTTGCAGCAGGTGGAAATGGGAATACAGGCTATGGACGCGATCTGGAGGGCGGCCATGTGAGCTTGGGGGCTTTTGAGACAAGCCTTCCCATCCGTATGGACGTGGAAGCTGCCCTGGCATACCTGCTGCTGCCTCCAGCGGGAGGTCTGTTTTTGCTGTTGGCGGAGCATAAGAGTGACTACGTGCGGTATGTATTGGCCTCAAAAGCTTCGGCGCTCATTGAAACTAAAATAGAGTTCCTAACCCCTGTTCATAGATTCCACGCGTGGCAGTCAAGCATGCTTTTCGCGGTCATCTTCGTGAGTTGGTCGTTCCATTCAGTGATGTCGACTTTCGACTAATGCTCTGCAGATAATCCACCTCATTTTTGCCTGGAGCAGCTTTATCTCCTGGACTCTCTTTATCATTGACATGGCTCTCATTGGTTTCCTGAGCATGCGTGCTTATCGTGATGGTGAGTCGTACACCATGTCAACAGTGTCTGCCATAGCTAATACTCCTCGTCTTCAGTTGACACGCTTGACCACTTCGAGGTCCCATTCTTCGGCCGTCTGGCCAATTCATTTGTTGATAATGAATGACAAATCTTGACTTCTACGTTCCTGGTTGCTTGCAATTCAAATTCTCGCTGACGGGAAGCGTGCTCGTTTCATATACCCTCGCCCGCTCAATACCTTAATGAGTTCGATGGACAATTTTGCTACTTCCATTTCTGTTTACATACTCGATATTATCTGATCTGCACCTTCTTGATGATGAATGCTGGCTCCTTGGATGGTTACATGAATAATCCGAATTCGTGATCTGGAATGTTTGGTCGTCCAGAAATCGTGCAACCCATCTTACCTCTCCTATACCCACGTCGGCATGCATATCGACCTATACCTGGAATCGGGATCGCGGATCGCGAGTGCTTGCTACGCCCTCGGTGACCAAAGAACCTGGACCATATTTGCGGTCCCGACGCCGATTCTCCCACCTCATCCACGTTCCGTATGCCCTATATAGACCACTAGTCATTGCGCGAGCGTTCAAATTAGGAATGTTGGAGGCCGAATCGGTAGGTGTTGAGGATAAGCCTTCGAAGAGAATCCTTCGTTAGCGAACCTGGTTCATCATAGTGCACAGGCTCTGGACGACTTACACCAATGGTGCACAAGAACATGGCGAAATATAGAGTGGCAGTGTTCGTTGGACTGATAGTGTCGAGAATGATGTCTCCAGCCAAGCTGACCACGGCAGACAAGGATATTTGAAAGCCACGTTCATGGAAGTAGTCGGAGGACTTGTACCACGCTACCCAGAGAACAGCCCCAGCAAGCGCAGGAGCCACCGTATACTAAGCCAAGTTACTTAAGGCCAAAGAGCCGCGAAATCTCCAGGGCTCAGGTGACTTCTAGGGGCGAGCGCACAACTTACCAAGTTCGTCTTCACAGCATCATATCCCAACCGTGCCACCACCATAGCCAAGAAGTTGGCATTCGAAGTCAAGTGTGTGCCACCACAGAATGCAAGCGCACAACGTAGGTAGCCATGAGGTGTGTAGAATTTACCAGACGCTCAGCTTCTGTCCAGTTGAACTTGGTTTCAATCGTGGACACGGAGTCTTGCTCGAGCCGCAGGACAGCAACCTCCTTCTCTATCGGGTTCAAGAACCAAGCAAATGAGGTCCGAAGGGCAGGACAAGAGCTAATACGACTCCACACAGAATAGCAGGCCTTTCTGGAGGAAATGACCAACGGAAATAAGGCTCACCCATCTATCTGGAACTTGCTATACGCGAGGAGGCCACCAAATGCTGACGATACTATGAGTGCAGCGTAGAACACGCCGATACGACAAGCTAATTCTTTGCGAGTATACTCGATTGATAAGTTTACTTGAACAACAGAAGAGGCCACCTACATGGGCCAAGACAGGCACCCATACGTCGCTGGAGAAACTACAATCAATGTCAAGAAAGGGTCATAAACATTAAGAGAATAGGACAAGACAAGTTGCCCGTTGACCATGAGAATCCTAGCAGTGTACATGACCCGAGACCGTTCGTTCCTCGCGCAATTTCCCTCGAACGAATCTCCCAAAAATCAAAACCATAAAGCCAAAGAAAGAAGACGAGACCATATCAACCAAATGAAGACCACAAGCACGCTAAGTCTCGAAAAATCATCCGCGGGCAGAACATCGAAAATATTGAACAGCTTGCCCAGAGAGAGAAAGGTAAAATCAATGCGCACGTAGAGCGCCAAATAGCTGGGAATCGAAGTGGGGTGAAACAAGGATCGTGAATGTGCAACAAGGATTCAAAGAACGGCATGGTATCTACGTAAGAGCGTGAGCGTGACAAAAAGAAAGGTGTTCCGTCAGGACGAGAAGTTGTGAGGGTCGTCGCGGTTCGTTAATCGAGCAGGTTGAGCATCTAGATGATCTGCAGATAGTTGCTCGGTACCAGGCCTGGATGGCCCCGGGAATTGGTGACTTCGGCCTCCCACCATCCATCATCTTGGAGGCGGATGACAGACAGAACATCACCCTTGGTAAACCCAAGTTCTTCAGGGATGGCTGCGGTGTAGCTGTACATAGCGCGAGCTGTAGAGTTGAAAATGGTCAGTACAAGATCCACGATGAGTGTGGAAAAAAAAGTCCAATGCTTACCGAAATGAAGGATGGCACGGCCATCCCGACTGAACTTTCTTTCTGGCTCAGCAACAGCAAGAGTACGACTTCGAGAGCGGCCGACTGGAGGAGGAGCATTGGCATCTCCACCATACTGCGACATAGGCCGGCCATCACCACCACGACGAGGAGCGGAGCCATAACCATCACGAGCACCTCCACCGTACATGTCCGCCTGGCCACTGAGCTGCAGCTCCATACCTCCAGCGCTGGAAGGACGAACCTGCTGTCTGAACTGGGGCTGAGGGGAGACAGCGCGCGTGGAAGCAGCTGGGGAGGCTCGTCGCGCATAATCGTTGGGCGAGTACGGAGGGTCCTGCGCACGATGTGGCGTAGGCGACTGGCTGTAACGGCTGCGCACACTGCTTGACTGATATGCCCCTGGGCTTTGTGCGGGGCTTGCAGATCCACTGTATTGAGCAGCTGTTCGAGTATCGACCCGAGGAGCCACCTGAGGGCTGGCACTGCGACGAGGGCCAGGGGCAGGGGATCGGGCACGAGGGACCTCAGTCCTAGCGGCGGCAGAGGCCATACTCGGGCTATTGGCTCCGCCTCGCAGGATGCTCTGAGTTTGTCCAGTGTACCGCTGGGTAGTCTTCTGCATTTGCTTTGACGTGAAAGCTGGTTCTGGGGCATCGAGTCGTTTCACAGATGGGTCATTGTACGCAGGAGGAGCGCCAGAAGAACTACCACCATAGGTAGATGACGGAGCCGACGGATTGGGTGTGTGAATACCGTGATATCTGTCCGCCGACACGCGCAGAGTAGATTGCTTTCCCCCGGTCTTCAAGTCCGCCAGAGCACGGGCAATGGGGTCCATGTCGTCTTCGCCCGACTTGGGCTGCTGGGCCGCCTTGGCATTCTTGTCAGGCGAAGCGACATCAAAGACGTTGTTGCCGACATTGAGTTGGAAGTTGGCTCGAGGATCAACAGGCTCGGGCTCGGGGCTATGACGCTCAGGTTGTGGCTGTGGCTGTGGTTGTGCTTGCAGAGCCGGTTTCGTAGGGCTGGTCTGCTTGGTCGGAGAGCTCCAGGGGCTACGAGTGGAAGATTGACCGCCAATAACAGGTCTCTCTTTGTCATGACGGCTCTTGCGACGGAAGGGACTGTTGCTGAAAAAGGCAGTCTTCTTCTTCTGAGCTAACTTGTCCTCGCTTTGACTCGGGAGTGGCGCGCTGTTGGTTGGCTTGGGCGGAGACATGTGAGATGTGATAGGAGCATCGACGCTTGACATTGAGGTAGGGTTGGAAAAGTTCGACAAGTTCGACACTTCACTCTGAGAATCCCGACTAGAGGGCCGGTACGCGCTGGCCGTACTGCGTTCCGACGGTGGCCCAGTGCGGCAGAACATAGTCATGCCATCGGTTGGATAAGCATTATGAGGAACCGCGTTAATCTCGCCATGCTGTTCGGGATCGTAGTTAGGCGGTAGCTGACCACCCCGGCGGAGATCCAGTGGAGCTGGCGGCTGGGCAGTAGGAGCTGGTGCCGGTGCCGGGTGGCCCATTTGCGCAGCGAGTTCGGAATTCGGATCATGGTGGGATTCAAACGTTGATGGCTGAGGGGAAGACGTGCGGAAAGTTGGATTCATAGCCCGCTGGAACTGGGCGACCGAGTAGCCTTCATCCTCCATGTCCGATACATCGTCATCATCCTTGCAGAAGTTGATGAAGCGTGGGGCGTCTGGAATTTCCTGGCCTGTTCCTCGTTCCTTGATGAAGGAGACGATGTCCTTTTCAACTTCGCAATTCTCAAGAGATAGACGAATTTTCTCGCAGGACTATGTTGGATATTAGTACGTGAAACAACACGAAGACGAAAAGAGGGAGTACACACCGCATCGTCGCTCACGCAGACTGTGGAAGCAATGTTCGCGTAAGTCCAGAGGCTGCTTTTTGTAAAGTCCAGGCGCTCCTCTTCCAAGTCTTGGAATTTCTGCGATGGGGGATTAGCATTTGTCCTTAGGGCAGTTGTTTGTTGGAGAGGCATAACATACGTCGCAAGCAGCCTTCCACTCCTTGTTCCAACGCCCAGTAGTTTCCTCAAGTGTCTTGACGGCAGCTTCATATTCGTTGCTGTTTGAAGCCAGTTGAATTTGGGTTTTCTCAAGCTTCGCCTTGTTCTTGCGTTCCTCTTGACCCATGACCATATGTCCTTGCGCTAGGTATCCCTTAATCCGAAGGCAGTCTTGCTCGAAGCGATCGCGTGTCTTGGAAAAACAAAGGTCAACGTATGAGCTGTGGGATGGAACAGCATATTATGAACCCACCTTATTGACGATGGCGGTTTGTTGCATCTTGTTCTTATGAAGACGTTCAATGCCATCCTGAATGATTTTCCGTCGCTCCTTGATACCCTTCGAGAACGCATTGAGCGGCTCTTCGAGCTCTGTTTTCATCTGACTCGCAATGGCGGCGTGGGCCTTAGCAATGGATTCGGTTTCCCCGCGGACCACGTCCAGCGAAGCGCGAAGAGATCCTGACTCGACTGATCCGAGGGATTTGCGGCAGAGTGCCTGGAGTTTCCGGGCATATTCATCTTCAATTGCAGCGCGCACTATATACACGTTAGCATCACCTGAATCCAATCCTGTCCGGTCGGGATTGGCGTACCGCTGTAGAAAGCCTTCAATTCATCGCTCGTAACCTTCGATGCGTGCATGCGGTCAAGCATCGGTTGGAGGCCAGCATCATCTTTTCCCCAAAAGTTGTTGGCGACTAATATCAAGTTAGATAAGGATGTTTTGTGCATCAACCTGCGCATCTCTCTTACAGGACATAGAGACCGACGGTCCCTCAGCCACGGTCCCAGGCATTGTTGTTGGTGTTCGAGCCTCGGCCAGCCTTTGCTCAAAGATGGAGAAAAAAGAACAATAAATGGATCAAAAAACACAGCAGGTGGGTATCAATACAGGCAATGCAAAAAGACCCTGCGGTCGTGGAATATTCAGGTGGTTGATCAGAGGGATGAGATTTGGAGATGTTTACAGCCCGTCACTCGGGGCAACGGCGCTCACGTCGCTCCCGCCCAACACACACCGCTTACGCAAGGTAGCGTCGCCCGGGGCTGCTCAGCCAGACGCTAGTGCTAGCTAAATCCGACGCGTCACTAATGAAAGAACAAATACCAGATCTTAAGAAAGTGTTGATGTTCAAAAAATCAGTCCATTCTATTTGTGTTCTATCTCAGGCATATCGGGACCGTATGGTCAAATCCATTCTATGTAACCTTGCCCCAAATCAATAACACATAACCGAATCATGCCCATGGAAATAAAAGAATACATGATTGGAAGAAACATTCCCTCAAAAAGCCCCATCAACGCCGCGTATCTATCCCTGCTAGCAAATGCAACAGTAACGGAATGGTCAAAATAACTCTCTAACCGCAAATGGCAGCAGATATCATCATATGTCGTGTGTCATCTCGAGATCATCTTCATCGCAATCCATTGATGAGGATCACATCAATCCATGCAAAGTCATGCGTCTCATATCGCTTCAATCTTGTAAAACATAGTCGTAAAGTAAAAGCAGCCATCCGCTTAGTAAAGTAAAGCACTGGCCGAAGGAGAAAGAGTAAAGCTGGGGCTTGGAGTGGCAGGAAGAGAACCACTAGGGCTCCAGCCGCCGAATTGACGGGCGACAAGAGAAGGCGAGG
Organism: Penicillium simplicissimum; assembly: GCA_024706585.1. Taxonomy (NCBI): domain Eukaryota; kingdom Fungi; phylum Ascomycota; class Eurotiomycetes; order Eurotiales; family Aspergillaceae; genus Penicillium; species Penicillium simplicissimum. The sequence goes on from JAMZTW010000118.1 coordinate 5,506,798, forward strand.
CGATGGCATTAGAGGTTGGAGTAGAAGAGTACCAGCCGCGTGCAGCCAAAGGGGTCGCAGTGACACTGGCCGTAGAAGAGTCGTAGCCGCGAGCGAATTGAAGCGGGTCACCAGCGGCAATCAAGCCACGGCGAAGGAAGCCGGATCCGCCATTGTGCGGAGGGAAGAAAGAAGCTCCAGGAGGAGGGGCAGCATGAGAGTGAGGGGTCGACCTCGGAGTTGGCGTGCGAGTCGGAGTCCAGCTAGTCGGAGCGGCAGTGATAGTGACGGTCACGGGCAGAGGAGCAATGCCAGGCGCAGTGGTCACAGACTTGACAGTTTCAGTCACAGTCTCAATTTCTGGAGCTGAAGAGCTGGTGGATTCTCCGTCGACATTGACCACGGAGTAATTGACTTTGCGGCGAACGATGTCTTCTTGGGGATTGGCCAAGGGCGCTGCGTAGGTCATGCCGATAGAGGAGAGGGCGACCAGAGCTGCGGCGGATGAGAAATGCATGATGGCGAAGATGTAGAGGTGAGGTTCTCGATGCCCGTATGGATCAGAAGGCGAAACGAAGGATGGCAATCGTAGAATTGCTATGGCGGAAGGTCGCTGGGATTGAAAAAAGTCGCTGGGATTGAAAAATGGATCGGGGGGGGTGGGGGGGGGGGGGAAGTTCGATGCAGTGCTGGTTTGGGTTGGCTTGAGTTGGAAGATGGGGAGGACGAGGAATGAAAGAGGTCAGGTCAGGTTTAAAAAACTCGCCCTCGCAATTGAGATCGCAGCGTCAGGCAGCATGAAGTATACGCGATCCACCTGGCAGTCAAGCGATTGGCTCCCGAAAAATCGGCAGGCTGGGATCGACGTGGCTGGGGATATTGAAACTTTCGAAAGAGACTCTGCAACATCAAAACCAGCCACCTTCTTTGCGTCAATGAGTTTCAGGCTTCAGCATGGTTCCACATGGAAAACGCCACCTGCACGTTTTGCAAAACGGGCCTGGTCTGCGGTCTGCGGTTGGCGCAGTTGCAACTTGACAGAGTTGCCGGGGAGACGATCAGTTGACAACTTGACACCAGAAATCGGTGTGGCTGGGGGACCCACCGACTTCGGGCGGATCTTATCTTAGTCTTACGACTGCACTCGATCATGGTGCTCCTCCACAAACCAGCACAATTAGCACAAAAACAATACCGGTGCCTACAGTAGTTCCTTTTCTTAGTGCCGGATTCAGAAATCTGGTTTCATTGACTTTATTCAATTATTCGCTCAGGATCGACCTGTAACTCTGATCCCATTCCCACCGACCGTCTTGATCCTGGATCGACAATGTGCCGAGACAAGTCTCGGCTGGTGGCAGGGTAAACTAGATGGCAAGATCCTCCACACGCAACAACCCACAGCCCAGTCCAGCACAAGCCCAGCCTGCAGTCGAGCGATTGGGGTTCCACCCCAGCGCGGTGACGTGAGTTCGTTCATCATGGACGGTAGTGAGGGCGGAGCCGAGCTGAGGACGCTTGTCGCCCGACAGGTTTCGAGCCAGACTCTGGGTTTCTGCCTTGAATCCGTCATAGAATCGACTAGCTCCTGAGCTGTCTGTCTCAAGGCCGGGGGCCCAGTCGTGGGAGAACCATGTCTGTTGCCAGTGTTGCTCCTTGCTGTAGAGAAGTCGGCGGAATGGATTGGTGGCCACCACCTCGCCGCCTGCAGTGCCATATAGTAGAGATGGATGGAATGGATTGCACGGTGCAAGGCTGATCACCGAGCTAGGCATTCGTCCAGCGGAGTGAGTGGCGAAGAATCGATGAATTGGCATCAATCGACCGAAGTCGTTCTCATCGTAGGAGGCCACTGCTTGAAGGATCGGGGAGTAACTAAGATGGCCAGGTGCCTGGCGCTGGCGGACAGGAGTTGTGTTCTCGCTCTCAGGGTTGATCATTGACCAGATTCTGGTTTCACCGTCAATAGATGCCGTGGCAATGAGGTGCGGGTTGGTCGGATATGCTGAGGTGATGCTGAGTACATAGGATGCATGGATGGGTTTGTAAAAATAGGGGATAGGCTCGGTGTCGGACGTGGGCAAAATACTCCAAATTGCCACGAAGCCATCAGAGCAACCCACGGCAATGTCGGTAGGCGAGAGCCACGTCAAACAGGAGCAGACGTTTGAGGGTGATTTGGCCTCGAAAACCGCCGCATCAAATTTGACTAGACGGCGAATCCGTTAGATGTAAACCTGATAGATTGTTTACATTCATGATCTGTACTTACCGAATTCTATTTTCTTGCCGGTTCCCAGTTTGACATCCAAAACCCGCACCTTTCCATCCCCCCAGATCCCAGCTAACAAACCAATGGTTTTCATACCATTTGCGTCGTCCTCCTCTCGCTTTTCTCGGGCCATAGGACACCACGCCATGCGGCGTATGTCTCCCCACTCTGTGCACAGAACCAGTCGGAGGAGGGGCTTCCGTTCCATATCAAGGGTGCGAGTAACAGGGCCCGCCTGCTTACCGGTAAATTCCCATAGCTGTACAGCACATGGGTAAGAAGGAGCTGTTCGGAACGGCGAGAAAGGCTCACTGCCGTGAGAAGGATGCTTCTCCTTCTGTTCAGGCCTGATTTGAGTGACCACGGCCAGGTATTGGGAAAGGCCATCCTGATTAGGAGCCCATGCCAAGCATTGAATCTTCTGCTCAAAGCTGATCATCCAGCCCTCACGAACAATCGCACTGGGTCGGTCGCTCTTCTGCGCTTTAGTTTCACCCCAGGCGCGCCCAAAGTCTAGCGATTCGTGGTGACCCAGGTGAAAGGTTTTTTGGTCGTCAGCGGCTCCCATCAGGATAGTATGCTTCCCCTTCTTCGGCTTTGGTAGGTACTTCCGGCGTGCATCTGCTTCCTTGAGCTTTGGCCCAATTCTCTGGGCCTTGCGGAATTTCACTCCAATGACTTTGTCGTAGTACCAGTCCCAACCGGATGTTCGCTCCTTCTCCATATCCTCTGGGGCCACGCCCCAGGTTGGTCCATACTCATAATCATTAGCTTTGGATTGGATGTCCAACGTATGTCGAGTGGGGAGACATGTATCCACGCCTCGAGCCCAGCGGTCCCGCGTGTAAGTAACAGCAAGCAGGTCTCTGTCGTCATCACCCCATGTTGATATGTAATGCATAGGCTTTGACACATTCTCCTTGGGATCAACACATCCGCGGACACGTGTCTCAGCTATGACTGCCTTAGTGCTTCGAGAGACAGCTCCACTGCTCTCACGGAGTTTATGCTGGGTTTGCACCGTGTTCGGACGAGGTCTCCCACCGGAAGGTTTAGGAGTCCTGGGAGTAGAGGCGCGTATGTTACTCTTCATTTCTTCATCATCGTCAGGATCTTGCGCTCCATCGAGAACGTCGTCTTCCTCTTCTTCATCGTTCACTTCTCCAGCGACGAAGTCGTCATCCGAGGCAGAATCCTCGTCGTGCCGCCGCTTCCGCTTAGGTGTTGCGGACTTTTGTCGCTCCTCAGAGTCAGAATCATCAGTAATCCCCGCAGACTCAAAGGGATCATTCGTGTAGACTGCCCTTGGGCCCTTGAGGCGCCCAGATCTGCGAGCAACAGCCATTTAGAGTGGGAAGAGAGCTGGGCGCCGAGGATGCTGCAAGCAACAATCCAGGGCCCCTCTGAGGTACAGTATTCCTGGTAATAGAGTATTTGGATACACAGACGTAGCAAGATGTATGTGGTGACGGTCAGAGAGCGTGGATGATGGAATGTTGAAGCTTCTCGGCGGATGGTCCCGCAAGAAGCTCGAGGGCGCTATACCCGATTGGGACAGACCCGCTCACAGCGCGAAGTATATCAAAAGTTCGATTTTGTGTGCATTATTCTGTTTTGCTACTCATACGAGGGTATTGTGATGGAGGCCACTATATACTGAGGGCATCCCATTTATGGCCAAGTTCTTGAGGGTTAGGAGTGCATTGCAGACGCTACGAGACTCACCATCTCACTTGCCCTGCTTTCTGCATCTAGGATGTTGAGATAGCAAAAGCCCCGAGGAGATGTTGCAGTGGCTTATTGAATAGAGACTCTCATTTCTCAAAATACATAAAGCTTGAACATCTCAAATATTATGGTCCATATCTCATGGCTCCAGAGGATCCACCGGGGTGGTATCTTTGCGCAGGGCTTTGCGCAGAGGTCTCAACAGTGGATTACCTCGACACCATTTCCGAAAGAATCTCATCAAGGTGGCGCTGGAGCGTGAAATGGGTGTCTTCCGGAAATTCTTTGAGCTCACAGTGCGGAAGACGCTCCGCCATATATCGCATCATCTGGATTGGTGCATTTGCATCTTTCTTTCCGTGCCAAATCCGAATCTTGTCGTATGTCACTCCCTCAAATTCGATACCCCAGCTGGATGTCAAGAGCTGGGCGTCGTAGACCGCTGGACCTGTCCCTTGAAGGAAAGCCTCAAAAATCTGGCGGGCCATAATTTCTCTTAACTCGGAAGCAGGCTTGTCTGATTTCTGACTTCCAAAACTCTTAGAGAGCGCCTTGTCTATTCGCTGGGTCCCTGCAGGGGATGAGAGAGCTCTCCGGAGCATCCACAGAAATAGACTGAGAGCCCCTCCATACCCTGAAGGCCAATAGTTTGCCGTCCAAGCGCTTATGCGGTATGGCAAAGACATATGATGAGCCCCTACTTCCCATGGACCGGCACCACCGATGATGCCAACTGCTGAGAGCATCTCTGCGGGCAGGCGGTAGGCACATGCCAAAGCATATGGACTGCCCCCGGAGCCGCCGAGAACTGCGAAGCGTGTCAGCCCAAGATGCTGGACCAACGCATGAACATCGGACGGCCAATCAAGAATCGTGCGGTTGGGATCAAATGTGGTGAGTCCATATCCATTTCTATCAGGCGTGATGATGCGAATATTATGGCGCTGTGCTATGTTATCCATCCCCAGAGTCTCGAGGCGGGATCCAGGGTACCCGTGCATAAAGAGGAGGGGGTAGTCGCAGGATCGGCCATGTTCAGAAAATCCTAGGGTGCGTCCATCTGGCAGGCACATCGTCTGGCTTTCTCGGCCAGTGGTTGCGGTAGTGCTGGCATGGCGGAACGTGCGTCGACAATAATCGCGAAACGGGAAGAGCCTGGGAGCGGCATTCATGGCGAACGCGGTTTATGTTGGTTTGAAGTCGCCCTGTCAGGTGGATATGGCTTTCAAGACTTCCAGCCGTCAGCATTTGCCCGGACTCAAATAAGGTCCGTGTTCAACCCAAGTCCCCTCTGGCCCCCAAACCGAATCTCGCATTCTGAGCTGACATCACTGATTAGCGGGGGGTTGAAGCTCTGCTTGAGCTAAGGACCAGCTAAGACCACCGCATAATGGCGCTTTGCATTCGATCCACATCCTAACCGAGTTCAAATTCAGACGTAAGGCACATTTGAAGACAGACTGTCCCGCCAGGTCTTTCTTCAAGGATGTTAGTTGGTGGTGAGCCACGCGGTGGGCCCAGTACGTCAATCAAGAATCACCCCGCCGCCTTCCACAAACCTTCACTGATACAACTACCCCCTGTTGGCGTCGCCATTCAAAAACAATGTCTTCCAACGCAAATCGTGGACTGTCCCATCGTGGCGTTCTCCACGAATATGTATGACCCATGCTGCTTCCTCAGGACGAACCAATTGCGTTGACCGCTCCTTCAGGCTCCCAGGCTCGTAGCCTTCGAGTTCACGTCGCCCGCAAAGGCGAGCAGCAAGCCACACAGCTTGATATTTGTTGGTGGACTCACCGATGGATTCTGTACAGTCCCCTATGTCTCCAAGCTGGCGGAAGCATTGGAGGAGACAGATTGGTCGCTGTTCTCCGTTCTGTTGACCTCTTCGTACAACGCGTTCGGAACCAGCAGTCTCGACAGAGACGTGGAGGAGCTCGGCAAGTGTGTACAATTCATCCGCGACCTCAAAGCCGATCGGCTTCCTGGCGCACCTTCAGCGTCTGGGAAGATTGCCATTATGGGCCACTCGACGGGCAGTCAAGATGTCCTGCACTATATATATGCACCCAACCCTCTTGCCAAGACTGACTTCGACATGGGACTTGAGTATATTGTTCGTCCAGAGCTAGATGGTGCAATTATGCAAGCCCCTGTCTCCGACCGCGAAGCCATTCTCATGACTATCAAATCTGCCCACAACCCGAATGAGATACAAGGCGTCTATGACCAGCTCGTGAATGCCGCCAAGACGCAACCATGGACCCATGATGGGAAGGATTCTATTCTTCCCATGAACATGACTGCAATGCTGGGCTTACCGGCTGACGCGCCGCTCAGTGCTCGCAGGTTCCTCAGCCTGGCTAGCCCGGGCAGCCCAGCAAGCCCGTCGGAGGATGACCTATTCAGTTCCGATCTGAGTGACGGACGGCTTCAGGAGACGTTTGGGGCCATTGGGTCTCGCGGTATCTTACAATCCAAGTTGTGTGTGCTCCATTCTGGCAGCGATGAATATTGCCCGTCATGGGTGAACAAGGAGACCTTAATGGAAAGATGGAAGCAGGCCACTGAGGCCGGAGGTGCCAAGTGGGACACGGAGACAAGTGGCGTTGTTCCTGGCGCTAGCCACAATGTCCATGGCCAAGGACAAGAAGACCTGATTGACCGCGTCCTCCGGTATCTGAAAAGTCTCTAAGGTCCATCGCCATAGATGAAAGAGACTCATTCTACGAGCATTCAGGTATTGTCAAGTCATTTGGATGATATTACAACCCCCACAAGGGAACCAAAAATTGTATTTTATCAACACATAGAAAATTTCCAACCATGCAAACACCACCCAGGAGCCACGGGAACTTAAAAAGGAGAGAAGGAGTAAAAACGGGGTATAAGAAGATTCGGGCCGTTGCAATCTGGCAAGCGATGTTGTCACCAGACAGGGCCCGAATGAATGCGCTGGAGTCTCTTTCAAGCCAGTTGGCCCATACACATCACATCACTGAGAAGCTTCAAACCTTCAGCCACAGGTTGAACACACCCTTGAGGTACTCGACAATCTCGGATCCACCGAGCTTGCTCTCACCATAGAGGCGATCCACAAAGGTGATCGGGCACTCCTGGACCTTGTAACCCATTGCCTTGGCACGAACCATCATCTCCATCTGGAAGCTGTAACCCTTGCTCTGAGTGCTAGTAATAACCTTCTCCAACACCTGCTTCTTGTACAAGCGGAAGCTACCAGTCAGGTCGCTGACACCGGGCATCAACATGACGTCGGCGATCAAGTTGGCCGTACGCGAAGTGAACTTGCGGAAGAGATCCCAGCCATAAACACCACCCTTGATATCACCACGGTTCGCATACCGAGTGCCGGTAACAATGTCCGCATCCGACTCTTTTTGGATCCGAATCATTTCGGGAATAAACTTGGGGTGGTGGCTGAAGTCGGCGTCCATGATGATAACGAAGTTACCGGTAGCAAACTGCAAGCCATGGACGTAGGCGGTACCCAGGCCGAGCTTGCCCTGGCGGGGCTTGAGGACAATGTGTTCAGGGCCGTAGAGGCGTTGGAGCTGCTTGCCGATCTCGAGGGTACCGTCAGGGGAGCCATCGTCAACGATAATGATTTCCCAATCAAGATTGCTGGTTTTAGATTGGAATGTTAGAATGGGTCTCTTTTCAAAGGAGGATTGGAAGTCCGCACTTCTCGTTGAAGGTCTTCTGGATCAGCCAGGTGATAATAGGGAGGTTGCGCCGCTCATTGTAGGTGGGCAGGATGACCGAGTACTTGTTCTTGGTGGCGGTCATTTTTGCGAAAGTTCCGAGTGTTTTGGAGTCCAATAATTGTCTCCAGCACAAGTGAAATCCAGGAAAATAGAAAAGAAAAGAGTAGAGAGCGAATGGCTATGAGCTTGCAGCTTCATGGAGTATCCCCAGACGCGCCAACTCGCCAGATCCGGAGTCCACCGCCTTGGGCAGAATCCGATAGCTTATCGAGTCTCACGAGCTTCCCCCGACCGCCGCCTGCTTGTTGAGCTGGTTTAGCAACCCCGTCTGTCGCTGCTTGCAATTTGATGCAAAAGATGGCGTCACCAGCATTGCATTCACGAAATGCATCCAGATGTAAGTCTGCTGTCCTCAGAGGTGCCCCAGCCAGGTTTGTGGTGACTGTACTGACCATGTTAGCTTCACGGCCCCGCAGCTCAACCCGCGGTCCTTTGGATGCACCCGACGAGTGAGCGATGTACCTAGACCATTGACTATACAAAGTCGGACTAAGATAATGAAAATAGCCCACTCTCAGCTTCGACATTGCCTATGTCCTCCAGTATGGACAAACATGCATTTGCTCAGGACGACGGCATCTCCGGCTCTTCTTTCCATGAACTAGATCCGCTGGCTCCAGATGATCTCCCGGAAACTCTCGGCAAAGATCTCTCCTTCCTCCTGCGACATAATATCTTTCATCCTCTATCGCATGTTGATATTCCCCCACCGCTTCGCTCAGAATTCGTCGTCCTCAACCCTGGCGAACCGCTCTCTTCCTCGCTTGGTCTCTTGGAGAAGCTGCTCTCCGAAGGTCGCTTTTTAGTCGCTGCGCAATTTGCCAGCTCGATCCTGACATCCTCTTTGATCACACCTACGGACCTCAGGTTAATCTTCTCTTTATTCTACACGCGCCTCGCTTGCCTGGAATTATCTGGGAACACAGTGCTGGCAGCCCAGGAGTCCAAGGCCCTCGAGGATCTCAACTCCGCATTTTACTATATTGACTCTAGTTTCGGTGACTCCGAGACAGGTAAAGAACTTGGCAAATCTCATGCACATGGTCCTCGTCATATTGTGCCGTGGCCACTTCGAGTGTTGGCGGTGCGGCTCCAGAGCATCGGGTTTGGTGACTCGCGTAGGAGTATCGGTGGCTTGTATGAGATTGGGTTGGAAGCGCGAAGAGAAATCATGAAAAAGGAAAGCACCGAAGCCGAACGGAAGATTTGGACGGAGAGGCTAGCCGATCTGGGCATCCGAAGTGTCAATGCACTCGTGGAAATGGGCGACCTGGATGCAGCTAAACGAGCACTTGGGGCTCTTCGGGCTTCTGATCAGGATACCGAGGCCATGAAGTTAAGGAAGGCACTTCTTTTTTTGCGAATAGGCGATCTCGATGCCGCGGAGGGTGTGTTTGGCGATTCTCGCGATTCGATGGAAGCCGCGCTTTTGAAGCCGCTCCTCAGCATGTCAGAGGGTCGCTATCAAGACGCAGTGACGGAATGGCGAGCCCTTCATGAGGACACGCAAAGGACAGATGGGGCTCTCGTGGCGCAAAATCTGGCTGTGTGTCTTCTTTACTCTGGGAGACTGGACCAGGTATTTCAAGCAATTTCTTTTCTTAGAGACACTGTTACTGACAGAAACATCAGGCTCGCCAGCTTCTTGAGGCCCAGATCTCCGCCAATAACTCTTTCGGCAGCCTCATCTTCAACCTCTCAACTGTCTATGAGCTCTGTTCCGACAGTGCTGGCAAATTGAAAGGTCAGCTGGCTGCTACCATCGCAAACCAACCGGTACTTGGTCAGACCAACCTGGACCGGCCCAACGCGGATTTTAAACTATGATACGACCGATCACAGGGATGATATGAAAAATTGAAGTCTTGGATGGTCGGTCTTGAATGAATTGAGTCTCGCCTCCTGTCAATCTCAAGCGCCAATATGTATAATACCCCGCCTCATGAGTGAATGTCAAGTCGATAAGAATAAATACAGAGGGAATCCTCTTCACACCGAACGCCATGCATCCGAACCCATGCAAAACACAAGAACGCCAAAAGATGCTCTATATGCAGCCTCAAGACCCCGCGGTGCTCGGCTGCACTGGCTCTGGTTTCGCGGGTGCCCGTGTCTTCGGTCGTCTGATAACAATCTTCTCGCCTTCCTTTTCCCAGCCGAGTTTCTCAACATCAACCAGCTTCTCCCACGTCCAACTCTCGTCATGACCTGTGCAGCCTCCGACTATCCAGCTCACATGGACATTGAGGTACGCACTACCGACCGCCTTGAGCGCATGTCTCCGGACTCGATCCACCGCCCAGTCCATGACTGCCTGTGTATACGAATCGACCGTCTTGCGCACCCGCCAGAACACAATCCAGTTATCGTGCATCAATGCGCCGAGGGCCTGGTCGACCTTTTTGTCGGAGAACCCGTAGTCCTTGCGGGCCCGGGCGCGCAACTCAAAGGCTGAGACCATGTCGTCCTGTCGACAGGCATAGTCGAGGATCAAGTACGAGACAATATCGTTCAGCTCAGAGTCCGGGAGCGGGTGCGATCGCGAGTGTAGTTTGTCGAGGCTGTAGCGCAGGGATGGGAAGTACGACGGAGGGTGCTGGGCGCGGATGGACAAGCGAATAGAGAATATATGAACGCGCTGGATGAATTCGATAGGTGTCTTCGAAGCCGTGGCCAGAGTGGCTTCACGAAGCTTGCGCAAGGAGAGGAGAAGGGTGGATAGTTCTGATGACGGTGGGGTAATGCCTTTGTCGGCGGGGCTGCGCGTCGAGGATGGTAGGGCCGCTGGAGGATTCGACGTCGCATCGTTTGAGGCGCTTGTAGGAAGTGAGGTGAACGCAGCGTCGAGGTCTTTGGAGTGATCGGCGCAGAACTTCATATACCGGGTCACGATCTTGTCATAGTATTCGTGTTGAGCATGGTAGGTGAGAAGCCTGCCATAGTCCACCTTAGTGATCATGCTAATCTGACTCTGGTCTAGTCACCGTACTTTCTGTCTCCCTTGGACACGAATCCCACACTTTCCAGCGAGTCGGCCACCGGCTTCAACCGACTTCCCTGTGCCCTGGACTGCATTGCGCGTGGAGAGCATCGAGGGACAGTTGTGCGGAGACGAAGCGGGCCGCTGCTTCCACACCGTAATATTGTAGGGAGGTACAGAGCGGCCACTGGGGCAACCTTATCATAAGTCATCTCACATGTCGTAAGGTTCTTTCCTATGCATACCTCTATCTCTTTGGTTAACGCAGACTGAATTTCAATTCAATGTCAAATTTGGATCAGTCTTTTCGTGCCTTAAAATATCACATGTCATTTTTGGAAAGCCTATTTGTCCTGCTACCCTAGGTTGTTCACCCAATACCAGGTACCTCGTTGCACTGCTTGCATCATTTACAGTACATTTTCCCTGGTGGTCGCTATCCTTGCCATATGCCACGCCATGTTTGGCTGGTTTGCACCGAGGTTCCCAACGAGGTGAATCTTGTGGTTTCCCCAACTACTCAACGATCCTGTTTGTATATAGATTGCCGACTTTTTCTTTGGTCTTTATTCTTCTCGCCGTCTTTTCCAAAAATCTCAGATCCACAACAAAACGTTGGTCTGCTTACTTGCCTTGCATATCTCGTGGCTGACCCGTCGACATCAAAAGATTACAGCTCCCGGTCCTGCATCTGACTTGCATGTGAAGTGACAAGATGTCTCGCCAACGCCGTCCTGTTCGGGAGAATGAGACAGAACCGGAAACCAAGACAGCTACTGTGGCCAATTCCGTTCTAGAAGTACCGCCCAAGGTCATGAAGAAGTTACTTCATTGGGACGATCTACCGCATTGGCAACGTGATAATCAGCATATCCACACTGGATATCGGCCAGCGTCAGCTTCAATCCTGCGTTCGTTCCATTCTCTGAGCTACCTCCACAATGAATCTGTCAACATCTATACACATTTGCTGCCGGGATTAGCGGCCATTCCCGCCGGTTATCAGCTTCATCGCGTGCTTGCACCGCGCTATCAGACCGCAGATGATTCGGACATCGCAGCTTTCGCCTGTTTCTTCGCTGGGGCTGCTTTCTGCCTCGGGATGTCGGCCACATATCATACAATCTCAAATCATTCTCCCCGTGTGGCTCGCATCGGCAATGCCCTCGACTATATCGGTATCGTGGGTCTCATCGTGGGTAGTTTTGTACCCAGCGTCTTCTATGGATTCTACTGTGTCCCCACGCTCCAACATCGATACTGGACCATGATATGTACCATCGGCTTAGGCTGCGTGTGTGTTTCTATCGTCCCCCAGTTCCGAACACCCCGCTGGCGACCATTCCGTGCAGCCATGTTTGTCGGGATGGGCCTGTCGGCCATCTTCCCCGTGCTTCACGGGCTGTCTCTGTTCGGAGTGGCCCGCATGCGCCAACAGATTGGGCTTGTCTGGCTGCTGCTTCAAGGCTTCTTGTACATCCTCGGTGCGGGTATCTATGCGGCGCGAGTGCCGGAACGGCTGCGACCGGGCAAATTCGACCTCTTTGGCCACTCGCACCAGATTTTCCATGTGCTCGTGGTATGCGCCGCAGTGGCCCATCTGACGGGCTTACTCAAGGCATTTGATTATCGGCACAGCGGGAGTGCCGAGATTTGTCAAATCCCACGCAGCTGAGCCGTGACGAACGGGCCTGGGAGGTGAGTAGCGGGAGTTAGAGGGTTTGGGCTAGGGGGCGAAGTTGGACAACATGCTCATGGCAATTGGGTAACATGAGATGACACAATGCACCTTACCTGTTTACTAGAGAGTGGTTCTCATGTCTCATTCCAGGATCGCTTCAGGTCTCGAAAGGTCTCTTGGGTTCCCAGCTGACGAGCACCTGGCTCGTGATGTGCAACATTGGCCACGACCAGAATGAGCGGTGGACAACCTCTGGTTTCGTTCGTCCGGTCAGCCGATCAGAGCTGGATCCGAGGGCTTTGTGCAATTCACATGGGGCTCCTCTTGCATTCTCGGGTTCCCTTATCGTCATTGGAAGAAAATGTTGGAGGCGAACCGTCAGGTCTTACTGGTGACAAGTCAGCTGCAGCCCATGACCGGTCTAACAGTGCCGCGTCGATGGGCCTCGCCACGATGAGAAAATACAGGGGAAAGATACAGAAATGACTGAGAACCAAAGTGACTGGCCGCGGTCGACAATGTTGCATCAGTATACGATGTAGAGAAGTTTTTGGGTCTTCCCAAAGACTATCAAGAGAACCCCAAAATTGATGGGGAAGAGAGGCTGTCCAGTCCCACACACGAACTTGCGGGGCATTTGGCTGTGCTCCAAGGAAGCAAAAGCAGCATCCTCTCTAGGCAACCTCGGTGCCATTAGCCCTGGCCTCAACCTTCGTACCGGCCAGTCAGAAACCGTGGGTCTTTGGGTTGACCAAGTCAGTGCAACGGCCGGGGGATGTTGGGAGAACCCTTTCCAACGTGCCAGTTGGCACTTGCATGCGAGGTTGATCAGATGTGAACGTCTGGGGTTTCACAGCGGCTGACGGCTCCATTGCGGCTGGCGTCGGGACAGGGCTCTAGAATGCGAGTGTGACATCTTGAGAGGGTTGGATTGTGGCCATGAAGCTTGAGCTTATTCAAGCTTGGGTTTATATACGTGAGGTTATCCCAGCCCGCGGGCACGACAATGGGACGAGAGACTTCATTACTATATGATCCATGCGGTTCGATGGGTGTTTTTGCAGTTCCGTTCCATGGATGTATACGATAGTTTGCTAGCCTGATATCTTTCTACCTTCTTGTCTTTCCTCTTGCTTTCTTCCAATATCACAGTCACTTCGATCCAGCTCGCTTCCTGCTGAACCATCCTGACTTCGGCACCTGGCGGACCCCATGTTGACAGGCAAAGACGGGCTTTTGACCTCTAATATAATCACGATACTTGGCCCTCGTGCCCCTTTCTGCCACGCCAGATGGTTGTCGACTCTAATAGAAACCACTTCGCGGGAGGCGACGCACCGAAACTTCGAACCGCGTGCGAGAATTGCAGACAATCCAAGGTGAAGTGCAACCTGTCCGGCAAGAACATGTGCACCCGCTGCCTCCGGAACGGGTTACAGTGCCAATATGGATTCGCCAATCGCTCCGGCAAGCCCAAAGGCAGTAAAAATCGAGCGACGCTGAGAAAGCTTGGCCAGTTACCGGAGGAGAAGCCACCCGTTCGCGGGTTTCGTGGTAGCCGGCCGGGGGTTTCTGTTGCAGATCGTGAGCCGCCAGTGACTGCGGGCCATCCAGTGCGTATGCCCGAGGCGATTGTCGATGACGATGTAGGTATTTGTTTCGTCATTGCCACGTGGGCTTTCATATTAATTACTCGTTTCCCTTTGGGTGATATAGGTATGCGTGCTCCCAGTCCCAAATCTCTGGTATAGTCCAAGAGGGCTCGGCCGTGTGGCTCTGGAAACGCCCATTTGTCCGTCACAAATGAGAGTCGGGAACGGCTCACCTTTCGCTGACTTTATGGATACTTGCGTTCCACTTCCCCTCGGTTTTGGATACCCACAAACCCCAGTGACACCCACATTTCTGGCATCGGATCCTTTAGAAGATGGCTTGACAAGCCCACCGCTCAGTGGCTCTGTATCCTCGCCGTATTCCAGTTTGCCCCCCTGCGAATGTGTCGAGATGCTATTGTTCCATATGAACCGACTCAATCAAGTACTCGCCGAGGCCCAGCCACTCCGGTTTGACCAATGCTTGCAGACAATCAAAGCGACATTTGGCGCTGCACGGGTCTTCCTACAGTGCAGGATGTGCGCCAAAGACAGTGCCAACCTGTTGCTTCTCATATCCGCTCTCAATTTGACCCTGCAGCTGTTCGAGTATTGGATATCGCGGCAGACTTCCCCAGCGCCACCGGCGGATCACAGAGTCGATATCAGATACGGATACTACGAGGTTCGCCACGAGGAAAACCTACAGATACGCACGCTCCTACTACGGAGCCTCCTCTTGCAGTGTAGAGACTTGCTCTCACTGCTGAAGACATCTGTCAATGCATCGTGCCTGGATGGCGAGAACCCGGTCGTGGCAAAGGCGTCTACTGGAGAGACAGGGAATCGGCCCTGGTGCTTACTGGGGGGTCTTGGTGTTCCATTTTCTGAGCTTGACCCCGATTTATTGAGTGATAGTGTGTCAGAGAGCAATTGTCTGTTGCCCATTATCGCGGGCTACGAAGCAACTGTGGATGCATTCCTTCAATCTGTGTCGACGAAGGAGTGTATTTGCGGGTCTAAATGCGGAGAGCAATCTCTCTAAATACCTCACTTGGAAATATCAGCGTGGATGAGGTGCTTGGAGAGTCGGGATGATCTGTTTCTTTTTTTTTCGTGTATTCTACCCAAGCGGGCGGGCCAGTTGCAGATGGATAGTCGATTTGAGGTTCAATTTTTCACAGGCTCAATAGTACACGCGAATGGGGCAATTACATTCATTGTAACCTTTCCTATCCAAATAGCCGATATGACCTTCTTGCATAGACATGAAGAGAATGATTGCACTGTACACGAATGTGCAATGTACGTGGATCCCATACTAATGTTAGTTAACTACTGTAACTCCGGGCTTAACCCCACACTTTCGGTCCGCGGCGAGCCTCGGCATTTTCAGGGCCGAGTTTAGCCCTGCGGAGTGTATAAGACCCCAACCTTTCCTGTTTCCCCTCACGTCGAATCAAACACAACCCAAAGACAGTGAGAACTGCACAAAAAGGACACCAGAGCAAGAAGAAAGGAAAGGATTTTCACAATCATGGCTCCCTCCGATCGTCTCAACCAGGTCAACAAGCACCTCAACTACCCAGCGGGCATGCTCGCTGGCCAAGTAGCCATCATCACCGGCGCAGGCCAGGGTATCGGCGCCGAAGCTGCGCGACTTTTCGCCAATGAAGGTGCCAAGGTGGTGGTTGCTGATATCGACAGCAGTACGTGTCACCCTGGCTGACCCCCCGCACATGGCAAGACAAGCATCATCAGCTCTAGCGAGCCAGAGCTCTGGTGTACACGTCCTCTCGCCCTCTACAAGAGGGGGTATGAGCGAGTTTGCGGGGGTTTCAGACTTGTATGGTTAGTTCTGGGCTAATATGTACATTAGATAAGGCGAATGCCGTCGCTGACGCTATCAACGCCGTTGAGCCCGGCCGCGCACTGGCCGTCGTCGGCGATATCCTGGATGGGGAGTACATCGAGACGCTTGTGAAGAAGACAGCCGAGTTTGGCGGTGGCAAGATCCATATCATCGTTAACAATGCTGGGTTTACCTGGGATGGAGTGATTCACAAGGTGAGTTTGCATACAACAAGTCTTTTCTTGGGGGGGGGGGGGGGGGGGGGGGGGGTATCTCCGGTCGACGGATTCAGACTATGCTAGTATCTACATGAGTCACCGTGGCGAACTGTCCTAACCCCCCTCTCACCCTAGATGACGGATAAGCAATGGGACACCATGCTAGCTGTGCACAACACAGCGCCATTCCGGCTCGTCCGCGCCGCAGCGCCCTACTTCCGCGTCAAGGACAAGGAGCCCCGTGTGATCATCAACATCAGCAGCACGAGCGGTATCCACGGCAATGCGTATGTCCCTTCCCCCGCCTTCCCAAATCGACGACATACTAATCCTCTTCTCACAGCGGCCAAGCCAACTACGCGGTCGCCAAAGCCGGCGTCGTCGGCCTAACCCGCACCATCGCCAAAGAATGGGGCCCTGCCTTCGGCGTGCGCTCCAACACCATCGCCTTCGGCTTCGTGACGACCCGTCTGACCGCCGCCAAGGAGGCCGGTGCGTTTATCACCACGCCCGACGGCACAAAGGTCGCCCTCGGTATTCCCGGGAAGCAGTTGGATGGGAAGAAGGGTGATGAAGCGGCTTCGTACCCGGATATCCCGCTACGGAGGCCGGCGAGTCCGGAGGAGGCGGCGAGGGCGGTGTTGGGTGTTGCTAGTCCGTATTTCTCGTATGTTAATGGGGAGACTATTCGGGTTACTGGTGGAAGGAATATGTAGATGGGATTTGAAAGGGGGATAGAAAGATGGGAGCCCGTGGTCGTGTGTGTACGATGGCCTGTGATGGAAAATCTTAATGGTGGATTCCACAGGTCAATATACCATTGCCATTCGAGAACAGATTGCAGTCAAGAAAGGTACAAGGAGGTTTCATCTTTGTCTAGAGCAGGTGATATGTGAAAGAACGTGGACTTTCTCTCTCGGGCCAACGGTTAAACCTACCCAAGCTATCGAGCTAACCTGCCCAACGACTTCATGTACGCCGTGGATGTAACAGATCCCCAAAACCTCCACCTATGTTTCAACATGATCCCTGGCCATTTGCCAGGTGTAGCCACACCGGTAGGACTTACTATAATCATGTCTAGACACTCATCAACCACAGCACGAATCGCAGTTGAGCTAATGCAGGTAGCCAGCGTTCGCAGGACAACGTCTCACCGAGCGCGAGGACAATGGGAACGGCTACTGATAATGGCAGCGACGTCTGTTTGACGGTGACACGAGCGACATCTGGAAAGCTGGAAGCCAAGTCTCGATTCGAGGCGAAGAAATCACGAGACGTGCCATGCCAGGGGGGCGGTGCTCGTCGGGTTCGCCGCGCTCACTGGCATGCAAGGATCTTGGACGGATGGTGGGACAGGCGCAACGTTGTTACACGGGAGGGAGACTGGAAGGCAATGAACTGCCACCGTTACTGGGGGAATAAATTTCAGTCAAGTGCCGCGTCTACGATAGATCATGTAGAATATTGAGATTGTAGATGAGATGTATTTGTTCAAGTCGCGCTCCGTAGAGTCTTCAAGGTATCATATCGTAAATGGTAAATCGATCAAATCCCCAGTCCCATAGATAGCATCCAGATCCAGATCCGAATTCCAAACCAGCAATGCCACGAGAAAAAAACAAAAGTCTATGCACATGCCAAACACAAAAGCCGAGAGGATCATATCTGATCGCCACCCATAACGTCGTAGACAAGATTGAGAGATGCAGGCAACAAGGGGAATAAACAGGTAAAGAGCAAGAACAAGAGCCAGCCCAATTCAGACAAGAATCAAAGGAACGAGATAGTGAACGCCAAACGACCCGTACAATTCCATTTCCAGAAGAAATAGTGACAGCAGCCCAACCCAGTAATCTGTCTGTCTTCTTCACATGAGCCTCCCAATGTATGATGCCAATATGTGCCAAGAAAAAAAAATTAAGTCCAAGACAATCAACCGTCCGGTATGTGGCAATATTAAAACAGTAGAAAAGAAAAGATCCATCCTGTCCGACCCGGCGGAGGCAGGTCGGAGCACTAGCGTAGCGGTGTGAGATCCGGTAGGAAGCCACACAATCGCTAAGCTGGACGGTTGGGTATGATCCGCGGGTCCAAATGGGAAATATGTCCAGAAAATTAAAGGTCACGGGAAATAATTGGTGGCCAAAACTCCAGAAGGGGTGTAGAGATGGATCATCCTCGGCAAGCACACTTTTTTTGTTGCGGCAGCTTTTGATGAGATAACCCAGAAGAGTAAAGCAACCAAGATGCTTGACCGAAAAGAACTCCAGGCGCAAGGAAAAATCAAATCCAGGGAATAGTTGGGGGGATAAGGGCGTGAGGTCGTGAAGCTGCGTTAAAGAGACGTTGTAGATGTAGAACGGAGTGCGAGAGGAGCAATTGGTGTGAAATAGCCTCGGTGCGTTCAGTAAACTTGAATTGGCGGGCCAGGAAGGAAACTACCCTGAATGGGGCCAGCGAAAATACCGGGAATTGGTGGCTCGTCGCAGATCGGATGAGGGAAGACGACTTTGCAGTCCGGTACTTGCACCTGCTCCGAAGCAACTGGCGACATACAGTTGTAGTCAGAGTAATCGGAGTAGTCGTCGGTGAGAGCGGACGCATCGGAAACGGCAGACTCGGAGTATACCGAGTAGTGCGACGAATCCGAGGACGAGCCGGAGGGCTGGGCATGCATAGGCAGCTGCTGGTGATCCATATCCACTGGCATAGTCAACGGGGCCTGAGGGAGCACGAGGTTGGGGGTCCGGTCCCAGGCAGGGGGCTGAGGCTGGAAGACTGGAACTGGGGATGGCACTGGGGCTGGGGCTGTGGTCATAGGCGATTCGGTGAACCGTGGGCAGTCCACAATCAGCTGGCGCAGTTCCGGGATGGTAATCCTCTTGGCTGGGTCGCGTTCAAAGACACGGCTCAGAATGCAAACCATCTCCGTGGACAAGGGCAAGATGGACTTGAGGAAGAAGGGATCCTTGAGGTAGGCCCGGAAAGTGGAATCCTCGGGCGAGGCGCGCTTCCAGGGGTTGCGACCACAGGTCAGATTGACCAGCATCACACCGAGGCTCCAGACGTCATTGGCAGGCGAGGCGTAGCAGGACATGGGGCGGGAGTGGGATTGTTGACATTCTGTGACGTTTTGGGTATATTAGGATGGTCGTTTCAGATACGAGGTGGGTGACGAGGGGTAAGGGAGAGAAGCAAGGGTATCCAGGAAATCAATCCTAGTGGCAGAAGAGAAAACATGAGACACTACATCAAGTGTCAAGACACAAAACTTACCAGGCGACATGTAGAAAGTGGAACCGCAACCGAAGTCCGAGGTGTAGTAATCCGTGGTGGCCAGGCCAAAGTCAGCGAGCTTGACAGTCATGCCCTGGTCGGTCACCAGGACGTTCTCCGGCTTCAAATCCCGGTGGTAAATCCCAAGGGAATGGCAGAACTGTACGGCATCCAGGAGCTGGAGGAAGACACGCTTGACCAAGGGGTCATTCCCGACAAAGTGGCCCTTGTCGGTGATGCTGGAGAACAAGTCGCCCTCGGGACAGAACTCCATCACGACGTAGGTACAATCCACGGAGTCCATGATGCGCACGAGGGAGACCACATTGGGATGTCCGCTGACCAGATGGTGGAGACGGATCTCGCGTTGTTGGTACTTGAGTTGGCGGGGATCCAGCCCGGCCTTGTTGAGGGCCTTGACTGCATAACGGTCATGCGTGTGAATGTCCAAGGCAGTGTAGACAACTCCGTAGGCGCCAACACCAAGGATGCCAGTCAGTTCCAGCCGGTTCGCCAGAATGAATCCTAAACGGTCCTCGGGAGCATAGCAGCGGGGGATGGGGGAGAGTGGAGGAGTTGGAAGATCGGTGGGAGGATACATGTTGTGATGTATGTACCGTACCCAGAGGGGGTTCCGACGTGGGTATGTCCAGAGGGAGTGAGGGGAGGAGAGGAAGGGAAGAGATAGACAAGCAGGTCAGATCCAAAATGGTTTACACCTGGGGGCAAAGTCGGATCCTTTGTGTTTGGATAGTTTCACGTCGGGTCTTCCAGGTCGAGTGGCGAGTGTTCACAACAAATGGGTCGCGTCCAAGGGATCGAATCCAAGTCAACGGTGGCAATAATCGAGAGTCCAGGGATTGTGGGATCTTTTGAAGAGGAATTCACACGGTCCAAAAAGTCCAGGGTCATTCAAAGGTGAGAATCCATTCCAGGGAGTGATAGTTCCAAATGAGGCCGATCGGGATAGTCCAGAGAGTGGGCGATAGCAGTGAGAGTAGAGACAAATAGAAGGGTCAACCGGAGGTATTGAACCGGGGGTCCCAAGTCGAACAGGCGGAGATTAAAAAGGAGAAAAGGAGAAGGAGAGAGAAAGAATGAGGAGAAAGGTAAAACGGGAAGGTAGAGCTGGAGAGAGGTAAAAGGTTTGGAGGAGGAGGAAGGGCAGGTAGTCGAAGTATAATGATGGTTTGTTTATGGGGGCGAAAACCAAAAGGCCCGCGGAGGAGGGGAGGGCAGATAAAAATAAGATCGATGATGGAAAGAGTGCGTGGAGGTACAAAGTGGAGCCGCTCTGATGTCGATGGTCTAACTAGACTCTGTAGAGTTACTAGAGTACCTGTACTAGACTACATTGGTGACTTGGACGCTAGGCTGACTCGGGCTTGCTCGTCCACATGGTTGGCTTCCATATTATTCTCCGTTCATTTCATTCCTTTTCCTTCAGGTAAGGTACTTTTTACTTTGTACTTGACTAACTATACATAGTACAGTAGTAGGCAACTAGCCACGGCCCACCACTTTGTCCTCCGTACTTTGTAGGCTGCTGGAGAATTTACCTGGCCACTCTGTGCAGACTGTGCAGACTGTGCTCCCTGCCCCTGCCTCTGTTAGCGGTGTGCAGCGACTAACTTTCACCATACTCTCACCAACTTGGGGGGGGGGGCTACACCAATCACCACCAGACCTGCCCAGGATGTGCAGACGCCACCTGTAGGTGGTGAGTCGGTGACTGGTTAGTTGAACTTGGTTCAGAGGAAGCAGTCGCACATCACGATCGGCTGGCACTGGCAGGGCCTAGGTCTAGTAGGTCAAGTTGGTCGCCCCCCTATTTTTCTTTTGCCTGCTGTGGCAATAGGCAGAGTCATCGTCAAACACGAGCATCTTAACTCCACAGCCACCTCTTCGTCGGATTCCCCCCTCTGATGATCCATTTCCCATCATATCCAGTGATCCACCTTTCCACTAGTCTCGCCCCCAGTTTGGTCCCGGAGTCTTTCCAGTTCTTCCAACCTTCCAACAGTGGCCAGCCCAGCCAGTAGCCTCCATCCTGCTCAAACTTTCAAACTCTCAACGGGCTCGCTCCTCGTTCCCTCCCCTGGTCGTTTCCTCCGCCACCTCACCGGATTCATCATGCTCCCCTTCTTTCTAGAGTTGGTCGTACATAAACGCTGGTGGATCTGGGATCCATCTGGCCAATCTTGGTCCGTGTCCACTGTCCACTGCCCAGTGCCCACACCCACACCCACACCCACATCTTGCTTCCCAGCCCCGCAGGATGCGTGGTGAGTGGATCATCTTTCTGGTGGCATCACTGGAATGAGGCGACCGTGTCTGTCTTTCCGCTGACTTCGTTGCTCCCAAATCAAAGTTCCCCAACAGCCTGTCTTCCCGTGCCCCGTTTCATCCATGGGTCCTGACTCTCTCAGGGCCGCCTGCGTTTGTTTGCAGTTGCAGGCTTGCAGCTAGGCCACACCGTATTTTGGACCTCGATGCGGATGAGCTAATGATCCACAGAAAGTCCAGTCTCGAGGGTAGTTTCAGACTTTCACTAAGGTCCGCTCCTCAAAGATGGCATCGGCTCGTTGGCTCTTCTGCTCATGATTCATGATTCATGGCTAACTATTGGCACCCTCCAACTCTAATGACCCACAAGGCAGACTTCAGGGAATAAATCATGTCAGACTGTCAGACCAAGCCAGTACATAACTACTAACTACTAACTACTAACTAGTCAGAGTCAGCCAACAGTGACCATTGAACAATCATGAACTCAACAATCTGAACATGGAAGAACCGGTCTGGCGGGATTCGGTTCAGTGGCCAGCCCACCAGAAGTGAGGCGATGAGGACAGGCCTCCTCAGCAGGTTCTCAGCCAACCAACTGGAGTCGAGGGACTGTTCGTTTTTCGAGAACGAGTGGATCTTCCCGGCTTCGCACGGGCCTGGGACCCTCGCCAGGTCACAGACTCACAGGTGAGCGACAGGCTGACAGCTCATTGGGGGGAGAGTTCGCTGGGTGCACGGTGCACTGCCCGTTCAAGTCGCAGAGTCGTCGCACGGCGACCAAGGCTGGCGCTTACAGGACGGCCCGGATGGTGGTGGTTGGTTCAGGTTGTGGTTGTGACCAAGGCCTTGGCCAGCCCTTGGCCACTTGTCCTGCTGGCGATGGATGCGAGATGAGCTGGAGACCACCCCCTGGCCTGTGCTTTTCTATTGTAGGTCGTTTCCATGGGCATGGCTCCCCCCAATCGGTGTCAATCATCATCAATATGGAGGAGGACAGATCCTCCTTCACTAGCCACTCGGCGCGAGTCTCCTTCCCATCATGTCTAGTCTCTTACGAGCGGTGAGAATCACCTGACCAGTTCAGCGATGCATCACATTCATCGACGAGGTACTGTAGTCTGCTGTACCCCAGGATTGACATTGCAGCTAAATTCGCCCGCTCTCTCAAGTCCCGAGGAATAATCGACAGCTTGCATTCTTCCGTTGCGCCTTCACCGCCAGGACTCCTGCAATCAAGCCGATCTGTATATTAAGGCTGCATGAATTATTGTAAATACTCTGTATTTAGAGAGCCTGACCAGGCTGACATAGATCGTCAACATTGCAGCTTTGTATACCGGATACCCTCATCTCGTAGCCCCCTTGTTATCTACCGCAAAACGGACAACAAACAATACTGGTGCGACCCCAAAGTAAAATCATGCGATCCATCCATCTCTCCTTTCCCCTATTCTCAACGTGAACCTTCTACATTCCGCTATTTTCCCGTCCCTCCATGAATTCCCAGCCATGCAGGTGGCGGGATGCCAGTCGCAGGGGGAAACTCACTCTCCAAACAAGAAGGCTGGAAGAAACACTAAACCCCGAGACCCACAAAATAAAAACACACTCGACATCATCATTGAGGGGAAAAGCAACCATCACATCACGACTCAGGCATCCTTCTTCCCATTCCCCAAGGCTCAAAGTCACAAAGCTGTCCCAGTGTGCCCCAGCTCGGCCAGCTCGGGTGTCTTTGCCACTTGGGCTGACCAGTGGCGAACGGGGCAACCGTTCTCCTAGAGCCCTTTGCGGCTTAGCCTGGGGTTGAGGGCTGAAGGTTCTCCTCTTCTTTGTTCTTTCCAGGGGGCTAGACTCGATACGGGCATTGATCGAATCCACTTTTGATGATATGATATAATGATAATCAAGGGATCGGGGGAGTTGCAATCCTTTTTGGAAGCGGTCATGTGGATCGACGTCTTCCAGAAGACTCTACGAAGGCATCGTGATGCCCAACTGGTTCCGATTTGATCACTTCATTTGCCATCATGAAAAGTTTACATGATCGCGACCTTCGGAAACATAGATGGATCTGGCACTTGTGCCACTGTTGAATGGCAAGTCTGTTCGATGGTAGTTCCTCTCAGCCTGCATGGAAAAGAGCAAGTCAAATCCACACCCACTGGCACTTAGTCTTAGTCTGTCATCTCCGAGTCCGACACACAACGCCAGTAGCGCAATGAATCATGCACCATTGCACCTACGCACCTCACATCCAACTAGCCGGCTCTCTCGGCAGAGCCATCCAGTGCATCCACAGTGACATTTTTTCTTTGTTTGCTTCGCCTCTCCAACTCGTATCGCCATCCGGCTCAGGCCACCGAACCACCCAACGAGGTGGATGGCCAGCACTTCACGCAATATGCGAATATCCCCACAATCCCCCGGCCCAATCGGCTAGTATCCACGCCTGAAAATCCCTGCAGAGTGATGAGCTTTCGCTTCCCTTTGTGTTTGGAAAATTGCCAGTCTCAGTCTCTCAGGACGGCAAAAGTAGTCCATCCTATAGCGATTAAGAACTGCAAAGTACGAAGTGGAGTACACGCAGACATCCTATTTGTTCTTCCCCCTCATCGAGGTCAATTATCCTCTATCCTGGGAAAGCCTTAATTGGGTACCAGATTAGAATCCGTCAGGACCAAAACCTGATAATCCCAGCCTCCGAATATGTTTCGCTCGATCTACCAATTATCCTCGTTCCAACATCCAGCTACAGTATATAGCCCGTCGCACCGGCAACGCCGGCCGATAGTACGGGGACATGGGACATGGAAAGGCACAGGCCACGCGAGCAAACGATCCGCTTTTGTGATGGGTCATCCCCTCATCTCCGGCCAACCTTGTCTGCATCATTCATTTCAGCGATACCTATCAACGGGGCTGACCCAGTCGATCGGCGCCTCGGTTGCGGGTTCCATGGCTCGTTGATGTCAGATGGTGCTGATCTAGAAGACTAGAACGCGTCGGGGCCGACGACCTTTTGCCTCCGTGTGCGACGAGCACTGGCAGCCACTGGCCAGCTCCCAGCCCTATCTTAGGTTTGTACCGTCCCATGCTCGACTTCTAGTTACGTCTTGCCTATATCGGAAATCATATTTCCGGACTCGACTCGTTCATTCAAACTCTAGTCTACGGAGACACTCTAGCTAGTTAGCTGGTTGTTGGGTCGATGGCTGAAACAGCTTCTTGGTAAATCCCGATCCATGGGTTTGACGTCTTGGAATCTAGGAACTGAGCTGGGATTCTGCCTTGGTTCTGGTCGAAACGTTCTTGTAGAGACCCGGATGTAGCTAGCTGCTCGTACTTAGGTCTACCGGCATTGAGCTACTGTTGTCTTAGTTTAATGTACCGTAGACCTCTGATCATTTCTTCTGATACCGCGGTACTAAAAGAGATCATCTTGCAGCAGCAAGCCTGGTAGGCTCGGCTACATACATGATTACCCCAACACCTTCGCCCAGTTCTTCATGTCGTAGCGGGGGTACGGCTGATTTATTGCGCCACTTACACGTACGGAAGAGGGACAACGGACTCTGAAAACTGATAGGTGCATAGGAGGGTGCTACGGAACAGGTGCTGTGGATATCTGATTGGCTTCCCCCGGCTCTACTTGCTCGCCCGGGTTGCCACAGGCACCCAAGCAAGCCTGATGTTTATTGTTTGTCTTGGAGGGAATGGCTACCAGGGCTTTTTGATATATGTACACGGCTGAGTGGCAGAAAGTTTTGGGTCGGTCTTGTTAGGTAGGACCTGGTCTGTGATTAGGATATTGGCGTTTTGGTTAGTTCCTGCGCGGCTTGTTTCTGGAGAATGCGTATGTCTCTGTTATTGAATGTTGGACCGTACTTGAACTCGAGGGTCCGGACAGAATAGTTCAACTTATACAGAGGGTGATAAGTTGATTCAGTCTAAATGACCCTTTCCAGACCACCTGCTCGAGTAAAACCGGCCTCTCTATCATTCTATCTACGTATCGGTGATTGCAGTGCTTTCCACATTTCTTCATCAGTCCACATAATATGTATACATAATAGAATCACACACATCTGCCAGCCTCACACCTCTTCTTAAAGAGCATTGCTTTCCCGCATCTCAGTAATATCTATCGTTAGCAGGTTTCCTCGCCAGGGTAGACCTTGCCGTTTTCTTGTGATGTCTACTTCGTATTCTCAACCAGTTATCGCGTCCCTACAAATCAAGTGACAAGGCAAATCGTGAAGTTGACAGCCATTTGATTCCAAGAGCACCACCACCCAGATCGAGAGCACTTGAAGCGATTGTCGATGCTCTTAAATATGCCTCAAGTCTGGACTTTCTGAGTGGTAAATTGACAGGATTTGACCCGGTTTCAAGGTGATGTAGGGCCATCAATTGATGCCGTGGACTCGCGCGCTTCCAGGTCCCCCATATCACCACTACTAAAGGTCCTCTACACTAAATCAAACTCAATTTCTTCAAAGTCGCCATAACGGGGTAATGCATTGAACTGAACCAAAATATCTAAAGCATAGACATGAAGTTGATGATCCCATCACCCTGGAAACAACGCCGTCGTCAAAGTCATCTCGCAATGCCTACTTTCGGTTGAGGAAAGGATGCTTCAGAGCCTCAGTAGGTGTGCAGCGCTTCTCAGGGTTGAGAGCCAGACAGCGCTCAAGAAAATCCACAAACAGGGTCAAGTCCTTCGCATCGGCATCCGACATGCCCCGAGTTCCCTTGCCTATCAAGCGCGTCTTCAAATCGCGGGTCGGCTTCTTGAAGTCCAGCACTCGCGTCACGGGACGGCCAGTGAGCTTGTCTTGCTCGGCGCTGTGGAAGTTGAGCATGTCGTCAAAGTGCAGATGCGCGAGAGAGCCGCGGCGGAGGAGCTTTGGCGGGTATTTACCGCGGCACTCCATGATAGACTTGAGCATTTGGTTGTTGTTGCGGCCCGTGAAGAGAATCTTGCCGGTGTACAGCTCGAAGAGGGTGCACCCGATGGACCAAACGTCGATAGCATAATCGTAAGGGATACCCAGAATAATCTCGGGGGCACGGTAGAAACGGCTGACGAGGTAAGGTGTGATCTCGTTTTCTGATGCTGGAGACGCAGAGCCTAAGTCACAGACCTTCAGAATATTGCGCTGCTCGTTGACCAGGAGATTGTCGGGCTTGAGGTCTGCATGCAGGATGTTACACTTGCGAAGCAGACTCAGTCCCAAAAAGATTTGCTGAGCATAGACGCGAATAGCACGCAGATTCAGACCGACGTCACGACCAAACTTCTTCAGCACTTCACGAAGGTTCATACTTAAATTCTCGAAGACCATGCATAGATGACCCTTGTGCTCGAAATGACGGATGAATTTGATGACATGCATCTTATCCTCTGGATCAGCTTCATGCAGTTGCTCCAGGATGCCGATCTCTTTCATGCCAGCCTTGCGCATGGTATCGTTTTGACGAATAATCTTGACGGCAACCACGGTCCCGGTTACCGAATCGCTGGCCCGCACAACGGAGGAGAACATTCCCTTGCCAAGATTTTGCTGAATATGGTAACGACCGTTGATCAACTCACCGAGTCGCACATTGTAGTAACCTTCTGGGTCATCCCAGTTATCCATCATACTGATGTCCAGCTCTTGAGGTTGGGGCACAGCAGTTGCCGAGGCATGCGCGGGCTGTTCGTCTTTGGTTTCCTCGGCGAACATATCATCGTCGTCATCTTCCGCAAACATATCGTAAGGGTCTTTGGCTTTTGGAGGTGGTTGCTGAGCAGGGGTATCGGGGAGGAGAATATCCTGTCTCGCCGCTTGTGTTTCGTCATACGCGGCAGATGAGACATCTCCGTTCTTGCTTTGCCCACCATCAAGCTTTTGCCTTTCCTCCTTTGTATCAAACATCGGGTCATAATCTGCGGCAGAGGGTTCATCCTTCCCAGTACCGTCCGCCAGAGCATTCGGATTGGCCAGATCCGCATCTTTGCTGATAGTGAAATCAGAGAAGGCGTCTCCAATCTGCTCGCTTGGTGTGTGTACGGGCGAAAGTTTCGGGGATTCTATCGAGATGAGTCAGCATAGCTCGTTGGATTTGCTTTGTCTTGTTTCGTGAAACCTACCGGACATGTCCTTGGAACTTGTTGGCTCAGTGCCGGGTGTCGATGAATCTGTCTCGCCACTGGGAACCTGCAGGGCCTTGAGATGCATGGGATTCGCTTGGCTTCGATACTTTGCCTTAATGGCCTCGCGCCGCTTGCGTCGAGCTTCCAAAGCAGCGGCTTCGTCCATCGGCTCGGGTGGCTGCGACTCTTCCTCCTGTTCTGGCATGGGACTATCTGCTCTGAGGGAGGTGTCAGCTTTGAAAACAAAACCACTGTACGGATAGCTTGAGACATACTCATCGGAAAAGCGAGCACGTTTCGGGAGAGCCTGTTGCACCTGATTCTCTCGTGTTTCAGCACCAAGCTTGGGATCCCGAGCGCCAGCTGGGGTCTTTCCTCGTTCGCTCACTACCTGTTCAGTAGACGGCCCGCGCCTAGTCTCCGTCAGAGGTCTGGTGCCATCCGCACTTGGATCCTGGTCGTCGTACTGCTTCGGCTTTCTGACTTCACGGTAGGGTGATCGGCTGCGAGAGCGTGGTCGCTTGTCCCTGCGTCGGTCGTAGTCATCGGTATACTGCAGACCGCCACCGTAGCTCCCCTCGCGATCATAGTCGACGTACGATTTCTGTCGGCGGGACGGGGCGTTTCGGTCATACGGTCTTTCGTCATATTTCGACCCGGGACGTCGATGTGGATCGTAGCGGGCGTGCCGACCATCTTGTCCATGATACTCGTCGTCACGTCTGCGCTTATAGCCTCTGCCATCACGATATGGGGACCGCGAGCGGGATCGAGATCTCGTCCATGATCTGCGTCGGCGTGGCGATCTGCTGCCTCTCATCGTAGCGGGAGATCTGAGCGCAGAGGAAGTACTATCTCTGGGGGGACGGTCAACGCTGGTGTCATTAAGAGGAGGTTTTGACGCAGTTGCCTTCATCTCTGAGCCTGATTCGATGATCTCACCCTCAGAAGGGGTCGACGAAGACCGCGAACGATTGAGCGATGTCATGTTGGCGAGCGGCGATCCCAGCCGCAGATCGATGTCTCTGCCCTTTCCTTCTCTACTTCCTCCTCTTTTATGCTTTTCTTCAATCGGCCTTTGGAGGAGGCTTCGATGAGAAACGCTTCGTTAGCTGGAGCTTCAGAGAACAAAAACGAATCGTCGGGGATGTTTGAAAGTCCAACCGGCTTAAGAGGCCTGCCTTCACACCAAAGCCTTGCAGCAGAGATTATCCCAGACACATCACTTGGCCAAGAGCAAGGTCCGAAATGGGACGATCGATATATACTGATGAAACAGCGTAGGCTTCAGGTAGAAGGGAGAAAAGCAGTATCGCTCTGAGTTACTGTTGCATGCCGAGCAGCCTACGAGCCTACGACAGGGAAATTTTACGCCATACCTCCTTTGGCAGGCGGTGTGGTGCCCCTCCGATAACACTCTGGGGGATCTTCATTTTTTTCATTTTGCCATCGAAGATATCTCGTTCCAGCGCCTCATTTCTTGTTCATCGGTTGATCAATCCTCCTCCGCATTCTTGAAATCTAATCAAAATGGGTGGTGCAAGCAGAGAAGGTGCGCAGCACTCCCCAGAGCTTCAAGTACCCTCGCTAACGGTTCCCATAGGCGGCAAGGTCAAGCCCCTCAAGGCCCCTAAGAAGGAGAAGAAAGAGTTGGATGAGGATGAGCTGGCTTTCAAGGAGAAGCAGAGAGCCGGTGAGTGGTTTGCTGTGTACATGTTTGTGGATTTGTTGTCAGTCACATTCGCTAACCTGCAGTTTACTATACAGATGCTGCGGCGAAGAAGGCCCTCCTCGACGCCACCAAGGGCAAGAAGGGTCCCCTAAACACCGGCCAGCAGGGAATCAAGAAGTCTGGCAAGAAATAAGGGATTCAAATGGGACGACAAACCGGCATGATGCGTCTACCCGCACATACTGCGACCCTCCAGTCCATCCTTTAACGACTCAAACGAGCCATGTCTCAATGACGACGGATCAACTGGCATTTTTCCACATTAGCAAATACATACCACTACTGCGCTCCTGACATTTTCCTGGCATATACTTAAGTAGCTCAACTGTCGGCAAATTGTTCCTGCAGCTTGCACTGCTTCAGCCTTTGTTCCGGCATCTATAGTTACCTGGTCTTGATTAAGTCATCGTTATCTTGAACGGTGGATTCTGGCGGCTTGGATGCCTAGCTAGTCCTCGATAACTTGCTGCTTTACAACTCATATAGCAGCCCCCATGCTGAAGCATTGCATCGGAAAAATTACGTGGAAGAGGTGCGAGGAGGCGGGCAGAAGTACAAGAACCTTGGCATGTTTCCACTTTTTGATGAAAGACATTCTAATAAATCGACCAATCAATCATAATAAAACACAGGAGCCCCAGAAGAAAAAGGAGGGTATCGTTGGCGGCCTCGCTCTGCGTGGGAACTTGAACGCTTCAAAAACGACAGGGCAAACCAAGCACATATCAGTAAACCGACCAAGTTGTCAAATCAAGACATATACAACCTTCCTTACCAATCCACCGCTCAACTGGTGACACGCTTGACCCACAAATTACTACCATCGCCATGATTCTCCCGTTCATCCAACTTCCTCCATGCCCGAGTGATCTTCAATCCCAGCTCATGCTCTTCCCGCTTGATCTCCGCAATCTCGTTCTCGATGCTCTGCACGCTCCGCTTGACCTCCGCCTTGGCGGCAAGGTCATACGCGATAGACCCCGGCTGGATCACCCGAGTCAACTCATGAATCACTGTCTCCAGGTTGAATCTACGCTTTGCGAGTTCGTCACGGCGGGCCTCGAAGGCTTCAATGCGACCTAATGTGTCCTTGGGGGCGTCGCCGGGTTGTTGCTGGTTTGCCAATGTTGGTTCCTGAGCGGCCTCTGAGGGAGTGGGCTTCCTTACTGGCTTCTTCGAGGTCGGCATGGAAATTGGGACGGGGCGGCGGCGCGACATGATAGAAGCGGAAAGATCTTCAGAAGACTGCGATCCCAGGGCTAAACTTGCGCGAGGGCTGTCACCTGGATTGCCGTTGGCACTGCCGGTGCGCATAGCGGCATAAGGCGTCCCGGACAACACCATCTTGTCGATTGCTGTGTCAAGTTCCGTGTCCGCTTCCTCTAGCTGAGGGATCGTGTAGGCATGCTCGGTGGCCGGTCTCTCTGGCAACGGGCTGGGGTCACCGGCAGTGATAGTCGTCACGACCGTGGGGACGAAACCCAAATTAGGATTTTGGGGATGAGAAATCGCGTCTTTGTTGATGGAATGCTCTGCCAACACACGTGACCCCGATGGATTACGGGTTTCTGGAACGCGATTCTCATTCTTGGAGAAACTGCTGATCCGGCTCCGCGCCTGATCGAGTTTCTTTTTGGCCTGAAGTTGCTCGCGACCCCAGTGTAGGAAGTTGGTCGCGTGCGATCCGGACGATTTGTGGAAGCTCGTGTTGCGTGGCTCGACCTGGCCCGGTCTTCCAACGTTGCTCTGTGTTGGCTCCCCTGAGTACGCATCCCAGCGAGTAGCTTGTCCGTCGCCATTGGGAGCAAACTGGATTGTCTTGGGTGCCGACCGCGAGAGATCAGACAATGGCGGCCCAGTATGAGCCGCACGGGGCTGGACAGGGGCAGCGACTCCATACCCCCATTGCTCGTACTGAAGACCTTTATCAGGCTCGCTGTCTTCTATCGGCGAGACACAGAAACTGCTTCCACTGTCGCGGACTTGGGGCCCCAACTCAGGCGAAACGGCTGGAGATAAACCTGGAAATTGCCTTTTCTCATAGGTCTTGCCCGCAAAAGGCAGAGGGGCTGTGGGCTGGTCATTTCTCGCACTGCTCAATGATATAGTCGAGTCGCTGAAATATGCATTAGAACCTCAATGCAGTAAATGGAATCTTTGAGACACATACTATGGCAGCGCGGGCAAGTCCTTGGCATATTTGCCTGCCGGCGCGGGATCCGCAGAGACCAGGTTCCCTGACGTTTTATCCGCCAATGTGGGGTTGCGAATCGGGAGACGCGATTTGAACGGTCCTTTGGACCACATTTTGATCTGCGAAAAAGTTGCTTTTGTTTGACGGTGGCAGTTGTCGATCAACGTTGCGATCAAAGGTCGGCTGTTCTGCTTTCTTTGCGATGGGTTGAGAATATAGGACAAGGAGACAAAGGTGGGCGATCAGACGAGACAGCTCCGATAGAGCCGGTGCAATAGACAAGAGGCAATAGGCAATAGGCAATAGGCAATAGGTATGTAATGTTGAAGCCGGACGATCCGAGTGTTTACCACGGAAACAAAGCTGGCGGGGCTGTACACGTCAGTTGTCAGAGGTCAACTAGAGGCCGAGCGATGTGTTGGAGGAGAAAAGGAGAGTTGAGACGACTGCGCCTGCGAAGCCAGCATGGCAGCACCAGGCTTCCCGAAGTGGGTAGCAACAAGTTTAATTTGGGGGCGATGATCAAGTGGAGTGACTTTGGCAACTTCCGGGGGGTTTGAAGGGAGTCAAGGGACTGGGCCGTGTTTTGGGTTGGGAGACGGAAGTGAAGCCTGTTTCATGTTGTCGCTTGGGGCCTTTTCATATCATGAAAGGGGAGTGAGCTACAGTAATCAGGGTAATGGTCACCTCTCGAGGTTTCAAGTCTTCAATGACTTCAATTTAAATTTATTTTTAGTGACAGATCTCCAAGGTTATTTTTCAGCCTGTCTAACCTCAAAACGAAAGCAACGAATAGCGAAAAAGAACAGGTAGTGAATGTAGTCATCACGTGGAGGCTGAGGAGCGTCGATGTCATTCTTCTCCGCAACCTCCGGCTGTCATCCACTCGTCGTCCTAAGGTCCTTCCGAGAAGCATCCCGGGACATTCCATTCAGCGTGCCCTCCAACAACCAAGTCTTCAACGTCGCCTACAAACTCCAAAATGGCTGCCGGTTAGTTGGATGCCCATTTTCTGGGGATGAACCCAGCTGACTCCATCTTTAAGAAGGCTCCGCCCCCGCGCCACAAGCTGAAGTGTTGGTCTACCTCGCGCGCCTCTACCACCCCAACCAGACTAACTCGCCATCTAGGATGTCAATCGCTTCTCCCATCAACCTCATCCTCCTCTCCCTCTTCGTCGTCCTGCTATACTGGCACTTCCGCCCCAAACAGCCCGTCACACTCCCGCGCGGCCCGCCCCCGGTCGTATTCCGCACCTACACCCCAAAGACGCTCATCGAGTTCAACGGCGAGGGCGGCCGGCCTGTCTACTTGGCCGTGCGGGGTCGTGTCTTTGATGTGTCTCCTGGCAGGAACTTTTACGGTCCCGTATGTCGATGGCAATGCAATGGTTCCTGAGAGGATCTGGGGAAACAGTTTGCTAATGTCGCGATAGGGTGGTCCTTACGAGAACTTTGCTGGTCGCGATGCCTCTCGTGGCTTGGCGCACCAGAGCTTTGATGAGGAGATGCTGACCAAGGACCTTTCGGCTCCATTAGATGACTTGAAGGATCTGAATGCAGACCAGCTGGAGAACTTGCAGTCTTGGGAAGAGCGTTTCTCCGAGAAGTACCTAGTGGTTGGAAAATTGGTTGCCGAGGGAGATCCCGAGGCTCCCAAGTCATGATCGATGGGTATACTGTTTTTATCGGACGACCATAAGGATCAAACCAGACCACCAAAAATTGATGGACTATGGAACCGGCTATTTGAGCGGGGCCGTTCCGCATCGCATCCGACCAAGCCTTGGGCCAACTCCAAGGCTTAGGTTAATTTCAGATATATTATGAAGGTACTTCAATGCATTACAGCTTCAGTATTCGGTCAAGAATATGCTACAGAGCTTAAGATCAACTCTCAAGTACCAATTCGGGGCAATCCATTTTATGCACTAACTACTATTGACACAGTAGGAAAGGAGAAAAAGCCAAAGCTCCCGAGAAAAAACATCTTCAGTTAAAAATCCCCAAAAAGATCCAAAAGTCGTAAGCATCGTATTCAAAGCGTGAGGATGGCGTAACGAGGTGTCGATCACCTCAACACGCCCGATTCGCAACCGAGATAACGAATGTTTACAGCTCGCTGCGAACCTTCTCCGTTCCCTCAGCGGCCTTTTCGCGAACCTTCTCAGCCGCCTCCTGGCCCTGAGCACGGCCGCTGGAAGCTCCAACCTTGAGCTTCTCAAGCACCCAGTTCAGGGTTTCCATCACCTTGGCGTAAATGGTCTCTTGCGGGGTGGTAGTGCCAAAGCGGAAGTAGTTCGCCTGGCGACGAGCGGCAGCGCGCAGCTCGTTGATGCTTGAACCCTGGTAGACGGGGATGCCGTAGGAGTCGAGGTACTTCTTGAGATCAGAGTGCGACCAGTTGTCGAAGGTGGCCTGCTTGGCGGTACCAGTGGCTTCGGCAATGTTCTTGGTGGCAGAGGCATAGTGCTCGCCGCCAGCCTTCGAGGCCTTGACGTAGGAATCCTTGGCATGCTTGATCAGCTCTTCCCGGGAAGCATCAGCCTTCTTTGCGACTTTGGCGTTCATAGCAGAGAGATATTTCCTAATTTTCACCGATGTCAGTTCAAGATCGTCTTAGAACAAGTCTTTCACAACTTACAAAAGATGCTCCTTGTCCCAAGTATCAAAGTTGTACTCGTTCCATCCACCAGCCGCCCGGTGCGCATTGGCACGCACCTTGGCGAGGAGCTCATCACGCTTGCCGTACTGAGGAACGGGAACACCGCGAGCATCAAGGAAAGCCTTCAGGCGCGAGTCAGACCAAGTCTTGATGGCCGCATTGAATTGGTCGTCCACCTTCAGCTTCACATCGTCAGTGGCACGGGCATACTCGTTTCCAGCCTTAGTGGTAGCGGCACCAAATGCCTCCGAGGCGGCGGAAGAAGCGCTGGAAGCTTGGTCGACGAGATAGGCGCGGTGCTTGCGAGCCAGGGCAACGAGTTCGTTACGCTTCGAGCCCTGGGGAATCTTCACGTTGTGCTCATCGAGGAACTCCTTCAGCTTGGAGTCGGACCAGGCGTTGAACAGCTCCTCGCTCAAGGATGCCTGGGCGGCCTCGGCGGAGGCACTCGCGGACGCAGCAATGCTCTTGGCCTGCAGGCTGGCAAGACGGGAGTTGCGGCGTACAGAGGCAATCAACTTGTCACGGTTCGTTGGTTGGGGAGCAGGCCATCCCCGCTCATCAAGCCATTCCTTGAGATCAGACTCGGACCAGTTCTCATACAGCCAGTTTCCAGGGTACGCGGCAGTTTCGCCGGCCTTCTTCGCAATGTACTCGTAGTTCTCACGGGCAGTCTTAAGCAAGACGTCGCGCTTGCGGGGCTGAGGTGCCGGAATGCCATGGCGATCGAGGAATGCCTTCAGCTGGGAGTCCGTCCAACTAATGAAGTAATCAGCAATGGGAGATAGAAAGCCGTTGGAAGAGGATATCTCTTACGTGTCAAAGACCCACTCCTTTGCTTCGTGAACCTCATCAGAGACTCGGTCCGCGGCGTTGCCCAAAGGCTTCTGCACGCGGTTCTCCCAGTTCGACTTGACCAGGTGCTCGAGATCCCGGCGGTCGGCGGGAGAAGGGTAAGGGATATCTGTCGAGAGTATATGAGAATCATGCACGAAAAGTCATCGAGGAGATTGTCAAATTTCCATACCGTGGTCGGAGAGCCATCGCTCAAGCTCGGTCTCATGCCACTTGTTGTAGACTATAAGCCCGATGACGTTAGCGCCCGCGCGAGGATCACCCGTTTATATCCAGCAGCACCACTCACCAGCTTTGCTCCACCAGCTGGAAGCTGCAACAGCTTCAGTGGTCGCGAGCAGGCACACTAGGCCTGTGGCGAGATTGAACTTCATCCTGATGTTCTGTGTTTCAGTGTGGGGTGTAGGAGCTTCGGGGAAGCTGTCACATCGAGATCCAATCGTCAGTGAGTGCTGTCGCTCGCTGGGCAAAATGGTAGAAAACGAGAACGTACCAACTGCAGTTGAAGGATGATAGCGAGGTGGAAATGAAATCGGTGCGATTGTTTTATTAAATATGGAAGGCTCAGATCGCGACAAAGGGTGGTCCAGAGACTCCAGACAGGGAAAAAGCAAGCCGCAGGGATGATCGCGGAGTGACGTAGTTGGAGAATTTGCCTGGTTCCCATGAGTGCATGATTCATCAAGTGGCCCATTCTTTGCTGGGCAAACTTGGCGTCATCTTGAAGATCTTGCCTGCTCCTTGTTTGCTTCCTGCATGGAGACTGTGTTTGTGGCTGGCCAGGTCGGGCCATATAAGTCAAGGAGTCTTTGCTCGCCAAGTCTACCCAGCTGGAAGCCGTGTCACCATCACGAACTGTGTTTTCAGTGCTGAGGAGCGATTAGCGCTCGGGTCTGACAGTCATAATCTCATAGAAGTGATCTCGAGTATTCTCTAGAAAGACTCATTAAGTCAAAGGACAGACATAACTCCATAAGGATAAGTTTTAGACGCGTCCACGGCTGTCATTGTGAATGTCTTAGCTCGTTGTTTTCTCGCACATTGCTCGTACTTTACTCCTACTAACGTTACCTAGGGTTCAAAAGGTGAAAGTACCTTCAAAGGTGTCTTGAATCTTGTGGCCCGAGGCAAAAGATGTACACTCGAAATCCAGCCAATCAACCTTGATTTTTATGCAATGTATTGAATGAGAAAGCGTGCTCTCAGCACAAACTAAATGCGGCTCTCCAGCATCTTTAAATGCGCTTGGAACTCATCACCGAAGGCAGCCACCGTCGTAGCACACTCCCACGCTGTTTAGTAGTCAATTACTGCCAAGACCAATCCAAAAAAGATGAGAGAAGAAAGTACCCAAAAAGAGGGTCGAAACCCATGTCCGTGGTCAAAATCGATGCCCCTTTTGGGGTCTCTCCATGGTAATGATGGTATATGTTAGGCTCGTACTTGATAGACAGCACTTTACTGTGACATTCTGCAATTTGCTCTCAATCTTTCCAATGTCAAACCAAAAGAAAATCCCAGTCGTGGAAAATTTAGAGTTGGTCTGCGAAAGCTTGCGAGGACATGCTGTGGAGGGCCTTAGACGAGTTTTTCTGAAATTTCTGAAAGTGTGCGGCGCAGGAAGTCGAGAAGATACGCATCGATAGCTACACGAGGCCTGCACTCGTATAACTAGACTTTGGGTTGTGATCTACCCTGAAATCTATTCCTCGAATCAGTCGAATCCTCGATAGCAGCCCAGCCGTGGAGCCAGTTAGCGCCCAAGCCGCCAGGAACCCAAACCCGCCGTGGATCGGTGCCACTGCGGGGGTCATCCTGGTCATCCTGCAGACCCCCTTCTCCCCTGGACTTGTCTCCTTTCCTCCACGCAGATCTTCTCAGGGCCACATAACATGCAACTATAGCGACTCTCATTTTGAATCGTGTGGGCTGTCGAATGCATTTGTGCTGGTCACCTGGTTGCTGCCACGAGAACGTCAACCCGACCGAGCCCTGAGCTCTAACATCAGCTAACGTCATCGTCATCCGTTGGTGCCGAACCACCAAGCACACTGACGCTCTCTGGCTACGAGCCCTGAATACTGAACTATATACCACGAACATAACATGGGCCCATCAACACCATATTGTGGCGAGCTGGCCTCGCCTGGCTGGTTCCAGACCACGCTCTCTATGTATGAACCTCCATGACCATCAAACTCCACTGTGTATCCTGACACTGACTTGACTCTGGCAGCTTGATCATCATCGGCATCATAATCTCCTACCTCCCCCAGCACATCCGCATCATCTCCCGACGAAGCTCCTTCGGTATATCCCCCTACTTCGTCCTCCTAGGCACGACGTCCGGCACCTCCGCCTTTGCCAATATCCTCGTCTTCCCCAAGACTGCCGCAGATGTCTCTTGTTGCCAGGAGATCAGCGGGTTCGCATGTTTCGCTGGGTTACTGGGTGTGTTTCAGATGGGCATGCAATGGCTATCCTTCTTCACTATCCTCCTGCTCTTCGTGATCTACTTCCCTCGCGCGACCTCGCCCACTGACCCCACCCACTCGGTCTCCTCGACCTCAAATGGTCCTACCTACCGCACCGCACTAGCCATCACCGCGATCTGTCTCCTCCACGCCCTAGTGACCCTCATCATCTCCGTCGCCTTCGCCATCCGCCAGCCCTCCGCCCTCCCTGCCTGGGCTAACTTCCTCGGGATCCTCGCCGCCGTGCTGGCGTCAATTCAGTACTTTCCCCAGATCTACACTACCTTCCGGCTCCGCTGCGTTGGTAGCCTGAGTATCCCGATGATGTGCATCCAAACGCCCGGAAGCTTGATCTGGGCGGCGAGTCTGGCTGCTCGCGAAGGCACGAAGGGCTGGAGTATCTGGGGTGTCTTGGTGGTGACCGCTTGCTTGCAGGGGACGCTCCTGGTGATGGCGATCTACTTTGAATACTTTGGGCCCGACAGCAAGCGGAAAACGGTGCACCAGGCTGATCAGGATGGTTTCATCAACGGCGTGGCGGCGGATAGCTCGGAGAGGCACCCGCCGTCTGCGCGAGACCCGATGTATGCCGAGCGGCCCTCGGAAGAGACTCCGCTGCTTCAAAGCCAGTGATGACCATCCCGGGAGGACCTTGTCGACCCACGCCTACTCTCCCCAGTCACTTTATCTGCGTATATAGAAGGAGAAACCCCCCCACCACTCATCAAACGAAGTATATGTTCAAATGAGAATTGACAATTTTGTCCCACGGACCAAGCCGTGCCTGTGTCTTATTGGATTCGAAGGACCTATATTCTGAGAAATGCCATTCCGGGACACAGAAAGTCCCACCTTACAAGAAGATATCCTCCCGAGTCCTCCGTCGTCGCGTCGTAGCCTTCGATCTTCCTTCCTTGCTGGCAATCTAAGCAGCGGCGTAGATCAGGCGGAAGACGTCGTTGAGCACGAAGAAGCTGCCAGCACCGTCGGGCTTCAGCGTGAAGAGCTGAGTGTAGTTCATGGGCTTCTGCTCCTCATCGACCTAATTGCGGCAATCTTATTAGAACATGGACTATAGAGCATGTCAGCGGGACATTCAATGACATACCAGGAGAGCACCGGTAACGAGGACGATGATGCAGTCGCCAGAGGGCTGGGCGTCGAGAGTGGCGAGCTGGTGGCGCACCTGCTGGAAGGGCAGACCCTACTCATCAGAAGTAGACATTAGCATCGTCAGCCTGACCTATTACGAAGATATCCATCCATTATTTCGGCCGATATGTTTAGGGGCGCACGTACGGTCAGCTTCTCGGTGATAGCGCCGGCACCCTGGACGGAGCTAGTCTCGAAGGTGAGCATCGACTCATCGCGCTATCAATGAGAGATACTTCAATCAGTTTCATGTCCCGCGATAGAATTCTTTCCCAGTTCACTTGAATAGGAGACCCAGGGATTGGCGCAAGCGTACGTAGAGACCAGTCAGCCCGCTGCGGTTGCTGTCGAAGGTGTTGTAGTAGAAGTCAACGAATTGTTCTGTTAGACGAAAGCATCACGGGTTAGATTGTGCATTTCTCTCGACGTGGCCAAAGGCTGTTCCTAGCAGGAGGTTCTCGTGGGGGTAAGGGATCGTGCCCGCGCGGGGCTGTTTCTTGTGTGCGGCGCATCGAGGGTCGGAAGTAGGGGGAAACATACGAGCGATGGTGGTGAAGTCTAAAACGTGAGAAGCTATTAGCATTGTCTAAAATTCAATGAGGCTTAGATGGAATCGAATTGATCTGGTCGTGATCTGATATCGCACGGCGCAATGTACTCCAGTGGAGTGATTCTGACTCGAGAATCACCTCACTGGAGAGATATTTCCGGCGCAATTTCAAGTGGAGCAACAGAGAGCGCAACGTAGTACTAACCGGCCATTTTGAAGAGAAGTTGAAGAAACAGAGACGATGCGACTGTATAGTAAAAGGAGAAGAGAGGAAGAGCAGGGTATTTGTTGACGCGGACGAGGAAGAGGGGGATGAGTGGGGCACGAATTCTGCCGCTGATGCCTGACTGCCTTATCCTCGCCCAAGTCGAGTATAAAATTGTGAGCTGTCGAAGGCATTCATTCATGGTCATGAGTATCTACACGTGCTACAATAGTATCCAAGGAGAAGATTGACAGGTGGATAGAAATCCGATATCATTACAGTCGTCGCTATCTGCGCCAGTTACGGCTGGCCAGCTCACTCCGAGTCCGATGCAAACATGTCCTCGGCCTTGGGTCGTGGCCTACGTGGGCGCCGTAATTCTTCTTCTTGATGCCCGGCTCCCTGCTCAGGTTGTGAGGACTGGTCGGGTACCGATGGTTGCGCTTCGGCTTCATGTTGCGGAGAAACGTCTTCGTCCATGGGCTCTCCGTCATCATCCAGCATTTCCAAGTCGCTGTCTTCCATGGGAACCCCGTCCAGATCACTCATGGATTCATCCTCTTCCACGGCAGCTACATCAGCCATAGGAGGTGGCGGGTTCTCGGCATCAGGGGGTCGATCAGAATCGAGATTATTAGATGCAGGATCGTCGTCGACAGTCTTCCATCGGCTTTTGCTCTTAGAAGCCAGTTGAGCGGCTCGTTCAGCATTGGCCTTTTCTACTTCCTTTCGCATTTCTTCTTCGGTGAGTGGTGGCTGTTCAAGGACCTTCAGAAAATGCTCCTGGTTCGCAGGCTGGAAGATGCTCCAGCCTTCCCATAGGTGGAGAAGAGTGCCCACGCTGCGCTTCCATTTCTCTGCGCGGAGTCTGCCCCAGCCGAGTTCTTTCTCGAGTCTGCCGAGGTGTTCGAAGACTTTGTGTGACCTAAGTGCAGCCTCGAACAGGGACCGATATCGCCAACCTTTAGGAACTCCACTAGTGGCTGACGATGCGAGAATGTCCGAGATGAGGTAGAGCCCAACCAATTTGGCCGAGGACATGTCGATTTTCTGCCTCGATGGATTTGACTTGTCCTGGCCCCCCTCTTCCTGTCTTGCTGCATCTTTCTCCGCTTCTCGCTCGGGGTTGGCTCCTGTATATGCCAAAGGATGGAGGATATTGAGGACGATCATATCGACAACCTCACGCGCACCGGTTCCGGCGTGTTTGATTGCGAAGGCTGTGACTCGAGCGACATCCCCCCGCCGAAGCTTTGCATGGGTCGTTGGAAGACGGGCGAGAAGATGTGTAAGCTTCGCTTTTTGGAGGGGATTCATGTAGCCCATGCTGTCATTCTGGGCAGTAGTACCCTCTGGAGGTGGCCCTCCCCCGAGATTGCGCCTCTCATCCTCGCCATCAGACATTTCCTCCTCTGACGAATTATAGTCATCTTCTGATACAAACTCATCAAGGCGAGTAGTGTACTCAAACTTGATTGCCGTCTCTGGTGGAGCCCAGGTTGGACCACCGTCGAAGATGAAGGATGTTTTGTGGCCCCCGGCTCTCCGGCTGTCATGCGCCCGTGGGTTGGTGACAATTTGCCACAGCTTCCATCGGTAGTATACGCCGCCAGGACTTCGTGCATCCCAAATCCAAGCCCATCTTTCTTCCTTCTGCACCTCCGGTCGACTCATAAGCAAGGCCTCGAATTCAGGCCCATGTTTGAGGAGGTTTTCCAGTGTCTTATGGATCATTCTCAATTGTTTGATATCTGATGGTGCTTGTACTTCGACTTGTGTAGAGCCACCTCTCCCAAGATTTGGCCCGTAGGACTCTGGAGGTGCAAATCCTCGGTGAGGTCCTGGTGGGGGTGCTCGGCTCAAACTTCCACCAAAGGTCGGTTGAATGTTCTTAGCGCCGAAGGGAAGTGATTTGGTCGTAGTTGTACCGATGGTTGTTGGCAGGGTCGAGTTGATGGCAGCAGAGGAATGACCTTTATGTATAGATAGGTAGTGACCCCGACCAAGGTATTTCTTATCGAGCAGGCTGATGGCGCTGTTGACGTCTGAAAGTGGAGTTTCACTGGCGAGGGTAATGATGGCTGCAGCGGACTTTCGCTCGGTGGGTGTCTGGTTGGTTGGTCTGAGGATATTCACATTGTCCACAGTGAGGAAAGATGGAATTAGTGACTTCAGCACAGAGGGAGAAGTGCCTAGTGGCAGCGATTCTAGGCACAGGGTGTATCTAGCTGCCGCCTTTTCTGCCTCTCTTGCATCGGTCCTGCGATCATCTTCATCGTCCGAAGTATTGCGAAATGCCGACCGTGGGCCTGTTGGCGGCTGGTCGTATCCCAAAATACCTTGTGCCAAATCTCGGTTGCGTGGCGACGGCCCGAATCCCCTTGAGCTGCCACGAGGTGCGAATGATCCAGGAGCAGGTGGTAAGCTTCCTGGTCCACTGTTGCGCGTCCCGGTGCTCGAGAAGTGTCGTGACGGCCGGGCTCCCCCCGCGAATCCACCACCTCTGTTGCCAAATGTGCCTAACCGTCCATCCGAGGCGCGCGAGGCCGATGACGTATCTTCTTCGAATGATTTGACGAAGTCTTCGTAAACCGCGGCGGTCTCAGCCTTTTCCCGGGCTCGTTTAGCTTCGGCTTCGGCTTTCGCTTTCTCGAATGGCGACTTCTTGGGTAAAGCGGCGAATTTATTCTCTGTGTCAAAGACACCCTTGCCCTTCGACTCGTCCGGCATCTTGCAAAGCGTGCTGCAACTGCAGCAATAGCAAACCAGCCTGCTGGCGTGAAATGTCGAAGCTGCAAGCTGAAGGGAAGCAGTGGCTTTCCCAATCAGGAACCCGGATTAAGGCGCGGGCGGTGAGTAAGGCGGTCCCTTATCTCACCTCATGTTGGGGGGCTTGTAATGAACATGACCTTGTATCTCAGGACGGAGGCTAAGGAAGAAAACGCATTGTATTTTAGACACTTGCGACCATAATGTCTACTGCTCAAGTCCCGGCTCTCCTGCGCTTCTTGACGCAGGATGCCAAGGTCTCCTTAGCCGTCGCGATCAGCAAGACACCAGAGCTCCAGAAAGCTAACTTGACCAAGTGAGCCTCTCATTAGGGCCGTGGATTATGCATCATTTACGCCTACTGACGATTCACAGTGCAGATGAAATAGCCAAAGCAGATATCGAAGTTCTCCAGGATATTTTTAAAGATGAAAAAGTTGCCAAACAGATACTCAATGCTGGCAAACGAGTCTCTAAAAAACGCGGTGCCTCGACTGACAACACAGCGGCATCGCCACAAAAGAGAAAGAAGCTTGTCACCTTGACCAAAGAGTCAACCCCGTACGAGATCGAGTCATCGCTCAGTCTCCCAACCACATCAAGCTCTGATGAGAAGCTTCGAGACATGATTGTTGTGACAAATCGTGCACCTTTGGTGCTTGCCTTTGCTGTGATTGTCTTGAAATACACAATGCCGGAACAACCCATATCAAGCCGACTGAGTCTGGCCCAGGCGCTAGTAAGCGCAAATAGTCGATCCAAAGCCGTCAGCCTAGGCATAGAGAGTGGTCAGTCTGCGGAGCAAGAGGGCTGGGGTGACGGCCAACCCATAGTCAAAGTCCTTGGACGAGAGATCCGAGTGCTGAAACGCTGGGATTATAACCCGCGTGAAGGGCAACCCGACTCCCTCTCACCTTTAAAGGAGGGAGACCAAGACACAGTTTCCGCTGTCGAATTTCTCGGCAGAAGTGACATCGATGACGCCGACAAGATGCCGCCCCTTTGGGGTGTTGATCTAGAGGCAGCTCGGAGCTCGCAAAGCAAAGCAGGCTCAGAAAACCAGGGCGGCTTGCCAATTTATACCGCCCAGTCTGCACGATCGTATCTTTTGCGATCCATATCGAGCGTGCAACAACCCGTGGCGTGTTCAAAATCCAAATCAAATACAGTCTTAGGCCAAGAAAGGGAAGAATCCGTTGCTAGTCTCCTATCTGCCATCGACTCAGTTTGTCGGTCATGGGCCACAAATCTGAAAAAGGACGAATTGGATAGGCGTGCGTGGGCTTGGTACCTCAAGGTTCGACCAGATGTTCAGAGCGGCGTCCAGGGCTGGGGGCAGAAGGGACAAGTGAAATTATCGGACATACTTGCTCTGCGAAATGAGACTTGATACTACAACTTCAGTCATGCACGTAAC
This sequence comes from Penicillium simplicissimum, assembly GCA_024706585.1. Taxonomy (NCBI): domain Eukaryota; kingdom Fungi; phylum Ascomycota; class Eurotiomycetes; order Eurotiales; family Aspergillaceae; genus Penicillium; species Penicillium simplicissimum. Next base: position 5,550,613 of record JAMZTW010000118.1, read on the forward strand.
GAATCATTGATCATGAGGAAAGCTCATCAACACTGGAACGTCACTAGTACTATAATTTAGAGGAGCAAGTCTTGATAGAACGATAATGCACATGTGGCTGCCACCTCACGCGACAACAGGAGAGAGAAGGGCTCATGCTCAAGGCTCCGACGCAGTAATCTTGGCCACTTCTTCGGCGACATTGTAATTGATCACTTTCTGAAGCTGACCACCCATCATACCGGGAATCAGTCCTTGAGAATATTAGCATGGGACCATCATCCCCACAAAATTCCAAGGATCGTACTCACCCATAATTTTCAAGACAGCATACATTGAGTACTCTTGGATCGCGCCCATATCACGCTTCTTGTTCTGACCTTGCTGAGCGTACTTCAAGATCGCGGTGACATGCGGCTTTCGCAAAGCCATATACTCACTAGCTGCCTTCCTGATGATATCTTTCTGGGCTTTATCCGTCAGCCCATCTCCCTTCTTGCTTAGATGGTGGGACAAAAGAAGCACGAAAGCCTCAACGTCTTCCAATGCTTGTGATGAGCCTTGTCCTGAGCTTGGAGGAAGTGCATGGGCTGCATCGCCCACAAGAACTACCCCATCTCGTTCCCACGTTGGAAGAGGAGGAACAGTCCATGTTGGGTACATGTTGTCAATTTTCAGAGACTGTACGACTTTTTGGACGACGGGATCTTTCCAGTGTGAGTGTCTCTCACGCAGTTGGCGAGTTACGTCGGCCAAGTCGATGGATTTGCGGTCTGGACATTTTTCGATTTCGTACGTGGACCACCATGCAAGCCTATCGCCTGGCTCGGAGACATGGTATGGCGAGTCTCGATTGGGATCAGAGATGGCACTTTCAGAATAGAAATATCCGAAGAATCCATTTCCACCAAAAATGAAATTCATAGAGCCTTTTTCGACAAGGTCTTTGACATCTGCAGATGGGACAAAGCCTCCAACACCTACAAGGCCCCTAATAAAGTCAGATAAATTCAGCTTTCTCTAAAGTTGCTTTATCCTCAGGATGATGTGACTTACTCGTAGTTTGGTGGGTACGGGTCTTCCCTGGCTTCTGGGAAAATTGCCCGCTTTGCAGTGCTTCGAACACCATCGGCACCGATGACCAGGTCTGCCTCCACCGAGGGGCTACCATCAACAAAGTGTATCTTGTTTTTGCCAGCTGGGTTAGCGACAACCTTTGAGATGCGCTTGTTGATGATGTGTCCGTCAGGGATGCGTGAGCGCAAGGCTTGCCATAAGGAATGACGGCTAGCAGCAATCATATGCATGCGCTGCTTCCCCGACGAGGCATGCCCTGTGGGATCCATAGACACAAGCTGCCACCCATTCTTGCTCTTCATGTTGAACTTTGAAACTGCGTATCCGCTGCACACGACATCCTTCAATAGATCCTCGTCTAGACGTCGTAGAACATGGAGGCCATTTGCAGCAATGCCAAGACCACCGCCCACGAGGAGTGTCGAAGAGTGTGTGTTGTCTTCTTGAGTTTGCTGCCTTTCCTCTGCAGTCACCTGCAAGTCGGTACTGTATGCCTCGTAGATGATGATCTCATGGTTGGACTCGGAGTTAGAGGGTGTTGGTAGGTGCTTGCGTAATTCAAGGTATGCAGCGCATCCAGCGATGCCAGCACCGATAATGACGATCTTCATGGCGGTTAGAGCTCTTTTGATCTTGAGAAGGTTGATGTAAGATATTGAGGAATGAAGACGTCGGCATTCCAAGTATAAATACCTGGCAAGTGCCCATCCAGGAATCGCATACTTCTCGGGTCACATGTTGGCTGTCGCAAAGCTAACCCGATTAGGCCTAGTCTGAAGGCTTAATTTGGAGTGGGTCTCTCGTATCTCTGATCTTTGCACTCTTCATCTACCGTAGAGGAGACAAAACAGACCTTGCGCTCTGGACAAATTCGTCCATGTGTGGATCAGGGGATCCCGCACTAGGCAACAGAGAAATCAGTTTGCTTCGCCACCGACCAGCGTAGAAGAACGCTCCGGGATTCGTTTCTGCCTGAATGATCTCTGAAACCACATTTCTAATATTCTTGGAGACATGATGGTTGATAACTCAGAGCCGATAATTGTGGTGGCCTGAGCGCCCGTAAAGAGAGACTGGTAGTTGTTCTGAGAAACTCATGTTTTGGAGGTCCTGGGAGTGTATCGTTGTAGAACGTAGGAAGCGACATCCCCGAAGAGCTCTCGGGAGGGAATATAAGGACTTGTACCGTCTTCATACTGGCCATTCAGGTCCGGCAGAGGGCTCTGAGTACTAGAAACCATGTCCAGCGGGCTCCAAACGCTGACCATCTTGAGCGGTAATCCAATCATCACCGCCCCACGACTAGAAGCAGGGTTGGGAAATGTTGCAACGAACTCTTTCGCTGACAAGATTGACTGCACATGTGCATGGATTCTGTGCTCATACAAATTTGCAGATGATGAGACCAGAAAGAATAAACGCAGGACGACGATATTGACAGCATCATACAGTGCCGCTAGGGAAGCGGTAGGCATGTCCACATAAGGGATTAGTGGGACATGCTTGGGATCGCCAGGAAGACCTTCGATTTCATCATCTGGACTTCCCATCCACAGTTCGGCATTGGCTTCCATAAAATTTGTCGAGAGAACGGACTTGATCCACCAGAAGTGTAGCTGCGACATTAGACTTCGGACAAGCTTGGTAAGCCTAGTATTGAGACTGCTGGCCTTCTCCTCAATGGACACGATTAACTCGCTTGCCACCCCTAGGCATGGTAACAAGGAGAGCAAGATATCCACGAAATCATCAAATGCAGTCTTCGGGTGTATTTCGAATGGTACTGTTAGCCATTCCTGGGAGGAGAAGACATGCTGCTGACTTTTGAAAAATGCAGCAGTGAACTATAACGCGACATGTCATGTCAGCACAAAGTCCGTCATAGGTATGCTCGAAGCTTTTCTTGCTTACTCACAGCCAAGAGCCTCAAATGTCGGAAGAGCTGATGTAAAAATCCATCACGACAGCTTGCTGGACCACCAGACTGGAGCATCCTGGCTGCGCCCTGCACATGCTGGAACCATGCCTCGCCAGATGTTCCGGCAGTGGTCTCAAAATGAGCGAGCATCACAGCAGAGCAGATTACATCACCGGTAAATTCACCAGTTTGCTGTGCGAGGAGACAACGTAGCCCTTGAAGAGCCTTGAGGTACCACTTGTTGGCTTCGGTACGTATTGAAACGTCATCCACTAACGAGCCATAGAAGAACATCGACCCAGCCCTAACGGAATTTTTGACGAGGACTGGAGATGGCGATGCGATGAGCGAGACCAGATTGTCTAGCCAGGTCGATGGCGAGCTCTCAGCCAATGATTCCCTGAAGCCGAATGACTCGATGAAATGGGAGACAAAGAGCTGGTCAAAGAGATCTGCCCGACTGGGCTGGTGACATGACGGCAATCGAGGTGCTACATATTGCTTGTGGGTCAACCAGTAAGGCTTGCCAGCGACAGTTGAATCCGTCAAATTTAGGGGCGTTTGCTCTACTGTTGGCTGAGTTAATGTTGTCGACTCTGGCAGGGCATGCACGAAAAAGGCTCCCATTCGGGGGCCCGGACAGCGCAACCCCAGTTTCAGGCATTGAGAACATGCTGGATGAGATTCATCACACTGTAGGTGTGTCAGATGGCCAGATCCAGGGGGGGTTTTGAATTTCAGCCATGTACCTTGATCTTGCGTTTGCGGCATGTCACACAGCCTTTGCTTCTGCCTGGAACGTTGACCATGGCTGGTGGCTCCAGCTAGTAAACCATAGCGTAAGATACATGAGCTAGCTCATTTTTGGTAAACGACGGTCGCTTCTGCGATATAGCAGAAAAGTGTAAATGTAGTACAGCAAAGTTTGATGCCTAGGATGTCGATACGTTGGCACCGCGTGTATGTATGTGGATCACGGAATCCGCTAGAATGATTATCCGAAGGCAATTTGAGGTAGACCGAAGCCTGCCATCTCGGAAAGCATATTAGATAAACTGTGCAAGCCGAAGTATAACGAACTTATAACGAACTTATTGTGGACGTTGACCCGCAGGGCCCAAGAGCCGGCTCTGCTTTCCCAGATTATATCATGTTCGCCGTGAATAATCACTCAAATGCTACACAAACCTTACCATGAATCCAAAAGGCTGTGAGTTTGTGGCCTTGTGGACGTAGTCGTATCCGTTCAGAGTTGATTGTTTTCTCGGAAAAACCGAGTGCGCTCCATGCCCTGACAGGATTGTGTTCGCAGTCCGTTATCTAGGCATTAAGCTAGGCTGGGGCATGCGATGCTTGATCATGCGTATGTCTGATGGTTTTGGTCGCACTTTGCACAATTCGAAAAGTCAGAAATAATTGCTCACTGGAGGACATTATTCTCAATATCCTATATAGCCTACCTCGAGTATCTGGTAATTGTAGGGGAATTTGGAAAGTCTGTGTGGAGGGATATTACCGGAAAACAGCCGTAGGTCATCGATGATGTTGATTTTTCATGCCTCATTACGGGGCAAGATACCAGCGCTAATAACATGACTGACAAGAGAAAGGGCATGAATAAATTCATGAATGAGATTGACCTTAGTCCCGCCAGGCCAGGGTTAGGTGGACAGGACCTAGAAGGCGGCAGAGCTCTATGGATGCCCTTGGAATTGGAAGTCATCAAGTTCAGTATGAAGGCCGATAGTCAGGTAGCAAGAAGAGTTCAAATCGTATATAGACTGTACATCTCAACCTTTTCATGGGAAGTTCTGCAGCCGAGGCGCAAAAAGGAGAATGCAGATCTACTGAGCAAGGATGCTGTCACAAGGATGACCATCAATTCTAGTACCTATGCTTCTAGCCCGTCCTCGGATAGTCCTGTTCGAAATTTGAATCGTGGATTCGTGTTCGACCGGATCAGGCTGTGCCTGGCAGGGGTAACCAGGTAAATGCCTGTAACGTGGGGCAGGTGACAAAAACACCATTCAGTGCCCTAGTACCAGTTCTCTCGTCTGCGACCTCAGGAGATAGAGACAGCTATTTTACGAGGGATACTCCCACTCAGAACCGAGGAAGAAATCGTTGATGGTATCCTGTGGATGATCTCACTATCAAAGTCGGTCTACTGCGCGCCCCACTGACGTTGAAAGAATACAGCTCGACCCACGATAAAAGCCATAGTTCCAGATGCATCCGACTATGGCTTCGGCAAAGAAACCCTGGTTGCAAGAAAACCATGGTCCTGTCTTTCATACGGAGTGCCTGGATGGGCCACGGCTATAAATTGAACGCGTGGCTGATACCCCGCATGGAAAGGCTGGACTGATCATTGACGGGGCTGAAACGCCCCCTCCTAACCAAATATAGAGGGCGTTTTGATAAACATCAGTTCAGACTTGGCAAGGAGGATGAGGGCATGGGTGGCACGCCGTAGTGCAAGTGATTATCATGCATTGACACGGAGGAATATTTTCCCTGTAGCCTTATGACAGAGCGGGAGGGATCCGAAGGCCCTAAGTACAGTCGCCCTCTTGGTAGTGGCCCCGTTTCATTCCAGAGGCCTTCCAAGGTTCCATGGAAACAAGGCCCAATAAGACTATCCTTGAGCCTCGACGGGAAGCAAGACCTAGCCCAGAGAGAAAGGACAAAGGGACGATGTATCCAACAAGTGCTTAATCCATTACTTTCGACCATTGACGCTGGGAAAAGCGTCCCGAGGATTCTGATAACGCTGCCAATGACCTGGACAAAGCAAAGTCATTGCGTTTTGTTTGACTGGGACGGGTAACGCTTTGTGAGACATACGATGTACTTACTGTAGTTATGGTCCGAGATATCCGCTGGCCAATCTTCAGCCCCTCTGGGTCAGGTTCGGCCCGATTGAGTTTTCTGAAGCTGGTGGGTTGCCAGATTCCCTCGAGAGCTCGAGATATTCGCGACCCAATTGTGATAATTATGAAGGTTAGTAGTTGCCCATAGAGACGTCGTTCGTCCAAACTATCGGCAGTCGGTTTGGGTCTTCCTGCAGTATGTACCCGAGAGTGACTGATTCTGGGCAATTCTACATACTCCCACGCGTTTGGATGATCCACCGTAATCCGGAACAGTAAGCCCATGAGCTCTGGCCCAAACGGTGCCCATTCGCTGTAGCGAAGACTCTGATGCTGGCGAGCGACCATCCGGCGAGATACCGAACATGCAAAGGGGTTCTAGACTTTGTCGCAAGGGAGCATTTTTTTTGTTGGCGGATCGCAGACGTCGGATTCCAGATTTCGTGATGAGGACCAGGCTGACCAGCTGCTCGACAACACCAGTCGATTTTTCAGGCTTGGGGTGGGTGGCGAAGCCTCGACCCACCGTGAGTCTAGTCGTTAGTCTGGCCGCCCTAATTGCTGTAGCGTACTCGGAGAAGTCCCAGTCGATCATGCCCAGTCACAAGGGTCCGGTTTGTCCCTTTTCAGGGCCATGGGAATATTAACCTAGACTGAGCAGGGTCTTCGTAAGAAACACACACAAGCAGCGATATGAGGCAGAGAAAAAGATGAGCATTGTCATTGATCGTATGGTAGAAAGGACGAAGCGGCCTGTCCCGTGACCATGGTGATCAGCGATCAGTGATCAGAAAGATTACCACATCATTTCAGGCGGTTCGTACCAAACGCCAGTCACAGTGCAGCAATGCCCCCTCCCCCCGAGGTATTACCGCCGTCACACTAAGTCTCAAACTTGCTCTTGCCCCGGGACCACCCCCCATCCCTCAACTCAGTCTTCAGTCTCACCCTCGTCCTCCTCCTTCCATCTTCATCATCCACCACCCACAACTATACTTCACCCCAAGACCCTCGGGCGTCGCCTTTCTCGACCGCGTCGACGAATTCTGCGCCTCTCACACTTTTCCCCATCCGCCCACCCATTCTTTCCGGGGGTCGACCTGTGAAATAGATTGAACCGCATCAAGAGGTGGCCCGACAGGGCTGCCGTTAACAAGGGGAGATGTCTGGACACATTTCATCCGATCATTCTCGTTCGGCCTCACGGTCATCTCAAACCCCTCGTCTATCCCAGGGACAGGCTTTCGAGCCGACGCCGCGCCAGTCCTTCGGTCGCAACTCACGCGTCGCCAATCCTAATGTCTTCTCCGACGAATATTCATTAGAGCCGATCGATAACGACGATCGGATCGAACGGGCTCCCTCCCCCGCCTCTGTCTCCTCCTCTACCACTCTTCGCTCCCTTCATCATCCACAAAAGACCGTCAGTCAGGCCACGACAGAGAATGAGAATCCGTTTGGTGATGATGCCCGTGTGTCCTTCGAGGAAGCCCGTCGATCGAGTCTTCCCCAGAAGGGGATGGGCGGCTTCTCCACCAATCGTAGCTCGGTCGCTTCGGTCAATAACAGTTCATTTGGCGTCCAACGAAATCAGAGTGTTTCCTCGAGGTTCTCGATACCGCGTGCCATGAGCCCCTACACTGGGGCAACCGGACCCAGCCATCCCTACGCCATGTATCCCCAAGTTGGGGTCAGTCGCTCGCCGAGTGTTGGAAGCACATCGACAATCCGCCAGCATGATCGCCCGTTGGGTGAATCAAGTGGACCTCAACATCCCTACGCCATGTACCCGCAAAATGTTGTCGAAGAAGGGATTGATGACGATGTGATTCCAGTTGGATTCCCTGGTCACAATCCGCCGTATCAGCCACCTCCAGGCCGTCGGAATAACGATGTCGGCGATATCATCGGCGCAGATGGGCACGCGGAACCATTACCACCCTATTCACGATATCCGACAGGGGTGGTTCCGAAACCTCCAGGCGCCGAAACCATGGCCGATATGAATGTCCCTTCAGAGACCCAGCAACTCCATTCGATCTCCAGAGACCACCCACAACCAATCTCGGAAACGTCTACGAGGGCTCTCATTCCCCAGTCTTCCGGGGGGACTACTGCCGTGGACCATGATGTTTATGACGACAGGGAGCGCAGGGCCCCCGTGACGGGCATCATGGCGTTCGAGGAGAAGCTCAAAGAGAAGGGGAAGAAAACCGCATGCTGCGGTCTGCCCGTCTGGACCATCATTCTCGTTGCTACCGTGATGTTGATCGGCGGATCCATTGGAGGTGCCATTGGTGGTGTAATTGGTGGTAAGAGAGCAGCCGAGCATGATCGACAAGCTGCTGCCCAGTCGAGCGGCCCGAAAATTATAACTGTGACTGCAACACCACAGATGGACTATTCCACAATGACCAGCACGCCGACGAACCTCAAGACGGTGCCAACAGGCCATTTTGTCGTCCCTGCCCAACTGCAAAACTCTTCACGCATGTGTGTCGAAGATAATCAATTCAGGCATGCCTGGGGCTGTATGGATAATCCCACCAATTTTGACGTCGTTATTGCCGGAGATCGTGGCCACCACTCCATCATTTTCAGCAGTGCTGGCCCGACTTCCACGTTCACATATGGCGCTCAACCCCCAATCCTTCCCACCCCCACCCAGTCTCTAGGTTTCGCGATTGACACCAGTGACACTGGCTTGGGCCCTGCTCTCTTTTTCTTTGCCAAGTTTGACAAGCTGGTTATCGTTCCCGAGTCGCAGTTTACGTCGTCGAGCTCCGTCTCGGGACGATCATTCACCGGAGACGTGTCTTTCCTAGACAAGCTTCATCGCATGCAAACTGCTCAACCCGGCGACAAGCCTTGGTTTTGCTATTGGAACCAAACAATGATGGAGTTCTTCATTTACGTCAACCAGACAACGGCTGATAATACCGGCACCACCGCTACCACTGGAACCGACATGACAGCCAGCACGGCCCGCGCTCAATCCAGCAAACGCGGAGATCCGGTTCTTGACTATCCACGAAAGATTAAAATTGAAGAACGACGCGACTTCGCCGGAGCTCAGGCACCTTACTGCCAGCAGATGCAAGTGGGGTCTGATGGCCATCTCGTTGGACCTATTCAAAACCAGGTCATCAACATCAAGGAGCGGGAGCCCACTCCAACGACGACTTACATCAACACGAGTGGTGGCTCCCATCAGACGTACACGGCAAAGGCACAGTATGCAACACCGTGTTATTGTCTTTCTACGACTGAATAGTGTTTCTCCTTCCTCCTTGACGTTCGAGCGAGTTTGTCCTTCTTCATCATGGGTTTTCGGGTCTGAAACCCCCTCGGCGTTGGCGTTGATCAGATTTCAGACTACCTACTAGCATCGGCTTATGTGCACATGATTGTCATCTTTCGTTTCTACCCTCTTATCTAAACCCGTTCCTTGAGCTCGACGGCTTCCCGAACCATATTTTCCCCTGTTTTTTTTTCATCTTCCTCGACCATCGATTTTGTTCCCGAAACATCCGGTCTGTGACATGATACGATTTTCCATCCCCTCGCCTAACTTCACTTCTCTTCATGGGTTATATATGCTCTTTTTACCCCTTTTCATTGCTGACACGGTATTACCTTTGGCGTCTGTTGGATTTTGGACGATGTGCGGTTCCGAGCATTCTGCGTATTTCTGCGAGTATCGTGCTCTTTTCTCTTCTCACTTGTTCCTCCAAGACTCAATAGGTTGAACCCTCTCATCCTATTATACCGCCTCGTACGGTGGCGTTTTCCCCGGCATTTATGCAGTCGTATCACAAAATATAACGATTTTTTGGGAATCCTTATCGTGCAACGTAGGTAGCCACTACTAAATTATCCTTGCTCCTTCAAGGAGGCACTCTGTGCATTGCCCCTTCCAGCAGGTTCAAGGAAACCCGCGACGCTGGATCCATTGAATCCTAGATCGGACAGAGCCTTAAGAATAGGAAGCACCATCAACCTAGAGCTCGATGTCGTTGTCATGTTTAAAATGTAGGAGCCGAATCTCTCTTTACATGGCAGGAGGATTTTCTCGTCACCAGCCATTGCTCGTGGAACTGGAGGTCCATGATAGAATACCCGTCAAGTTCAGCGTGGGCCTACAGCCCTGGAGACAACTTTTCTCTTACCTAGGTGACTATCTAAGAATCAATAGTACTTCGCCTGGCTCCACTTAGCTAGATATCACATCTCGCTCGCTCGAGTATTGTCTAGCACTGGGCATGCTTTCAATAGAGGATTACATAACTGACCCCCCTTCTGCATATTTCGCCCCCCTCCTGCTTGAAAATGCCTAAATTTCAGAAATTCAGGCCTCAAGATAGAAGTAATCGATAATGTAAGATAGTAAACCTGATCTTTAATAACCCTAATCACCCTTCACCGCGTTTACTCCCCTACTTATTTAGTGTTATCAACATCATTCAAGGATACAATAGCATTTATACATAAAGAAGAATACCAATAAGAACTAAAGTAGTAGACTATTGGAGGTAATATTCAAAAGAGTGTTCGAACCAGTAGCAGAAGGAGCAGTGGGAAGAGTATTCTAGGGAATTTTAGACAGGAGGGGGGCTTGGAAAATATGCAGAAGGGGAGGTCAACGTAATCCCCTATAAATATCCCATTCAGTGTTGAAGACTTAGGTTACAAAGATTGCAAATCAAGGGACGTTCGGTATCAATTTGGAGGTCTCGAGCCAATAATGCAGCCCCCGACGGGAAACTGTCAAGGATCCATGTACCAGCCGGGACCAATGGGTTGATCAAGCTTCGATACCTAGCAAGCTCTCGTTCTGGCTGGTACTAAAATATCCTTGAACAACGAGCTCGATAACTTCCAAATAACTTAGTTCCACAGACTAGAATCCTCAATTCAGGAAGTTCTATTCAGGAGGCGCATGGAGTTGGCATATTCGAACTTCTGAGAAAACAGGAACCATCAAGCTGCCATCAAACCTAGGTTTGCTGCAAGGCTTAGGGGGTAAACTAGCTTTAAGGGAGTCTTCCAACAATGGCCTGTAGCAAGGCAGCTTGCATATGTGATCAAACTGTTGCTTTAAATTCAGTCTAATTAACTAGCAGAGAGAGCTATTATCAATGGTGCTGTACTGTACACAGAATCTGTGACTGGATGTGCTCCGTACCTGAATCTCAAGGCGGTCGGTTCTCCCATCGAGGCCACTCCACCTGACTAATTCAGCATGACTCAGCATCTCTCAGGTGCCCGACTACCAGCTTAGGATTCTAAGAGCACCACACGCGACAGGCAATTCTCTCGGGATAGCTGCTGGAGGGCCAAATTTCTGCTTGTGCAGCTCGCTAGGAGTTCTCAATTTGGTCGCTTCAAGTGTGGGCCAGGTGAAAGTCGCTTCACCTTGATTTTTCCGCCGCTTCTCTACCACTCTTGCCCAACTGCCCGAAGCTCACTTTCGTCTAGCGACACCTGAGGCACCCACACTTCCGACACCTCGCACCTTGCACACCATTCCTCCAACCTCTCCTCATCGCCATCCCAGTCCCTCTTCCACAACCCCACCCCTATCTTTTTCTTGCGTTTGTCACTCGACCGCGGGAATCGCATATCCAATATCACCTGTCACTCAGCTGTATCGGTCTTATCTACGTCCATATCCTTAAAACCTTGTCTGTGGACCCTTCAGATCAAATGATCGCGTCTCCTAGATGACCTTCCCTCCCCCTCACCCTTCCGCCCAATCGTCGATTGCTTCTGGCACCGATAAATCCTCCTCGACCAGGACCGAGATTGGTGCCTGGGGTCGGTCCTCGTCACAGTCCGGAATTCGTCGTGGGTTGACTCCTCTCGCGACCAACCTTTCTTCCTCCACCGTTCCCTCCACATCTGCCCGGGGCTTGGAATCAGGCCCTGGGGGTTTGACGCCTTCTTCATTTTCAGCCGTTCTGAGCTCCTCCAGGGGTCTTTCCGGGGGTAGCCCGAAGCCCACACCTTCCCCGTTTACTTCGCTACAGTCGGGTTCGCAGCACCCGGCCCAAGCACTTGCCTCGCCAAAGTTCCGCGCACACACCCCTTCTTCAGGGCCTCATTTCGCCTCCGCAACAGGTTCTACCCCAGGCAGTGGGGGAACGGGGGGCGGTGGTGGACCCGGATCGTCTAGAGGTGTTGCATTTTCACCACTCTCGTCCGGCACAACCGTGAATTCACCCACGGGCTTCGCTTCCGACAAGCCAGGCTCAGCAGCTGCTCACTCAAGCCAGTCTTCCCTCACCAAGATTTCGATTGCGCAAGTGTTCCTCCTCTTGGACTCGATCACCGAGAAGGAAGGCAAAGAAAAGTGGGAGACCAAAGCTGCTCAAATCCACAAGGTACGTCTCTAACGACCTCGAGCCGCAGTCTTCATTAGACGAATGCTGACGACTTAATTGAATTAGCTTGTGTCATCCAACGGAATGGAGGTCTTCTCAAAGTATTTCCGCCGCCTGCTGACAGGCAATGCCCCGCAGATATTCCCTGGCGTCAATAAATCCGTCGAGAATGCAGGCAACTATTCCCTTCTGGTTCAGGAAATGCAAAAAGTCGCCTCGGATATCGAACAAGCACAGAAGATTGCTGAGACGGTAGACACGTCGGAGGGAGACATCTTCCGTGATTTTGATCTGTCCACCTTCTTGGACCACTTCCGTCTCGACCCTGTTCTGAAGGTTTCTCTTGCTTTGGCCTTCAAGCTGACCACCAAGTCTGATCTTCGAGCCAAGGGTAAGCCATACACTCTGACTGCCATCCCAACTTGGGAAAAGATTCATCGCTAATTTGATTAATCATTGCCAGCCGATGCCATCCTTTCGAACTCCATTACCCCCTTCCTCTCCAGCTTGGCGAATCCCTCCGATGCCACCAAAGACTTCCCGAACTCCTTCCTCGGAATGACCATCGAACGATTCATTCTATACCCCCCGCGTAATTTCAGCAATGAGGTCAAGGCGAAGTTGGTCTATGCAGCAAATCTGCGATTCCAAAAGCTCAACCTGGACATGCCACTCGAGGTTTCCTCTGCGCTGCAAATGTTCAACTTTGTGGATCCCGAATACACACTCGTGCGACAGCTTCATGCCAAGGGCCCTCGTGCAACGGCGAACACCGAGGCTATCACGGAGGTTATCAACGCTGCCGGTCCAAACAGTTGGAGCGAGGAACACCTGGCCAGTGCCATTCTATTCATGGTTTTGTCGCAGTACTGGCAACAGTTCTCGCTCGAGACTCTTCTGAGTGCATACGCAGGGAAGCAAATCAACTGGCCTCTGGTTCTCCAGAACTTCGATCGCGAAGGATTGCGAGTGGACCCTAAGCAGTTCTCGCGACTGTATGATGTGCTCTCCACCGTCGCTGCTAATGACTCCTCTCTTGACCTTCAAAAGCTCTGGGGTGGAGACTGGGAGCATCGTGATGCACAGATTTCACTTTTGACGGCATTCATTGCCTCGCGCTCAGATACGTCGCTCATTCCGAACCTGCGTCCGGCGTTTCCCGCCGACTTGTTCGAGGAGGCTTCGGAGCTTGTCAAGCTGCAAAGTGAACGTGCTATCAAGTCCCCTCTCCGCTCACTGGACGCAATCAAGGCAATCTTCGATGTCGTGCTCTTCTCACAGTCCTCCTGGGCCGCAGCAGAGAGCCAGCTTCTCATCAAGGCCGTTGTTCAATTTGATCTTCCGGTCTTCCTCATTGCTGCTCTTTCAATGAAACAGCCATGGACCGACGTCCAGACAAACTTCGTCCTTCGTTCCTTTATTGTCTTCCTCAGCAAGCAGGAAGACGGGTATCAACTCGCTCTCTATGGAGCGTGGCACCAGGATCGGCAATGGGTAGCAGGGAAGCTCTTCGATGCTTTCACCCAGGACCCGACATCAACTTCGACGATCTATGACGCCGCAGTCGAGTATGGATGGCTGGACTACCTTCTCGGGTTTACCAATGGCTTAGCTCTGGATCTCGCCTGCTACTCTCACCGAAAGAGCAACTTTGATCTCGAGCAATGGGTTCGCAACGCTTCTCAGAAGGGTCATATGAACATGGGCGACCTTCTATCCAAGTTCCTCCGGATTAAGGCAGAGGATGAGCTACATGTTCAACGAAAGGAGCAGCCAGTTCCGCAGATGGTTAGCCTCGCTGTAAAGACGGTCTACACGCTTCTCTCTGTCTTGGAGGAGTACGTGGGCGACCGTGAGAACCTCACTCCCGTGCAGCGCATCTGCATTCAGACTTACCCTCGTTTAATCAACTACGGCGAGGGCTATGACGACATCATTGACGCCAACGGCGAGCATGGCAACTCGTTACCCGAGGCAATTGACAAGCAGATGCAAGATTTGTTTGGCAAAATGTACCACGAGGAACTTTCCTTGCGTGAGATGTTGGAGTTGATGCGGCAGTACAAGTCTTCTCGGGACCCCACCGAACAAGATCTTTTCGCCTGCATGGTCCATGGGTTGATTGATGAGTACCATTGCTACCACGAGTACCCTCTCGAGGCTTTGACCAAGACCGCGGTCATGTTCGGTGGCATTATCAACTTCAGACTTGTGGATGGAATAACGCTCAAGGTCGGCCTCGGCATGATTCTCGAGGCTGTCCGAGAGCATGAAGTGCATGACCCAATGTTCAAGTTTGGCGTGGAGGCGATTGAACAATTGATTAATCGTCTCTCCGAGTGGGCAGGGTTCTGCCACCTGCTTCTCCAAATCCCGACCCTGCAAGGCACTCCCATCTTCCAAAAAGCCGAGGAAGTGCTTCGTGACCAAGGGTCACAGCTTGGTGAGGGCGAGCGATTCGATGATTTCGGCTCTACCACCTTGCCCAATGGCAACAACGACGATGCCTCCGCGACCGATGGCAGTTCGAGGAAATTCCGCTCCATCCAGGTGGACCCACCGCTCCGTTCGGATATCTACCACGACCCCGATGTGGACATCCAAGACAAGATCCTTTTCGTTCTGAACAACGTTTCGGAGCAGAATATTGATGAGAAGCTGCGGGATCTGCGCGAGGTCCTGCGCGACCAGCATCACCAGTGGTTCGCTGCCTACCTGGTCGAGGAGCGTGCGAAGCTGCAACCCAACTTCCAGCAGCTCTATCTTGATCTTCTGGATCGAATCGGCGA
The DNA here is from genome assembly GCA_024706585.1 of Penicillium simplicissimum. Lineage (NCBI taxonomy): Eukaryota > Fungi > Ascomycota > Eurotiomycetes > Eurotiales > Aspergillaceae > Penicillium > Penicillium simplicissimum. Next base: position 5,565,632 of record JAMZTW010000118.1, read on the forward strand.
CAAAATCCTCTGGGCTGAGGTCCTCAGAGAGACTTATGTTAGTCTCTCAAGGCTCTTGAACTCGGAGAATACCCTCAGCTCCTCCACAGAACGTGGTCACCTCAAGAATCTCGGCGCCTGGCTCGGTTCGTTGACTATTGCCAAGGACAAGCCCATCAAGCACAAGAATATCTATTTCAAAGGACTACTCTTGGAGGGCTACGATACACAGCGTTTGATGGTTACCATTCCTTTTACCTGCAAGGTCCTTGTCCAGGCCACCAAGTCTCGGGTCTTCCGGCCTCCAAACCCATGGCTGATGGACATTCTTGGTCTTTTGCTAGAACTGTACCACTACGCCGAGCTCAAGCTCAACCTGAAGTTCGAGATTGAGGTATTGTGCAAGGACCTCGACCTTGATCACAAGACTATCGCTCCAGCCATCATCATTCGTGACCGCACCGCCCATGTTGGTGAAGAGGGTCTGCCGCCAGCGGCTCCCAATATACCAGAAGGGTTGGAGTCTTTCAATGATCTAGCGATCGGTCCACTTGCTCAGGGTATTCAGAACGAGCGATTGTCGCCAGCGGCCATCATGTCAACCCTGCCGAGCCTTGACAAGATTCTCGTGCTGCCTCCCTCGGCGAGCAGCATGGTGGACCCTAGCGTTCTCCGACAGATCGTCCACACTGCGGTCGAGCGCGCCATTGCAGAAATCATTACTCCAGTTGTTGAACGCTCTGTCACCATTGCCTCTATCTCCACCGTTCAGTTAGTCTCCAAGGACTTCGCTACAGAACCCGATGAAGAGAAGGTGCGACAATCTGCAGGTATCATGGTCAGACAACTTGCTGGAAGCCTTGCTTTGGTCACTTGTAAGGAGCCGCTCAAGGTCAGCATGACCAATTACATTCGCATGATTCAACAAGAGTACTCGGATCAGCCCATGCCTGAGGGTCTGATCCTCATGTGCGTGAACGACAACCTGGACGCCGCTTGCGGCATCGTGGAAAAGGCCGCTGAGGAGAAGTCACTGCCTGAGATTGAGAAGGTTATCGAGCCCCAGCTGGAGGCACGCCGGCGCCACCTGGCCACGCGGCCGAATGAACCATTCGTGGACCCTTTAATGAACCGTTGGGGTCTCTTCATTCCCGAACCTTACCGCCAGATGCCTGGAGGCTTGAACAAAGAGCAGCTGGCGATCTATGAGGAGTTTGCCCGCCAATCCCGCGGTCCCGTGACTGCTCACCCCCAGAACGTTTCCACAGATTCTGGTCGTCAGATCCCTGATGTTCTCCAAGAAGCTTTCCCTCCTCCAATTCCCAATCTCTCTACTCCCGCTGAACAACCGGCGGTTCCTCATCGCACCCCGCAAGTGCAGAACGCCGCCGCCCAGATGGGTGTCCCCACCAACGGGTTCCTCGAGGCCCAAAGCCCACGGGAGCGCGTGGAGTCCATGATCTCTGAGCTCCAGCTTTCCGCCAGAAATGCCCCAGAGGAGCATGTTAAGGATCTTGGCCGGGAGAGTGCCGTTCTTCGGGAATATGACCAGATCTTGCGCGCTCTTCTTGTTTCACCGGATGGCGAGGAGCTGGCGCGTTTGATCTCCCTGAAGATCTGCACCACCCTCTACAGCCAGTCTTCAGAGTCCCTCGAAATTGAGGTTCTTGTTCACCTTCTCGCCAAGCTCTGCGACATGTCTTCCCTCATTGCACGATACACTTGGGCGCTCCTGGCCGAGATTGATGATGAGCACATGTTCAACGTCCCTGTCACTGTTGCCCTCATTGACGCCAGCCTGTTGGACATTCGCCGGGTCGATATGGTTCTGACTCGCCTCATTCTCCAAAAGAATGTCAGCGCATTGGAACTCTTGGAGAACCTGATGAACCGTGTGCTATTCAACGACGAACCTTCAGCTCTCCGGTCTGACTTCTCCGGAAGCTTGGAGGCAATGAGTCAGTGGCTTGCCGAGGATGGCAGTATCGCCCCGGCCTTGGAAGTAGTTCGCAAGCTGCGCGATGTCGGCATTCCCGAAGTTGTCAACCCGCTTCTTACCGATCAGGCTCGGTCCAAGCGCGACCAGATGGAGTATATCTTCACCGAATGGACTGGGGTCTACAAGGCCTCCGGAGCCAGTGAGCGCAGTTGCCTCTCCTTCCTACAAGACATGCACAACCGCCAAGTGATGAACTCTCAAGAAGACTCGGCCCTGTTCTTCCGTCTCAGCATCGATTTCTCGGTTGCTATGTTCGAGCAAGAGTCCCAGAACCCGAACGGCAGCCTCGACGACGCATTCCTGTACATTGACGCTCTCGCGAAGCTCGTCATTCTCCTGGTTAAGTACCAAGGGGAGAGCACTGGCGCTGTCAAGGCCGATAAGCCTTCTTACTTCCATTCCATCCTGTCTGCCCTGGTTCTGGTTCTCAGTAACCACCAGGTCATGCGGGGAGAGGGATTCAACCAGCGTGTCTTCTTCCGCTTGTTCTCCAGCATTCTTTGCGAGTATTCGGTCGCTGGCCTTCAAAACCACGAACAGCACCAGGGCATGATCTTTGCTTTGGCCAACAAGTTCCTTTCACTTCAGCCTCGCTATGTCCCCAGCTTCGTTTACGGATGGTTGTCTCTCGTTGCCCATCGTGTCTTCATGTCCGACATGCTCAACATGCCAGAGCGTGCCGGCTGGGGCCCCTACTGCGAGATCATGCAAACTCTGCTTTCCTACATTGGCGAGCAGCTCAAGGCCGCCGAAATCCACTATGTTGCCAAGGACTTGTACAAGGGCGTGCTTCGCATCCTGCTGATCCTGCACCACGACTTCCCCGAGTTCGTGGCTGAGAACCACTTCCAATTTTGCAATGTGATTCCTGCACACTGCGCTCAGCTTCGCAATTTGGTGCTGAGCGCCTACCCATCCTCTTTCCAGAAGCTCCCCGATCCTTTCCGGGAGGGGCTCAAAGTTGAGCGTCTCGAAGAAATGCGGGAAATCCCCAAGATCGCCGGCGACATCGCCCTACCCTTGCAGCAAGCAAATATCAAGAACGTCATTGATGCCGCCCTGCAGAGCGATCAGGTTTCCGATGCTGCGGTGCAGCAAATTTGCGACGCTGTCGTTACTTCGGAGCCAAAAGACACTGCTCTCTTCTATGTGCCGATCAATGTGGATGTCGTGCTTGTGAATGCCATGGTCCTATACATCGGCCAGCGAGGCGTTGAGGAGCATGTCTCAAAGACCAACACTCGCATTGCCTTCGAGACCTCGACCCACGCCACTCTTCTGGAGAAGCTCGCCCAGGCCATGCAGCCTGAGGCTCGTTACTACCTGCTGAGCGCCATGGCGAACCAGCTGCGCTATCCCAACAGCCATACCTACTTCTTCAGCTTCACCATCCTGCGCTTGTTCGGTGTCGACTACTCCGAGTCTGACGACTCTGATATCCGCCAGCAGATCATTCGCGTGCTTCTGGAGCGACTCATTGTCCACCGTCCACACCCATGGGGTTTGATCATCACCCTGCAGGAACTTCTCCAGAACCGGAGCTACTCATTCTTCCGCCTCCCCTTCATCCAGGCGGCCCCAGAGGTAGGCTTGAGCATGCTTTCAAGCTTGGTCAACATATGCTAACTCGTTGTCCCCCAGATCGGTCGACTGTTCGATGCTCTCCTCCAACACATCCAACAGCAAAGCCCCCGCCCTACCGCATAGGCTCTGCTCTCGCCCTTCCTCCTCTCCGCGCATCACCTTGAGTCGGCGCCCCTACCCCCTGCCGCACGATATTTCTCTTCTCATTGTATTCTTCACGGGGTTTATTGCTTTCACACTTCCATTATTTTAACGTCTCATGTTACGGCCCGGATATGCCGTGGGAATGGCATGCATCTTTTCTTATTCTCTCTCACGATGTCCGCATGACCTGAGATCCTATGATATTTTTTTTGGCTGCGATGATGCGAGCTGTAATGATAAGATTGTAAAAGCTGGAGTTGATGGTCGTCCTTTCTTGTTTCTCATCTGTTCTCTGCATTAACGGCGGGGGGGCTTGCCATGCAATCTATCATTTACGTTCGTGTCTAAGGTTGGAGGCGACATTCGATGTTGAACTGTGATTAGAGCACGAATATAGTTTATATCTAATGCTTCTTCTTTTTTAAACTGTAAATACCTGGCTTAATATTAAATGTACGCCAGCGTACTGGCATAGAACTGCGGGGATCTCGTGCAGGTAGGGAGACAGCTTTGAGCTCCGATAAGCAGCTCATTAGTGGGTTGACCCCAACTTAGCGTCACGACCTGCCGAGGAACCTGCTTTCAACAAACACCTCCCTTACCTTCACCATCTCGCTCAAGATGCCGGAATCAGAGTATACCGACGATGAGACAGAATATGATAGTCCCTCACAATCACAGGCGGTCGTCCTGGTCGGTTTGGCCCTTTCGTCGAGGCGATTTGTGTCTAACATGTGACAGGACGCGCTCCTGACGCCATTCCGCGCGCTGGTATCCAAGACCGCACTCCGCATATACCTCAACATAATCCTATTCTCTGGGGCTACACTACTGCTTCTGGGCATTTCTGGAATTGCATATGCAATCTTCTACTTCAGGTTCATTCCTACGGTCGGAGTTGACCGTGAAATCCACCTCCAGTTTGAGTACGACCTCCATCTTCTCCCCGCGCAAACGACATACTGACTCTGCTGGTCTTCGCAGCGATCTCAACCCTTGGGGAACTGCAACCTTTGAGTCGGAGTTTGTCTCTTCCCAGCCATACGAAGTCGCCGTGGCACTCGACCTGCCTCGCACGCCTTCGAATCTCGCCGTGGGTAACTTCATGATTGACCTCACCCTCTACGCCCCCGAGACCGCATCCATGCTTCCAACAACGGCCGGTTCGCAGAACAAGATTTCGCAGTCGCGCCGACCGGCGATCCTAACCTATACGTCACCACTTGTGGATGTCGCGCGAAGACTAGTGCGCTTGCCGCTGTACGTGTTGGGTTGGCGCCGCGAAGCTGAGACACTAGAGGTGTCAATGATGGAGAAGGTGGAGTTTGCGCGAGGGACCCGGAACCGACCGCAGAGCTTGCGGCTGGAGATTCATAGCGACGGAAAGATGCAAATCTACTCGGCGCGTGTTGAATTCCGCGCCAGGTTTTCAGGGCTTCGGTGGGCATTCCTTGATTGAGCTATAGGTGGCAACCATGGCTAATGCGTATCTAGGTGGTTCATGTACCGCTGGAAGATTACTTCCTTTGTGATCTTCAGTTCTCTGTTCTGGACAGTTTCGATGGCTTCTGCAGGCCTGACATGGTTCCTCCTGACGTGGATCATGCAAGCCGAGACGCCCAAGGGCGAGATCAAGGAGGAGGGGGAGGAGGGGAGGGAGGAGGAGCTCTCTGAGACAATCAAACCAGAGCCGGAAGATAGCAACTCCTCCGATGAACCTATCAAGGTCAAAAAAGAGGAATCCGAGACCAGCCTGCTTCAGAGCTATCCTGCCGAGGGCGAGCATGCAGGCATCGGTTCTGGACGGGAAAGTGCAGAAGCCCGAGGGGTACAGAAACGAAGGAGCCATTCAACCGAGTGATCATGGATAGTGATCGCTATGCAAATTGATGGGTGTAATATATCCTCTCCGCTACCGTATCATGATATAGTCCTGTGGCCGTCCATGTGTACTTGCCGAGAATCTAGGATAATGATGTGATTTGGAGGTCCCCGAGTCCGATAAAAAGCGATCTGCGGGGCAGCATCTCCGATTTCTCTTCTTCCCCTCCATTTCCCCCCAATTGCCCAACTCACCATGCACGTCCTGGTCAGTAGCGCATTCGCACCTCTCTGAATCCGCTGGTGCATATGACTGAATCATTAATCAGGTTACCAACGACGACGGCCCGCCGTCGAACCAGTCGTCGCCCTACGTTCACTCCCTCGTCCACTCGCTCCAAGCCGCCGGCCACACAGTCTCGGTCGTTCTGCCACACAAGCAGCGCTCATGGATTGGTAAGGCGCATATTGTCGGCGCGTCCGTGAAACCTACATACTTCCGCCCGGGCACGCTGCACCAAGAAGATGGCACAATACACCACTTGCCAAGGGGGAGCAACGGCGAACCCGATGACGGCGGCGATGAATGGATCCTGATCGATTCGACCCCGGCCAGCTGTGTCCAGATCGGGTTGTACCACTACTTTGAGGAGAAGGGCCCGATAGACGTTGTGGTGTCCGGTCCAAATTATGGCCGCAACACCACGGCGCTCTTTGCGCTGTCGAGTGGAACGATTGGCGCCGCCATGGAGGGTGCCGTCTGTGGCAAGCGCTCGATTGCTTTGTCGTATGCTTTCAGCTCTCGAAACCATGACCCCATCATCATTGCAGAGGCCTCCGAGCATTCCGTCAAGGTGATCGAGTACCTGTGCGCCAACTGGACAGACGGCGTGGACCTCTACAGCGTCAACGTCCCCTTGGAACCCGGCGTGAGCCAAAACAAGGTTCTCTATACGGAGATGCTGGAGAACAAGTGGACGTCTGGCAGTTGCTTCGAACCTGCTGACCCTGCGGCCGGCGATGACCCTGAGCTTCAAGAGCAGCGGCTGCGCGACGTGGGCGAGATGACCGGAAAGACGCCTGATCCGACTGAGAGCACCACTGATAAGCCCGCAAGGCAACCTAGGATCAAGCACAAGCACTTCAAGTGGGCACCTAATTTCCAGGATGTTTACCGAAGCGTTGAGGAAGGCCCTGCTGGCAATGACGGCTGGGTCGTCAAGGAGCAGATGACCAGGTGGGTTTACCTTGTGCATTCGTGGCGGTAATTTGCTGATATCGGTTTTTCACAGTGTCACACCTCTGAAGGCGAGCTTCAAGCATATGTCCGGTCTTACAGGAGAGATTAAGCTGTGAGTGGAGTTACAGGCATGATTGTTTTGAAGGTTACGTTTCAGAGATACATACTACTGTGCGCTCTAGCTATCTGGCCTAGCTGATAGACCTCTCATGTCCCCCTATCCCCATTTGATATTGTTTGAAATCTCATTCGTTGGTTTCGTTTGCTTGCAATTCTACTTGTTATACCCGAGATGGTTCTGATAGAGGAGGTCTATGTAGATCAGATAGCCAGCCAACGATATACTCCATTGTTGACTGCGACGTTCCTTACGTGCAAGCCCTTGTCGAACAAGCATTAAGCCGCCGTATCGGAGGCATTGCTCGCACTCAGCGCATCTCAGATCTGTCCGAACTACCTGAATCCTCGACGCCCATATTCCAGTATCGCGAGTACGAGCGTCTGGACTTCGAGCATATCATGTCGCACCCGTCAACTTCCCTTGCAAACGCATATATCATCCGCAAAGCCCTGATCCGCAAACACTACCTGTCCAACACAGTGGCCAACTGGATCTCCAAGCATCCAGACAGTATCCTGCGACACCATTTCAAACCTGCCTTCGATTTTGAGCTCGACTACTCCGAGTTCCTCGATGAGGCTCTCCTGGAGGCATACGAGTTACGTGAGAGTCTGGAGAAAAATGAAGAGCGACCCGACTCCGAGAAGGAATGGTGGATCCTAAAGCCCGGCATGAGTGATCGCGGACAAGGCATTCGACTGTTCAGCACTGAGGACCAGCTACGCGAGATCTTCGAAGAGTGGGACGAAGAGTCCGATGCTGAAGACGAGAGCGATTCCGAAAGCAAGCCCTCCCAGAACGCAACTCCCGCCGCACACGACGATGGCGTCGTTACATCGCAGCTCCGCCACTTCATGGCCCAGCCATACATCGACCCCCCACTCCTTCTGCCCTCCTCCTCGCACCGCAAATTCCACATCCGCACCTACGTCCTCGCAACTGGCGCTCTTAAAGTCTACGTCTTCAAGGAGATGCTGGCCTTGTTCGCTGCCAAATCCTACTGCGCGCCCCACGAAGAGGAGGACGAAGTCAAGGATCTGGCCCGCCACTTGACGAACACCTGTTTCCAGGAAGGCGGCAGCTCCAATGAGGGCAGTGTGCGCCGGTTCTGGGATCTCGACCACCACGTCCCGGGTCTCTCGGCAGATTGGAAGGAGAAGATCTTCGAGCAGATCTGCGCTGTGACGGGTGAAGTCTTTGAGGCTGCTGCGCGAGGCATGATGGTGCATTTCCAGACGCTGCCGAATGCATTTGAATTGTTCGGTGTTGATTTCTTGGTGGATGCGGAAGGGAATGCGTGGTTGTTGGAGCTGAATGCTTTCCCTGATTTTGCGCAGACGGGTGAGGATCTGAAGGAGGTTGTGGTTGGGCGGTTGTTTGAGGAGACGATTGATGTTGCGGTGAAGCCGTTCTTTGGACTTGGTGGGGCTGCTGGGAAGGGGGATATGAAGTTGGTTGCTGATTTGGATTTGGGGAGACATGCATAGATGAGGCATGGGGGGGTTTTTGAAGGTGTTTTCTAACTGTTGTGACCCAAAAGTACATTCGAGATCGATAATAAAACTTTCTTCAGATGCAGTATTCAGATACTTTCTCTTTTGGGACCAAAGTCTTCTTGAATGCCATATCTCTTCAGATACTATGTGAAATCGCAGACTAACCCACCAGGACTACCTACTTACAGATACCTCGACAGACAGCCTACCTATGTATGCTTTCCTATTCTACTTTCTGTGTCTCACTTCTGCACGGCTTTGATTAATCATTTCTTGTGTTCTCCGAGCAAAGTACACCTTATTCGCTGCGCGCTACAAGCAGAGGCTCGCCAAGTTGGGGACCACCTTTCCGCTTGGCCTCCCTTGGTGACATAGTAGCTGAGACTATCTTATTACTTGAGGGAGCCGGCATGGAAGCATATTCGCTAGTCTTGGAGATCTGAGGATATGGTGATACAATCACACTATTTACACCATTCTTCTTCACTATCAAGGTCCCTCGTTTTTCCAGAAGATCGTTCCTTCAAACAACCGGCGTGCAGTGCGAAAGACTGTCGCAGAAGTCAACACTCCGTCGCCATCGAAATCAGCACCAACCAACAAATTCCCACTCGCATGGCCGATTGTGATGCCCGCATCATCAACTCGTTTCTTGCCACCAACAACATCGTTCACTGTACTCCCACTCACCCTTGCAGCCGCAGCAAGCGCAAGCGCAACCGTGATTGGAACGGCCCTGTGCGGCTGTCCAACGGAAAGAGCACGAGCCAGGAGGTCGATCTGAGCCGATGTCTGCTTCTGCTCGGCGTCTCGCACATCCGCAGCGGAAGGCATAGCCACAAGACAAATCTTGGGCACACTACCTGGAATGGCGTCAGTGGTGGGTGCCAGACCCATCTTCACTCCTGCCTGGCGACGGATAGAATCTAAGCGAGGCAGCAGGGTAGGATGAGCAGCGATCTCGTCCGGGGTCAGATTCCCATCCACGCCGAGATCGACAGCTCGCACGAAAACGCAAGGATTCGCTGCATCGATGCACGTCGCGGGGATGCCGTCAATGGTATCCGTGGCATGACCCGTTGGCAACAATTTGCCCGTTGCCGAGCCGGCAGGGTTGATAAAATCCAGCTGGACTCTCGCCGCAGTCCCCGCGACGCCATCGATAGCAAAGTCTCCGCTCGCAGCGGCTTCGCCGTCAACCACCGGAAATGAGGAATGAATGATCTTGCCAGTGTTGGTGTTATGGATTCGCACGGAGACCAAGCCGGAGTCTGTATTTTCCTGGCCTTGTTCCAGCGGGAAAAGCTGCGAGTCCACAGCGAAGGGACCCACGGCACTGATCATATTCCCGCAGTTACTGGAATAGTCCACATCGGTGTTTTTAATGCCCAGTGACACGAATGTATAGTCTACATCTGCGTCCTGATGCGTGGACTTGCCGACCACGCACACTTTGGAGAGGCTGGAGATACCTCCGCCGAGTCCGTCGAGTTGGCGGCCGTAGGGATCAGGGCTGCCTATGACGCCGCGGAAGATTGGGGCCCAGTCTTGGCGATTGCGTGGAAGATCCTCTTCTTTGAAGAAGACGGCTCGCGATGTGCCGCCGCGGTAGTAGGCGGCTGGTAAGGCGTGTTGCTTTGTGTGGAGGCGGCGTCGGCTCATGGTGGACAGAAAGAACCGCGTGGGTATTTGTGCGGAATTGCTAAGACTGGGCATCCCGAAGTCGTTACATTGGATGCAATGGAGGAACCCGGGGGCTGGTGTTGTGATATGCATTCATGAATCATGATCATTGCTGGCGGGAACGAGCCGAGTGCCGAGAATCGGAGAATCGGGGAGCGGATCTGCGCCGTCAATCTGACTACGTTGTTGAAGTGATTTATGTAGGAACTTGCATCCATCACAAGGGGTTGAGTATCTCGATTAACGTACTCCCAAGGCCACCAGTTGTCCTAGGAACTAATTGCTGTAGCTATAGCCTATAGCCTATAGCCTATAGCCTATAGCCGTTTCAAAACAAAATTTCACTTGCGCAGTCGCTGGATTGTAGGGCCCATAGGCTCACCGGCGCGCAAAGCCTGCATAGTCTTTTCATCAATCTCGAAGCGCTCCTGGCACAGCTCCACCACCTGCTCCAACAAAGACGGCGGAACGACCACTACCCCATTCTCATCACCAACAAGAATATCACCCGGATGAACCCAAAGATCCCCCTTGAATTGCACGGGGACATTGATCTCCGAGGCACGGGTGAACGTGTTTGATCCAAGGACCGAAGTATCACGAGCGAAGACCTGTTGGCTTGGTGGGTTAGCACTTAGTAGTAGTCCCCGTCTTCATCACATGTCATGAAACGATAATTGCCATCTAAATGGCAAATCAAATGTCCCAGCGTCGATAAAAGAGGATAAACACACCGGATATCCCATCTCAATATGCTCCTGCGTATCCCGCATGCGCCCATCAATCATCGTCCCCAGACTGCCCAGCTTCTGCGCCCGAGTTGACATGAGACCACCCCAGCACGCCGAGTACATCCCCTTCGGCTGCGAGATGTACATGATATGGCCCTCCTTGTTGGCGTCGGCGAAATGCATCGGCGGCGTCGGGCCGGGGCTGTTCGTCTCGACCATTTTCACCGTGATCGCTGGTCCATAGATGCTCCCACCACCCGGGGAGTACATCTTGAGACCGTCTAGAAAGCCGCCGTACGGCTGTTTGAGCTTGACGAGTGCATCGCCGATCTGAATGGGTGGTCAACTCGAGAATTGGGTTGGATTCTCTTGGGAGGGCTTGCGTACGTCACAGGTAGTGAAGCGCTTGAGGCCCTGTAGAGCCTTGGAGATATTGCTCATTATGTGGGTTTTCTGGTGGTTGCAGCTCGGGATGGGATGGAAGTTTGGGGAAAGTGTTGTAGACGTAATTCCTGAAATCAGCTGGTCCAGTGATCGGCTAAGAACACGTCCACTGCCAAGCCAGAGCGCCCCTGACTTCTTGAGGCGAGAGAATTGAGGGTCCGTAGTCCCACGATGTCCTGGCGGCCATGCAGGTAACTAGTTTGTTTTCATCCACAAGTCCCATTGTTCAATCATACTGGTCTCTCAGTATTCTGGTGGACCTGGGTGTGGGGTCCTGGACTGCTCAGCTTGGCCGCCTAAAAGGCCGAAAGGGACATAAACAATTAAACAGAACTATACTCCCATCTGTCTTGCCCTCAATAAATACCGTCAGCGCCTCCGAGCAGGCGACTCAAGAGTCCCTGGTTTTGTACGAACAGGTAGCCGGAAATCCCAGGCACAAAGAGATAGCTATGCCCGGAAATCTCTCGAATGGAAGACTCTATCTCAAATGACAACAGTATGGACGATAGTCTCATCTGTGCAGCAAGACTTCTCCGGCATCCATCTGTACATGGGTCTGAAGACTCTGATCCGTAACTTAGCTGGCCCCGCACGGGGAAGCCCGACGGGCAACTCTCCCGTGTCCAGTCTCGAGGGATCGTGAGTCAAGCCCTTTCCACTGTCCAGTGAGTCAGGGTCGTATCCCACGCCTAGCTTGGGATTGGTATTCCTCGCTAAGCAAAGCATGCCCCTTTATGTATCCAGCGTTGCATCCACCTCAGTAGTTGTTTTTGCATATTCGCTTCCCACAACAGGTCTTGCACCAGGATACCTGCGAGTACCTTAACAACCTCAATTGCCAAAGATGGACCGCCCAGTTGGACCTCTCGTTGAAATCAGAGATGCCCTACCACCACCATCCACGACAATCACCGGTCGTTCCATCCACCTGGAACCATTGGACCCCCGCCATATCGACGACCTGTACCCCATCATCGGACAACCCGAACATGCCGCTCTCTGGACATACATCAACCAGGGCCCATTCCCCGACAAATCCTCCTTCATAGAGCTGATCACCGCCTACGCCCACTCCAAAGACCCCTTCTTTTACGCCATCATCAGCAAATCCACCAACAAGGCAATCGGCTTCTTCAGCCTCCTCCGCATCGACCAAACCAACCGCGCCATTGAAATTGGATTCATCGTCTTCTCCCCGCTGCTCCAGCGCACCACCGCTGCCACGGAGGCGGTTTATCTCCTGGCGCGGACAGTGTTCGAGGACCTGGGCTACCGCCGGTTCGAGTGGAAGTGCGATAATCTCAATGCCCCGTCCAAGAAGGCGGCGGTTCGCTTCGGGTTTACGGCTGAGGGGGTCTTTAGGCAGCATATGATTGTCAAGGGGCGGAATCGGGATACCGCTTGGTTTTCCATCCTGGATGGGGAGTGGCCGGTTGTGAAGGGGGCGTTTGAGATGTGGTTGGATGCTGGGAATTTTGATGCTGAAGGGAGACAGGTGCGGTCTTTGGTTGAGCTGAGGAGCGTGTAGAGTGAGAGACTTGACTCGTCGGGCTAGATGTGCATATAGATGGAATATCCTTGATACTATCTTAAATTTAGACAACCTATGCAACGGATGGAGTACATAGAGATGACGCTGATAAACAGAATATCCAATGTAAGGAAAGGGTATCTAAAGGTGAAGGCCACACGATGATCACCATCAGCCGAATCGCTGCTTTGCCAGCGCCTGTAACCATCCAATAGTCTCCTTCTCTTTCTCACGATACTTCTGAACCCGCTCCTCTCGCTCCGCAGCACGAGCTCGCATGATTTCCTCTCGTCGAATCTCCCGCTCGTTCTTCTTACGCTGCTCTCTCTCCTTCTCCCTCTTGAGAGTGGCCAGATCACTGTCTCCCATGAGCTCGGCCTCGGGAGCGGCTTCCGGGGAAGCCCCGCGAGCGTCCGCAAAGGCGCGATTGGCAGCGGCAGCTTCACGGCGTTTCTCGAGCTGTCGCTCCCGGGTACCGGGCTCGGCTCGCGGTGCGACTTCGTCTTCGATATGACGCACCTCCGCCTTGTGAGAGCGTAGTTCGGAGCGGTATTGTTTTCGTGAGTCTTCGCGGGCGGCGATCGCGTCTTCAATTGCGGATTCTGTGGGGCGAAAAGATGAGCTCGTTGCTACTTGGCTTGAGAGAACAGTTGAACGGAGCTTACCGCGCTTAAGTTCGAGGTCTTGCATAGTCGGTATAGTCGGTCCAGAATGGGTGAGGTCCCTCGCAGACCCTGGGACTGGCAGAGTTGGCCCGTATTCCTCCTCCTCCTCGACATCATCATCGTCCCCCGTTGGTGCCACCGCGCCCATATCCCGGGATGATTCACCTCTTTCATACTCAGGCGATGCCCTCTCTTTCGGACCGGGCTGATATTCCGCCGCACTTTGGCGCGCCTTTTCTAATGTAGCTGGGTCATACCATCCCTCGGCGAGTTCGCCATGATTCCTGCCCGGTCAGCAATGCGCCTCCTAGCAGGAGGGTCCCGAGAACATACCATTTCCGAGTGAAACTCTTCCACCGCCCTTTGACCTCCTCATCTGGCAGATCTTCAATAAGCAGTCCCTTTTGAATATCCAGATACATTGCAAACATCGGCTCGTAGACTTCTAGATCGCGTCGTGAAAGTTCGCGCGCCTGGAATGGAAGGACCACCGGCTTCGCCGGCGTGTCTCTGCTTCGTTGCTCATGACGTTCCCGCTCTGCTCTGTCTCCCCGATCCCTGTCATGTCGACGGCGGTCGGATCGGTGGGGAGAGCGCGAGCGCGAGTGGTCGCGGTGTCGGTGTCGATGGGAATGTGAATGCGATTGCGATTGCGAATGGCCGTGGCTGTGACGGCTGCGATGGTGCCGGCGATCTGAATCGTGGTCTGCTGGCGGCGATTGCTTTGAGGGTCTCTCGGGCGATGGCATTGCTGCTATGCTGGAGTTGACGGAGTTGACTGATCGAAGAAAAGTGTCAAGTTTTCGAGTGTTCCGAGGTAAAGCTTGCGCTTCTTATCTTATCGGCCCATCTACGCCATCCTTACTAGGCATCGATCACCATTATTAGGATAAAGTAATCAAGCCAAAATGCAATCTTCATATGAATCAGAAGGAGAATATTTCAGTAGTGATAAATACATTTCAGCGAAGAGGTATACAATTTCTAGGTCACGCTTTATCCTGATCAGCTGGGCGGAGCACTCTGCTCACTGCTCGGGCCAGCGGGCTTATCACCAGCTGGGGCGGGGCTGGACTGAGAGGAGCTCTTGGCTCGGTTGGAAGCAGCCATCTGCCAAGCCGGGATGGAGGCAGAGCGACCAAGCTTAGCGAGAGGGCTGTCAGCAGCTGGCGCGGGTGAGGGCGCAGCCACGGGCTGGGGCTCCTTCTCGGCCGGAGTCACGGTGGCCTGCAGGCCGTTGGTGGAGGGAGTCGCAGTAGGAGTGGATTCGGGGACCGGCTGGGGGGTAGCAGCAGTGGGAACTGTAGAGCTGCTGAGGGTGCGACCAACAGCGGGAGCAGCGCCGCTGCCGCCCAATCGGTTGCCCAGCAAGACCTTCAAGCTCTTCAGCTCAGAGCCGAGCTCCTTCAGCCGGTTCTCGTTTCCCTCCCGAGCACCTTCCAAAGCCTTGGGAATCGCATCCTTCAATGACTTGACCTCGTCACTGATCCGTCGGGTTTCATCATCTCTCCGTCGCGACGCGTTCTTCAGATCTGAAACCAGGTTCTCCACATCCTTCAGAGCCGAATCCAGGCGCTCAGTGCGAGCATCCTCAGCGGCCTTCAAGGCCGCGGTATCGGTCGAAAGCTGATCAATCAGATCAAACGCACGCGAAAACTGCTCGTCGATATTCTGCTTGTCTTGCTCCAACTGAGGGGGCGTCGGTGGGGCAATCAATGGAGCAATGTAGCGCTGTTGTGGAAGTATTAGCAGGGGAAGGGATGCCATGATTACCGAGTATAGCGACTCATACCTTGCCAACAACATACAGTCCATAGCCCACACCACCCACCACCGTTGCCATGATAAACCAGTCCCGCCAGTCTCTCTTTGGCGGCCTACTCTGTGATCAGTCACCCGGCCGAGAGGCAATTGAACAGGTGTTGTACATACTCTGGAGGCGCTTGCCATTGATTGTACGGGGGATAGCCATATCCCGGTGGTGATTGTGGGGATTGTCGGTATGCAACCTGTTGTGAGGTGTAGCCCTGCGACGGTGAAGCTACGGCTCCAGAAGCCGCGGCCGCAGCGGCCGGGTCTTCGCCGACACGCGATAAGGCGAGATCGACCTCCTCTTGTGTAAGATTCTTGGATTGCAAGAATGCGACTCGTTTTTCGATAGGCGACGAGGCCACCGAGGGGTCCTGTAGGACTACGTGACGGTTAGCGCGCAACTTCTCCACCTCACGGTATCGTGGGGAAGAGCATTGATCATACAAGTCACCTGGAGAGCGTCGATTAGCAACCGAAAGCGGAAGAAGAAGAAAATGGTGAGATACTTACCGCAGAGGCGATTAGCTCCTCACGAGGAGCCATGGTGAAAAGGTGCTGTCAATTACAACGAGGACGATGCAGAAGAGAAAGTCCCAAGAGGCAGGGGAAGTGACCGTCATCGGCACCGGCCGTGGACCTCGGAACTCAGGACCGCCAAGCCTCACTTCCCCAGACCGAAGGTCTCGTGATTCTTTGCCGGCCCGACTGTTCTTCCAACTGGTCTCCACCGCCTTCCGCTTTCGCAAGTGGGCACGTTCTTGTTTACATCCTCCCGCCCAACCTACCTGCACAAGAAAACAATCCCCTCATTCAGATTTTGGCGCCGCGCACATAGGTTTGGGCTGTCTATACTTGGATTTTCGACAACTCTGCTTGAAATTTGGACGAGCCAGGTCCCATTATCGCCGCGACCGCGGCCCTGTCGTCACCATGTCGCAAGATACTGGAATGTTCAGTATCAGGCGCCCCCGAGAGGTATGTTGATAAAAGCTTAACTAGCTGTCGCAACGGGAGAAGATTGCTGATAATAATGTGTAGACACTTGGGAGTGTACAGAACTATTCTTCTATTCCCCAGCCTTCGTCGGCCATGAAGCGCACGAGCTCCATTGGCTACAACAACCCGCCGTTCACCTCACAGCACGCACGCTCGAACTCCCTCCTGAACTCAACGAGCAGACCTCAGCAACCCAACTTTACACGCATGTCGATGGCTGGACCCGAGGCCGGTCTCTCGTCTGTGCGCCGATCCGTGTCGAGTAACATGTTTCATGGCGCAAGTGCGGGGAGACAAAGCTTTGCGCCGGGCTCACTTTCGTCCAATTCCGCGTCGCAACAGAACCTGCAACGCCGAAGCAGCGTCTTTTCGCGCCCATCGGTGGGTGGACCCATGGGTCACCAATCTTTCTTCAACTCGGTTCCAGCCGTTGCGGGTGTGCCCAGAGACCCCAGACCGCTTCGCGATCGATCATATCAAGCGCGCATTGGACAGGAGCTCTTGGAATACTTGACACACAATAATTTTGAATTGGAGATGAAACATTCTTTGGGACAGAACACCCTTCGCTCGCCTACGCAGAAGGACTTCAACTACATCTTCCAGTTCCTTTATCACCGCATTGACCCGGGCTACAAGTTTCAAAAAGCGATGGACGCAGAAGTACCACCTATCCTCAAGCAGCTGCGTTATCCTTTTGAAAAGGGCATCACCAAGTCCCAAATTTCGGCCGTGGGTGGCCAGAACTGGTCCACCTTCCTGGGCATGCTGCACTGGTTAATGCAATTAGCGCAATTGATGCAGCGATTCGATAGTGGAGAGTATGACGAAGCGTGCGCCGAGGCAGGGGTTGATGTTACCGGTGATCGCATTATCTTCCGTTTCCTTACCGGGGCCTATCATGACTGGCTGCAAGGTGGTGAAGACGAGGATGACGAGACGGCAGAGCAACGATTGGTTCCCCACATTGAGGCGATGTCCCAAGAGTTTGCTCGGGGTAATGAGCGATATGTACAGCAAATGGAAGCGTTGGAGGCGGAGAATCAAGCTCTCCGCGAGCAGATTCAGGAAATGGAGAAGAATGCGCCGGACATGGCCAAGTTGGACCAGCACTTCCGGATTTTGGAGGATGATACGAGGAAGTTCGAGGACTACAACCAGAATGTCAAGGGCAAAATCGAAAAGTACGAAACTCGCATCAAGTTCCTTGACACAGAAATCCAAAAGACAGACGCCGAACTTCAAGTCACGGAAAATGAGCGTGCTGAGCTTCAGGCGAGCGTCGACCGACAAGGGATCACCATTCAAGATATTGATCGTATGAACACGGAACGAGAACGACTTCAGAAAAGCCTAGAGGACAGCATGGCTCGCTTGGAGGAGACCCACGCTCGTGTCATGGAGAAGGAGGCCGAGGCAAGCCAGAAGTTGGAGGATCTGGAGCAGATTGTCAAGGCGTACAACACGCTTGGCTACCAAACAAGCCTGATCCCCTCCTCTGCCGAGAATGCCAAGGGCCAGGACTTTGAACTTACTCTCAATGTCAATGAGAACAATTTTTCCGCCAGCCAGATCGGAGGCGCGCCCAATCGGATCTCATCAGAGGGCGATCGCCTCTTAGCCGAGCCTTACACTGGTTACCACCCGGCTCATTTACTGAATCTGGACCTTCGGAGTTCCGTTCGCAATAGTCTACAATCGTTGCGCAAGGAGATCAATGAGCGGCGGAAAAAAGCCATTGATGATGACCTCGAACGTCGCAATTTACTCGACAACATTAAGGAGGCGATGGATGAAAAGCGCAGTGAGGTCGAGGCCCTGGAGCACCGGCGCCGAGCAGCGGAGGAGGAGTTCGAACGCACCAAGGAAATCACCACCACTCAGAAGACGGCATCAGACGCCCAGATTGAGAAGATGGAGAAGGAACTGGCAAAGATGCGGGCGACACTCAGCGACAGCGTCCAATTGATGGAGCAGCGCGAGATGAATACCAACATCGAGTATGAACAGTTGACCCTTCGGGCCAATGCCCTTCGAGAAGAGTTACATACAAACGTTGAAACCATGCTCAACGATGTCATCCGCTTCAAGGTCCATGTACAGAAAGGATTGGAGGACTACGAGAGCTTTGTGGTTGACGAAGTGGAGCAGGAGCTGGGCGGCGATTTGCCCGCAGACGAGGAAGAGGAGCTATGAGATTTGGTTCTATCCATTTTCCCCCTTGTTGTTGTTTGTTTGTACTTACGAAGTGATGAAGGTTTTGGCGCTAGGATGATTCTACAGGTTGTTTGGTATCACGTTAATTGCACCCCCTACATTACCTGATGTGTACATGTTCAATGCCCTAGCTTTTGCAATGGTACAAGGATGCGGTGATGCTATTTTAGAGTGAGGACGCGCAATGCCGGGTGGGCCAAGACTGTAGCGGCTGATTAGCATGAGACCAGTGGCGTCCTCTTATGTTGTCTTTTGCCTGTCGGCTTATCCTCATTCCTGCCCGAAGGACGAAGTAGGACTCTAAGTCCATATTTTGCACGCCCCATTGCTAGACGGCTAGTCGGTGCTGTTCAACGAGGGACATGCCTTCATTGATCGTTGACGGAGTGCGGAGTATGTCTTGGAAGTTGGATGTGGCCCGAAAGTTCCAACTCTCCAGAACCTCTCCACCTTAGCGTGTTTCTTGACCACTACTTTGTCTGGGTTTCGACCAATCGCTCAGCCCTGATGGAATACACAAGGCCCGCTCTCGTTTCTCCTGAATTTCAATCCGAAACAAGCCAGCAACCGATCGACAGACGACGTGACGACGTGTAAGCTCGCAGCGGGGAACACTTTTCTCACGCCAGCCTCCTCTGAGTCTCTGACTCGCTCGTTTCACATTAAACTTCTCCACGAACGAACACACTGCACGGCAGTTGGCATGAGGCCAGCATGAAGCTGGTCATGCTTCTTCAAGATAAATTGGGCGCTCAGTGTGGCGCCATCTGCTTCATAAAGCGCCCCCTGAGAGGCTCTCTCATTGAGGCCCTTTCTTGACAGGGGGCCCCAACCTCGCCTCCATGATGGACTCCTGCATCAGCTCCAAGTCTGAAACTATATTGCACCAATATGGTTCTACGATCGGTAGGGCTGTCTATCGCATCTTCGACGATCAAGCCTAATTCGACTGTTTGACCGCGGGAATTCCATATGAGAAACCGCCAGCTGCAGACTATCACAGCCGATATCCACAATATTCAGCCTCGAAGTTGGTCTAGATGTCTCGAATATTCACGTCAGCGGGACTTGTTTCTTCGCTTCTGGGTCTAGCTGCCTCCCAAGCTGATATACAATTTCGAGACGCTAATTCGAAATGCAAGGGAAAGCCCAGGCTGCAAGCTATATAAGGCCCTCGGAATCCTCCATCAAGACCTTTTTTGAATCACGGTGCTGTGCGCTTTCCTTTCACTTCTACCAACTTGAGATCAATCGTCACCGAGTGACTCAGTCGTTCTTTTTCAACCCATTTTCATTTTTACACCTATCTTCACCATGAAGTTCAATGTTGCCTTCGGCCTAGCTGCCGCTCTCACTCTCGCCTCCAATGCCGTCGCTCTTAACTTGGTATGTCAACAGATCAGCCAATGTCCACTTGTCTTCTAATATACACTGTGACACCCGTGGACTCATCGCACCGTCTTAGTTCGGCACCCATCAGGATGCTACCCCAACTACTGGTGCTCAACCCTCCGGCACTGTGCCCAGCGGTCTCCCACAGGGCTCTGGCAGTGGATCTGAGGGCGGTTTCGGCGGTGGTGCCCAGGAGTCTGGCCGTCCCCACGGCTCTGGTACCGTTCCTTCTGGCGTTGCTGGTGGTGTCCAGCCCAGTGGTGGTTTTAGCCATGGCGGTCACCACGGCCACCACGGTCACCATGGTGGCTTCCCCTCTGTAGGTGCCCAGCCCTCTGGTAGCTTCGGTGGCTTTGGTCAGCGTGGCGAGAGCGGTGCCGCTCCTACTGCTGTTCCCTCCGGTCCTTTCAGTGGCTCTAGCGGCCAGGAGACCGGCTTCATCACCGTCTCTGGCGCTCTCCCTACTGGTTCGGCTGTTCCCGAGGCTGACAGCCCTTCTGAGGGCAACCAGTCGTTCGAGCGTATTCACGCTCGCCAGATCCGCCCCTTCGCGATCTAGATTTAGGGCCGTTTCGCTCCTTCATGGCATTTCCGTTGCCTCGTGTGAGATAGGTCAAGGATTGTGTTACTACGGCTGCTGGTTCAGCCATAGAGAGAAAGTGTTATGTATCATAGTCTGCAGTTCATGCAAATGAGCGTCCTTTTGCTCCTATGAGAATCGATGAGCACCTCCTTGTAAGATAATTGTCGCGAAGGGACGTTCAGTTTGATTATTTAAAAGGTACTTCGACTAGTCCATATTCATCTCTTCCTCAGTTGGCAATCGACAAGAATCCGCCAGCCCAGTCACCTTCCACTCCCCATTCAATTTATGAAGCACAAACAGTTCTACTCCAACATGATCCACAACGCCGTTGATTTTGGCCCGAAAGGGTGCCCAAACTGTGGCAAGAAAATCCGCTTCGTCTCATCATTATTCTTCATATGCACAAGATCAGGGCGAATCTTGTAGACCTCTGCCTTTAAGAGAGACCAAAGATTCTCAATTGGGTTAAGATCAGGCGAGTGAGGCGGCCAAATCATCACCTCGATCTCCATCTCAGCTAACGCATCGCGTACAACGTACGCAGTATGTGTTGGTGCGTTATCATGCATAAAGATACCATCCTCGGTAGGTAACAAGGTAGGGAGCACACGGCGATATAATTCCTCAATCACGAAGCGATTGACCCCACCACGCTCTGATGTAGGATCTCCGAACAGGGGTATTAAACCTGTACGTCGTGAGGCCGAGTGTCAGGAGATTTCCCTTTGTTTCATTTTCGAGGGTATTCCCACGGTACACTGGATCGGAGGGGAATCGGTATCCGGTAACCGAGAGATCGGCGTGAAGGGAGGATTGATCACACACTCTTACCCCGCTGTTCGTTCTCTTTGCTTTTTCTACGTTCAGCTCGCATCATGTATCCTGATTTGGCCAGATTGCCTTGGCGAGGGTTGTAAGTTAAATAGCTTCAGATTGAATCAGTTTCTTGGGAGACTCTCAAGAAACAGCTTTGGACAAACTTATACTGCGATCTTCTTCCTTACCCGACTGACAGGCCACTACCCTGACTAGTAGTATCTTCACACCGAGAAAGCAGGCCAAAATATCTGCTTAACCTGCTTATCGCGGTGCGGTAATCCCTGACATTCGCGCTCTTTTGGTTGATCCCGAGGGCGTATAAAAGTCCATTCGCGGCGTATACCGATTCCACGCTCAACAGTACACTCATCGGACCAGTAAACACGGGCCCAATCAGCTGGTGTAAACGAACGATATTCGATGTGCCCACTGGAGTCGTTTCGCCGCGTGTTCCTCATCGAGATAGGGCCTCCAGGAGCATCGCCACTTTCGCATATTCTCAGCGTTTAGGAGACGCCGGATTGACTGTTTTTTGACCTTATAAGAAACCTCAGAAAGTAGGTCCTCATAGGTAACACGCGGTCTCGGTAATAACGTACAAAATCCGGGCTTTATCGTCTTCGCTAAGCTTCTTAGGACGGCCAGAGCGAGGCTTTGAGACGCCTATCTGGCGCTCAGATTCTTTTTTGATAGTGTATCGAATAGTTGAGAGAGATATCTAAGGGTAGCGCTGGTGGATGCGTCGATACCCCCATTTGATAGCGTGTAGCTCACAGATTCGTTCTCGGAGCGCCGGTGTAAGCTCTTTTGAGCGGCCCATCCTATCCAATAGCAGTATCTGCAATAGAGATAGCTACTTAAAATGAATAGGGTATATGTAGACGTGTCTATAGGGAGCAGTCAACATAATATCGCGTTACGCGCATCTTAGTGTGGTTTTCTACTACGCGTTTTGGGAAGGCGGTAGATTATTAATATAGCCGGTCAGGAAGTGGGTCTCAGGGTGTTGTTAAAACTTATGGGCACAGTCACTGTAACTACGTTGGTTGACTGCTTGCCTCGTCGTAACTGGGTGTAACAACCAGCCCCACACAGATAATTAAAAATATTCTGCCGGTCGAAAAACCCGTCCAAGATTAGCCATGTAGCTATCTGGTGTACTAATCATGCTAGAAACTTTGCTTACTGACTTGAACCTATCCGCTTTATCTTAGAATCGGTTTCGAAGCGATATAGAGAAACTTTCGGCGCATCATAGCAAGATGTTGTGCGCAGTTCGGGAGGCGGTAGAGCCTTAATGCGGGCGGTGTTACCGGTGGGTCCCGAGGTGTTTGTTAAAACTTTTTGTGTGTTATTGTAAACAAACTAAATAAATTTAGGCGGTCGGCTTCTGTGACACCTGGTGATCTCTTTGATTCCATTTCATCCCATTATATTTGATTTTTGTAAGTTTTTTAGTTTTTTTTTTTTTTTTGCAAGAATAAATTACATTGAAATAACACTAAGACAAAAGAAAATAAAACAAAGAAAGCGAAATAACAGTCCAAAGAAACTCAACCTTAGAATGGAGGACAGTCCTTTGTCAACCACCGCGAACATATCCGGAATCCTCACGTTCCTTGCCGCCGTCTTCACTTTCGTCTATGTTCGCTACAACACTCTCCAAAATGGCTATGCTGAAATGAATGACATATATGAATCTGTCAAAGCCACTATCGAAGAGACTCTTCTGATGGAGAGCCAGATTGAGATTCAGCCAGGCTTTGAAAAAGTACGAGAAATCTTCCACAAGCTCTGGCGAACTGAGATCAGCATTATGATCGAGCTCGCTAAAGCCATAGGAGGTGATGAACTAGCCCAAAAAGTCCGTGGACAGACCAGCATCGAGCCTGATTCGCACCATAATGTCTTCAACTGGTTGTACAGGGACGTGGTGGATTATGGACTGCGACAACAGCGCTGGGTTAAGAGAATCCCTCTTCTTGCTGTCACCCTAACAACTGTGAGGCTTGCTTGGAATCTAGGTGCGACACCAAAGCTACTACGGTGGTATATGGTGCGAAAGAAAGTGATGGAGAAGATCCGGGACAGGGATAATTATAGGTCGCGTTTGCAGTCTCACCAGCTGGCTCTTTTGAATCAGTAGGTATATTTGCCTTCCTACCTAACAAATGGATGGACTGATAGTTGTGTTTTGTGTCTAGACAGCTCCGAGCACAGGAGCTCTCGATTCGGCGTCTGCGTGATGATAATGAGGCTTTGCTGAGATATGTGGAAGACATGCGGCTCACCATAGGAAAAATGATGGAAGCTCATGGGGAGTCATCTCATCCTGAATTTAAACCCCACCAGTCTATATTGTGCAAAGAAGGGCACGATCAAGCCATCAAGGCCTAGGCTGAGCCGCACCTTCTTTCAAACCTGCAGATGCACTTTCCGATTAGGTGCCTATGTTACGGGGCGCCTTCACAATGGACTAAGAGGAGGCTTACGGGGAGCCACAGGCTTTCTCCGATTCTGAGTTTCGGTGAAGGTAACAACACTTCATGAGTGCATGTCTCCTACGGGAGGTCTGCATCCAACATACATTCAACTTATGACTGGACTCACCAGGAAGGTGCAGTAAGAGGGTTGATGTGACACTGAGAAACTATGTGTAGTTAGATCAGTTAGTTTCGAGCGAACTGGTCAGTGGAGACCAAGAGATATGAAGGCAGACAAGGCAGCTCCAACACTTCTCCCTTCTCTTTTCTCCTCAGTCTCAGTATTTGCTGCTGGAATGCACTCTTTCCTCGAAGAATAGGCTCTTGTCACAGTTAAGCTGAGGGCGATTCGATGACAGAGCCCCTCGACTCGCCCACGTTCTGATTATGTAAAATAGTCTTGGGGAGTTGTGCATTACAATCCCTAAGAATCAGTCTTATTATGAATCTGACTAAATTGTCCCTTTCTCTATTACATCTGCTTCTTCTTACCTAGTCGACGGACCCTCGTCCGGTACACTGCCCTTTGCTGCTTGAGGACTACAGATCTGAGGACTTTTGTGGGGTAAGTCCTCATACAAGCAGTACGTATAGTCTCAATATAGGTGGTGACAGAATATATATTCTAGGTCCCTTCCTCGTGGACCTTCACTTCAGGATTCCAAATGCGCTCATCGATGGTGTCTTTCAGCGTGGCCACTTGCTCAATGAAGGAGCCGATAGTGCAGAAGCGTAGAGCAGTGGGTGACGGCGGGGCAAGGGACATGGATGCCTCCAGCTCGAATGCAATATTTATCAAATTTGACTCGGGATTTGGTGTTCAGTGCTGCAAGAAAGCCTTGGATGACTGCAATGATAGCTTGGGTCTCCTCGGATAGGTCTTGTTCCAGCGCGAGGTTGGCGCAGATGTGGGTTGGCACTGTCCCGCACATTGGAGTAGAAGGCTAAGGTAGACAGTTGGAGAGACAGGCTATGCGCGAGGATGCCCGACATGGACTTGTTGCAAGGTTCCAGACTTGTGCTCTAATGTCCCTTTTACATCAGGGCATCCGGTTGCTTCTTCAGGGCGTCGCTGGCACCCGTTGCACCCTCCTCCCGGCCCGTGTGGTGCAACACTGTGTCACCATTCCATCAAATTGGGGGTAATGATGCCATCTTTTAATCTTCGAGTGTATCTATATTCTTGGTTCACAGTTATGATCACACCACTCGTGCGTTACTCGCCTCATCCAAGTGTAGTAGACACGGAGAGTTCGATTGGCCGCGGCAGCTGCAGCTGAGTCAGCGCCTGGCTCCCGCACGCCGAAGAATTTCCAGCTTCAGCGATTTCCGCCGCGATCAATTAACGCTCCCCATCGCGACGGGAATACAACTTGTCACGTATCTGCGGTTGATGCTTTGTCAGAGGTACAGATACGGAGACCTCCGCGACATGAGTCCATCGTGATTCGGCTCCGAAATGCGACACATTACACCCGTGCCCATCGAGACCGTGTTCCCTCCGCAGGCGTCCTCCGCGAGGCTGATTGCCGTGTCATGAGACGGTGCTTGTGCCCCGGCCGGCTTCTGCGAATTGGCCGCGTGCCAATTGTGCCTCGCCTGCCTACCTTCTCGCCCTCGTCTGTATCCCGCCTCCAAACTCGATTCTCATCGACGATACACCGGAGAACGCTCACCGACGACGAGTATCAACTTCTCTTCTCATATAGTGGACCCCCGTCCACTCCCCTCGAATCGTCGCAAAAGTCCGATCCCGGGAGTTGGATACCGATATTAGAGAAATGTGCACCCGCGCGCAATACGCAGACGCAGAAAGAGCCGAAACAAACACAGCCTGTGGAGCAAGCTGGGTCTTTGCTCGACCACGAGAATGAGCTCCGTCGAGCCCATACCCTGATGGGGTATCTGTGGCTGGCGAGAACGAATTCAAACTTGGATCTGATGGGTCACTTAGGGTTCGATCGCAACCAGTGGTCTGCGGTGCATGGCTACTTGAGCCAGCTCATCGATGCATATGAAATTCTCGTTCCATACATGGCCTCGCATAATGCGTTCCAGGGATTTGATTGGAACGTGGGAGGTCTGTCTCTGGACGAGATCACATCTAAGAATGCTCGACGACCCAGCCAGATGATGAAACCGCTTCCGCCGTCCGATATAGTTCCCCTGGATCTTTTAACCGAACGACCTGCAGCGCGGGATCTGGGCGAAAGGTTTCTGGGTGAGGTCTTGCTGAACCTAGGCTCGATTGTACTAAGAGCTGCCGACGCGCCACAGCAAGAAGCCAATCTTGCCATGTCTCATGTGTTCCGCATCCTCGCTCGCCTGCATCATCTAGACCTGATCTCCGACAGGGTGTACCAGTACCCAAGAAATGATCCCAGCCAAGTCTCATTCCGCCCTCCTGGTCTTAACCTGCTATCGAGCCATATCATGAGTGTTCTGTCTGACGCTGCGTGGCTTGAACACGAAGCTGCCCTCACAAAAGCGGCCACCGAGGCGGGTGAGGAGCCTCCTTTTCTCCCTTTCAAGGTTGGAGTGCGCGAGCTTGGCCCTGAGATCTGGTTTGAGCTAGTCCTCTGGTGCTGTGTTGAACATGGATTCACTAAGCAGGGCGCGGTCTTGGTGAAGGAGATGAGCCAGCGAACCGGTGATAAAGCATGGAAGATCGACAGCTGGGCGCCTCTAGTCCGAGATCTTGACGCCGTGCACGAAACCAACATCAGCACTGAGACTGTCTGGCGTCGCCCAGGTGACACCAATCCTCCCAAGACATTCAAGCGCCACGACAAGCCTCCGTTCAATGGTCTCGGCAAACGGACTATCAGCACGGAAGTAGTCGCAAACCTGAGAAGTGGCTTGGTTAACAAGGCCTATAACGGTGTAGGATTTCATGGAGCGACTCCCGCGGACATTCTTCAACACTCGGCACCATTGAACGCCTTACTCGAACCGACTACTACTCTTGATGACCTCCGGCCAACCAACAAGTCCACTAATTGGCACCTTATCAGGGTTCTCGAATCGGGCTGTTTGGACCCCTATGAAGACCCAACTTTGTTTGAGCGACTTTTACGGTCCACTCAACATGTTGTTCCACCATGGGGAGGATACGGCGGTGCGTCGGACCAAGACCTAAGCGACGTGACGAGAGCGCAGCTATATGATGAAAGTGCTGCAATTGCCGGATTGGTGGAACTCAACGTCAAGGCTTATGCCTATAAACGCCAAGCCGGCCGCGCTTTCTACCAGTACGCCTGGCTTCAAAATATCGTCGATGCTAGCAAGGCCTACCACATTCAAGCATTCTTCAAACAGCTCAGCCTTGCCAAGTCAGATAACCTTCCCTTCTTTGACTCTCAGCGATTCGACGCGCATGAGCGCGATTTATCATCTCTGCCCCAGGTCTCAAATGTGACCTTGGCTGAGCTCCTTGACCTAGCCGCTGTGAATCGGGCTTTTGATTTTGGGAATTGGTTGCTTTACAACGACGGCATTGATGGACCTGCAATTCCAGCTTCTGTCTACGGTGACCAGGTTATTGCGCCGTCAATTCTCCGTTTTGCCTCTGCCTCGCAAAATAATGAACTCTGTGAAAAAGTCATTTCTTCGCTCACCATGCCACTTTCTGTCAACATGCTCAAGGCTCTTGTCAACTCCTATATTGATATGGGGAATTGGGACCGTGCGATAGTCACGCTCGAGTATCTCCGTGATTTCAGGTTGAAGTCTTGGGGTTTCAGCAACCTCACTGCACTGGCAGCGAAGATTATCCGACTCGATGCGGCTATCAAACATCAGCAATCCACCGGGGATCTCGTGGACCAGCAGCTGATCCAAAACCTTGAGCGTGCTGACGATCTCTTCCTGCGCTTTTACCGCATGGAATTCAACACGCGCGTCAGCAAAAATCGGCGGGTCACAGCCTTTCAGCGAAACGTCTTAGTGCGTCTGCTCTCAGTATTTCGAACTCTTCCCGGTCACATTTCACAACTCGCCAAGCAGGTTGATCTCAAAGTTCCTGCGCCAAGCCGTCTCAAGCTCAAATACATTCCGGCAGTCTCTTTCCACAACCTCCTGGCTGCCGTTGTGGACACACACGGGAGCACATACGGCTTGAACATGTGGTTCAAATGGTGTATCCATCGCCTACCTCCCGACCGTGTCCGCCAACGCGAAGGCGGTCTCACTCGCCTCCCTTCTCGCAAGGAGATGTTCTGGCCTCAAGGCGACCCAACATTCAGCATGCAATGGCTCCAACACACACAAAAGCGAGCCGTAATCCCCAACTACAACACCATCCGCATCATCGCCCAAGCCGCCATGCGCGAGTTCGAAATGGAGCGCCATCCGCACAAATTCAAATCCGACCCCTCCTTCTCATCCCTCCCGATCCCCCGCCACCAACAACTCCCCTTCTTCGCCCGAGGCCGCGTGTACAAACCTCTCATCTCCCGCTTTGAATTCCAAGGTCTCCCCGTCAGTGGCGGTAAACCACCCGAAACCGCGCCAGAGGCATCCCTCGACTTTGCTGTGTGGATGTTCCTCCGCCATGGCATGCCGCAGGACCAGATCGATCTGGAAGTGCCTGGCTACATAGAGCGCATGTGCAGCCGTGGGGTCTTTCATAACCCGGAAAAGCGCACGAGGGACCGCATCTGGGAAATCCGGCGAGACCCGTTTATGAAATCGGGTCCTTTTTGGAGGATGATGCGTTACAGGCGGAGAGGCTCACCTGGTCAACCAGCGAAAACCTTGCCCGAGTCTCAGACCTTGCCGGAGTCCCAGAATCCTACGTGATCTGGTGTGTATATTATGCGATACTATGATTTGTAATATAGGTAGATATCCGAAATAAATGAATCTTGATACATTATCCAAGATTTGATATCTTGAAGAGAATGGATGCACATCCCAGGAGAGGAGGCAAAGCCGAATAGCGTGGCTAGTCATTGCATGTGGTGGATCCAGCTCATTAGATCAGTCTTTGCTTAAACTATGTGCATTCAGAGATATCATCAAAAACAGGTCTGACAACCCTGAGATCCAAGACCTTCATCCGGAACGACCCAGTAAAGACATCACCTACACCCAAAACTCCACCAGAAGTCAATATAAAAACAGAATCTGCCAAATTGTCCGTTCCTGCCACGCCAACCAGCCACCTATACTACTTTTAAAAAGCCAGAGCAACTTAGAGACAGAGCCACCCAACCCAACCTGATATCCGATTCCAAGTCCGTATGTAAAGCACGCCAAGAGGGATCCGTCCGATGTACAGGGTGTTAGGAGAGTGGGAATTATTTGGTGAAGAGCAGGGGAAGGAAAAGACATAACCATACCGGCCGAAGTCGATAACGAGACTTGCAGGAGCGCGGACTGGGGTCAAGGAATGATAACGCGTATGATAAGACTTGAACGAAATATTTACCAAAACAAGATCAAGCGGTATGGTTCTTCATGATCAAGGTCAATGAGAAGATGAGCCCGGAAGGCAGAAAAGGGAGAGCGGGGCGGGTGGGTGTCGACAGGAAATATCAGATATCAAGTATGAGCGGTGAATCGTGAGAGACAGGGGGGAAATTGAGGAAAGATAGAAGATTATCAAAGTGAGGACGGAGGAAGAAAGAATAAAGAAGATAGGAGGACAGAAAAAGTATTTGAAAAGAATATAATGAGATTCGTCTTTCGTCAACGTTCCGTATGCGCATTTCAAAATTTCTTGATTTTTGGTTTGGATTTTTTTTCCTCGACACGATCACAAAAACCAAGTCCGAGATCTTAATTCGGATCCCAGTTTCCTTCCTCGCTGGGTTGCGGGAAGAACGAGCGGATGAATTCGCCGCTGATAGGATCATACGGGAAGTACAGATCATCCGTGACTGGGCCTTCGACAGAGAGAGAAGAACCCATTGGGTCAGAGGGAGGCATGTTCGGGAAAGCCAGGTAGGGTTGGTAATGATGGTCCCCAGTATTCGACTCCTGGTTCGGTCCTTGAGGGTGGTTATTCAAGGAGAGGTCTTCGATACTGGGGCCCCAGCAGCCGCTGGTGTCTTGGGTGGTGTTTTGGTCCATGTGCTGGGTTTCGGGCAGGGAGAGGGTGGATGTGGGTGCGGGGTGGTATGTGTTGGAGGGCATGTCGCTGACATCGAAGTTCATTCCGGTAGCGAGGCGGCGCAGACTGATGTCGCAGAGTTGCCAGGCACGGCGTGAGGTGATGCTATGCTCGGACATAGCGTAGAGCCAGCGGATGGCTTTCTTGGCGAGCAGGAGGAAATTTTGTTCCTTGTCAGGGACGTGCACGCTGCCAAAGGAGAGTTCAAGGAGCAGGACGGTGGAAGCTTGCATCAAGTAGTGCAGAATGCACCACCAGGGGGAAATCTCATAGAGCTGAACAGCGTTCGGCTCATCTGGGATCAGGTCTAGCATGCGCTCAGCAGACTCGAGCGTCAACACGGCCATTTCGTGGCTGAAGCTCGTTCGATCAGCAGGGTTTTTCTTCTGCGCGTCGCGGCGACAGAGACAGGGGCGGCCGAGGGTGATTCGCGCACTGTAGTATTGGAAGGCGAGGGCAAGCTTGCAGCGGAGCAGCTCTGGACCCTCATCTTCCTTGCGGGTGAAATCGAGGACAGTCGGGATACTTTGAAACCAAAGGTCGATTCGAGAGCGAAGCTCGCCGATTCGGTTCTCGATGTGTTTCCACGGCACCATTACGCAATCCACAGAGTACACTTTGTTCACGATCTCCTGCACAACAACTGCCAGATCGCAGTAGTACAAATGGCAGAGACCCGAGTTGAAAGGGATACTTTTCACCCACGAGTTGTCGCGCGTGCGGGATGAGTGTGTGGCTGGCTTGCCACCGGTTGGATTGAGCGGGATGTGTCGAACCCAAGCGCTGGCCATTACCTCATTGATGCGCTCGTCTCGGAGTTGAGTATTATTGAGGATCTCTGCAGCCTGAGGCTCCTGTAACTGTTCTTCTTCAAAAGGAGCTGGAAGGGGTGTGGTACAGATGCCATCGAGAATGCAAGTAGCCCGGCCGGTCATGATACCAAGAAGATGCTCGAAGGTGTATAGACACCACCATACCCGGTAACGAGCCTCTTTGGAGATGTTCGGAGTTGTAGGGCTACTGCTCTTCATGTTAATGCCGAGCGTGATAGCAGACCTTACTGCCAAGGCGGAGATGCGCCACGCCCGATTGATCTGGTCGGAGGCAAGTAGGTAGAACGCAATCAGGCCCTCGACCTGAACCTGTTGGAGATCAGGATGGCTGAATAGAACGTCGCCGTTCATGCTGAGTATCCGGGCTCGGGTCAGGTAAACCAGATGATCGCGTTCATCTCCTTGCCACGGTGCCTCTAGAAGATGAGCATGTTTCGCCCCAATTGCGAAGATCATGTTCAAGATTGCAAGCCATTTATCACCAGGCCGAGCATTGCTGTCGAAGAATGTTCGATATTGTGCAGTGAACAGCGGGCGGTTGATAATGGGGAAAAATGGATGCACGGTCCTCAGATAATCCTCGAACAGTTTGTCGGCCACATGTCGAGGAGGCATCGCATAAAGTTCGACTGGTCCGGGCACGGAAATGTCGAGGTCGTCGAGATGGTAACTCACAGCATGTAGAGCAAGGTCGTCGTCTTGACGCTTACTCTGACCCGGCTCGAAGGACCCCGGCAATCCCTTTGCACGGTGCTCGGCCTCTCGCTGAAGCCTTTGCATCCATGTCACCTCCGAGTTCTTCCCCATAAACCCCGTTGCTCTTGAAAGTTCGTTTCGGTTCAAGTCCTCTTCCACTCGGTCGATCGCTTCAAGGGACCCGATCGACGAGGGCGAAGTCATTTCGTCGAGATCTTCCTCTACAGGATCATCGTTGGGCGTGACCGAATGTGATTGATTGCTGTTGGAGGAGTAGTCGACTTCGGTACCATGCTTCGCAGTGGAAAATAGAGGTTAGTTGCAGCTGCTTTTCTTGGGGTATGGCATGCGACAAACCTTGTCCAGCAAGCTCCTGATCCGGTCTGCAGTACGACCCTCCACCAAATGACCCAACTCCTTGAGTAGGCTCTCATATTCTTGAGCTTTTTCAGAAAGCTTATCCACTTGTCTAGATCATGGCAACGGCGATTAGTATCAACATCTTCACTGCCACGGAGTCCCTAGCAGACAGATCGTGCGACACGTCTAAAGTATATGATCTCACCTCTTCGTTCTCTCCTTCCATCCCACCGGATAATTGCAAGTCACCCGCAATTCCCGGCATTGGCGACAAACCGGGGTATCACCACTACACTTGGTCTTGCGCGCGCGACATGACTCGCACGCGCGCGGAACACGGCGGTTATATCTGGGGGTGATTCCTGGCCGGGATCGTGGAATCGCAACCTTGGCCTGATTCCTGGATCCCAGGGAAGACGAGAGATCCGCGTTCGACGCTGGCTTGGGAGGCGGGACGTTATTGGTTTCCGCTTCAGACTTCGGGATCACACTTGAAGGCGCAAGCACCGGGCCCGGAGGGTTTTGAGGCTGATTCTCCATCGTCATGATCGCGGCGGGTCGAGGGTTGTTCGGTTGTGGCCGTTAATGAGCGTCGTGGTCGGACCGGGTGGAGGGGTAGGGAGATCTCGCCGAGAAATGTCCAGTACGGCGCAAATGCAATGTTCGCTTGTTGCGCCTGAGGACGCGGGCGATCGGGTTGGAAGATCCGTGTAAGCCGAGTAGGTTTGCCTGCCGGTTGGAGAGTGCCATGCAGGTTTGATCAGTAGGAACCCTGCCCTATCGAGGTGGAAGAACGCGTATGAAGTCGACGAGGTGCAAATCGAAGTGGCGGAGGAGAAGGATCGGCCCTGGCTCGACCGCCTCGACCGCCCGCACTGCTGGACTGCTGAAGTCAGTGGCGGCCAAGCCTTTAAGCCAATTGTGGACTGGCTCGGGGGGGGGGGAAGGTGGAGCCGTGAATCTTGATTCCAGTAGATTTGGATTTTGTATGGCTCGACGAAGCTATTTGGAGCGCAGTCATTGGTGGTTACAGATTGGGTCACTATGGGTTCACGTTACGAATCATGAGAAATGTTAAGAGTCACCAAGATAAGCAAGAGGCGAGATAAACAAAATCTTAACGCGTTCTGGGTTTTGCGTAACGCCGAAGCATACAGGAAATCAAGGTCGCTTTTTGCCCTTCTTTTAGATAAAAACCCAGTAGATCCCAATGAGTCTCCGTAAATCGTTCTTTGGCCCATCCAGGGCAAGAACAAGATCAAAAAAATTGCCATAGAAATCAACAAAGGTGTGTATATATATACAAGGAGAAGGAATTAGCAAAAGAAGTAACAAAAGCACGGCACGGGAGATCAGGGCCGACATATACAAGAGTCCAACGGCGAGAGGGGTATAGCGACGACGGTGGCTCTCAGGGCCGACCAGGAGTGGAGAGAAACGAGAGAGACGAGAGAGGGGGAATAGAGGTGAGAATTGGCAACGCAAGTAAACCGAAGATGCAGTGGGGAGAATGATGCACAAGAACGCATGTCTAGATTTCGCCAAACATCTCGTCCAGCTCATCCACCTCCACTGTCTCCGGGTTCTGCAGCTCTCTCCAAGACTCAAAGATAGGCTCGGCGGTATCCATGCCGATCAGGGACCGGGGACCCAGGCTAAGCTTCTCGTGCGACTCGGTCAGATCGGACATCTTCAAGTCCACGTCCGGGAGGCCGCTGTTCAACATGTCGAGTGATCGCTTGAGAGTTGAGACAGGAGCGACGTCGGGAAGACTGATTTGGGGAGCAGCCGCATATGCGCCTGCCCGCTCCTCGGCATCCAACCCGGCATCAGCGCTCGTGCCAGACGAGACCGATGATGCCACGGAGGTCAGCGAGGGAGAAGGCGATGTGCCGAAGAGTGCCGTAGCGGCGGCCTCGTCCAGATCGGCGCTGATTTGATCGGCGGGGTCCATGTGGGAGAAATAATCACTGAACTCTTGTTCGGACATGCGGTCGCCGGCAGGCGAAAGGGAGCCACCATTCACAGGAGAATCGGACATGCTCATTTCCTCATCAATCGAGTTGAGGCCCTCAGACAGAACGGAGAGGCTCCGAGCCGACTGATTGGCCTTTTCCTCGGAGGCACGCTCGCGAACGGCACTCGCAGTTTGCGTAAACTCCTTCTCGTCGCCCTCCAGGGGCGGAGAAGCCGCACGGTGCGAGTGCATGAGGCGAGTGTGGCTCGCAGGGTCTGGGAACTGGTCGGAGGAAGTTCCCCGACCCGAGGGATTGTCTAGGCCGGCATCTTGGCCCTCTTCAAAGTCTGGCGACGACAAGTCCACTTCGGGACTGGGACTGCGCTGGCGCGCGATCAAGTCCTCGTCGTCTTGATCCATACTTGAAACACTTGGCGTAATACGTTTGCCGTCGACACCCATAATCACATCCTCGGAGGGGTCAGGAATGGGCTGACGAGGGAAAGTCGTCAGATAATAGTACACTTTGCGCGGGTGGATGAGAATCAACTCTTTGGCCATGGGGCATGGCGAGAGAGCTGTCCACGGACGCTTCATATAGGCCGCGAGGCGCGAGGAGAGGAGGGCAGCGGGATTCGCGGAACTGTAGCAAAGCAGAAAGTCAGTATTGACATTCTCCGGCGTAGGCAGATGGACGAGGACTTGTAAACTTACTTTGCGACAGTCGAGTTCAAGGTCACGAGTACCGCAGCCAACTCCTTCACGAGGTGAGGGCGATTCCCGGTCTTCTCCAACTGTTCGATCACCGCAACGACGATATCATCATTAATGCCTTGAGTATCGATTTTTGGAGCGACGCGACGGTCCATCGGGGAAGGTGGCGGCGTGTGCTCGAACGCTCCGTGCCGGCCGGCGCGCACGATAGATTCCCGGTGGTCCGTGGAAGGCTCGGGCGATGACGAGGTGTGCGACCTCTTCACTTTTTTGGCAGGCGGGACATCGTCGGTCGCAGCAGGTTTTGAGATGGAGGGCGAGCGGCGCGACGAGTTGGGAAGATGGATGCCGAGTGAAGGAAGCGATAGTGACTTGCGGCGGGTGTTGTAAGGCATGATGGAATATTATTTTGGGGGGTGGTGAGGCGGCAGACAAATTGGGAGGCGGGAAGAGGAGTCGAGAGAGAGAGAACAGGGAAAAAAAAAAGGAGAGTCACGGTTGGGAATAGAAACAATAGAACAAACTAATGATCCAGAAACAAACAAGGACTAAGATAGTGGGAATAGATAATAACAATACACGGTTGAGATAGTGATGGGAAGGATAAAAGGAAGGGGGGAAGGGATATGGTTGATGTTGATGGGGGAGGGGAGGGAAAATACGTTCGAGGAGAGAAAGGGTCATCGACGATGCGACGAGCTCTTTTGCTGCGTCCAACGGGGCCTGAGGAATCTCTCGCTGGAAAACGGGTGGATTCCCTCTTTTTTTTTCGTCTTTTTTTTTGGTCCACTTTTCTGTTCTCTTTTTTTTTTTTTTTTTTCGACGGTAATTGCCATTCCCGTTTGTCTGTTACCGTTGAGACGGTCACCGCACGGGAAATAGAGAGCTCCTGATTGGCTTATCCTCTCTGTTTTCTGCCACTCTGGTTTTTTTTCTGGATTTCTGATGGATCTTCTTACGGAATGTCGACTGGTCAAAACCTTTCTCATCCATGGCTCCCCGTCGCGACTTTCCGGATGGACTGCTTGTTCAATAGTTGGTATGTAGCTGCTTAAGGCCTTTTGCCTTCGCCCATGAAGAGGCTAAGCCTCGGCGTAGTAATGTTCGCAGACTCGTTTCTTTGTTCTACACCGCTGAAGCAATTGCATGGCGGCAAACCAGACAACTCAATCTATGCAGGGATGCGACATGCATCATCGACAGTACGGACTCCGGCGTACACAAACAACTGATCTCAACACACGAGAATTTTTCCTGAACCATTCCAAGTGGTCAGCAGTGGAGCTGCAAGTTCATTTTTCCGTCATCTTTCATATTCCATCTTCGCCTTCTTTTGACGATCCAAACAGAAGGGAGCTTGTCGTCTCCATACAGTACCTCTAGGCATTAGCCCACTCCTGGCCTAGCTCCACCGCCCCATACCATCCTCGGCCGTAGCGCATACCGACGGAAGGGAAGGGGGCAAGAAAAAAAAAAAAGTTGGTGGGCCGCACCATGTGTCCCATAGCCCGAAATGGCCCTACGGGCTCCGCGACTCCATTTTTCACGTTATTGTTGCGTCGCCCCGTCTACGATTCATGCTGGCTAATCATCATGCAGGGCCGTGAATAATAAGATGCTCTCCTGATGGCTTGATTGGATTAGACCACTCGCGGTTGCTTTCAGGTTTCCTTTTTCAAGCTGAAGGAGCGCATTACGACCGAGGCGAGTCCACTAGCAGTGCCTTGGGCTTCGAATGCATATCCAGGTTCAAAATAACAAAACAGACTAGAGCGACGGGATGCGATCTGTCATGGATCGCAGCGTCGCAGATTGGTTGCTAGGTGACCAGTCGCTTTCACCAGGCTGACCGCTGGATCTGTATCATGTATGGAGCACCCAGCAGTATGTTTTATGCTTAGCTATGTACTCTGTACAGTACCTAGCCACCCTGGATACCAGCGAATCGGACGCTCCGTGTATGTGACGTATACTCCGTACTGTAGCCAACATGCTGCTGTCAGTTCTCGACTACAGTATGTCCTCGCCTATTCCTCGTCTAAACTGTACATCTCCTTCGAAACTCTTCCCTCCTACCGAACAATCGCACACCCGAGGTCTCCGGGCAAAAACCCCGATACCCAAAAAAGATCCCTAGCGTCGCCGTTGACTCCATAGGTGGATCCTCGGGGCGAAGCATCGAGGAACAGTCCAGATGAATAAACAAGAGGATTGGTGGGTACGGGATCTCCGCCTGTACATAAATTATGTTAATAATACCGCGCGGCATACGTTAGTGGCTCATGTTACAGTACCGTACACGGCGCTAGTTCCCAAAGTCCATAGGCCAAAGGGATGTCCACCGTTCGGGGGGGAACCAGGTTCGCCACTCCGATGATGTACCTCCAGCCTAGCAACATCGTCCACGGCATCTTTGATTCAAGCATGGTTTCTATTTGAGGTTTCAGTCTGCCAGACAGGTCTGCGTAGCTACTAGCTAACGATCAGCACCCCTACGTTCGCACCTTCGAACTTGTGGCGCTTGCGGTTGCACTTCTGTTGATCGTCCTGCGCCTCGCGCCCGTAGAACTGGTACCTCGACCTCAGAGAAGTGGTGATGACATCGCAGATGAGGGGAATCCCCCGTTCCTTTGGCCTGGATAGCCCATCCAGCGACGTGGATATGATGGCAAGCGCCCCGAGAGATCCCCTGTCCTCTTCTTAGCACTGAACTCTGCACCCCCATCGGTCGGTATTGATAGAGGCTAGTGCTGCTCCTCAATTGGTCCATGGCGTATGCGATACATCAGAGGCCTGAAGCTATACTACTGTAGCTACTGTAGCTGCTACTCTGTACGGTGGTAGATAGCACTCACTATATATACAGTATATGCCCTACTATGGTAGCCACGATGCCCGTGGCCCTCGTCTCTCTTAGGTAGCTTGTTCGAGCCTGCCACGAAAGACATGGTGAATCTACGCTGCTTAGCAGCCCCAGCAGGGGGACGGCAAGCAGCGTTTTACTTCTGCAGGTCCACTTACTGTCGACACTAGAGATTGTTCCATGAGGCCAATCCCTTCCTCATGGGAAAAGAACTCCAAATGACAGTATGATAGTCGCATCCCGAATAATTTACCCTTGCTGGGGCGTTACCCGGGCCGCTGTTTGATTCAGTGTTGCCGTTCGCATGACATCCTCCACGGAGCGAACGGTTACCTTCAAGCCATGCTTCAAGCCATGCTTCAAGCCATGCTTCAAGCCATGCTTCAAGCCATGCTTCAAGCCATGCTTCAAGCCATGCTTCAAGCCATGCTTCAAGCCATGCTTCAAGCCATGCTTGGTTCAAGTCCCCCACAACCATGGGACGACCACGATGCCATATGCCTATTGTTCGAAAGCGTCAGCGGCACGAGAGTCGACTTTATCTGATCTGTACTTTGATATCAGGGCATACCTAGCTTCGTTCTGTGTAAACAAAAACGCCCCAAAGAACAGTAAGTCAATCGTTGATTCCGATCAAGTCCAAGCCCCCTCTTAGACATACATCATGCAGCAGGTGGGCGCACTAATTCTCCGCATCCTCCATAGCTACTGTAAATGTGAGGTTGTCTGCCTCCAGCCACTCAGCCTGCACAGTACGTCTGCGCGACGCGCTCAGACTCCTCCTTAGACTCTGGGACACGTACATAACTAGTTAGGTTCCTATGGAATTGACTTTCGTGGAAGTATATCCGGAGTGGAGATTGCAGAATAGGCGCAGTCGAAGCCGATAAACAAGTACGATGTCAATCCCCTGCCTATCCTGGACAGAGGGGTTATCTATGATGTATGTGGAAGACATATCCAATAATGCTGTCGCATTATACCTTCGAATGTCATCATACATTGATCAGTCTGCATCCTTGATTCCTTTCTTGTCCTCGTCGGGTAATATCTATTCGAACTAGGCAACTAAACAAGCCTATCCTTGCATCTGCCTCAGCGTC
This sequence comes from Penicillium simplicissimum, assembly GCA_024706585.1. Lineage (NCBI taxonomy): Eukaryota > Fungi > Ascomycota > Eurotiomycetes > Eurotiales > Aspergillaceae > Penicillium > Penicillium simplicissimum. The sequence goes on from JAMZTW010000118.1 coordinate 5,604,019, forward strand.
GACCCCGCACTATCTCTCTTAACCCCCCACAATCGAGAAGGATTTAACCAACCGGGTCCAGCAAAGCCAGATCCAACTTCCAAGACATCCAAATCCTGTATTCATTACAGTACACCCCTGCAGCGATCTGCAACCTGCATATTCGCTATCGATCTAGATTGGAAGGCCGCGTCCTCCGCCCGACGCCGTCGTTTACGCGCCAGTCGGCTGGGCCAAATAATAATGATTATGGCCATGGCAACTTGGCAAATTGCCTTCCCTCAGCTACCGTGGTGAGGCTGATAGGTGCATGTCGTCTGTGTTGGGATTAGGTAGCCAAGTTGGATATCGTGGTTTCCAACGTTATTGGCTCATGGATAGGGTAAAACATGGAGGTTGGCTGGTTGGCTTGGTTCAAGTCAAGTCTTCGAACCTTAGGTCCATGCGTACCGCCGGTACATAGAGTGCAATGATCGGGTCTCCTTTGATGTTGCAGGTGCTGTCTTAATCTTACTGCTCTACTACAGTAGTTACCCGATAGCGTCTTGAACCAAGGCTCCATCCATGTATTCTGAAACGGACTCCATTGGAGGCGCTTATCTCGAGTTACTGCGTTCTGGTAGGTGGTTTCAGCTAGGAGGGTGGAGTGGCCCAGTCTTCCAACTAGGTCATCTGTCTACGACGTATTGCATGGATGCAGCCCTGTGGTGAACCTTAGGTACTTCCATTGTCGACGTCGTGGTTGGACAATGTAGATTCCATTGCTGGAATACTAACGGACAGTATTAAGGTGGACGGGTGATCCAAATACCTAGATACCTAAGTACCGCCCTTGTATGAGGGATAGATGTAATCAAGGCCAACATCCATTGCGTACTACTCGGCCACTTGAAGGAACCTCCGGTTAAGTTGGAAGGTTAACGTTGAGGCGTCGGGTTGGGTGGGACTGGGTGTGCAGCACCTCAGATATATAATCCAAAGATCCCGCCCGTCGCGGCCAATATAACGATATTCTGGACCAGGTACCGTACACACCTCTATCACGAATACATACAGCCAACTCCAATCCTAGAGGTCTGGAAAGACCATCATCAATAATGTACAAAATCATCACAGACCGGAAATCTCAACCTTACTCCCCAATTATCCCAAGATTAATTCTTCCCACCCTGATCCTGCCTTGGCCGTAATACATACCTCCAAGTAGTCCCAAAATGCCACCTCTTCTCCTCCACCACCTCCAACCCACTCTCCTTCACAATGGCCCCAATATCCCGATTCCACCAACACCCATGCCGATCCGCATGCGCCGGCGCCAGATTATCCAAAATCCGATTCAACCAGGCATAATGAGATCGCCCATGCTCCAGAAGCAAGATGCGACCCCGACTAGGCTCCGTAATCGAGCCTAGATGCTTCAGCGTCGCCACAGGGTCCGGCATCGAGCATAACCCCATAGTCTGCACGATAGTATCATAGTACCGGCCCCCCCGAGCCTCATGCCCATCGGGATTACCATCACCAACACCCCTGACCGATCCCGTCACAGGCTTCTCAACGACAACCGTCGCCGCATCCCGAGCCCGAAACAGCACCCGCGTAAACTCAGGCCTCAACCGCCTGAACTTCTCCTCCGCAACCGCCACCATCTGCGGACTCAAATCCACCAGCGTCAAGCTCCGACACCCCCTAACCACACCCCTCCCCTCCGCATCCACCCCGCGCCGCTCGCCCAGCTCGTAGTACTCCAAATTCCGGCCCGTGCCGCAGCTCACCTCCAGCACATCGCCGCGCGCCATGCGGACCAGCTCCGCGCGCTTGGTGCCCATGCGCATGGCCTTTTCGGACAGTTCGACCTCGGCGTCGAAGGTGCGCGCTGTCGAGTTGTACCGGTCTGACACGTCGGTGGGGACGTCAAGGGATTGCGCTTTGGATACTTCGCGCATGTAGGACGCGTACAGGTAGCCCGTGTACGTGCTGATGGTTAGGGCAGTGATGCCGAGGAAGGTGAGGACGCGGGGCGAGATGCCATGGTAGGTCTTCTTTTGGGTGGCTTCCTTTTCGGCGCGGATGCGTTCTTGGAATCGCTCCAGCTCGGATTTAGGGGGGTTTTGTTGCCTCTGTGGGGGGCTGGTTTTGGAGCTGAAGTGGGAGTTAGTGGGAAGTTCTAGACTTGAAATTGAGATCGAGGTGCTTACATTGGTTGTGCTGTTCGACGTGCTTTGCTTTTGATGCTTCTGGAGAAGATGGTGGCGCGCCGTTCGGCCTGTAGGGAGGCACGGTATATCCGCGGCGCGCTCATTGTGGGTGTTGCTGGTGGGAAGCCACCGGGGCCCTCTTCCTGCTCGAGTGTCTTTAAGTAGGAAGGATTGATAACAGAGTCCGATTGTCTGACGATCCTGTCTGGTACCAGAGCCGACGAGGACGTGGTGAGATGGTGATTGGACTATTTCAAAGCCGCGCGCTAACAAACGCGAGTCCGTAGGTAGATATGCTGGACTGGAGGTATCCAGTCTTGTTCTGAGCTTTTACACGAGACCCGCACTTCGTGAATAGGGTCTCTCCCGGTGGTACACTCTGCGAAGCGTCGGGATGTCGAATGGAGAGCTCGGCAGCGGAAGCCAACCTGAAAAAAACCGGGGCAACTCCGTTATCGGGTGATCAATTTACAGTTTCGCCGAATGACACACATTGACTCTTTCTCTTCCCCGCACGACTTATACAGTTTAGAATTTTCTATACATTCTCACCATCACAATGGCACTGCCGCCGAAGATTCTCATTGTTGGCGGAGGCGTCTTTGGCCGTAAGTCAATCGCTCTCCTCGCTACAATCGTCAACGCCATCTCGGCACATGGCCGAGCCATCAGCACGAAGTCTCGGAATCGACTCCAGAATTCTGCGGCGACCAGCAGCAAGAATCCCAGCTAACTAAAACCTCCAGTATCAACGGCCCTCTCCCTCCGCGAGCGCCACCCCACTTCGCAAATCACCCTGGTGGAATCAGCGCCCATTCCCAACCCACACGGCTCCTCCGTGGACACATCGCGCATCGTGCGCGCAGACTATGCGAACGCCGCATACAGCCGGCTCGCGAACGATGCTATCCAGTGCTGGCGCTCGACTGCGTGGGGCGCTGAGGGCCGGTACACGCAGAATGGCCTGTTGCTGGTGTACCCGAGTGACAGCGCGAGTGCGCAGACGTATGCGCGCAAGAGCTATGCTAATGTGCGGGCGATCGAGGGCGATAATGTGGTCTTCTTGCCTACTCAGAAGGATGTTCTGAGTGTTGTCCCGCCGTACGGCGACAAATTGGATGTTGCCGGGGGTTACGTGAATTGGGGATCTGGATGGAGTGATGCGGCGGCTGGTGTGCGGTTTGCGAAGGGATTGCTTGATAAGGATGGGAAGGTTGAGTTCAAGACTGCTGAGGTGGAGAGGTTGCTATTTGACTCTTCGACTTCGAAGCCCAAGGTAACCGGCGTAGCGCTGGTGGGCGGGGAGACGCTGGAGGCAGACCTGGTCATTCTCGCGACTGGCGCGTGGACAGGCAAATTGGTGGATCTGCGAGGCAAGGCCGTGGCTACAGGCCAGGCGATTGCATATATCAAGATCTCAGACGCCGAGCAGAAGGAATTGGAGAATCTGCCGACCATCTTGAACTTTGCAACGGGCATGTTTATAATCCCGCCGCGGGATAACCTGCTCAAGATCGCTCGCCATGCGTACGGATATCGCAATCCTACCACTGTGCCCGTACCCGGTGCCAACTCCTCGGGCCAGACCATGCAGGTCAGTCTGCCCGAGACAGGAGTGCCCGTTCCCCTGGAGGGAGAAGAGGCCTTCCGTGAGGCGCTGAGACAGCTACTGCCTCGGTTTGTCGACCGGCCGTTTGCCGGCACTCGTATCTGCTGGTACACCGACACGTAAGTCATTGCTGTGGTTCCTTCTGTTGTGTACCATGAGGTGTTCCAGACCTCAAACGAAGGCTGGACGCATCTTCAAACCAAACTTTTGCAAGATTCCAAAACTAACCCCTCGTCCAGTCCCAATGGCGACTTTATCGTCTCCTACCACCCCGAATACGAGGGCCTTTTCCTCGCTACTGGCGGTAGTGGTCACGCCTACAAGTTCTTCCCGGTCATTGGTGACAAGGTGGTTGATGCGTTGGAGGGCACCTTGGAACCCGAGTTCCGGGAGTTGTGGACGTGGAATGAAGTGGTGGCGCCTGGTGCGGCTACCGATGATATCTTTGATGGTGATGGCAGCCGGTCTGGAGCCAGAAATTCCATCTTGAAGGATGAGCTGGCCAAGACTAAGAAGGCAGCCAGGAAGGGAGTTTTGTAGTAGGACGTTGCATCGGGGATAGCGATGGTGATGGAAAGTACATAACATCGTACGGAGTACATAGATTGCATAGAGCGTTGAACATACAACAGGCACCAATGCCATGGAACCGCACAGAGAATCAATCCTTGTCTACATCTATGAAGACTAGCCTACAGAGTACTAGGGACACTGAGTGGAGACCCTCACTCTGGGAATCACCGCTACATGAAAATAATCTTTTCGAACAATTTCCATTTTTGAAACGGAAGCACTGCGGCAGATACATCAAAGCCGCTTTCGATATCCCATCAACCCACGAGCATAGAGCAACGATGTACGAAAGCCTCTCACTATTTTTTTTGGGCCCACGACAGGTCGCCCCGTCGCAGGTATGTGCCAACAGAAAAGAAAAAGCCAGGATTAAGAGGCAGCCATTCGACCAGCGCACAGAACCGCCTCACTGCGGTGTGCAGCAATCTAATTGTAACCAGAGTCGAAATGATGAAACAAACCATGGATCATCCCGAATCGCTAAAACGCCGAACAATGCTTGCATGAGAAATCGTCAAGGGAGCCACAACTCCTGGGAGAGAACGAAGCAAGAGCGAGGTCACCTGGTGCGCGCAACAAACAGTGTCCTGTGCTGTTGACGGATATGCAAGGTTGGACCATCGCGGAAAAGGTGGGTAGGACTGAAAAACAAAAGGGGAGAAGTGTTAATACATGGGTAGATGAATGTGAAGAACATGGAGATCTTCCTGTGGGTGTAGCCTCTTAGACCTTGCGGAAATCTAGGGAATCATGTTAGTGATCCAGCTTGACTCAACGGAACTTTCCGGGAAGCGGGGAAAAGGCAACTTACCAGAGAGCACAGGATAGATCAGCTCGAAAGCCGAATAAATCTCCTCGCGCACTTTGGCGCCAGTCAGAACAATCTTACCACTGACGAAGATCAAGAGCACAATCTTGGGCTTCATCATACGGTAGATCAGACCGGGGAAGAGTTCAGGCTCATAGGAGCTGAAGTGGTGGTGACGAGAGGCCAGACCCTCCAGACGGATGGGGAACTTGATGTCGCAGGAACCGACGATGTTCTGGATCTTGAAGTCCGTGAACTTGGCATTGAAACCAAGCTTCTGGATGATACGCGCGTACTTGCGGGACGCCAGCTTGGAATCATCCTCCGATTTGGCACCAGTGACGACCATCTTGCCAGAGGCGAAGATCAAAGCGGTGGTCTTGGGCTCACGGATACGCATGATCACGGCGGCGAAACGCTGCAGAGAAGAAAAGAGAGACCAGTTCAGCCACACTGTACCCTGAATGCATGGAACAATCTCAGGGAAGGTGTGGGATATACCTTTGGATTGTACTCGGCATTACGTGCGTGCAGCGCAATGGTCTTCAAGTCAAGACGGCAGTCCAAGTTGACTGTAGCCACAATGTTCCTTTTCAGGAGAAAGAGTCTCAGCCGATGGTTTCTTTGGGGTGGGAACACAAAGAGACACAGGGCTTGAACACATGGGAAAATACTCACTGCAAGGTGGGCACAATGCCGCTGGGGTTGTTTTGGGTGGCAGCACCAGGAGTCGCAGCCGGAGTAGCGGGCGTCACCCCGTTGCCATCAGTGGCATTTCCTCCGGTTGGCTGTTGGCCGTTGACTGCCTGGGCCTCCTTCTCCGACGAAGGCGGGGTGAGGTCACCAGCGCCGCCAGGGAAGGAAAGGGAGGATGGCGAAGTGAAGGCCCGAGCCTGCTGCGCGTTGGAAGGGTGGGTTGTGAGAGAATCCATGATGGGCGATTCTCAGGATCACAGGGATCGAGGATGAATCGGATGGTTGAGTGGAAGAGTTCACAACTGCGCGGGGGGGAGAAAGAGGGGAAGGTTAGTGAGGGTGGCAATATATAAGGAGGAGGAGAGCGAGGTCGAGTCCCGCGTCGAGCAGGCGGTGTTGAGTGGCAGAATAAGAGTCACGTGAAGAAGGCGGGAGAGGCTTACCAAAGGTGCGCGGGAGATGGACAAGTGAATGTATCCCCCTACGTGACAGATGCGGCGCGATCGAGAAATGAGTTGATGGTCACACGAATCTCACGGATCAAGATCGACCAGGAAAGTCCTCGATGATGAGATGATGAGACACAAAAAGAAAAGCACACTGAAGTGTTTTCTGGGTCAAGATCGACGAGTTGGGTTAAGACAGGAGAGGAAGGAAACCACTTGTGTTTGCAGATGTTTCTCGTTCTTCTTTTTCTTCGATCCTCTGCTTTTTTTTTCTTTTGGAAATGGGATTGAGTGTCTATCTGCAGCGATCTGAATGAGAGTGGTGGAGCAAGACCCTGGGGATGAGCAGGAGACAAGCTTCCAGATTAGGTAAGCCCAAGTATCAACTGGGAGTGAACCTGGTGCACTGCGGTTTTTGTTTTGCGACCTCTGGTCTTTTTAGATTTTCCGTTTCCGGAGAAACAGAAAAAATAAAGAAGATGAGGAGCTTCCCGAGAGATGAATCCTTGAGCGAACTCAAGAGGAGCCAAGATTAGTCGGAGAGAAGGAGGGGAGGGAAGCGTAGAGTGTTGCAGCGGATGCCAAGACCGAGACGGAAATCCCAAAAATTCAGGGAGTGCGCGGGCGTGGGAGGTTGGGCCTTTATATAGTGCTGACTCACTGCCCGCGTCAGGGGAGGCTGGGCCCGCCCGAGTGGCGGCAAAAGCAGCGACAAGTGCCTTTCGCCAAGTTCACCCTGTTCCACCCATTTCCACCCATGGCCAGCCACAACCACTCATCGTCGACTCTACAGCCACTAACTCCCAAGTGCAGCCCCACAGCCCCCACCAAGGGGCCGCTAGCGGCTCTACAACGAGTCCAGTACCCCAATCAGGAACGATTCGTGCTATCGAGGTGACTGGTTGGTCGATGCCGGATCCACTGAGTCTCATCCTGGCCTCCTGAATGGCCGCGCCGCCCTTGCGCTCACGCTTTTCACCCCCGTTGACCCTCTTTTATCCTCCGCCAGCGCCATGGGTGTGGCCATTGGGCGTCCAGTCCGCGGGCCTCCTGCAGCTGATAGTCGGGCCCGTCGCATCCTGCTGGCTGCAGCCCAATCACCACCCTCGCCGCGTCGTGGCTGCTCCCTGGACGACGCGCTTTCCTCTCGCTGCTTTAAGCGATGGCAACTGAACAAAAATTTGTTCGGAGTGACCGGCTTTCTTCCCTCTTTTTCCCCCTCCCCCACCGAAGAGGCGTTTGCGAAGCACCAACAAACAGGAATATCCCGGTCTTCTTGCCCCTCGCGTATCTTGCCAGGCTGAAATGACTCATGCCGACATGGTCGAGAGTTCAGCTCCAAACAGACTGTTCCTGCTGTTGCCCATGATCCCCCAAAGCGAACTCTGGTCGAGTTGGAATTCCAGGTGTTGAGGACAGGTGGCCGTTTGGGGCAGAGCAGATTTTGGGTTCGACCGAGTCGACAGGTCGACTGTGGTCGAGCTCCCGGATCTGATCCACCCGCCCGCCAAGGCTGCGATGAATCTCATGGCATGCGGAATTGCGGATTGATGATCGCTGCTTTCTCCAGGCTGTCACTTTTGGGACCTCACGATCTCCTGATAGGGCAAGGAGGTCAGCCACGACACTGGAGTATATCTCCGTACATTCATATATTTCAGTTTGTAATGTTCGAAATGCGACCGTATAACTATAGGCACACACACCCTCACCCAGCATTTTCGAAATGGCCGGTATGCTGAATACCATATCCGGCAGGGCCGTCGTAACTTGTCACATTCCTGCAATTCCCCGGTATTCTGGTCGATACTGTCAATACTGTACGGACTACAGTACGGAGTACTTTTAACTACCCCATAGCTTACTCCTAGTGCTGACGGCATAACCGCGGTACGTAATCAAAAATTTGAATAACTAAACATCCAGAACATTTTGAATACAGGAGCGGTGTGACAGCCAAACTAGGCCCTGGCACTGCTGCAAGGTGAATGCTTAGCATAGAGAGAGCCGAGGAGCTGTTGCTTACTCTGGAGGTGGGCAACAAAAGTACGGGCTGTCGTTGACTCGCTGGAGCCTGAAGTACTCCGTATTATGGAGTCGATCTTTGCACTAAACTTTTGAGAGCTAGTATTTAAGTTAGTAGGTTATCAGTTTTTCCCTCCTGTATCAGCCATCTTTGGATCGATGATGTCAAGAGATTGTCAAACTGTAAACCTCATCTGGTTTTGCATGTGATGCACGTGATTGAGTCCTGGCGCCATACTACCTACATTGAGCTCGTGTTCTCCCCTGTCTCCTATCTTATTTTGTATATCAAGCTATGCCTGGCAATCAACATCTGGTAAAAGGGATCCTGCTCATCATCACATTCGTATAAATCCACCCACTTTAGGGGAGCCTGGGCAAAACTCCGAAGACCCCCGGGCGGTCGGTGAGATTTTTGATTCCCATCACCAGCGCGCTCATTGGTGGACGGCCGCTGAGCCTCGGGTAGGCAGTTTTCGGCGTTTTCGCAGCCAAAAGTTCGGCTGGGGGCGCGGACAACCTTTCGGCTATTCAAGGCCTAAACGTCGTGACCATCGAAACCGTCAAACGAACCCCCTCTCACAATCGTCTCTCTCGCCATACGCTCTCGCCATACGCTCCGTCGTTCTTGGCTCGGTCATGCCAATTGTCGCTCGGTAGTAGTAGCACCACTTCCCCTCCGTAATCGCCTCTTCCTCGTTCCGTCTCCACGCTACTGCGCCCGCGATGGCGTCAAAAAGCGCTGTTTTGCCTCTGCTGAGGCGCGAGATGCGATGCTCCTCTGCCCGACTCGCACGAGCTACCCCCGTCCCCGTTTGCTCTCCTGCGAGTTCCTTTGCGACCTCCCGTCGACAGTTCGCTCGCCGCTCTGTACCATTCCTCCCGCCTACTCAGATCCGCGCATTTTCGCAGTCAGTAACACGGCGGTTGACTGATGAGGATGGAAGTTTTGACCCACGGTCAATCGAGCGAGAGTCCGACGAGGTGGATGTCTGCATTGTCGGTGGTGGTATGTGTCTGCAATGCCCGGCGTTGCAATCCTCCCCTCCCATAGAAGTATTGTCGGCTAAATGACGCCCTCCGATCAATCTAGGCCCTGCTGGTCTCGCCGCCGCCATTCGGTTGAAGCAGCTCGCAAATGAAGCTGGCAACGAGGATTTCCGGGTCATTTTGTTGGAAAAGGCCGGCGAGCTGGGTGCCCATATCGTATCTGGCAATGTTCTCGAGCCGACCGCGATGAACGAGCTTCTCCCTGACTGGCTGTCGGAGGACAACCCCTCTCGTTTCGAGGGTGCGACCCCCGCCAAGGGCGACAAGATGCGCTATCTGACCAAGAACTCTTCATTCCCTCTCCCCACCCCACCGCAGATGCACAACCACGGCAACTATATCATCAGTTTGAACGAGTTGACCAAGTGGTTGGGTGAACGCGCCGAAGAGCTTGGCGTGGAGGTTTACCCCGGATTTGCCGCCAGCGAGGTCGTCTACAACACCGATGGCTCAGTGAAGGGTGTTGCGACGAATGATCTCGGTCTTGGCCGGGACGGCCGACCCAAGGATACCTTTGAGCGCGGAATGGAGTTCCACGCCCGCGTCACCCTTCTTGCCGAGGGATGCCACGGCAGCTTGACCAAGCAGGTGATTAAGAAGTTCGATCTGCGCCGGGATAGCCAGCCGCAAACGTACGGTCTCGGTATCAAGGAAATCTGGGAGATTCAGCCTGAGAAGTTCAAGTCTGGCGAGATTACTCACTCGATGGGCTACCCGCTGCCCAAGGATACCTACGGTGGTGCTTGGATGTACCACTTTGGGGATAACATGGTCAGCATTGGTCTCGTGGTCGGACTGGACTACCCCAACCCATGGCTTTCGCCTTACGGGGAGTTCCAGAAGATGAAGCAGCACCCTATGTTCCGGGAAGTGCTGGAGGGCGGCAAGTGTATCTCTTACGGTGCTCGTGCGTTGAATGAGGGTGGCTTCCAGTCCATCCCCAAGTGTGCCTTCCCTGGTGGTGCGCTGATTGGTGACACGGCTGGCTTCTTGAACGTCCCTAAGATTAAGGGTACTCACACTGCCATGAAGTCGGGTATGCTTGCCGCCGAGGCCACCTTCTCTGCTCTGCAAAGCGAGAATGAGGGCACGGTGTTCCTGTTTGACTATGAGAAGGCTTTGCGGAACTCGTCCATCTGGAAGGAGCTGTACGAGGTCCGCAACATCCGCCCCTCGTTCAACAGCTGGCTCGGTTTCTGGGGTGGTTTGCTCTACTCTGGATTGGAGGCTATCATCTTCCGCGGCCGTGTGCCCTGGACCCTTAACCACCACGGTACGGATGCGGCAGCCACCAAGCCGGCGTCGCAGTATAACAAGATTGAATATCCCAAGCCCGATGGAGAGATCACTTTCGACATCCTGACCAGCGTGAGCCGCACGGGCACCAACCACGAGGAAGACCAGCCCGTTCACCTCCAGGTGAAGGACTGGGAGGCGCACAAGGACCTGGCCTGGCCCGTCTACAAGGGAGTGGAGAACCGGTTCTGCCCAGCGGGTGTGTACGAGTATGTTGAGGACCCTAGCAAGCAGCATGGAGTCCGGTTCCAGATCAATGCGCAAAAGTAAGTTCCGCTTGTCCGTTCCCCACGGGGCCGAGAATATCTGCCTGGGTCTACCAGGGGCTGTTGTATGATGGATGCTGACTGATTGTCTCTTCTAGCTGTATTCATTGCAAGACTTGTGACATCAAGGTGCCGACCCAGGACATCAACTGGCAGACTCCCCAAGGCGGAGAGGGCCCCAAGTATGTCATGACCTGAGCAGCATTTCCGTTCAGGCTTCTGGGAAAGGAGTTTTGGAGGCCTTTTGTGGCTATCTTGGCGAGACCCTGATCGCCCTGTATTGTACATATGCGAGAATACCAAAAAGACAGCGTGTTGTGTTTCTCTTTTCTCCCCCTCTTTTGGCTTACTGAATGGTCGCTTTTGAGGTTTCAAGGAACCAGGACAAAAGTACTGTGCGGCAGCTGTTGTATATGTGGTACTTTGTGTGTAGTTTTTCCGGTCGTGGCAAAACGCCCTATGGGGGGAAATCCGCGGGCAGAACCGTGGAATGAAGGTGGAGGTCCACGAGGCGGATCAACTAAATTCATAGGCGTTGGAACTAGACTACTCGGCCCCTTGTTTATGTGCAAAGAGAAGCACATACAAACCAGTATAGAAGCTGTTGGAGCTCATCACCACCAACATGCTGAGCACTCGGAAACATCCGTGCAGTCCTCCTCCAGTGGGGGACCACGTGGATCGCTGGACAGAAAAAGTGAGGCGGCCAGACTTTCCAATTGCTGCTGCGCCCACCGCCATCTCTGTTTTCTCCATCTCTTCACCAACCCCCTCCTCTTTTCTCTTCTGCACTTCCTGCATCTCCCTCTTCTTCCTCCATCTCTCTCCTGCGGTACACTGAGAAGCGTGTGTGCCCAAAAACTAACTTGACCAGCCCAACCCCTCCCCCTTTTTTTTCTTCCCGCTCGGGCTAAAGCGCCCGCCGACTTTCCCTAATTTTGGCGTGTTTGATTCGCGTGTCTCCTTGGTTCGCTCTCTCTTGTCCGGTCAGGATCGCCTGACTAAACCACCGCCATGACTGAGGTCTCGTCCACCCGCCTCTATCTTGGGAACCTTCCCCGCAATGGTATGCTGACAACCACCTTTCTTTCCCCGTCTACCTTTCCCTGCTGGCACTCCGCTTCTCTCGCAAGAGAATTTCCCTCTCACCCCCACTGAGAGGCGCGGTCCACTTTCCCATGGAGTAATTTGAGCCGCATGGAATTCACAGCACCAGTCCCCTGGAGCCCAGCCACCATGGATGCAACCTGCCTTCTATTTTCAAGGCGCGTGTAGCTGACCTCGTCTGCGATCCAAAGTCACCAAACAGGATATCGAAGAACACTTCAGCACCCATGGCTCCGGAAAGATTACCGAGATCAAGCTGATGAACGGATTCGGCTTCATTGAGTATGAGGATGCCATGGATGCCCGTGATGTTGTACCTGGTATGTTCCCCCACTGGTTGAGCTGTCACCACTCTCAACCAGTTCGACAGTTGATGGCAGGTCTATCAATTGTTTTCGAGCTCTGCTAACTCTCGGGCCTTCCCGTTCCAGCTTTCCGTATGTGATCTAAGCTTGGTTACTATGATGAACCGGATTAGTCCAGACTTGAACTTGCTCACCACTCGGCTACAGATGGCAGTGACTTCAAAGGCGAGCGACTGACAGTGCAGTTTGCTCGTGGGCCTCGACGCAAGGAAAACTTTCCTGGTCCTACAGATCGTCCGGCGGTTCCTCGTCCCCGTCGAACCATGTTCCGGATGCAGATCTCCGGTCTCCCTGAAACTAGTTGGCAGGTTAGCAGCCCAAGCCCGTTCTTCCCTGGATGCCCCGGATCTACCATCTTTCCTTGGACTTCTGCATATCTTTTGCATCAACCATACCTTTCATTCCTGTCTGTGATCCGTGCTGCCAGTGAATTGGTCTTGGACCCTGGACCCCGTGGATCCTCGGGCACTTGTCAGCTTGAGTGATATGGATGGGACTCCCTTCCTGGTGCCACTTCCCTTCTGACGGGCCTTTTGCCTATTCTTCTCGCTCAAATGCCCGAGCAGTGGAAGCGTGGTCCTCGTTGGGGACCTGCAAACCATTCAGTCCAATGCGGCCATGACGGATTACAACCCCACCTCTTGACTGGACGTAAACTGTTATCGTTTTTTATTCCTTGCCCTGGTTCGCCCATATGGACTAACCGGACAGTTTCCCTTATTTTCCTGGACCTGGACTCACCACGCCTTCTTTAGGACCTGAAAGACTTCGCCCGCCAGTCAGGACTGGATGTGGTCTATTCCGAGACCGGCCGTGAACAAGGCAGAGGGTAGGTTCTTCATGTGCAGTCTGAGCCATGGGCCCAGGCTCTCTCTCCATTTCTCTTGGCCATCCATTGACAAGGAACACAAGGTTTGTTGAATTCGAAACCGCCAATGACCTCAAGACCGCCGTGGAAAAGCTGGACGGGCACGAGTTCAAAGGTTCTCGTGTGACCTGCATTGCGGATGTAAGGAACCCAACCTCTAGTCCGGATCATATCAAGCCCTCGTAGTTTGCTCTCCAGGAACCAACTCCCCGTCTCATCGTTTTCTCCAGATCCAGAGCCATGAAGACCGTCCCTACCGCGACCCGTACCGGTCTCGCTCCCCACGCCGGCCCTACCCACCCATGGATGAATACGACCGAAGGTTCCCCACGCCCCGTGGATACAGCCCCCGGGAACACTATCGTGAACGCTCGCCCGGCCCCATGCGCCCAGGCTACTATGAACGCGATGGCTACGGACGCCGCACGCCCCCGCGTCCCCGGATGGAAGACTATGCGCCTCCCCGCCGTCCATACGAGGACCCCTATGATGCCCGGCCTCCTCCCCCTCCGCGCCACTATGATGACCCTTATCTGGCGGCACGGCCCTATGGACGACCCCGCTCCCCACCCCGAGGTGACTACGTTGCGTATGAGCGTCCCCGCTACTGGTAGATGACCACTCATTCAATTTCGGTGCTTGCTCGCGCGTCTCCCTTGGATTGTTCACAGCGCGTGCTTTTTCTCTATCTCCTGCCATCTTCGTCCAAATACCCAGCTGCTTCGTATCATACTGTGTGCTCTTTCTTCCGGATAGTATCATGCTTTGTTCTGTCTGCCAAGGATTCAACTGTGCGATCCCAAAGGACCGAGATCTCGTCATCCCCTGGAATAGGATCAAGCAAGCTATTATCCTGGTGTTCAACTTGAGATGGGCTGTTGGGACTCAGTGTACGAGCCGGGTTTGCCGAACAGGCACTCCAGCTGATGGAACTTTGGTTCTTTCCCTCATTGACACTGATGCAAATTCAAGTACAATACCCCGGCTTTCAAACTCGGTCGTCTGGTTTTTGATTCTTCTTGTTTGATTTTTTCTTTGCCTTCTACTGGATTCTACTTGTCTGTACAGATATCGCGGGATTGGGGCACGAAGGATGAACTGGTAATCCTGCTGGTTTATGCGGACGGACCTTCTGCATTTTATGTGGTCGATGACAATGTGTTCAGCTACACGCAGCTACGACGGATGATGGTGATGGGTATGATGTGGTGCAATGGACACCTATCGACCTGTTATGCTAATAGTCTATTTCTTGTCTTTTGCACATGTCTTGGTAATAGATCGATAACCCGAGTAATGATCGCCATGGTTCATATTTACAAGGTACAATCGAAGATCTGACCCAGCAGACATGCTTTAATATGCTCTGTCAGGGGTGTGCTAGATAAGACGTTCTCCAAGGCTCTTCTTTGGGTCAGTGGGTGGGGGATCTCGTGCCGTCATGATCTGCGCCCCGCCCCAAAACCTTTCCCGAGCTCTCCATTCTTCACCCCGCCATCGTCCATCCTCGTTCCAGCTTCGAGAAGGAATGTGGACAAGGGCCTTGCCATTCAATTCCTAAGACACCATTTGACACAATCCATCCATTGATCACAGATCACCACACACAGGAGCCGTCGATCGATCTCTTCGGAATCCAATCCCGCAGCAAAGGAAGCTCCCCTCCACCTACACTCTCGCTTCACTACCAGCGACCTTGTTTCGCAACCCATCAGCCAAAATGTCCTCCCCCAGATCCGCTGTGCACATCCCTCAGACTCCCGCCGTCCTGGACAGCGTCCGCCTCCGCGATATTGAGCTTCCGCTCCCCGCAGCCCCAGACCCATGGCATCGCCCGGACAAACCGCAGCCCTGCACCGCGAGCCTGAAGCTATCCTACTCCTCCGCCATCGCCGCCGCCGAGCAGGACGATGTCTCGCTCTCCCTCGACTACGGCAAGCTCTTCCGCCGCCTGGAGACCGACATCCGCGAGATGGCCCACCACACCACCTCCCCGGAGCACCCGCACCACCGCATGGTCAGCGTCGAGGGCACGCAGCGCGAGGAGATGAAGATTAGCGCCGTCGGCCAGGACCCGCGCGTGACGGCCGGTATCGTAGCAAATTGTGGCCTGGGGCTGCTGGACGAGACCGCCGCCGGCGTGCGCCGCATGGCACATGTGCACCAGAGCCCGCGGAATAGCTTCTCAGGTGCACAGGTGCCCCCAGTGCCCCCGCCGGCCGGGCCGTTCCCGATTGCGGGGGATTATGGGCGGTGCGAGGTATGGCTCCATCTGCCCAAGGCGCTGCTGCGTGCGGAGGACGGGCTCAAGTATCGGAGCGTCACGGTGTGGGGGTACAAGAATGGTGCCGATGCGGAGGCCTTGGAATCCGAGTCGCGGTGCCCCGTTGTGTTGGAGGAAGAGTTCCGGATTGAGGGCATTCGCTGCTACTGTATTCTCGGTGTGAACTCGCATGAGCGGGTTGAGAAGCAGGCTGTTATTATTTCTCTGGGCTTTGAGGGCCCAGGGCAGCTGGCTTGGGGATCGACTGTGGTCGATACGTATGTGGCTCTGACGCGGGCCGTCGCGGAGGTATGTATAGAGTCCCTGCTTGACCTCTGATGATCAATTGTTGCCAACTGTCGCCATTCCGTGATCTAACCTTGCGATTACAGAAAGTCGACGAGACTACCTTCCAAACCGTCGAGGCGCTGGCTACCTTCGTGGCTCGCATTGTGACGGTGGAATTTGGCAATGAGCGCGTCACCGTGCGCGTCGAGAAGCCCAGCGCATTGGCATTTGTCCAGCGCTCTGGTGTTGAGATTACTCGGTCTCAAGCATTCTTCAAGACCCACGATGTGGCGCACAGGTGAGCTGCCAGAAAAAGAAGACATGTGCAGGATCGATCGATCGTGCATGCTGTACTGCGGGTGCTTCCGCAGGGGAACGAGGAATCGAAGTTTCTGGATGGAATGAACGGGGTTGTTTGAAATACTATAAAGTGAAATCTCCGCAGGGACTCGGAATAACTAATAATGCTTCAAGGTTTCGAGTATTCAACGTTACTGTAGTGTAGACAGTCAGGTTGGTTGGATAGTCAGCATATACAGACGGGACTGACTATAAGTTAGTACCTTCGAGTGTCTGCTTCCCTCCACGGCAAGTCGTCAGGGCCCTCATCTTATGGGCCTCGGAGTAGATCAATGGCACAAGTAGTCCTCTTTTCTCTGAAGCCAGCTGGTTACTCTGTCCCTTTCCTGTGCACCCGGTTCTCCCTATCATCCTCAAGGAGACCATTCATCGTCCCCCGATGGCGCATGCCTTGCACGTGAACACCCAATTCGGCTTAGCTTGCAGGCCCCCCGGATTTCCCGAAGGTGACGCTTTTCTTCCGCTTTTATTCGTCCACCTTTTCACCTCATTGTTCGCCGTGGGAACACCAAGACTGACTGTTCCTCCTGTTCAACTGTCCAGATCATCCGATCATCCGATCAACCTAGACCAGCTCCGCGATTTCTCTATGTGCCTGTCTGCGCCGCCCTCCTCGCTCGTCTCGACTTCTTTGACCAGCTTCCTGGCCAACCTGCCCTTGCTTACCTCTGAGATCTACAACGACCACGCCCCGACCGACACCCTCGCTGTGACCGCATATCCCCAGCTGAACCCCTCCGCCTTGGCTGTCGACTTCACGGTCGGCGAGGTGATTTGGCTAGGGGTCCCGGGTCCGTCCTGAAGAAGGGCGGACGGTAAAATTACTCGAGGAATTGCGAGCTGGCTGAGAGTCAGCTAGAAAGAGACTGTACCATTCAGCTTTCACGTTGACGTGAGTGTTCATCGCTGCCTTGCCTGGAATCCGAAGCGCTGTAATTTTTCTTTCACAATCCGTCGCGATTGGTGGGGCAGAAAGTCACACGCAAAAGCTCCAGCTAGGCATCGACCCCTCCAAACCCGCGATAGGAAGCAGACAAGAATGAATTGAAGCTAACTTGTAAATGATGCGATGAACAGTGGTAGCCTTGCAGGCCTCCCGAGTATCTATTTGCCATATCAACACCATTTGGTGTTTCCTCATTTGCCCCCCGCACCCGCAACTGTCGTCGGCCTCTTTTGGGATCGAGACTGAGGCTTACTTGGAGTCCCAACTTTTCTCTCACACTTTCGACTGCTGTGAAGATCGTATCCAAGCATCATGCCTTCCTCCGTGCCGCCCGATGACCTCTCCGTGGGAGATGTCTTCACTCCGCAGGCTGACAGCTCGCAGCCGGCCGCCATCGACATTCCGCTCAATCGCCGTGTTTCGGGAGACGATGGGCTGTCGCCGCGCAAGCAAATGGCCAATTACAGGCCTCATGGGGACACCCTGATGCAGCCACCGGCTTTCAACCCGAACCTGTTGTCCGGCAAGCAGCGGCGCAAAGCAAAGAAGAAGGAGCAAGGTGTGCAGGCGGATCCGGCACTGGCCACAATCCGTGGGTTCACGCCGTTAGCCTCCGCCGATGAGGACTCGGATTTCTCCACGACTAGCTCCCGCGCTACCGAGTCTCGTCCGGTGACTTCTAAAGGTGGATCGAGTCCGCTGGCTCTGCCTCACACGGGCCATGGAGTGAGCGCCTTGAAGCTCCAGCTGGATGCACTGAGTCTCTCGGAGAAGCCCACTGCGGGCCGCCGCGGCTTTTACTCGGGAACTCCCAGCAACGCAAGCGTGTATTCGGACAGCGACCAGACGGAGATCCTGACCAGCTACGAGGTGCCGCTCGATCATGATTTCGTGAGCGTCGACGCCGCAAAGGAGGACGGACCTGCCAGCACTGATCCAGTCGCAACTGGCAATGAAATCGATATGCGGAGCCAGCTCTGCCGCAAGATGACCGCCGCCGATTTTGAGCCTTTGCTCTGCCTTGGCAAGGGTTCCTTCGGAACTGTTCTGCTGGTCCGCCATGTTGTCACGGGCAAGCTGTACGCCCAGAAGCAGTTCAAGAAGGCCTCGCTCACCGTGCACAAGAAGCTGGTGGAGCAGACCAAGACGGAGCGCATGATCTTGGAGAGCGTCAACCGCCATCCGTTCGTGGTCAAGCTCTTCTACGCGTTCCAGGATCACGAGAAGCTGTACCTGATCCTGGAGTATGCCCAGGGCGGCGAGTTGTTCACTCACCTCGCCATGGAGCGCATGTTCCAGGAAGACGCGGCGGCATTCTACATGGCCGAAATGGTCCTCGCCCTGGAACACCTGCACCAGAACGTCGGCGTCCTGTACCGCGACCTCAAGCCTGAAAACTGCCTCCTCGACCACGAAGGCCACCTGCTCCTCACCGACTTTGGCTTGAGCAAGATTGCACTTAGCGACGAAGACCGCTGCAACTCCTCCCTGGGCACGATCGAATACATGGCCCCCGAAGTGGTCCAGGGCAAACCGTACGGCAAAGCATGCGACTGGTGGTCCCTAGGCGCACTGGGCTTTGACTTGCTGACCGGCTCCCCTCCCTTCCGCGCCAACAACCATGCCAAGCTCCAAGAGAAAATCGTCAAGCAGAAGCTCGTCCTGCCCTACTTCCTCGGCCCGGACGCAAAGGACCTGCTCATCCGCCTGCTCCGCAAAGACCCCGCCAAGCGCCTCGGCTACCACATGCCCAAGGACCTGCAGACGATCAAGAAGCACCGGTTCTTCCGCAAGATCGACTGGGCCGCTCTCGAGCGGCGCGAAGTTGACCCGCCCATCCGCCCTGTCGTTACCGATCCCGCGCTGGCCGAGAATTTCTCTGCTGATTTCACGCAGATCCCGCTCAGTCCGACGGTGACGGGTGGGTTTGACGATCTGTATGCGGAGAGTCAATCCCGGCTCTCGTCGAGTCTGGGGGGTCAGAAGTCTGGGGACGGGGATCCGTTTGGTGGGTTTAGCTTTGTGGCTTCGAGTAGTCTGCTGGATCATGGGTTGGGGGTGATGACCACGGGATATTGAGAGGGATGAGTTGTCGCCTCGATGGTCCTGCATCTTGTTTCGTGCCTCGTACTCCCCTGGCGTTCTGGTTGCTCTCTGCATTGTCGTCCCATTTCGGTTTTCAGTCATAGACACGGTCTGCCTTGTATCCTGGACACAAGGCGTTCTTGTTCCTAATACACCTGTCTTTGCAACAACTCTACTTCTACCCTGGACTATCGCAAATCCTTCTCATTCAACACAGTGGGCACAAGAAATACATCGTTTCAGGTCATGTTGCATGAATAATATTCTTAATCATTCGGAATTTCGTAGATAAGTCATTTGATGTACATGCAGTCCGTCCAGTCCAGCAAACCCGAGGAACAATCAACGCAAAGCCAAACCACCAGAAACTAAGTCACAGCAACCGTATGCCCAGCTGTTCGTTCGCGCCTCTCTCTCTCCTGCCAAACTCCCCAAGAATGACAAGAATGATCCGGTCCTGTATCTGCATCGCCGTGATCGATTGCATTAGATCTCGCCCTCTTCGCTTCCACCTCCGTCATCATTAGCGTCGTCCCTTTCCCTGGGCGGCTCTTTTTGCCCTCGGTCTGCAGATTCCGTTGGAGCAGTGCTACGATGGCCGCCCTTCTCATCTGACACTTCGCCTTCTTCGGCGCTGGTCTCCTCTGTTTGCGGGTTCGGGTTCTGTGAGGAGGAGGGCTGGGTGTTGTTCGGCTCTTGTCTCTCGCTGGAGATACGATCTGTGGTCTTGGCTTGGCGGACAGCTTCTAACGCGCGGAGGGGAATGCGCGGGCGAGCTGTTGTCGAGGGCGATGCTGTTGCGCCCGCGGCGGGATGAGGTGAAACGGTGCGCTGGCGTTTGGGCGAGCGCTCCCCGTTCAGGGAGGCGGAGGATGGTTGCATGTGTGGTGTGGGTTGGGTGTGTTCATTGGACTGGGAGTCTGGCTCGCGCGAGCGTTTGCGCCCGTTGAGCGCGGCCGAGTCGCCCGGTGTGCTGAGGGTGGGTGTGGAGGCTGGGTCGGCGATGGGGTTATTATTGAAGAGGCGGGTTGGGTCGTTGGCATCTGCGTCGGAGAAGGTGAAGTCCGGATAGCCCTTGCTTAGGTTTTGCTGGACGCGCTCGTAGATCTTGACGATCAGCTTGCAGGCGCGGATGAGCTCGTCTACTTTGACGTCTAGTTGCTGCCACCAGGGTCGACCTTCTGCGTCGTCTGGGAAGGCGATCTGGCAATGGCGGGCTGCGGCGTAGAGAGCCGCTGCGGCGATGACGCGGGGCTGGAACTGCAGGCAGAGCACTGTGTAGGTGGAGTCGTTTAGGAAGGCGTATGCCGAGTGGCGGAGGGGTCTGTTGTCGCCCACGCCGAGGAAGAGCGAGTAGTCCCAAAGGATGCGGTACGGCGACTCGAGCTGCAAGTCGAAACAGAGGAATTCAAGCATGACGCTCTCGTTCTGGAGAATCAGATCGCGCCACTTCCAGTAGTCCTTCGACTGCTCATCGACCACCAGGTCAGGCTGCTTCATAGCGACCCGGCAGCAGGCCACGACGAAATCTTTCATGCGCCGCATCGTCTCGTCCACCTTGAACGCCACGAATAGGGCGACGGCCGCGATGACCTTGGGGTGCATGAGGTCCGCGCCCACCTCGGGGTATTGTCCGCGCAGGGAATATCGCATGAGAAAGCGGTGCATAAACACGGTGGCCGTCATGGACGTCTGCGGCGGCATCTTGAGCATCATGCTAACCTGCCAGATGAACTCGACGGCGCGGTGCCGGATATAATCCTCCTTCTCGCGGTCGATCTTATCGATTCGCGAGGGTGTGCGCTCGAGCTCTTCATCGGTGAAAATCCATTTTTGCTGTGTGGACGCTACCACCGGATTAGGCAGGCCGGGGATGCGGTGCTTTCGCGGCGCTGGTGACGCGGAGGCTTCCATCTGGTCGTGTGGGGTTGCGCGAGGCGAACGATCCGCTCACAAGAGGGTGTTGTGTAGGTGAACAGAGGAGGAGGAATACTAGGTGGGTGCAGAGTGGAGTGGGCCACTATCTCTTGCGCGAGATAGCAAGTAAAGCGCGCCCGCGCGCTCTTTGCGGAGGATTCTATAGAGCTTCGAATCCCAGGTTGGGGTGTTGTCTGGTCCAATCGCGCATGCCGGAGCTATTCATCGCATATTCGAAGGGCCAGGAGTCGTTTCGCTGCGGCTTTGGAATGTTCCAGAGGGGGGTTATCGAAGAAAAGACTCTCCGGTGTCGAGAGCTCGTTCCGAAGGGATCTGAATGACTTTGGCCGCGGTGAAATTCGGTGGATTCCAGCCAAACTGAAAGCTGCCCTGCGGACCGGATTAACCTCCCGTTCCGAAAACACGTCATTGGCCAGCCGAACTATAAATCGACAGTGAGAGTTCAAGCAGGTCCTTCTTGATGATCTTGAAAGGAGGACTCGCTCGAATCATACATGACCAATGAATCAAGTCCCAGATAGACTGAAAGAAGTAGGGCCACGTATCGCTAGTGGACAGGAGGTACTTGACTTGGGGAGTTGGCCCAGCGATGTCTTCCAGCACTGGCCTTCCAAAGGTAAAATATACACACCCACTTGATGTTTTATTCAAGCTTTCGTGACTAGTATATTTGACGGGCAAACCTATTACAAGACCACTTGGTGGGTCATACCACCCGGCCATAATCTTAATCACTTCAAGTTTAAAGATCCCCCAGTACTCTCATACGCCCTTGATGGAAAAATGAGCTATTGATAGGGTTTGTATCTGGCTTATTCACGCTCATTTCTGAGGGTTCGTCCTTTGATATACCGACAGCTTTTATTCGGCTTCATGTAGGGAATGATCAAAGCATCAGGTTTTCATTTCCCTTCAAGCCAACTGCTTCCTTATTTCAACCTGGACTTGACGACTGACGAAGAACCCATCACGCTCGGCAAGCACCCTTTGTGGATTGACAGCGTCAGTCCAAGAGATACTTGCGCTGGGGTAGTATGCGGAGTCCGTGATTTGGAGGGTAGATTTGTTTAGAGAGTCTTCTCTGGTGACTTCAACTGCGGCGAATGGCGCCAGGGCGCAATCGATAGAATTTGGTGATTGCAGTCTGATACTTATAGCCGACCAGGTAATTGACTAGGCTCTATGAGCTGCAGAGGGCGTAAACCGCCTTATACACCGAAAACCAGGGCAGTCCATTCCAGGCCCGGACGATCATGGGCGAATCAAATGGTCAAAGTCGGCCTCAAATCCCATGGGCTGTCGCTGCGGCGTTATGGTGCATAGACGGTAGAATACACCCTCGTCCGTCAGACGTACGTAGGTTAAAGCCACCTATAATATGCCTCTTCAGCTTCCCGGTTCGGGATCTGCTCGCGCCCTCGGTCTTGCCCGAATGCTTGGCAGCCACGGGGTCGTTGAGATCAAATGTGGCTGGGAAGAGCCAGTCGAGGCCGGCCTGCTTTACTTGAACAGCCCCATGCTCCAGATCAGGCTCCTTGCCCTTCTCCTTACTGGCCTTGCGCGCCGCCCACCACTCCCAAGCCCAAACCCAGAACTTGTGGATCCCCCTCCACGTGGGTGTGTGGTGCCAGCGATGCTCGATGGCTCAGAGGTATTGGTGATCAAGACAGGAGAAAGGTGGAGTGGCAAAGACACGCCCGCTTGAGGGTGGGGGTGAAAGGTGGCAGGACTTTCGTCCGGGGCATCTCAGGGCTGCTGCGCGGGCTCGCTCTTGGTGGTCAGTCGAAAGGTCTGGGATAGTCCACGTCAAGTGTATCATGGGAGAGAAGATGGAGAGATGGCGGATATATATTTGAGTTTAAATGTGGACATATAGGTAGGTTTATTCCGGGGCCCGCTCGTTCTTAAGTAAGTATATCTCAGTCATTCTCGTTTCAGATAGATGGTGAGATTCAAGTGAGATGAGGGCGATAGGAAATCAGGCATAAGTAAAGAGAAATTGAAGCAAACGCAAGAATAAAGTCACAGGAACAAATAAAGAATCAGTGATTGCTTAGCCTAATAGTTTTCGATAGTTCAATATTTAGATGAAACATGGTATCTCTAGTCCCTTAAGCGCCACGCTGATATGCAAGTACAAAATAGCCTCAAAACTCTACAATGCCTACTCCTCCTCACTGACCTCACTTTCATCATCACTGGCCACTTGATAACTACTCTGGCCATACTGATGACTACGGGCTTCCTCCTCCCGTGCACTGGCTTCAAAGGCGGCTTCCATCTCCGCGGCCAGGGCATCGTCGTCGTCCTCCAGATCATCGCCGGTATCGGCCGGCGCCGTGGAAGCGGGTTTGGCATCTCTGGCCGGGGAGGGCAACCGGAAAGACTCCATTTCTGCTTCCGATTCATCACCTTCCCGGTCGTCGGTTGGTGTGTTATTCGAGGAAAAGAAGGATGGATTGACTTTGAAGGCTCGTCTGGGCGGTGGCGAGCCCATGTCGATGATCAGTTCACCGTCAATGATAATGTTCGAACCTGGGGACGGAACGGACGGCTGCGAGCCATTGCCAGTGCCCGCATCTGATATTGATAGCCGCGACTCGTCCTGGTCTGGTGATTTTGTGCGAGAGACTGGCTCGGATGGTTGCTCGGGTTCCTCTCGAGGGAGCTTCGGCTTTGCGGGCGGCTTCTGTGGGCGCTTGTTTTCTCGAAGTGGATTCGCTTGAGGCTTTTGAGTCTTTGGTCGTGGTGCAGGCTTCGCCGCAGGTCTGACAGGTGGTAGCGCGGGTGTGTTGGCTTTGCTGGTGGATGTGGGTTCTGGTGTAGAGTTCCGCGAGACGGGCTTGACATCCTCAGCACCCTCCTTGGGGAGGAAATGTCGAAAGTCGTAGGGATTGCTATCATCGGCGGGGCCTTCATCTTCGCTGGTGTTTCCTCCATTGGGATCATCCCCCGATGTATGGTCCTCCTCCTGTGTGATCCGTAGCTGCTCGTATTGTTCCAGCACTTGTTTCTCTGTCTTCCCCGGCGCCGACCGTAGATTGAAGTTCAGTTTGCTGGAGACCGGCTCCAGCACAAAGACTTTGCGGTCAGGGTCAAAGACCAAGACGAGATTCCGCTCGCCAGTCGGGTCTTCGCTGCCTTGGTATGAGTAGGTTAAGGTGTGATCGGCGCTCGGTGGCTTATCGGTGACGGACAGGTCATAGAGATCGCGCGACCGGGAGGAACGGGTGATTGTTGATCGCTGTTGAGGGGTTGCCGTTTTGGACTTGTAATTGTAATTGACATTGATCAGACGGTCGGAGTCGGTGTTGTTGGCCAGTCGTTCACCCAGGACGATAGGGTACTCGGCCTGTTTGGTCGGGTCGATCATGGTGGACATCGTGGGGGCGGCCATGTCTCCGCGTGGAATGGACAGCGGTGGGCAATGGGCAGAGGGATTGCAAGGATGGCTGGGAGGAATGAGTATACAGAGTCAAGGTTCAGACAAGGGGTAAGATGAAAGGCCACAAAGAGGGAGGAGGGGAGAAAGAAAGTCGTGAAAGAAAGGAAAGTTGGAAGAGGGTGAGAGTCTGTAACGTTCCGCTGGGAATATGGGGGAAAGGCGGAGACCGAACTGGACTGACTCGCTTGTGCTGACTGGCGATTGCCCTTGGAAGCGTAGAGAGAGGTTGGCTTTGGAGCATCCCTACTTTGACACATTATTTGGTTGATTATTATGGGTCTACGGAATCACTTTCATCAATTGACCTCTCATGGAAAGGGAAAGAAGATTAGAGCTCTACATCATGGTATGTCAGACCATGGGTTACCATGGATATTGACCTCGGTACTTTGGTACTTCAGCATCTCATGTCCATGTATGTTCAACATCGGGTAATGATTTCAGAGCAGATTGATGATCAGCCTATCTCAGCCAGCAGTGGGTATATCGTATAACACATTTATACAAGGCCTTTCCTCAATTAATGAGCAGGCACGCGGCTGGTCAACTGCTCCAAACGTCCAGCCAGGGCACGATGTTTGCGCATTACATCCTCCCACTCATACGTGATGTCCTCTTCTCCGTCCAACTCTGTCAAAATCATGCCAAAATCGCCCCCCAATCGGCCTAGGCTAGCCGCACAGTAGAGCAGCTGCGTTAGCAGACTCTCCCTAGAGCTGCGATCCCGAACGTTTGGAAGATATGCCCTCATGGTATCTGTGAGTAATTGTACCAGGTGCATTGGGAATGTCGCCAAGGCCGAGGGAAGCCGTTGTAGCGGATCATTCGACCGCACCGATTGGGTCTGCACCTTGTGCGCCTCAGCGCCCCGGAGGCCTGAAATAGCGGGTTCGGCATCTGACTGCTCCGAGCCGAAGATATTCTTGTACAGGGAGACAATGGCAAAGCTCTGTTCTCGGAAGATCTCAATGTATCGTTTCAAGTAGCGATCCGTCTGCTGGCCGTCGGACCATGATTCGGCCTTGTCCCTGTTATTGACTCGCCGCTGGGTTTCTTGGTCGGCCAGCTCTCGTAGAGGGTCCAAGGCTTCCAGGGTCGACACCAAGTGTGATAAGCGACAGATCAAGAAAATGGCGCCCAGCGCTCCTTCTCCTGTGCCTGCTGCTCCCTCACTTTGAAGACTCTCCAGATCAGGGGCCACGCGCCGCAGCCAGCCTACGGTCCGCATACCGGCTGCTAATCGTAGGTTCTGGGTGCGAAGGCCTGCAATCAAATTGGTTGTCATTTCCTTCATCGCATCTTCAGCCTGGGACGCCACATCTTGAATTAATGGCGACTCGGGGTATAATGTTTGCAGTCGCTTGATATGTGCATGTAGGTCGAGGGCCGAGGAGTATGTGGTGGAGGCTGCTCCCGCACCAGAGTTGGCAGATGCCGCGGATACCGCAGTGGACAACAGGGAAGGCAATTCGAGGATATCTGACAGTCGATCAACATTGCGTGCCAGCTGCATGGCCTTTTTCCTCCGTTCTAGGGCGGCATTATCTGTGATCTTGCTGTATTTGGTGGAGAACTTGACGGCCTCTTCGTCGAGCTTGGGAATGGCATCACGTAATTGCTGTGCCTCGTGGGTCAACTTGGGGATGGAGGTGCGCAGAGTGGAGAGATGGTCGGCGGAGGTAATGAAGGCCCGATGAGAGCGGTTGGATAGAGCTTGAAGCGAGAGGAGGGTGGAATGGGAGGATTGGGCCAAGGACTGCGGTTCGGTGGTCTGTAGCGCGTCTAAGGATAGGGTGGAGAGGCGATTGAGATACTGCGACGTCGTAGTATCATTAGACTGCGGTGACTCTAAACGTGGAGCCAGCAGCTCCAACAGCGAGTCGGCCATGGTGTTCTCGTGGTGGAAGAGACTAGACGTCCAACGTGGTGGGAAGCAACCGTGTTGTATATACAGGAGGGAGGCGTATACGGTGGCCCGTGCGGCCATTTTGCGCATCTCCGCAGCGTCTCCGTACATTTTCCAGTTTCCGTCTTTTTCTCGTCGTTTGCCTCTTCATCGAAAACTGCAGTTTGAAAGGGCGCAAAGAAGTCCCAAGAGACCTTGCTCATCGGAATATATATTTCCTGGAAGCTGCTTTCTGTTTCTTCGTTCTTGTCTTCCTCTGCCCCTCCCCCGCATCTTCCCCTTAGTGGCCTTGTCCCGCATGCCCCTTCAGTCATGGGGAAGCCACGGGTAAGTAGTATATCCTAGTCGGAGTCTCTTGAATGGACCTTCCATCTCTGATCCTTTTGCTATCTAGATGATCATCCTCGTCCGCCATGCGCAGTCAGAAGGAAATAAAAACCGTGATATCCACCAGACCACTCCCGATCATCGAGTGAAACTCACACCCGAAGGACATCGACAAGCTCAAGAGGCCGGCCGTCGACTGCGCGACCTTCTCCGCCCCGATGATACCCTCCACTTCTTTACTTCGCCGTATCGGCGGACGAGGGAAACGACGGAAGGCATACTGGAATCGCTGACCTCCGACGACCCTTCGCCATCGCCGTTCCCGAGACATGGCATCAAAGTGTATGAAGAACCTCGACTACGAGAACAGGACTTTGGTAATTTCCAACCGTGCTCGTCCGAAATGGAGCGCATGTGGATGGAACGGGCAGACTATGGCCACTTCTTCTATCGAATTCCCAACGGCGAGTCCGCCGCAGACGCCTACGACCGTGTGAGCGGATTTAATGAATCGCTGTGGCGACTGTTCGGCGAGGAGGACTTTGCCAGTGTATGCGTCCTCGTCACACACGGCCTGATGACGCGAGTGTTTCTCATGAAGTGGTACCATTGGAGTGTGGAGTACTTTGAGGATCTCCGAAATATCAATCACTGCGAGTTCGTGACCATGGTTCTCAACCCGGACAATGGCAAATATACTCTGCAAAACAAGTTGCGGACTTGGTCTGATTTGCGCAAAGAGCGAGATCAGGAGAAAGAGCGAGACCAGGAGAAAGAGCGGAATGGGCAACCTCCTGCGTCAAATAACCCTTCAGAACATACCCCAATCCGCCGGAAATGGGGTGGTTGTCCCGATGGATGTACCCATGGATTGACCGGCGATGCGAAGAAGTCCCTTCGAGCCCAGTTGATTGAATCAATGCACCGTGGCAGTGTGCATCCTCGGGGCAATGTTGATACATATCCTGATCACCCGTCGCCTTTGAAACAAGCCTCTTCTACATCTGACAGTATCGAAGGGTCATTCCCCTTCCCTAACGACAAAAGCATACCCTCTCTCCATGGCCCGAATAACAACTCTCATTCTACCAGTCAACCTGCAGATGAGTCCGAAGATACTCGCAGGCGCTCTTCTAGTTCCGACACTCGCTACAGCGGGCACTTCCGTCCCGTCCGCCCCGGTCTCGGTCCCCATCGTGATAGTGAAGACCATCTCCTCCACCCGCCAGCCTCATCCTCGTCCACTGTGAATCTTAAAATGGCTCTACTCCACCTCGGCGGCCGTGACGGAGGCGGCTCCATGAGCGGCGCCAATAGTCTCGCCCCATCCGACGATGAAGGAGATGATAATGACCACCATCACCATCACCGCCACCATCATCATCATCCTCACAGTCCCCGTACCGAGACGCCCATTTCCCACGACAACTCTTCCAACTCCCAAGCTCGCCCATCCTCCACGTCCAACCCATCACAAGACCCAGAAGACGACGGCGACGACGGCGACGACGGCGACGACGAGCTCAGCGCACCTCCACAAGACGACTTAAAGCGTCGGCACCATCATCCCCATCACCGCCACAACCACCACCGACAAACCTCATCAACATCATCCCAACCACCCTACAGAATGGCCAACATCCTCGGCGACGGCGACCAGGAAACGTCCACCAGCGCAGACACCCCGACACCGCAGACCGCAGAATCGCAGACTGGCCAGGCCAACCACGGCGAGAAAGAGTTGGCGGATTCTCAAAACGAGGAGCTCTGTCTCGAGGTGCAGCGGCGTGAGGACCAGAGTGTTCAAGGGAGTGTTTATTGAGGGGCTGATTGTTCGTTCTGCTAGACTCGGGTCTTTCTGATTTGTTAGAAGGGATGTAATTACCCCTGGGGGATTTTCCTTTGTGGAGAGTCGGCTTTGCAAGCCATTTAAAACAGCGTTATGCTATGACTGCACGACTGAGAATGACAATGCATGATTTGAGAATGGTCGGTATCTTGAATAGCCTATTATTAAGGTTCTATGTAGACTGATGGCGAACTAGCTGAAGCTAGGAGCTTTGGAGATCCACGAGATCCCCCACCAGATATTACCTCTCCAGTATCTCAGCGTATGTAGACAGCGACTGTCATCTCACTCTCAAGCACACCTTTACTCTACGCAATTTCACGAGGCTACGCGGGCTACAAGACCAAGATTCAGCGACAAAGACAATAGTTTGTCACATATTTCCCGAATTCATCCTAAGACAACGAGACGTGCCAAGACACACAAGAGACCATGGCCACCAGCGCACCAAGCCAGAACCGAGCCAGACCCAGATTTTGACAACCCAGTTCCCGCTAGCTCCCAGCCACTTGCAGGGGACACAGGCCGAGGGAATTGAAAACAAGAACCGAAGTCGAGAACATAGACTACATACAGGCAGTCGCTCACCAGCCTCGACCTATGCAGGTAAAGACTAGAAAGTGAACGGACTGGTCTTGGGGAAAACTCCCGTGGCTAGAACATCAAAGCAACAGCAGACGCAGGGAATAAAAAGGGTGTGAACGGTCAAGGGAAAGGGAAGGGGAAACCCAAACACACAAACGTAGCACCAGACCCGATCCGCTGCGTCTCCAGAACGCAATGCTGTCTAAGCGGATGGGGAATCAGAAGGAAGAGAAGATGGCTAAGTCGGTCTCCAGCTAGAGGACAGAATATCGCGCATCTATTGCAGGAAGCAAGACGAGCAAAGCTGTTTTTTTGGACCGGACCAGGGGGAATCAAGGAGGAAAGAAGAAGTCATGAGAGATAAAAAAGATATTTCGAGTTTGTAATGGATCGTGAAGAATGAGAAAGAAGCGGAACTGCAAGACGCAGCGAAAGAAGCGTTGATGAAATGCGTCGATGAGTGAAGAGAAGTATTAACGCCGGGTGCACCGGTGCCCAGCCGCTTGTTTGCTCTCCGGATAGAAAGCGCCGAAGCGGGGAAGTGGGATGTGCACGGTGGAATGGAGGACAAATGTACCGACAGGAAGAGAAAGGAGGCACGAAGAATAAAACAGCAATCTATGGGGTAATCACCGCCGGACGAGGAAATGCCAAGCATGGGAAACAGCAAGCGGCAATGGAGCAAGAAAAGTCGAAAAGAATTTGAGCCGAAGATATAAACGGAGGGGTCATGGGGGAGGGGAATAAACAGAATCAGATTTTGGGGTTCGTGATCGTCGTGACTGCGGTCCCGGCCGAGTTGAGATGTCCGTCTGTCCCAAGGATGGGATGAAACGAAACAACCTACCCAGAGACTCCATATCCTCCGATGACCCAGAGAGTCATCAGAGGACCAAGTCGTAGAATAGGTCACATCGTGGAAATAGCCGAGACGTGCCAATGTCGCCGCGGAGAGCGGTCTTTTTCTCTTTTTTTTTTTGGGTGGTTTGGTGAAATTTTCGCTTGGCCGACACGAAACAGCAAGTCGCAGAACAAAAAGTGTACTTTTCGGGGGTTGACGAATTGCCGATCGCTCAATGGGTGAGTGTGGACAGCGAGTCAAAAAAGAGACAAGAAGTAGGGACTTAGCAATAAGGGCGTAAACGTCGAATCCAACAAGACGAAGAATCAAACGGAATCATCGAAAAGAATAACACAAGTGAAAGTCACCAAGACCCATGCAAAATCCTCCCAGGCATTCGAGATCGAGAATGGAAAGAGAAGAATTCTAGAACCGAACAGGGGGAAAAGAAGAATCAAGGCCGAAGCAGAGACGAGATGGTCGCAATCTCATGGAGAAAGCAAAGAGCTCCCAGAGATGCTGTTCGTCTCAAAATTCGTCCCAAGTCATAAAGGTAATATCAGCAAGGACGCAGCAAGGAATAGAACACACACAGACGCAAGCTAGGTATATTTAACCTGCAAGAACGGGCTGCAGCGCGGGGAAAGCGCTGTTGCACATGTAGTGTTCCATGTGCTTGGCACAGTACAGGCAGCCACAGGAGGAGCCGTGACCAGTCCACACACTCTGAGCGAACGGCAGACTATAGGCCGGAGTGTGATGGTAGGACGGGGGTTGCGAGCGAGGTGCGGACTGAGCAATGTACCTAGGGGGTGGAGCGATCCAGCCCCCCTGCGTGTAAGGCGGCGGTGGGTTTGAGAAGCCCCACGGTCCGACTGAGTAGTAGTCGGGTGTGTTGGGGCCGCTGTGGGGCGCCGACGGGGGCGAGTACTCGGAGGCAGCAGGGTTGAGCCAGGAGTTCTCAATGTGCGAGCTGCGTTGGTATTGCGGCGGAATGGGTCCCTCGGGAGACATAAGCGGCTTGGAAACGGTCTGATGGTGTCGGACAACGTTAGTGTCGAGGGGCGCCAGGGTCTGACGAGAGGATTCCTGGGCCCGAACGTTGGCCTTGGCACTCCAGTTGTCCCAGTGTCGGCGCCAAGAGGCAAATCCGTCTTGCTGATCATAGATGCGCTCGTGGATTTTCCAGTCGAAACCGAAAAGCCACTCCAGCTCCATCTTGTTCAATTCAGCCACTGGAATGTTGCTCACTTCAGCCCAGGACTTGTTCTGGAAGGTGTTGTCATCCAAGAACTTGCTGCCCAGCAGCAGACCCACCGTCAACATACGGTAGATCTGGCCACTGCCAGACTGGAACACCCGCTGAGCAGACAACATGCGCATACGGCTGGACATGTAGAACAAGCCCAACAGAATGGTCGAGCTGGGCAGGCGAGTCGAGGACAGAATCTGGTAGACGTATTTCCGGAACTGAGGGGGCACGGAAGTTCCTGGGGAGATGCTTCGCGCGAAGTCAATATCTGCAAGGGTGATCTTGGTGTTGTACAAATCATACATTCCCTGGGTCATTTCCGCCACGAAGTCGGACATGCGATCCATTTCGTAATCCAGGTGGGCGGCAACACCTCCGGTAGCTTTCTCCTCCTTGCGAGATTGGTGTTGCTGCTGTTGCTGTTGCTCCATCTGTTGCTGCTGGTGTCGCTGGTGCTGCTGCATTGAGGCAATTTCTTGACGGCGGTATTGCGGAGGGATCGCACTGTCCATAGGAGGCAGCTGGACGTTGGCCCGGATGGGTGGCAACGCGGTCGCCATCGGGCCGTACATCGACTGCTGGTGTCCCAGAGAGTGCATATCCCGCGCACCGGGCATCGGGTGAGCCGATACCGGGTGCATACCCATCGCGTTCGGTTTGGCATAGACCAGGGACTGCGAGTACTGTTCAATGAACTCAGAGCCGCTCTGGTGGTAGCGATGGGGGAATGCGGCGTGACCAACCGGATAGAACGAGGGTTCATCCAGACGACCACCGCTGTTGATGTGGGGAGGCGTGGGGGGCAGGCCGTGGCCTGGGGCGAAGAAAGATGGCATCTTGATGAGGAGAGGGTGAGGATAACCAGTTCAGGAGGGGAAGAGGTAGACGGCGTGGAGGTTCTATTCGTCGCTGGATTGTCAGCACAACCAGCCAGGCCCAAGAAGCAGCGCCGGAGAGACAGCTGGGACAAGTGACCGGGGGAGAGGGAAGTGATGCGAATCGAGGAGAGGATAAACACGAACCGTCTACGGCTTCACCGCGTCCTGACCCTGGGGAGGAAGGAGAGCGCTGCTCAAGGAGCGCACCGCTCTGATATCGTCGTAGTGAACGTCTCTAGTTGAATGACATTGAGGGAGACTCTTCAATCAAACCAAATGGACCGAAGAACAAATGAGAGAGAAGGAGCGTGAGTTTTATGTTGGGAGCAAGCCCTCGATAAATTTTCGGGACTGGTCTTGGAATGGCGGTAAGAGTTGAAGTCGAGCAAAGATTCGAATTACACACACAGACACGATATAGGAGGAGGAAGGCGGGTTTGGCGAACGTATCCCCGGACCGAACGTGTATCTTTAGACGGGCTTCGGTGGAAGTGGACGCGTTTCACAGAGCAACGAGGCGAGCCCGCGGGAGAGGAGAGGAAAAAAGACAAAGATCACAAAAAGTGGGAATTCCCTCGCGTAGAGGCAAACCTCACGAGTGAGGTCAGCAACGACACTTAGTGAAAAGCTCGTTGGAAGGAGGAGTGGTTGAATAGGGGAGGAGTGGGAAGAAGAGGAGAGGAGAGGAGGAGGAGGAAGGTTAGCGAAAGGGGAGAGAGAGAGAGAGAGAGAGCGAACAGAGCGAGCAAGTAGTGCGCTGGGAACCGTGTGGTGTTGTGTGTGGGCTGACAATACGTGACATCGTTACCATACGTGGGCCTCGACTCTCCGTGGACTTTTGGCGGTGGATTCGCTGCGGATGTGTTGGGGGAGTGGCGGTGTTTTTCGCAAGGGTTTTTGCGGTGGTCCTGCAATACCCCATTTTACCGTCACCGACTCTTACTGTCTCCATGACTCCCACAGACATACTTGGGATTCTCAGGGCCTGCACCCGAAACGCAGCCGATCCGACTCGTGATGAGTTTTCGACTGTCCTAGAATTCATTTTGAATTGTAATAGAGTCTCCCCTCCAGGTCCAAGATTGACGATCAAAATTATATTCTCCTTCAACAGCCATAATCAAGCCCCGTAACGTCCACCGCAGCAAGATTAGTTGGTCTCGATCATACCAATCATCTCATCCTGAATTAATCCCTCCGCATAGTTACTATACAGTACAGTAGTAGTAATTACCTCACTGCCTCCAGATGACAGCATATCTTCCTCCGGAATAGTCAGTCCTGGAAGGCAAAAACCTTCTACGTAAGTGCCCGGGCTTGCAGGAGTACTCAAGAACAGAGAGACACCTAGCACCTACAGTACAACTGACAAGGAGAGTCAGTGGCAGCAACCAGTCATGAACGGGTGGCCATGGCCGAGGGAGGACTAGTCCAGTCTCATCCAAAGTAATCACCGTCACTCGCCTCTGGCCCCAAAAGAAAAAAAAAACCCCCCAAGTCCCAAGACACCCTCAAGCCCCGGTGATGCAACGCCCGTGTCACTTAAATGAGTTAGCGTAGTAGAAACGAGAAAAAAAAAATTCTAAAAAAAGGCCCTCGAAGAAAAAAAAAAGCGGACTCGTGGGGACTCCACTTGACTAAGCTGTAATGTTGTAAGATTGATCTCACGAGGTTTTCTTTTTGGTACCACTCTCAAGCCGGATGGAGGCTGGCCGACAGACCAAATTACCGCCGGAGTACACACGCAGCAATACGGGTGATTATTCTGTGTGGGCCCAAGCGTTGCAGACTGACATTCCTCCTGTTACTGGGTCTACGACTCTTCGGTGAAGAGATTGTAGTGTACTCCGTACTTCTCAAGGCGGCTACAATTTGAACCACGATTAATATTATTTAATGAGTAATGTCCAAGTATGACCACATAGAACGAAATAAGTCCCATCAATCATAGCCTCCGGGAGATATTCCTGCAGCCTCAAACGCAGAAGCAGGAAACCATGTCAAGTGCGTACCTCGGATCACCCTCCACGCCCATCAGGGCCCATCACCCCGTACAACCAAGCAAGGGCCGCCTGAGAACCGATGACCAAGTGGATGACTGATGACTTGTTCACCTCTCTGAGTCACCGAGTCTGGAAGTGATCCCTGCAGGATGCATAGCGTCATGGCGCATGGCGACAGGAGGAGACAGTGTCCGATGCAAACGAGTGGCCGGAGAAGGCGGAGAGGGGCAACGCCAGTGTGTCGAATGGACACCAGTTCATTGTGCACGGGATTGGTGATGATTAATCGGGTACATTTGGAGGCTGACTAGGTATAGAGAGACATGGTCAAGTATTCCAATTACTATGCTCGTGAGATCATTTTAAGAGGGCTCGATAGCCGCCTAGCAACGGAAATCTAGAATATGATTCAAAAGAATCTTGTGATTCATAGGCACCAACGTACTGACGAGGCCAGATGGCGGCGGCTACAGTACTTCGTGTATGTACGGTAGGTATATCGCCCCTGGTCCGGTGCTATACTCGAGGGTTTACAGTACATATGGACTCCAAGAGTTTGATTATTTGAACCACCCAGCAATCCTGCACGCGTAGATGAGGCCTTTCGGTAAATTCCATTGGAAGTGTATCACGTAGCATCCTTTCAATCCACGCCTCCGCACAACCACAGACAAACAGTACCTCCGAACTCTTCAATCCCTGCCCAACCCGCGGAGTCTAACAAAGCACCCGGCTACATTCGGCCCAACCACGAGTTCCGGCACTTAACTTCTCTCCAGATGGACATGACCGAGTATCTAGGGGCTGAACTCCGCTCCTCCTGCAGCGGTCGGGCAGAATATACTTCCCCAACCCCGCCTAGGAAAAACCCGGGCGCGTGCAGCCAGCCCCTCTTAGGAACGGAGAGTCTGACTCTCTGACAATTTCCCAGACTTTCACAGTCGCCTACTACTGCAAGTACCTAAAGGCTCCAACCTAACTAATTCTCCAGACGCACCGCGGACCGGATTCCTGCCCGGGGGCGGGGGAGGTGTTTTGGCTTTCAATTCTTGGAGGAAAGGAACAGCCGGAGTCGGAGTCGAGGGTGGTTCCATTGCCCAGGTCCACGTCCATCTGCATTAGAAATCAATAGGTATTGGATGGGGATTTCCGGGTCTACGGCAATTATACGATGGGCGCTTTTCTTTTTGTTCCAATTAATTCACTGTTTGGTTTCTCACTGCGGGGAACGAACGGGTGTCTCCAACGGGTCCAACAAGTACGTAGGCATCCCTATGCGATGGTGTCACAACGAAGTAGGTCAGGCGTAACCGGGCACGTACGGTAGTACTGGTAGGAGTATGCATGCTACCGGAGAAGACTTCCCTGAGAGATGCTTTGGTATTTTTTTTCTATCACGCTCAAGCTTTTTGGGTGTATGACATGCACCCCGGACCAGAGGCAGGGGCAATAGAAGGGGATGTATGTTGGATCAACACATCCAGGGGGAAAAAGGCCGAAGGTAAACACAGGGACGGTGACTCTTAAACTTTTGTTCCGAGTCTATCAGCCCTCGACTCTCAGTGTCTCACCTCCCGTAATGATTCCCATTCGGACAAGAGAGAGTAGGTTATACCCTACCATCCAACAAATGGAAAAACATACGGCAGGGTGTGAACTGGGTCCGTACAACAAGAAGGGGTAAAGATGAAGAGGTTGAACAGGGGAAAAGTCCAGAAATGGGCTCAGGCATATGCCGGCCAGAACAGAGGGATATCATCGAGATTCAACAGAACTCAGGCGCAAACAATAAGACAAGAAAAATGACATAGACTCGTATACTCGGAGAAGTCGTCAGGGGAAGGAGGATGGTCGAACGGCACAACAGAAACCCATTCAATTCCAATCCAATCCCTCCCAATTGAGCATTTCCAGGATGATGGGGGTAAGATCCAACCCACTCCCGGTCCAGCGCTCATCACAGTCCAGGTCAATCCGTGATGCCAGACATCACAAAGTCAGGACCCGACCAGAAAACAATGCTAGAACCACTCAATGTGAGGCCTCTGTAAAGCACATTTCACATATGAGAAGGAAAAAAACACCCCAACAGGCCGTGCTATTTACTCCTCTTTCAGGCTTCCCACTAGGTTGCGCAACACATCCATAATGACCGCCTCGTCCTTGGGTTCGCCGCCAGGGAACG
This sequence comes from Penicillium simplicissimum, assembly GCA_024706585.1. Taxonomy (NCBI): domain Eukaryota; kingdom Fungi; phylum Ascomycota; class Eurotiomycetes; order Eurotiales; family Aspergillaceae; genus Penicillium; species Penicillium simplicissimum. The sequence continues at coordinate 5,640,456 of JAMZTW010000118.1, forward strand.
AGCTCTCGGTGGCATTGCCCAGGACCCGTGCACGCGCGCTCCGCAGAACCTCCCGGATGTAGTTCTTATCCTCGTAATCTTCCATGAGAACATTCTCAAAGTCATCGATGGCCTTGTTGGCACGCTCAGTGAACGAGGGGGAATCCGGGGGTGCCGGCGGAGGAGGGCCGGATTGCAGAGTGTGGTGCTGCGGTTGGTGTTGCGGTGGTGGTTGATGGTGATGTGGTTGAGGGCCTGGCGGTGGAGGATGAGGTTGATGCGACTGGTGGTGTGGTGGTGGCACATGTTGATGGGGAGGTGCTTGATGCGAGTTTTGTTGGTGCTGCTGGTGTTGCATCTGGACCGGTTGTTGGATTGGGTGCTGGTGTTGAGGTTGATACTGTGGTGCAGCGGGGGGAGGATAGGCTTGGGATTGAGACGGCGTATGTGGCTGTGGGGTGGAAGGTGGCTTTTGTGGTGGAGGGTAAGGGGAGTGATGCTGCTGCTGCTGCGGTTGATGTTGCTGTGGTGGCTGCTGTCCCGGTGGTCCTTGAACAGGCTGCGGCTGCGGCTGCGGCTGCGAATGCTGCGGAAGCGGTTGTTGCTGTTGAGGAACCTGCGGAGGCGGGTTGGACGCATATGGAGAAGTATACGTCCCAGGAGTGGTCCGAGCAAAGGCAGCTGGGAGATTCCCACGAAGCGCACTTGGGATAGGGAAGGATGCGGGCGCTGGAGCTGGCGTGGGCGCAGGAATTGGAGGAGCAAGAGCCGGGGCCGGAGCAGGGGTCGATACGGACACGGGTGCAGGCGCAGGCGCAGGCGCGGGAGTTTGACCCATAGGAGGCGCCGGCGCTGAGACTGGAGGAATAGCAGCAGGAGCAGGAGGGGGAGGAGCAGCAGAAGCCGGAGGCGGTGCGTATGGACTGGTATGCTGTTGTTGAGGAGGCGCTGAAGGTGCAGAGAAGGAATTGGCAGACGGAATGGAAGGGAATTGAAAGTGCTGATGCTGGTGCTGGTGCTGATTTTGCATTGGAGTAGGCGCACCCGTGGGTGGCGCATAAGAATGAGGCATTGGAGGCATGTAGTGTTGGGGAGGCGGCACCGATGTCTGAGGTGGTTGCGGCGGAGGCGGCGACGCTCGTCTCTTCTTCTCCTTCTCGACAGACGCGCCAGGGCGAAGTTGCCAGGACCAGCCCTTGCCATCTCGCTCGGCGTGCATGAACAAATGGCTATTGCCATTGAGATTGTGCCGCACACTGGATGTCCATCCTTCTGTCTCGCACTTGAAGCGGAAGTATGGATACTTCAGTTTCAATGCACGATAGATCTGCTTCAGCGTCATCGGGTTTCCAGCTTCCGTTAGAGCATCAAAGATCAGAACAGCGTAGTTGTAGGGCGGCTTAGCCAGATCCTCGGGAGTATAAGCAGACTCTGGAGGATAGTTGGGAGACGGAGAGCGTGAATTCTTCCGCTTCTTGACTGGCGGAGGCTTGACATATTCCTCAGGTCGTTGCTCCGTTGTAAACTGGTCTCCTTCCGTTGAAGGCAGAGGAAAGTCCATGCCCTCGCCCTTCTTCCTTTTCGTGTACTTGCGCTTCTCGGAAGGCTTGACAGATGATGGCGGGGACTCAGCACCGACCGATTCTTTGACTGTCTTTCCAGCCTTGCCAGAAGTTTTAGTTGGAATAACGGGCGGTGGTGGAGTGACACCACCATTGGCCTCGCGTTTCGCAGCCATCTTCTGTTCCCTAGCCAATTCGGCTCGCTCACGCTTGGACATGATACCATCCTTTGGAGGACGACCCGGGCCCCGGCGACGCGCGGGTTGTCCGCCATTCTCTCCGCCAGCTTCAATAGAAGGTGGTGCTTTGGAAGAGTCGGAGTCCTTGGTTTTGAGGATGAGTTTTGTCACCTTGGAAGAAGGCTCCCTGCTCTCGCTGTCACTGAGAGGCTTGTCTGTATCATCAATCTCATGCTCGGCATCGACTGAGCCCCGATCTGCCTCCTCTTCTTCGGGCAGTTGCTCCTCAATACGGTCCGCGCCCGTTTCGCCAATGGGGACATCGGGAAGCAGGAATCGGATACGGACTCCTCCGATTTGAATATAATCACCGCTATGCAATGGCCGGACTTGCCCAGGGGAAAGCCAATCGGCACCAATGAAAGCTCCGTTACGACCCATTACCTCCATTTCGAACAAGTTGCGATCGAAATTGTAGGCGATGCGGACATGCCGGCGAGAGATACCACGGTGGCCTGCCGCCGTGCCGTCAATGGTCGAGGGAGGGTGAATAGGAATGGTCGGGCAAGAATCAGGTGATGGCAGCAGAGCCAATGTATCGACGGGCTTGGGATCGCCATTTCCGTCTTGCAGAGACTGCATGGCGAGCGCATTATAGTCGGTGGGTGCCTGTAATTGCGCGGGATTGGCGTGCAGCGGCACTACTGATCCATCAAAGGAGGATTTTGATGATCGCCGGTTCATGTCCAATTTACCGGACAAGTTGTTGCCAGAAATGTTGGGAGGAACGTCTGGATCAAACCCCATGATACCTCCCCGGTCGCTGACGACGCTGCCCATCATCGCAGCGCTCCCTTCTCGCTTCTTAGGCGTATGAGAAGCGTTGCCACCGCTCGAACTCTTGGCCCGAGAGCTTCGCACGGCCTGCCGATACTGATACTCTCGCTGGTGCGCAGCGCGTGCTGCCCGTACATCACGACCCAGGATGAATGAGTAGGTGTTGCAATAGAAGTGACCGTCATCAAATTCCAGCTTCGCAAAGGCCTGAATCCTTGGCTCCGACCCAGCCACCGAAGTAGATCCATCCTGGTATCCCAAGGCAGAGAGATCGGCGCTCTGCGACAGGTAGGCCGCGGTGAGCATTTCATTCTGCTGGAGGGCCTCGAAGGCGTTTTTCGGGGCGACGGCAAAATCGAACGGAGGAAGCAGGGACGGTTGTTGGTCCAGGTCTGCCTTGGCGGTGTTTAAAGGATCAGAAAGATCCATCGCATCGGAGCCTCGATGTCCAGTTTGTGTTTCATCCTGCGGCGTCGCATCGAGTTGCGCAAACATATCATCCGTAGACTTACCCCCATTCGACATACTTTGCATCCCTGCCGAAGCCGAGGTCTGCCGTCCATCTTGTGGTAGATTGAATTCGAGCGACACATTATTGTTCAAGTCCGGTTTTTGATCCTGCTGTGCATCCCCATCGCCCATTTTCACATCCTGCGGAGGCGCTGTCCCAGGCTCTGTCCCGTTTTCTGTTTCGAGCGGTTGTGACCCGGGTGTCGGGGCAGAATTCGTCGGCGCAGGTTGGTTTCCGAGGAGTTGAGCGAGCAGCGCACCTGCGGCCGACTGGGTATTGATATTCTTTTGTATCTCGGGCCCGGCCAGGTCGTGGCCCTCGACCGGTTCCCTCTTGATTCCGATTGGAGTGTCGGGCAAGCCCTTGGAGGTTGGGGCAGAATTATGCATGTCGCGGATTGCGGAGTCGCTCCTGGCGTCGGTCGGAGGCGAAGAGTCGTTTTGAGAGCCGCCATAATCATACATGGGCGTATCGGGCCCTGGATCAGGCGGTCGATGGCCCACTGCTGGCGCCGTCATGGTCTGCGACGACATGGCTCTGGAAGGAGAGGAGGAGAGTGAAGAACAAAAGCTGAAGTTCTCTCTTGGGGCCCGGGCGGTGAGGGCCGACTGCCCGGTTGGTGGTTGCAGAATGCCGTACCGAGTTGGTACTTTTTTTACTGTTTTTTTTTCGATGTAGGGACTAGTTAGGTAATCCCATGATAGGCCGAGGGGAAGAATGGTGCGGTATGTTGAAGCAGGGATGTAGACGATTATCGAGACCATTATCTTCTGTAGAGAAATATGATCTTGATCCCAACGTTCTCCCCTCCCCTGGCAGGCTCGCACCGGGCGATCCTCCAGGACAAATTTTCTTCTTGCCGCCCCGCTCCTCCCGATCCACCCAGTTGGGTGCCTGGTTCCTCACCGATTGGAGACTCGATCTATGGCCACTGGCCAGCGCCAGTTTGAACGACAATAACTGATGTGATCTAGACCCAACTTTTCTATCCTTATAGGCTTATTGTAGTAACGAAGACGAGGGACATTTCTCTTCTTACTACTCCTCCGCTTTGACCACCAATTCCTGCCCAATCGAAGACAGAGTGGAGTCAACCCCTCTCGCCATGTTCAGTGGCTTGCCTCCGCTGCAGACTCGGAACGTATACTCTTTGGCTTAGATACCCCGACGATCAACCCGCATGCAAGTATATTCAAATTCACAGACTCCAGGTCCAAGACGCTCTCTATCCCTTCAACACGTACAAAAGCACATATCGATTGCAAAGCATAGTTCGTAGGAGCTTCCCAAGTCGTGGAGAGAAGAAACAGAGCGGAGTACACCCGTTGGAGAACGCCCCAAAACGAATGACCTGCAGAACGGACCAATCTTATCAGCACGACAGCCCATCACTCACACAATCTCCGACCTCTCTTCCAAGCTATCCACCCTCCACATACTGTACACAAGTGTACAGTGTACACCATTGAGCCTGGGTCACAACTCCCACCTCAGCATGCCCAAACCCAAGAAATCAGACCCCAAGCAGGCCCGACCTCCCACCACCAACCCCACCACCACCCCAAACTGGCCACCCCTCCGCCCCCTCCTCCCCGCAGCAGACCTACACCTCGTCACCCTCGTCCACGACCAAATCTACCTGATTCGCAACTTCCTCCCCGCCAGCCTCTGCAAGACCTACGCCTCCTTCCTGTCCTCTCTCCCGCTAACGACGACACCGGGCAAGCCGAAGAAAGACGAGGCAGTGCGCGTGAATGACCGCTTCCAGATTGAAGATGCGCGGTTCGCGGAGACATTGTGGGGTGGGACTGCGTTAAGGGAGTTGGTTATGGAGCGGTTTGACGAGGAGGAGAGTAGTTATGAAGATGGTGATGAGCAAGCCAGAGCCCACAAGAGAGCCGAGACCTGGGGCGGACAACCACTCGGTCTCAACCCGAATATTCGTATCTACCGCTACTCGGCAGGTCAATTCTTCGCTCAGCATTGTATGTTCAAAAGTTGAACAGCCCACAGCACCCACACAGAAGCAGAGTACTCACACTCTCCCTCCAGACGACGAATCCAACACCCTCACCTTCCTGCCTCCCTCAACCACCAAACCCCTCCCCGCCCGCACCACCTGGACCCTCCTTATCTACCTAACAACCTGCGCCGGCGGCGAAACGGTCTTCTCTCCAGACTCGACGCGCGCGAACCCGAATCCAGAGCCGATAGCGGTAGCGCCGGAGGTGGGCATGGCGCTGTTGCATCGGCATGGGGATCGGTGTATGCTGCACGAGGGGAGGGAGGTGACGGGTGGGGAGAAGTGGGTGATCAGGAGTGATTTGGTTGTTGCCAGGTAAGGGCAGGTGTTGTTAAGGATCTTGAAAGAACAAATAGAGTACGATGTAGACTTATTTGTAGGACGGATGGCCATGGAGTTTGGGAGTTGAGCCACGGAAATGGGATTGATATGGGATTGATAGCCCGAAAAGTTGATGGTCACATATCAAGTCGTGCATACAAGGGGGTTTTCGTGATAGATGGGGAAGGTAGAGGTACCAGACATACCCCAGGACCGAAGGATCGACTTCGTCTACAAGCAGTCCTTTTCACACCCGCGTCGATCTTCCTGCTACCAAACCTCTTATGGCCCTCTTTTTTAAAATCTGCCGGGGACCGGAACATCGGAGACCAAGTTACTTCTAATTCTATCACAGCTACAATGATGGCAGTAAGCGGGATCAAATTCTAATCAATTTGCGCAACCCTGCCTATTTCTAGCAGGGCCAAGTCGGATAAACCAAAAGCAAGCCAGCAAAGTAAGATAGTGTGACAAGATGATATACCTGGTCAGCGAGGCGAGGAGACCCAGCCGAAGGCCAGCGTAATAACCGCCGAATTTGTAGATACAGGAAGAGGAATGGTCATAAAAGAGGGAAGTTCTGATCGATTGGAAATCTGCCGGGAATCAGAGGGAAAAAACAGAGAGTCATTGGAACATAACGGGAACAAACAACGTACGGGAGGCCGAGGTTAACAGTCGAGCATTGGAGTCAATAAGAGTGAGAATGCCGCAAAGTGAGCGCAGGGAGAGCAAAATTCCCTGCAGGCCACAAACATCCACTTTCTTCATTTTGTCTTCGCAGAGTCCATTCGCTCTCGTCGTATCATATCACATTTATTTGGACACAGGGGACTTGGCTGCATCCACCTGGTACTCTGCCCGACGCATGATATCTTCCACTGGTCCCAGAAGCCGCTTGAATCCATCCCGACCTAGCCGTGCGACCTTGATATCGGTCTTGGCGACGACGCTGGCTGCGCGAGGCTTATCGTCGAGCAGAGCCAATTCACCAAAGTAATCACCACGGGAATAATCCTTCACCGAAACGCCATTCTTAACGGCCTCGGCCTCACCGGATTCCAGAAGGTAGAAGGCGTCACCTGGGTCACCTTCGGTGATGATGGTGGCCCCAGCGGGGTACTTGATAGGCTCGAGAGCATCGGCAATCTTGGCGCGCTCGTAGGGCTTAAGAGAGGAGAGAAGGGGGACCTCTTCTAGGAAGGCCTCGTACATGCGGCGCCGCTGGAACGCCGAATCCATGAGGATGCGACGGAAGGTAATCCGGTCCAGAGCCCAGAGAGTACTCTTGGCTTCGGTAGAAATCACAGTCGCGGCACGCGGGGCGTTGTACATGAGGGCCAGCTCACCAAAGGAACCACCAGGGCCAGTGGAGGCCACCTTGTTACCCAACCCGTCAGGCCCTGGCTGCACGGATCCCGAGGGGTGGATGTAAATGTCGAATTGACCCTTCTCGACAATATAAAAGTAATCGCCCGCATCCCCCTGGGAGATCACTTTAATATCTTTAGCCGGAATGGGTTTCTCGACCAGAGCATCCAAAACAGTCTTGAATTGGTCATCGTCAAGGTGAGAGAATAAGAAGTTGCCGCTGACCGCAGTCTTCAAACGGGCCAGCTGATCCTCGGTCTTGGGATGGCGCGGAGGTGTCCAGCTATCCGATCCTGCGGACGTGGGGTTCAATGACTCTGCCGACACCGAAGTTCGTCGACCCAGCGCATAGTTATTGGGAAACCCGTGATGTGCTGCCCCGGCCGGAAGTGCGGCGGGTTGCTCGTCATCATGGCCCTCTGCACCACCTCGAGGACCCGAGTCAAAGGGACTGCGGCCAAACAATGAAGCTCCGGCACCTGGTCCGGGGGCTGAGCCGCCTTCTGCAAAAGCACTTCCTCCAAAGATGGCTGAGCCACCGGTGTTGGCCTGTTTAAATGTCACGTCGGTTGGTGACGTCACCTCGAATTCTTCTTCCTCTGAGATTTTATAAGGATTGGGGGAGTTCATGGAGCTGGTGTCGAGGAAGGGATTAGTCCCCGGGAAAGAGTTTTGTGCCATGGCTGTATAGGCTGTAGAGGCCGGAGAGGCCGATCCTCCGGCCACGGTAAAAGTCGACGGAGAAAAAGGAGGAAAGGGAGAGTGTGTCGTGTGGAGACCTCGTCGCCGGGTCGTGAGAATGATCCGGTGTCCTGCAGAGGGGAGGTTGTTAAAAAGGGTATCGCAGACCAGAATAGGAGGCGAGAAATAATTGTAGGGATAACAAAGGGAGGGATGCAAGCAGACGGGAAGGTACAGTGTCAAAAAGAGGTGTCAACTAGAAAGCGCGGAGGGGCAAGTCTCGGCCCAGCAGGAGTGGGGTTGGTCCGTTGAATGACTCTCTCTCAATGGGAAATGGAGAGGCTACAACAGGGTGCCGAACTGTCTTTTCAGGGTCTTTGCTGGGATGGTCTCTGGTCTTTGCCACGAGCTGCAGATGGGAAGCAGGATGAAAGAAAGCGGCGTGGATACTCACAGGCGAGGAGAAGAAAGAAAGGTGGGTTGATGGGCAGCGAATGGGCTCGATGGAAGCCACAAAGAAGCCCAGGTGAAACGGGAGAAGCAGATGGGAAGAAGCAAGAAGGAGAGAAAAGTGAAAACGAGGCGAGAGGCAAGAGGCGAGAAGGCAGAGAAAGGAAAGTGGACGGAGGAGGAGGGGTAGCCAAAGAGGAGTAAAGCTGGGGCGGGTTGGTCTGAGCTTCTTTCGTCGATCATCCTCGTTCAACCTTGTCCACGCTGTCCGTGTCAGTGTCGGGGGGTGGCTACATTTACAATCCTGCAGTCTGAAGGGTACTTCTGACGGTCTACTGTCTACTGCCTACTGCCTACTCCCGTGTCTGTCGTGCCTTTTGGCTTCCCCCTCCTTTTTCCTATACTCTGGCAACGAATCCGAATCCAACGACGCACTGATCGACGTCACTCATTCCCGTCCGAGAGCTCTGCCCGTCTCCGAGTGGATAGGACAGCTGTAGCCGAGACTATAGGCTCTTAGACAAGCGACTAGAGGCAGATGGAAAACTCTAACATGCTGTAAAGGAAAACTGGAAAGGCGGACGGACCCAAGTGAAGCACACGACCCTGGCTGTGACCTCAAAAAAGCTTCGTCACGGGGGTGTTCCAGGTGTCTTCTAGAAGACCTGCGGGTTCCAAAGGAAGATGATCGGTACATTCGCCCAGGGAGGTGACGGTGGCAAAAAACTCCACCGATACGAGGCTGGCCGAGAACCCTGTAAATCGTATCCTTCTGGAAGCCGCTCAAAAGCCAATGTGACAGAGGGCCATACATTCAAGGTATAGTCAATACAGCGAAACAGTGGAAAGGGCAATAGCAACCTATTGATGGAGATGGGGAAGGTCGAGGTGGGCACTGGGCAGGACTCTTGAAGTCATGCATTTGCCCCCGACAGAGCCGTTTCCGGCGAGCTTGGCCCACCTGGTTCCAGCCTATGGTAGTGGATGTACTTATGAGGACAGACATCATTCAGGGAGCTATGGTATGACCCAAGGAAGAATTGAGTCATTATACCACAGAAATTGCCTTCGCCTTCGAGGACATTCTTGCTCTACTACTATGCCTGCCTACTCTCGAGTCTCTAGGCTCCCTGATTATCGGTTGACCTTCCGGGCGGGTAGTGTCGATCGGGTCTGGTCTCTCAGGAGTAGAGACCCTCCCGTTCACCACTGACCCTTGGAAGTTGGAACAGAGTTTCGAACAGACAGTCTCGTACAGAACAGGGCTGTAGGATCTTGGTTCCAAAATGCGTCATCAATGCAGACGTCCAAAAACTCCACAACTACTCTGTATGTTCTTCCCAGCCGTTTCCTTAAGTCTCCACTATTCTCTTTCACACTGTGCCTCTGTATTATCTTGTGCAGCTCATGTCTAGCCATGCGTGTCCTGAGATCTCAAGCTTCAGAAGGAGCGAGTCCAAGGCTCCAAGCGTCGCCATGGGCCAGGCTGGGCCTGAGAGCGGCTCTAGGCTAAGGAGTGCCAAACTCAGGTCAATCAGTTCCAGCGACGAACCTAGCGGTGTAGAATTAGGAAGACCAGATGCCTAAGCACCGCCCTTGTCGGGTCAATGAGAGTCGGGCCCAATGATCATTCCGTTATCTCCATTTTCGCCTTCGTGGCCCTCGACCGACACCATGACAATTGAGTTAGTAGTTTTGAGAATATCATTCGAGGTTGATTCTGAGATAAAAGTACGAAGTAAGCTGGTTCGTCAGTGCAGGGCCTGTGTCACACCCCCACCCGAAAATGGGCGCGAAGCTTGGAAAAGCAGCGCTCTCTTTGCCCACCAAAGTTCAACCTTCCTTCTCTTCTTCCCTTTTCTCTCCCATCCATTGATTCTTCCACCCCACTCCCTTCCTCTCACTCTGACGTGAGTCCAAACTCAGCCGCAATGGGGACTTTTACTTTCAAATGGTGAGTCAACCCTCCGAGCGACCGGCGAGATTGGAGCTGGGACACTGAGAGAGGGCTGGCTCGTGAGCTATTCTAGCGCCCGAGACAAGAGACCTCCGAGATCCCGCCCTTCGTCCACAATGAGCTCGAGTCTTCCCTTCCGTGGCACAGACACACAGCCAGGATTAGCGCGCTGACTGGTCGGCTCCTCGCATTTGCATGTAGGCCTCACAGTGCGAACGAGGTGTTCGTCACGGGCACCTTCGATGATTGGGGTAAGACGGTGAAACTGGACCGCGTGGGCGACATTTTTGCCAAAGAAGTCACCTTGCCTGCAGGCGAGAAGATTCAGTACAAGGTACGCGCCAGTGGCTTTCTTTTTTGACCTCTTGAATTTTGCTCTTCGGAGGATCTCCAACCCCTTCCAATTGTCCCGTCTCTCCAGCCCCCCTGGTCATCATTTGTGGCTTGCGCGCATAGATTAAAACCGTTGCGGTGAGCATGGGCAAGCCTCAAACTCCAGGCTACTAGGCACTCACATTCAGCTTTCCATGACGCTTCCCCTTACCGCTGACGTCATCCGCACTGCCTTCCTCTCTCCCCTCTTTCCTCCCAGGGTGAAAACTATAAAATCACCTGCTGAGCGCCACACATTGAGGGGTGATCCCCATCTTATTTCTTCACACTCGCTAACGTGAGTGATCTCAAGTTTGTTGTTGACGGCGTCTGGACCACCGACAGTGGCGCCCGCGAGGAAAGTGACGGACACGACAATATCAACAACGTCTTGTTGCCCGAAGACATCCAGACCCAGACCCAGACCCAGACCCAAGAACCTCTCCCCCACGACGTCACCATCCCAGCTACCATGTCTGGTGTAACTCCTGATTCCACCACGGCGGCTCTCGCGGCCCAGGTCCCCAAGGAGCAGACCAATGGTGGCCTGCCGGGAGCCTTCCCTGACACTCCGGGACAGGAGTCCGACCAGATTCTGTCTGTCAATCCCATTCCCGCCTCGGGTGGTTATGGTAACCCGATCAAGCTGGAACCGGGCGAGAAGGTCCCGGATCTCAGCTCCATCTCTGGCAACACCGTGCAATCGACCGTGAAACTGGACAAGGAGTCGTATGAAAAGGGCGACAGCGTGCCCCTTGGCAGCGCTGGCACCCAGACCGACACTGCCGGCTCGAGTGCTTTCACTGTGCCCCCAGTTACCAGTAACCTCGTTCCCGAATCCAGTCTCCCTATGGGTGGTCCTGCTCAGCGGGCTGCCCAGGCCGATCAGGTGCCGACGAGCATCGGTGGCCCCGCCCAACAGGCCGCAATGGCTGATCCCGGCTACACAATCCAGTCCGCTGCCCCTACCTCGACTACCGCTGCCCTGGCGGCGCAGGTTCCCCTTGAAAAGGAGAAGCACGCCACCAACGGTACTGCCGAGCCTGCTCAAGATGTCCCCCAAGTGGTGAAGGACTCCCTCGCCGAGGCCCACGAGAACCCCGAGGCGGCTGCCAACAAGGAAGCCGTGGAAGAGAAGAAGGCCATGGAGAATGAGTTGCACAAGACGGTCCCCGTGGAGCAGTCGACAGGTGTTCCGGCTCCGACCACCGCTGCCGAGCCTGTCAAGGATGTACCTGAGATCGTGAAGGAGTCGATCGCCGAGTCCAACCAGGCCCCCGAGGCGGCCGCCAACCAAGAAGCCGTGGAAGAGAAGAAGGCGATGGAGAGCGAGCTCCAGAAGACGGTGGCTGTGGAGGACTCCGCTGGTGCCCCGGCACCGACCACTACTGCCGCTACTCAGCCTACTGCTCCGGGTACTAGCTTGGCTGTTCCCCCCGTCGACTCTACTGAGGTGTCTCCGACCTCGACTCCTCCTCCCGGCCGTGTTGCACCCACCTCTGCTGCGCCCACTTCTGCGCCAGCCCCTACCGAGACCCAGACCGCACCTGTCGTGACCACGGGCGTGGCTACTTCCGAGACCACCGAGAAGTCGACCCCTAGCAAGCCCACCGAGCCAGCTCAGCAGGCCGCCAATACTTCGGGCGCCGGTGAGCTCCACGCCAAGGAAGAAAAGAAGAAGAAGCGTCTGAGTGGATTCTTCAGCAAGCTCAAGGAGAAGCTGAAGTAGATGGATCGATGCATTTTGTTTCTGAATCGCCATCGGTGACCATTGACACGTTTTTCGTGGGCGGACATATCCCCTTGACCGTGGCTGGCTTTTAGACTACAACCTAAACAAAGCTAGGAAAAAGGAACCTTTTTTGGGCTTGCGTTGGATGCCTCGTTACGACGAGTCAGCCATTGTTCCTGTTTGATGATTCGCGCTGTTTTCTCTTCCTTCCGTCCTCATTTTTTTTTTTTTTGATCTGGATACCTCATCTGCACTGCACTGCACACTCTCTCCGCATTGGATTCCAGCAAGCCCTGTGTTTTAGTTTACTTTGATAGTCCCGTCCTTTTACCCTAATACTGGATCAGTTGAATTGCCATTCCCCGTATCTTCCATGTATCTCTGAAAAGTAAATCGTATAAGTCGTATTTTGCGTAGTCACCAAGATTACAATGCCAAACCCAAGTCAACCTCAAAACGCCCGTCCATTCCTTGACCCGAAGCATGTCCAACACAAGCTTTTCCATAGATATCACCGGCCCCCCTGTACCCGTCAGAATGGTATAGCATTACTGACTTTGCCGTTCAATTTCACGGGATAACCCAAAACACTGTTCCCATGTTAGCCCATCTTGCTCGACTCGGGGAGCGAGGATTGGGAGTTTATTGATGGGACGATCATACTCTCGACCAGTCTGTGTACACCCACAGCCACAGAAAATCGATGCCGGCCAGCAGATTACCTATCATTTGAGCCATTAGGATCACTTGTCATAAATACGATGCATCGAAGTAAAGACAAAAAGTATGCGCTAACGAAGATCTCAGGGCTACGTACCGCAGCGACGATGGTACAGCAGAATCCTGGCCGGGGACAGATTTGTTAGCATCGCATTGCTTTGCTTTGCTATACAGCAAGTCGACGGCAAGCTTGGTATAAAGAACTTCATGGACTTACCCAGCGTCGGGCCGACGACTTTGCAATGGCACGGGTTTTGATCAGTGCCGCATTGGAAGCAGATGGGGAAGATGGGGAAGAACGGGACGCCGCACATCCTGGGGGTTCCTATCGGATTGGATTGGATTGGAATTGGGAGTGCAAATGCAAGTGCAAGTGCAAGTGCAGCTGTAGTGGGTGGGTACTGAGACGACTGTCCCTAATTGCTGATGCGATTTGCAGAGGATGCGTAGAGTAGAATGCTCAGGTTCGTCGGATGGCGGATCTAGAGATCTAGAGCGAAGGTTGACCACTATACTTTGGAAATGCCGGTGAAAGATGAATTGGATAAGTATCATGCTCGTGATTTTTCTAGTTGCTCATCCGGCTTCATTTGCTTGAGTTTTGGCGATTACAATAGTATCATGATGACGCAGATGAAGACCGTGGTCCACCGATCGGCCCGTTTGGTTGCTGTGGGGTACAGCGTGGGTGCAGGCTGATTTGGGTGGTATTGGAAAGTGCAACGGACTTGTCGGGTTGGATCTTTTTCATAAGTGGAATTGAAATTCGACGAGTGTATAGTGTCGGGGTTATTGGCTTGATGCTGAAAGGCTGGTTGTGTGACTCTGTTGAGTGAGACTAGTTAGATGCGCATTTTCTCGCCATGGTCTGTGAACGGTTTGTCTGGCGAAGGTAGAGTAGCTCGATTATATCCACACCGGTTGTAGATTTGAGCATTGAGGGCTACAGAATCGACAATATGAATGAGCTGCCGCTCGTAGAGAGAAGGGGAAGCCTTCGGATGTCAGGCGGGCGTGGGTATATGAACATCACTGCAACTGGATAGGGTGTCTTCGCACGATTACGATTAATAGGAAGCTATTGTGGCAAGCACAAGTCCGCAGCTCTAGCACAGGTACTGTAGCAAATTCAAACCCCTCCTCAAGACTTATCTTAAGTCTAAGCTCAATTCATACGCTTTCTCAATACGGGCGACCTGAAAAATTGGGAGGCGTTGTTTCGAAGAGAGGCAGCTAGTCCTAGAATATGCAGAGATTTCGATCACCTAACTACTAGATAGTTCAGACTGGCAAGAAGATTCCAGGGTGGAAATCGCTCATTATGGGCCTTAGCGTACATCGTGACGAGTTCATTGGGAGCCGGACGGTTAACAAGCCGACATATACAGATATACACGAAATGAAGGACGAAAGACAACTACAGTCAATCAAAGAAAGGAAAGCCCGAAACCATGGGTGCATCGACACACAATGCTAAATGGAATAGGTAGGTATAGAACGCTCAAGTGACCAGATGTTCTGGCAGGTGTACCAGCGTCAATGTAGGGTCGAGGGTATAAGATGATGATAATGACAATAACCAGTCATGTCACAAGGAGATTTTGTAGGCTGAAGCTACGACCGAATCGGGTGTTTACTTCGAGTGCCTGAAGCAACGAAAAAAAAAAGATGTTAGTTCAACCGAGATACATAATTGAATCGGAAGCATTGCGACATCAGTTCACTCACGGCTTGCGCTTCTCAACACCTCCATTCCCAGCCTGCTCTCCCGACATATCCCACAGACGACTCTTGTAAGCCGGGAACTTAGTCTGATTCCACATGTTGACCAGGACGCTAGAACGAACGACCGCGTTAGTATTTAAATCCCAAGCATAACCCCACAAGAAGACAGGCCAGCCACACTCACCTCTGCGTCCGGTCCTTGTACTGCTCATCCTGGAGCTCCTTTACTTGCACCTTCATTCCATCCTTGGTGAAAGCGATATTCTTGCGTTCCATCTTCTTTCGTGCGTTCTTGCTCACGTCCTGCACGATTGTGTACACGATGTAGCCGACGACGACGAGGACAGCGACGAAGAGGAGGAGCAGGATAAGGGGAAGGATGTTGCTGCCCTTGCTTTTGGACTTGGCCATGGTGGATGATTAATGGATGATTAGGGCTGGAATGTTGTCGAGAGAAGTGGCTCGTGGGTGATTGATCAGGCTGGGTTGGTAGGGCTGTCGGACTTGAAGGATGTGGCGTAGTTGAAGACAAGGCTGGCTTGACGATGGCAGAGAGTGGAGTCTTAAGGAGTGGGTGGGGAGGGTCAGGGAGTGTCGTGTCTTGTCTTGGGTTGGTCTCGGCGCTTTTTATGATGCTGCCTGGGGAGTGCAAGGACCGATAAGGTCAAAAGTGAGGGTGAAAAGGTTGGACAAGGAGTGAGGGAGGAACAGAGGTTGAATCCTGGGCCAAGCCATTTGTTCAACGGCGAGAATTCTAGCTGAAACCAGGCGAAACGGATGTCTACTGGCGGGGCTGTTCTCCTCTTTGTGACGGTTGGTTCCGATCAGGGGGGGGGGGATCGTGGCTGTGCTTACCCCTTCCTGATGAAGGCGCAGTCGATGCAGTGGCTTGGCCAATGTGGCTGCCTGATGCTGCAGGCTGGCTACGTTAACTAGTCTATCCATAATCAGTAGCTGATATGAATTCTCAAGGTTATCCAAAGCAATTCTGATAGGAAATATTTAGATTATACACGCTGAATCTAAGTTCTATGACTTTGTTGCGATTTTGAACAAAAGAAGAAATATTAGAATGTATAGTGTATCTAATCTCTAGCATGACCGCCAACTGACAGTCCGCCATGTAAAAACCAAAAAAAAAAAACGCCAGTAGATGAAAATGAGATCGAAAAGATTGAAGAGGTTTCGGCATTGCGGGCGTCAACTGCCGGGGTAGATCGTGTAAATGTGGTGGGCGTATAGTCAAGGACAAATCGATCCGCAAACGCCATATTAAATCCAAAACGTAAGGAGAGTGAAGCGAGCCACAGGGTATAAGCCGTATATACTAAAGTCGCACTCGTATAAACATCGAACACGAGAGATCGCGCTCGCACATGCAAAAAAGAAGATCAAGGCTTGGACAGTTGCTCCTTCCGGAAGAAGAGCAGGAAGCCGGCACTGTTGATTGAGTGTTAGCGATTGAGTCATTTAATAGCGACGAGAGAAAGAGTATCTTACCAGACAAGGAGTTGACAGAACAAGGCAACCCAGAACCAGGCATTAGCCAAAGCGTCGGAACCCTTGGTCATGTCAGGGGAGATGGGTCCCGGGCCGACGCTGTTAGGTCCAAAGGCTCGGGCACAGATGGTTGCAATGGAACCAAGCACCTGCGAGGCAATGAGTGCAAAGCACATGTGCACCCGTGTCAACGTCTGCAGAAGAATGACACCGAAGCCGAGGCCTTGGATCGAGTCCAAGACACCCAGCCACAACCAAAGACTGCGCGAAGCAAGTGCTCCGCCAGTGTATCCCCCACCGACCCAGGGGAGATAGTAACCAATGCCTGAGACGGCCCACCAGATTTGGATGAATCGTGGTGCGCCCAGACCACAAGCAAAGACGGGAAGGAACCAGCTGTGCGTCTTCGAAAATCTGCTGATGATGAAGAGGAAGACACACCAGACAACACCAAAGAAGACAATGCAGAGGATGACGATCTGCCACGCGTGGGTATGAGTGGAGCTCCACAGGACTGGAAAGCAGGCGAAGATTAGCATTCCGAAATCTTGCAATGGTGGATAAAATAGAGGTGGACTTACAGCTCCAGTTCCGACCGTATGGTGCGCTGAGGAAGAAGTTCTGCAGGATCACCGCGACGAAATTCCAAAGGACAATCTTTCTGCGGAACAGGGACTTGTAGAAAGATGGCACCTTGCCAGGCTTTTGGCGGTAGTAGTTGGGCAAACCAAAGATCAGGAGAAGTCCAATCGCCCAAAGGAAGATGGCAATGGGATAGCAGATGGCCCTACAAGCAACGTTAGCAGAAAGTCTAGAAAAGGACCCGCAGAACCAAATACGTACGTCATCTTCCAGGTGTTGGAGATGGTGTTGTCGGAGGTCAAGAGACCCTCACTGGAAGCCTTGCTCAGAGTCGAACCCCAATACCAGAGCGCGATGACATAGGCCTGTTGAATGCCTTGGATAACGCAAGCGCGGAAAATCCAGGTCTCGACAGGAGCACCACCCTCATCACCAAAGTTCGAGGCAAAGAAGATAGATCCGCTGGAGGAAGCTGCGGCGTAGCATCCACTTCCGATGTTTTGAATCCATCCACGAGTGAATGAGTTCGATTCCCAGTGGGCGGAGCCAATCAACAAGAAAGCGAGACCGTAGAAGAACCAGGGAGTCGAGAGACAAACGACGGATTTGAAGTACCGGTACACCATCCACCAGCAAACGGAGGTTACTGCATAGGTAGTGGCGATACCGTACAGCTTCTCGGCAGTCTCACCCACCTCACCCGTGAGAAGAGTGATCTGGTATGAGTTTGCGGCGATGATCTGACCCAGAGCGAGGAAAATCGAGTACACAGGCCAATCTCCGACCTTGATCTGCATCCACTTCTTCAGGCCGGTCGGGGGGACATAGTCCTTACCCAGCAGGAACTCGTCGTCATCGGAATCATGCTCATCACTCAGAGCGATGTGAGAAAGACCGTCATTGTAAGATTCACCTGCCGGCGAGGCATTGTTCTTTGACCGGAAGATGGAGGGTGTAGGCGACTTGAAACGACCCAATTTGGCGTCACGGAATCTGTCGAACCATTCCTGTTCACTCTTGACCAAGAACTCTTCAATACACAGTTGACCTTCGGAGTTGGAGCCGTTCAAGCTCTTCAACTTCTGCTCGAAATTGTGATAATACTCTCCAGTTCCGTCGGTGAAGAACGGATCAACCTTCTGCAGTTTGAAATCCTTCTTACCGCCAACGACAGAGTCAAGCGAGAGAACCGAAGCGTTGCTGTAGCGGTGGCTTTCGCCCAAAGGCCGAGGGGGAAGAAGAAGTTGATCCGCAGCAGGAGGCGTGCCGGGACTGGATGGGGGCAAGTGGAATCGTGGGTGCAAAGACTCATCACTAGGGCGACGTCGAGGTGTAGACATGGGAGAAGAGTACGAGATGACATCTCTCTGAGCGGCCTGTGCGCGTCGGCTTTCCTCGACTTGAGCAGCAGTCATAGTGTACTCGTCGTCACCGTACACACTGTGGGCTCTCTCCTCTTCGTCGTCGGTTTCTTCAACGGCATCACTCTCGTCTCCAGACTCCGCGATATCACCCTCGGTCTGACCATGGCGACGGCGAGAGCGATGACCAGGACCCGAGCGAACACCCAGCGAGAGAGAACGACTCAGACCAGACTTGGGCAGTTCAACTTCCGACGCATTGATTTCACGGCTGTAGATTCTTTGCGAGCCAAGGTCGCTAACCTGGTTGAAGCTCGAGTAGCTGCTAGCTCTGGAATGCTGCAATGCTGCATTCATTCCTGGAGCAGGAAGTGGGCTCATGGGGTTCATGCTCATGTTGGGCGATCTCAATGGGCCATTAGGAGTGCTGGTGCCAGACGAAGTCATAGGACGGCCGTGGCCCTTGGAAATTTCCTTCTCGTGGACTGCAATAGCCGTGGACTGAAGAATCTCCAGATCCTCCACCCACTGAGCCACGGGGAATCGCTGCTTCGCAGATCTGGCACGCATCATTGCGCGAGTTTCCGTCTTGGAGTTGAGCGCAGCATCAATGGCAAGCTTGAATTGCATCAGCAGATGGGACGTGGAGGTCGATTCCACGTTATACCACCAGCCTGGCATCTGACCCAGACCACCAACGCGTGCACCAATACCCAAGGCTCCCTTGCGACCAAATTCCACAGCAACAAGTCCGAAGGGCTCATCACGAGATGGAATGAGGGCGAATTCGGCACCAGAGAAGATAAACGGCGGCAGAGCAGTGAATTCGGGCTTCGAGAAGACGCGACCGGGGTAGATCTCCATGCAGCGACTGAGCTTGAGGGCGGCGAACTTGCCGTAGAGATCAATCACAGGACCGATACAGATAAGTTGCACATTAGGACGCGCCTCCAGGACCGCGGGCATAGCATCAGCGATAAGATCGACACCCTTTTGCATGGACCAACGACCGACAAAGACAAGAAGATCAGCGTCAGGATTTTGCTCGAGGCCAGCCCACTCCTGAGCCTGTCGCTTCAGCTCAGCACGAGAGGCTTCATATTCGGGGTCAACGGTTGCCTCTGTATCCTGTTTCTTGGTCCACTCTCCAACATCAGAAGGATCTGGGTTAGGCAGATTGCCGACCTTGCGCAGACCCCAGAAGATGGGATAACGGGCATAAGAGCGTTTACCGTACTTCTTCGAGACACCAACAGCACCGAAGCCTTGTTGGTTGACACGGAGATAGCTAGCACCGGCGTGGAGAAGGTTGAAAACCTCACCGAATTGCACATACTTGCGAGCGATTTCCTCATCCAAGTTGAAGACCTGGCAGACTTCCCGTCTCTCCTTTTGGGTACGCATGGGCCAAAGACCCTGGAACTCGGCATTGTGAAGAGACAAACAGGCGGGAATGGTCTGTGGAAGAAGGTAGAGAGGGGCGAGGGATCCGTGGTAATCGTTGATGTGGTAAAGATCAATGGGGAAACGCTTGATAGCTTCCGCGATACATTGGTTCCATGCCGAGTAGTACACAGCACTGTCCAGGTCGTCCATGCGAGCAGGGTACGGCTCAGTCTTTGATTGCTGACGGAAGACGGGAGCGTCCAGAAGCACGTAGGTGATGTTGTTGAGACGGTGGTACTGGACCTTCACCTGGAAGGAATTACCCAGAATGGTAACCTCCATAGGCTCTGCTTCTTGATCAATCGGATAATCGACACCGCCCACGCAGGGAACTACCCAGATGAGATCTTGGTGACCCAGAGTCTTGCCCATGAGCTGGGCCATCACACCGAGACCACCAATTTTAATCTTGATGCCCCAATCCTCGATATCATACTCCATGGTGGCAATCAGAACCATACGGCGCTTACCGGATTCGCCGGCAGCGCCCAGGGCAGTGGTGCTCTGCATGAACCCAGTCTTATTGGCAACACGCAAGAGGGGATTGATGGAGTTTTCGCCAGAGCGACCGGGAGCAAGCTTCTTCAAGAAGACCATCGGGGAGAGGCTGTGTTTTTCACTGACACCCACTTCGTTGAACTTGACCTTGTAGAAGGAGACCATGAAGAGGTAGACACAGGCAGCGCCGGTCAGGGCTGGAACAATCCAGAAGAGAACGAACATGATGATCTGGGTGGATCTGTGACCAACGGGCAGGAGGCGGAATTCCAGAGTGCCGTCGTTGATCTGGAGCTGCCACGACAGGTAGGGCTTGGGTGGAGGTTCGGTGATGTTGATCAAGGTGCTCGAAAGAGACGAAGGAGGCATCCGATCCAACACGCTATCATTGTCCATGTCACCAAGCACCCAACTTTGGTCTGGCTTCCCATCAGGGTTGACACCCCAGACGTTGATCTGTCCCACGGCGGGCCATTCGGAGGTGAAATGATACTTCCAGTAGCCATCCAACGAATCCAACTGGATTTCATTGTCAAGACCGGCATCATATCCATACTGGTTGTAGGGACCATTGAAGAAGGCATGAGGGAAGCGGCGCTGAGCGGATTGATCCCAGTTGGTGTCGCCCTCTTGCACGTATGAGCTGCTGCCGGTCCAGCGACTCCAGTACTCGACGCGCACATGGTCTCCCTTCCAATCCTGCTTCTTAGTACCGGACCAGGGCAGGCGATCAATCGTATCGTTTCCACCCTTGTAGGGCCTCCATTCGGAGAACGTTGTTCCCCAGTTGGTAGAGTAGCGGTATTTGTCGGCACCGGCAGCGTGGTGCTGGATGAAAAGGGTGTTGTTGCCATCTTGCTGGTGGAGCAGACTGCTCGAATAGTTCGCAGAGTGAAAGACCATGGGGTTGTCGATCTGGCCAATTCGGAACAAGAAGTGATCAACCGCGTTGGTGGAGGCATTCTTGTCATGGTTGGTCACGTTGTTCACGGTCAGTCTGTGAACTCCGTTATACACTCCGTTCAGAGTTCCGCTCCACTTGAAGGCGCTTGGGATTTGTCCGGTGTACGAAGTTTGCTCCTTCGGAACATCGGTGCACTTGACGGAGTTTACATCGACGGTGGGGATTTTCCCGAACTCGGTTGATGAGTTCACGGACAAGTTATTCGTGATAGAGTCACAGTCCATGGTCTCGGAGAAGTAAAATTCAATGTGCACATCTTCAGCTTGATCCGGTGCCACGGTGGAGCGCAGAGGAGAATCATGACCAGGTGTTTGCCCATTAGGTGAGAACTTGGTGATCATGGGCCGAGGATATTGGAAGACATCAATAGGGACATATGCACGGAACTCGTAGGGCTGCAGTTTCAACTCAGGAGAGCAACCATTCAATTCGGTCGATCCGTTCAAGCCAAGTCTTCTCGGACCGTCGATCAACTCAATCTCGTCGTGAGGGTAGAACAGATTTTTGACTCGAGTTCCCGTAACGAAGGGAGCGAGAAGAGCAGAATCATTCTTCTTGCAATCAAACTCATACGTCTTGTTCTCACCAAAGTTGGAGTAGACAAGCCAGACTGGGGTGTCCTTGGCAGCAGAGCCGAAAGTCTGGTTAACGGCGGTGTTGAGGTTACAAAGAACAGACCACATCCCCGTCTCTGTGACCGTCCCGTTGGAACCGGGATAGGTCACGTCCCACGTGTTCTTGGACAAGTTCAAAAGGGTGTATCCGTCATTGAGAACGGGGTACTGCTCACGGAGCTGGTACATGTGCTTCATGATATTGCGAACCGGATGAGCTGGGTCGCGGTGGTCATAGGTAACACTGTCATTGTGGCAACCTTGGCGGCCAGCCTCGATAGGCCACTGGTAGTACTGGGAGGATTGCAACGAGAAACATCCATGTGTCTTCCAGGCCGTGGCAGGTGACATGGCCTGTCGGCCATAGATATAGTTGGATGCGGTTGCATCCAAGATATAGAAGGCTTGCTCCTCACCCCAGAGGAGCAGCGGGATGCCAGGGATCAGAATCGTGGTCACAAAGGAGCCGAGTAATTGTCTTTCCACACCCTGTTTGATGGCAGGCCAGCGGAACACATCCTGGTTGGTAGCGCCAAACATGTGCCGAGGATCGAATTTCCCAGTGTTCGCATTGACCAAATCGTTGGTAACAAGCATCTCGTTCCATGCATCAACCCAGTCAATGGGCACATCGTAGCCGGCGGAAAGCTGACCGTCCATGCCCAAGAATCTAGTCAGGGCACGGTATGTCGAGTAGTGAAAGGCGGCGCCATCGATTGCCTCGTGACCAATCTCGCGCAGGAAGTGCTGGGAATCCGACTCGTTGGTCAATTTCATAGCGTCTTCAGGAGTGAGCCCATAAGCCTGGTTTGGTTGCCGACCGCGACCCAGGAAGATGGAACCGAAGGTGTTACCACCAGTGATTTCGCCAGCAATAAAGAAGTTCTCTTTGCCAACAGCACGGGCGCACTCTCGGTATGCAAGAGATATCTCGCCAAGCGCATCAACCGTAGCCTGGGTGGCCTTGTCGTACCGGAAGCCATCGATATCCAGAGACGCGATGATCATGCACGAGTGACGGATCAATCTCTCACGCACGCTCGGAACCCATTCACGAAGACGATCTTGCACGGATGCGAATTTGGCAAGCTCACGCTTCCAATCAGGGAACACACCGAAAGCCTCAATGTCACCGTACTGATCAAAATCGCTATCGTAGCAACCAACGAGCTGGGAGATATCAGACTGATTGACGGGATATCCATTTTCAGACCAGAAACGGGGATAGTCGCAAGTTTCATTGTAGGTGTTGCCAATGTCGAAGTCGACGTAGCGACGCGCGCTCTTCCAGGTAGCCTTGTGCTCCTTCTCTGAGAAAGGCGTTGTGGTGTTGAGATATCCCTCAAACCCGATCAGGTCGCCCATACTGCCAAACATGTTAGCTATCTACTTCGTGTCGGGCGAGTGATATGATACTTACGTGGCGATGGTGTTGTCGAAGAGGACATACATCCCCCGGTTGTGAATTTCGGTGATGGCATCCCGCCAAACCTGGAGGGTGCCATAGTGTTTATCGAGGAGGGTAGTATCAAGAGCCGAGTATCCGTCAAAGCCCCAAGGCTGATTCATCAACGAGGTTCCTGCGAGATAGATTCCCTAAAAGCTGTCAGCATCTGATGTAGCCGATGAACTGTGAAACGTTGTCTTTCACACCTTGATGCCCATTCCCTGCAGGTAATCCAAAGTATCGACAAGACCAACAACATCACCACCATGGCGCATTTGAGTCGAACTCAGATCATGCTCGAATAATGTGCCGTTGATATTGTCGTTAGTAGGATCGCCGTTGACGAAGCGATCCAAGAAGAGTGTATAGAACGGGAAGCGCCAATTATCCGGGGATGGGTGGTATTTCCCCTTGTGATCCGGCCATTCTCCCCAATAGTCGACGGGATTTGTGGCCGTCTTATTCTGGTTGAGGTTGTACTGAAGTAATGACTCGTCGTACGGCCAGCATGTTGACGTTGTTGCGAAGAGGGCAAGGAGCCCACTGGAGAGGAGCCACCTCATGATTTACAGAGGGACTGTGGAAAGGCCTAGCAATTCCCCAGTGTCTGTTGAAGCTTCAGAAGAGCTTCTGAAAAGTGTAGAAGAAAGTCAAGGCCCTCAGGTTGCGATAGACATGCGCCGGGCTCGGTGGACTTGGGGTATTGGCAGGTGGTTCGTTGTAATCCCCAGATTCTCACAGATGCGGAGAGATAACGATAGATTGAAAGAAACGAGAGGACGACGCTCAGAGAAACGTAACAAGGATGAAATGCCAATAATTTTTCAAGACAAACGAGAGATAAAGGTGATTCGATGGGAGGAAACGAATGTAGAGGAGGGAAAAGGTCAGATCATGCAGCAAGACAGCGCTGAGATGCTGTCCATATTAGTGGGATGTAAGTTCAGCTCGAGATAAAAATAAATGGCGAGACTGACTGGGTACTCCGTACTCTGGAGCAAATGAAACTACTGGCTAAACGAATGAGGCTGATTACGGTTACAAAAAAGCTACCGGTGATGGAGATGTCCGTTTCTTGCGGTGGCCAGTGGATGCATTGGATGTACTAGACTTTACCACGGCAGGTCGAGCTAAGCTCAAAATTGCAATTGTCCTGGATTTTTCTGGATATTATTGATGCATTATGACTAGTCTCAACTAGCCTCCCACGAGCATTGGGCCTGCAGCCAAGAACTCACTCGTGGCTCGACGGATAAACGCCGCAAAAATTCACCACAATAAGCCAAGTCGGCTTTCCGTATCGGCGAAAAGCCTTCAAAAATCTCTCTATGGATCCAGGCCATAAGGCTAGAGAATCAGACCCTGTATCTTTCTCCGACAGTCCGGTTTCACTAGTACTGTTCACTTCTCCATCAGTCCTGCCCTAACCGAATAGATCCATCCGAGACAGGTCCACCTCAAGGTGAATCAACCAAAGTTGTTCATTTTCCGCTTGGAGTCGAAAACTTGATATGATAGGGAAACAAAAATGCCTGTCAGAAAGCTGAGTATACCGCTCATTGATCTATCTGAAGTTGCCAGTCATTTTAGCCGAGTGCAGCGTTGGTTTTTGACATCTAGACGCACCCTGATAGGTACTCTGTCCAGCTCGTATTTCTTGCTCAGCCCAATCGATATCTGCCAGATCGGACGGTACCTATACATAGAATCTCACCGATAAGAGAAATACGGCCGTACACACGGCCCGCAATTGATGCAATCCTCGGTCCATAT
The DNA here is from genome assembly GCA_024706585.1 of Penicillium simplicissimum. Lineage (NCBI taxonomy): Eukaryota > Fungi > Ascomycota > Eurotiomycetes > Eurotiales > Aspergillaceae > Penicillium > Penicillium simplicissimum. The sequence goes on from JAMZTW010000118.1 coordinate 5,665,061, forward strand.
CGCTGCAGGCTTGCAGCTCTTCGGTAGGCTGAGCCGGTGGGTCTGTCTAGCAAGCCCAGGCGTCTTTAGGGCAGCCCGACTGAGACATGTAATTTTCACTTCTTCTGCTCAGAAAAATTTGACACAGCCCACTGGAAAGGATAATTCTCAAGTAACATGGACAACAACCGTGGCTCGCCGCTTGGTCGTTGAGCCACTTACCGCTGACCACCGCTTATCTCATTTTCGGGTACCTGGCCCAAAAAAGGGTCGACTATGAATAATCCATCAGATTCAGGATTCTTGTGCATGTGCTGGGTTATTTTGCCTTTCTTCTTATTATTCTCTTAATTTTTTTTTCTCTGTGGAAAAACACAATTGCCAGTATGATACTCTCTGCTCAGCCTCAACCTTGCCTTGTTCGGAACTGGTATCCTCCTGTCCTCGATTCAATATTGGCGGGGGATAGTTTGACGGAGAAGAGGTTGATCATTCAAGCCAGCAAATTTCCTTGAACAATAGGTAGAGGTAGTACTCGACCATGTGGCTATGGCATTGAAGCCCTTGCATTTTCGTCACCAGCACGGTCAGTTGTCAAGTCTTATGTAGGTCCGTGGTTTCCGGGACTCGCTTTGTGCCAGATAGCTGGCCGACAGTCTCCATAAGACAATGCCAAAACAGAAGCTACATTCAAGAAATTTCTTCTTCTCAACAAGATTGGTCTCAGTGCCCCTTTTCTATTTTTTTATTTTTTTATTTTTTTTCCCCGATTTATCGTTTCTTCTCGCTGGCAGTGGGCACCGTGCGGTTTCGCGGAGTCGATTGGACCCTGAGATCGACGGAAGAGCCTAAAGGTGGAACCGTAGATTTACGTGTAAGTTACCCGCTGAAATTCTCAATACCACAAAGCCCTAATACTAATACGGACTAATACAGCCACCCGCTGCGAATTAACCGACTCGGTATACTCTATCTGGTGCTGGATTTCTTTACCAGTTTACACAGATAGCAGCCCAAAATTACCAACAAGTCAGTGGGAGGAGTGGATCTCATCAAGAACGAGTGCTCGCTCATTTTCTTGCGTCCGCCAAGGCGCATTGTTCGCTTCTCAATCTTTTTGAACACTTCGTACTCCATCCAACCACTTGGTTTGCCCAAGCACTACTTAGTACTTGGTGAACAATAGATCCGTGCTCAGTCAATATTTCATGGTGATTACGCCTTATCAGGGATACAAAGCATCGCGGCGGACCTCCTCTGTTTGCCTACTATCTCAACCCGGAGCACTCGAACCAATAGTGTACAAAAGTGTTGGTGATTGATCAGGGGAAACCACGTAGACATTCCAGAAACCACGTTCATTTGCTGGCATCGATGCCTTTGGTGACTGAGCGTGGGAAAGACCTGCCACTTTGTCATTTTGTCTCGGAGTAGGACCCAGATTTAACTCCGCCAACTTGCCATGATGCCATCCGGTTGTGGCCGGAACGATACTTCAGATGGTGCGGATTCCTCCGTCGATGTCTCACAGTCTCGCCAGAGGACTTCCCGGAGGAGAACTCGAAGGATCAAGGTTGACTCAAATAATTCAGACGCGTCTCCCCAATGCAAACAAACCGTCCAGTTCTCATTGCAGCCGCAGGGGCTCGTACTTGTAGGCGACGTGTCGGAAACAGGCAGCCTGTTTGGTAGGGCCTCGACCCCGGTGGTTCCTTCGTAGCATATATGCGTCCATATTTCTCGTATTGGCTTCCCCAGTTCCTGGAATAATCCACAAGGCACTGTCTCTCGAAAATATGCGACTCCGCATGTTCAATCCTGAAGACGTCTAGAAGCAACCCCGGATTCAAGACGGAGATTGCCAAGCTGCTAACGTCTAACGATGAGCTCCCGTCCGATTTTATTCATGGGATCATTCTGGCCTTAGTGCAGTGTGACCATGCTCAAATCATGCCTAGCCATGGAGGCTAGGCTCAATCATACCTAGATTGGTTCACTTTCCGTGGTAGGATCCAGCAATAGTACGGTGATCAATGCTCCCACTGGTGAGTGCACGACTCCCTTGAAGCCTTGAAGGTCACGCTCTCATTGAGTCTTGCCCCAGTGCCCTCCCAGGACCTAGGGCTTCGCGCCTTTGCCACTTCCTCGGTCTTTACCCCAAACTCTTCAGTGCGAACTTTAATCGTGATTGCAGTCTCTCCTTCCCCAGGCACGACCTCATTCCTTTCCTTTCCAATTCCCCCCACGCTCGTTTCTATGTGATTCAAAATCAGAATACACAGTCGCTCGTTTGCTACCTGCCATTCGCTATCGCTCTATATCCCGTCACTCGCTCAACTTCCAATTTTGTCCCGGTTTCCGACCGGTTTCGCGCTTTAATCCTCTGAATCTGTCGACTACGGTGGCGTGACCCAAGGGCCCGCCATGTTGCCAACATCAACAATCTGCTATCTAGCAGGCCTTGCCTCTATTTCAAGCCTCTTTGAGCAAACTTTTGCTGCCCAGACGTCAGCATGGAAAACTCGATCTGTGTATCAGACTATGACCGATCGGTTCGCGCGCACCGATGGGTCAACGACCGCTCCTTGCGAATTGCTTGACTATTGTGGAGGCACGTGGAGAGGAACGATTAATCATCTTGACTACATCCAGGGAATGGGATTCGATGCTGTCATGATTTCTCCGATCATCCAAAACCTCGAGGGTCGCGTGGAGTGGGGTGAGGCCTACCACGGATACTGGCCGATAGATCTGTATAATCTCAACTCGCATTTCGGAACGGCTCAAGACTTGCTGAACCTGAGCGCGGCTCTGCACTCTCGCGGAATGTACTTAATGATGGACACGGTCATCAACAACATGGCCTACTTCACCAATGGAAGCAACCCCGCGACTTCTATCGACTATTCGGTTTTTAAGCCATTCAACAACGCGGATTATTTCCACCCGTACTGTCAAATCGTCAATTGGAATAACTACACCGATGCGCAGCTCTGTCAAACAGGCGATAACATCACCGCCCTGCCCGATCTCTTCACCGAACATGCTGATGTCCAACAGCTGCTGGAAAATTGGGCAACGGACACGATGCAAAAGTATTCCATCGATGGACTTCGAATTGATGCCGCCAAGCACGTCACCCCGGGCTTCTTGAAAATTTTCGGCGATAAAGTCGGCGCCTTTATGACGGGAGAGGTCTATGATGGATCCGTGGATACCATCTGCAACTACCAAAGCCAGTATATCGGGAGTATGCCAAACTATCCCATCTACTATGGCCTGATCGATGCGTTCACCAAAGGCAATGTCAGTCATCTAGCCAATACCGTGGAGGACATGAAGAATGCGTGTCCCGATGTCTCTGCGATGGTCTCATTCTCTGAGAATCACGATCTCTCGCGCATCGGAAACATGACGGATGACATTTCAGTACGTGCACCTGCGCCAGACTTCAACACACTATTCTGACTCAATGCCCACTAATGTAGCTCGCGAAATCTTTCCTGACGTTCACCATGCTGTTTGACGGCGTTCCGATGATCTATCAGGGACAGGAGCAGCACCTGAATGGAGGCAGCACTCCGTTAAATCGCGAGGCAATCTGGCTCACCGGCTACAAAACTGACTCTGTGCTGTACAAGCTCACCGCGACGCTCAATAGGATCCGGAAACACGCCATCAAGCTGGACGCGGGCTACGTCGATATCCACACGCGTCCCATTTTCACGGGCGGAAGTGAAATGGCTTTCTCCAAGGGTGCCGAGGGTCGACAGGTCATCATGGTCCTATCCAACCAAGGCACACAAGGCAAGGCCTACACTCTTCAGCTACCAGTCACCTACACTGCCGGCACGGTCGCGATGGATGTCCTGAACTGTAAAAACTACACGGTCGACCAGTTTGGATCGCTCACCCTCGACATGGACCAAGGAGAGCCCCGAGTTCTGTTCCCCGCGAAATTGCTGGATGGCAGTGGGCTGTGTGGTTATCCCTCGGCCAATGTTACCCTCGCCGATCTCAAGAACGGTCGTGGATCAGGATCGACATCTTTGGGGGCCAGAAATAAAGGGAGCGCTAATGATAAGCCTCTTTTGCTGGTGTTCATGCTGAGCTTAATGCTACTAGGCATGGTTTAAGTCTTGGCATCAACCACGACCTTCTGCATCGCGCATTGGCGAGTGTGTTTATGATCTGACTTTCTTTCTGATATCCCTCGATGTACATAGTCTGTGCCGATTTGTTTTTTTTTTCAGCCATGCACACGGTCGCGCTTCTTGTTTTCGTTTTTCGGGCCTCCTTTTCGCGTGTTTATATTAATTTACCTTCATGTACATATCTGGGCTGTCTCAATTGACTTGGCACCTTTCTTCATCATCGCTACTTCTTCCGGTCGTTGAGTTTCTGTACCTGACGCAATTTGGAAGACCGGAGTTTGCCCGGAACTTGTCTCACTTTCAAGGGCGGTGATTGTGAGTGGTGGTGTTACTGGTGTACACTGAAACATCAATACAAAGATAGCTAGGAAGACCCACTTGTTGAAATTTTCCGTTTCCACATGTCTTGCTAAGTTACAGACCCTGCGGATCCCAAACAGCAGACTCTTAGGTAACTACTACTGTACGAGTGTAAGTTACGGACTACGGAGTGCTGTAGTTAGTTTGTTACATGTTTGTTTAGTTTGTTACCTAACGGGCCCAAGTGGATTCACTGATAGTCAAGATTTGCAATGTGGCTAAATTTGGAAACCGATCAATCGCAAGAACTCCGTTTCTAAGAGGATCATTCGCGCTTTCATTGGCTTCGTGATTGAGCAATACTTTCATCTTGTACTCGAAAGCCCTTCATGTTTGCATTGTTCTCATGCTATAATCGACCTCGTTGGCGGAGACAGCGGCGAGTTTGGAAAGAGAAAGAAGGTCAATTGTCTCCCACGATTTGCTCGTTAACATATACTTACCTGTAACATATATCCTTTAGAAGCTGCAAAGAACCTTGATCGACTTGCCTCGTGGACGGCCCCTGATAACACGCTAATTCTGCAGGCGTTTGAATGGCATATGCCTGCTGATCGCCGTCATTGGGTTCGACTCACCAATGCTTTGCCTGAATACAAGGCCATAGGCATTGATCAGATATGGATTCCCCCCGGATGCAAGGGGATGGATCCCAACGGCAACGGCTACGATATCTATGACCTGTATGATCTCGGGGAGTTCGATCAGAAGGGGTCGGTCTCGACAAAGTGGGGCACCAGACAAGAGCTGGAGGACCTGGTATGCCAAGCTCAAGCCTTGGATATCAAGATCATCTGGGATGCTGTGCTCAATCACAAGGCTGGAGCTGACTTTCCGGAGAGTTTCGAGGCTGTGGAAGTGGATCCTAAAAGTAAGTTGACCGTTGTCGATTGTCAATTCCTTCGGCCTCAGTTGAGAAAAAAGGCTCAAGCTACTAACTATGGGTCTCCAGGGAGGGATGTCGAGGTATCCGAGCCGTTGGAGATAGACGGCTGGACTGGCTTTGACTTTGGCGGGCGTGGTGACTTGTATAGTTCGATGAAGTACCACTGGCAACACTTCAGCGGTGTTGACTGGGACGACAAGCGCAAACAGCAAGCCATCTACAAGATCCATGCACCCAACAAAGATTGGGCCGCAGACGTGTCTGGGGAAAATGGGAACTACGACTATCTCATGTTTGCTGACCTCGACCTTTCGCACCGTGAAGTCCGCGAAGACATTTTCCACTGGGGAACCTGGATAACAAAGACGTTGTCTCTTAGCGGGATGAGACTGGATGCGGCGAAGCATTTCTCTGCACAGTTTCAGAAAGCCTTCGTGGATCATGTCCGCAGCACTGCCAATCCGGACTTTTTTGTGATCGGAGAGTATTGGACCGGTGAAGTCCAAGCCATCGTGGATTACCTGGACCAGCTGGAAAACAAAGTTGCGGCTTACGACGTTCCCTTGGTTGAGAAATTCTCGGAACTGTCGCATACACACGAGGCAGACCTGCGTGGTATTTTCACGGATACGTTGGTACAGCGCAGGTCGAGCCAGGCGGTGGTAAGAAAACACTCACTCTCTCTCTTCAGCTCGTCATCGTCATATTTTGACGTTCAGAAAAACTAACGTTCTTCAGACCCTCGTGTCGAACCATGATACGGTAAGCGGTGCTGGTCGAGACTTTCATTACACGGTTTTTGTGAGGATAACATTTTGACAACATTGCTTGTGGCTTAAAGCAACCAGGTCAAATGCTCGAGGTGAGCCACCGCCCTAAACGCCCCAGTCGACGTCGCTCGAATCACAACCCCGCTGACTGAAGTCATAGACTCCCGTGGCCTCAGCCTTCAAGCTGTTGGCCTATGCACTGATCCTCCTTCGCAAAGAAGGCCAGCCCTGTGTATTCTGGGGCGACCTCTATGGCACACGAGGCAAAAATGCCTCGCACCCGATAACGCCTGCGTGCAACGGCACGCTTCCAATCATCACCCAGGCACGGAAACTCTATGCCTATGGCGATCAAGAAGACTATTTCGACCAACCAAACTGCATCGGTTCGTTTTCCCATCACAGTCCCCCCTGAGGGGTGTTTAATTTGCAATTGGACTTACCATTCCTGACTGTGTTTCAGGATTCGTCCGCTATGGAAATGCCCGGCACCGTTCTGGTCTCGCCTGCATTATCAGCAATTCCGGCGCGGCCAAAAAGCGCATGTTCATTGGCCGCCAGAATACGAACCAGCGGTGGATAGATATCCTCGGCCACCAGTCTGGCGTGGTCGTCATCGACAGATGGGGCTATGGGCTTTTCACCGTTGATGCGATGAGTGCCAGCGTTTGGGTTGATTCAGCCGCAGCCGCAGTCGCTGGCGCTGGCGCTGGCATGGAGGTGAAGCTGTCGGTTCTCCCTCTCTTACCCCTTTTTTTTTCACGCTGCCGCGCTGACCCAGAGACACTTCACCAGTAACCTGAATATTTACGACTATTAATTCTTCCATCACAGCTGGTCAGACGGAGTTTGTTTCCAGAAAAGTCTCTTGGATATCTAGTCCTGTACGATATTGCCGAGTAGAATCATCCAAATCTGCCCTGAGCCCTCCAGGCGGGCAGCTCAGTTCCCCTCGCCAAAAAGGAGTCGGGTACTGGACTCATGAGGGACTTGTAACCGCCACTTCCGCTCACAAAAGTCAAACACCATCCCGTCGTTTTTGTGTGTTTGATCCTGAGCCCATGTCTCAACGGTAAACTACTGTAATGGGAAGTTGAGAACAAACTCCATTCTTGAGACAGACGGAACGATTTGCTGTCCTGCGAATTGGTACCTTCATCGGGCGATGGTCGGTGAAACATTTCCGTATCCAGTATCCACGTGTACAGACTTGCCTGTTCCTGAAAGTAGGGTGGGCCGACACACCCGTGGATGTCTCAAAAAAGTTCTTCCAGAGCGGTTCCTGTTCCATCCTGTTCTTCGGGATTCAGTCAATTGGGTTTCTTGGAAGAAACCGAGTTGACTTTGGGACCTGCCAAGAGTCACGACGTGATCGGGGCGTCTGCCAAGGCATGGGTAAATTTCTTCAGTTACTCTGTGAGTCCGTTGCGGCGTAGAGTCGTCCGGTCTTACGGGACTGGTACTGACAAGTTACTAACTTACTACAGTACTACTGATAGTCTGGTACTCCTCGGCTGGATCTCGACCTGATTACCGGGTTTCTCGATGCGGCCTAGCGTAGATCGGCTACTTCCGTTGACAAAAATGGCCAATGGCCATTGTGCAATCCGGATGCCCCTTGGATCCAAACAATAGTGTTTGCCCTTGATCAACATCAATCCATGCTCGAGGGCAGGAAGAGGAGTATTCCCAATCAAATGCAAACCTGCTCAAGATCCTTCTCCTGTTAATGAAACCCAGACCGTCACAATCAGGAGAGTGTCGTGATAAGTCCGTGCATGGACTCCTGGCCAAGGAGCTAGTAAGATAGTGTCACCGTGTAACAAGATAAGGTGGCCGTTAGAGCAAAAAATAGAATTTGCACTATTGGTAACATACAAACAATACATATACACCGTTGCACGGAAATATACCTGTAACTCGGCGGCAGGGGTCCTATCGAAAGGCAACAGCCAATGATGCATCCACCAGCGGCCAGCTAAACCACTTGGCGTGTCTCGGTTCAGCCTCCGGAGCGCCCCCTGGGCCCCATCTCGCTAACTTGCCTTGGTGGCTTGCAGGGTTCATTATCGGCCCAATCGGCTGGATCAGTGGATGGTCAATACGAGTTGACCGAATTCACCGGCCCAACGCCGCTTCGACCGACGACTCTTTCGAGCCCGTCACCACCCGAGCCCCGTTCGGGCGATCTTCCGCCCGAACTTGCCTGTAGTTCTACATTGTATGCCATGGATGGACTCCGGACGTATTGTGCAATACAAAACAATCAGGATTCTTTACAACCGCCATGTTTTTTGTTGGCATAATCGATACCGAGGCTGAGGCTGAGACCGCTGTGTTGGTGATGCAAAGATGGAGACGCTTGGAGGCTTGGAAGCCCTTTTCCAAGGCTCGTGTCCGATAGTCCAATACTGCAGAGACAGGTCATGTCATGTCCAGCAAATGCAGCCGCACCTCCAGCAGGTTCGTGCCGGATAATGCCATCAATTGATTCAGATATTATTAGACTTGTCTTAGCTATTGTGTTAAAATTGTTTTTGATGGTCGTTGTGTGATCTCACGTTCGAGGGTTTATATTCTTCTTCTACTTCATTGCATTGAACTCTCGATTGTTTGACTGTCTTTAAAGATTAATATTCAAGTCTTGCTTGCCCGTTGAACACCAGTTCATCACTCCCTAACTTTTAACTCCATTACATTCGCTATTATACCAACACAATGCGTTTCTCGCTCGTTCTGTCTCTGATGCCTCTTGCAGGCTTGGTCGGAGGTACCTCGTCCAAATCCAACCCCCCGAGAAAGTTCTAACAAGTATCCCAGCCCTCCATGTCACTCAGCCCGCGAAGGGTGATGAGGTCAAGGCCTCTGATTCCTTGACCGTCAAGTGGACTTACGTCGAGTAGGTCAAGCCCTACTGTTTGTTCTGACGGGTTGAACCTCATATCTAACTACAACCAGCACCGACGCAAAGAACTTCAACCTCTACCTCGTCAACAACGCAATTTATCCTCCTGTCAGCGACAAGATTGCCACCAATGTGAAGACTTCCGATGGCTCCTACACCATCGATCACCTCCCCGGCGTCGCTGCTGGGTACGTTACCTCCCCATAAACCGCTCCTCTCGTTCCTCCACTTCTACTCGCGCACCATCTCTAACATCTCTTCCAAACTATAGATCAGGCTACCAGATCAACCTCCAGTCCGACGAGACCCTGAACACCGGCATCCTCGCTCAATCCGAGCAGTTCAACGTAACCGGCTCCGCCCAGAGCTCGTCCTCGTCCTCGTCCTCTTCTACCTCGTCCTCCAGCACTTCCTCCGGCACTTCCTCCGGCACTTCCTCAAGCACCACCACCGGTTCTGCTACCACTACCAACACCCTGACCACTAGCACCACCGCCACCGGCACTGCCACCGGCTCCAAGACTACTGGTACTGCTGGCTCTACCGGTGCTGCTGCTAGCGGTACCTCTTCGCAGACTGCTGTTCCTTCTACCGGTGCTGCTGCCGCTCTTGTGGCTCACCCGGCTGCCGCTGCCGGTCTTTTGGCTGGTGCTTTGGCTTTCGCCTTGTAAGCTGGTGAAAGAGACAGCTTCTGGTGAGAAGTGGTCGAGTAGACTGTCGTGGGGCGCCAAGGAACGAGAACCCTGGATGTTGTGGGAAGGAGAGAGTTGAATATTGACGGTGTGACGGAGATGGATATACAGTATATATGCGTCATGGATAGACTTAATGATAGATGGGTTGGATTTTTGTGTCTTTAATTCTTTTTCTGCTTAATGCAACAAGTGATCGTCTAGTGCTATTGTACTGTTGGTTGACTGAAGACTCTTTAGATGTCCTTATGGAGTCAAACTCCAAGAGCTAAGCTCCCAATCCCCAATCCAAAACGCCACGCCTTTTCATATTCCCTATTTCGATCTTTGTTACCTCATGAACGAACAAGACAGGTGAGAACCCTTTTATGCGCCTCCCTTGGTTTGCCCTGCAAAACATCCTATCCTCCCTCCCAGATCTACCCATGCTCCATAGCGTGCACAACACGACTCCCGAAGTCGCAGCATTCCTGCACCAAAACAATGACCTCTTCGCGCGGATAGTGGATGCAATCATCGAGAACACACCCCGTGAAAAAGGCCTGCTCCCGAGCGTTCAGCGCGCCGTAAGGCAACTAGTGCTCATCTGGAGTGAACAGTCAAAAAGGAAACAGTAAAATGAAGACAACAAACAACAGGCCGATCCGAATGTCTTCAATAATCTGCCATGCCTCGCGGGATAGCGGTACATCCTACCGACGCCCATCCTGCGGGCCATGTCCCCGTCGACGCCAGCGGCTGTTCTGTGTCGGCTGCTTGCGCTAATGACCCGGCTGCGCTGCCTCATGCACGCATGCTTCCACGCGATGATCGGCCAGGATATCCAGCTGCGAATCAAGCACTCACTGGAGAGAACCTTATATGCCAGTATATCTGGGCCTGGATTTTGCAATTGCCGGCAGGGCATTTCTTACACGCCCGCTGATGTTGGGTCCGTTGATGTGGATTGAAGAGCAGCGCTTGCTAGGGAGTTTTCTATGTATCATCATCTTCTACGAGGTGCGTAAGATTGAGGCTAATTTCTCAGTGCTCTCCGAGCAATCAGAAACAAATCTATATCTCGTCGAACGATACCGTCGAAGGCTTTTGAAGGAAAATCTTTGGGGGGAGGCGCCGTGACTACAGCGAGCAGGAACAAATACTTAGCAACGACCCTCGACTGATTAGATGCCCAGGCCGGCGGGCGCGAGAATATATACCCATGGCTGTTCTCTGGACCAGTTTCACCGGAATACCTGTCTTGCTGCCCACGTTATACAACCTTGAACGATGAGCAATTGGCGGAGGAGAAGACGTATATCGTTGACACGGACTCGTCATATCAATGGCGGACTATGGTCGTGGACAGCTCTATTTTATAACATCTCACCGCTGAGATGCGTCGATTACTCGGCCTTTCGCCCGTACGGCCTGATATTCTGGAGTGTAATCCGCACGGACGCTTTGGGATTTCGGCATGAAGGCCCTCGTATGTGGTTTGCACTGTCATTTGTTCTTGCGGAAAAGGATTGGGATGAGAGTCTTGCTCGGCAGATGGATCGATGCTACGATCCACGCAATTTCCGATAAATTTGGAGATAGGTATCAAGCCTGCATCTGCGCTTATGCGGTTCAATTCTTGAATAAAGTATACGATTTCATATGTGCTAAGAATCATGAACTTGTGTACAATCAGTGATCATCAGCTAATGCAGTGGACATCACCAGGTCGTAGGACATGATCAGAGGCATGGAGCATGGATACCCCTTGGTATTCTAAATTGGGAAGCATGGCCTCAGAAACGCTTTTCTTTCAAGATATTTAAAACCTGTATATAAAATTAAGCAACACAATGAAATTGGCAGTTTTGAGTGATGATTAGGTAGCCGGTTTACTTGAGACACATATACCTACGCTACGGCACAGATGCAGGCATACATAATCGTCTCGTGCGCGTAATGTGATATCGAATTTGTCCGTGAATGACTAGGGTCCCTGTTTTATATCCCCAGACTCAAGAATAAATCCAGAAGATAAAAATTCACTACCGAGAAGCGCCCATAATATAATGCTCTGTGATGAAGCTCTCCAAAAATAGCAAGTCACGCCGGATCACTTGTGCATCCGACGTCTGTTCCTCTTCCTTCTCAATCCAGACCAGCGTAGTAGCTGTAATCCTGATTCAGGAGATAGAATGGACTGGGCTCGGGCTGTCCACTGCCGCCCTCCCAAGTCGGGGTTGTCAAGGTCTTTGGGGTATCGTCGCGACTGGTGTCGGAAAACACATACTCAAAGGTCTTGGCCCATTGCACTCGGTTGTTCAGGCCCTCCAGTCCCCACAGTTCCTGCAGGAAGTGCAAGATTGAGCTGTGGGTGTATGCGGAGTTTTCGGCATATGAAGTGCCTTCGTGGTGAATGAGGGTGTTTGCGGTGACGAAAGGAGAAATCAGGAAGGCAGGGACGCTGGATAGGCTCGTTAGTAGGGTGTGTTTTTCTGGGGTTTGAATTATTCACTTACCGGACGCCCAGACGGGTGAAGTCATAGCTGACCTGGTGACCCTCGGATGTACCGGTAAAGGTAATGTTATCTTCGGGCTGCGGCACGTTCATTGGGGTAGGAACATGGTCAGCGAAGCCGCCATGCTCATCAAAGTTGATGATCAGGAGGCTGAAGGGCACTGTTAGTATGATGCAATATGTGATATCCGAATGATGACTTACGCATTGTCCCAATACTTGGACCGGCGAAGAGCATCGTACAGATGTTTGACCATCTGCTCACCAGATGCCATGGGACTGGTTGGGTGCATGGAGTCAATGGTGCAGCACTCAGGGTTGATGTACGAGAAGGTGGGCAGAGTACCTTGTTCCAGGTCACGATAGAACTCGTCCGCATGAGCGATGTGATCCATCGCATTGTCTTGAACCCACTGCAAAAGGTTAGCACGATGTACTTGGGATGCCTGGCTGAGTAGTTCTCACCTTGTACATGAACGCGTCGATGATGTCTGTCTCGTAGTACTAGAAGTGATTGATCAATAGCTGCGATATACTGCCGGGTAGGCCAAACTTACGTTCTTCCAGCTGATATTCTTATTGCTCAGCGATTCAAAGATCGATGTCGCGCACGTAGTGCCCGTCACGTTGTTCCAAAACCCAGAAGACTGGTCAGTGTTGTCGACAAAGCCACAGGTCGATCCCGAGGTTGCGAATTGACGGTTGGGATTGGTTGGGCCGGGGTGCTCTGCGAACTATATCTCAACCCTTTAGTCTGGAATGTTCCCTCTTTACTCATTGTTGGATAGAAAACTCACATAGGCGTCGAAGAAGGCAAAGTTCCGGGCCAACTCTGCCAACAGGGCTGTCTTCTTTTGATCATAGGCCTTGATCACAAAGGCTGCGTCTCCGGGAGTCGACTCATACTTCTCCGACTGGCGCTCGACGAAACCACCCATGTTGGGAACGTCATCCTTGGTGATATTCCACTTGCGGAAGATCTCGTACGTGACTCCAGCAAAGTTGTGATCGGGATCGACAAGCGGGACTTCCGTCTCAAACGGAGTGGCGCAGATCTCCAGTGGCTCTCCCCACACAGTCCAGTTGGGGTTGGTATATTCGTTGCAGTAGTCCACGTTGCGCAGGTTGTCGATGTCTGGGTGGAAGTCCCAGTAGCCAGCAATGTTGTCAAATGAGTGGTTCTCCAGAGTCAGATAGATGACGTGCTTGATCTGGAATGGTTAACTTGAGGTTAGTTGCACAGCTCTCACTTGAAGGGAAATCTCGTAGCCTGAGAAAGCACTTACATTTTCACGCAGCTGGCTCCAAGTCTGACTGCTACGAGCTGCCGGACGGGCTGATACCGCTGCGATCAGGCCTGCGAGGGCCGCGGTGGTCCAGGTTGGCTTCATAATGCTTGAGAGAGCCTTGTCGATTCAGTTTACCGTGAGTGGTAAGTTGCAAGCGCTGGAGTAGCTTGACTGCGACTCGGTATGAACACACATTCATATAGGAAGGAGCAGAAATTTCAATTTTGTGCGGAACATTGCCTACGATTCCCTTACTGGGAGCAGGTGCGCTCCTCCATCGGCACCTGCCGAAGTTGTACGCCATCATGGGTCCCATCTTACAATCTCGTCTCTTGGTCAGGAGCCTACGAATGACGCTAGGACTGCAGCAACGGAAGTGAACCGATGCTAGTACCCGGCTGTGTTGGTATTGGAATTGAATCCGAGCCCTAACATGGCTTGCAGACGCGGCATGGTCCACTTTGTACGCCATTGTGCCGTAGATGGCGGTGGCATGGCAGTGGGCACACTCATCCCTACAGGGAGACGAGGAGAGTGGGGATGATAAGGCGCAAGGGACTCCAGGGGAGAAGACAAGAGGCACAGTGACGCAGGGGACTTCCCTTTTTGTTCCACTAAGAGTCTAAAGACTAAGAGTGATCGCAACAAGCCGTCAAACAGGGGGCGGGTGATCTTGTCCGCTTATCGTGACTTTGATATACCCCGCACTCTGTTTCGTAAATCATTAGAGGGAGGAAAGTAGTGAGAGATGGTGACCGAGTCGGATGTGCCTACTTTTTGACTGACCACGAGGCTATCTTGTCCGCAATCGGCCACACGAGGTCTCGGATAATAGAATTCAGAAAATAGTTGATGCACAAAGCATGAAAAGAAACTAAATCAAGCACGCACGAGTCACGACTCACGACACGAGAGTGGAAAAGCCTTGACTGAAGGATCCAACTGATCTAAACAAGCACCTCGACCCACCCCGTCAGCAGCAGCCACCCAATCATGAAGAGTCCCTGGCCCGTGATTACAATCTGTTCATTCTCATTGGTGCAGCTCCTGGATTTAAGCACTACTAGACTCCACATCACCCCAGCGCCGTCCCCCTGTTGCCCCATCCAGTGGCACCCACCAGCTGCTCCGCCGCCAATCAGCGTGGCACGTGCCTGGCAACACCGTCGCAACACCGGCCACTGCCAAGCACGTTGTGCCTCAATAGGCTGGGATGCATTGCGATCGGCGGGGAATCTGACTGACGGACCGCCAACGGGCTCTACCAACACCGATTTCTCCGCACAAGTCGTGCAACGCTTCCAAGCGAGCCGCGAGAGCACATGCAGAATCCAGGTCCCTCTCTTAAGCTCGCCTTCTCGAATCTTTTTCCACCTTCTTTCCTAGAACAGTCACGGTCCCCTGCACATCTCCTCAACATCAAGGGATAACCACAGCCTTACCTACTCAAATTGAGATTCAACACATTCGCTTCTGCCGGCCTCTTCTCCCTCGCCATGTCAATCAATTCAGGAAGCGGCCTCATGTCGCGCTACTCCCGTCTCTCCGACCACCGCTCCTCGACCGACGACGAGCAGGAGAAAGACATGCACATGCGCCTTCAATCCGATGTGGAAGCTGCTGAGGGCCAGACTCGCCCGAGGTCAGCAGAGAAAAAGGCCTCGCGGTGGATTGACGGCCGGACCGTCTCCGACGCGATTATTGGTCTGTCGGACGGCATGACAGTTCCCTTCGCACTCACCGCGGGACTGTCTGCCCTGGGCGATACCAAAGTGGTCGTTTTCGGCGGCATGGCGGAGCTTATCGCGGGCGCCATCTCCATGGGCTTGGGTGGCTACCTTGGCGCAAAGAGCGAAGAGTAAGCCAAGCTTTCCTATCCACCACCCAACCACACCGCGCAGAGATACAGAGACCACCACAATGGGCCTGGAGAGCAAGCAGCTAACAGAATGTGACAGGGATTCCTACAAGGCCACTCTCAAAGAGACCCAAACCCAGACCATGACCGATCCCGCTTCCATTTCCACCACGATTGAGGAGATCTTCGAGCCCTACGAACTGCCTGCTGAACTCGTCTCCCAATTAACCAGCCATCTTTCTGCCTCTCCTTCTCTTCCTTCGTTCCTTATGAACTTCCATCATACTCTCCCCGAGCCATCCGGCTCGCGAGCCGTCATCTGTGCTTTGACCATTGCTCTGGGCTACT
Source organism: Penicillium simplicissimum (assembly GCA_024706585.1). Lineage (NCBI taxonomy): Eukaryota > Fungi > Ascomycota > Eurotiomycetes > Eurotiales > Aspergillaceae > Penicillium > Penicillium simplicissimum. The sequence continues at coordinate 5,680,799 of JAMZTW010000118.1, forward strand.
TTATTGGTGGCTTCATTCCTCTCCTGCCTTATTTCTTCGTCGGCCCCAACGATGCCTTTGTCGCACTGCGCTGGTCCATTTTGACCATGGTCGTTGCTCTGTTCCTCTTCGGCTATGGCAAGACCTGCTTCGTGAGCGGCTGGAGCGGGCGTAGAAACGTGCGCAAGGGCGTGATCGGTGGGTTCCAGATGGTGCTGGTTGGTGGTGTGGCGGCCGGATCGGCCATGGGACTGGTCAAGGCGTTCTCATCGTTGGCAAATGGGTCAGAGCATGCCAAGCAAGACTAAGTGTGTTTGTGAAGGTCGACTTCACGTGTACGATTTCGATTCCCCCCGTTCCGTTCTTTCTGAGTTTGATTGGCGTTCATGGCATGGTACTCTCGGTGGAGGCACTCGGGGTGCATAGGCGTTCATTCTTTTCTTCTTCGAGTTTCTGCTTCATGACATACACGTCCTTGCACAGAGGCAGTCCAGGGATGCTACAAACAAAAGCACCTACACTATCAATCAATAGAGACCTTTTCCATGTCATTTTGTAATCTGGACAGAGTTCAAGCAAGATAAAGGATTCTGATATTCATATGACCAAGCAGAACTGTATGTACACCCAACTCCCATCCCAGTCCCAACGATCAAAGTCTACTACTCACAGGCCGAACCGCTCTCAGCTCATCATGAACGATCTTCGCCACTCTGCCTCCATCGTCAATCGCCCCGTCAATGAAACCCCTCCATCCAAACGAAGAGTCCGAGCTAGCAAAAAACACATTTCCGTGCCGCTCTCGCAACGCTTGTAAATACTTCGTCGTCATGCCCGGCCGCAACCACTCCCAGGCCCCCCGAGCAAACTCATCCTTATGCCAATTGTGAAACACCAACCTCTGCACTTTCATGTCCGGGTGGAACGCCTCAAAGGCTTGCTTGGTAACCTGAATATCCTGCTCGGGATCCAAGTGGACGCCCGGGAGGGAGCTGCCAAAGGCCACGAGGTGCGTATTTCCCGCCGGCGTCGTCCCATCGCCAAACGTGTAGGTAAGTCTGCCGTTGGGGTAGTTTGTTGCCCCGAGCGAGCGCATCTCGGGATTCGCAACTTCGGCATGGCATTTGACGACTTGATTGACGTGGCCGGTCAGGGAAGCTTCCGTTTTGAGAGTCGGTAGGGCCGGTGAAAATGCTAGTGTGTGCAGGACGTTCAGCGGGACGGTGCACACCAGACGTCTCGCATTGAAGACCTCGATCCCATTGCGCGCGATGACTTCGACCCTGTCGCCATGGTCAACGACATCCTTCACGGGTGTGGAGAAGCTATAGTCCAATCTGCCCGTGGCGGCAGCTTCGTCGAAGATGCGCCGCGCCAGGGCAGATTGGCCATCGCGAAGCTTGTATGTGAGCCCAATGGCCATGAAATCCCGGTAATTGTAGTTCATCAATGCCCACCATCGCAGCAGCTCGAAGAAAGATGCTTCTTCCCATTTCGCCCCGTGCGTGATGGCGAGGAATCCCTCGAACATGTTCTTCTCAAGTGGCGTCAGGTGCGACGCAACCTGCGCCATGCGGTCAGCCATGGACATATGGTCGTACTCGTGTACTCCGACCATGTTGAACTCGATATCGTGCGGGTACGGAATGACACTGCGGCCAAACTCGCCGTCCACGTTGATGAACTTTTTGAACGCGGACTCAACGGTTGCATCCTGCATGAGTCGATTAGTGACCTCCCTCACTGAGTACTTCTGTCTAGGAACAAGCGTGTTTGGCATACCTCCTCATCATGCGATAGATGCCTCACGTCCCCATCCAAGTTGACAGTAACCCTCGCCCCACCCTCAACATTCTTCCGCGGCGACACCTCCAATTGATCTATCATGCCGTACCGGCGCAGCTCCCGCCACACAAACCCCTGTTGCCAGCTCAGCCAAGTGCCTCCCAGTTCATATGGGTATCCGTCAATATTGGATGACCACGAACGCCCGCCAATACGGTCCCGGGCTTCGATGAGGAGCACGTTGTTGCCGGCTACGGTGAGGTCCCGACATGTTGTTAGCCCAGCGTATCCGCCTCCGATCACGATGACATCGTAGCGCTTGTTTTTTGTGAAGTGTGTGGAGGGCTGGATTAGACCGATTGTTGGGAGGCCTTGTGTTAGGCTGGTGGCTTGGGTCCAGTGATAGCCATCGCGGCTTTTAGGTTGGTCGACCATTGTGAGAGAGTTGAATTGGTGGAATGGAATGTAAGATATTAAAACTGGGAGTCTCTAGGAGAGTACTTATAGTTGTGTAATTCAGCTCTTTGACATAATCTATACCCCAGGTTTCAGCGGCTAGCGTGTTGCCTCATGCTGCTCGGAATCAGATTCGGGATTCCGAGGCCGATACCGAAGCTTATCGCCCGCGAATACGGGGTGTTGGCGCTTGTCTTGCCATTTGGGGAGTCAATTTTGAGTTTCTAGTTTAAAATATAGTAAGATCTTATTATTTCTGATCCTCCGATCTCTTGATCTTGCTGTGGGTTATGTGCGGCCTCAATCATGGATTATTCGTCGGAGATCTCCTACTACCAAAGTCCGGAAATGACAGCTTGTCGGTAATTCTGGATTGCTCAAATGCTCTAGTCACTTCTCTGGGAAAACTTTTCTCTAAGGAATATAGACAATTCCCTCTCTCTTATACAAATGATTGGAGCAATAAGCTTGGTGCTGGCTGTGTTCACATATTCATCGAAGGCAGTGATCGGCCAGTCTCCACTTCTCTCCACGTTGCCCAATCGCATGGCCTCCCCACATTCCCCCGTTCTCGTTTCTCGGTCTCCCTTTCCGCTTCCGAACCCTCCAACTCCCATCGCTCATGCAAAAGACGGTTCTTTCGGTGCATTCCGTTGATGCCAAAGTATCGTTCCTCAAGCCATGGCGAGCGAGTCACCCGATCGAGATGTGGATACGTCCACATCGTACCATCCGAAGAAGCGGGCAAAATACACTCAGATCGCCTGGTTCGTTGCCTTCCCCGAGAGCATCCCCATCCCCATCCAGGGACAGACAGGCCTCTAGGAGATATTGCGTGCTTGCGCTGACGATGGCAGCAATGAATGTAAACGGCGCAAAATAAAATGTAGCGGTGGATCTACGTGTTCGCGCTGTGCGCGTGGAAAGATCCCCTGCGTCTATCCCACGGACCGCACGCCAATTCAAGAGACCGAGTTTAAAGATGCACGGTATGTGTATATCGAAAGATGGGCCCAGGCAGAGAAGAATGCAGCCAGTAGCTGATTCTCTATAGCGTGGGTCGCCGATTCGACTCTGTCGATCGGCAATTGGAGATGCTCCAGCGAGAAATGCGGAGTATGTCTGCCCGGCTGCGAGAGCTAGAAGCATCCAGTCCAGCATCTGCGAGACCTCCCAAGACCTCCACGCCAAGGGAGCTAGATCGCATCCTGAATGCCCCAAAATCACCGCCGTACGTTGGGCCGACGAGTGCAGAGTTTGGCCTGCGGCGACAGAGAGCTTCGCCTCGCGAAAATGAAGCTGATCAAGACATGCCCCTGTCTACCCCGACCCGAAGTCCCACTCCAGAGGGGCCAGCTTCGCATACGGGAAGCGGCTTCCGCCTCGGTCTTGACGATGCACTGCGCTTGGTGCAGGTGTACGAAGATCTTGTCGGGGTGATGTATCCCTGTGTGGACATAGACAGTGTTCGTGCTTATGTGCATGAGTACTATCGCTCTCATAACACGATACTCACCGACGCCACTGACTCGCAAGATAGAGCATCGACGGACCAGGATTGGTTCTTTGCTCGGGATATTCAGGTGTTGAAGTTGATCCTCGCAACTGCCTTGCTAGCTGAGTCTCATGGCCGTAGTGAGGCAGCGGCACAGCTTGCGGATAGTGTGGAAGACCGTTTCGCTACCCGGTTCAAGGTTGCGGAGGTGGATATGAAGGAGATATTAATCATGACATTGCTGGTATGTGTTCCCACCAAGGCTTTTTTTTTTCTTATATCTATCACTCCTTTCTCTATCTCCCTTCTTCGAGAGATACACCGTGACCTGACAACTATGTACAGTCGATTTTTCACTCGTATCGTGACGATGAAGTCATCTCCTGGCGCATGATTCGCATCGCGACCAGTGCCTGCATGGAGCTGGGCCTTCATCGTCAGGAAACCTGGCAGCGGACAGGAGGTGTCTTCCCAGGTGAGCTTGCCTGGACTTGGGCGATGCGGCTCTTCTGGTGCATCTATGTACTAGACCGGAAGTGGTCTTTTGGCAGCGGGCTGCCCTTTGGCATTCAGGATATGGACATGGATACCAACCTCCCTGAGCCCGGACACTCGACTCCATACCTGACGTGCATGATCTCGTATGCAAGATTGAGTACTAAGATCTGGGGCTTGGTCATGGAGTGGCCTAAACATTCGCGATTAGCGACAGCTGATAAGTGCGCCGAGCTAGATGCTCAAGTGCAACAATGGATATGGTCAATCCCGCGCGAACTACGCTTCAACCCGAATTGGCAACCCGGCTCAGCGAAACCCGAACAATCACCGCAGAACGATCGTGCAATGATGCTGCAGGTCTTGCTTGCGCTACAAGGAAACCAGCTCCGGACCCTAGTCTATCGGCAGAACTTACAGAGCAGCGAACATATCGCCGGAGACGTGGCCGGAGCTACCATAGCCGTTGAAACGGCGAAGAGCACCATTCACATGTTGGAATATTTCAGCAGCGTGACCGACATATACTTCCAACGACCGGAACCGTTCAACTATTTCTTGATCTCGGCGTTGGCTGCTCTTCTTTTGGCAGTCTTGCACGCACCGAGTCGCTTCAGTCACGTCTGCCGGCCAGAGTTCTACACCGCGATAGAACTCGTGCGTCGCTCGGCCACTCGTGCTCGGACATCGAGACGCTTACAAAAGATTATCCGCAGTTTGAAGCATATTCAACTGCACAAGGGAGGCCCGGATCACCAGGCGGGCTCTCATAGTCGTCCAGCAAAACAGACGACCCGAGGCATGAAAAGAACCGCAGACTACCACTCGCACCCAGCGACACGGCCAGAGTCAACATCTTCCCGCGGTTCCTGGGATATCAACCCCCTCGCCACTCCAGGTTCGCAGCCCACGTCGAATCTTCATGCTAGTCGAAACTACGAGACATCGACCAGCTCTTGGCCATTCTCTCAAGGGACAATGCTAGAGGAGCCCAACATTTGCGAAGATCTGAGCAGCTTCTTCGAGAATGCAGGTGACCTCTATTTTGATACGCATGCAACTTCCGACCTGCATTTACCCGGTGGACCGGATCTGTCGCTGGCACGAGGGGTGGACATGGGGTTCTTTTCTGTACCTGCGAACCCGCAGTCGCCTAGCGCCGCGTTTGATGCCTTTGAAGCTGATAATGAGGAATTGACGCGGGTGATGGCTGGTCTACTATAGATTTAAAGTCCACGTTCCTGGAGGTCATGATTGGGTAGGCCATCATCCTAGTTGAGGAGACTGATCCAGAATAGGTTCTGATGGTTGAATGATATATATAGAACAGCACCTACCTAAATTACTGTATAGGTATTTACTCTGACGTACATCCTGCAGAAACCCAATCGGTCCCCCCGCCCGAGTATTCCTTTGCCCGCCTGTCGGTCTGTTATCGCATGTTGATGGCCAACATCCACAACACGTTGTCTGCTAAAAGACGTGGCGGTGCGAAGGATCCAGGCATTGCGTCATGGCACCCTCACCGTATCGCCGCAGGACTTGTTTTGCCTTCATCGGCGATGTACTACTCACATAAATGATTGCCATCTAGTTCAGTATGAGTTCATATAGGTTTAGCCTCTGATCCGACCAGACCTTATCGGGTAAGTGGGTCGGTCTGAGGTCATTCGATGAGGAAGGGCATGATGTATGCAGGGCATTGTATTCGTACTAGATATTGCCAGACTACGGAGTAACAATTCATGCGAGCGAAAAACTCTAGCTCGGTACTTAGTACCCTGAACCTACTTGCATCGATAATGAATCGCAGTGATATCTCCGTCAGAAGTCCTAGAAGTAAAGTCGTGGCGGGGCAATTTCCCCCATTACCTACCCGTAGGTTGGCTGAGCTCAGATGGATGCTGGGATCTCGGAGTTTGTTTCTGGGACCCACGAGATCTGCGATTTGCCCGGTTCGCAGTCCACCAGCAGTCTGTATTTCTTTGCGTTCATTTCTACCAGATCGAATGCCCGGGGTCGTAGATCATTGGTTCCTGGCTCGAGGCTACAGCGAGTCGCAATGATTTCCTCTTTAGCTGCCTACATTCATAGATTATACTTAGGACGGGCCCCCAGAAATGCTGGCGGCGCAGTACTATGGAAGGTGTTCGAGGTACACGTAAGGACTCTGGCTGAGTACTACGCTACTCAGCCACTCACACTGGCATTCTGGGTATAACTTAGAATTAGGTTGATCATGAACATCGTGTATCGCTCGTTCTATGTCTGGCAGATCATGCTCAAATACCTGCGCGGGGAGAGGGTGGAATCGCCCGTCGCCCTTGCGTTGGTGAGGTGTTACATGCATCCTCTAGCCCTACACATCCTGGGTCTGTCTGGTAATAGGCATAGTAATGGATCTTGCGATGTAGTTTCCGCGCCCTGCATTTACCACAATCAAGGAAGCAATCAAGGGATACACGCGGTTTAGGGTTTGTAGAGGGTTTGAAGCCATCGCAAACTGTGCTGCGAACACTAGTAGGTTTGAGCGGTACCGAGTAAGCAGCGAGCATTCTACAACCAGCCAACGCAAGCTGACGATGATGAGGTCAGGCCACGGCCCCCCACGACATGTGGCGCAGCGACTGGCTCGTGCGGAAAGAGTGAAGATCCAACCAGCGCGGAATGTCAATCAGCAGCAGCTGATATGGACGAGTGAACTCAACATTGCTTCGCTGGAGAAATCACTTGGCTAAGTGCTGTACGCAATACTTACCCAATCCAGAGAAAGGTGAGGAGAATTCAAGGGCCTCTTCACTCACTCCAGCCTTGCATCGCGATGCACAGCCCATTCCACGTATCCACTCTCGCGCCAGGCAGCCGTCAAGGCTCGAGATGCCCGAGCCAAACGAATACGGCGCGAGCAATGAGGTTAGTCGAGAAGTGAAGAGTTAATTTTAAACTGTGATACGGGGTTTTGTCACGGTCTTGAACATGGTGATGCCGTTACAGTCGTCTTTCACGATGTGACTGTACGGCCGAACGGCGAGATTGGGGGTTGCGAGGGCTGGGGGCGCCGCGTCTCGTAAGACTAAGCGCCCTCGTGGGAATTGGAGGAGAGTTGGGCGTGTTGTGATTGGTACGATGGCGCACGATGCTGGGATGTGAAACACTGAAAGGGAGCTGGGCTGGCCGAGACTCGAGGGTGTCTGTGGGTGTGTTAAGAGACTCAAGACTCGGACTGGATAGGATGGTCACTGATTCAGGCTAAGCTCTCACTCAGGAGTAGGTATGTATTGTAGGAGAGGGTGTTGAGGAGTCGTAGTATTGGGGCAACCTTCTAATTAATTCACCCTTTGCTTAATCTACGCTGCACGCTGGCTGACTCGAGGTCGAAGATTTTCGAATTCTTGACGTGTTGTAGAAAGATGGTTCTTATGATCGATCCTTCCTCTACGCTGCGTCCTTGAACCACAATCGTCAACATCGTGCCTTCTGCTTTTGCTGTAGCACCCCGTATCCCAAAATGGCAATAGAGACAATGGAGACTTCATCTCAAAGAGATGCTCTCATCTACACCCCGTCAGTTCCTCAGAAAGCGCAGAGAAAAGTAACAGTTGAAGTTAGTTCAATATCGGGTGTCAACCTCGCCTTGCATTATCCACCTTCATCCCGACGAGTGTGCGAGGACCGCCGATCCCCAGCGCTAGTTGCACCATGGCGCCCGTTCCTGAATGGATCCACGCGGTCCTCCACCACCGGCAAGTGATCGCCTCGGACGCCAGCTTCACGGAAAAGGCTATCGTTCTCCTCGTCGTGGGTCACATGCTCGTCCTCTACGCGGCTTTATGCTGGCTGGGTGCTAGTACGATCAGTAGTGAGCTTCGTCTGAAGAAGAGATTGAGCTTCACGCTAAAGGTCATCGCCAGCAGACAGCCGCGTTCATCGAACGGCCGAGTGCCTCGAGGCCCAGTCCGACGAGCTTGAGGCGAGACTCTCGAGCAAGTTCAACGTTGAGAAACACGGCCCAAGCTCCTCCGACCTGCATATTTAATGGCAGTTCAGTATCGATGCACTGTGATTGCGATACGTCAAATCTCACCTGTCAGGCTGTCACCCATGCTCCAACGGAAGCTCCGAAGCACAGAGTCAATAATAGAGCTTGACTGTCCGACTCGGGAATTAATTCACCAAATCACCGCTCAGGTACCAGGAGCTTTGATCCGCGGTGATTGGACGGTCGCGCGATACGGCGATTCTGAAACTTGAGGGGCTGCGGGCTAGACTACTGTATGATGGTCTTATGGCGAACGATGTCACGGATTCGGAGTTTTGTGTCCAGATATGCAGTTTAACTGTGATAACGGTGCATTCAATTATCCGAAGGACGAGGCGACAAGGCTACGAGCCCCCGATTCAGTGGCTGGAAGGGAAGGGGGTCTGCCAGGTCTGGTGGGATTTCAAATCGGCACTAAAAAGGGAGTATCCGCACGGAGGATTGAAGTAATCTTGGTGGCTGGGTTTTGATTTCCCCTGAACTATGGAGTATGAATATTGATGAACACCGCCGAACAGTCGACTAGTCTGTATTATTACTAACTTAGTAACAATGGTGCCTGGTTTTTGTTGTGAGACAACTTACAAGAAGCAATGGAGCTGCACATCCTCATTTCTTCCACGACACGCTTGGGCCTCGGCGGCTCCAGCAACCGTGAAATAGTCTTTGGTAGTGTCGAATTGATCTGAAAGTTCAGAACTTTACCATTTGTCTGCTGCCCAATCTGTGAGGAGCTGCCAGTCATAGACTGCAATACAATGGTAAGTTAGTGACGGCGTTGGAGTTCCGCGGGCTAGGGGTTTGACCGTTGAACTACTGTAGGTGTCTGGTGTACTTCATACTATTTGATGACTATTGTTGAAATGAGATTATTCCTCGAATCCTCAAACTCCATAGCTACGGGTCATATTATTCGCTAGACTATCATTGAAAGCCCGTCCATCTATGATCTGTCAAACTGAAAGTCCAATTACCCCTGGCCAGTGCCGTGCGGTAGTCTCCAGTCCATCTCGTCGCACAGAGTAACTTCACACGCGACCAGAAGTATCCTCCCCCGCGATCTCCAGCAGGCACATGTCGACGGAAATATCTCCAATTCACCATGCCCCTGAATCAGCCGCCTAGCTCCGAGGCCCGGTTACCTTGGAACAGCCTCGGATTCTACCTGGCTTCATTTGCTATTCATTGACGCCCATCCAACTCCGCTGACTAAGGAGAAGATGGGCTGTGGAAGTGGCAGCTTACGAAGAATTAATCACCCCGACGACCAAAGTGTAGTTAGTCGGACGCTGTACGACTGTTGGTGGACTAAGCGAAATTAGGCTGGGGGCTGCGATGGATAATCAGGGGATTCTGTTGGCTACGGAGGGCAACGTTGGCCCGTCCTATTTCAATGGGGCCAAAGCCAAGGGGGGAAAAACCCAATGGATCTCCTGCAATGGATCTTTTATTGAAAAAAATATCGAAAAAACTTGGGCCAAGAAGCTGCATGACAAACAATAATAAACGCGAGCGGAATCTTACGACTGAGTATTATGGAGTATTCAGTATGCAAGCTGAAAAACGGCCAAGGCCGAGCATCCGAACTTTGGGTAAGCGAAAATTTGCTCACGTTTCTTCTTTAACGCAGCATAATAATTGGTCCTGCCGAGAGGCCGAGAGAGGGGCCAGCACTCTGCGTGGTCTTATTCTGCACTTCTTGAGAAGTTGGGAGCTCTCCTTGCGGTGATTTGGGTTATACCTGCATAAAATCTTTCTAGCGCCTACATTCGTATTGCTGTACCAGTGCACGGAGGGGATGTGGCTTGCACCTACGTCGCCAGTCTCTGTCAGACTGTGTACTTGGTAGGGGAGCTTCCTAGAAGCAGGAATCTTACCGGATAGCTTCAAGGGGAGAATCTCGCATCAACATGGCTCTCCATGGACAAGGGAAATCGTGTCAGATCTCGGCCTCGGCCACTGCATCAGCAACACCTTTCATTGAAGAATCGGGCTCTTAGAATCATCCTTTTGACGATAACGACCATGATGACCATCAGTCCGGTGATCTCTCTGCCCGATCGGCGTCCGTCAGCTCCGTTCCGCTGCATCCGCCCGGCACTCGTCCGGAGGCTGTTCTGGATCGTATGGCATCGTATGGGTACCGTGGAAAAGAGCGGGAAAAATTTTTGGGAAAGCAGATTGAGAGCTTGGTTATCGCTTATCATGAAAAATCAAATACACGCTCTTCATCACGTCCAACTTCACGAAGAACTGTCTATTCACGGCCTACCTCAAGACTCGCCAGCTGTAATGAAGGAGCACCGCCCCCAAGAACGGGGCTAGTCATCTTGAATCATTGCTGAGTTGTTAAGCTAGCTATGTTAGTTAGGTTAAGTAGGAGAGACCGAATTCTTAGTCAGTCGTAGTGACGCCATGGACTTTGCAGGTCATTCGGGTGCTCCTGGGCAGAACCCTGGAACGCGGTAATACCATTACCATCTCCATACGCGCTTCCAACTTGCTCCCCTTCTTAATCTTACGCTTTCCCCCCCCGAAGCCACTGGCATCTCTCGATTAAATCCTGATCCTTTTCCAAGCTCAACCCTACCGGCCGCCGCGCGCCTTGCATCCAGACCGGATCTCTCTCACACCTCCTCGATCTCGCACCTCTCATGCCGGTCTGTTGACAAGGAGCTCGCTGTCCACCGCCCTCCCTGTCGAATTCCTTCCCGTCTCATCCCGCGCGGTCATCCCTCGACTCAAATCCTCTCCTCGTCCATCCTCCTGTCCGAGTGATCCTACGAGTCTCTCTCAGGAGACTCGCGCCGCGCAAGATGAACACCTTCCCGTCATGGAAGGATCGCACGCAGAACCAGTTTGGCAAGCTTCAGATCCAAATGCCATGGCGCTCCTTTCAGATGCTGGTGCCACATCGCATGCGACGCAAGATTCGCTCAAAGCTCCGCAGTCGCATATCGCCAACCTCGTCCATCTCGACTCTGCAGACCTCTTTCTCACCCGTCGATACCCTGCGGTCGCTCCAGTCGCATCGCTGGACTATGTACGACTTTCAGTACCTGCTCCTCCTGATTCTCGGCTTCTTCTCCTTGACGGTCATTCAATCCCCTGGCCCACTGGCCAAGACCTCGATCGCGACGCTCCTCCTCTTCTCCTTGCTCCTGCCGATCACTCGGCAGTTTTTCCTGCCATTCTTGCCCGTTGCTGGCTGGCTTATTTTCTTCTATGCGTGCCAGTAAGTTTGAGCTCCTTCTCTATGTTCTTTGGTTGTGTCGCCCCCCGTACGGAGCTTGCGCCTCTTTGGAAAGGATGGCGAACGGAATGCTTCTCCGGGGCGCGGATCCTGGAGGCAAGGCTGCGTTGTGAAGTCGCCGCTCAAGTTGTATCGAATTATTTGGGTCTAACGCGTCAATTACAACAGGTTCGTTCCTAGCGACTGGCGGCCCGCCATTTGGGTCCGGGTGTTACCCGCCATGGAGAACATCCTCTATGGTGCCAACATTAGCAACATCCTGTCCGCCCACCAAAATGTGGTGCTCGACGTGCTGGCCTGGATTCCCTACGGTCTGTGCCATTACGGTGCTCCTTTTGTGGTCTCCCTGATTCTCTTCATCTTCGGCCCCCCCGGAACGACCCCCCTCTTCGCCCGCACTCTCGGATACATCAGCATGCTCGCGGTGACCGTCCAGCTGGTGTTCCCTTGCTCGCCCCCATGGTACGAGAACCTGTACGGTCTCGCCCCGGCCGACTATTCCATGCAGGGTAACCCGGCGGGTCTGGCCCGGATCGACAAGTTGCTCGGAATTGACCTGTACACTTCGGGCTTCAAACAGTCGCCCGTCGTGTTTGGCGCTTTCCCTTCGCTCCACGCCGCCGATTCGACCTTGGCCGCTCTGTTCATGAGCCATGTCTTCCCCCGGCTGAAACCCCTTTGGGTCACATACACCCTCTGGATGTGGTGGGCTACCATGTACCTGTCTCACCACTACGCTGTGGATTTGGTCTGCGGTGGTCTGCTCGCCACCGTCGCCTTCTATTTCGCCAAGACCCGCTTCCTCCCACGTATTCAGGCCGACAAGATGTTCCGTTGGGACTACGACTATGTCGAGATTGGCGAGGCCTCCCGTGAATTCGGTTATGACCTCGCCAGCCTGGACGGTGACTTCAACCTGGATAGTGACGAATGGACCGTGGGCTCTTCGTCCTCGGTCAGCTCGGGTTCTCTGAGCCCCGTCGACGACCACTACACCTGGGAAAGCGAGACTCTGACTTCAAATCACGACCTTGAGGCGGGCCGCTGAGCGACCCTGCGACATGCATCTACCGTTTTGCGACCTGTTCGTTTTTGCATCTTTCTTTTTCTCCCCTTTGAGGGACGGCGTTTCACTTACGACAAATGTTCGGACCATCATCTGCATCAAGCCATTTTCGACACCTACCATTTTTAATCACCCCCTACTATTGAGGACCTCCAGCTTCCGCGGCTCCCGATCCGCCTCAGCTGCAGGTCCTATTTTTACCTTTCTGGCTGTAAATGCCTCTCGTTCAACCTCCGCTGTGGGTGAACGACCATCCGTCTATAATCTTAATACCGGTGGCGGCCCAGGAGTTCCTGGGCTTTTGCAACTGCGACAACGCCGCAATTCTTCCACCGTTGGACACCTTCGCTTGTACAGGAAATGGACTCGTCTCGACCTTTTTTTTCGCGACGATCCATCACCTTCAATTCTTCGATTCTCACTCATGTCTTTCGCTACAACTTTTATCACTGGATGAGCCATTTTCCTCTTCGCTTCATGCTCATCCAGCTGCACAAACATTTTTATCATTCGTGTCGATCGCTTACGAACTGGCGCCTGGGAACTTTTGGAACACGGTTTACGGGGACTGGAAAAAAGTTTCGGCGCCTTTGCTTGCACTATCACTCGCTGTGCATTAGAACATTTTTGGTTGGCCATTGGCTGCTTCGAGCACATTTTTGCATTTGGCACATAGAAGAAGGATTGGGAATGGAGGAGATTCCCGTGGTTGATTTTTTGGTGCCGTCTTCGTTGGCAGGGATATGACATCCTGTCTTTGGCACTCCTGCTTTTCCTCTGACAAGGAGAGCCTTGCCCTGAGAGGCTGAGATCTTCTTGTTTGATGGGATTGGAAATTTCGGCGACTGGGAGGAGATGAAGAGGCGGGCATATGGACGGAGCCTGCCTCGATCTACCTACCCATGGCACTCGGGATTGATGGCGCGAATTGATCTTCAGTCCGATTGGAAACTACGCACCACACACACTACGCAACCCCCTCCACGACTTAATGTTTGACTCCTAATGTCTCTTTTTTCTTCCTCCTCCGTTTGTTTCCTAGAAACACGGTGGGTGGTGCTTGTGTGGTTGCATTTCCTGCTTTTGATTCGCAGCACGGAGCTTGCGAGGCTCGCGGTTGGAGATGAACGTTGGCATTATCCTTAATCCCTAGATGAAGTTATGAAGAACTGTATACTATTATTATTCATGTCTGTCTTGGCTCTTCTTGTAGTGTGTGAATGTCACTCGTAATGCTCGTGCCCAGCTGGATACCTAGTATGTTCACGTCCTACAATATCCTCCTCGAGGACGATGTGCAGACAACCTCTGGTCCACCCCTGCTATGGGGCTGAATAGTTAGCCTTAAGTGGTTTCGTAAATAAACGCTCGGGCTTGTAATCCTAGGTTCTACAACCCTCTTGACCGGTATGATGGTATCAATCAAACTGCAAACTCTCATTTTTAGGCCAAGCTACGCACAATGCCAGCAATGGTAACCCCGCCCTTTCGTCGGCCATCTTCTGCGCTGTGAGTGGCTCATCCAAGCTGCACGGGTCGATCCCACGGGCCTAGCTAACCTTGAACTTTGTCGAGACGAGAGACGAGAGGGGTGCATGTGCCTTTCCGAGATTGCCCAGGCTGGATTACCGTGGCTATGAGGTCGCTTAGAGGGAGGAACTAGTGCATATCTTGGGAGTAATTTGGGAATAATACGTATGTCCGAGGTCAGGTGAGAGTGGATTGCGCTTGGTTATGCTGTTATGCTTTGTTTTTGTGCTACTCGGAGATCGTGGCTCATACGGGGATGCACCATCAGATAGATAAGAACCTAGGCTCCATTACTAAACGGCCCTTATTGGCAATGAGATAAGTACACTTGGAAAATATAACTGATCTTAGCAAGTGTACCTACTTTGTACCTGGTAGTTGAGGGTCTGTCTACCTTTCTGGCTATATTGTTAACGTAGTTCCTGCCTCAGGCATTCATCGGGGATGCACTCAACCCAAACAAGGACACGTGATTAATCCTCATACTCCATCAACACCCTCCTTTCTTCGTCTTTAACCATCCCATGTTTGTGAGAGAGAAAGATCACAGCTCTACAATGTCACCAAGCAAGTCCCGGTATCCAGAAATAGTGTCGCTGGCTTATTTCAGACGTCCGCACTTTCGGTACAGCAGGTGTGACGTCCGGACTAACAGAAGATGAACGGAGTCCACACATAGCATGTCCTTGTCTACTAGGAGCTCGTTACTGGAGAAAAGAGAGAAGAAATAGGTAGATGAAGAGAGATGGGATTATGCATGCGTGGGTATGTAACCGGAGCCGATCGACTCCGTACTTGCTCCCTTCAGACTATCATACAAGTCTCTGTTTGGGAGCAATCAAAAACAAAAATCATAATAAACTAGCCAAAGCGCCTCCGTAAGGTTCATCAAAGTTCTATATTAGGGGGCGTCCATCTTATTCTTCGTCAAAAATCTGTACACGCTCTGCATACTCGCGAATGTTCGAGACGAACGTCTCTTCAATCAGATCGCCTTTTCCGCCAGCGACGCGGAGGATGAGCTCGTTCAGAGAGGCACGGCCGAGAATATCAACATGATCACCTGGTTGTGTTAGACTCGAGCACAATTGACAAAGTGTATATCGTTGAGAACAGTGAACGTACCTGTATTTGGTCCGCCGCGCGGTGAGAAACGGTCGGGTTCATGGGGCATCTCAAAGACCTTGATCTTCGAGCCGGCGGGGTTATATCGCTTCATACGCCAGCCCTTGGCGCACATATAGCCCGTACTGAGCAGATTGACCGTACCATCGCCCTCGCCCATCATGACACCGCGATCGATGTTCTCATTGAGAGTGACGGTCGTGTCGATGCTAACGTTCAGGTTGACCAAGGGGTCAAGTTCTTCCTGGTACCAGTAGCTTCGCTCGGTGGGCTTGCCGACGCCATAGAAGCAGTAGATCTTCATATCAGGCGCATACGGCAACCGGGCTTCGAGCGGGTTCAGCCACGTGCGCGGATCTTTCTCGTTCGCTTCGACTTCGCGCGTGGTATGAGCCACGCCGTGCGAGTAGCTGCCCAACACCTGCTTGCGATACCAATCCTCACTTTGATCCAGCAGGTAGTGCAGACTCTCGGACGTCGTGAGGTTGCGGCGAGTCCAGGAGGAGTTGGTCTCCCGGAAGTTGAGCAGGTTGCCGAAGCTGAGGGCCTGTCCGGGCTGGTCATCCGGGGCCCAGGTTGCGTTGCCCCAGACGGCTTCGCCGCCCTTGGGCAGCATACTGGAAATGCCGGGCATGGCTCGGAAGATCTCTGCCCGCTCTTCTTTGGACAGGAACTTCTCCAAGCCGTAGACGGCAAAGGCATTCAACTGTGCGGTATCGCGCATCTCACCGGAGAGGACGGCTGTCAGGCCCTTAACGGCACCGAGCATGCATCCACTGATGTTGACCCACGAATCAATGTGCCGATTCACCCAGTCCTTGCCACCCTTGCCGTGCTCTTCGCTCTCCACCCATTTAAAAAAGTACATAACAACCTGCGAGCCCATGCTGTGCGATGCCAGCATGATCTTTTCGCCCTGTCCTTCGACCGCGGTTTCGATATAGGATTTCAGGCGGCTGAAATACTTGTCACGGACTTCAAGATTCGGATACGATAGCCGCCAGTCATAGGCGGCAGTGAAAGCATTGGTCGGGTCATAGCCGATAGTCGCCAGGTTCTCCAGGATCTTGTTCCAAATCCAGTATCCCGTAATGAAGAAGTCCGTAGCGTCGAAGCCCTGCGCAGCCCGTAGCTTGATGCCGGGCGGATCGAGCCCCGTTTCGCGATCAAGCATGATGTGATTCTTCCATTCTGCCTTGTCCATCACCAGCGCCCGCATCATGCTCCAGCTGCCCCAAAGTCGACGGCGGAAGTATTGGCGCGAGTTCACTCCCGTTCCCCAGCTTTCCAGGCCGGTTGAGATCACTCCTGGGATCATCACGACCGGGTGCTTTGCTTCGACTCCAAGAGCTTGAAGTTGTAGACCGACCGAGAATGAATCGTAGCTGATGGCCTCGCGTTCGTGTTGCTAAGATCGCGCAACGAAGGTTAGCAGGTCTCCTCAAGCACATAGCAGCCAGGTAACAAGGGCGCAAAGCAAGCAGCAGACACACCGAGAAGGCCTTCGCATCACGCACAATTCCTTGGGGTATGACATCAATCAATGATTCGAGGTTCAGGTCCATGAGCGAGTCTAATGAAATGACCTCCTGCTGGTTCGCGAAGAACAGGGCGATAAATATGCCGAACAGGCCACCCAGCACGAAGATAAATCCATTGCGGCGTTTACTTCGTGGTCGAATGACTAGCTGCTTCACTTTTGCACCATCAAACTCCGCGCGAAGCTTGTCTTCTTCTGTTTGAATCCGATTCAGCCGGGGCCGTTTCTTGTGGTCTTTATCATCGCGAGACGGGGCATCGTCTTTGCTGGTGCGGCGGCGCAACATTGCGACCGCGGGGGTTATGCTCGGCGAGCTGTACCAAACCAGAACAAAACACGCGCTGTCCAGGGAGGCTGTTGGTGAGAATGAAGGAAGTAGGGAAGGTGAAGCGACTCTGCCTTAGATGATCATCCCTTTTTCGTTCAGAAATCAAGGAATGTGTACTCCGTACCTGTGCACAGTGCGAACGTGAAAGGGAGGATCGGCGTCACATGGCAATCGGAAGCTAACTTCCTTCCACCAGCTCCGCCATCCGCCCACTACTTGTCGACTTCACGAATGTTTGCTCCACCACGAATCGACCTGCTTTCCTACCAACGCAACCCGACTCCACTGACCTTTTCATCTCCCAGTACAAGACCTACAAGTGCTACTCACCACCTCTCCGCATCCATGAGCTCATGACGCAGCGGCAATGACCCAAGATGCCCCCTCCGACCTCCGCTATGTGCGGTACGACAGCGCCCGCGAGAACGAATACGTCGCCGCCATGCGCCAGCTGATCTCCAAAGATCTGTCCGAGCCCTACAGTATCTACGTCTACCGATATTTTCTCTATCAATGGGGAGACCTCTGTTTCCTCGCCATGAACGACAAGGACGAAATGGTCGGTGTTGTTGTGTCGAAGCTGGAGCCGCATCGTGGTGGCCCACTGCGCGGGTATATCGCCATGCTGGCCGTGCGCGAGGAATACCGGGGCCGGGGAATTGCGACGAAACTCGTGCGCATGGCCATTGATGCCATGATTGAGCGGGATGCGGACGAGGTATGTTGTTTCTCTGCGAGGAAGAGGTTCGAAGCCAGTAGCTTTGCTCACTGTTGTTTGGTGTCGTGTGCAGATCGTTCTCGAGACTGAAATCACTAATACCGCTGCCATGAAACTCTACGAGCGCCTGGGCTTCTTACGGAGTAAGCGACTGCACCGATACTACCTCAACGGCAACTCCGCCTACCGGCTCGTTTTGTATCTGAAAGAAGGAGTGGGCTCAATCCGAACGTCGTTTGACCCGTACGGACCGCCTCATCCCCCACCCATGGATCAGCCTCCTTATGCTGCCGCTGCCACACAAGGAAATGGCAGTTGACTTCCATGCGCATCAGCAGTGACAAGGGAGGGGTGCGTATGATCATGATAACTTGATGGGAAACGACATGAATGAATAGACTTTGCTCGCACCTTAACTCGGCGTCTGCATAACAGCAACTTGCATCAAATCTGAACGAAAGGAAAGAGGGAAGAAAGGGGTTTGCATGAGTCACGGCAATATCCGCTCCTCGATGGCGTATTGGGTACCTCAAGCAATGAATGGCCGTGGCACGACGAGTTTGGCTCGTGGCGGAAGCTCTCCTGGTACATGGCCTACTACAATGATTGCCCAGGGTAGGGGTTTAGGGAGCAGTTCAAAATGACGAGGAATAAGCAGAGGCGCCAGCAAATGCTGTTTCATCGAAATTGCTACATTCTCATACCACCGGACCGATTTAGGAAGTCAAATGTATGATATGTTGCTATATAGCAAAGAGCTCAACTTTGCTTGGACAGCTGCTGTTCGACCAGTTCTTGGGTGACCTTTGCAGAAACCGACTCTGACCTCCCCATTCACTATTATAATTCTCTGATGCTGGATGGAAGCTATTGAAAGCCGTAATGACCCTCCAGGATAGCGGTGGGCTTCAACATCGTACCTTGTCACCCACTTTGTTTCTAGCCTTTCTCGTTATTTGTCTCCGATCATCTTCTGTCAATTCACTTTGTCTTCTTCAGGTTGCCTTATCAGCAATGCTCCAAGTATTGCAGAGGCGAGGGTTCCACAGACGCCAACCATTGACCATAAGGGTGTAGGTTGCCAGGTTTGTTTACTTGCGATCTTCAGTTGACCTACATCATTTCTCAAACAACCTTACAAACAGTACTTGTGAGATATGGCCTTGTAACTAATCTGGAATTAGGTAGTGGGCAATGATAGACTTTGTTGATTCTTCTCTTCCACTATGTATAATGTTCATTCGATCCTGACTCGTTACCTACGCTGAAGTTGATTTGGTGTACAAGAGTTGATATCATCAGGTTTGGGTGCCGCCCCCTACGTCATTGGCTCATCCACAGTGATATAGATACCATACACACCTCGACAGCTTTCATGATCTACGACCATAACGACAGAAAACAGTTTTTATCTCCCCGGTCAGCCCAAATATACCCCTCACTTCGTGCCATTTCTCAGTCATCCCTCTCACGCCCGCAATGTCTCTCGACCCCGTCACCAGCGGTCTCGGCAGCGGCCTCCCCGTCAACAAAGTCACCGACACAGCCACCAACACAGTCCAATCCACCACCCAAAAGCCGCTACAACAAGTCCAAGAAACAACCAAACCCCTCACCGACCCCATCATCCCAGGCGAATTCCCCCCAGACG
Organism: Penicillium simplicissimum; assembly: GCA_024706585.1. Taxonomy (NCBI): domain Eukaryota; kingdom Fungi; phylum Ascomycota; class Eurotiomycetes; order Eurotiales; family Aspergillaceae; genus Penicillium; species Penicillium simplicissimum. The sequence continues at coordinate 5,700,259 of JAMZTW010000118.1, forward strand.
ACGGACCCCGCAACAACGCTGAACATCCTCCCCCGGAGATCAACTTCCGCGGCATCTGGGCCAGCTTCGCGCACTGGATCGCCTCGCTGATCCCGCAAGCATTCGACGGGTTCGAATGGCTCGTAACATGGCTGGTGAACCGATACCTACCACCGCCGAAGCAGGCGGCGATGTACGAACAGCTGCTGAAACGCCCGATTGCGTCGACGTTCCTCGTGTGCCAGGCGATCTGCTGCGGGGTGCCGCTGCTGGTGTTTTTGGTGGGTGTGGCCTTGTTTGCAATTGTGGCGGTGGTGTTGTGGGCGGTTCTGGCGTTGTTGATTCTGGGGCCGATCTTGCTTGTGGCGAGTATGATGGGGATTTCCTTGTGGGGGTGGGGGTGGGTGTTGTATGGGCTGTTGAAATGGGTGGATCAGCGGTTCTTGGGTGGGATGATTACGCGCTTTTGGTTGCCAAAGGTGCAGGGGGAGGAGCAGAGTCAGGGTCAGGGTCAGGGTCAGGGGCAAGAGGAGAGAGATGAGGGTAAGGGGCAGGGCGGGACGGAGACGGGGGGAGATGAGAAGAAGGATAATTGAGGTGCTATCGAGTCAGGGTCTATTTGGGAGATTGTTGTTCGGTGAAGAGGCTTGATCAATGGCTCTTTTCTGACTTAATGAATCATAGTATAGCTTCTTTGGATATATTTGGGTACTGCGATATGACTAGCGACAAATGAGCACACTGCTTGTCCGGGCTGGGCAATTGCTCCATACAGGGATGCTTGCCCTATAACCAGATAGACGCCTATTATGTGATACGATTTTCAGCTCCCCATAACTAGTTAGTTAGTATAGGTAGTTACCAATCACCAACGAGCCTAAGGCCCTTTAGACAAACGAGCTATAGAGCTGCTGAAAGTTTCCAACGGCGACAGAGTCAAATGACAACCTTGAGCTAACTACACATACCTTCTCCCTGCACCCGCTAACCTATGCCCATGCTCATTGCCTCCATGCACCTCATCTCTGCATGGCTAGCCAGTTTCGATCCTAAGGCTAGGAACTTAAGACCGCCGCAGACTCGACTTGAATGTCATCCCAGATTCCCAGCAGAGCATCCTAGGTCGAGTATGCGGCCAGCAGCCAGCCGTCAGGCAACCTACTTGAACCTAGTGACTCCGCATGGCCCATTCATTCCCCGCTAAAGAAGGAATGCAAGCTTTGACGGTTGGCAATTCACTTCGACGGCGATCTTCTTCAACTGGCTGGAGCCTGGCAGGCAAAGCAGGCTCGAAGTGGTAAGACTCTCGAGCCGATCCCGCGGGACCCGCTAATTATCCGTCAAAGGTCAATGCCAACGGTCAAAGAGAAATACTCCGGACCCAGGCCAAGGTGATTGAAGGAATCCGAAAGGTGGAGCAAACAAGAGAACAGTGATGTGAGTCCTACCTCGTTAGGATGCGTGCATTGCTCATTGTAGGATGGTCGAGAAACATTGACAAAGGGTGTATTGCGGGCCTATCTTGTACATCAAACTCCTCCTGGACTAGTAGACCTACTCTATGTATTGCAAGCTATGGCCCGTCCCCGGAAGTGTTAGCATAACCTCGATGTTGCATTTGCGGCAATTTCAAAGTAGTTCTCTGGGACCCTGATTGACGGGATTTGTTCGGTTGTTATTCCCTCCGTACGGAGTAGCCACTCCATGCAACGAGCAACTGCCAACGAGCTGCAAGTTGCAACGGATCTGCGACGGCTCTTGGCGCGTTTCATGACGGACGGGACCATGATGGGATGCACGTTGGCCCGTGTGGGTTGGACGATCATCCGGCTGCAAGGGTCTTGGTGGGTATTGCCTGAGGCCATGAGCTCAGCGTGGCAAGCATCCTTGAAGATTCGTAATTAGTTCATTGTTGTAACTTGTGTAGCCTTGATGAGATTAGAAAGGTCTGAAGTTGTTCTCAGAATTCGATGTCTCATTTTCCCAAACGAGGACCTCCGTCCTCTATTAGGTGAACACCGCTAGCTAAGTTACTGTCATCAGATCCATGTCGTCGTAGTCACAGGTTTCCTAGTAACTTGGTTGTAGTATTTTTAGTATGTGGCTAGGTCTGATTTTTGCGAGTCGGTACTATCCTGGCTGCTCCATTGGAGTGCCTCCTGCCACCCCCAAAAATGTACAAACGACAAAGTCCCGTGGGATGGACGGTTCCTGCCTGGCAGCTGCATGTCTCAGAAGCAGCGCGGATAGCTGCACAGCATTAAGAACGGGTTTGCGATCAGGGGGACGACCAGTAGGATTATGGATGAGATCATGAGTCGGACATGCAGCAAGTAAGCCTGGCTAAGCCATCATCAAGTGTTTATCGTGCGGAGAGGCAAGTTTGACTCTTGATCCTTGACCTTGAGGATGGCTCCATCCCGCCGAGACCCACTGGGGATCCACCCGTGCCTTTACCCCTGACCCAGTCAGCCCCCCGAAGCACTGACCAGCCTAAGGCGGAGGGGGCCAGAAAAAGCAAAAAGAGGGCAAAAGCAAGACAGGAAGTGTAAAAAAAAAAGCAACGACGAGACAGTGTCCACTATTCAGTCTGTCCTTGACTCCTTGCAAGTTGCGACTACAACCCCCGCATACGACTTATGCGTCTACTAGTATTAGGGTTAGTATGCGCGTTGAGCTCGGGACGCCAAAAGGTCATGACGGCGCAGACTACGTGGACTTATTGAACTGAAATGGCTATCCGAGTCACGCTACTCTGGTGCCTTGTAAGAAGGAAAAGTAACCATGCGGAGTACGAGAACGATGCTGGAAAGCATGTTTGAGCGATTGAGTTGCCTTGGAAGTTACACTTCCGACTACCTAGTATCGCTCATTCTTGCTTCGACAGATGCTACATCGGGTCTGGCCTTAACGCGTGGCTACTCCGCTCTTTGTTTGATGTCCTGATTCCTAAGGCGCTACAGTAGTTTCGATAACCATAGTATGTAATAATAATGTATGAGTATCTCATCATCCACGCGGACCGCAATGATGTCGGATGGATGAGCCGGGGAGGGCTAATCTGGCTGAGATCCGCTAGGAGCCTTGCATGTGAGACATCCCGCAGATAGCGTCGAACGATGGCAGCACCTGCAGCATTCCAGCGTTGTGGATGGAGGAGGAGCAGAGCGAGTGGAAGTGGAGGAGGTGTTTCTTTTTTTGGTAATTGATGTTTGACTTTTGGAAGCATGAGCCAAGGTTAAGATGGTCGTTATTTGAGGCTAGTTTACGATTCCGACTCCGGACTTTGAGGCACATGGCTACATGGTTGATGATGAGGTCAGTGAAGGAAATTAGAGATTGCCCAGCTGACTACTCCGTAGGGTGATGGCTATTGAGACCCCGAAGGAGACTGAAAAGGAACTGACCAACTGTATTAAATCATTGAAGACCAATCCTCAGGTCACGTTTTCTTGCGATCTATCACCCATTCATACCAATCTTGGGATCTCCATGAAATTATGAACCCTGGTACAATCCCCCTTTATCTTACCCGTCCTAGATATCAATCTGAAACTGTGTGAGACTTGAACTCCAAGTAAAGTACCCGCAAGTGTTTCTTTGTGACTGTTTTAGAGCAGGAGGGGAGGGGTATAGTTATCCTCAACATTCCCGCCAAATTTCCACTCCGTGCTACCCGTAGCCAAAGCATGCTGGAATGCGAAAGCATCCATCCCACATGGAGGTCTCGTGGACAAAGCCCGTCCCGCCCATCCCCAATCTGGACTGGCCTTGACTGATCGGCTTCTTTTAGGGCCATTTCCCCACTTTGCATGGTGACTGCCACTAAGTCACTGACTGGCAACTGCCACTAACTGGAGACTGGGAGTCTGGGAGTCAGTGCGGCCCCGTTCTCCTCACCCCATTTTCTTGCTTCGGATGCAGGTACCGCGCGGTGGGCCAGGCGAACTTACGAAAGAGCGGCCTGTGCTACTTTGAGCATTGACGTGCCCTTGACGGGGGGGAGGGGATTGACGTCAAGAGTTCAAGAAGATAGAGTTGGTAAAGAGGGTGATTCATGGAGAGGATGGAGAGGAGAGTGCTCTTTCTTGTGAAAAGAGAGTCGGGTTTTCAGAGTGGAGACGCGTGGACAGAAGAGACTCGAGAGATGCGAGCATGAATCATGAGAGGGGGTGGAAACTGCCTCGGATAGGTATGAGATAATGAGTATGTACATTTTCACGGTAGTACATAGGTGAACTTGAAGACTCTTATCTATCTCGATACTACTGGAAAGAAAGTCAAGTTGATAAGTGAGATGGATGTACTGGACTCGTCACCAGGCTTACGCATTATTGAATCATGAATCAGCCAAGGCAGTTTACTCCTTGACTTTGGGTGTGGCAAACGCAGGGCGAGATCCTCGGGACCGGGTCAGGGGAAACTCTCGGCATTAGTAGTTGCAGGACTGTACTTTGTGGTTACTGGGAATCGAGAGAGAGCTGTTATTATAGATACGGGTCGCAGTGGCGAAAAGAAAACGGTCCCTGAAGGCGTACAGTAACAAGTTCGTTACTCTGTAGGCTGTAGCTAGTTAATTCTGTTTGGGTTTGGGTGCATGGGGCCAGGGGTAAAACTAAAAACGGGCCAGAGAAGACAAAGGCGACTGTTCACCTCGTACTTGCTGGCAGAGAGTTCCCCTTGCATGAGACGAAAAGTATGCCCTCCCCCCGTGGAATTATCACGAGTGTGTGATTCGATGAAATGACAGGGAAATAGGATTTACAAGTCAGTAGCTTTGGTGAAATCAAGATTCAATCATTCACATTTCTTCTTCTTTTTCGTCGATGCATTAGAATATTATAATCGGCTGTCCCCTCCAGCTCCACCGCTTCTCCACCCACGCGTTTCTCTTTTCCCCCAGGGCCATCTTACTAGTCTCCTAGTTCCCTTCACTAACAAGCAAACTAGACGAAAAAAAGATTAATCTCCTCCCCCCTCGGATTCTTCCCCCCCTCCCTCTCCTTCAGGCTTCTACATCAACTCCTACGACTAGTCATTCTCTCCCCTTCTTCTTCTCATTTTGGGTTTCCCCTCCTTTGACCCTACTTGCTTCTACCTCGCCCGTTGGGCATCGCCGTCCTCGCCTAATTCTGCCCTCGTATCCTTCCAAACACCCGCGCCAATTGAGTTGTCACTTGTCCGCCCGCCCGATTTGCCCGCTCCCTTTCCCGTGGTCTCGATAAACCCTCTCGGCCAAACTCGAAACCCAAACACCTCTCTTCTCTCCCTGCTTGGTGCTGGGAGTGCGCGCCTTACTGTCTCTACGCTGGGGATAGTCTTGAGGTAGGCGCCGGCAATTCCACCGTCTGTGGTCAAGGGAGTCAGCCGCGAGAGTGTTATATTCTCATTCCCCCCTATTTCAAAGACTGCCGCGCGAACGACACTCCAAACCATCGCAGTCCCCTGTGGTGTAGTCGACCTCGCTCCTCACTCCCCCCTGGCACGTCGCCCCATCCCACAATGTCTGTAGCGACCATGTTGCAGCCTGCATCGAGAATCTCCCGAGCCTCCTCCTCCTCGTCCTCCTCGTTTCAGCCCGTCGCACGACAGAACACCATGTCGTCGCACGATACGCGGTCAATCCGCCAATCCAAGCGGATGTCCGTCACCGCTCTCTACCTGTCCATGTCCGCAAAGGACCGCGATTTGGAGATCTCAGATGACCTGGCACGAGGTATGTGGTGGATTCCCCAGCACTCTCATACCGGCGTCATGATATTGACTCGCAGAACCAGCTCAGAAATATCTTCGCGAACTCAAGACCAAGATCTCCTCTCAGTCAAAGAAGAACTTCGTCTTGGAAAAGGATGTGCGGTACTTGGATTCTCGAATCGCCCTGTTGATTCAGAACCGAATGGCCCTGGAAGAGGTACGCATTCCCTGTGGGGGAAAACCAATCTCCTCCAGGAGGCGGATGGCTCAACGACATGTTTACTCACGCGCCACTTCTTTTCTAGCAAAACGAAGTCGCGAGCCACCTCGATGACACCGCCGATCCACAAGAGGGATTCTTCCCGAATGATGAACGAACCCAAAAATACGGCAACCTTCTGTTCCTCTTGCAGTCCGAGCCTCGTCACATTGCCCACCTGTGCCGTCTGGTCTCCATGGCCGAGATCGATTCCCTCCTCCAGACCGTCATGTTCACCATTTACGGAAACCAGTACGAGAGTCGCGAAGAGCATCTCCTACTCACCATGTTCCAGTCCGTTCTCACCTACCAGTTCGACAACACCCCCGAGTACTCCTCCCTTTTGCGCCAGAACACTCCCGTCTCTCGTATGATGACCACCTACACTCGCCGTGGTCCCGGCCAGAGTTACCTTAAGCAGGTTCTTGCCGATCGGATCAACTCGTTGATTGAATTGCGTGACGTTGACCTGGAGATCAACCCGCTGAAGGTGTATGAGAGCATGGTGAAGCAGATCGAGGAGGAGACCGGCTCACTGCCCGAATATCTGGCCCGGTCTGTCACCGCCGAGGATGCCGCTGAGAACAAGCAGGTGCAAGCTATCATCGCCCCTCGCTTGAAGATGTTGACCGACATTGCCAATGGTTTCCTCACAACCATCATCGAGTCTGTCGACGAGGCGCCTTACGGTATCCGCTGGATCTGCAAGCAGATTCGCAGCCTGTCCCGTCGAAAGTACCCTGATGCCCAAGACCAGACCATCTGTACTCTGATCGGCGGTTTCTTCTTCCTGCGCTTCATCAACCCTGCCATCGTCACTCCTCGCTCATACATGCTGATCGATGCTACCCCGACCGACAAGCCGCGTCGTACCTTGACTTTGATTGCCAAGATGCTGCAGAACTTGGCCAACAAGCCTTCGTACGCCAAGGAACCCTACATGGCCAACCTCCAGCCCTTCATCGAGGAGAACAAGGAGCGAGTGAACAAGTTCCTCCTCGATCTGTGCGAAGTCCAGGACTTCTACGAGAGTCTGGAGATGGACAACTACGTGGCTCTGTCGAAGCGCGATCTCGAGCTCCAGATCACTCTGAACGAAATGTACGCTACACACGCCCTCCTGGAGAAGCACAGCTTGGCTCTCGCCCAGGACCACAACTCGCATCTCTCCCTACTGCTAGGGGAGCTGGGCGCTGCACCGCCTCAGGTCCCCCGCAAGGAGAATCGTACCATCACAGTACCCCTGTTCAGCCGATGGGAGACTGCTCTTGACGATTTGACTGCTGCTCTGGACATCACTCAGGAAGAGGTGTTCTTTATGGAGGCCAAGTCGACTTTTGTTCAGATCCTCCGTTCCCTTCCTCCCAACTCCTCGGTCGCGCGTCGCCCCTTGCGCCTGGACCGGATTGCCGAGGCGGCTGCCACCCTCAAGAATGATGCCGTGATGGTGCGCAAGGGTATTCGCACCATGGAGTTGCTGAGCCAACTGCAGGACATGGGCGTGATTGACCGCTCTGATGAGTTCAGTTTGCTTCGGGACGAGGTCGAACAGGAACTTGTGCACCTCGGTTCGCTCAAGCAGAATGTGCTCGAAGAGACTCGGAAACTCGAAGAGGTATTCTCCACAATTCGTGACCATAACGCGTACCTGGTCGGCCAGCTGGAAACCTACAAGTCCTATCTCCACAACGTGCGCAGCCAGTCCGAGGGCAAATCGCGGAAGCAGCAGAAGCATCAGGAACTGGGGCCGTACAAGTTTACGCACCAGCAGTTGGAGAAGGAAGGCGTCATCCGGCGGAGTAATGTGCCAGAGAACCGTCGGGCCAACATCTACTTCATGTTCAAGAGCCCGCTGCCTGGTACCTTTGTGATCAGCCTTCATTATAAGGGTGAGTCACAGAGTTTGGGAGTGATCGGTACTTATCATACTGACTTTTATTCAGGCCGCGCCCGTGGATTGTTGGAGCTTGACCTCAAGCTCGACGACCTTCTCGAGATGCAAAAAGACAACTTGGAGGATCTTGACCTGGAATACGTCCAGTTCAATGTCACCAAGGTGCTTGCCCTTCTCAACAAGCGCTTTGCGCGCAAGAAGGGGTGGTAAAGAACAGGTTTCGCATAATCCTCGCCTTACCTCCACGAAATTTTCCTTATGATTGATGAGACCGAGCACGAAGGAGGTGCAGTACCGACTGTCTTTCCGACCTCCTCGTCAACTTGGATAAGGTGGTTCTCACCCTTGCCGCCTACTACTTTCTTGATGAACTTTGATGGACACGGATCTATCCGTTATAAACATATGCCTGTCCGTCCTCGGCCCACAGAACGAATGGACTGGACGATGCATTTGGCATAACTTGACCGCGCCCTATCTGTTGGCCCAGATTTCCACTCTCGACAGATGATCTGGGCACAAGCGGCGCAGTGTCTCGTGTCGATATGAATGTGAGACGTTGTCTATACACGAACATAGCTGATTGAGGATGATCACGGTGAGAACCCGCTGGCTCGGGACCCATTGGTGATCATTGAGATGATCGGATGATCGGATGATTGAATTGAATCAGATCGGTTTATTATTTTTCTTTGTGTTTCCCCCTGGTGGTGGATCATTGGTGGCAAGTTATACCCAGCGCATGGTTTTTTTTTTCCTCTTTCCTCTTGCCATTGGCTCTGTTTTGTTTCGTTTGGTTGATTTGGACACGGCTGATCTGCCTGTTTATTGGTCGTGATCCTCATTTGGGTGCTTCTTTCTTTTTGATATTTCTATCACCGCTCGTGCCCAGTTGTTTACTCTGGGTTGGCTTGCGCTGTGTATAATAATCTCTGCTCGTTGCTGTGCGGTTGTCTGTTGAGTTCAATACCCGTTTCTGCTTGTTCTTCCCATGTGTGTACAGAGCCGAGCCATAGGCCGTTAATACTCATTGCGAATTTACTTTGGGTTATATGATTGTCATTGTCGTGATCATCTTTGAACAGTATTCTCCGAATCTACATCCCATGACGTCGAATCTGCGGTGGCTCTGATGCGCAAGTGCCGATGATCTCGTGTTGCTCGGGTCGGTCTAGTTAGCTCGACTTCGCACGAACTAAGATTGAGTTAGTACAGACAGTATGGAGTCAGAAAATGCGTCTTAGCGTCTAAGGTTGTCTTGCAGGTGGATTCATCCGACACCGCCCCATGCCCCTCTTCTGGAGGACATTTTTTTTTTCTGTCTTCAGTGGCTAGGGATCAGAATTGATTCTTGAAGAAGTCAAGGACTGTCCCCTGAACAAAGTTGATGCACTATACTGGTGTAGATGAAGCACAAGACCAGCCAACATGGCCCTGGGTCTCTCTCCAACACCGCCTCGAGAGTAGATTGAGAAGTGCCCCACGCACCCCCTATATGGCTTGTCGTGATGGAGTAGTTTTTCCATTTCCTTCCAAGTGGTTTTGGGAAACGGGAATGACAAGCCGGTCGATGGCCTCCAATCCGTCGACCCAACGCCATCCAATGGACTCGGTAGACCAACACCCTCTGATGAAATTGATGAATGGATTTGCCTCCTCGTAATGTTGGTCCCAAGCGCATTGTCATAACTGGATTGAAGATGCAAATGCCATGGAAACCGTAGTGGTTCTCTGTTTACGCAGGCCAATCCTCCAGGCGCCGTTTTTAACCTCGAGAGTGGCCACAATCCCGCTTTCCACTCTCCACTTCTCCTCCTCGACTCTCTCCATCTCCCTCTCTTCCCACTCCTCCTCTTTCTCCCTCCCCCCCCCCCCCCCCCCCCCCCTTTCCTTCTCTTTCTCCTATCCTCCTAATCAACCTCCCCGATCTCCTTCATCATGGCGGACGCTACCGAGCAGAAGCTGCCCACCGACCCCAAGTACGACAACTACGACTTCCCGACCACCGCGCCGGAGAAGCAAGATGGCCACCCCGGCCACACTACCCCGGAACAGGATGCGAAGGTCTTCCAGCTGCGGACAATGTTGGAGCAACTGGGCTACACAGACCGGTTGGACACTCTGACTCTCCTCCGGTTCCTGCGCGCCCGCAAGTTCGACGTCGAGTTGGCCAAGGCCATGTATGTTGTTTCTGTCCCCGAAGTTGGCGCTTGTTGGGCATGGTCTGCAACGCGGGGGGCGCGGACGCTTGAGCGCTGTGGTTTGGGAACAGCATTTGAGCGCTCTCGCACGCCTCCGCCTTCTTTTCGTGGTCGCCAGGTGCTTTGATGATGTGATGGGTTCTAATTTGTGTCTTTTCGTGGCGACTAGGTTCGTGAACTGTGAGGAGTGGCGCAAGAAGTTTGGCACAGATGACCTGCCTCGCACTTTCGAGTACCCCGAGAAGCCCGAGGTGTTCAAGTTCTACCCTCAATACTACCACAAGACCGACAAGGTATGTCTTCCCCGGTTGTGGTGGGGCGACTGCTGCAAGGACCTGCTCCAAGAGAATCAAACTGACCCCCCACCTCAACCCACAGGATGGCCGTCCCGTCTACATCGAGAAGCTAGGCAAGATCGACCTCAATGCCATGTACAAGATCACCACCGCCGAGCGCATGCTGCAGAACCTGGTCACCGAGTATGAGAAGCTGGCCGACCCCCGTCTGCCCGCCTGCTCCCGCAAGGCCGGCAAGCTCCTCGAGACCTGCTGCACCATCATGGACCTGAAGGGCGTCGGCGTCACCAGCATCCCGTCCGTCTACGGCTACGTGCGCCAGGCCTCCGAGATCTCGCAGAACTACTACCCCGAGCGTCTCGGCAAGCTGTACCTCATCAACGCCCCCTGGGGCTTCAGCAGCGTCTTCTCCGTCGTCAAGGGCTTCCTCGACCCGGTCACCGTTAACAAGATCCACGTTCTCGGCTCCGGCTACCAGAAGGAGCTCCTTGCACAGGTCCCCGCCGAGAACCTCCCCGTGGAGTTCGGCGGTACTTGCACGTGCGAGGGCGGCTGTGAGTTGTCCGATATGGGTCCCTGGCAGGAGGCTGAGTGGGCGCGCCCGCCTGCTTGGGCCACTGCTCCTAAGAAGGAGGACGAGGAGGCTGTCATCCAGAATGAGGATCCCGGCTACGAGAAGAAGGACGCTGAGGGTCAGGAGGGTGCTCAGGCCAGCGCATAAGCGTGAGGCAGACTGGAAAGCAAAGCAAAGCAACATATAGACAACTTTTCTTTTCATCCATTCGCTTCGACGTCTTGCATTCGTTCGGAGCCAGTCTTGCTCTATTGAACCTATACTCCATGCCCCATCCTCCCAGTTCGTACCAAAATGTCCGAAATCCCCGAACCCGCCCTTCCGGATATGAAATAGAAAAGAGAGGGACAAGTCCCAACCCAGCGAGACCGTGGATGGGAAGATCTTATCAAGAACGATGTGCCATCTAATTTGTCGTGTCGAAGATCAACTACTGCCAGAAGAAACTTGTTTATTTGATATCCCCGGGTTGTACCCGCAATATAATTGTGTTTACAAACCCTTGTCTATGGAGCTTTCTTGCTTGCACCCGTGGCTATTCTTCTACAATTGTATTCTTCTCCGCTGATTTCACAATCATACTGGTGCGTATGCACTCGCATATAAAGCAGGTTTCAGCTAATATGGACACCTTTTTTTGTCCATCTCCAGTCTGTTATCAGGGTAGGATGTCATTCTAGCGTGTCATAGGATATTTTTTGCTATCCTGGAACGATGTGGGATTTCAACGAGCGTAAAGCAAACAGTAACAAAATGAACAAGATGGTGGTATCATAATTCAATATCCCCCAGCCACGTACACCTTAACGCCTCTGCCTTCAAGAACAAAGGCGGATCAAGAACGACCTCTCAGGAAGACCTTCAGACATAACCCAACATAACTATCCCACCCCAAATCTCGAGCCCTCACATACTCTCCACAACCTCAGCCGCCCTGCCAGCCCGTTCAGCCTTACCCACCGTCGTCGCCAGCGCATTCCCCTCAGACCCAGACTCCCCTCCAATCTCGGTATCACCCTCCCCCTGTAACCGCTGCAGTGTCCGGAGTGCAGTCTCGTATACCTCGGCGATATCCCCGTTCCGCCAGCGCTCTGCTTCTTCGTCCGAGCCGAGCGGGATGTCAAGTGTCCAGGCTGGATCGGGACGGCCTCGGCGCCGGCGGGGGCGTTTCGCAGATCCAGAACCAGAGACAGAGCCAGGGTCGGCGTCGGCGTCGGCGTCTGCATCCATAGCCTCTGTCCCCGTCGTCCGGTCTTGGGACTCTGCGTTCTCCGTCTCCTCCTGATCCTCGTCCACGTCCTCCTCTCCCTCCTTCATTTCCTCCTCAATCAAACCCGCCAATTGCGCCGCATACGCCTTGGCCGCCTTCCGCGGTGCCTCGCGCCGCAATTGCGCAACGCTCGTCGTGAGCGATTCGAGTTGCGCGTACAGCGCGCTAACCCGCGACGCGAGCTCTGCATCAAAGGGTTCGTACTCGACTGTCTCCGGTGCGGTGAAGGCAGCTGGGAAGGGGAATGCGGGTGAGCTGGAGTCGAGCCCGTTGATGCTGATCGAGGAGGATGCGGTCGTGAAGGTGCGGGTTATGTACTGGCAAAACCCGCCCGTGTTAGCCCAGCCCCCTTGGACTTGGAGTTTGAAACTAGATCTTGCTTTTGGGGAGGGGAGGTGGCATGTCCTACCTCGTCAACTAATTCACGCACGCGCTCGCGCATTGGGTCTGGCGTGGTGTCGTTGTTTGCGGAGGGGGGCAGGTTTAAGTCTAGTTTTGCCCGGGAGAGGGCGACTGTGTTGGCGTAGAGGTAGGTGAAATCTGCGGGAGATTGGAGCTCGACTTTGCGGTAGTGTGGTGCCGCCATGATGGGTGTGTTGTGTTATGTTGCTGGTGGTGGTGGTGGTGGAGTGTGGGAATTGTCGATATGAATGTATTGACGCGTTTGGATGTTTCCTGTTGAGGACGGGCGGATTTGGGGCAGCACGGGCTTGGCGAGCGGCGGAAAAGTCCCCGCAGACGATGTCATCGATGGCTGCGCCCCTTCTGGGTTCAAGCTTGGAGCTTTCTTCTTGTGACTCCTTGACTTGACTCGATGTGTTTGAGCTTTGAGGCCATTTGGCTGGCTATGTATTCATTCTCTACCTTGCTTTCCGTTCTAATACCACTTTATCTTTTTCTGATTGCCGACTTCAACCTGTTCTAGTGTGCTGTTTGACCTCCAACTAGCGGCGGTGGAGTGATGCAACGAACGTCAGGATAATGCTTGCGGCCCTTTTCCAGCTTCTAGTACCCTGAAAGAAGATAGTTCGGGACATCAACCAACACAACCATTGCATCAGCATCATGGACAATCCCAGCGGCATTTCCCTTGTGGACAATACTGTCCCCTCGCAGCAACCCACGACCGGCGAATCCTCACAACAGGCCTCCGGGCTCGCTCGCCAAAGTACCCTTACCAAACACCTCAGCCGAGCGTCCGTCTCCAATCAACTGGCGAAGAGGAAATACGCCAAATGGCAACCAGAAAGACTGGGCATTACCTCGGACACGGAGAGCAGGGACTCGTCCCGAGCACGAGGGCCGTCCATCTCGGCAGGCACCTCCGCAGGCCCAGCAAGTCGACAATCCTCACGCCAAAGGAACGGCATATCAAGCGGCGCAGGCGCTTCTGAAACGGATACAGCCGACTTTGCTCCTGCTCCCGTGCGAACCCTGAGCACGACCGACGAGACGGACCAATCCAACAATCTCACCCAAGCACCCACAACCACGGACGGACCCAAAATCCTCTCCGAACTAGACATCCTCTACGAAAACCAGCGCGGTTGGTTCTTCTTCGGCATCCCCCTCTACTCACACAGCTCCCTCCTCAATTTCGACCCCTCCGCCTGGATGACCCACGACAAGCGCCCCAGCGCCGTAAACATCACCAACGCCCAAGTCCCCGATCCAAGCTGGGAATGGGCCTGGCGCACCTGGTACGTCGACATGTCCGGGGACGTCGACGAGCAGGGCTGGCAGTACGCGTTTTCGTTTTCGTCCTCCCAGTGGCACGGCACGCATCCCTGGTTTCACTCGTTTGTGCGCCGGCGGCGGTGGGTGCGTCTTCGGACGAAGATTTCGGAGAGAAGGCATCGCGGTCGGAGTGAGTTTGAGAGGGCGCATATGCTGAATGAGGATTATTTTTCGATTCATTCGTCGAGGGTGCGGAGTCGGGAGCAGAGTCTGGCTGGGTTGTCGAGGGTTGAGACGGGTGTTTTGAGTAGTGTGGGGTCTAGGGTGGTGGAGGAGGAGGGCCGTATGGAGGAGATTGGGGATATACCGAGTCTGCTGCATGCGCTGAAGCAGACGTCTATTGATCGGGAGAGGATCGATGCGTTGAAGAAGTTTATCGAGGAGGGTGGGGAGGAGTTGTATTACCTCCATGATAGGGTGAGCACCGTCTTTGGAATGGGATTTCTCGACCCCACGTTGCTGATTACATGTGTTTCTTGCTACGCAGATTCCGGAGATTATGCCAATGTTCCTCTTCCAAGCCTCGCGCTGGCAGTTTATCTCCTACCTCGCGAAAACCATCGACGAGCTCACTCAGCAACTCTCCAAGGCAGACGCAGAAGACAAAGATAAATTAGAGCGCAAGCGGGACAGCCTCGCTCGCGCAGCCGAGTCTGGCCAAGCTCACATCACCGGCCCAGATGTCTTTACAGATACCCATGGCGAATCGGGGACGGGTCTGCTAGATTTGACTCCCGTATCCAGGCATGACACACTGTTGTCAAAGCGTGCACAGATGACTGATGAGCCATTGCATGTGTTGAAAGCGAAGGAAATTAAGGGGATTCCGAAGGCGGCGGAAGTTGGGAGGGAGGATCATATTTATTGATACCGTCTTGGCTGGTGAAGTCGAGGGTGTACTAGTACTGCTATTCAGCGATTTCATTCTGTCATATTGAAGTTTCTCAGGGTGTAGACGAATTCCGGGGAGATGCTAGTGTGGAGAAGAGCTAGGGAATTCAAAAGGTAGGGAGAAGTATATGGGCATCTGGCAGAAGCCAGTATCAAGTACACAGTTGAAGCATTATTAGATCGTGAAGCTAAGAGTCAACAAGTCGGTTAGGAAATCCAATAGGTAGACGGGCTGGACTACCTAGGTATGTAACTAGTAGTCTCACAAACAAATCACTCGACGGGCAGCCTTCATCTTACATCTTAATCCCCCCGGGCCCTCAGCACCTCCCACTCATGCTCCAACATCCCAAACATAACCAGATCATACCAACCACGACAGTGATACACAGCCTCTCGCTCCCTCCCCTCCTCCACAAACCCAAGCTTCTCATAAAGCTTCAACGCATTCACATTAAACGAGAACGCACAAAGACTAACCCTATGCAACCCGGCATACTGAAACGCCCAGTCCAGCGCCCAATTAATAGCTTCCCCGCCATACCCTATCCCGCGAACCTCTTCCGCAAGTGATATACCCAGCATAGCGCAGCGGTGATGTTCTCGACCTGGCGGTTGGGTGTGGAAGATGCTCATGTGTCCGATTGGCACGGGGTTTGCTGACGGAGATGATGAAGGGAGACAGATGAGTACCCCGAGTAAAGCGTCTTGTAGCATTTTGATAAAGTCCTCTGCGTGCTTCTGGCAGAGAGGGCCCTTCAGGCGGCTGGTGCTCATTGTTTGGACGGTTGGATCATTGAGGAGTTTCTGGAGGAAGGCTTTGTCCGAGTCGGTGTTTTCGGGGGCGCGGTAGAGGAGGCGAGAGGATTTGAAATGGAGAAGATCCGGATATGGGATTGAGGCCATCGTGGGTTCTGAAGAAGTGATGTGCCAAAAAAAAATCGCATAGAATGAAGTGGGAATAGAATAGATGGGAGGGGATTATCGAGGGCGGCTAATATACACAAGAGTGGAGGAAGAGTCGGAGTCCAGATTAGGTATCCATCAGGCTGTATGGCCATGTGCCTCTATGCCAGGTTCTGCGCTTCAAGGTTGCATTTGAATAGCTTCAAAAAATATGTGACGGGTACCATTTGCAAGAGGAAAGGATAAGCCTGTCAGTGTTGAATGGTGAAATATCAAAAGCACTGTCACAAAATGCTGTGTGCCCGCCAAACCTGCCTGAAAGGGGTCATCAATCACTTAAAAGTCCCCCTTTCAACCAACCCACCCCCTGTGGCCTACGTCGCTAACCGCAACTCACCCTGGATGCTACCGCGTCCCTTCAGAGGGTATCAGGGTTTCGGGACTAGTTCCTCTGGCGTCTTGGTGCGAATCTTCGGAGACGCCTACTTGACGTACTTTGTTGGATTGATTCCTCGCTGTGGGGCCGAATGATGGTACGGGGTTGAGACTTGCTCTCAACCTGGGACTTTTTTTTGTTTATAGAGTCTTGGTGATGTTGTACTGGGGGTTTGATGTTGGGGGGTTCGACATGAAGAGAGATGGAGAGGAGGCTATTGGGACCCCCCAATCGGACATGCTGATAAGGGGGTGATAACATGTAAGAGAAATTGGGCTTGACTGGAGGTCTTGGGTTCGAGTCCCGCTTATGACGATTTTATTTCTGGGGGTTTTTGATCTTATGATGTACTGTGATGTGCCTGTTTCATTTTGATATCAAGCCCGGTGCCGCTGTTCGGCTGTTCGCAATCCACTCTACTCGCCAGACTGGAGCTCCCTACTGCTAGCTGCTACCTAATGCCACCTAGCTAGACTTCTGAGTCCTTTTGCTTGTTGATTAGGCGCCCAGAACCGTACACCTGAGTCGTGATTGGTGATACGCCCCGGCGCTTAGCTATGCCTGGGCGCTTCTGCATCTTGAAGCTGGACGAGCCTCCATTGCCAATGGCTCATGGGCCATCGACCCGCTGGCTAGGTATCCTTATTTTAGTTGAGACACACCACCCCAGCTCGGTGGCTCTTTTCCGGGTCATATAAGGCAGTCCTCTCGCCTTGGTGGTAGACCCGACCCTTCAAGCACTGTGGCCTTTCGGTTAGTTTTTCTAAATCTGCAGAATAGTGCACTCGATGGTCGATAACACATCACATCAAGTCGTTGAGGCGACTGCTGAAAGCTCCAGTCATGATCTGGGGCCTCAATCGAATTTCTCCGCTGCCGGATTTTCGAATGTCGTCGCTGGAACTCAAATTAACAACATCTTCGGGCCAATATTACCCCAGCATCATACCGAAACTACGCTTTTTGGATCGCTAGTTGCCCATGACCAACAGCGAGATTCTATTCGTTTGACGACAACGATCCTCTCGAAGAAATCTCGCCTGCAGACTGGAAGAAGAGTGAGCCTAATGATTTCTTCGACTGTGAGGCCTTCTAACCTGGACGATACTACTACCAACAGGCAATCAAGAATCGCACTCACTATGTGCCTTATGTGGAGGTCAAAAATCGCGCAATCAAACAGCGCCTCATATATCTGGCCGGCCGCTTCAATTTCCTAGATCGCGGTTTTGCGGAGTACTTTCAGACAGTCGTGCCGTCCTTTGATCAGAAGTATGTAGAGCAGCGTCTGAATGATATCCGGCAGCTCATATCAAAGAGCCAGGCCTCCAATGCGAGTGGAAATAATGAGCCTGACACGATCTATCTTGGGGACCTCGGTGAATTCTGCGAAAAGATATCTCAGTCATGGAACCATGTGCCGCCCGAAAGACCAACGTTCAAAATAACACATCGACGGGCCCAGGAGATTTTTGAGTACTTGCAAGACGCCTTCGAAGCCCCGTATTGGGAGCTCATGCTGGATATGTTCTTACAATGGCGTGCAAACTCAGATTCGTTGAGCGGCGATATTGTTCTGAAAGTGTTGGAGAGTCTTGAAAGAGAGATAAGGGCTGCCCGAAAACGACTTCTTACCGATCTCGACATGCAATCTGAAGACAGCCTGGAAAGTCTGGCTCCGATATTGGAAGGAATTGATGCTAGACTCGCTGTCCTGGGTACTGTGTGCAGTATGAACGGGCCGCCCTTACGCGAACTGGAGGATGTTTTCACTGCTTCGGCCCGCCCTGAACCCTCATCTTCTGAAGAGCACCAATCGGCAGAACCTTCTGGCTCAGAGAAAGAAACAGTAAGTGCAGCATCTCCATTTTTTCGGAGTTGATCTTGATACTGGTGCAGGAAAACGTCGCCCTCATTGCCTTGATCTTGATATTTCTCACCGCGGCCATAGTACCCGGGTACAAGGCATTCTCGATATCCATGTCATCTAGCAGGCCAGGATCAACTGAAGACGCAAACTTCTGGTATTTGATTCAACGCAGCATTATGCTTATTCTGGGAAACCTCGTTATGGTCATTCCGCTGCTCAAGAACTCCTGGTTCTCACCGGCCTATAGCACCATGTGGATGTTTTTCGCATTGAGTGTGACTTTTGCGGTGATCTCTATTCTTATATATCCACTTGTGAATACAGGATGGAGCTCGATGCTGGCATTTTTCGGTTCTATTGCGTCCGTTGCGTCTGTGTTGATCATGACGCAGGGTGCAGCCAAACGTGTGCTCCAAAGAATTAAGAATGAGTAGGAGAACTGGTTCTCCTGCACATGGTGTGACTTGATTATGTGGCTGGGATTCCTCAACAGAAGTTGGGCATCATCAAACTTTCCTGCAAAGTTGGTATTGGTGGTGGGAGTCCGTCCGTAAGGGATATAGACATTTGACTTGAGCTACAATCGGTATATACCTAGGAATAGGTGGTGGAGATGGTTGATTGAAGTCTGAGTGTTCTTTCTCGTCATTTTATTCATTCGAACTACATTTTCTTAAGGCGGACTGAGTTTCAAGTCATGAAATATGGTCAGAACCATAGCTCTCAACGAGTGCAGAAAAAAGGGTACTTTGTTATCAGATCAGCAGAGGTCGTGCTGTCAGGGTCGGGTATCCCTCACCGCCTTCCCCAAATGCCAATGACGGCGCAACAATTTTCGGAGCAGTCGAGCGGCCCTCGCGTTTTACGTCCTCCTTTTCGAACCCTCCCCAAGCTCATATACATCCCTTTTCTGCCTTGGATGCTACGCGGAGGCTATTCCATATGCTATCGCGTGGCCGCCCGTGTCTAAGAAGGCCTTTGTCTGCCGCCTTAGATACCATCGCGGTTGGCCCCGATGAACCACTGCTTTTCCTTTACCCCCGATGGGTCGCGTCGGCCATCCGACAAAGGCGTCCAATCTCCTCTTTGACGAATGCTTCAGACTCGAAGGATATACAAAATACTAGCTTTCCTCTCCGTGCAGGTCTTCGCCCACGTGCTTCGAGATTCGCTCCGGCCCGCCGACAATCTAGCCGATGGATCGCCAACGGTACGATCTCTACTCAGCCTGACGATGGGCTATATGTCAAACCGCCTGCTGGTCATGCGGATGTTTTGATAGCGGATACCGGGGAGGGAAACGAAACGAAAGATGCGGATGACTCGCAGCATGTGAGCCAGCCTACCCCGGCTGCGGAACAGCCGACGACGTCTTCCACAAAGCTCAGTAGCGTCTGTGCTCGGGCAGTGAAAAAACCAAATGTTACAACCCCTGAAGAATCGGATTTGTTCCCACTCACACCTGGATCGCGAAATCGGGTTCCGAGAAGTGTGTGGGAAAGGAACCTGTCGCCACGGAATCGGAAGCAGGTTCGATATGGCGAATTCATTCTCGCAAAGGAAAACGAAAACCGCGATGAGAGACCCTTCACGCATCAAAAGACCTGGACGGATATGCGGGATTTGTTATTAAAGGTGCAGCGGCAGACCAGAGGTGCGACTCGAAGGGCCGCCAAGTACAAAGAATTGCTTGTCCCGGAGGAGACCATTGCCCTCATGTCTGGATCGACAAACCCGGGTAAAGCTATGGAGGAGAATATATGGCATCTTCCAGTTCGTCACGGATGTTTGGTGCACGTTCTCCCTCCCGATAAGGGAGATGGGGTCTGCCGCAAGGTTCTCCTGGTTGGCTCAGAAGGCACCCTGGAATCCGTTGAGGAGATGATCAAGCGGCAGCAAGATCGTCAAGCCAATGGAGATCCTCTTGTGGAAATCCAAAAAGCACAGGTTCCCATCATTGCTTCCGTGGGAAAGCTACGGCGACTTAACCGACCAGTGCCATTGATTCGTGGAGTTTGGACGACACCCTTGGATGACCAAGAGCCACTCTACCTGAGTCGACTCCTCAGAACCAGCCCATCATTTGGCTCAGTGAAAGATTTCGCGGACTACATTGAAGACCTGGTCAATGCGAAAAGAATGCACCCCGTCAAAGAGGCCAAGGACGGTGGAATCAGCGATGTTGCCCATCCGCAACGGATCGCGTTCCAGATCTCCCAACTTTTTCGACGGGATTCGAACCGCAAATTTTTTTCCACGGCTGCTTTGAACAGCGCGTTGAGATATCTCTACAAGCATGAATCGCTCAATATCGCACGGAACGTGTTCACCCAAGCCGAGCATCTCGCAACGGTAGACTCCTACAACATTCTGCTTCAATCTGCGGCCTTGCGCCAGGATAAGCGGATGTTTGAGTTTTTCTTGCAAGCAATGGCTCAAAAGCGCATTCGGCCCAACGCGCAGAGTTGGCTTGCCCTGTTGCAAGCTATGCTTACGCAAAAGACCAAGGCCGCTGTCATCAAGGATATGGCGAAGAAGGGGTACATGAAAGACGTCAACATAATCCGCGGTGCGCTGCAGCTGACGATTTCGGATTCCTTCTTCGTCCACTTGGAGAGCGGTCGGGACGTCCGCAGCTTCTTCGACCTTATGATTAAAACACATGGCGCCGACTGGTTTACTGCCTCTTTACTCAGCCAGATGTTTAACGTCACCTCGCGCTTGGGGAATTACGTTGCCATGCAGGAGCTGCTTGATATTTGCATGGAATATCATCTCGATATGAACAGCGCTTGTCTCATGCAAGTTCTGCAAATGGTTGAGGACGACATTTTCACCGCGCTCGAGCACACCTTCAAGATCATGAGACGGCCTGGGTTCAGACTTGAAGGTGCAGTTTTGGACAAGCTTTTCTCCATTGCCTTCAATGGCTGCCACTACAATATCTGCCGCGTGTTGTGGCACTACGCTTGCATGGAGGAGGCCGTAACCGTGCGCATGCGGTATGTCATCCTGGACTCTCTCGTTCGCAATGCGTCCTTGGAGACAGCATCCGACGACGTCAGCAAAATTTGGCATTCCTGTGCTGGCAAGGTGATCATCCGCCGTAATGCGCAGGCCAAGTTCAATATCAGCCCGGAGCACCTCGACCAGTTGCCCTCCGAATTCCACCACAACCCCTTTCTCTTCTTGGTCTCGGGCTATAAGCCGCCAGGTCCCAAACGAGCACTGCAGCTTCAGCTCGCCAAGGCCTACCTCAACCGCGATATTTTGACGGAAGCTCGCCCCAAGTTCTCTCTCCCTCTGATGTTGGAGGCTGCTGCGACGATGGATCAGGAGTGGCGGGGCAAACCGTGGCCGTTGGCGTGGATGCTCCAGAACTCCATTGGGATCCCAACCACGAGGCAGCCCTGAGCTTTATATCGAGATTTTCCCTCCTCCTTCGAGAAGGTCATACCATCCGTCTTTCACATGTTTCTGATGCTAGCGCGTTGCATACGATATCCCTCCTGTCAAGACCTGCCATTCACCCTCACCTCACTCCTGTATCATCTTTGTATATAATCATTCCACCCCTGTACAACAGTGATCACATAGAATTTATAGACTTCACATATGATACCAGAATCAAACTGGATTGCAAGAACATTTCCGCGCTCCTTGCACTTATTCTAACGGACCTACCTATGCACCGGCTCCTCTCCATGGAATTTTCTCCAAGGAGCCCACACTTCCTTCTAAAGTAGATTCATCCTCGTCGCGACTATGGAAGAGCTCCATCAGATCGTTCTACACGTGTAAAAGACAAACACCCCCGGCCACCTCTCCCGTCCGCCACCCACTTACCGAGTCGACCAGCAGTGACGGGATTTCCGATCAAGTGGCGCATCAATCATCGAAACCCTCACCCGAGCATTGATAAGGCAGGACATAGCGAGCAGATTCAAAATGCGCCGCCTCGGGCCTTGACTCCTTCCACACGCATCCAGGATCCATGTCAAAACCGGCGCGTGGCACCTACCAAGCTTTGTCAAGCTTTTCACGCGTGTCTTGGCGAGCATGGATCAGCCACCTGCTTTCGCTCCACTGGCGATGACCCAACCGGCACGTGTATTCTGATCATCGTGCGTCTATGACTGGCTGTGGCACTGTGGCCCCTGGCAGAGAAATGCGGAGGGGCGAAATTGTCCGAGTCAGGTCATTGCGATTGTGGTTGAGGATTCGATGCCCGTGCGAAAGCGTTCACATGGTGGATTTCACGGAGATGATATTGCCGCGGAGGTAGACGTTCATCTGGGATTTGGACGGGTGGTGGGATTCTATCTCGGAAGTGGCAAGTAGTCAATGAACTGGCGAGATTCATGAAGCCGGAAGCCGGGGATTGAGATCTTGGACGGTCTGTTCTGGTTGGGGCTCGACCGGACATCGTTATCTATAATCTGGCACTCGATAGTTGAGTTATTCCTTGCAAACATGATGACCATGTACGTTCTCTGAGGAGGAATCCGTCCGATGGTTATCTCTAGTAGGAAATAGTAGGCGATATTCCCGAGCATAACCGTGTCGTCCTGATTGACGCAACCTCGTGTAAGTTAGGACATGAGCGAACTGAGTCAGGAACTAGGAATCGCAGCCATCGTTCCGCTAGCTTCTTTTTTTCGAGACGAATATTGAATTCGGGTGGTTTGTGGCGCGTGGAAACCAGACATGTGCTCTGGTGTGTGGATGGTGGAAGTCTGCGAAGCTCCTGGGAAGCTCATGGAGGGGGGCGTGGGAGAATCCGGCCTTCTTATTCGATATGGCGGGTGCTGCTCCGCGGAGAGTCTGCCTGGAGTGGTCGAGGGTTTGAATTCGATTTTATTCGATTTTGATGGATTTTGGCTGGTTTCCGCGGCTGGATGGGAGCACGGGGTGCGAGCAGCCAATTTGATTGGGTGCGCCGCGGGAGGTTGAACATGGCGACATGTGCTGTTTTGCCCGAAGCGACGAGCATTTGCATTGTGCTGTCCCCCCGTCGTGGCTCTCCTGCCTTTTAATTCCATTATTCATGGTACAGTAACATGACCATTGACCACGGGTGAATCCACTGCTTGGCGAAGTCAAGCAATGCCCAGCCTGCTGCGGCGTTGTCAGGCGTTGCTTGTCCATCGCCCGAGGCTGAAACCGTCAACATCGCGACTGCCAGGTCCAACACGGCGGCAGAAAAGATATAGAGTTGTTCGCCTGGATGTATGCCTCATAGAAGTCTTCATCGATGATTCGATGACCGGTCTCTCGCTGAACTCGAATACTTGCTTCTGCTCGCTTGATCAAATTACAGTCCGCCGTGTTCGAACCTAACGCCGAGCCCGGTTAGCATAATCCTGGCCCGGGCCCAATCAGACTGACCCAATGACACTATGCGATTGCTCTCTTGGCCTGACAGCGCCCCGTTGGTTCACTTGGTTCAACTTGGGCCTCGTTCTAGAAGTCATTCTCTGCACTACTTACAAGTTCTAACTTGTCGCATGGCTGGCGCACGCCTTGGTCGTCTTCCACGCTAGAGACATCTCCACCGGAGTCACTCTGCGAGATGCAGGCACGAGCAGCCTCCATTCCCATCGCCTGGCCTGGCAAACTCGTCTGACTGGAGCGAACGGTCCATTGATATCTCCACAGGCGCGTGGCCCCAAATGGATCCCCTCCCTTCGGTCAGTGCACCCGAGATGCATACCCCGACCTAGTGCTGGAACGGAAATTGCAGGGGCCCACCAGCATCATGAATCGTGGGCGCTCCTCTGTTTGCCATAGGATGAGACTGTAGAATGGTTGCAAACTTTGTCAACTGGGTGGGCTCCCCGAATACGCTTTGGCCTGGTTCAAATCCAGAACGTGGCGTGCCAAAACTAAATGCATGGTACTCCCGTACAGTTGCTGACTAGGTAGTAGGTACCATAGCGGATGGCAGGTCCGTAGGATAAATACGATCGACTGTGCCAGTCCCTAGTCCTTCTTTTTTCCGTTTCCTCCTTCAACTTGTCATCTTGTGTGGTTCTTGAGCTTCAAGTTCACTTCCTATACTGATCAATGGAGCCCACTAACAAGGAGGCCCTCTCCTTCGAGGAGATGGAGGTCCACGAGAAGGCTGCCTTCGACGATGTCATCCGCCCCAAGGACTGCTATGCGGCCGATGGCACCTACTGGGCTGATCTGCCTCTGAGCCAGCGCATCAACTTCTGCTTGCAGCAGGACCGCAACGAGGCGCGCGTCGAATTCGCCTGGCTCTGGGCTGAATTCAAGAAGGACCCTCTCTCCCCGGTGGCGCACTACTTCCGGAACTTTGTCCTCCCTGGTGCTGGTCTGGGTCTTGAGGGGTACGTGACTGTCACAACATTGAATCGGCCTAGCATCTAAACTGACCGTGACGGTTCTAGTTACGTGCTGTTCTCCATTGGCAACAACACGGCTCTCTTCGATGCCTCCTTCAAGGACTGCTGGAAGGGCAAGACTTGCGACAAGAACTGGGTCTCTGCCATCAGCTATATGGAGGTTGTCGGTATCATCGTTGGCCAGATTCTGGTTGGTTACTTGGGTGACGCGTACGTCGTACTCCTACATCATCATCATCATCATCATCATCATCATCACGTTCCATGCTAATTTCCGGGTAGCATTGGTCGTCGCTGGGGTCTGATCCAGGATGCCGCGATCATGTTTGTCGGTCTTCTCATGCTGGTGGCTGCTTGGGGTCTCACTGAGAACGGTTGGGTTATCTGCTACGCTTGGTCTCTCTTCTTCTACTCCATCGGTGTCGGTGGTGAATACCCCATGACTGCTACCATTGGTATGGAGAATGGCTACGGCTCTGGCAAGATTGTCACTTCCCAGGATCGTTTGCACCGTGGTCGCTCCGTGGTCGGTGCCTTCATGATGCAGGGTTGGGGCCAGTTCGCGAACCAGGCTATCCTCATTATCTTGCTGCTGATCTTCCACCACGGCACCGGCGCGCTGCCTATCTCTACCACCGCTACGCAGTGGACGTACCGTGTGTCTTTCGCTATTCCGGCCGTCGGAACTGCCTGGCTCGTGTACTACCGTACCTATCACATGAAGGCCGCTAGCAAGCAGCTCGAAGCCACCAAGAAGAAGGCCTCCGTGACCGGCTACGATATTGAGTCTCTGAAGCTTACCTTCCGTCACTTCACCCCACGTGTTATTGCTACCGCCGGCGGCTGGTTCGCCAACGATGTCTTCTTCTACGGTAACAAGCTGTTCCAGGGCCGGTTCATCAAGGTCATCAGCCCTGCGAGCGGTAACGACGTTACTACTAACTGGCTGTGGAACTTGGCCAACATCGGTGTCAGTCTGGCTGGTTACTACTGCGCTACCTGGTTCGTCGACACCAAGCTCTACGGCCGCAAGTGGATGCAGATTGTCGGCTTCATGATGTGCTTCATCCTCTTTGTCATCCCCGCCTTCAAGTTCGAATACTACCAGGAGCCCGCCCACATCCACTCCTTCCAGGCGATGTACTACCTGAGTTCGTTCTTCAACCAGTTCGGCCCCAACTGTATCACTTTCCTCGTCGCCGCCGAGGTCTTCCCCACCCCCATCCGTGGCACTGCCCACGGTATCTCCGCTGCCGCCGGTAAGGTTGGTGCCCTGATCATCGCCGTCATCGGCGCCTACACCACCACCCAGCAGCAGTTCTACATTGTGCCCTGGTTCGGTCTGCTCGGTGTCCTTGTGACCTGGCTGTTCCTCCCCGACACCACCGGCCTGGATCTCCGCGAGCAGGAGCGTCGCTGGCGCTACATCCGCGAGGGCCGCGAGCAGGACTACCACGGCCCTGCCGTCCACTCCAAGCACTTGTCCGTCTGGGAGCGCTGGACCGGCAAGGGCAAGCACTACGATGCCGAGCTCGACTACAAGATGAAGGTCGACGAGTTCCGTGCCGAGTGGGAGGCCGCTGTTGCTGCCCGTGGTGAGGAGCAGACCCTCTACGACATGGATGACGTTGATGACAACATCCTGCACGGCTCTATGCACACCTACTTTGAGCGCACTAGCCCTATGATCCAGGGTATGCGCAAAGAGGTCCAGGAGCCTGTGACCCTGCCTGCTGCTGCTTCTTCTGAGGATCAGAAGACTCTTGGAGAGCAGTAGATGGGTAGAGGTGCGGTGTGCCTGGAGGGGTGTTAGTGGGTGTGTCGTGATTCGAGTCGGATATAGACGGTGTTGTATCATAATGTTGGATGATGAAAGGTGGATCCGGGAGGGTTTGGAAACCCCGGGCTGGCTGTTAATACCCCCAACTCTCATAATTTCTTTGTGTTTCTCTACATAGTCAATTGGATATACTCATCTTTGGATGGAAAAACATTATCAGTTTGTGAATTGTTATCCTTGGATGAAAATATTGCACTCCACTCCCTCTGTACGTCTGATTAGGGCAAAAATCCACCGTATACACTTTTGCTTTTCTCTCTCGTTGCAAACCCATGATCATCGGACTTAGTGTACTAAGCTCGCGCTCTGATCGCAGCATAATGATGAGCTTCGGCTTCGGCGATAGGCAGGAGGACATGTGACCCTGTAACTGGGGCCGGAACAACAGAATCTCCGAGGCCCCCCACATCCGCAGTGTTCGGTCGCCTTCGCCAGAAAAGTCCCCCCGTCAGACGACCAGCCCCGACAACCAACTCCTGCGTTGCTGATGTCTTCCAGGACGCCGCCATCATGAAGTTTTTCGAAAATATCTTCACCTATGACTACTCGTTCCCTGCCGTCTCTCTCGCCTACTTCCTCCGCTACCCGAATCCCTATTCCCGCCATGTCCTCACCACCGACGTGATCGATCGCTATGTCGATCCGACCACCCAGCGCCTGCACACCATTCGTCTACACCTAAAGAAATCCAAAATCCCCTCGGGCATCCTCAAATTACTGCCGAAGGGCATGGGTGGTTCCGACAGTTCCGGGCAGAGTTACATCCTCGAGACGACCGTCGTTGATCCCAATGAGGGTTGGATGGAGACCGAGTCGCGGAACATGGAGTGGACTGGTATTCTTAGTGTAGTCGAGAAACAGCGGTACCAGCGCCATCTGACCGAGGGCAATTCCCAGGCCCTCGAGGGTCTGTCGATTGATAAGGAGCAAACTACCGTGCGGACCACGGTTACCTTCCGCTCCCGCCTCGGTCAGGGCAAGTTGCTCGGTCGCAAGAAGGCCGAGGCGATTGACCATTCCGACGCTGAGGACGAGGCGCCCAAGAAGGGCTTCTTCTCGTCACTGTCCACTGCGGGTATTCAGCGGACCATCGAATTGATCGGTGTGAGCAGAACCCGTGATGCTGTTATGAAAAGCAAGGAGGGCATGAACGTGGTCTTGGAACGTCTGCGCAGTGGGGGTATCGTCGGTGTCCTCGAGGGCATGCGTAAAGACCGCGAGGCGGCCTTTGGACCGGATGGTCCCTGGAAGCGTGTGTGGTTGCAAGGCAATGGTCTCAAGGAGCGGGTCTACGTCGACGACGATGACAACTGAGGCCGTCAGTTGTGACGATTTTTATCTTTTCCTTTCTCTCTCTGTGTCTTCTTCGACTTTTTCACATACTCTCCCTATTGGCATCTCCGCGTATCCGCGGTCTGAGCGCATCTTTCTGCATCTCCTGATTTATTCAGCGTGGCGTTATCGGAGTTGTGGGACACTACTGACGGACACTCTCCCACGACATTCTTTCTCTCTTGGGGTTTCTTCTTGAATATGTTTATGGCCTAAATAGGACTACGTCGAGGCCTCTGCTTCGCAACTGTGTATATTAGGAGGCTGGAACTTGTGGGTTGCGAGGCACTGCTTCTATTGGAAGCGTGCTGTTTGTACAAATATGATATGTATCAATCTATCGTTATCTCATGAACTACAATTTCTACTTCGTAATTGCCTTCTTCCCCTATACCTGGGTGGAGTGTGTTTCCGAGAGAGCCGCCAAAGAGGCATCGAGGTCCATGTGGACAGGAGAAAGTCAACTCACCGACCACCATCATCTGTAAGCGAAGTAATTGACACAACACAACAGAAGAGATCAAGCTTGGCAGAGCATAAGTAGGCCGACTACAGTCTTATCTTGGCATGTTGATGCGGAGAGCACGCTTATCGTCCAGGATCTACTGGTTCGTTGTATAGAACTGAAAAGCTGCTGTATGTATCAGGGGAGTGCACGCCGGGGTATATCCCATGAGCGATCTATTTCAACGGACAAATTGACCCAATTCATCTACATTCGTCAAAAAAAAAGTTTCTGTGATATACCTTCAAAGCTCGAATACAATGGTAGTCTCTGACATCCTACTCGCGGGCATGCGGAATTGGGGTCAGCTTGGGGTTCAGGTGCTTGAGGCGGTTGTTGGCTTTCGCTTTGTGCGGAGCTTTGTGGGCAGAGCAGTTATGCTCTCTTTGGAATGATTGATTGCATTCCGGGGTTGGAAGTGTTGGCAACTGATAGGTGTGTGACATCAATGGCCCTTAAATCTGAGAGTATTGAATTTTGGAAGGTCTTACGTTGAATGACTGCTTATGTGGTTACAGTGACATCGTCCGTGGAATGGATTCCTCGCAGATGGGGGAATCGCTGTATGAAGCGCAATGGGCTGGTGGGGAGGACTACTATCCATTCGAAAGCAAGTGTCAATTGAACTAAGCAGCGAAATAGAGTACAATAGCTCGTTTTTGTTCGAGATCCCTTGAGATACTTGCAGACTTTGTTACTAACAAAGAGCATCCAATTAATAGGCCTTGCTGCTGTTTCAATTTGAAACCCGTTGTATGCTGCTTTCACTCTTTTCTTTGTTGTCATTTTCCTGCTTCCATTGTCGAGGCATTCTTCTTGACAGGCTGACAATGCCCAAGAACTCAACGTCTTTGTCCTCCATGACTATGTTTAGCTCTCTCTTTGTTGCGAGGTCGCCCGAGGTCCTCGCGTCGAACATCCTGCATCATGCGAGTCTCTACTATAAAAGCGCCTCGCCTCCTCGCTAATGCCTCCTCTTTTCTTCTTCAATCTCGCTCAAGCATCACATCAAGTAAGTGCAGACTTCCGTTGCTACTTCTTTACACCCATTGAGACCGCATCACTGACGATCATGTCTTCTCCTTCTGTCAGTGGGAATGCCTCGGGGAATGCCTCGGAGGGCGCTGACCCATGGGTCACTGATGAGGTTGTCGATATGACTCAGGACGAGTTTGATGCTCTATACAACGCATCCAGCAATTTTTTAGCAGGTGATTTCAACGCAGAGGAGAGAGCCACAGCCGCTTATGCTAACAGAAACACCAACCCCGGGGAAGGGCTTCCCACGACCTTTGAACAATTTCAGGCCGCGGGCGCCCTCCGCCAGACCTGGATCGAGGATCCCTCAGTGCCATGCCCCATCGCACAATCTACACTGACAGCCCAGGATCTTCTGAACCAATCCTGGTCCATTCAAGACCGCCATGCCTGGATGGGCTACTTGTCCGTCGAGCCGTTGCGAGGCCTGGACCTCCCGCAAGATCCAAATGCTTCCGACGGCAGACTGGCCGACTTCAATTACCGATACGAGGAAATGAGCTCGCAGTTCGGGGATGCTAAGGTAATGGGATACACCGGTCCGGGAATGCTCTGTCTGGGCGATATCGAGCGCCGCCCGGAGTCGACCGCGCCGCCCATGGCCGAGCTGGCCAAGGTCATGTACGAAAAGACCTTTGACATCAATTCTCTCAAGTACGTCTTCTTCCAGAAAGTTGTTAACAAGCAGACTTTGGCATTTATACAGCGCTTCCTCTATACCCAGGAACGTCTCGGCTATACGTGGTTCACGAGCCCGCAAGAACAAGTCATCTGGGAACGGGGCTCGCCCGAGTATCAGGCTCTGCTGGGGACTCGGGTTGGGAAGCTCGTGTCGTATCTTCTTCTCGCGGCGTATCCACGTGGAACTCGGCATATTGCGAGGGTTGTGACCTATCGTGTTCGAAACTCGTGGGATGTCAACATGCGGTTTGATATTGAAGATACCCAGGCTCCGGCTCTTCGGCGCTCTTCGCGGCTGCGCAAGTGTTTGAGGTGTTTGGGGATTTTTTGCTGGGGTTGCTATTCCTACTTGTAAGTGATTATGTGCTTTACGTGGACTATTATCTTTTCTATTTCTTGTTGTTGCTAATTTAGTGGATCTCAACCAGACCGGTATTAGAAGACAGTCTTGCGTACTTGGTGGTTGATCTAAATAAAAACCCCGTTTTGAAATGGCTTTCGCTTTCTTTGTAAACTAGCTCCATGTCAAAAAAACTCCCAATCTTTATCGTAGAAATACCTGAGACTATGCGTATTTCTGAACAACTCGCTCTTATGAGATTTTTTTGATCAGTAAGAGTGGTGACGGTAAGGCTACCGCATTGATAATGTAGAAACCCCCATTACATCTATGCAAGCCGAGCATTGCCGAATTTCATTTCGCTTACAAAGACAAACCAAGAAGTTCTTAGCAGCTTCCTACTGGATGCGCCTAAAGTACCCTGTGCCTTGAATTGAACTGCAGGATTGGTGTGCGTACAGGACATTCCTAGATGATCTAGACCATGAAACACGCCCCTGGTTATCACGGAATTCCCTGCGGAGCTGGCCACCCTAAAATACCACATTAAATGCGAGCTGGTAGTCTTGAAGCAGCAGCAGCAGCAAGACTACCTACGGAATTAATGAGATAGCAATTTTTTACTTAAATTGCCAAATATATCGGGCAACTGGTCCGTGAAATTACCGCATTTGTGAAGTCATTTTGTCTCTAGCATATTTTTACCGCTCCACATTCCTCGACATACAGTAAAGGAGGAGATATGAGGTTTGCATCTGCAGGTAAGAAAATGGAGGGAGCATTTTTCAAGAAGCCACGTTGGACACCGAGGCATTGCATATTTGACCCGCCTACCTACTTTCTTCAGGACCAAGGAGTTGGCGCTGGGTTACACAGATGATCAAGCAATGGCGCTGAACAGCAGTGAGACAGAATATATAAACATAATCGGATTCGTAGTCAAAAAATTACAGCCAGCAATAGAAAAGAAAAAATCACCACATACGGGACCTAATTATAATTTGCCGCTGAGAGATATTTCGTTTTCTTCTCTTCCAAAATCGGGGACCAGATATCTATGCCGCTAAGATGCGGAATGGAGTCCTGACATTTGCTGAAAATTCCGACGCAGTTCCTACTGTTGTCTCCGTTGGTGTTGCAGTAAGACAAGCATGATCACTAAAATGACCATGGGTGTACTAAAATATCCTAGATAGCCATTGGGGTTTCATGTGTTTGGTTCCTGTTCAACACATACTTTCATCCTTTGGCAAGCTACCCGGGGCCACAGATTGCGTGCTCCACTCGACTCTGGTACGCTATTCATCTAATCCGAGGAACATTGCTTGAGGAGCTTCTGAAAGCACATGAAAAATATGGACCTGTGGTTCGGATTGCACCAGATGAGTTGTCGTATATCTGCCCCGAGGCATGGAGCGACATTTATGAAAGCAAAGTTCAGGGGGAGATGACGAGAGACCCGAGATTTTTTCAGGATGCCGGCGGGAAAGGGCAATCGTTACTGACCGTCACTCATGAGAACCATCGTGCGATGCGCAGGAAACTGGCCCACGGTTTCTCGCCCAAGTCTCTCCGAGATATGGAGCCGACTCGGATATCCTATGCAGATCTTTTGATTCGACGACTTGCTGAAAATATTGAGAATGGTCGGGGTGTGTTGGATCTCGTGGAGTGGTACACTGTATGTTTGGTGGCCCTTTACAGGACAAATCACTTCCCGTTATGAATAACTGACGATGAAAAGTTTTTCTCATACGATGTACAGAGTGATTTGGCGTTTGGAGAGAGCTTGAATTGCCTCAAGACGTCAGGTTTTCATCCATGGGTCCAGTTGTTAAAGGAATTTGACAAAGTCGACCCCATTTTCAGAGCACTCACCTACTTCCCTTGGTCCGCGAGGCTCATGACTTATTTGACACCCCGCTACTTGTCGGAAATGAATGTCAAACTCACCGCAATGTCGACTGAAATGGCCAAAGATCGCATATCGAGACCGGCCGGACGGCCGGATTTCCTTGAGCATGTGATTCAAACTACAGATTCCATGAGTGAGGCGGATATTTGTGCGAATGCTGTGGCTTTGATAGGAGCTGGGAGTGACACAACAGCGACTTTGCTCTGTGGTACAACCTATTTCTTGCTTAAGAATCCCCAATTCTTAGCCACATTGACCCTCCAAATCCGTCAGGAGTTTCCGTCTGAGAATGAGATAGACCAGGCTTCTGTGGACAGCAATGAGCTTCTTCAGGCCTGTGTGAAGGAGACTCTGCGCATATATCCCCCAGCTGCCGTTGGGTTCACTCGAGTGGTACCCAAGCCAGGCGCAATCATTGCTGGGAAGTTTGTGCCCGAAGGGGTGAGTCAATCTGATTGCAATACATGGAATTGTAAGACAGCAATTGCTAACAAGTGGCCACTCGTTAGACTACGGTTTGTATACCACAATATGTAGCCAATCATTCGAAAATGAACTTTTCAAGACCCGACGAGTTTTGCCCCTCACGGTGGCTTGAAACAAATGACTTCAGACATGACAAGAAAAGTGTTTTTCGACCATTCGCCTGCGGCCCCTATAGATGCCTTGGAGAGAAGTACGGTTGCACCCGGTCCAGCCAATTTATCTATATGCTAATACTCAGCAGATTAGCACTTTCTAATGTCTCTCTGGTTTTGGCGAGAGTCTTATGGAGATTCGACCTTTTCCTAGAACCTGATTGTGAAAAGTGGGAAAAACAAGCTGTCAATATCACTTACGTCAAAAAGCCCCTACTTGTTTCAATCAAAAACCGAGCCAAAATGACCGAATAGCTCAGTTTCAATTGTTGTCTATTGCCTCATTCGTCGTTCGTTGGTATAGGAGATGAAACGAGATGAGGTCCATGAATCCACATCAAAATGATACCGCCAAACAGAACAGTGGTCTGTTGGCTAGGTGGGAGGGAAGCAAGATGTGAAAACTGGGAAATAACCCAAGTCCAATTGTAACAAGGCTGAATTTTTAAAGAGCCCCCATAGCCCTCTCTAAGTCAAAGTATTTGACGTGAAAGG
This sequence comes from Penicillium simplicissimum, assembly GCA_024706585.1. Lineage (NCBI taxonomy): Eukaryota > Fungi > Ascomycota > Eurotiomycetes > Eurotiales > Aspergillaceae > Penicillium > Penicillium simplicissimum. The sequence continues at coordinate 5,733,418 of JAMZTW010000118.1, forward strand.
AAATAAATAGTTAACTACGTGATTTTCTGGTGACTAAGATTTGGTAAAAAGAACGCTTAAACTGGGCGTCAAAAGTAGCCATTTTCAGTGACGAATTTACCGTCACCTAGCGTTGTAGTGTAATACTAGGCCTCTAGATACCGAGAGAAGTCTCAAAGTACTCAAAGTCAAGTCATTTCAACCTCGCGAATCTATGCATTCTTCAAAGACTAAAGACAATATAAAAAGGCTCAAGCACATTCCCCAATGCTACAACCCAGGATCACGAAGATGGAAGCTTGAAAATAGTCCATGCGCCTCTCTCACCAAGCCAGAACCTCTTTCTTCGCTCCACAGATAATAGCCGCGCAAATCTCCTCATCCTTCTCACTAACCTTCGCATTGCACGCCAACTTCTGCTTCGCCGGCCAAATCTCGCGACCCTCGGCCTTTTCGCGCTCAAAGTGCTCCGTGATTACCTCGCGAACTGTGCTCTGGAAGAAAATAGGGGCCTTTTCAAACTTGGGGTGCAGTTGGCCGTTGACGAAGACGTTCCGATCCAGGTTTAATTGTTGGTTATTGCAGAGGACTTTGTCTTCACCCATGACCCGCGCGTACATCTCGCTGATGAGCTTGAAATCGGCGTCGGAGGAGTTTCTGTTGCGATAGATTTCGTAGGTCATTTTGGAACTGCTGGGACCTTTGGGGAGGAACTTTTGGACCATGATGAAATGTGGTCTGGAATAATGAGTCAGAAGAGTTCTCATGGATATTCGTAGCTCGGGGAACTTACGAGACAACCATAGCGGTGATGGGGAAGTAATAAGTGCTGGCTGTGTAGAGACCTTTGGCCATTTGCTCTGGCGTCGAAATGCAGTGATGTTGGATATGACCGTCTTTGAGGTCGCTATCGAAGGAGTCGAGATTGAGGAATTCCGGGATATCGGCGTGCGTCGTAGGGCAGTGATAGCACTCGTTGAAATTATCAGCCAGAATTTTCCAGTTATAGTGGCCATCTAGCTCGTATGTGTGGTCAAGATCATAGCTGTCAAAGTTATAGGCCTTGTATCGTTCTTGCTTGTCGACGTCGCGGAAGTGCTCCTCCCACGACACTTCGGGAACTTCCTTCGCATCCATGTTGACCCAAATAAAGCCATTGACGTCGATCTTGGTGTGAATACGGAACAGACTGTTCTGATCTTCGTCGATACTGTTTTCATCTTTGAAGCCGGTTGCTTTGGCCAATTTACCATTCAATCCGTAGGACCAGCCGTGGTAGCGGCAAGACAGGATCTTTGAGTTTCCAGAGCCCTCCTTCTCAATCACGGGATAGGCACGGTGTCTGCAAATGTTGTGGAAGGCGTTGACATCTCCCTGTCGATCGCGAGTCACGATAAAGTCGAAGCCAGCAATTTCATATCGGAGCCAGTCGCCGGTCTCCTTGAGGCGTGAGCTGTGGGTGAGGAAGATCCACCTCTTGGAGAAGATGGCACGACGTTCCAGCTCGTACATTTCCGGAGATGTGTACCATGATGAGGGTAAAGCGCGCACGGGCTCGTTCTTCACTTCGTCCTTCGCGGAAGGAGGGGCGTGGCTGCCGAATCCGAAGTAGTGCATCATCGAAGTCGCCATGGCGGTGGAGTCGATACAATCGCGAGATGGTTCGCAGAAATGGGTTCTTCGAATCTTTGATGATATGCCATCTCGAATAGACAGCCTTGTCGCCCTTTCATATATACCTGAAGCCCCCTCTTGTATACTAACGGGGCAGCCTATCTACTCCGATCAGGTGATCAGCCTTATACTCTCGTTCTGGCGAAGTAACCCAAAGCTTGTCGCGTGAGATCACCCAAATGAGGCACCGGAACCGCCAACCCACGATTAAGGTGCTGGAGACCAGCTATGCTTCTGTGCTGATTGGATTACCGTTCCTCGGCAAAGCCAACAAACCCAAGGGCAAAAGGTGCCGCCACTCAGACTGGAGACAGGTAGATTGACTAGCTGATACGAATGATCAAACGAGTGACCAATAATAAGAGTGAATATGATTGATGATATCTTGACGTGCAGCCCCACATCCCCAGAATGATAAGGTGTCCACCCTTCGGCTTCGCAGCCGAGCAGGACGTGGGGGGTTCTCAGACTCTCGGCATGTCCGAGCTATCGTGATAGATGCTCGTACAGACCATGGATAGTGGCGTGAATCACCTGTTTCTAACCACATGATCATCATCCGGCTCGGGCTTGTAGCCGAACCGTGCTAGTTGACATGGAAACGGTTAATCGTTGCCAGTCTCAAGTTGATGATGTTGGGCAACAAAGGTTACACTTGTGCCTCGTCTAGACGCCACCTAGCCGAGTGGTAAGACTTGAATCATGAATCATGGCAGTAACACCATCGGCGGGAAATTTGAATGAAGGAAAACAACCAGTCTGGTGGCAATGACCTTGCACTGTCGCCTCTCCATCCGAAAAGGCATGCGCGAACCTCCAGAAAGAGCATCTTCCCATATCGAAGACAATACAGTCGTTATATTCGAATCTCCCCGGCTCTTCTGCTTTGAATACAATCTAGAATAGATACTCTCCGTGATACCACCTCCAGCCAACAAGAAATGGGTTCCACAGGAAGATCACGTCCAAGCAAATAATTTGGATCGGTGCGGGGTTCCGACCAGAATGACTACAGTCACCGCCAGCTACTTACACCGTCCTCAAGACTTGACCTTTGTCGCGCTGAAACTCTCATGGCTGGCCCGTAATGCAGCATACTCCGCAGTCAGATGCAAGAGGTGCCAGTGTTGCGAATCGGAAGCAAAGGAGAGCTGCCATTGCGTAAGTTATCGGTTTCTGTACGCAAATGTGGTCATTGCAGATGTCCCGCCCATCGACAGAGCAAGATCAAATGCTCCGGTGATGAGCCATGTGCCAATTGCTGAAGAAAATTCGTGACTTGTTCATTTGCAGGAGAATATAGCAAGATTCTAGTGTCTGAGGTTCGCTATCATACCCCGTTCATAGCACTTGCTTGGCTAATCGCTGCTGGTACTCGTCACAGATATCTCCGAGGCTTGCAAAAACGGGCAGACAACTGGCAACGGTATCAAGCGCCCTCAAGGTGAGTGCTTTTGCCATGGTGATGACCTCGACGAGCGGAATATTGTGAATGATTTTGGATCTGCGACCGGGCTTTTTGGGTCTGTCCCTGGCGGGTCTCCTGCTTCGCCTGTAGCGGATTGATCGTGCACGATCTGGGCGAGTCCATTCACTCTCCCAACTACCATCATCAAAGATACACATAAAGAACAAAGGAATTGGAGTAAGTGAAGTTTCTTGGCCCAGGGTGGGTTCGGGCTCATCGAGGCAGAATGCTCTGAGAGAACCCCGCGACCAACTCGGCCAAACAACAGAGTACCGGCATCATCGATGCCGTATACCTCGCGATGGTTCAACTTGATCCTACCGATGATGGAGTTGGACCAGGTACATATACACGCAATCACACGTGAACAGACGACACCGGGTATGACGCCCAATGAGTCCAGGGCCGTTGGTACTGAGAGGACTCCCAGGCCAATCTGGGCTTCATCATGAGGATGATAGTGCTCGGGAATCCGACCTGGCGAATTGTCAGATCTGAGGACTGTCCTCCCTGATTGTTTTGTGACGGGATGCGCACATTGCGGTAATTCGGCCCGTATTCGGTGATCTCGCCGAAGACAACATCGTGTGTTGGTCCGTCAGGTGAATGTTTTGAGCTATTGAAGCTCTTCCTTGGTAGGGGCTACCTTAGGCTCGGTGATTGTAGAACTTTCCCAGTTCATTTTGCAGTATCACTGCCTAGAAGTATTTGTGTTGACGAGAGACGTCACCGGAAAGGAGCTTCTGACACGGAATTTGATCGACGGGCAGGAGCAAAGACGATTGGAAAGCGTCATTCTTAGTTCAGGGCAAATCGCTGAAAGAGAGCCCCTTAGTATGACACGGTGCAATAGAATGCAAACACTTTATCTTTTTCGTCTTTCGTAAGTCCCATTCACTTGTGTTTTTGATCTGGAAGTAGTAGACTTGTCTACAAGATCCTCGTATAGATAAGTGGCTTTGAGGGCCACTGAGCAATTTATACCAGCTTCCTGGGGCACAAATCAACAGTCCTAAAAGCAGTTGACTCCCCCTATAACATCTTATCGTCTAGGGGCGATAGCCTCATACACGTTATACTCTACTGATAGTCTGATACTGTATCGGACTCCTTCCCGCAATTAGTGAAAATGACCAATCGGTAGGCTTGCCGTAGCGGGGAGGCAGAACATGCGGTGGAGCAAAATAGCCGATAGAACAACAAGTGGTTGACGTGGCTCCCTTTTTCCTGGGCTTGGGTGGATTCGAGCACCTTTTTCGTAGTCCTTTTCCAAAATATGGGGAGTATCTGGTGGAAGCAATGTGACTGTGGCACTTGATAACAGGCTTGACTTGACATATAAAGATTTTGGTGATAACGGCCGCGCTGCAGCTGCCAGGGCTCCATTACCTAGCAGGGATAATCCCTGGTGATTTTAGCTTACCAGCAAATCTCATCTTCATTAGGCAGTTTGCGTCTGCCCATATCATGGTTGCAGACTTTAAGCCCATATTGGACCAATTCTCGGGGCAGCCGAGGACGGGACGGGAGATAATTGGATCTGGATCAAGATAAGAGCATATTAAGAAATATAACTTAGCTTTACGTTGGAACCTTCTATCAAAGGTTTCTCTTTCTTCATCACTTAGGTAATCTTCTTTCAGACTTGCCCCAACATGCACACCACCCACTATTTGTTTGGTCCGGTGCAGATATCCTTGCACACAAAACCATGGACAGATGCCTATGATCATCTCTAACTAAACCTGGAACCATGAATGCTCTGTAGGTGGCTTAGACAACACGGATGTGACAATCTAAACTGCCACAGTGTTGTCTTTTTTGTTCTCAGTGAGATTATTCTATATCTTTAGTCACAAACTTAAGCAGAACATCGTCCATAGCTCGCAGCCTTTGCAGCCATTACTCGACATTCCGTGGCTGATCCAACCATAGACTCCGAGTGACATGATAGAAATCATCGCTTCTTTGTCAAGGGGATGAAAGCTGGGCAGCCAAGCATGGCTTTTGCCTCTGTCCATTTCTGGATGACCCGATGGTCTCGTTTGCTAGCATCTTGTCATCCAGGCCCGGCCAAGTATGGAAAGAATACAGCCAACCTGCAATACCCCTCGGGGAATTCGAACAAGTGAGAGAAGAGAAAACCCCCCATCACGACTTATCGCGGAGAATCTACCTAATCCGATTTATTCACCTCTCAGCTCAGCGTGACGGTTCTTCCACGACCCTTCCACGATCCTTCCACGACCCCCGACCTCACACCCTACCATCCCATCCACCATGGATAAAACATCTCCTTTCCCTCGGAACAAAGCCAACCTCGACAGTCTGCTCGCTCCCTTCGTTCAAATCTCCAGCAATGAGATCCCATTCCTCATATCTGTCCCGACTGCAGGTGACAGCGTCGCTGCAACAGCCCGCAAGCTAAGCGAAATGGCCACCATCATCCGCGGCGGCCGCAGCTTTGTATACACAGACAACATAACGACCCAGCCAGCCAAAGCCAGGCACGACGCCGAAGCCTACGCCAAGGAACGCATGCTGCCGGCCGAGTTGGCAATGTACGAAGACTGGAAGACCAATGTCATCCACCTGCCGGCTTTCGACTGGGCCAAGAACGTCCTCCCTGTCGACCCACACGCTCAAGTGATCTTCTCGCAGCGTGCCGCCGCTATGGACCTCATCTGGCATCACCAGGGTGCGACCCCCAAGAACGCGGCCTACTTCATGGTTTTCCATCTAGATCTCCTCCCGCTCGTCAAGGCCGTCGCCAAGTTGCTCAGTGCAATGGCCTTCCTGGAGAACCACGATCCGCTGTGCCGCCTGAGTGTGACTGAGGTCGCTGAGATGAAAGCCCTGCAGCTCGTTAACTGTGTTGTGGTGGAGAATTTGGCTCTGGAGAGCGAGGCCCGGCGCGACTTGGTAGAGTCCATTCGCGAGTCTCAGGCTGTGCTGAAGGAGCGGCTGTATCTACTAGAGACGAAGTGTTGCATGCCTTTTTTTATCAAGTGATCTCATCGGAGGGGCCATATGGTTGATACGAAGTGATGGGTGTCTTTCTCTGGTTTCTTTCACAATCTTCCCTTTCTTTTTGTACTGATTATTAGCGATTTCATGGGAACGGGAAACAGGGTCAAGGAAGTGAGTAGCAGGTTTTCATGGTGCTGTGCAACGGTAGATCATCAGCTCAGCTAGAGTTCCTTATACTAGGATGGCATATAGACAGAGAGGCACGCCCGAACCTTTTATATGCCAGCCCGGGATCGTCCGGTGACCTGGGGTATGCCGAGATCTCTGTGGAAAGAAATGTTTGCCTTGACTGGTACGAGGCAGGCTTATCCCTGCGCTAGGCAAGTCCCAACCTTTCTGCTTGCTGCAGAACCCAACACCAGACCAGGCCAGACCAGGCCCGACGAATGTGGATCTCAAGATGTATGGCCCCAAGGCTGGGATGGCTGCAAATCCAGGAATTACCTTTTGGAAAATTGGGTTTAGTTTTTCTCATTTCTAAATGATTTGTTGGCCCAAGCGATAGGCATAATCAAGTCCAACCCTTGGTTCTACTGTAACTACCTGCCTTTGATGAATATTTGCGGTGGTCGGGTCATTCAGCACCATGCCCTCGTTATTCAACACTTGCGGCCCAAGCCTGACAACCCGCCCAAGACCCTTCAAGTGCCGAGCAACCCTAAAGCGCCCTGTTATGTAGTGGCGTTCTTTCGATCCCGAACTTCGAAGAGAGGTGGGTTTGTGAGACAAATTTCGGGCCAATGAAGTACCGCTGTTCGTTTAGTGTTCCATCCAACCTATGACGCAGGGCGACATTCGCGATGCCCACCTGTCGGAATGCTCCGATTCCACTTGGTGCGCTCTTACGTCAGAGGCATTATTGGGGATGGGTCCAGTATTCCGCAACTCCGCGTAGGGCCAACGCCTGGAGGAATGACAGAAGGTCTAGAAGGGCGAAGCTACGAAGGACCAGCAGATCGTGGAAAGATGGATTCAAGGGAGTTGAAGAAGCTAAGATCTAACGGAGGTGGGGAGAGCTTAAATAAGGTAGGCCATGTGACCGAAGGTCAGATCAGGGACAAACAAAGACCCCCCTAGCTATCCACACCAAATCTTGCTTCTGGAAATCATCAAAACCACAGGAATTGACTTACTTTGGGGTGGATGTGTCGCATCCCGCCTTGAGACTTGGGGCTGAAGTGTTGTATCCAGCCTTGGGAGTTGGAATCGAGGCGGGGACATCGCGCATGCCGAGGAGCTTGACGAAGCGGGCGTGTTGAATCTTTTAAAGCGGCTTGGTTAGGCCATCGGCGGCCTGTTCCTCGGTAGGGATTTAGATAAATTTATATACCCCCCTGGCAACGTGGCTTCTGATGTGATGATACTTCACATCGATGTGCTTGGTACGCTAATGGAATTCAGGGTTCTCGGTAAGGTAAATGGCGCCGACATTATCCTCGTAGATGTGCGTAGGATCCGGACGGTTCAGCAGGATATCAGCAAGATTCATCTCTTTAATAAATAGGTGAAGCCAAAGAACTTCTTGGGTAGCTAGTAAGGCGGCGATGTACTCGCTTTCCGTGGACGATAGGGTAACACACGTCTGTTTCTTCGAAGCCTAGGAGATAGGGCCACCGGCTAGCTTAAAGACGAAGCCGGACGTAGACAGATAGCTGTCGGTATGCTTACCGGCCCAGTCAGCGTCGACGAAGCTAATAAGCGGGTTAGGAGACGGCTTGAATCGAATATAGCGCCTTTTGCTGCCCTTTAGGTACCTATACACACGCTTAATAGCGGTGAAGTGGCGGGGAGATGGATTGTGAGTATATCTGGCTAGTTTAGAGACGGGGAAAGGGATATCAGGCCGTGTATTAACCATCAACCAGATCAATAAACCAGACTTCTCACGGTACTCGTGTACCTCCGCGGGAGTAGCAGTGCCTTTATTAGGCTGCAGGACTTCCTTCTCGAAGAATAGGGTATTAGTTAGATAAGTATCCTCTAGGCCGAACTTAGCTAGTAGCTTGTCGATGTACTGCTCCTATAACAAGTAGATTTCTCCGTTAGGACCGTAGATAATGTTGACGCCGAGGAATCGAGTCACGATGCCGTTGTCTGTGAGATCAAAGGATTTAGCTAGGGCAGCCTTAATCTAGGCGATATCGTTATCAGAAGGCGATAGGATAATCACGTTATCGATATGGACGAGAAGATAGATACGGCGAGTGGCGTTAAAGAGAGCATAGACCGAATAGTTAGCTTTAAATCTTTTGAGTCCGAGAGTAGTGAAGATATTATGGACCACCTTATTCTATTCACGAGGGGACTGCTTGAGGCTATACAGTGTCTTGATAAGTAGGCTACACACGTTAGGAGGCTAATGCTCGCGGACGCCCTTAGGAAGCTCGATATAGATCTACTTAACTAGTTCAGTATGTAGGAAGGCCGAGATAAAGTTGATATAATGTATCTTCTATCTAAGGGCGGTAGCGATAGCAATGAAAAGCTTAAAGCTAGCCGCCTTAGCTGTACTCGCGTAGATATCGAGATAGTCACGGCCTTTGCGTTGCTTGAATCCTTTAGCGACGAGGCGGGCCTTGTACGTGCTATTATGCTTGACCTTGAAGACCTATCGTAGCGGGATAGGCTTGAATTTGGACGACGGCGGGCGTTTAACGATACGCTATATACCATTCTGAAGCTGCTTTCTAAGCTCCTTGTCGATAGCAATCTTCTATTTATCACGCTCAGGGCAGGACATAGCGTCTTTCTATCCGCTAGGCTCGTAAGGTATTATAGCTGATGCTACCGAAAGAGTAGGACCAGGGCGAGGAGACAGATCCTTATAAACGCCACGATCAAGGAATTCGCAGAAGGGAAGATCGGCACCATCGTCGTATCGAATGTTAATAGCGTAGCCGCTAAGGTATTACTAAGACTCCCGGCTAGCTAAAGATGGCTTCTTAGCGCGGGTCGAACGGCGAAGAGGAGGAGAACCAGAGCTTCTACCAGCATCAGCAATAGTATTCCTAATTATACCACCCTCATTACTATTATCGTTGTCGTTGTTCGTAGGCGGAGTGTCGTTAGGCGACTCGTCGGAGGAGGAGATTTCGTCGACTCGATCGAGGATTCGAAAACGATTATTATCGGCGATACGGCATCGGATCACCTCGCGGTCGTTAATATCGCTATCGTGCTATAGGACACGCTTACGTTAGCGCTTTCGGTGGAAGGAGGTAAGCGGCGGCAGATTCGCCTATTCGGATAGCGGAAGGTCGTCGATAGAGATGAACGGGGTAGGAACGACTGGATAGGGTCTCTGTGGAGGATTAGTAGTAGAATGATTAGCACTATTAGCCATACGATCAGGATCAAGGAATTCTTAAGGGACGTAACGACGCTGTTGAGCGGCATAATCTATAGGAGGGACACCATCCTTACTACTAGGGCGGGCATCGAGGTCGTAGCTAGGCGCGGGAAGATCTTTAACCGGGGTCTTATTAAAGATAACATTGCGAGAGACGACGATCTTTCGCGAATGGATATCGTAGAGCCGGTAGTCTCCATTACGAGTATAGCTAACGAGCTTAGCCTTAGCTATATATAGCGACAGCTTAGATTCCCGGTTATCTTTAGGAATATAATACTAAGCTTAGTAGCCAAGGGCACGCAGTCTAGAGATGTTAGGCTTCTTGCTATAGAAAGCCTTATAAGGAGTTATTAGGATCTTCGAGTGCTAGAGACGATTCATCGTGAAGTTAATACCAAGCAGAAGCTCGCCCTAGAGATACTTTAGTAGCTAATTCTCAGAGAGGACGGCAACTAGGGGCTCAACTAGCCAGCGATTCTTGATCTTAGCTAAACCGTTGCGGCGTGGAGTGTACGGGGGAGCAGGGTCCTAGGTGATACCTTCACGCTTACAAAGATCCTCGATAGCCTGATGTTCTCTAGCGTTATCACCGACGATAGATTTGACCTTATAGTTGAATTACTGGAGGAGATATTGAATGACCTCTTTGATAGCACTAGCGATCTTATCCTTATACTTCAAGAGATAGACCTAACAGAAGCGAGAGGTATTATCTATAACAGTAGCGAAGTATTTGTAACTACTAAGTGCCGTATACGAGATAGGACCCTAGATATCGGTGTATAGGCGGTCACCAGGACGCGTGGTAATAGGCTTATCCTTACCGAAGGGCAGCGAATAGCCTTTACCGAGGATACAAGGTGGATAGGGATAAATAATACCAGTCCCCTTAATAAAGGTAACTCCTTCGGAGACTTCAGGTATCTTCAAAATCTTCTGTTCTCCTACGTAGCAGGCGCGGCGATAAGCCAGGTCCATAGGAATAGGCTTCACACGCTTCGATGCGTTAGCATCAATCTCTCGAACAGCTAAGATAGTAATCTTGTCGCTATAGGCGATAGCGGAGGCGTGAAGTCTAGCAATTTAGCCGTTACTATTGACTATTATAAGCCAGTACTATCCGCGAATCTTCTCTGCGAAAGCAAGAATATCCTAACTAGTCAATTTCCAACTAGAATCACCCCCCTCCTTCCGGAGAGTACCAAATCTACCCAAGACTAACTCAATATTAGAGTCTTCGAAGAGGCGAGACGATAACATAAGGTTATAAGTGAATATCGGAATATACTAGGCTTTACGAAGCGTTATCTCGGTCGTCTTGTCGATCTCAGGATTAGAGACATAAAGGACGATGTTACCGTACCCTTCAGTAACAGTCTCGCGGCCGTTAGGTAGGCTAACCTATACGCGGCAGGGCGTGAAGGTAACGAAAGTAGACTTATAAGGCGTTATATAGTTAGTGGCACCACAGTCAATCATCCAGATATCTTAATTCGAATCGGGATCTATAACAGCGCTAGCGACGCTAGGTAGCGATTTAGCGACAATAGGAGGAGATTTAGCGACAGGGTCTAAGCGAATAACGGCGGAAGCAGCACCCATAAAGTACCGGTCAGCATCAAATCGGACTGCAGAAGTATTAAGCTTATCGCTCTTATCCTTAGAATTCGAGTTATTAGCTAACGTAGAGGCGGTAGTAGGGCCGCGAGCTTTAGGCTTCTTACCCTTATTCTTCGGATTGAATATACAGTCCTCAGACGAGTAGTAAACCTTGCGATAATAGTAATCATACCACTACTCCGTCTTGTCATAATCCTTCTTGTTACCGCCCTTATTATCCTTGTCCTTATCCTTGTCCTTATTGCGGCCACGACGATTGCCCTTATTATCCTTATTAGGCTTGTCCTTATCCGTGTTATCCTTATCCTTAGTGTCCTTACTCGAGGATAAAGCCATCGCTGAATAATGACGGCGTATTGACTCGGCGGATATGAATTCGGAGAAGGTTTCTTCGATGAGGCGGGAACTGGACAGGTCGGGCTTATACGTAGTGACGAATTACTCTGTGGACGGATGCGAGCGAATAGCTTCGATGAACTGGGCGTATTAGAACGACTGGGGGAGTTTGACCTTCGAGCACTCGAGAAGCTCGGTAAGGGCCTTCTTCCACTTCGTAAGGAACGGGCCGGCTTAGCCGCCAGGTTTGTAAGTGTATGAGACCTAGGCGCTCCAGCGAAGTTGGAAGGTGTGGGCGTTGACTGCACCGTACGTATTGCAGATGATGCGGAAGGCCTCGGCCGAGTCACGAATACCACGGATGAATGGCTTGATGTGATCCTCGAGAGTGGAAGACAGGTAATGAAGACAGTCGGCATTAGCCTTACGGAACCAGACGTACTCATCGTTGACATCCAGAATGTGCTCCTTGATCCATTCACGAACCTCAGTATCGGTAACCAGATCGGGAGTGACTCCCAGGTTGTCGGCGATACGCTGGCGAACGTAAGTGTTGGAAGGAGTAGACAGAGGGGCGTCGATGGGCGAGGTCACGGCCCCGGTCAAAATAGGCCAGAGGTCGAGGTCTTTGTGGTCGAAGTAGACCTGGATGTCTTGACGCCAGACATCGTAATTCGATTCACCCTTGAGCTTGGTGACCGAATCAGTGATTTTGTCCGTCATTTGAACGAGAAGGGCGACGATGCCCAGGAAAGGCGCGGCGGAGGCGGAGAGATGGAGGGGCAATGGAAGCCCGAGGGGCAATGGAAGCCCAAGGGACGCGAGGGCGTCAGGAAGTGCTGCACTCCCGGGCAGCAGCGAGTAGCAAGCGGCAGGTCAGCGAGAGACGGTGAAGACTCCCGCTGGCGCGCGAGGGCGCATAACCTCTAGAAGGGCGAAGCTACGAAGGACCAGCAGATCGTGGAAAGATGGATTCAAGGGAGTTGAAGAAGCTAAGATCTAACGGAGGTGGGGAGAGCTTAAATAAGGTAGGCCATGTGACCGAAGGTCAGATCAGGGACAAACAAAGAGAAGGCCCTGTAAATAATCAATCTCAGTCTGGATGATCATCGTCTCAGATCTGACACCGCGGTTGGGCTAGCGTTGCGGACTTGCGAGAGGATGAAATGCAACGATGGTGCATTACAGGGTGCGTCGCATACAGTGACACCTCATAAGTTTTAACAACACCAGCCCCACACCATTTAATTACATAATATTCTGCCGATCAAATCCTCCCAAAGATTAGCCATATAGCTCTTATGGCACGATTGTCACTCCAGAAAGTTGCTTACTGGCTCGAAGATTTACCTCCCTATCTCAGAGTAGATTTATGAGCGGTGACGCGGATCGTTTTGGCCCCTTATACCATGACTTGGGGAGCAACTAGGTAGGCGGTAGAACCACAGCGTGGGCGGTGTGATTGGTGGGTCCCGGCGTGTTGTTAAAACTTATGAGGTGTCACTGTAACTATGGATGTATCTGCTATGTACCTGTCCGAGGATGTACAGTACGGACTGACCTTGTACGGAGGTTTGCGAGGATCAATCAGATCTACCTATCAACGGTCTCGTGCTGACCCTGATATAAACACGCCGCGGATGAGTGGAACTACAAGATAGGCTAGCGATGGTTCGGTGTGGTAGGCATGGTTATGCCCGACATTTAAACACTCCTTGGGATGTTGCAATTATGACAATTTCAAGGGATACCGAGAATGGTCTTCTGATATAATTGCTCGTCTTCGAGACTGGAAGAAGAGTGTGCTGCAAATTGTGATGGTGTATCAACTGCATCACCAGAATGCACCAACCTGACTGGCGGGAGAATCGAGTAGAGTAATTCCGGGATCCCTGCAGGCCCATCAGTGGCCGAGTTATGCTTGGAGAAACATCAGGAAGGTCCGACGTACTACTCAGTTGAAACCTGGGAGTATGAGACTGGGACTGGGAGTAGCTGGTCCCTGTGCAACCCTGAAAGATCGCTGCCTGGGGTTGCCTCTTTGGGCGGGCGGTAATGCTAAACTCCCGTGCTCGAGTGCTTCTGAAGTTCTGACTCGTTCGCAACTCGACTCCAGTTGGCTCCACTCCTCCACTCCAATCCCTAGTCCCCTTCCTAGCGTCGTTTTGCTCTTGCCTGCCAACTTGCCAAGAGTTGTCCCAGAAAAGAAAAAAAAAATAGAGGAGGAAGATTCCAGTGAGGCTTCCTTTCAATTTGCAGGTGAGGCTGTGAGTAATGCTGCGAAACCCACCCGTGACATGCTGGGCCCCTACGCTGACAGCATGCGCGGCAGGTATCCCCGACGTAGCTTTCCACGGCCACCGGTCCTTTTGTTTCATTGGCATCTTAGTACTTAACTACTGACAGTCTTACAATTTGATTATTGGGTAGGATTGCTCGAGAGTTGCACCGGGGAAAAAGAAGCAGTTAATGAGTCTAATGACCCTAGGGCCTAGGGTCCTTTCTTGATTATCATCATTACTGTAGTCTATCGCCTGCATCCATAGTTTCCATACGGGGCCCAGTTGCTGGTCCTGCCGCTGTGACCCCCTTGGCATCCTTTGGCCTCGTTACAACCCAAGTCCCAAATCCCCCATCCCCCCATCCCTGGTTCGTTTTTTCCAAAGGCTCCAATCCTGCTTCTGCCGGGACAGACTCATCCATTTGGGAACTGCCAATCTCGTCGACAATCCACTCTCCAAGAGCCTTGTTGGCTTTATTTTCTGCTGGGCGTTGCCTCTCCCGAGCACAGACTCCGCTATCCGCTGCTGTCCATTGGGTCGACCCTGCAAAAAGAGGAGCCCGTCGGAGATAGCCAAGGGACTCCCAAGGCCCCCAAAACAACGCCGTGTCCTCTAGCGCCTGCGGGGACCCTTTCCCTGGCTTCCACTCTTGCAGTCGCAGGGTCCTGGTCCGTCCACTCCTCAGCTACTTGTGGGAATCAGGTTTGGTTTTTGCTCAAACGATATTATTCCTTCCCTCACCCTCCGATCGAACCCCGAATCCCTTCCGTCATCTTGTGAGTGAGGATAGTTGGACGACTCGCTAGCCGCCCGCGACTCAAGACCACGTTCGAAACCAGACGATGAGTAGGGCGTGAGACAGGCTGGCCTGGCTCGTCCGTTTCGCTCATCGTGGTACTTGTGAGGGCCCATCGTGGTCGCTCGTGTGGACCTTGACACTGAGATCACCAAACAATCGCTGCTGCCATCCCACAGCCGACCGTGAACTACGGACGCAATGGCTTCCATCCCGGGACTCAAGTCCATTGCTCAGCCCTTTGTGCTGTTAATCGTACTAGTTTTATTGCAGTGCAGCTCAGCCCAGATGTGTTCCTTCTGGGAGTCAGGGTGCATCGATCCGCTCGCCCAAACCGCCGTTCCACTCGACTTCTCGCCGCTATTCCCAGATCCCATCACCTTCTTCTACGGCTTCGATGAACTCCCGTCGGGCAAGGGCCAGGGCTCGATGACCAAGACCGGGTACTGGCTGCGATATCAAGATCGGAAGATCAACAAGGATGTGGTGACGTGTAATCGGACGTCCGAGGTGGCCTTGCGTGTAGGCAATCTCACCGGGACGCCGTCAGGGGCCACAAATGGCTGCGATGGAATCTGGGGAAACTCGTGCTCGCGCGATATCAAGAGTGCTATACAGCATGCCATCTTTCGCCTCGCCACGTCGGGCGAATACTACTCCAAACCTCTCGAGGCGGCTCTGACACACATGATGGCCTTCCCTCCTTTTCCTTCTTTGGTATCCAATTGCGGAGCTCCCATTTTTGATGTAGCATCTATCCCTGTGCAGGGTATGTCTTTGATGTGATATTGTCAGCTATTCGACCGTGTCCACTAATCATGCCTCTAGAATTCGCGAAAGAGAGAGTACCAGGCCCCAATGTCACCGTCATGCCTTCGGGCTCGGGCAGCCACCCTTGGCAAGTTTGGTATCTCGACGGCATGACCTCGCAGCAGCAAGCTTCTCAAGTCGCAGTGGGCATCATTGCTCGTTCACCGACATATAACAGCCCGCCACCACTTTCTCCGGATGAGATTCAAGTAGAGCTGGTGTGTCTGCAGGCTCCGCAAGGCCCGCCAGTCGGACCTTCCAATGGATGAACCAGGCGCCTCGTCAAGGTTGGTCGTCGATCATTTACGATTCCTTCTATACTCTCCCGCCTAGCATAAATCTATCCACGAGATTCCCTTGGGCAAGCTATGCCATGAGCTTGCATTTTCATGACGATCGATGTTCCGAGTCTCACGCCGACGACTTGAATCGTCAAACCCTACTACCTGAGCGATACGGGGCAACTTGATCGAAGAGCACGTACGTTCCAGTAATCGACTAATCCACGAACTTGGGTTGACCGATCCCTTGAATCATATACACGAGGCTGCCCAAGAGCCTGAGGCTCACCTTCTTCAACTGGACCTTCAGTCCACGACTCCCGGCTCGCCACCTCACATAGTCGGCAAACTATTATCGACTGCCTTCAGATTGCCAGGTCCCCGGAAGTCCTCCACGATATCCGCCTGCTCACTGAGCATTACCCTGTCCGTCTGGATTCCAATCTTCGCTAGACCTCTCCACCTCTCCAGATCTGCAGGGTTCCTCTTGTCGCCATGCGCATCCTCCGCCTTCTCCCAGTGGCCCTTGGAAAACCCAAGCATGGTGGTTATCTTCTGCCACGGTATGTCAAAGACCAGGGAGCACATCGTTCCCGTCTCCTCGAGCCAATTGCATTGCCATAGCTCGCCTGGCCGGATGCACTGATACTCCGCGGCTTGGAAGTTGATGCGGCCCGCCATTGGCCCGCCGTGGATTGCATAGTTGATGCGGTCTTCATTTTGGAACCACATCTCGTATCGCCATTTCTCGGGTCGGCCGGCGCTGTCTTGGGCGTCGTAATCGTAGATCAGATGGCGGTCGCGGAGGTCCGCGTCGAAGGTTGATCCTTCTAGAGAGGGACGAACAGGCATGATGAGGTTAAGGAGGGCGATGCTTGGAGATGCGAGTGGATTTCAAGGGATTCCTCGATTGAGATGAAGTACACAGAGCTTCTGATGTCCCAATTCATAGATTTGAAAGTCCAGAATTGGACCACAATTGAGACGATATAGTATTCACAACCAATCCAGTTTCCATCTGAAATCTGATCCCTTCATGCCGAACCAGCCGAAGACTCTACGTAACCTGAGCCCACTTCCATGCCTTACACCTCGCCCTATCCACGCACGCCTAGACCCGTTCACGGATGTAGATTCAGGCTTGCACGCATGACATCATGACTTTGCAAATAGGTCGGCCAAAATCGAGAATCCATTTGCGATTGTCCAATAGCATCTTTTAGCTTTACGAGAAGAAACAATTCGGCAGAATCCTCGGGATATTGATGTCTTGCGTAGTTTGGGTTGAGCGCGGGTTCCCGAACCCGTCAAAAAAGATTCGTGGGCCAGGGGAGGCTCGAACTCCCGATTTCAGCTAATATTATCATGACAAGATCCCGCGAAGGATCAATGCATAAGAGCCACGCCTTAACCAACTAGGCCACAAGCCCGCGTTGTACCTCTACTTTGACCCTAGTTTTTTATATCCCCATAGCCAGCCGTCTACATTTGTACATTCGAAAACGCCCATTGATAGACCCACCTCGATAGGCGCGCAATGCCCTAGCCTGAAGCTGCCTTTTCGAATTTTTTTTTCCCGAGCAATTCAGAGATGAATGTTTGAACATTCGCAGGCTGGTATCCGACCGACGCAGTCGCAAGAAAAATCCAAGGGGTTAGTGGAAGTAAGGGAGTTGGGCTTGGACTGATGAGAGAAAATTTGGTTGCGGGTGTGGATCACGTGGTGGACACGGGATATCGTTATTCCGCTGGCGGATAACGTTGGCAGGAGAGGAAGGGGGTACCCAATCAGAAGGAGCAGATGGGACATGTAGATTGTTCCTTCCTGATTCAGGTCTTTAAAGTTAGAGCGCCGGTGTTGTGGAATCGTCAGTTGCGGAAGTCGTGATGGATCAGTTCGGCTGACAATCCCGGTATCATCGTACATACATAAAACTCTGTTGATCTCATTTGTCACTGTTTTGAGATACATAAGTGGATTTGTAGCTTCTCTCCATGTAGTATGAAGAGCTGAAAGGTGAAGAAATCGGCTTGACGTGATAATCACAACATCCACGACGGCTGGAAGCACCGTAAAGAGAAACTCGTTTTGTTTTCTCATACTTCACCTCGTCAGGTTCTTGTCTTCTGACTTTTCCCTCACCACCACCCAACTCTCCTTGTTCTTCCTCCGAACCCCAGACCCCTGGCCATCTCCCCCACATGCGCTGCCTGTTCGGGAACGATCAACAATATTCTCCACCGCGATTCAGCCACTCCCGAGGCCCTCGAGATGGCGGTCTCAACCCTCCATCCCCAGAGACTCTGGACTCTGCTCTGGCTGCTCATCATGCAGGCAATCTTGGGAGCTCACCTTCCGAGCGTGACCGCATCCTCGCTCCCCGGTTTGTCCTCATACGTCGCAGGGCCGGGATTTCCGACCTCGGCATTTGGGTAAGCAGATACGGGAACCTCAGCCTACCACCAAAAACTTAATGCTAATCTGATCCGCAGATCATACTACGTTTCCCCAGCTCTGCCAACCCGGGAGCCTCAGCCCATCATCTACGATCCCGTGCTGGACATCACGTTCGCCTATGAGCTGACCAATCCCGATGTCATCCCTGAGAGCTCAGATGAGGTGGTCTACCCCGTCCCCAGGGGGAATTTGAACTCGCACCAGAAGCACGCCTTGGTCGAGTCTGTCAAGACCAATGTATCCGGGATCATCGAGTCCGTAGGCTCGGAGACTCACTGCTCAAAGTGCAAGAGGGCGTTGGCAGCGGCCAAGCCGGCTGCCCTGTACGCTCCGCTCCTGGTTCCGGATGCTCTAATCGGCATGTGCAAGACCTTCAAGTTCCAATCTGATGATGCCTGTGAGGAGAAATTTGCGCCGCAGGCCTCCGGTGCCATCTGGACGCAGGTCCTGGCTTTTGCTGATTTGGAAGGTCTGGATGGGGAGTACATCTGCCATTATCTGAAGAGTGATTTCTGCGAGCAGCCTTCGACCCGCGACTTGGATACGTCCAAGTTGTTCCCCAAGCCAAAGCCAGCGCACGTGCAGGTGCCCCAGGCCAGTGGAGAGCGTGTCAAGGTGCTCCATATGTCCGACTTCCATCTGGATGCTCGGTATGCCGTCAGTTCGGAAGCAGACTGTACCGGGGGCTTGTGCTGCCGCAGCGACAAGCACCATGAAGACTCGGATGATCATGTTGTCTCTCCTGCCTCTGCGTACGGAGCTTTCCGTTGCGATACTCCCTATGATCTGGGTCTGGCCGCCCTGCAGGCTGTGGGGCCGTTGACCGGCACTGGGAAGGGCTGTCATCAAGAATCTCTTGGATGGACTCTCTACACGGGCGATCTGGTGTCCCACGATCCGGAGTCCCAGATGTCTCGCGAATACGTCGAGTACACCGAGACCAGCATCTTCCACATGTTTAAGAAGTATCTCTCGGGACCAGTTTTCGCCGCCCTGGGCAATCATGATTCCAGCCCGGAGAATATCGATTCCCCGCGTAGCCTGCCGGGGCGTCTTGGGGAACAGTTTTCCTGGAATTATCGCCATCTGGCTGGTCTGTGGCAGCACGAGGGGTGGATCACCAACAAGACAGCAGAGGAAGCGCGGACCCATTACGGCGGCTACTCGATCAAAACGCATTTTGGATTGCGCGTCATCTCCTTTAACACGGGTATGTCTGTCATTGAATTGATTAGCAGAGTTGATGAACTAACCTTGTGAAAAGACTTTTGGTACAGATCCAATCTCCTCAACATGATCAACACCACCAACCCCGACAACTCGGGCATCTTCTCCTGGATGATCGAGGAGCTCCAAAGGGCCGAGGATACAAACGAGCGCGTCTGGATCGTCGGTCACGTCCCAAGTGGCTGGGATGGCAGCAATCCAATCCCAGACCCAACCAACCTCTTCTACCAGATCGTTGACCGCTACTCCCCGCACGTCATCGCCAACATCTTTTTTGGCCACAATCATGAGGATCAGTTTATGGTGTACTACGCCAACAACGGCACAGTCCAGAATGTCAATACTGCAGTCATGACTGGCTGGATCGGACCGAGCGTCACACCTTTGACTAACATGAACAGCGGATTCCGACTCTACGAGGTTGACACGGGAGACTTCAACGTCTACGAGGCATACACTTTCTATAGCAATGTCTCCGAGTACACGAGTCTCGTCGACACCGGTCCTACATACCGCTTCGAGTACTCCACTCGAGATACGTATGGTCCCGCCGCGGGTTGGGACATGGATGCGCCGCTGAACGCGACCTTCTGGCACCGTGTCACCGAAGCCATGGAGAAGGATATCGGTCTGGTTACTCTGCAGACCCATCTGCAGGGTCGAATGAGCGTCAAGAGCCCGGTTTGTAATACTGAGGCTTGTCAGAAGGCGAAGATTTGCTACATGCGGAGTGGTAGCGTTGCGCTGGGTCGGCAGTGTCCGCAGGGGTGAGTCAATTTCTCTCCGTGTTATATTGAAATATGCTGGCTAATAGATTGATCCAGGTATGCTTCTGTCCAGAGCCCTTTCAAACCGAAGTAATCGCTTCTTCCATTCCAGGGCTGAGCTATGGATATCTTCATGGTGAGTCCGTACCAGGACTAGGCCATCGTCCTCTGCGTATTTTGAGGTCTCGGATACTCGTTCTCGGATCATGATGCTATGAAATGATGCAATTCCTTGCATTTTTGGGCTCTTGCGTAGATTCTCGCTTAATTCTAGTTCCTCGTTTGCTCTCGGTAGACGCTAGCCCTGCTCTGTTTAGCGTTATCCCGCAACTACCATGCCTGATCTATTGCAACATATCAATCGGTCTGGCCACCGGCCAGGCGGCAAATCGCTTCCGCTGGGCTGGTCTATAAAGGCATTTCTTGCCTTTGAAAGCCCGTCAAAGCCCAGATTGCAGTATTGTTATACTCGTAGACGTGAAGTCCATGTGCTCCCTCTGACAATACCCAGGTCCATTCTACCTAATGAAATCAAGGTTCCAAAAAGCCACCTAATATTAAAGCGGATTGCCTTTTCAACACATGGACACTAAGGGCGCTCCTAGGTACTTTTCCCCATGGACTGGAAGTAATGCACGTATAGGTGTAAACACATAAACAAGGAAATACAACACGATCATCATTGCCCCCCGCCTCATCCGTGATCACCGGGCTTGGTCGCCCCAGATTCACTCGCAGTCTCTTCCGCACACTCCAGACTATCAGCTGCCGCTTACGCACTCGTTTCTAATTCGTGATCTCCGATTGCCTAGGCGCATGATCACCATCTAGTTCAGAGACAATACCCTGTGCCGTTGCCGTCCCAGAGATATAAAGGCCGGGCATGATTCGGTTGAAGATAACCGTCGCTCTTCGAGTAGATCTTAGAAACCTGTCTCTGGCCTTCCGCGCCTAATTTTGATACGGATGGCGAGGTGATTCCGGTTGAACAGGCAGATATGTACTTCGCACTGGGATCTGGACTGTCCATATACGAACCTGTATCTGGTTTAGTGCAAGTGATATAGTCCGAGAACTTTCCACATACCTTGATGGGAAGACAAAGGGTCGTAGTATGGTCCGGGCCATGTTCGTTGGTGAAGGGGCTCTCCACTCTCCCGCCGCAGGTGATTGTTTGTTTCGCCGACGTCGTATTCGGAAAAGGAGGACTGCGAAGATGATAGATAGGACAACCGCTCCTTGTGCATGGGCACGATGCAATCTTAGGTACCTACCGTTTTCGAATATGTTCGGATACCTGGGTATATCCGGGCAATAGGTATCTGGGCGTGGAACCTGGTAATGGAGTGCAGACCCCGCGTCGACGCGATCCGGCGAACATAATAACTACATATTAAGGAGTGTGAACTATATATTTTTGCACGCTGCCCTAATGCGCAGCGGACGGAGGCTCAACGAGACTGACCCATAGCGTAGAATCCCCCCGCACGGCTGCAAGCTCCCCTCATATTCAATAAAACGAGCATTTGGCGTAGGAATAACATGGGAAACTAGGTTCAATGTTTCAGTTGTCGATGGTGGGATGGTGAACGGGATACGGATAAGCCTGGCTGGGGAAAGAACCAGGGTCCGTAGGGTTATGTTTCACAGTAGGCCCCTTTCCTCCAACGAGTTCCAATGGCCTAGTTGGTCAGCGGTCACCGGTTCCATAACTCAGTTGGTTAGAGTGTGGTGCTAATAACGCCAAAGTCGAGGGTTCGACCCCCTCTGGGACCACTTCTTTTTGTCTTTTTTTTTTACCTTCGGCTTCACATAAGTTCCATGTCCACTTAATTATCCCCCATGTCCCATTTTACTCGATTTTCCGGTCCCAATTATGTCTATAAACCTAATGTACAGTGCCGTCCGTTATTGCCTTCTATGACGGATGTAGATGAGATGCCTTTTGCAACCCTAATCACATGATACCCAATCCTGATTTGGTTAGCCAAAATACTTGTAAGAATGTTCAGATCGCGAACAGTGTAGTACCAAACGCGTATAAAACTGGAGTTGACGGTATGTTCGTGTTTAATTACAGCTCCAAAAATACCCCTCAAAAATAGTTCATCCTCCCAATCCATCATTCCTGGCAGTGGGACCTTATTATTCACATATTATGCAGTAAAAAGAGACACACGACATCACAAATTGCCAAGGTAGCGAAATGCAGCGAGCGTTCTGTTACTAACATCTGAAAGAACATACGGTTATTCGGCAGTGCTAGGGTCTCCCCTAATCGCTCCCGACCAGTATCACAAAAGTGATGGGTAGATACCCTGTTCGACCACCTCGGCGCAAGACCCGGCCTCTATGTTGAGGAGATGGCTATCTTCCTATTCGACGAGTTCAACGTGATGTTTTCGATATCCAGCATTGAACGAGCTCTATACCGGGCTGGTTGGTCAAAAAAGAAATCATAGCAGAGAGCAAGCGAACGAAATCCACAGTTATAAGATTTTTACCAGCATAAACTATCAAAGTTCCGTTCGTTTTATCTCGTTTTCGTTAATGAGTCTAGGTGCGATAAACGGGTGGGTTATAGGCGGCCGGGTTGGTTTCTATTGGGCGTGACACCAATCCGGGTATCCAAATTCTATCGGGGCTAACGCTTTCAAATACTGCCAGCCTATGCACAAGATGGTGTCGTCTTGTCTCGTATTTTCAAAGGTTCTACCGATGCTTTATTCTTTGAATCTTTTATTGAACAGCTTCTCCAGCACTGTGGCAGGTGGCCAGAGCCCAAATCCGTGATGATTAAAAACCCTTTGCATTCGCACGAAGATATAGGAAAACCTAAAGTTTGTAGGGGAAAACCTATATCAAGGATAAATCAATCAGACCAGACTTAGCCTTCTATCAAATTCTGGTGCGCTGAGCCATTTCGCACATTATTGAAGGATAGCTAGTATCCAGCCCCCTAAAGTCGAAGTTCCGCCTCTAACCGATCTCAAACGACAGCCACCCCCTGACGACCACGATGCACTATTGCATCCAGAGACCATGCTACACTGTTCAATACAGCTGAGTGCAGATGATACAATGGGTTGACCCTTGTCAATAGCAGCGTTGATACCTACATTAAGTTAGTAATTTTCCCGAAGCTGTCCTATTCTCGACTAACCTTGATTGCAGAGGATTTTAAATCTCTTACCGCCAATGGTCTTGATCTTCCCATTATCCGCGGGACCTAAGGAATTCTGTTAAGTAAAGTGCATACCGGTTTGACATAAATGACTTACAATTTGCCGAGGGAGGATCTGGCTTCTTGTTGCATTGATCCAGCTGAGTGGTCAATATTCCGATCTGATGATCCTTCTGTCCAAGCTGACCTTGAAGCCGATCAACCTGTTTTTTATAATTCGTCGCCATCTCGGCGCTCTCACGTTGGCACGTCTTGCTCTTGGTGTCTAGCTCGTCCTTTTCTCGCTGGCAGGTGTTGGTTTTGGTGTCGAGCTCGTCTTTCTCTCGCTGGCAAGTCTTGTTCTTCGTGTCCAACTCGTCATTCTCCCGTTTACAAGACTTATTCTCCGTTTGCAATCCATCTTTATCCAGATTGCAGTCTTGAAGTTTGGTATCAAGGCCGTCCTTCTCACGCTGACAGGTCTTATTCTCGGTGTCAAGATCATCATTCCTTTCCTGACACTCTTGATTCTCAAGTACAAGGCCTTCTTGCTCAGACTGACATCTACTCAAAATTCCCAGTTGGTGCGAAAGTTCATCTTCACAGGCTTGTTTCTCATGAAGACATTCCGAAGTAGAAGGGCTTTCTTCTCCATGATCTTGAGCCCCTTGGATAGGCTTCAAGTAGACAGAGCCCCGCCCATGGGGAGTCAGAGTGACAGGAGAGTCGTAGATAATGCAATTTTTCTTAGTGTACTCCCATACAGCGCCAGTGCAACCAACCTTCACCACACTTGGCAGCACATTCTTCCGCCGACTCCATAGTTTCTTGACGGTTGATGTTGCCGGAGGCTTTGATTCGGCAGGTATAGTCGGAGGTAACACCGTTGTCGAAGGTCCTGGTTCCTTCGGTCTCTTCCCCAGAGCACAAAGAGTGGTATTCAAGAAACTCGGGCGCTTGAGCTGCGCCTAGTGGGACTAGCGTGGCTAGAAAGGGGAGATAGCGAAGCTTCATCGTAAGCCTGATATCGAAAAGCGTGGACGAGAGTGAAAGTTGAATTATGGATAAGAATGCCGTGGGTGATGTCCTTCAAAACTTGAGGCATTAGGCCTCCTTTTATGTGATACTGAAGGTGTATACCTAATGACATAGTTCCTACGCCTTTACGTTGTACAGTATACAATAATGCACCCTAATCTGCATACCACTTTCACAATATGTAAGGCCTAGTAAGCGGTGAAGGAATATCCTGTGGAGCTGGTGCCAATCGATATGCTATATAGCTGTCAGTTGCAAGGGGTCACTGAAAACCTGGCTAGTCGACATCATAATCGAGAAACGAGATGGAGCTCTTTCTCGGCGGCCGTATAGTACCTGCACCAAAATCATATAGAACCAAGAGTCCCAATACACCATTCATAGCGGCGCGAGGGGGCGATCAAAGAATAGTTCCTAGCTTCTTTCTAGGTCGACCATTGATGTCGTAAGCCGTATGCCAATATATCAGAATTTGGAGAGCTCCTCATAACCTCCCAGCTGAAGGTCACACCGATCGGCAAATACTCAAGAACGATCTTCTGTTCGCATTGACTAGCCCTATCGCGCTGCAGAAGGGTATGTAAACCAGTGCATATCATTGTACATTACAGGACCCCAATTTGCTCTATTTACATCAAACATTCCAGTCTGCCAAGCCCCTCGGTTCTAGCGTTATGTAAATTCAATACAGGTATCAGGCAAAGGCTCGGTATTGTTACAATGATATTTCAGAACGGTATCTTTACATGGTGAATTGATGTTATTCAGCCTGTCTGATCATGTGATTAGGGTTTGAAGTAGCATCGCATTTACATCCGCCAAGGAAGGCAATAACGGACGTCACTGTATTCCTCCAGGCTATCTCCAAGTAAGGGTGCGGCCTCGATGTTTTACCGCCAACAGTGCATGTACTGTAGCATTGCGCTTACACAAAGGGCAGTGATTAGCAAAATGGTTCCCCTCTTTTGACGAAATAGGCCGTAGGCAGGTGCGGCCTCTTGTTAGATATTCTTCATCATAGTGATGTTTGTACGAATTTACGAGGGTATGCAGTTATGGAGCTAGGGTAAAAGCCAGTCCCTCCGAGGAACCACTTCTAAGCCACACTGCAAATAAGCTCATCGTCTCATCGTCTCATCGTCAACCTTCCAACCAAGAACTCATTCAGTCATTGACCAAGCATTGGCCCCATAGTTTGCTGGTCGGATAGCCTACAAACTTGATCATACCCCGATTTGCTCTGGTGCCGCCGGCTCCCGAGCGCGTCGATGCATGACGTAGCGAGGGTCTTCGTTAGCCTTTCCATATCGTCATCACCACCCTCCGGGCGATCCGCGACTTTTATAATTCGCGACGAGGTCCTGAGTGATGTAGTGTAGCTAAGGACACTGCAACTTTCCCGACATACTCTCGATACCGTTTTTTTACGACTCGGTGCCCGATACTAAACGACAGCTTCAGCCTCGTATTCGACTCTCGTCGCGAACTGCGATCTACTCTTCTCCCTCGCTACCTAAGCAAGCTCCATCTCGAAAGTCATCATGGGTCTGAGGGGTGTTCAGTTGGGCCTCCGTGTGTGGGAGGTACGTCCCACATGAACTGCGAAACCCGTTGCACAAAACCTGCGCTTGCTAACGCCCTTGATTTGATATTTGTAGTTCATTTGGACCCTGCTCATCATGGCCATCGTTGGTAACATGATTGCCAGCGCTTT
Source organism: Penicillium simplicissimum (assembly GCA_024706585.1). NCBI lineage: Eukaryota > Fungi > Ascomycota > Eurotiomycetes > Eurotiales > Aspergillaceae > Penicillium > Penicillium simplicissimum. Next base: position 5,759,413 of record JAMZTW010000118.1, read on the forward strand.
CGCGGGCAATCCAGCTACAATCAACTACTCGATGTTCTGTGCGGCGTTCTCGATGTTCTCACTCTTCTACCTGGTACCGGCGTCGTTCAACTCGGACTGGGCCATCCACCCGATCATCATGGTCGTGGTCGACGCGCTGAACTGCGTGTTCTTCTTCTGCGCGGCTATCGCGCTCGCGGCGAAGTTGACGTGCCACTCCTGCAGCAACCATGTACGTTTATCAACATCCTTCGTCTGGTCCCGTCGAGGGTGTAAGCTAATCAGCGCAGTCTTACCTGATCAACAACGAAATCACCAACGGCGCATACAACATGTCAAAGCGCTGCCGTGAGGCTCAAGCGACGACGGCCTTCCTGTGGTTCGCCTGGGCTGGGTACATGGCCTCCGTTATCGTCTCCGTGTTCATGTCTCGGTCGTCTACTGTCAACCTCCGTGGTCGCAGTGGTAGCCGTCGCCGCCCTAACATGGCTCAGGTCTAAGCCGGCAGACGATAAGAGACAAGGCCAACTGACTGGCTCATGATAGCTATCTGGATGGAACTTGAAACCTCCGCCCAGTGAACTGGAAGCCTATCTCTGGCCTCGAAGGTTACGCAATAATGCCACGACTCGCACTACGGAATATGCTCCTTGATTTGACATGGGGTCAATGGCCATGAACTTTTGGATGATTGTACGACTTGACGGTCCAACTGGACGAGACTCATCAGGAGGTATAAATTGATGCCCGCTTGTTTGCCGTCCAATGCTTGGATCCTGGATTACTCAAAATGAATTACGGAGAACGGAGAACGAAAACGAGACGGGGATACTTTCTAATTCTTCTCCATAATGTGCGACAGAGCGCGATATGGACTAATGTGGTTTGGGGGCTATACTGTGCTACTACTATGTCATTAATAACACTGGTTAATGTTGGAGCTCGATACCGATTCTTTGGTAAATGCAGAGCTTTTGAGATTCTTCTATTCTTTCATGTTGCTCGAAGTTTCTTCAATCACTCCTCGTAAGTTTGCAGGATATCATTTTTAGAGCTCCATAGAGTGGTTCCGCCTGGGTTCATACTTCGTCGGCCGCGACGGTACATACTCGGCTACCGAAAGGGTCGTCTCTGGAAACTGGAAGTTGAGTGAGCTCCATAGTATCGGTAGAATGCATACTATCAGCGGTATCCTACCTTATTTCCCATCAGAAGTTGAAATGAGCGGTTAAAAGACTGTCGCATGACGTACAAGTCGCTGGAATCTCACGAGCCATGGTGCGGCAGCCTTGACTCATTCATCCGTGCGCAGGAGATGACACACTCTCTGGGCAGTTTATTGATCAGTTACCACGGAGAGTCTCATCTTTCAACCACCAAACTTGCTCGTCATCCCTTCTACGAACTTCCAACACTCTCCAGTTGACAGTTTCAAGCTAGGGCTTGGTTGCGGGGCACCTCTTCTTCTCTGCTCCACCGAAGAATTTCTCCAGAGCTCGGATCCGCCACGGCCTTTGACAGCACTAACCTCCCCGTTTCGCCATCCCCTATCTCGCCTTCCAGACTCCATCACAATGCCTATTAGGTGAGAACTGAGAATCCAGCCTTGGAACGACTCCAATCCCTCTAACACTATTCGCAGCTACCTCATCCTCCTGTCCAGGCAGGGCAAAGTGGTACGTACAGACTCCCCCTCGTCACCCACCCCGTTTCTCCGACTGACTTGAGGAAACCCCCCGACTGACCCAATTTTTCTCGCAGCGCCTCGCCAAGTGGTTCACCACTCTCTCGCCGAAGGAGAAGGCCAAGATCATCAAGGATGTGACTCAACTTGTGCTGTCCCGCCGGACGCGGATGTGCAATTTCCTCGAGTACAAAGGTGGCTTCTTCTCCGCGGTCCCGAACAACAACTACCATACAGCCTGCTGACCACGACTTCACTGCCAGACTCGAAAGTCGTCTATCGCCGCTACGCATCCCTCTTCTTCATCGCCGGCTGCGCCTCGACCGATAACGAACTGATCACCCTCGAGATCGTGCACCGCTACGTCGAGCAGATGGACAAATACTATGGGAACGTGTGCGAGCTGGACATCATCTTCAATTTCCAAAAAGCATACTTCATCCTGGATGAGCTATTACTAGCGGGTGAGATGCAGGAAAGCAGCAAGAAGAATGTGCTTCGCTGCATCAGCCAGCAGGATAGCTTGGAAGATATGGAGGTAAGTCCAACTATGCTTTTTCCCCGCTTGCCCCTTTCCTTCTCCCATTGGGATGATGCCCTGTCATGCGCTGTGCTACAGCCAGTATCTGGCAGCTGCGAAGTCCCTGCCCCGTCTCTCATTGACCTTCTACTCCTCCCCTTTCTCTCCCAGGCGCAATCGGGCTAATGCTCTCCGCCCCAGGTTGAGGAAGATGTGGTCACCAAGATCATGTAGCGACCGGGATTCGAGACTCTCTTTCTTCTTTTAATTGGTGTTATGCTTTGGTCTTCTTCTCTTTGTTGTGCAGGCGTAGCGTGTTTCTCGCTCCTTATTTTATTACCTACTAATCAATATGACTGGGTTTCAGGACTCAGACGAAGTGTCGCGCAACCTTGACCGAGTCGGGCTGTGAAGGCAGGACCCATGGAACTCTGCTCCGAACCAGTCCTGATCCGACCTGCCCACCTTTCTCATTGGCATCATTGCCCAAGTCAGCCCACTCACAAAGCATTCTGGACTGTGTTGGACCATCGTACGGCCACTCATTCCACGCTGTCCGCCCACACTTGACGGACGATTTGCTTTTTGCTAACAGGACTGGGCAACCCAAAAGGCTGGCCCGCCCGTGAGGTCACAGCGGGTTCTCACTGGCCCCCCCGATCCCAGCACGTGATCTCCGGTCGCAACCCATCTCCTCCCCCTCCCTGGGCGTCTGGCCGATCGCATCGCATCAGTTCTTCGTTTTCCTTATCGCAGTCAAGCCTCACTGCTCTGCGTCTCTGTTCTCCAGGCTATATATATCGGCCTGCGCCGTGTCGCGGAGACGCACTCCACCCCCCTTATCTGCCCTGTTTGCGGCTATCGCCGATCGGCACCATCACCCCCGTCTTCGGCGCGACCACCTCGCGTCATCATCCATCGCCTCAGCGCCAACGAGGTGATCGATTTATCTCTCGAAACCAGCAGAGCACCCTCTATCTACGGCTTGATACGGACCCAGCTCGTCAATTCCCACGGCGACTTGGACAGAATGAAGGTGAGTCCTGGCTTTCCCTCGGTCGCCATGGAGATCGTTCCGAGACCCGTCGCTCCTGCATCCCCCCCGGTCGCAGTTACTCATCTATCCCTCTCGCGATCTAGTTCCTACCCCTTCCCGAATTTGAAGATGTCACGAGCTCGCTAAATTTCGATACGGCGGATTGCCATATCGTCGGCGGCTGCGATCTGTACACTACCAAGGCTGCCCGATCCGACCGGAAACTTTACAATCACATTGAACAATCACTGGAGGCCCAATATGAATCCATCCTTCGTCTCTCGGCATCATTGTCCCCACCCAACGCTCACGATGCGGCCGAGACCCTGAACCTATCCCGATCGAGTCCATTTGGCCCCCTGAGTGAGCATTCCAGTCGGCGTACCTTTGCCTATCTCATCGCGACGCTCAACGCGAGCCATCCCGATTACGACTTTTCCCACGTCCTTCGGCCGACCGACTTTCGGCGGGAGCGGCATATGAAGCGCGTCATGAACACCGTCAATTCCACGTTGTACAATCTACGCCCGCGCGAGTCACTTGACCTCTCTCCATCATCGCCAGCCACTCTCTCTGGATCATACAATTCTAGTTCCCCAGCGTGGGGTCCCCGGATGTGGCAGATCGTGGACGAGCATATGTCCCTCAAGGAGTGCTCGGTCTACTCCTATTCTCCCGAGGAGGACCCATCTGATGCCGATGATGGAGCCATCTGGAGTTTGCACTACTTCTTTTTCAACCCCTTGCGGAAACGTGTCTGCTACCTCTATCTCCGTGCTATTCCGATCCTCAGTCACACGCCGCCTGAAGATAGTGAGGCTGCTTCCACTCCCACTACCAAGCGGACCTTCGACGACGGCTACCTGACGCCCGATCTGAGCTCGAGTAAGCGAGCTCGGTACTGGCTCGGGAGTCGGGCGGAGTCGTCCTTGCATAATACCGAAGGCGTGGATGATGAGGATCAGTTCATTCTCAGTGATGAGGAATCTCATTCGCGCCGGGGTAGCAAGGGCATGGTCCGGGCGATGTCCGAGGAACTCGTGGATTCCATGGAGATATGAGGCATGCGACTGGCCGTTTCTCTTTTTGCTTTCTTGGTTGTGTTTGATTGTCTGATTCTTTCAGGTCCCGTTGATCGGTGATTTAGTATGTTTCGTGCTTTCTAGCTGGGGGCGTTGGGGTTCTGGGACTCGACTTATGGGGCAATTCAACCTGCATTATATTTTCTGCTACGAAGGGCATTACGAACGAGCAAGACTGATATGAACCGCCGCCCCCTTCTGACTTTGATGCTGGGACCTTTTCGTTCTGCTCCTGTTTATACATTAATACCATACACTTTTCTCTCTGATTTGACCTGGATGGGCGTACCTACTTGAGGCTTTAGTATAGTCTCTCTGCCTGATAGCGGGATGGGTGCTGCGACCACAGACTTCAAGATTGTAAATTCCATTTAGAAGCTAAACCCTTTTTCCTCATGATATCTATTCATATTCTACTATCTAGTAGTACGTAACGTTACTACTTGCCCCATGTTATTCTGGTGGCTGTCACATACAGTGGCGTTGCATTAGTATTTGCACTGTAGTACTTCCCGCCCACACCGCTATGTTCCTACCGCCTACCCTATTCAACCACCCCTTACTACCTTTGTTATTGATGCGACGCGCTGACAGGCTATATCCCCCTATTTCCCTGGGTAGTTTCTACATATATCGCTAACAATATGGCGCGTGGCCCTGAACTAGACGTCTATACGCGTGAGCGTATCTGCGAGCTTAAATTCACGAACAAATGGGGTGCCCGACGCATCAAAAAATATCGCTTTCCTGATATTCCACTATCAACAATCCACTATACCCTTCGAATGGAATCGAAGCGACGAAACAGCGCTAGTTTATATCGTTCCGGCCAACCACGCAAGCTTACCGAAGAGGACCGAGATCGTGTGTATGATGCTATTCAGTCGAATCCCTCTATTACGCGCGAGGATCTGCTAAGTGTGGTTGATTGTAAGGTCCACGCGACGTCGATCTGGCGATTAACGCATCAAATGGGTCTTCGGAAATGGCGTAAGATGGAACGGCCTTACCTTACGCCTATCCACGCTGCGAAGCGTCTTCAATGGGCCCTTACCTATCGCTACTTTACACCGGAGGATTGGAAAAGGGTTTTCTGGTCGGACGAGACTACGATTGAGCGTGGATGCGGCGCACGAAAGGAATGGAGCTTCGTTCCTCCTTGGAAGCAGCTTCAAGAGCGGCAAGATGGCGTCCAGATGACACTTTCGAAGGGGAAACAAATCAAGCAGATGTTTTGGGCCTGTTTCGCTGGTTCACCACGCAAGACTGGCCTTATTCCGCTATACGGCGATCCAAATGCAGATAAAAAGGGTATTACTAAGGAGGTTATCCACGATCTTTACCAAAGAATACTCCCTACCTTATTGGATAACGAGGATGCGATATTCCAACACGATAACGCGCCTACACACACTGCCAGAATCATCCAGGCCTTACTTATCCAGCTTAATATCACCGTGATGGAATAGCCACCTTATTCACCTGATCTCAATCCAATTGAGAACCTCTGGGCGCTTCTCAAAGCCGATATCCTAAAGATTCGACCTGATCTGCGTGAGATGCCTAATAACGAAGCTACACTGGTAGAATTAGTGGAAACAGCGCAATATGCATGGGAAAATCTGACTATTCGTCATTTTGTCAACCTAGCGGAGACGATGCCACACCGTCTAGAGGAGGTTATCAAGTACGAAGGCTGGCACACTAGTTATTAAGGGATTTTGTATGCAAATTGATGTTATGGAGTTTTTCCGGCAGAAAAATAGTGGGCCCCTTGGCATACCAAGGTACTACAGTGCAAATACTAATGCAATGTGACTGTACATCGGAGATGGCCCGTGCGCCGAATAATGAGGGAAAGCTGTCCATTCTCTGTTACTCCTCTACCCCGACACAACAACTTCACGCCCATTGATACCCATAAGTTACAAAATGGCCGACGAGGAGGAGCGCATCAAGGCCGAGAAGCTGGCTGCCGCCAAGAAAAGGGTACGCTCTCCTCGCTGTTGGCGTTCTTACATCAACTAACCCCTCCCGTGTTCTTGTTGCAGGTGGCCCAGCTCCAGAAGCAAAAGAAGAAGGCCAGCAAGAAGGCCTCAACCGCCACCGATACACCCAAGGATGCAGACACACCTAAAGAAGCTGAAGCTGCTCCAGAGTCCGCGGTTTCAACGGAGACTACCCCACCAGCAGATACCTCCGCCGACGAGAAGCCGGAGGAGGATGCAACAGCAGTCACCGCAACCCCGGAGCAACCAGCAGAGTCAGAATCACAGGAAAAGTCCAATGTATCGCCCCAACCTGTCGAGTCTCCCGTCGAGCCCATGCCCCCGGCCCCAACCTCGCCTGACCCAGAAACCGAGCCGCAGCCTTCACGTCTGGATACCCCTCGCGCCGGGCATACCCGCCAGCCGTCCCTGTCGATCCAGTCGAAGATGCGCTCGTCGTCATTCCGCAAGACCTCCATATCCCAAGGCAGCGCCCCGTCTCCAGCGGCGCTCAAGTCACCACCACAGCCTCTACCTCCCTTGACCGGCGACGGAGAGTCCGTTCAGGAAGTATTCCGGAAGCAGTCGACGAAGATCGAGGAATTGGAAAAGGACAACAAGCGTCTGGAAAAAGAGCTTTCAGATGCGACAACTCGATGGCGTAAGACTGAGGACCAGCTGGAAGATCTACGGGAGGCGAGTGTGGACGGGGCGGAGCTGAGGGAGCAATTGAAGCAGGCGGAGGAGAAGGTGGCTAGTATCGAGGCCTTGGTATGTCGTATGGAGATGAATTATCAAGGACGGCTTCGCTGATGTGGATAACAGAACGAGGAGATTGCTTCGTTGCAACGGCAAAACTCACAGCTTCAGTCCCGGTCACATCGCAACAACGCAAGCATCTCTGTGCCAGGGACGTCAGAATCGCCGCCAGCAGATCTTTTGCGCCAATTAGAGTCCAAATCCGCCACTATCGAGGCCATGGAACTAGAAATCTCCAATCTGCGCGCCCAGATCATGTCGCAGACATCCTCGAATAGCGCGCATGAGACCCAGGTCGCCGCGCTAGAAGAGAAATTATCGGAGAGCCAGGCGGCCTTTGAAAAGTTACAACGTGAACTTAATGACACAAAACAAGCTCTCACGCGCGCCTCCGAGAAAGCTGTCAAGGAAGGCGTGGACAAGACATCCACTGAAACCCTCATCAAAACACTACAGCGCGAGATCGAAGAGCTGAAGAATGAGAAAGCCGAGGGAGAAAAGAAGATCGAAACGCTGGACAAGAAACTTCAGGCACTCGGTAATCTGCACAAGGAGTCGGAGGCTCGGCATCAGACTCGGCTGCGCGAGAGCGAGAAAGCAGAGAAGGAGACTGCCGTCCTGCGGAAAAAGCTCGCCAGTATTGAGAACGAGAACCTCCGCCTCCGCGAAGAGCGCGATCGCATGCGTAAGCGCGATGCCGGCGGCGCAGATGACGAAGCCCTCGACGAGCTCGAAGACGAAGAGCGTCAGCGTCTTGAGCGCCGGATTCGCGAACTCGAAGGCGAGAACTTTGATCTGCGCCGTGGCGTCTGGCAGGAGAAACGCTCTGAGATGGCGGGCCAGCCGTATTCCGATGAAGGACACGAGGGCGCCGGTGATGCCGCGGCCAATGCCTTTGACGATGTCGATCTTGTCGGCGGTCGACCCGATCACTCCCGCCGTCGGAGCATGGCCATGCAACAGCAACAGCACTCCTCGTTCACGGACGTTTTGTCAAGTGGCTTTGCGGCCTTTACGGGCGGGAACCGCGCGCGGGCTGGTTCGTCGAACCCACCGCACCCGCATCACCCCGCCACGCGTGGCAGTCTCGAGCTCCTGTCGGAAGAGAATCTGGAAGATGAGTTCGACGAAGCGGAGTTTGCGCGCGCCCAGGCTGAAGAGGAGGCCCGCAAGCGGGTGGAGTGGGTGCGCGAAATCAAGCGCAAGCTCCGGGACTGGCAGGGCTGGCGTTTGGATCTGGTTGATAGCCGGGCTGGGGCCGAGGGTCCTGGATTGGCTTTGGGGCAGATCTTTGAGGTTTGAGGCTGAGGCTTACTGGGTGGTTGCGCATGAGGGTGGTTCTTTCGATTCACCTTTGAGGGCACGGGGAATGGATTGAAGGCCGAATGGCGTATTCATGTTTTCTTTTATATACCACGGTATCTTGTTATCAATACAACCTTTGGAGGTTTACATGGATGGGTCAAGGTCTGTGCTCGCTACCTAATCACTTCGACACTGGACTAAAGTAATCTGGTTTGCTATACCTAGGAACCTGGTGGCTAATGCCTTGAGAGGGTTCTCAAATACGGCCTATGACTTACTACCAGGCAGGACCAAGGTATTCGCAAACAGTACTCTAAACCTACAACCCTGAAAAAGAAAGACGAATGCATTCCTCAAATCAGTAAAATGCAACAAAATAGAACAGCATCAAACACATATAACTCCCTAATCCGAATAATGCTTCCCTGTCAAAACCCCCTCACTCTGCCTCCGCCGCTTCCCCATAAACTCCCCCACCCACCCGGAAATCTGATAAACCCAACCACCCGTAACCAACACCCCAGACACGGTATTAATCAACCGAATCATCAAGCTCAAGAACCCCGTCCGCTCCTCGCTGACCAGCAACAAGATCGGCTCAATGTTGTACTTGAAGAAGATGCCCGGAACCAGGTAGGGACTCTCGGGGATCGGGCCGGACTGGCTGGTGGCCGCGTACTGGTTTGTGAAGATGGCGTTGCGGGAGTGGCGGGCGTTTGCGGCGGAAGGGTTGAGGGTGTAGGCGTCGAAGGCGGCGCGGCCTTTTGTGTAGAGGGTTGGAACGACGGAGAGGAAGTATTGGAATTTGTGGTAGTGGTCTGGCGTTTCGGCGATGGTTTTGTCGAGAGGGTTGAGGAGGCTGGGGTAGTGTGGGCCGAAGGAGAGTTCGGTGATCATGTGGGAGAAGTTGAATGCTGCATATGCAATATGGTTGCTTAGCGGACTGTTCAGTCGACGAAAGAGGTAGGAAGGAAACTCACCCTCATGCGACAAATGCTCCCCCATCTCTCGATATCCATGCCCACGCGCCGTGATATGGAAATCCCCCTGCACCTTATTCCCCTCCAAACTCCCGTAAATCCGACAAGCATCCGTCTTATCGCCCCAGCGCATCCGCGGGCCCTTCGCGAACTTGCGTCTCGTGTTGCGGCGCACCTCGCCCATGACGTGGTGCACATGCGCGTCTGCCTCCTGCGCGCTCAGCCGATCAGCCTCCTCGTGGTTGAGTGTCTGGTACTCGTGTGACCCGTAGTTGCGCTTCTGCATCCACAGGTTCCAGGAGGTCTCTTCGCGCTGGAGCAGGTCGCCCGCGAGGATGCGGTCGCCCGCGGCGTCTTGGATGTTGACGCGGAGCGTGTCGCAGGGCATGTGGACGACTATGTCGAGATTGAGCTGGAGCTGGTGCGAGACGCCCTTTTCCACGCTGAAGTGGTGTTGCTCTGTGCCGCGCCACCATGTTTTGAGCTCGTGGAAGCTGAAGAGGGTGCAGATGGCGAGGATCAGAACGGTCCATTGCCCGCCGCGACTGGTGGGTGTTGTAAAGGAAGGTTTGGTTTTGGCTGGTAGGAGCTCGTAGGTTAGCTTTAGTTACTCATATCGGGACGAATTGAACGTCATAAGGGTATGAGAACGGGTGTCATGCTATGTTAAAGGCTGATTTCCTGGGGGTCCCTTTGTTCCTGAATAGGGAAATGTGTAAACTCACGGAAAGCGTCAAATGTCTTCAGCCCCGACAGGCTACCCTTGTCTCCAAAGGCATCCTCATCGAGGCCCTGCTTTTCATAGCCATTCATTGCGAATTTGCAGGCGCAGCAGCGACATGAAGGAAAGCCAACGTCGCCAATGGCAGAAAGTCGGGGACGGCTCGAAGAGTGGAGTCGTCAAGTCAGATAACCTTAGGCGATGAGGCCAAGTAAGCCGATTGCCGCGATCTGCCAGTTGACGATCACCCCCTCTACTCAGCCCAACTCGACGAAAGGAACAAAGCAACAACATCCACAACAAAACTCCTCTTTTACTACGATACCCGAGAAATGCAGTGGAATAGATCAATGGTTCATTAAAGTACACAAAATGGTAGAATGCCTTTGAAAAGCGAATGCAAGCTTGATTGCCAATCCGAATGCTTTCCATGAGCGCCCACATCATCATGAAGGTGGAGCCTGCAAGGAGAGATGCAAAAGAAATAAAGTTCATGAAAATGTACAAATGGCAGCACCGAAAGGGCCCTGATGAAAGATGGGGAGGGGGTCGTCATATAGCAAGAAAAGCGAACGCGAGAATCGGAGGACTTGTAATCATCTCAGGCCCTAAATGCAAATGCTATCAACGAACATAAAACTGGGTATAGAATGCATGTCGTCCTTTTCATGGGTTCAGAACCGAACCAACCAACGTAAGCTGACATGACATACCACCGAATGCATGAGAATAAAACAAGCCAAATGAAAACCAAAAGAGTATCAAAGGAATTATGATTACAGGGCATTCGGGAGGACGGGGAGGGCATGGGGCAATGCGAACAATATGGAGATGGATGGAATGACATAATGATCATGGAGGCGGTGGAGGTGATGTGAAGAAACAATGAAACAACAATGGCTTATTTGCTCCTCTGGTTGCTGGTCAGCATATTTCTTGTTTAGTGCGGGCATGGATGGCAGCATCTTCAACTCACAAGGCTGGTCGCAGCCGCCGCCGTCGCGAGGTCTGGCTTTCCACTAATACTGCGTGCTGCAGCACGAGGCAGCCCAGTTCCTGCGATAGTGGAAGTGTTCGACCCTCGCTTAGCGGGGCTTGATGGCGGCAGACCGGTGACTGTCGAGTGGCGCTTTCCACTGCCCTTCACGGGGGACGGACCCGAGGCATCGCGCGTGCGGGCATTCTTCAGAGTGCCACTAGGAGGCTCGGGAAGCGGGCGCGCAGTGGAGGTTGAGATTCCTCGCTTGGAAGGAGATGCAGTGGCATACATCCGAGGCCGAGCGGTCGATTTGACACCGGTGATGAACTCGTGTTTCAGGGCATCATGTGGACTTAGTCGACGAGTGGGATCCCAGCGGAGACAACGGGAGAGGAAGTCCAAGAAAGCCTCATCATCACACTTGAGCACTTGCCGAAGGTCCTTGGAGCTTGGACGCCGACGCCGACCCTTGGACGAAACAGTCAGGCGCGGCTTGCCGAGAGAATCAAAGAACAACTTCTTGCGAGTACTCTTCTCAATCAGATGCTTCTCGGGAGGACCAAAGACCTCCATAATGCAAGCCAGCTGTTCTTGTTCGTTCTCGCCTGGGAAAATGGGATAACCCGTGAGCAGTTCAGCCAGGATACAGCCCAAACTCCACATATCGATGGGCATGCCGTATGACATTCCAAGGATGACTTCCGGGGAGCGATAGAATCGACTCTGGATATAAGTATAGACCTTTTCATTCTCGAAGCAGCTTGATCCAAAGTCGATCACTCGAATCTCCGAGTTGAGCGGGTGAACGAGAAGAATATTCTCGGGCTTCAGGTCGCAGTGGATGACCTTCTTTGCATGCAACAGGACCAGACTGCTGAGCATCTGCTTGGTGAATCGACGAATGAGCTTGAGCGAAAAGCCACGGAAGTCATGCGCCTTGATGAACTCATAGAGATTCATGCCCAAGAGTTCGGTGGAGATGCACAGGTGGCCGCGGAAGTAGAAGCTTTGATCGAATGAGACGACGCTATGCCGGCGATCAGGATCCCAATCCTTCAGCTTCTTGAGGAGATTGACCTCAATGAGGGCTTGCTGGTGGAATCGCTTCTTGTTGCGAATGATCTTGACAGCAACCAGTGCACCAGTCTTGTGGTCCACACAGCGCACGACTTGTCCGAAACTTCCCTTACCCAGGACATCCACGACCTCGTAGCGATAGGCGAGATGGTCGCCTATGACAATGTTATAATCTCCGCGATCGTCGTCATAGCCAAAGTTCGCAGCGCCCGAGTGCAGATCTCCCACATGCTTCTTCGCATTTTGAGTGCCACAGAAGAAGATGTCGCGGTAATCGATGATCTCACCACGCTCGAAAATGTTCAAGTTTGCCATCTTCAGCGCCTGAGCCGGACTGACACGATCCTTTGGTCCTGCCTTGCGACGCAATTCGTCCAATTGCTTGGCTGCAGTTTCAAAGTCCTTCCGCTTCGAACCCAAACGTCGCATTTCTTCATCCGCAACAATGGTATCTGCGTCAACGCTCGCATCAGCTGACCGCGAAGAAGCGGCCGCGCTGGATCGGGCAGTGCTGATAATCTTGTGTACAGAGGATACATAGTTTCCAGCAGCACGATTGTGGGAAAGGTCGCTGCCCGTGGATTCATTGGTGGTAGTGTGCTCAAGAGCAACACTCCGATCGCTGCTCACACTTGGTTTCCGAGGCGCAGGCTGTTTCGTGATACTTGACACTGAAGACTGGCGCCGAGGCTTGAGGAAGGAAGATTTCGTGACAGGGCTGTTCGAGGTTGCGGAAGAAAGATTATTCCATGTTGCAGAGGCAGGAAGCTTTGGTGGCGGCATATTATCATACTTGGAGCGGTCAGTGTCAGCTTCGGACGAAAGATTGGCCTTCGAATTGCTGCGAAGGCGGGCCACATTCACCCGGTCTTTCAGAGTAGAAGCAGGCACCACAGTGGTACTTTCAGGCTCAGATGGTGTCGAGATCTGGCTAAGTCTTTCAGCAGCGGGAGAGAAGATGGCGCTCTGTGTCTGAGGCCGAGGTCCAGTGAGTTTGTACGAGTGGGATACCCGGTTGGAGTAATCGCCGCTAGCCTGGTGACGGAGGGAATTAAACTCGGAGCTTGACTTCGGAAGCGTGTATGATGCGTATGGTGAGATGTTGCGAGTACCGTTGGGCGTATCTGCAGGGGCAAAAGCACTGGAGCTGCTGGACGTGCGCAGCCCGGCAGTAGTCATGGAGCTGAGAACAAAATGCGACGTGCTGCTGCGAACTTGAGTGGCAGGTCCCTTGTCATCCTCGTCACGATACCAGAAGTTTGCCTTGGAGGCAGTCATAGGAGTACTGGGTGTCTTCGACATGACTTGGTTGGAAGGGGTGTGGGCTTTTCTCTCCTCGGCTTCTCTGTCCCTCAATGCCTCGATCTTCGTCGTCATTGGAGTTCCTAGAGGAAGCAAGTTCAGAGGCGGTAGCTTCAACGGCTGCAAGCCCTTACGTCCCAGTACTGTGGAAGTTCTCGTCCGCGACTCTGGCGTTTTCGTGACTCGGCCATTAGTGACATCGGCGTTGTCGATTGCAGTGACACCAAGACCACCCAGAGTATCAGAATCTGAGTCCCGTGTAATTTTAAGAAGACTAATGTCGACCGGCAAGCTTGACTTTCTCGGCGCAGGAAATACTGGTGCATCAAGCTCATTCTTGGGAGACTCGTATGCCTTGGGAATTGCGGGAACAGGCGGTACCTCTTCCTCCGTATCTTTTGAAGATTGTTCCGTACGCGGCTTCGGCGTTGGAAGACGCGACGATAAGAAATTTTGAGAGAGGCGAGGCTGGAGCGAACTTCCAGAGTTTCGAATGGAGTTGTAGCTAGTGTTCGATGACAATGATAGCCCAGAGCTGTATGACTTGCGATTCGGGTCTGGGGTTGTTCGGTTAGAGGAAGGGGTGACGCTTTTCCTAGGAATGAATGATGGAGACTGGTTTGTGGACAGAGGTCGGGTGGGAAGAGGCTCTGTTTGCGTGGGAGGGGTGTGTGGCAGGGGTGGCGCGGGAGGTGCGATTGACATTCGTTTCAAGCGTCGCGCATCTGTGGGACTGATGGTGCGGGCGCCCAAGCCGGTCGCATGCGGCATGGTAGACATACGTTTGGACGATGAGGAGGGTGTGGTGTTCAGGAAACTTGCCCCAGGGGAATTCTTGACTGGCGTCCGAACCGCATTTGTTGATGAAGACCTCGTATGATCCGTGGTCTTGCTGGCTGTCAAGAATGTACTGCGCGGTTCGCGAGGAGATGGTTGGAAAGATTTCGCCTTGAGACTCCGGACCGAAGATGGAACTTTAGTGTCATCCTGGCTTGGGTCCGGCTGCTGGGCCCGTGGGCGGAGGAAATTGTTCGCATCCGTCCGCGTCGTATCGACGCTCACTTTGCGAGCACTGAGACTGGCGCGCCTAGCAGACGCATTGGTAGGGGCGAAGGCACCCGAGCTTATCGATTTGCGCGAGCCACGCGCACCCACAGCGGTCCCAGCGGCGGTTTGAGCAAGACTTTGACGGCGGCTACGGGAGTTGGCGGAGACAGTTGATAGATTCGAGTTTGTGGGAGTCTGTCCATTCAACCGGTGAACTTCACTCTTCCGGCGAGACGCAGGCCCCCTTGCCCGCTCCGAAGCAGTGCTCTCATAGCTGTGAATCGTCCAGGAGCTGTTTGTAGATACACCCGAGTCCCTGTTTTCAGATCCCGCGCCGCCGTTCCCGGGCATAGGGAAATGATTGAGACTGGGCTCGGCCATGATGCTATTATGGAAGTCATCGAAGTTGATAGGCTCCAGAACAAATTCTCCTCTGTCTGCTGGAGGGGTTTGGCTGGCCTCCGTTTTGGACAAGTTTCCCATACTCGTCGATCGAAGGTCGTAACCCCTGGTTGAATCTTTCGTGGAATCGATTGAAGAACTCTCGGAATGGAAGTAGGTAGCAGATGGTTTGCTATAAATCATTGGTGGTTAGTTTTTTGTAATTGTTGTTATCACCACCCCAAAGCTAATGCGGGTGAGATAGGGGGAGGGGTTGAAGGATATTGAGAATGGTGCCTACCTCCCGCGCGAAGCGTCCTGTGGGCGAGGCCCCTGAGGAGCTTTTGGACCGCGAATGGACAATCTCCTCCTGCTCCCTTCCCCTGAGCGCGGACCTGCAATGCCCCTCGAGGACTGCGAATCGAAACTGGTGGACGTAGTAGTCATGTGGAAAGTAGTGGAGGCCGCTTTCTGCAGGCGTCTACGGGCTGGAGTTTCTGCTATAAGGACTCTGTTAGATATAAAGAGCCTCAATGCGCCACGGAAAGGTTGATTCCTCACCTCCAGATCCCGAGTCGTCGTTTCTAGACGGATTGGAAACCCGAGTTTGATTTGATCCCGTTAGACCCCTCCCCGTTGTCTGCGACGGTTTGATCGGCATTGTCCAGGAATCCATTTGGGACCCTGAAGATGCAGACTCGCGTCAAATTGACAGCCCACTTTGCAGACAAAACCCAGACGTGTCAGGATCCGACGGCAATGGCATTCAGGAGAGAGCGGACCTCCTCGACGATCAAGAAAATGGAAGAGCCCTAAGCACCGTCGCGCGACTCGTCGAGAGGCGGTTACCGGTCCATTTCGGGAGCAAGGCGAGAGAAATGGCCGATTAGCAGTGCCAGGAGAAGGTGTTGGTGGGCTGTTTTTTGGACTTGGGCTCCAACGCTTGGGAATTAATTTTGGCGTAGCTTTTCCAGTCGTGTTGCTGGGGCAGAGCACAAGGCGGTCGCGCGATGGATACTATGAGGATCCACCACCAACAAAGCATCAACAAAGGAGAACGGCTGGAGATGAGATGCTGCAAGAGATGGACAAGCAAGGAAAAGGAAGCTTGAAGTAAGAGGAAAAGGAGGGGACTATCAGAGGAAAAGAGTTCAATATGCCGCTCCTTCGGCGCTCCCCAAATCGAACTTCCCCCTGATTGCGGCTTGCGGACCTTTACCATACCATACCTGAGATTACCAGCTTTATAGCCGTGGTTACAGTCCACTGGCTTTGACCTGACCATACGCCATACCGCCCACCCCCAGAAAAGGACCCTTAGCCCGATTCAGCAGGCATCGACCAGCACAAGAATAAGCACAAGCACATGTGCCTCGACAGCTCGCCGATGATCTCCATCTAACTTTCCTCCTCCCCTCTCTTTCTTTACTGCTTTTTCCTCAATTCCTCTCTTATCGTTCAACTCGTAGGCCATGGTGACGCTTTTCCAGTATGGATGAATACACCCCGGACGATCTGGTGAACCGTGACGAACCTATTCCCGTGATGGACATCAAAAAGCCGAGGCGCCAGCGGAGCGGCTCTCCAGACAGTGCGCATTCGCGATCATCCTCGCAGTCAAAGAGCTCTATCCAAGACAGATTATTTTCAAAGTACTATATCCACTCATCCAAATCGACCTTATTGAAGATCTTCTGGGATTCTAACGGTGGTAATCTCAGACTCTTACAACAAGTCATCCCAGCTGACGAGGAGGATGAAACTGTCTCCGGAGACAAGGCCTTTATGGCATCTCCCAAGCGGCCACCCTTTAGTCTACCGACTATGTCTAACAATTTCCGCCGGTTTAATGCAAGGTGAGCAGGAAGCCGAGATGATCCTTGGCCTGCTCAAGCTAATGATCTTTGTACAGAATTGGCGTAGTATTTCTCTTCCAGACTCGAGCGGAACGTCTGTTCAGCTGGGAAACCCCAACTCACACGATATCTTTCCTATTCATCTATTCTTTTATTTGCTTGGATCCCCACCTGGTTCTGATTCTTCCCTTGGTGGTCCTCCTTTTGTTCATCATGGTGCCGGCATTCATAACTCGCCACCCTCCACCACCCTCGACGTCCACCTCCAGTATCATTCCCTACTACTCCTACGATGGTCCGGCATTGGCACCAGCAAAGACGATCAAACCGGCCTCGGAGACCTCGAAGGACTTTTTCCGCAACATGCGAGATCTCCAGAACGTCATGGCGGATTTCTCAGACGCCCATGATGCGATCATTTCCCTGGTCGCTCCACTGACGAACTTTTCTAATGAGAAGCTATCCTCGACCATCTTCCTGGGCGGTACAGTTGCTACTGCGGTGATGTTCCTCATGGCGCACCTTTTGCCGTTGAAGTTGATCATGCTCGCAGCTGGGAATGCGGCCGTTCTATCCATTAACCCCAAAGTGCAGAGCTTTGTCAAAGGCTTAATGGAGGACGTGGGTGGGTTATCAGACCTGGACTCACAAGCTGGCGATGATGACGAGATCCACGGTGGACTCAGCGCTGCAATTCCCAAGGACCCGGCCGTAGCAATGTCTGCACTGGAAAAGTTGGTAGAAATCTCGTTGGACACTGATCCGGAAGAGCGAGAAGTTGAGATATTTGAGCTCCAGCATCGCGCATCGGGCATGTCAGAGTCCGGTTGGGAGAACTTCCTCTTCAGTCCTCAGCCTTATGACCCTTTGTCGCCGTCGCGCATCGCCGGAGACCGGCCCCGTGGGTGCCGTTTCTTTGATGATGTCCAAGCTCCATCTGGATGGAGATGGAAGAGCAAGAAATGGGAACTTGACCTGGACTGTCGAGAGTGGGTGGTGGAACGTATGATCACGGGGGTTAGGTTTGAGGTGCCTGGAGTGGCCCCGGATGGCCACGCCATCATTGATGAGGTGGGTGGCTGGGTTTGGGATCTGCCCGCTGAGCCTTCCGCTACAAGGGAAGAAGAGGACGATGGAGTGACTCCTACGGCGTACGGCGATCTGGACGTGTCGACACCTTCGTCCAAATCCAAACTCCCCTCACTGTCAAAAGGCAAGCACAGGGCGAAGTCGTCCGGAGACTGGGAGGAAGCATCATCTGCTTCTTATGCAGTAGGGGAGTGGCGACGTCGGCGGTGGGTGCGAATCGTGCAGCGCATGAATCTCCCAACAGTTGGGACCGGCACTGTCACATATTCGACTCTGGGCCAGAATTAAACGTACGATCGTTAATGACACTAGAATTTCAGGCTATATATGCAGATACCAATAGCTCTGGTATGCGTTTAGTTCGGAGAAAAACACCGTTCAAGCACACCTTCAATCGTGAATGTATAGAAAGAGGCACTTTTCGAAACCACCACAAATATTGGCGGATAGACAAATCAAAACGCCAAACTCGCCCTGACCGAATGCTGAAAGAAAACGGAAATCCTCGCTATCATGCTTGGCTCTTCTTCCACTTGTTAATTCTCCTCCGGATATCGCCCTCAGTCTGCTGCATGGGATTCAGCTTGCGGTCACGGACCATGGCCGCAATATTATCCCCATGCTTCTCGATCAACCGCGAGATCCATTCTCCCTCGCGTGAGCTCTGATGCCGCGGCTTCTTCGCCTTCTCCCCCTGTCCCTCCAAGTTGGCCTGACGCTCCAACTCCTGGACAACCTTTGAGCGGGGAGCAGCCTGGATAGGGCCGTCTTCGTTGTCTGATAGGTCGTTCAGAGGGTCGTTGAGTGGGTTTGCGCGCCGCCGCTTCTGGCCAGCAACCTCGATCTCGTCGTAGTCGTGAATCACACGTAGAATCTTGCCGGTCTCAGGGTCGCGCTCGACTTTTGTTTCGCCGAGATCGATCTGCGCGGCGTTGGCAATGGCGCTGCCGTTGATGTGGAGCGAGTTTGATTTCTCTTGGAGGTCGTTGCGCCCTGGGATACGCTCTTTACCACCGGTAGGGGCGTTGAGTTTGTGGAGTAGACCGAGCTTCTTGTAATTTTGTGTGAGGGTCAAATCGCGGTCCCTAGATTGGAAGCAATGTTAGCGCATGTGCTTGATGGGCTTTTTTCGGAGGTTTGTTGCCCGCGTACCAGTTTTGGGCGATGATGGCGTTGCCGAGCACATTGATCTTCTTGTTACCGCTCTTGAGGCGGTTGTTCTTCGCCTTGGCCTTGGAGACGCTGGAGCGAGCCTTCTTTTTCTGCAGAATCTTTCCCATCTTGGCGACTGTTGTGGTGGATGATGTTTCGGAGGAATCGTAGAATTATCAGTATCAGCGTTATCGAAACTTTTTTGTGTTTGCATCTCTAGTCGGGGGTCGGGTCTTGGCATGTTTGTTCTACGGTCCGATAACGTAAGACCGAGTGGTCCGACCGCGGCGATAAGCGGCTCCTCTTATGCGGGCTGTTTGTTGCTTGTTGTCCCTTTGCTTACTCGTCGTATCTTCACCCATGGCTTCGCGATTCATGCCCTCGCGCCGCGTGGGCTTTGCGCTCATTACGGGATGTCTCTTATTCTCGGCACTGGCCGCGGCCAATACTCGCCCCGGTGACTTGTCTGTTGGCGAGATTGAGGAGCAATTGCAGGTAATAATAATACATCACAAGCTGAAGTCAATTTCGAGCTTGTAGATCCATTTGAACCCCATTACAGCTGTTGACACTCTACAACAGAATTGTCCACTCGTTGAAGCTCTCAACGAGCACAAGCGAGCTTCTGCGCCAGAGACTGCGAGTTTGACCTCGCAGATCTTCGCGGTTCTGTTTCCTGGAAGCCCGGCTGTGAACTCGCTCCTGGCCACGCTGTATATTTCCGGACCTCCTAGTATGTGCTCTCGTCGCTGACGTTACATAATGCCCAGCCCCAGCTTGAGCTCACAATTGCCTTTGCATCTTTATAGACTTCCTCCTGGCACTATGCCCTCCCAACATCGACCCCTCCTCGCTGTCCATCATGGTCGCCTTTGCCGTTGGAGGCTTGCTCGGTGACACCCTATTCCATTTGCTGCCAGAAATCTTCCTTGGAGAAGATTCTCCGGACCACGTGAGCTTCGTCATGGTCGAGCCAAACAAGAACCTCCTCCTCGGTCTGGGTATCATGGTCGGCTTCTTCACCTTCGTCGCGATGGACAAAGCATTGCGCATTGCCACAGGCGGCGAGGGCGGCCACGACCACTCGCACGGCCACTCGCACACAAACACGACAGTCGCAACCACGACAGGCTCCGAAGCCAAGGGCAAGACGAGTGGCGAGCTGAAGCAGCGCAAGACTACCAATTCCGCACAGGAGGTCTCTGCGGACTCGACGCCGGAGAAGGAGATCAACCCTAGCGTCAAGCTGGGCGGATATCTCAACCTCATTGCAGACTTCACCCACAACATTACCGATGGCCTCGCCCTGTCCTCATCCTTCTATGCATCACCCACCATCGGCGCGACTACCACCGTCGCCGTGTTCTTCCACGAAATCCCGCACGAAGTCGGCGACTTCGCCCTCCTCATCCAGTCGGGTTTCTCCAAGCGCAAGGCCATGGGTGCACAATTCGTCACGGCGATTGGTGCTTTCTTGGGAACCTTTATTGGTATTGCTGTCCAGGAGTTTGGCGGTAACAGCGCTGTTTCAGAGGCTGCTCCCGGTGCTGGTATTTGGGGCACTAGTCTCCAATGGGGTGACATGTTGCTTCCTTTCACTGCGGGAACATTCTTGTACGTTGGTACTGTTGCTGTTATTCCCGAGCTGCTGGAGACTGGCAAAGACAAGGGCGCGGAGGTGCGGAAGACTATTACGCAGTTCCTGGCTGTTGCCGTTGGAGCGGGTATTATGCTTGCGTGAGTATATCATTCCTCTCTTTTGACGAGCAGCTTCACTGACCAATTTTATAGTATCTCGTGGGATTAAGAGCCTTGATATGTGTCGGAGATGAGTATGGGAACTATAGAAGGCCTCATGGGTCATCCACTCAGTGCCTCAGGCAAAATAGTAGCAATTCGGATGTGCAGTTCCGATCTAGGTCATGGATATCGAGAGCTTGAAATCATACCTCGAGCCTCGGATACAATATATCAATGCGTCGATATTCAGGATAAATAGCCTTCTCATTCGTATGTGTAGCGGCTCCAAGATTCACTCCAATCACCTCCTTAGCCCGATGCGGACCATTGTATCCAGAAGTCCCTGCCCCCATGTAAACCTAACGCCGTACTGAACAACCTAGGCAAGGACTCTCCAACAGAATCCAATACCATACGTATACTTCCAGGCAAAAACGCCTGAGCTCTAGCTGCCCTGATGTCGACCAAAGTGGAAACAGAAAAATGCCAACAAGAAAGCTCAAGAAACCCAAGAAAATCTCCCACATGGAACTAGACGCCGAGTGATGTGTTTTGAATGCCGAGGCGCGTCTCCCGCTTTGCTTGCAAAGTCGAATTGAACACGCAGATCGTGCGCACAGCGCGCGATACATGCATTGCCTGTTGAATACAGCGCGCATGCGAGTCCCCTTTACTCATTATAATGATAGACCTAGAATCCGGAGTTAGCAGGGTATACACTTTCAAAACTCTGCGAGGATACATACGAAGTAATCCGGCAGTCCAAAGACTCCATAACCCAACCGCTTCGCCATCTTCGCGAAACCCTCCGTTTCAACAAGATGATAGAAGGGGAAAGCGGGGAACATAGCTCCATCGCGATGAACATCCGCCTTGACCATGAGCGCCGTACCGCCAACACCATCTAGCGCGATCATCCGGTGCGGATCCAGCGCCTTAGGGTCAGCCAAGAACGCCATCAAAGTGCGGTAAGTTGGCATCTCCGCATATCCCTCCAGCAAAATCTCATCGGGCCCCATCTCCGCTGCCAGATTCTGCGCCGTCTGGCTATCGATCCACGAGTTATAGTCGTACGGCCGGACATCCCACTTCTTCGCGTGCGAGTCGTAGAACCGCTGGTAGCAATTCGGCACGATAACGGGCTGATTGTGCTTTGTGAGATCCTGGATGAGAGAAGCGGGTGTCTCGACGATGTCCCCGTCCAGCCAAAGGACCCACGAGGTGCTCGGGCCCATAGTGGTGAAGACGAGGCTGTTCCGCGCGCGGCTCATGGACTCGCGGCGCTCTTTCTGCGCGGCCATTTTGTGCCGGACTTTTTCGTCTTGCGAGTGCAGGGGTGGCTCGAAGTCCTGCCGGAGGATGGAGATGCTGGCGAAGCGGTTGTCGATCGGGCCGGACTGTGTGGTGTGGATTGCTTTCTCTAGCGCTTTAACCGCGGCATTGCCGTCTTTGGTCTTGGGTGCGATGAAGCCCAGCGAGATCAACTCGTGTGGGTAGCTCAGTTTGACCAGGTTATCCCAGTATCCTTGGTAGAAGCGGGCAAGCGGGGTGAGGATGAGGATGCGCTCGCGGTTGGCGAGGGCGCTACTCGAACTGGTGAGGTTGTTGAGGTTGTAGTGCACGACTGGCGGGGCGGCCTGGAGGCCATTGCTGCGGAGGGTTTGGGACTTGAGGAAGGGTTTCGTCGGTGGGGAGAGTGGGTGTTCGGCAGCGTCTTTCTGACGCTCGTGCGAGGTGACGGCGGTTGCGGATGCGGAGACGGAGGGTGTGGAAGATGAGAGCATAAACAGGATGAAGCCGCAGGCAAGCAGTGCGGCCAGCACGAGGCTGATGGGACTCGTACGGCGCATCGAGCGTGCAACGGCCATGGCCGTTCCCCTCCAATTGCGATGTGTCGAGGTTGGGGATGGACGGGTTGGAGAATTGCTGTCGAGAGCTGAGAAGCTCAGATCTGACACGGTGATCTGAGGCGCTGTCTTGGCCTCAGGCAGACCGGGGATGCTCTTAGCGGGCGATCTCAATCTATGGCCTGCCGAGCAACCTGGTTTCAAGTTGATAATTGTTTGCTCCGTGGTCAACACGGACGATCTGGCTCGGAGTCCGATGGGCTTGCGTTTGAAGGCGAGGTTTTGAAGAGGAGAAGATTATGAATCAAATCTCACAATCGATATCGACGGTTCAATTGATTCTACACGGCCGGAAAGAGAACCATGACCAGGATTCAGCTTCACCGATGTCATTTCCCACGGGCCACAACCCCCTCGAACAGCACCACATAATCTCGAATACAATGGACCCTTGCCCAATCGTCAAGTCGTATGGCTTACTGGGATTCTATTTTCCCACGGTATTACAGCGGAATGCCCAAAACAGCGGGCCGAGAAGAACCTCGTTTGCCGAAAGCAGCTTGTCAACATCTCACATTCCTGAGCTCGGATAACCTCGGCGCAGCGCCCAGATATGGAAGCTAATTAATTTACAGAAAATGGAGGAAACAAGGTTTGTAGAATGTCTTTTGAAGATGAGATAGCCTCTTTTCTCATGTCACACCCATATGTATCCGTAGCTCGTCTATATTCTATGTAGTGAGTATGTACAGCATTATTGAGTGAAGATGGGTCGCCCAGATATAACGACTTTTGATTCAAGGCAAGGTACGCATCACGCCCTCGAATGCAACCAAGGCCATAGCATTCGCCGGGAACGCCCTGAGGAAGCATGGCACGAATCCCCGCCAGTAGCCCCGCCACCCACGTTCCCGCCAGACAGCCCGAGCAGCATCCCTCCAGCTGTGGAACTTCCGTTGTCCATCATTCAAGGCACCGCCCATCGGGTCGGTCATAAGGCGCTGCTTCACCACGTCGGATGGGTATGATGTGAGCCAGAAGATCTGGGCCGAGATACCGCCGGCCCAGAAATTGACCAGGGGCGCGGACATGTTGGTGTTATCTGTCATGTAGCGAGTGAGGACGTCGTAGGAGCCCCACCAGAAAAAGAAGAAGGAGCGGAAGAACATGGTCGCGAAAAGGCCGCGGTATACGCCGCGAATACCGTGTGTGCGGAGCTAGATCGGCCTCGTTAGCTTGTATATTGTATAGTGAACATGGTAGGGGTGGAATTGAGAGGCTTACAAGTTTGCGCAGACAGTCAATTGGTCCGCTGTACATGCGCTGTGATTTGTCCGCCGCATATTGCACTTGTAACCGAGCCTTGATATGCTCGACCGGAGCCGCGATGAAACTGACTGTTGTACCAGCCAGGATACCTGCGATACCATGCCCGAAGGAGGGGAGTGTTCCGAGATCGGGTTGACCACGCGAGAAAGGAACCCATTTGCGAAGTTCAGGCTTCGAGAACACGTTCTCTAGAAGCAGCCTTTTGTATAACGTCAAAGAACCCAACATTCTGTTCTCATCGGATGATGATTAGCGTCCGGTCTTCCGCAAATTGCTTCTGTAGGAGCTTCTCATCGCGGGGGATCGTCGTGCCAAGGCAGCCACTCACACAGAATCCATCATCATCCATCCGACCAGCGGAGGTGAAGCGCCTTTGTATAACCCCCGCACACCCTCTTTCCGCACAGTCTGTAACGTACAATCCAACGGTCCCTTGAAGTGCGCATCTTTACTCGTCTGCAAGCGAACCTTGACAGTGTCGAATCTGTCCCGCAAATCCAATTGTTATTACACTGAATCCAGTTTGCGACACGTAAGGGGAGGGTCCTCGAATGACGTACGGATGGCCAACTAAAGAGTGTCAACACCGTTAGCTTTGCACTGACAACAAACCCAACTCTGCTGATCCCCCAAACTTAAAGAACCATGAGCGACCTCAGACTCACCACTCAACTTTGCAATTCCCGAAAACACGCCCGCCACGAAACCTTTGTAATTTGACTTGCTTGCCGCCGCAGGCGCATGACTCGCACTACTTCCCGTCCCCGTCCCCTTTGCAGCCTGTTGCTCCGTCATAGTGGATGTGGGCAAAACCTCCAAAGGCGCCGGCGCCGATGACATGGCTTAATCCCTTGAAATGCCGACACGTGCGTCAGCGGCGCCAAGTCGAACGGGAGCTGTTTGCGCGTTCGAAGCTCGGACTCCGGGGTCGTGAAGGATCCGGAGTACCGAGGCGGATTGCGTTGTGCTTTGAAAGGCAGAACAGGTTTGTCAAGACCACCCTGGGAGGAAGTATAGGGGAGGGGGCAATGTGTGTATAAAGAAGCAATTGAGAAAAAGGGGAGCGAGATCGGAAAGTCTTAATGATCCGACCTTGAAGGGCCCCGCAACCGCTGCTGTCAGCCTGTCTGGCGCTTTTCTTCGGGGAGTGGGTGTCTTCCTCCGGGCTCCGCTTTGGTGGACACCTCAGTCATCAATTGGACTGTTTGAGGCAACGATCGGGTCGGATCGATCGATCGGTGATTGAGTGGACTAGATTTTGTGGTCCGGGCAAGATTTTGGATAACAATGAATGAGATCTCATTCTGATCTTCGTTCACTGTATCCGCTCTGGAGATCGATGAATCTGTTGAGTGTGGACTCCACAGCCTTGGCATTTATCCCCGCAATCTTGTTCTTGTTCGGAACTTAGATGGAACCGAATGAGGGAAAAAGAAAATAGGCAACGGAATCGACGAATAATATGTTAAGGTAGTATTGTCAGTCAGTCTAGATAACTTGGAACCTGCTCTCTAGGGCCGCTACATTCCAATATGTAAGTCAGGCGTCCACAATGGATTCATGACATCTCATTGAATCACGGAATCTACTTCTACCAAGGCTACAGTGGAAATGAGGGGAAAAGGTCAGTCTTATTCATTTGAAGGTCGCAGAAGCCTTCGAAAAATAATGTAATTCAATAAACAGTGGCCTGGTCTGGAACTGTAATGCTTGTCGCTGTATTGTGGACCAGCGAGGGGTATAGATGACATGCTGTCGTAATGCACAAAAAAGAACACCCTGGAACGCAATCTCTGTTCTGGTCGGGTCTGGTCTGGAGCAATGATACCAAGTGGGTAAAGAATGAGAAGAAAGGCAAGACAACGGGGTATTCAGAAGCATATCACAAGTGCCAAGACTCAAGACTCAAATCTCGAGCGCTTGTGAGTCTTTGGTATATGGCCCGAACACCGTAAGCAAAAAAGAGAATAAGACAGGGTCCAAGGAAACTGGAATTCAACAAAAAACACCGATTCCCATGCAAGTGCAGAAAGATAGCGGTAGCCGAAGTCGCGACGCGTGTCATGCAATCGGCAAGGAAGGAAGGAATCGCATCATCGGCCCTTAGCAGACAGGCGATTCTTCTGCCGAGCCTTTTCATTTTCACGCGCAATCAGCTTCTCCACCAAGTCCGGCGACGGGCCCGAGTGCTGACCTGCAGCATCACGGGAGACATGGCCGGCGTTCCCGGCAGCGCCGGCAGCCAAATAATCAGCGGACTCAAGAGCCAGCGGCGTGACGGGACCGGGGCTGCGCAGAGGATCGAGGCGCGGTGCCGAAGGACTGTCCGTTGCGCTGTCGAGTAGGTCCCGGTACTGCCAGATGATGTCGCGTGACCCGGATGGCGTGCGGTAATTTTGTTGCCGGGACTGCCGGGGCGATGGGGGTTGACCGGTCACCGAGTGGCTGCTGGTGCTGGATTGGTAGACAGCGGGGTGAAAGCGAGGGAGGTTCCCAAGGTGGAAGCCTGGCATGGACTTGGCTGGGTTCTGGGTACGCGAGCGCGAGGGTTGCGGGGAGCTTGGGCGGCGGGGCGACATGGTCGGTGAAGCAGCCGGCGAGTAGAAGGGGGAATGGTCGGCACGCATGCTGGGAGGGGGAGGATGATGAGACCGGTTGGGACGGGGGCCCCGAGACGGTGAGCGGAGATGTCTGGATCTGGCGGATAATGAGGCACGCTCCCAGTCTTCGAGGTAGTCGTCGTGATCAAAGCGGCCAGTCAGTGGCGTCACGGGGAGATGGTTGTCGTAGTCTGAGCCGTGACGGCGGCGAGGGATTGGAATGGGCCGGGTTGACGAGGCAGAGAGGGCGAGTGACTCAAAGGCCTCGGTCGGAATTGAGTCCGAACGGTAAGAGCGTCGCGGAGAAGGAGTGGGCGGGTTATATGTGGAGGAGGTGGATGTCAAATCCCGCAGGGAGGACAAGGAGACCGGAGTGGGGTAGCCGTGCTTGAGGATCAGATGCTCGAGATGGTCCCGCGGCCGGGACGGTGACGAACGAGAGCGCGATCCAGAGGAAAGGCCTAAGATGATCAGACATGGAATGAGAGGTGACGGAATGTCACACGTATCGGCGGAATGTATCAGGATGGATTGGGGAATTTGGGGGAAGGAGGAGGAGGGGCAGACACGGCAACGGCAAGAAAGAAGAAGGAGAAGGGCTGACATTCCCACGGGTCATTGGTAGGCCATGGGCGTCTAATGACATGATAGGTGGGGATTGGGGATCAGGGGGAAAGTCTATACAATAGACATTGAGGAGGGGAGACGGATCATGGAGTGTGAAGTATAGAAGATTCGGGACAGCGTGGATAGAGCAAGAGTAAAGAGTAAAGTGGAGAATGAGATTGGGTACTTACTGTCGGAGTATGAGTTGCTGCTGAGCGAGGATGGATAGAAGGAGGATGACGAGGAAGAAGAGTAAGAAAAAGGGGTCGGTGATGCTGATTTTAATTGTTTGCGGCGCATCGTCTGTCACCATCTCACAGTTAGCCAATTCAACCCAGCTGGGAACTTCGTGCGTGACGCCTGTGGAGGTGGGCTCCACTTCCGGCCTAAGCGGCCGCC
Source organism: Penicillium simplicissimum (assembly GCA_024706585.1). Classification (NCBI taxonomy): domain Eukaryota; kingdom Fungi; phylum Ascomycota; class Eurotiomycetes; order Eurotiales; family Aspergillaceae; genus Penicillium; species Penicillium simplicissimum. Next base: position 5,786,871 of record JAMZTW010000118.1, read on the forward strand.
GGCATGTCGTCATTTGCAAAGGCACTCGGGAAACACAAATGATTAGGGATGAAAGAATTGACATTGAACCACAAAATTTTCATGGCAATTCGCAAGCCGCCCTACGTGGAAGGCGTTTGTATGGGTTCTGGAACATGAGAGAGACCGAACCAGGCTCCACTGGGTGCCGAAATTTCATGGTTCCCAACGGAGGGCATCGGTTCCACGGGCCAGAAACTGAGAGAACAAAGAATGAAGGATGGAGGGAAGAGAAGATTGGCCCATACCATGATGAGTGTCACTTAGGTACTCGAGGATCTATACGGATTATTGGGTTGATTGGAACCGCCGTCGTCCACCCTAGAGTCTCCTCCTGCGAGCGTCTTGTGCTCGGTTTGGCCGGACAGGAGTCTCCCTCCCGAGCCCCTGCTGATTCGCTGTGGACAGCATACAGCGGATTTTGTAATCTCGTCCACAAATGGAAGTGTCGCAGAGGGTTGGACTTGGACCGAGTCTCGACAGTTGGGTGGATCGAGGCTTGTTTCAAGACAGCCTAAAGCTTTGACAGGACCCAGTCTCATTCGAAATCGAGTGGATTATTAGGTTGTCGATGTGCTCGAGGATCAGGTCGCAATAGAATTCCCAGCAGCGGGAAAAGGAGAGGAGAGAATAGCGGAAGATAGCTAATTTATAAGAGCTATTCATGGCCAGGCACCTGTGGAACCTAAGGCTGACTGTTTTCTTTGCCCTTCTTGTCTTGAAAATACTAATCAAAAGTGTCCTAAGCCTATTGAGTTCGCAGGCACTATACCACTTTTCTAGGTATAGCACCACAGGTATTCCTCCACGCGGCGTCGCCGGGTGACCCGACAAGATGTTCGTTCCAAGGCACAGCCCTGGGAGAGAGTGTGGGTAGTTCTTCACATCACGTACCTGGGAAGAGATCATCCACGTCAACCCGATCCCCAGAGTGGCGGGCGACGGGCGACGGGGGCGTAGATCTGCGAGAACGGTCATGGGTGCCTGGTCATTCTGTGATTCGCGATGGCTCCGAGCAAGCTGGACAGCAGTCAGAAACAGTCCACGACAACACCCACCATAAATGACCATCAAGACAATCGATTATACACGCTAAAATACCCCAAATAATTTGCAAATCGTCGGGAAGAGTCAGGGATGTTCATCCGGCAGTCCCTTCCCGACCAACCAGGATGTCTCTGTAGCTCAGGCGATCAGCCGACACCCACCCCATCGGACACCCTTTGGAACTCTCTGTCCTGATTCACGCCTATCAGCACCTCGGGAGAGAAGGTCCCAGTGTTTCTCAGTGGCTGAGATCGCTGACGAATAGTCCTCAGCCTACTTCTATCTCTGGCCGTTTGCTTCTGTATTTTGCCTTTTCGGGGAATCAGACGGGGAAGTTTGTCTCGGATGGATGAGTGACTCTGCCTGCTGTACTTTTTCAAGGGTGACAACCTGCCACCTGCCATCCAAGCTGAATGAGAATGAGTCAGGGGGCTCAATTCTACCGGCTCTGTCGAGGCTGCAGAATTAATCGCAAGGGACACGGCAAGCTCGATCAACTAGCTACTCGATACATAAGACACATGTGTGGATGGTATGCATATAGATCTTGATTTTAAGTGTCCCACCCCCCCCCCCTGCTGGCTGCAGCGGGTACATGCTGGTTACACGGGAAGCTTTGCGGATGTTACCAGCGGACTATAACCGACTAGTTTCGCATTCTTCCAATCACGTCGATATTCGAGGGAGGGTGTCTGGGTAGCTCTTATGATTGTCCATCCTGAGGGAGTGTAGCGATCGCAAAATAATTCGAATGAAACACGAAGAATGTGATCGAGAATAATGACTCACTGGTCTCAAAAGGCGACTTGGCTAAATCGTGTTTACTCACTAACTATATCCCTCAGCAGAAAAGACAGTCTCGTGTCTGTCTCTTGGTAGAGATGTGGCTGAGGGCTGGCAGCATCGGTGCATCCTTGCCGATGATGCCCCTGCATACTCTGGGCCGTTACTTACCCCAACTTCATGCAAGTCATACTGCCCTCCACCCTCCACGGAGTCTGAGGCACTAGAGTCATTACGTTACTCCCTTGGGTTATCGACATCTCCTCACGAGATGACTACCTACGCCGGTCTCTGCTTCCCAACCCAGATAGTGTCTGAGGATGGAGTGCTCTGAACCTGCCACCTTGCGACCTACCTAGTGAGAATTACAGAGTAGAGTTGCCTCCTATACTCCGTACAGTACCGGACAATTGCAGATGACCCCCTAAGCCCACCGGGCACAGTAGGTATGTAGAGACCATCCATACGAGGCTGCAGGCTCCAGTGATTATCTCAACCTTAGCTTATCCATCGAAATGATCAAGTAGATCAGACCCTCCAGGCTTGAGCCAGTCTTTTGAATCCAGTTCCAGCCTCGATATATTTGTAATCGTTCACGTCAACAGACGTGGCCTGCTTTGCAGTGGCTTGCCGAGCCGCGTAGTAGGGCTTTGTTGGCAGCTCTCAACGAGTAAGCTTTCGCCTTGGGGGTATTTTATAGTGGAATCAAGTGATGAGGGACGCGAATGCCCAGGGAAACTTCATAATGATCGTAAAGGAAAAAGAGGCACGGCCATAGAGGTGAATCGTGTCTGTAGCTACGTCAAGAAGGTTGGCATGATGAAATGAGAGGATGGCCTGGTCGATACGCTACTTTCTAGATATTCTGGGATAACAAAGGAAATTTGTCTCCGACATCGAATGTTGAAATGAGGATAGAGTGAAGCGATGTAGAATTCCACGGGTGTATCCGAGTAATAAACCATGGGTCGTGAGCAACGTCACCGAGATGCCCTGACGCCCCTGCATCGTCATTCAGAATTCCGACATCTTTCATCGTCGCACATTCTAGGATAACATTCGATCCCACAGACACTCGGATCAAGAGCCCATTGTGCCAGTGAAAGGCTCAAGCAAGCCAGTTCTCAGAACCACTACATGATGCCCAACGAGATCTGATGGCGTTCCACAAAAACTCCATCAACATCAACCTGAGGAATCGGCACACTCTCAGTTGTCGTTGTGAGAGACCGAACGGGTCATGGAGCTACTCCCAGCTCGACCTGAACTGCTGCCTAGGTAATGAAAATGGTATGCGTGGACTACTCACAGAGTCTCGTCGCTCTATCTTCTGACACTTCTTCGGAGGCGAATTTGTCTGGGGTGGAGATAGTTTTGCACACAGCGCAACGGAGATCCGTCTTTCCCGAGAAGGGCCCGACGAAGCGCCCTGGCTGCATGCCGAGCTGAATGATCATGATGGAACTCATCAATGTGCTTCAGTAAGTAAGAGTGTTGGTCTTTTGGGGAAAACTTTCTGATGGACTCGCAGGTGGATTTATCCGAGTGTATTCAGAATCGTGTGGGAGTGTTAGCATTCGAGCATCACCGACTAGATAGGCAGAGTAGCTTTGGGAAATGACTTTGGTACTCAATGTCTTGATTGATTCTTTTTCTTTCAGCCTTGGAGTAAGTGCAATACTTCAACCGCCGCGCTACGAAGGTAATATGAGTGGCCGCTACCTACAAATAGACCGTACTACCACCACCAGCGGATTCTGATTGATATCTTATTTCTTTGTTGTGTCAAAATCCCAAAAATTGTGCTAATGTTACACCGTCTTCCATTCTGTCCTGTTCGACGTCAGATCCGCTCCCTCTTACTCTGCTCGTATTTGACTCACGACCCCTCATTCCCAACCACTCGTTTCTAGCACCCTCCCCATGAAGCTTACGAAAACGAACAATTCCACAGCAACACATCGAACCTGCAAAAATGGGCATGAAAGGACGCTGCCAGTGCTCTAGGATCGAATTTGATACTCCAACAGACAAACCCCTCGCCCTCTACGCATGCCACTGCACAGAATGCCAACACCAAAGCTCCTCCGCCCACGGCATCACCGCCATCTTCCCTTACTTTGAGCTCTCCGAATCCGTTGCCGACCTCGTCGGAACGTACACCCGCACCACCCTCAAAGGTCGACAGATGGACTGTGTGTTCTGCAAGAACTGCGGTGCCCGCATTTTCCACCGTTTTCAGGATCTCATGCCGGCACCCGGGGAGAAACCTGGACCCACGGCAACTACCAATGTCAAAGGTGGATGTCTGGTGGGTTTGACGAAGGAGATGATGAAAGAGGCTGTTCATATATGGACGCAACATGCGATCGTTGATATCCCTGAGGGGGCTGTGAGTTATGAGAGGGAGCCTCCGCAGGCCAACCCGCTTGAGTCTAAGGGATGATCGGATTGTTGGCGCTCATAAATTAGCTCCTATCTACAAGAAGTGAAAGAATGCTTTCTTCTGATGCTCAAATAACTAACCCTACAACTCGTATTATTTTGAGTAATACCTGCTCAGATCGTTGATATATCGGAGAATGGTGTAGTCATCGACGAAGATCAATGCGGGGTATGTTCTATTGCAATCTCCAACAGCGGACTTCGATGCACATACCAACACACTTCAGTTCTACTCGAGAAAAAGCCAATATCGACATCCAAATACCATCGCGTCAGCTGAAATTGGTAAGAAGATTCTAGCAGTCTTTGGCGCGACCGGCCTCCAAGGAGGCTCGGTGATCGATTATGTCCTCAGCAACGCTGAGCTATCAAGCGAATAGTTCATACGAGCCGTCACTCGGGACATCACAAAGCCATCTTTTGAGCTGCGCAACCGAGGCGTCGAAGTTATCCCTGGTGACGCAGATGTGCCAGATGCCCTCTCCACAGCACTTCTCAACGCACATACAGTCTTTATCGTAACGCTTACTGTTTACGATGACTACCGAAGAGCGCGAATTCCAGCAGACCAAGGCCATGGCGATGTTGCCGTTAACGCCGGCGCTAAACATCTGATATACAGTACCATGGTGCATGCGCAACGGTTATACGGGCAGGATGTCGTCGCTTTTGAACCGAAGCCTGAGGGGGAACTGTACATTCGATCTCTCTCGATCGATGCGGCATTCTTTACACCGGGCATGTTTATGCAGAATTTCTTTGGTCCACGGGAGCTCGGACATGTGCCTGACGCGCTGGGTGTGTACTGTATCACCAACTTGATCCCTGGCGATATTGCGGTTCCATTTATCGATGCACGAGCCGATACTGGAAATTTGTCGGTGCCATCCTGGCTCGGCCGTCTCGGTATTATGGACGGATGTTTTGTGCCGCGACGCGCATGTGTACCTTGAGTGAAGTTGCGGGCATAATCTCTCGGGTGACTGGAAGGAAAACTATCTATATTCAAAAGTCGGAGAAAGAACGGGCAGCCTCTGGGGCACAAGAGGTGGCAGGCCCCAGAGTGGCGATGTACAAATTTATTCAGAACCCGGGATATTACGGCGAGTGCTTAGAGGAGAAGGCTGCCTGGACGTCTGAGCAAGTTGAGGAGGAATAACCCGCTTCGAAGAGTTTCTGGAGAGAAACGATGTTTTCGCTGCGCACAGGTAGAGTAGGTTGAAGGGAAGTCGCTAGTTGCATATGTCCATAGATCCAGACACTGAGCTCCTTACAGGCTAATGCAAAGAAGGCAAAAATCTAGCCAACAACACAGGTCCAGCCGTTGTCGATGGCAATACAAGCGCCGTTGATGATACTGGCGCCCTTGCCATAGGTCAAGTTCACACAGAACCCAGCAACTTCATCCAGGTCGACAGGAGCTGCCTGGATGGACTCGTAGACGGAGTTCATCTTCTGATAGCCCTCCATGTGCATGCCTGTCTTGAATACGTCGGCAATGTTGGTGTTCATAGCACCCATCATCATGGCATTGCAGCGAATACCCTTGTTGCCGTAGAACGCAGCAGTGTTCTTGGTCAATCCAACAAGACCGTGCTTACTGGCAGTATAAGCGGCACCTAATCGCATCCAAGTCAGCCCTGAATCAAGACAAATCGCAACAAACCAAGAAAGACTTCACACATACCAGCAGCCCATCCAGCTCGGCCAGCAACAGAGACGATATTGATAATCCGGCCATCGGGCTTTGGCTGCTCCAGCATGTTACGAACAGCCATCTTGCTCAGAACCATGGGAGCAGTGAGGTTCAGAGCCATCACTCGCTCCCATTGCTCCACGTCCAGGTCGCCGACGGGAGCGAAATGGTCCATGATTCCGGCGTTGTTCACCAAGACGTCAATCTTGCCAAACTCCCGAATCAGCTCGTCGAAGAGACTCTGCACCTCCTCGGTTTTGGTAATATCTGACTTGATGGCGCGCAGGGGCCCCTTTGGTGACAATTCCGCCGAGGCCTCTTGCAGACGCTCTTCGTTGATGTCGCAGATCACCACGTTGGCGCCGGCGCCGAGGAAGTGAGTCGCGATGGCTTTGCCCAATCCACCTGCCCCGCCTGTGACGAGACACGTCTTGCCGGCGAGAATCTGTTCCGACATTGTAGGAGGTTGGTATTTGGTTGTAATCGTTGATGATTTGGAAAGGGGTCTATTGCAGCTCAACTTGAAGCCGAAGAGCCATTGTTGACATTAAGTATGATTTTTCGCTCATCGCAACGGGAGCGACAGTATCCGCTCTCCGTCGTGAGGTGCCCCATCATGCTTTCGTTTGGAGAGGTCTCGTTCGCTTGGAGCGGCCTCGGCCGTTGAAATTCCGGGGTGGACAGCGAGGGCTTGCACTATCGACCCATTCTGCTGGTTGTGAATGCCGAGCCGTAATCTCAGTACACATGATGGCCAGCATATTGTTTGCCAGATATCAAAGGATGGAGAGGACAGATTATCCCAATTCACGAGATGAAATAGGTTTAACGATTGGAAAGAAGCTTATATTTCGACTTCTCAGCTTTATTGCCACGCGGTGAAGGTACTTTCTTCACCTGGGATCTGACAACTTCCTGCATAGATCTGCCGGAGACAATACGCAATCGGGTAACGAGCAAAATTACACGCAGTTGCTTGTCGGGACCTTCACCATCCGGAGCCCTAAGCCCTAACACCTCATTCGGAAGGACGCCTGCCCTGTGCTCGGTCGGAGTCAGCTGGCCATCCGATTGGGGCGCAGCTGGATGGAGTACAAAATAATACATCGAGGTTTTATCTCTTCGGAGTCCGGGGTTCCAACAACTAGTCCAAAGAGTTTCTGGAGAGACATCGGAGACAAGCCGACAGAAAAGAACGCCTCAAGCTGTCTCGCAGTCCTCGGAGCCCTCCCCTGTCAGTCCACGATTATATCGATAAGGGCAAGATGAAGAGATGGGCGGGCGCCGACGGCTTCTCGAGTACCAAATTCTCACGAGTCACGACAGATTCTCTACGGTAAAGTCGGCAATTGATATCAGCCCCGGAATCTTATGATGCTTGGGCAAATGACAAGCCAAGAAGGGCCGACTCTGCTTATCGCCGGCAAGGGGCCTAAGTTGAAGGCGTTCTAAGGCGTTGCTTGTTCCCCGCAAAAGTGCCGACCAAGTTCGTAGTCCGTTCGGGACTGGCAGGCTGGGCTCCACCAGCATCGCGCCGACCTTCTCAATCAGGAATCCATGGCAGTCTATCTATCTTATCACGCTGGCGGTCTCGAATATTCAGTTGATCCCTCCATGGGGTTGTTGGAGATAACTTGGGGTAGAGATGGCAGAGCGTCTAGCCGTCCTACGGTCTTTTAAAGTAGAGACGGTGCCCGCCTAGGGGAAGTACCCTTCCTTAACCTGTGTGAGGACGATTTCAATTGCAACTATGTCGACAGAAGAAGAAAATTCCCAGGTCTTTAAAGGCACTACCACTGAGGATGTGCGGCTTGAAAACTTAGGCTACGAGCAGGGTGAGTTCATATCGCCACGGCAAATTGACGGGTGTTGTTGTTTTCTTCATGCTCACATTGGATCTATGTCAGAGCTCAAACGTTCATTCGGTTTACTATCTATGATTGGTTTCAGCTTCAGTGTTGTGACATCGTGAGCACCCTTGTCTAACTTGAACAATCATACGAATCTAACAATTGCCTCAGATGGACGGCACTAAGTGGCGTCTTCATCGTCGGAGTGACCTCGGGAGGTCCGCCAGTCATGGTCTTTAGTTTTATCGGCGTCAGCTTACTTACTTTGGCTGTCGCGATCCCCATGGCAGAGATGTGCTCCATGTACCCTGTTGCAGGAGGACAATACTCATGGGTCGCTGCACTTACCCCTCCTCGCTTTGCTCGAGGTTTATCATATGCTACTGGCTGGTTCATGCTTATTGGTATGCCTCTCAAGTCCCAATTTCCGCCTCATAAACATGCTAATTCATCGAGATAAGGTCTTCTGGCAATGGGCGCCACGAACAACTCGATTGCCTCCAACTTTGTGCTGGGAATGGCGAATTTAGTCTTCCCGGAATATACCATTGAAAGGTGGCAGACAGTATTGGTTGCCTACCTGGTTGCCATCCTGTCGGCTGCCGTCAACCTTTGGGGCTCCCACCTACTCCATCGGATCTCCAAATTCATCCTATACTGGAACGTTGGTTCTTTCGTCATCGTCACTATTACTCTCCTCGCGATGAACGACCACAAACAACCCGCCTCTTTTGTCTTCCAAGATTTCCAAAATACAACCGGCTGGGGTACTGGAATGGCTGCAATTATCGGTATTCTGCAGGCATGCTTTGGAATGTGCTGTTACGATGCTCCGTCCCACATGACCGAAGAAATGAAATCGGCCTCGAAGGAGGCGCCCAAGGCTATCGTTTTGGCGGTGGTGCTGGGCGCAATTACCGGTTTTGCTTTCCTCCTCACTCTTTGCTTCTGTATTGGTGATATCACTGAGACTGCAATGACCAGTACTGGAGTCCCGGTCATTCAGATCATCTACGACTCTACCGGCAGCAAGGTCGCCACTTGCATTCTGTCTAGCATGATTGCGGTAATTGTCATTGTCGCTGGTGTCAACATTCTCGCTGAAGGATCCCGTTCTGTCTATGCCTTCGCTCGAGACAACGGACTCCCCTTTTCGAAAGTCTTCAGCAAGGTCGAAAGCAAGAGCCAGGTCCCAGTGAATGCAGTTCTTCTCACTTTGGCCGTGCAGCTGGCCCTTGATGCCATCGAATTTGGTACCATAACGGGCTTTGAGACCGTCATCTCGATCTCAACGGAAGGCTTCTGTGAGTGATCCGATTTCCAAGTCACTGAATAATCACTAACGACGCTCTTAGATCTATCCTACGCAATGGCTTTATTCAGCCGTCTGATCGGATTCTTCTCCGGCCACGTCACTAAACTCGAGGGCCCATTCTCATTTTCCACCCCGGTATCGATCGGTCTCAACTTTCTGGGACTCATTTTCCTTCTTTTTGCCTCTATCACGTTCAACTTTCCAAGTACTTACCCCGTCAATGAGGAGTCGATGAACTACACTAGTGCTGCCGTTGGTGTCATTGGTCTTATCAGCATCGTGACTTGGTTCACTACTGGCCGAAAGAATTTTACCGGCCCAGGTGCTGTGAGCTTTCTGAAGGGCCAGAACACTGCACGAAAAATGGCGCAAGCTGACACTGCTGCCACCGAGGTGTCTGGCGATAAGAAGGGTTGATTGCGGCATCTTCTAGACTTGATAAGACGGGTAAACTTGGTTACTTGTTTGGCATGGAGGATGGATATGGCGGCACTGTCTGTTTAGCTGGCTACTGCTTGTATGCAGAACAAAAGAATTCCACAGCATACAACAAGGCTCAATTAGAACTTGTCTGCTGCGAAATCTGTCCAGGCCCTTATGGTGGCTACGAATTGACCTGACATGAGCGTCCCAAGAAGAAACAAACTAAGCTACGTCTGTCAGCCATGTGATAGTCAGGGGATAGAACTTTTATTTATTGACATCCAGACCAGTCTAAAACGACATATTCTTTACGAGGAGTCGCCCCCACGAGCCTGCGGCGTCAGCACTAACTTCCGAGCATAAGACGTGCAGCTCGTGAGCGGAGGAAAGAAAAAAAGCAGCAAATCACCTTTGCGAATCAATGCTAAGTGTATATGCTTGACAGATTTCCGGCCGCGTAGAACTCATAGATAGGTCATTGTTGCCTGGCTTTGTTGATACGGCTTCTCTGCGCTGTCTCATGTAGCCATGCTCCAAGATATAAGTGCGATGACTGAGTCATGGAGAGGGCTGGACTGTGAGACTTAGCAGGGAGTCCCGGCTGAGAGCTTATTGAAAGCAATGGTCAGCGGTACGAGTAAAAACTAGATGCTTGGTCTACGCAGCAGGTCAATGATGACGAAGCGAGGTGCCATCAGTGACCAAATCCGAAAAATTCCTTTCTAGGGCTGTCATAGCGATCAATGGGGGGCAGATTTTGATCGGCTATCGGCTCCTATTACATAGGCAGAACAGCCTGTAGCTAGCTTGATAAGCTTAGGTACCTGGGGCCTAGCTCATGCGTGTGACTTGGAATGCCGGGAGTAACATAAGAAGATAGGGCTGTGTACTTGGCGACACGAAGCAACGTAGGACAAGAAGCCCACGAGGTAGGTCAAGACTCAGGAACTGACGTGGCTAGACATCGATGGTTCGCGATCTGTCCGATCGCTCGGTGCCCAATACGATGCATGCGAGCCGGGATTTAGGCTGGTATATCCCTGCAAGGCAAGCCACTACGAGAAATAGGGGCAAGTCGGGCTAGACAATTGTAGTTAGCAAACACGCAGCTTATGCTATAACTTGTAAAGTCAGAAATGTCAATATAATACGTCAGTCTATGATTCCCTGATACTATCGCTTATCTATCTACGAGGCACTGCACTGATTGGTCGTAGCAAACAAAGTATCAAAAACCTTTTGATAGTAGAAAGCCTCAAATTCATCCTAGAGCTAAGCGCCTTTAAATTCAAACTAGGCCAAAACAGAATTCGTGGAAGGCTCGATGGTCCTCAGAGTCACCAACGTCTTGTCTGATTTCGCTTGCTTCGAGCTGCTCCACGATAGCGTGTACCAGCCAGCGGCACCGGCGATAGGCTGAGCGTAGAAGTTCGCATCTTCTATGTTGACCATGACATATTTCCCATACGTCCACCACACATTAGTCAATTTTCCTGCAGAGCTGGGCGCAGCAAAACCGACTTCGCTCGATCCTGCATTGGCCATGTACAGAGCCTTGGTCGACCAGGTGGCATTCCCTGAGTCAGCATGCGCAAGCCACGTATATTCATCTGTGTCCGAAATTGTAACTAGAGTGGAGTGAGTGCTCAGTTACCCTTGCAAGGACATTCTGTGGGCCTTGTTTGCCCGCTGAATCAAGGCGGATGAGTGCTTACAGTGGACTGGAATCACCTCGGCTGCAACAGAATGGATTGGGTCGCCAAGTTTTGCCACTCCTGCAGATAAAATGAGACAATGTGAGCGGAGCCAAGGTATGGGTTGAGGTCTAAGTAGGAGGGAGAGTTACCATCTGCATAGAAAACTTGTAGACCGCTAATGTTGTCTCCGAACGCATAGATGTGGAAGACGTCTCCAGAACCGCGAGCGTTGAGCGGCCGGGCGGAGCAATGGAAGCTAAAGACGGTAGAGGCAAGAAGAAAACGATGTAAATTTGAGAAAAGCATGTTTCTGAACGGGGGTTACTTCATCCAGCGAAGAAATGGGGGCTTTCGGTTAAAATATGATGAGCTGCTATAACTATGGCAATGATAGTAACAAAAAGTCAGATCTCGCAGATTTCGAAGTATGAGGAATCTATTCAGACTTGTTGGTGCTGGGCTTTGATTATATCCTTTATCCTAAGAAGCCGACAGTTTTTTTAATCATCTCACAGCTCGTAAAAGGTTACGCGTCCACGTTTTCTGCTCTCCTGGGCACGTTTCCAACGACACGCGACAAATCCCAGAGGGGTTCACAACGCTGCGTGCCTGAAATGTCTCAGCTCCACCTTGTACCTTTTCTCACACAAAATCATGCCACTTGACTGATCTTGGCATAAAGATCCCTACCTCTGCGACAGAAGGCCTAATGACGACTTGTATTGCAGGCGCCCTGCCAGGCAGCAACTGCCCGACATCCGCCAACGGAGGCTCGCAACTCAGTAAGAATTCTCTGAAGATGCTCGTATAGTTACTAGATGGATAATCCTTGGAGCTTGTCTCTCGTGATAACCAAAACTCAGCCCGGGCTGAAACCTCACATTGCCCTTTAACATGGACGAAAATTTGTACGTCTGCTATATCACCACCTGAGACATGCAGATGAGTCCAGCATTTCCTCTGGAAAAACTAAGCGGGATCTCTACTTTCAAATCGGGGATTCCAGGCAACGTGAATACTCATCCAATCACAACTATATGATATGCGCCTGGGGATGGACGAACGACCAGGTAACCTCGTCAGGGGGAGATTAACAGCTCAACTAAGCGTCACTTTCTCGCAATTAAAATGTGTTTGGCTTCATTTTGCAAAGTCTCATGATCTCAATACCTTGATATCATCTGAGCTTTACATGAGTGTGGCTGAATGAAGGTAAGGATCGGTCATTGCGGACGGCCTCGTTGATGCATTGTTTCTCCAAAATGCAGACAGCCTTGGTCATGTCTCGTGAGTGGGCTGATAGGGCTCTCGAGCCATATATAGCTGTAGGATGCAGTCCTTTGTGATATACCACGTGGAACTTCTCAAATATTGCATTTTATTGCCTTGTCACTTTCTCGCTTCAGATTCTACGGCTTGATGGAAGCAACCCAGAAATTCTGCGATCATCTCTATTTTGGGTAATTAGCCATCATGAAGCTTCTGTACATCATATTCTTTGCTTTCGTTTTGAGAACCGCTGCCTTTACCATCCCCAGCCTTGAGGCCCGCAAGTCCAAAGGATGTACGGGAAATACAGCTCAAACTCGGAAGGAATGGTGTGATTATAACATCAACACTGATTACACCACTTTTGCTCCCCATACGGGCGTCACTCGAGAGTATTGGTTCTCGATTGACGAAGTCACCATCTCCCCAGACGGTGTCTCACGTCCAGCAATGGCGGTCAATGGGACAATTCCCGGACCGACCATCTATGCCGACTGGGGCGACGAGGTCGTCGTTCATGTCACAAACCACCTCGATGAGTCAAAAAATGGAACAAGTATCCATTGGCATGGAATTCGTCAAAACTATACCAATCAAAACGACGGTGTTGTGTCCATCACCCAGTGTCCGACTGCGCCTGGGTCAACGGTGACCTATAAATGGCGAGCTGTTCAGTATGGCACAACTTGGTGGCATTCGCACATCGGGCTTCAGGCCTGGGAGGGTGTCTTTGGTGGTATTATCATCAATGGACCCGCTAGCTCTAACTACGATGTCGACAAGGGCGTCCTATTCCTCAATGATTGGTCCCACCAAACAGCGGATGAGCTATTTACTTACGCTCAAGTTCAAGGCCCTCCGACGCTGGATACTGGTCTAATTAATGGGACCAATGTATACAACTCAACTGGATCGCATTTTACAATGAGAGCCAATGAAGGGGAATCGTACCGTCTCAGACTCATCAATGCGGCAATCGACACACATTGGAAGTTTATGATCGACAATCATACGCTGACTGTCATTGCCATGGATCTGGTGTCGATCCAACCGTATACAACCAGATTCATCAATATCGGGATGGGTAAGCCAATACAATAGACTTCCAAGCTCCTAAGCCAGAACTAACTTTATGTTGCAGGTCAGCGATATGACGTGATAGTCACAGCCAACCAGGCCTCCTTAGCCAAAGACTTCTGGATCCGCGCCGTGCCACAGACTCAGTGCTCCGAGAACAACAACGTCGACAACATCAGAGGGATTTTTCACTACGATTCTCAGATAGGAACACCCAAAACAAACGCGACCAGTTTCGCAGATGGCTGCGTTGACGAAAGTCCAAGCAATCTAGTTCCAGTCGTACCAAAATCAGTTTCTGATGCAGACTGGAGCTCCATGGAAGATGTGGTTGTCAAGAAAAACTCGCAGAACCTGTTCCGCTGGTACCTGAACAGCACCAGTATGCAGGTCGCGTGGGATAACCCTACGCTGCTTCAGATACATAACAACGTCGCCAACTTCTCTGTGTCGAGTGGTGTTATCGAACTTCCCAATGCTGATGAATGGGTCTACCTGCTCATCAATACTTCGATCCCTGTCGCTCATCCAATTCATTTGCATGGTCATGACTTCTTCATACTTGCTCAGGGAGCGAACCCTTGGGATGAGACTACTCTATCCCATACAAATCCTCCTCGGAGGGATACTGCTATGCTGGAGAGCTCGGGGTATCTGCTGATTGCGTTTGAAACGGATAACCCTGGCGCATGGCTGATGCATTGTCATATTGGTTGGCACACGTCGGAAGGGTTTGCTTTGCAGTTTGTTGAGCGTGCTGACGAAATCGACGATTTGATTGACGATCAATCTCTTGAGCAGAATTGTGCAGCTTGGAAGGCATATAATGCGACATATAGTGTTTCGCAAGACGACTCTGGTATTTGATAAGGTTATCTAGGGGCAAGGTCTTTGGGTGTTTTGATCTGTACATTTGGGCTTTTCTATTCCCGGTTAAAATGCTTCTACATAGGTAATATGAGCGCCGCGTCAACGCTGGGTCGTTAACACAATGTCACAGATTGGCCGTACAGTACATGGTATTTCACGTATTCAATGCACCTTGATAGGTCCCTGTCATTGCTATCAAAAGGGAATCGCAAAAGCATGATTGAACTGTCCTTGTTCCTCAAATATTCTCCATGATGATGACCTTTTTTTTCTCTCGCAGAATTGGGCTTGCTCCCCAAGTAATGTTCGCTCCCACGGTATCCCCACTCCATCACAATGTATACGAATCCTGTGTAACCTTCCTGTGCTGATCCTAAAGTATCCAGTCTTTCTTGACTACGCCTCTGAGACTCTCTCAGCCATCAGAAGAGGATACCAAAGGGTCCTCATAAGAACCAAAGACGTTGAAAAGCAGAGCCTGAGGTGGAAAATCAGTTCTGATTCCTAGCAATGATTGTCCAGGGCTGTGCAATGTGCAAGGATATAAAAGGCCCTGATTCTGTGGAGCTAAAGCGCGGGACGAATCGACCCTAGCCCTATACAGCAATGCAGCATTGCAGGATGACGCCCCGCTAGCGTTGAGACACATTAGCGTCCGCCGAAAGGTGACAGGTCACAAGCCCTCGACGAACCAAAATAGCAGTCTACACTTGCGATTTCGGAACTGCGCCCCGGTTTTCAAGCGGTGCTCCCAATGGTGGATACAGGCCCTATAAGCCTATAAGGACGTCGTCACCCCAGCCCACAAAGAATCACAACCTAAGTCAATGAGGTAAAACTGGACTGACGCTAGGACTTCGCTTAGACCTAAGACAAGCGGTATGGAGAATCCTGCCGCCAAAAAAAAAATTCCACGAAGCTGTCCATCATAGGTAGGATCTGTGGTCTCGTACATGGCAATGTGCAACCACTGCATGAGCAGTTGGTCCGTGTCTTGACTAGATGTCAAGATAGCCCTGGCAAGCGAATGGAGAGGGCTGGGGAGCCGTAGGGTTCGTGGCTTCTTCATCCCGTAGGTGGATTTAGGCACTTGATGCTGGAACGGCTTAGATGCAGTATCACCACACCGATTGATTGAGAGTCATAGCGCAAGATCGTGTGGCGAGCTGATCATAGTATTCATTTTACTTATACGGTTGTTGGCAGCCCTGAGATTCTGGCCTGCCTGGCTATCGCGTCAGTCGAACTACTTCCTCGGATTAGCTGAAACTTCAAGGAAAAACATGATCGCTTGGTTCCTCTTAGGCAGTGCCATAGCCTATGGCGTGGTCATCATAGTCTATCGCCTTCATATTCACCCACTGAGCAGATTTCCCGGGCCTCGGCTGGCGGCGTTGACCGGACTGTACGAGGTCGTTTGTACCGTGTGGGGTTCTGGCTCATTCGATGACGAGATTGACAGATTGCATCGGATCTATGGTGATATCGTACCCCGCGCGATAGGGTTTATTACTTGGGGCCTTGCTGACATCGTTGGAAGGTCCCATTGTCCGTATTACTCCAGACGAAATCCACGTTCGGGAGCAATTCTCAAGCCCCGATGCCGATTGCTGGATTAGTGGCACTGAGGTTCTAGATGCTGGCCGTGGCCGATCGGGAGAAGGCAGCCAGAGCTTCCAGGTTCGGAAGCGATCGATCTGGCAGGTGCGATCAATCCTCAAAGTTGAGGTGCATTATATCATCCGCGGCCTGGTTCGGAGGCACCAAGTGCAACGGGAGTTCAGTTCGCGGGGTCGAAACTTCATTTCAATAGCCGAGCTCCGGGGGACGCGCGCTGATCAATCTGAAGAGAGCGATCTCGAGGACGGATCTCCAAGGGTCTCGCTATTGGCGCGGGGCTGGCCTATGTCCAGGTCCTACCAGAAGCGCAAGGACCAGCTCCCCCCGCCAGCCTGCCAGGTAACACAGGTCCGCGGTGCTGGCAGGCGCAAGCACGATTTTAGCGGGCAAGCATTGTATTCGACGATGCAGGGGATGGGTGGTCAAACTCTACCATTCTGAGACCCGTTGGCAGCTGGCAAAGTTTTGGACGAGAAAGACCCGGAGAGGAGATGCTGGAGAGTGTGCTTATTGGCACACAAGTCCATACGAGCTGATCAAGTCTGTCCAATGGGCCAAGGAGAGATGCTCAGTACCGAAGGAGGCGCTTTAAGGTTACCGAGCGGGGGATTGGCCGGACCTGCGTTCGAATCGAATGGCAGCAAAGACGGATTAGCCACAGCGTTTAGGTTGGTGTGAAGTTGTGAACAAAGCGCTGACGGACAATTGCCTCGCCGAAGGAGCTGCCCCGGATTGCACGTTCCTTGCTTGAAATGGACAAAGAAGGAGGAAACAAAGAACCGTGTGACGGAGATGTCGGGGGTTGAGGCTGCCCGTTTTGGACCATTTGGTTGTGTCCCGCCCGGCCAAACCGCCGAGTCTGCAATTCCTCGTCCCTTAAAAGGACTCCCTCCTGGCCTCTCCTCTACGACAAGCCCGCGCAGTTGCGCAATTGATTCCCCGAAGAGCGATCTCTCACCTTATTTTACCTATCCTTTCTCGTGACAATGGTATGTTCTCCACCTGCCTGATCCTCGATCGCCTGTTGGCCCCTGCAGAGTCCGTCGCGAGAACGTTTGATCGCCGGGGCTGCGGATCCGATCTCTCAAGCCAGAACTAATTCGATCGCGATCCTTAGCCTCACGCCGATTCCTCCATCTTTTACGGCCAGACCAAAGCCGAGGTCTACTCACAGCTTTTGGACCAAGCTAAAGGTCTATGCGACGGACAGCGCAATTGGGTAAGTGCTGCACTGCTGCTTGCCGTGGTCACGGTCCAATGCACACCTCCATAGCCTTCAGTCGTATCCCCGACTTTCAAGTTTCTGGAGACACAGCGAGCTAATCAACGTTCACGCGAATAGGTCAGGTGAGCAACATTTCCTCCACGTCACGCGACAACATCGATGCGCTTGGATTGCGCTCCTCGGCCTCACACGCGAGCAACATGGAATTGACAAAGTCTTTCTAGCAACCTGTCGAACGTCTCCTCCCTCCTCTGGCACGCCTACTCCTCCCTTCCTTCCCCATCCTCCGCCGTCAACTGGACCGGCTTCTACATTCGCGATGACAAATTCCCGGCTCTTGCCTCTCCAGTCTCATCACCCCCTCTACCCGGCTCGGACTTTGGTGGTGTAACCATCTCCACAACCTACGCATCCCCCGAAGACCAGATTTTGCTTCTCGGTCCTTTCCATGGCAAGCCCGCTTGCCAGCAGATTCGCTTTGGTAAGGGTGTCTGCGGCACCGCTGCCGCCAGTCAGAAGACTGTCATTGTACCGGATGTCCACAAGTTCCCTGGCCACATTGCCTGCGATGCTGACAGCCGGAGCGAGATCGTTGTGCCCATTGTCATTCGCGGAGAGGTGAGTGTCTATGGTGGCTGTTCTATGCCAAGAGGAGGTACAGAAGCAGGCTGACATGGCAACTGACAGACTGTCGCCATCATCGATGTCGACTGCACGATGCCCTCGGGCTTCGATGAAGAGGACCAGAAGTACCTCGAGAAGCTCGCCGAGCTCCTCGCCGAGTGCTGCGATTGGTGAACTCAAACAATAAGCCGAAAGTAAAAGTTTGAATGTTTATATGAAACTTTGGGAATCCGTGTTATGTGATACGACTGGAATTGTACGGGGAATAACCCAAAACCGTGGGGTTGAAACTTCTCTTGAAAAAAGTTTGGGAATTTTTTCGGGTTGGATACTGGAAAGTGCTACGTTCATAAGCTCTGTTTTGGGTTTCATTGGGATGGCAATTCGCATCTTGCATCTGCGTGGTATATAGTTCGATGAACATGTTGCCTTCACGTCAATCGACACATAGGCGAGCTCGCCAAGATGTCGATCTTGCAACCCTCCCCTGACGCTATGAACTTGTAATGTAGCTGTTACTAGGTCCTTCGGCTAGAGCTCATCTGAAACGTCAGATCGGCAGTGTGGGGAGTAGCGCGAGGACTCTGAGACCCTGAGACCCTGAGAACCCGGCAAGGGGACATGAATCGTGCTTGCTCAGCGCGGGAAAGCGAAATAACTGAAACAATAGGCTGCGACAGAGCTGAATCTCGTAGCTACAATACAAAAAATGGTTCCGCGGAATATCGTCTCCTTAGTCGGGCACAACTGATGTTCCATCTTTGGGCGCTTCTGATGTAACATTGCGGCATGATGAAGCGGGTTCGCAGATTAATTTCTGCTGAAAACAGCTGGATGTTTTGCCTTGGGCTGAGCATCACGAAGCCCCATAGCTGAGCGAACCAAAACATACTTAAGGCCGCGAGTGGAACAGCAACAGCCATACTCCAGTTCAACTAAAAGATACATCAAGATCTCCAAAATGAAGACCTCATCCAGCCTTTTCCGCGCCGCCCTTCTCTCCTCCATCTTTCAAGCCTCCGAGGCCCTCGTCGGCCTCTCATGGAGCGTC
Source organism: Penicillium simplicissimum (assembly GCA_024706585.1). Lineage (NCBI taxonomy): Eukaryota > Fungi > Ascomycota > Eurotiomycetes > Eurotiales > Aspergillaceae > Penicillium > Penicillium simplicissimum. The sequence goes on from JAMZTW010000118.1 coordinate 5,805,881, forward strand.
TCCGACATCCCCAGCACCGGTCTAACAGCCATCACCTTCCCAATCTCCATGCCCAACGCCACCCACGAATCAGGGTACTATTACGCCCAGCAATTCTCCTTCAAAGGCCAATCCGACGTCGGATACACAGGTCTGCAGCCGCGCCCCGATGCCAACTCCCAGCCCGTTGTCCACGGCGTCTTCTCCAGCTTCATCAGTGGCACGACCACGAGCGACAGCAACTGTTCTGACGGGGCCGACGGCGGCGCCGGCGTGAGCTGCGCGGTGGAAATTGAATCTACCTATGAGCACGGGTATCTACTCAAGATCCAGAACACGGAGGGCACGACGTGGACGGGCACGTTGGTGGATGCTGTTACCGGTGCCGAGACGCATATCGGGTCTTATACGCTGCCGGCTGGGTCGGGAGGCATTGAGGGCTCACAGGAAGGCTTTGTGGAGTATTATCCGTGGAATGCGGCGGGGGGTCATTCGTGCACTGCTTTGCCGAAGACGTCGGTGACTTTTGGGGCGCCGAGTACGTCGGGTGGGAAGTCTGGTAGTCTCGGGAAGCCTTATGAGTATGGTGACTGTGTTGGTCAGGTTGATTTTTCGACTGTGCAGAGTGGGAGTGGGTATGAGGTCAGCGTTGGGTTTTAAGATCGGGGAAGATCGGTGTATAGATGGATAATGCTGTTAGGATAGGAACCGTGGGTGTGGAGAACCGTATTGGCTTTCTTTGACCAGCACGTTTTGGTGCATGTCAGGTCCTATTATTGAGCAATTCCAAAGCTGAGGTCGTATATCTTTGTTGGCGATAGGCCAGGGAATAACCGCAGACTGTCTGGTACTCCATGTGTTCCAATCTTGCAGTGAAGAACATGTTCGGCCCCAATGCTCCAGGTTGTTCTAGCCCTGGCGGCGGGTCCGACTCAGCTAGATGCTTACTCTTGTCCGTCTCATAAATGAGACGAATCCAGCTCGACGCCATCGCTTAAGGAGACAGGAATCAGCTGGTTAAAGCACTGCAAAAGAAAGCAGAGGAACATTTCCACCTTCCTGTAACGGATGGAAGCAGTCTAGAAGTCTGGGGAATATCGGGATTACTACGGGATTAATACGGAACGTCCCACGGTTTGCTTTCCAACCGAACTCTAGAGAACCTCTGGTAGCCATACGGCTGACATCATTACCACCTTCGCGAACACGAAGGGGAAGGGCTTCAGTAGCTATCTAGGAGGTGCCTATTTTTCAAGGACCAGGGCAAGAAGAGGACGGAGTGGTTATTAGCATGCTACGAGTCAGAATATGCAAGTATCCCAAAAGTCACTCAAGCAGTATCTGACCGACCGCATGATATGAAATGAGCAATCATGACCCTATCGAGTAAAAGGCATAAGCACATGGGTCTCACTTGAACGCTGAAGCGTCATCATTCTCCAAGCACCATCTCATATGAGCCAGCATTCTCCAGTACGTATCCTCGGCAGCTGATTTTCCAACAATGGGATCAAGATGCCCATAGCCTTCCGCCAGGAACCTGCGATAGTATTTTTCTCCAAATTGCCTTCGTAACAGTTCATAATCCTTGAGTGTAGACTCTGGGTCGAACACTTGGTTCTCGGTTCCTGAGATGAACAGAATAGGTAGCCCGCGTAGGCGTTGCAAGCTCTGGCTCGAAAGGAGTGGGAGTAGATCATTGTCCAGACAGACTCCTTTGGTTCCCATGCGCACCAAATGCTTCATCATCTTGGTGTAGGTGCTGGCGAAGAATTGATGGACATTGTCGTGGATGTTCACGTCGAGGTTTTCGTGGTTCCATAGCAATCCGAACGCAAATGACGTTCGATGACATGCAGTCGAGGTGCAAACATCTCGCGAGTGTCCGACGGGATAGAAGCGAAGAATTTGGTCAAGAATTCGCTGGAGCAAGTTATCGCCTGGACTGCTCGCAATTGGGAAGCAGCACCCAGCCAGGAATTCGTAGAGCTGGATGATGAGAGTTGTTCTGCCTTTGACCGAATTCCAATAGCCAAACACTTGGTGCATGAAAACTGAATTTGCGGTCACTCCAAGCAGTCGATCGCGTCTGATTGTACCGTCCAGTAGAGCCATACACAGAGCAACCGAGCCTTGACAATGAGCTATCACGTATGGTTTCTGAGGTTCCCTTTCTCGAATAAAATCCACAGCGGCGGCGGCATCAAGACGAACATCAAACACGGTTGACCGTTGAGCCACGGTAGGATCGCAACTCCATCGAGGACTCAATACGTAGCAGCGATGCCCACGCTTGGTGAAATACTCAACCAAGTTACAGCGTAAGAATGGCAGTGCGTACAAATTATGTTTTGTCCCCGTGCCAGTGATACCCGGCAAGAAAAGGATCGGTGGTCGGCTCATGTTGTTCACGGACTCCGTTTCACCTTTCAACGGTGAGTCATAAATGTCCAAGATTGTATGCACGCCATCACGAGCCTTGATCTTGCACGAAGATGACGCTGGCTGCTTCAAGTTGATTTTCCTCCCCGTCGAGTCCTGGGGATGACGCGTCGACACGAAGGGACGGAAAAAGAAGCGACTAACTTGGAACAGAAAGAAGATCAAAAAGCCAATCAAAGCGACGAGCAAAGACTTGCTGAAGGGCTCCGTGGTGCGGAATGTCCTCATCTGCTTCTGAAAGTCCAGCAGGGAGATGTGGAGGGCGCCCGATCCAACCTTGGTGCAATCGTGTCGGAGGACGGTGACATTGACCGTCGTTGTTGCCTGCCAGGTTCCCTTGACAGAAAAGGCGATATTTGAGTCGATGACCTTCTGCCCTTCCAGTCGATACCTTGCATCTTCCACTGAAAGTAGATCCAGGTGGTACGTGATTGCCGATGCTTCAGCTCTCGCAGCAATCGGTGTAAAAAATTCGACCGTTCCATTGGCAATTCGAAGTGTAGCTTTAGATAAAGCCCTACATGAAACCGTCCCGGTACATGTACCTTGATATCGCGGCCCGAGCGATCCTATGGATGTTAATCTCTTGTATCCTAGCCGAAGTTCTTTATATAGTTACCTTTTTCTTGACGCCAAATTTCAACCGTAGCCAAGACCCGCATCGTACAAGAGCTGCCCCTGCCCAAGGTCTCAGAAACAGAGGGGTCTCGCTTGCCTGGTCTGTCACTGAAATAGCCAAACAGATTTTCCGTGAACTGCCAGCCTATCGGTTGAGATGTCTGTGACGTCTGTCTGGCTCTGTTTTGAGAATCTCGGTGGCTTCGAGATATTTTGGGCTTGCTGTTGGCTTCGAGATGGCCATTCTTGCTTTCGAGATCAATTGTGAGACCTGCGTCTTTGGTGATCAAGTCGAGTGATCGTTCTGCAAGTGCGGATATTGTCGCGAGTGGGTTTACCCCTGCAAGGTCAGCCCTTGACCTAGTAGAGATTACCATCATAACATACCTAGTGCAGTCGGAATAATCGAGGCATCACAGCACACAAGGCCCTTGTATACTTCCTCCCCAGAACCAGTAAACAGTTCTCCCACATGATTTGTAACACCACCTTCACCACTTCCACTTCCACTCATGTTCGCTCCTCCCAGAAGATGGACTGTGACCTCCTCCTGGCGTCGACCTGAAAGAAGGCTTAGCATTTCTCGTGCGGCTTGACACATGGGCAGCCTCACCGTAGAAGAAGGAATATCCCATCTTGGCACCTGTCATAGAGAAGAGTCCTTTGAAAAGCCCAATTATTCGTTGATAATGCCCTGAGCGACCTTCTTTTGGTGCCCGTAGGCGAATTCGGCCATCCTTCAGCGTGAGAGTCATCTCGTTACTATCGTGAGACATGATAAGATACGTCGAGGTTCGTTGTAGGGCTCCACCGATAGCATATGGACCGAAAAGAAAGCTTTTAAGAGAAGCCAAAACTTTTCGTGCCTCGCGCCGCGGGCTCAAGAAGAGTGCGATCGCTTGTTGATTGATAGTTTGGAGCATGAACATAATGTGGATGATCGGACGGAATGCTTCTGGGATGCAACCGTCTTGAATCACAAATCCAGATAGGGGGTTCCCTGAAGCCGCGCCGGTTCGATGGTCAATCACGCTAGTAATTGTTGGGCCAGGTCGGTTTTCAGGGCGAGAAGGAGGGGTTCGAGCCATGCCATTGACGTCGGTGCTTCCGTTGTAGCCTGATAAGCATTAGAAGGAGTATTCCTCTATTCTCCGGATTTGCATACCAAACAGCAAAAGATCACCATTCCCAGAGAGATTTCTCCCAACCATTGGAGACATCGGAAGCCCATATTCTTTTGATCTGAGCAGAATAGATGTAGTACCTAGGGATCCCGCACCCAAAAAGCAAAATTCTTTCTAGAAAGAGATGTTTTGATCAGCGAGGCTGAAACAACTCGTATGCCGGACACATGAAATACAGAGATGGTAAGGGAACTCACGGCTTTGACCCAAAAAAGTTGGTCTTCGAAATCGTTCGCGAAATTTGATCTCCCAGGTCCATACCACGCAAAGTAAACTGTGTATCCTACACCACCTTCGCATCTTTCCACGTACTTCACCTCACACCCACAAAAGATCTCAGCTCCCCAATTCCAGGCATCTGCCAGATATGTCACAGCCACTGAGTTCTTGGAACCATCGTTGAGACCCGTCGACTCATGACCTGAGCCTCGGTTTGCCTGCATTGCAACACCCGCATTATTCCGACCTTCTTGAAACGATATGGTCAACGGGATGCGGTAGAAATTTTTACTTTTGCCTAGTAGCTCCGAATCGCGTCGGAGATGCTCTAGCTTTTTCAGTTCTGGGTAGCTCTGAGGATATGTGGTGGGTTGTAACATCGCATCGGCACGCGAGTAGTCTGTTCAGGATTCCAGTTACGAGACGATATTGTTCGCGGATTACAATAGTACTCACATTCGTCGAGTGATGTGGGGTGTTCTCTGATCTCAGGTGGCCACGGACTCATTTTCAACGTTGCTTCATCTGCCTTGAGAAAGACACCCGCGTTTATCAGCGAACAACCCCCTAGCCCTGCGATTTGCATCAATTAGCTTACTATCCAATTTGTATTTTAAGGATGAGAGATCTAGCATACCATGAGCAGAGAATGCATGCTGCCCATTACCCATGAACAATTGAAATAGCTGGGTAGGACTCCTATATGATAACAGTTTCGATAGAACTGAGCTTCTGGAGGCGCTTCCAGAGACGCTCAGCTCTTTTAGGCATTCAGAGAATGTGCTTGGAAATGAACCAGCTGTACCGATTGTCAGATGGGTAGTCAATTTGAGAGATCGAATGCAGATATACGTTTCCTTTCCCAGCCAATCTCGAGGACGGCGACACTCTTTCCCGCGCGAGCCATTCGGCTGGCCGCTACTCCAGCGCCATAGCCCGATCCGACAATAACAACGTCATATTCCTCTTTCATCAAGTCAAAGGGAAGACTCAGGTTCGGATAATTGTCAACCCTCCTTTTGGTCGACATTACGTTGGCCCTTGATGGCACCTGTTCCCGGGAGTCGGTGGTTTCGGCCAGAAATTGTGTAAGATAGGTGAGCAGAATCTGAATATAACCATCGGCTAAATTAGCGCCAACCTTACGAAGGTGGACGGGTCTGTACCGAGTACTATCGATACGCACCTCTGATGGTGCAAGTTTGACAACACACAAGACTAGAATGGTTAGCCTGAGCTATTTGTTGACTATACTAGGGTGCATCGGGTATGGCCTGCGCAAGTGCATGGATAAGCCGTCTGACTGGATTGGTCAACCTCGAACAGGCGATACCAGGCGGTGTTGGGTTCAAATCTGACAGCAGTGCAGAAATTCAGGCTCTCTTATGATGAATTCCTCTTGGCTGTATGGATGGCCCTCCTTGCAGGACATTGTGTAGCCGCGCGTTGGGTCGGGTAAGCATACCCAATGTGCCGAGCTCCATCCGGAGCTAATATCAATTAGACACTTCTCTTATGCACATGAGCCCGCAGCTTCTTGCTTTTTCGGCCATGGATATCGCATTTCTTAGGTAGTCACAGGTTCTAAGACCCATATCCGAGTTAGAGAGACTTTTTTGTCTACATTTTGCCTCATGCTGCCTAGCACAGTTGTTAGTTGCAGTCTTGACATCTGGTAGCGGCAAAGTTTGCCTTCTTGCGGCGGCATAATAAGACCCCTATAACGCGGGAATACTTAACCAAGTCTTCCAATATGGCTAAAATCGATCTGTCTCTCGAAGCATGGCGTGCGTGCGGGGGCTCAGAGGGCGTAGTAGATTTTGGCCGAGCACCTTACACCCCTGGGCGGGTCTATATTTACGTCTTTGGTTATATCCCCAAGTCAGAGATTTAGGTTCCTCGAGAATGCTAAATTTTCCAGCTTCGGAGATTCGTTTTGAATAGAACGTGCGCAAGCAATTAATGGATTCGATGAGCCGCGCTGCGGAGCGGATTGAGTTGTTCAGCCTCACTCCACTGAGTTCAACGCGGGGAAACGGCCTATGCAGCTGGGCACACCCATGTCGTGTCAGTTTTCAATAGGATAGCTCTGTGATGGCTGTGACAACCAAGGGCTGTGTGCAGGCACTGCCCCGCTTTGAAGTCGCCAGGCATACACTTATCTAAGGGTCATGTTCTCGCTTCTCACCGCAGCACTAAAGGATTTCGGTACCTGACTGCCACCAGCTCTCGTCTTTCCAACCTTAAGTGATCTGTGAACCTGCTGTACTTGAATATGAGCTTTTAAACAAGAATAAGTTTTAATATGGCGGAGGCGGAGGAGAATCTTGTTGCTTGCGTGGCAAGAGGTGGGTGAAATTCCCGTCTGTCTATGTCTAACAGACGGTATACTGACCAGCTGGCTTCCCATAGTCGTCTGCCTCTACCGAGATGGGAGCGAACTTGTTAATTCCGTCTGGAAGCGCCCAGAAAACCGCCCCTATTTATCTGAATCATCAATGAAGGACATTCAGCAGTCTATGAAACGCGGATGCGAGAATATCGTCGCCGGTTGGAACGCAGTCGCGGGCAGGATAGGACCTGAATTCAACGAGGGCGATGCTATAGCCCTCGAACAAATGAAGGCAGTTGCTGCAAACCTGCAATTTGAGCTTGTCACTCATCTCAGCAATTATACTGCCGCAAATCATCGTGACAAGTTCCACGCATTGCTGCAGGCCTCCGATTTGGGCCTCAAGGAGACCATCTCCGTCCTGGGCGAGATGTATGCGCGCCTCAAACGAGTTCTACCTGGTTCCCCTCAGACTCCCTTTGACATGATCTGGGCTGAAAGCCATTCCCTCGTCAGCTCCTCGGATCTTGAATGTCAAATCAAGCTCATTCAGAACTCTGGGTCTTTGCAGGCATTGCAAGATGCATATGCTAATCGCCGGCCTTCCAATCCTTACTACTATTACTCGGGGAGACCAAGGCAGACACCGGGACGAATCTTTTACCGGCCACGGCGTAATTTCCAGACGCTAGACTCGCTGCAGAGGTTCATCAGCACTGCTGGTCATATCCCTTGTGAAACGGCTTCAATCTCACAATCCAATACCAGCCACCCAGCACACATTCTAGGCTCCCTAGGGCCCTCTAGCATACCAAATTGGCCTCCGAGCAGCGATAACAACTTCGTTGGCTTCTGTGAAGGGGCCTGGAAACTCACCGCAGCAGAGAATGGTTTGAGGTTGCAAAGGGTGCCAAATAGATACTTTGGCGCGAAATCGCGATGGCAATGCATCGCATGCTGTTTTACTATGCCACTGGGGAAAGGGGGTGGCCGCCATGATCCCCAATATAGCCAAGAGCTGTATACTCACAAAGGCACGGGAATTCGATACCGCTGGTTGTTTCTGGCCAAAACCCATTTGAAGCGCACTCAGACAGCTTCAGCGTTTTCGATTCATCCCTCCAAAGGACCATTCGGCTGTATCTTCTGTTGTGCCGAGGGCACGAGCTCCTCTGCGCAAGCCTTCGAATCAGTCGACAGCTTTATGGAGCACCTCGGGTCCCATCATCGGCGCATGAAACGCTCTACTCTTCTGGAACAGACACGATCCGTGGTAGGAAGGGTCGCGTCAGTAGACGAGGACTTTGATCTCAACATTCCTCCCCAGTATCTGGACGGTGGAAGGGAACTTCATTTGCATACGTCACCTGAATATCGGTGCACAAAAGCTACCGATCCCAACAAGAGGGCTGGAACACTACGGGCACAAGTGAATTCGCCCAATGAGAAACACAGACTTCCCAAAGATTTGAGGGAGCTCTCAAGTCATCCAGTTAGGCCAAGAGGTCACCATCGGAACAGTGAAAACTTGATACACATTCGTCGGGTTGCTGGTTCCATGTTGGACGAAGGGACCAAATCACCCAGGTTCGAGCCCTCGGGGACTAGTCTCAGCAAACCTCGAACATCAAGGGAAGATAGCAATGGTTCCCAGAGGGAGCTAAGCAAGGCGCAAGAATGGGTTGCAAACTCTTCAGCAGACTGTCCCACAGATAGCTCTGACTGCAGTTCTGTACCGACGACAGTTACGACCCCCAATCAAGATAGCGTTACTTCGATCGATGCTGGATCCACGCAGCACAGCAGATTTAACCATATTTTGAAAGCATCCGAATACTATGAAGAACTGGACTCGCTCGAAATCGAAATTGCGGAGTGCTGTGGCCTTGCTTTGGGATCAAAAGTTCAGAAAGGGCCGCTCAGTACATGCTTCCCAGTGCTAGGTCAATGCATGACTGCACTGGAGAAACTTGGGGAAGCCGGGTTTTGTGGAAAATTGTTCTCCATCTTGGTCGAAGTGCCATCACGGCCTAATATCGCAAAGATCATTCATCTCTCTTCGGATGAAATGCGAGGTCTAATTCATTCGATTACCAGTGATACGATTCATCATGAGTTCGCCAGAACAACCAATGTTCCCCTACAGCTCACGCAGAAGCTCCTGGATGATCCTTCTCTGGAGTGCGGTTCTGGCTGGACCCCATTATCCTTCATCCAGTTCTTGAGTACGGTCTTGCCGCTTGCTCTAGTCTCTTTCTCTGGCTCTCACGTTTGCCGTTTCGATATCAACGTGTGGGGTCATCCAGAAGAGGAAATTACCGTTGGATTTGGGTACTCCTTCCGTCTCCGGAAATTGGCCTGTCTGAAGGACTTCGTTGGAGGACCTGCATGGGTATTGGGGAAGACCAAAAACCAATCCACAGAGTCGGATCAAATGGGGTTGAAAGTTTCCCTCACAGTCCAAGACCTCCAAGAGCTCTGGGGCCCTGTTTGGCTGGTGGGTGGAACATCTGACAGGAGCCCAATCATCCGGACTGAGGCAGGATTTATCATCCCTATCAGTGCGGAAGAACAGGGAGACAATTCTTCAGCAGACGAGGTTGAATGCCACTGGACACGAGAGGCTCCTACGCTTCCAGAGTCGCCGATCATGTTGACCAACACATCCCGGGTTTTGATCGGGACAGACACGCCTCACACAGCAGGTCTTGCTGTCAACGCCTTATGTGAATCAAAAATATCTAAGATTCAGGAGCAGATTTTCGATCGCCTGCAATTTCCGGGCACCTACAACGAGTACTACACCATGGAGGGCCATGAAGTCCAACTGACTGGAGGTCAATATGTCACTGCGGGCTTCGTGAGAAAACACAAACGGAATCCGGGTAGGACGATGAAGTCCGCGCTGATCACAGAGTGCCTTCAATGCGACGTTCACGACCTCAAGCCACTGCTGAAACTTCGTGTGGGGTTGGAGGTCAGCGTATGCACTGGCAACGCTCGTCGCGTCACTCTCTGGGATGCAATGTTGTTGACACACGCGAAACAGCCATCCTCAAGCGCAAACAATCAATGCCACCACCCCACAGCCGATTCGAAGTGCCTTCAGACATGTTGGACTCGAGCCTGCTCCACTGATGACAGCGTCACCTCTCAACCTCTCATGAAGGGTGTTCAAGCCAGGGAAATCATGGTGAAGGCACTGTTGGCCCTTCAAAACACGGGTATTGACCCAAACAACAACTTGCAGGTCCTGTGGCCCTTCTCCGAGGCCGCCATGACTTACCGCATAAAACCGACTAGCTCAAGCAAATGGTTGAACTTTCTCGCTGACACGCGAGATGTGGCTACTTTTGCAGTGATAAGTCAACGATGCCTGGAATTTAGCGAAGAACAGTACCAGCATCTTTGCTTGAATGAAGCATCCCCGCATGACCAGACCCACCGCCAGATAACCTGCCTCTCGACAATACTTCTACCGCGACCTGTATCTCGACGATCTCGGCGCCGGTTGCTTGGCTTGCATGGCCCAAGTCAGTGTCACTTGACTGCTTTACTTATCGGTGACGAGTTTCGAGTAAGCAAGATGAATTTCGTTGTAGCGCGGAGGGCGTGGGAGCAATGCCCCAAGCCACTGATTGCCACTCCCCGCTCGAGTCAATTATTGAGTATGACTGCGAGTTGGACAGGGATTCATGATTTTCGGGAGCAACTCAATCCGGATATCAAAGGGGGCGAGCCGATTGAAGTAGTGGTCTGCTGTGGGGAATCGCGGCGGAAGAATTGATAGAGGGGTATCTGCGACGAATTTACATGCTCGAAGACAGGATTCATTACATGAAGACGAGGGCTAGTTCTCGGACGATGGCCCCGGATTGGAAAACCTCATTGCTTCGTCCTCTTCTAGGAATATTGTCAAAGGACAGAGGAAAATACAAGGAGCTTCTTCATTTCAGCCAGGAGGACCAAGAAGCAAACAGCAACGGGTGTCAATTTCACAAAAGTCCCCTCTAATAGTTGAAGACCTCTAGATGTATGCTCGTAGTAGTTTTGGATGGAGATTTCACCTCGGTAGACTCCTGTTTGGTAGGTCCGGCGCCGTTTGTCCTGCTTCAGCCTACAAGTGGCCCCCGTCTCCCCTTTCTCTTCCTTCTTCCTTAGATATCTCTAGGATATGAGGACTACAGATGGATACTTCCTGATTGCCTGATTGCTTCCCTCGCATAGGCGTAGACTGCGCCTTGTGTTTTCTTACTGGAGAGGTCGAAGTTTAAGAAGTGTGTATTTTTCACTAACTTACCACCCCGGTCAGGGTACTCGGAGTCGTTTCGAGTCTGCTCATGGAACAAAAAGCGGCCATGGAAACAGAGAACCAGCTTGGCAACGGACTTATTCTAGCAAGGATTCAAATCTAGATACAGCAAGTACAAATCCCGGAAAGAAAGTCATAAAATAACACATCAAAGCCCTGGCCGAAAGGTATATGTAAAGACCGCTAATCTTTCTCTAGACACCAAAGAAATCGTAACTCTATGAGGGACATCGTTATGACAAAATGCAAGCCGGAAAATGAAAACGTCATAGCACACAACGCCGACTGAAGGGGCAATAGACAGACAAGAGCAATGGACGTTTATCATATCATGACAGGATTATATGGAGTGGAAGCATGTTCAAGGGGTTACCTGTCACATGTTCAGCAGGCTCATTTGGCGCCGCATGGGGTTTGGAGAAGGAGAGTCTCCGTCCTCACTGGGGCCGAGACCACTGTCTGTACCGGTGAGTCCAGCATCGGTATCGATGTCCCAGTCATCTTCGGTATCGCCAGCGCCATTCCCGCCGTCCCAGCTTTTCTGAACGGCACCCCGGGTGTTCCAGCGAAGGGCACGTTGGACGCTGGTGAACCATTCGCCGCTATCCGAGACAACCGTGGGGAACGGGTACTGGCTCGCTTCGACGGTAACATAGTCGCCTTGTCGAAGCTCGACACGTCCTTTACCATCAAAGGAGCAGTAGGCGGTTGACCGTGAGGCGTGTGGGACGGCCACGCGAAGCAGATGAGAATCCGAGAGGACCATTGGGCGGAAGGAGAGGGTGTGGGGGCAAATGGGTGTGAGGAGGATGCCGGGAATCGATGGGTGCATGAGAGAGCCGCCAGCGGACAAGGAGTATGCAGTCGAGCCGGTTGGTGTGGAGAAGATGCAACCGTCCGCTTGGACGACGGTCAGCAACTCGTTATCAGCGTAGAGTTCCAGGTTGGACACGTAGGGAGAAGGTCCTCGGTCGATGACAACCTCGTTCAAAACCTCAAACTGCTCGCCTTCCTCCACCGCACCAGCTTCGGCACCCTTGCTCCGGTCTTTCCGGAACACAGTACATGTGAAACGCATCCGCAGATTGACGCGCATGCCAATATCGCCCATGACGCCGTTTAGATGCGATTTATATTCGTTAAACTCGAAATTCGTCAAGAAGCCCAGGCTTCCCAGCGAGAAGCAGAGCACTGGCGGCACCACGCGCTGGAAGAGCCAGGACGTGAACAGAACAGTGCCGTCACCGCCCAGGGTCAAGACCAAATCAAACTTCTCAGGCGACGTCCAGCAAAGATCTGGGGTCCAGAAATGGAGCATCTGCGCGAACCGCGGTTCCTTCGCGAAGAGACTCGCGGCGTCAAACCGCTTGGAGTTCCGCAGCTTCGCATCCACGTACACATTGACACCAAGATCACTTCCATATCGCGGCGTCGATAACAACCACTCTGCCAGTTCGCGCGTCAGATGAACCAGACTGTTGTCGCGTGCTTTGGTAACGATCATAATAGTCCGTACAGCGCGTTTGATTGGCCGCCTTTGCAACTGTTTTGAAACTTCGCGAACGCCGGTTGCCGTCTGGACCAACCGGGAATGTGATAGCCACTCATCATCTGCGATTTCCTCCAACACCTTCTTGATATTGACGGCATCGTCGAACCGCTGGTGGAAGTAACATGGGGACTGAAGCATCAACCGCGCCGTCGAGGGCGACCGCTCCAGGTATCCGGTGAGTTGTAAATTGGACAATGCTGAAGTTAACTTTTGTGAGGACGCGTTGCTACACCGACGCTCCTTGTCGTCTGGAGGCGACGAGGCGGCGTCGTTCGTGCCATTGGCAATGAGGCCGGTCCAGGGATTCGTGAAAGAGGGATTTGAGGGGTTGCTGGGTAGGCATGGGCGTGAAGCTAGGGCCTTCATGATGGTCTGCCGAGGTATGCAGTCGGTGGACAGTGATCGGGGTCCAGAGATGGACTTTTGGCGGAAGCGGCGAATCGTCGAGGAGGGCAGTGACCAGCCAGCAGTCTCCTCCTGAGGGAGCCCGTTCTTCAGCGTGGGTAGCATACCACTGCCTGGTGCTTGCGGGGCGGGGTCGTGTGAAGGAATCTCGTTGTGTGTTTGGGAGGGTTCTATATGAAGGGCATAATCGCGGAGGAGCGCCGCGCCGACGGTTGATGCGGATGGGGAAGGTGGGGCATTCGTGCTGGTCCTGGCGCTGCTGGTGCTCGTCGATGCTGGAGTTGAGGAGATGTGAGACGGGGTTTGCGAGGCAGGCGCAGATAGCATTGACTGCATGTCAGATCGGCCAGGATCACTGGTAGGCGACGCCATGGGAGGTCGCAGAAGTAGCCGGGATTGGTTTATCGGCAGGATTTCAAAGCGAAAAGATGACAGCAAGGGACGAAACCTGGGGCGGATGTAACGGGGTTTGCGGACCACGACGAGTCAGGTCTAGTAGACCGAGCGACCAAGCCAATTCTGGCCGTCAAGTCAACTGTGTTTGCCGTGGGTCGCGCAGGCCTCGGGCCCGGTTTTGAGGATGGATTCCACCGTCTTCCACCGTGTGGGTTGTGGTTCTTCCGTTTGGGATCTGCCGACTGGGATGCCCTGCCGGATAAACTGGGGGAAAGTACTCCGAATCGGTGGGGCCAACTTTTGGCGAGTTGACCGGGGGGCCAAGGGAGGAGGTGATGACCGAAGTATCGTACAGGATTGAAGTGTATCGAACACTGCGAGACTGCAAGCAGGAGACGCTTATAAGATGAGTTGAAAAAAGAGAGAGATTGGCAGCGGGAGAGAACCACTTGGCCACCGAGGCTTGGAGCAAGGGCACAAAATTCCTAAACTTCTCGTCCGAGTCCAGCGGTCGGATAAATTGCGTTTTATCGCCGAAATCTTGATGACACTATCGCATTATTGTTGATATTAATAGGCATGACCAACGCTCGGGGCATATCATCACATCATGGTCTATACCTGATTAGAACACCCCAGACGTAGTCATCTTCATTTACGGACTTCTATCTTGACTTATCAGATCCATCTGGCCTTCTCCACGAGAACCTCTTTGAATCCGGGGGAAGATGGAAGATTCATGTCAAGCTGTCTACGGAAAAGTTTCTACGTTGATTAATCCGCGTCGCCGCAATAGCCGTACTAAAAGAAGAAAAGTCGTTACAGTGTTCGGATTGATCTATGCTCTATCGAAGCAGTACCCCGCGTTGGCGGCACCGTTGCCAACCCGATTCGTACAGTCGAGCGTCGACAAGGGGCCCGAGGCTTGAGCACCGTTTCCTTATCCGAGGCCTGGTGTTGGACTCCAGAATCCTGTCGCCTGTCGACAATTGGATCACGGGCTGTACGCAGCCACGTGCCATGCTCTGGCAAGGCTGACGGTGCTTCATTAGGCAGGCGATACTTCCGTTGTGATGTCAACGCACAGGAACCCGGAGAGCATAGCGGGGTATCAAGGTAGAGCAGCCATGTATCCGAATCTGATGTCGATGCTCGTAAAGAGCCTCGTACATGCAGTGATATCAGGTGATAGTGGCTTTGAATGAGCGTGACATGTAGCCACCAAAGTCACATTGGCCCCGTTGCCCGGGTTCGATAGAGAGGCTCTGCAGAGGTTGTGCGAGGCTTGCGCACTATGAGTAGAGGATGGAAGACAGGCAACCCAGCCGGAGAGGCACCCCGTCAGATCGCACTGTAGTCCTCTTCGCGCGATAGCCTATCTTTTTGCTTCAAGCCGAGTCGATCTTCCAAGCGTAGTCGCGGTGCAAATGGTCCTCCACAGTTTCGCGGATGAAATCATCAGCGGGTCCATTCTTACCCTCCTCTCCCATCGCGATATCTCCGTCAGATCCAGCCACAGCAGTACCCCGGCAAATAGCGTACGCACGCTCTCGGATTGATTCCCACGTGTCGAAATCAAATTGACCTTGGCTTTCATTGAACAGAAGATGGCCCTTGGAGGAGAACGCGAGCACGTGCAGTGATGAGGCTGCCTTTGCATCGGGCGTGGAGGGATTACTGATAATTTCACCCGACTTCGTCACGGCCAGCAATGCAGTCGAAAAAGTCATGGACATGGGGACGGCAGCAGAGAGCAAGGCGAGAAGAGAGGTTTGGAGGAGGGCGGGGAGGAGAGTAAGGTACTATTACTAAGTCAATACAAAGGGCTTCGCGTGTTTTTCGAGGCTCCAATGAACCAAGAAAAAAGCTTCAACTGACCGAGTCGCCACGCTGCACTGCATCGCCGCCGATGATGGCTAGTGTAATGACCACACCGCGCCGAGAAAATCCACGCTCGCGCCCAAGGATCACCTTTTGCAGCATCGTGCGCAAAATGCTCTCGAGATATCGCTCACCAACTCCAGCAGTGGTATTTGCAGGCTTGACAAACACCTCAACGGTAGCTTCTTCGGGTTTCAGGGCGTCGCGGCGAGCTGGGAGCTCAACGGGTGCGTTGACGGAGCCCAAGACATTGTAGCCGGTAGTCGGGCATTTGAAGGATGCAGAGCCGTCGGCACGGCTCAAATTGGAGAGTGAAGCGGTCGGGCCAACCATGGTGGGTACAATAGGGGATAGAAAGTGATTGTGAAGAGTGGTGAGGTTCACGAGGAGCGGGTGGTGGTGTTGAGAGTCGATGGTGCTGAAGCTCCGGTGATTTTTTATCGGCGATGCGGGCCACGTGCTGATTGGCTGACGGCCATCAACTCCTTGTGTCCTCACAACTTGCAGAACACCACATGAGGTTGGAGGACATTGGGGCAGACAAATGGTTCAAACTTCTAGCTCGGACAAGAAATAGGGGTTACTATTGTCTGCTTGAATAGAGTATACAAATCTATATTCGGGTGGTAGGTTGTGCTGACATGATTTGCAGGTCCAAGGGATGAGGTCGACCTTCACTGACCTCTGTAAGCGTTAGGATATCATATCGTCAACCTTTCTCAAAAATTCCTAAACACCCCCCATATATCCGGCGTAGTAATGCGCTATGTAACCATGAGCTAGGCCTATTTGATAGGTCGCCCTTCGTCCTATTACCGCTGCTCGGTATAGGCACACAACCCCCAACTCGTGGATCCGTTGGTTACAGGCCGCATGTTCAAGTCATTGCCGAGAAACTAATTGCAGCAAACCCGCCTACGCGAGGATTCCTTGACCGCCGAGATCTTGGAACGTGGCACTGCAAAAGGTTGGCAAAGTGTTCAAGAAGATGCAGTTAAGTGCCGGAACCATGAACCACGGATTCTTGGCCAACGACAGGATCAAACATGGGTCAAACTGGTTTTGAAATTGTCATCTGACACCAAATCCTATTTATGACTTAATATCAATTCGTTCCAGAGTGAAAAAGAAAGAAATAAATCCATAGGATTGGCAACTCATGATAGAGGGAGCGAAAGTTAATTAGGAATAGAAAGGGATCAGCATTGCTAGGCGCACCCCAGAATCTGCTAAAAGAACACCCCCTCACACAGTCGACTTTAGCATAGTATAAGTATTACCAGAGTAGAAGATCTCTATTGAATGCAACTGACGCACGTCTGGTAATACCCATACTACCCTTAAGCCAAAACCTAGCAGGCGATGCTCTTCTAGCAACCTTTGGGGGGTGTACCTAGCAAACAGGGTCGTTGAGGTATTGATGAGCACCGCCCACGCCGGAGGAAGCCCCCAGGATCCAGCATCCAATCATACGAATGTGCAGCCTTGGCTCCAAGACCGCGGTGTCGGTTGCCAACCAGCGTCGTCGCAGGCGATGATGCCGGATCCTAGAAGCCAAGCATCCGACTGGCGATGCCCCAATGACATCGTGGCTCGAGAATGTGACAAGGCCTCCCCCGCCTCACGACATGCTCTCACCCCCTCTTCTCAGTGAAACTAGGGAGACTGGGGACGACCGACAGATCACCATACAAATAATCCCAGCTGCTACTGCTTCGACTCTTGCTAAATTTACACCCTGGAGAAGGTTTTTTGCATCGTGGTACCGTAGCACGGGTTACTTAGCTGGTTGTTAGTTGATTCGCGACCACAAGAACCACTCCTTGACAGGTCTCCTTTTTCCTTTTCTTCTTCGTTCCTTCCCTCCACCTATACTTGAATGGGCATTGAGACGCTCCCCGATGTCGAGGAATCGACAGAGCCCCCTATATGTGCCCTAAGGGAGTACAATTTAAATCCACGAACTGTCGCCCTAAGCTTTGAGCCCTGCAACGCCAATGAGAAGCCAACGCGGGTGCCAACCACTCATAGTGTGCCTCCGAGCGTTGACCTGCACGCATCTCCCGAGTCCTTGCAAGGTCCTGAATATCAGATCCGAGACACCCATCTTCTGGAGCCAGCTCAGATTGCTGAGCTCCTCGAAACAGACCTCAAGTATGGAGTCGCTCCTTGCACACCCTTGATCATTATTAACCAGATCGCATTATATTTAGCAATGGATTATCCAACGTCGAGGCCAACGAGCGCCTCGCGAAAGATGGCCGTAATTCGGTCCGAGAAGTCAAGAGCATCTCCGTCTGGGGGATACTGTTAAGGCAGGTGTCCAACAGTCTGACCATAGTAGGTTTTCCTCATGATGTGATAATCACCGAAAGGTCAAAGGCTGATAATTTTAGGTGCTTCTTATAACAATGGCACTGTCCTTCGGAATCGATGATTATATCGAAGGTGGAGTCATCACAGCCGTGATTCTCCTGAATATCATCGTTGGGTGAGTCATTACAAGACACATTTTCACGACGAGGATATACCTAACTCTGTAATCAGCTTCTTCCAAGACTACCGAGCGGAAAAAACCATCCTGTCGCTGCACCGCCTCTCAGCACCAGTATGCAAAGTCATTCGCGATGGCCGGGTAACCACCGTAAAAGCCGAGTCTTTGGTGGTTGGAGACATAGTACGGCTGTCAGTCGGGGACATTGTTCCTGCAGATCTGCGGCTCTTCGAGGGGATGAATGCTTCAATGGACGAGGCACTCCTCACGGGCGAGTCTCTGCCTATTCTCAAAACACCCAATGCCACCCTGATATCCCCTGACATTCCCATCGGTGATCGGACAAACATGGCGTACTCAGGATGCAGCACAACTCAGGGCCGAGCAGCCGGTATTGTGGTTGCTACGGGCATGAATACGGAGGTTGGCAAGATTGCGCAATTGCTTCAGGAAAATAGCCACGCAGGCGATGGAAACTTCTTCGTGCGGGCAGTACACCGAGTCAAGTCTTCGGGCGCGAAATTGCTGGGTCTTGTTGGCACGCCGTTGCAGATTAAGCTGAGCAAGTTCGCCTTACTTCTTTTTGCCCTCGCAATTCTATTGGCAATAATCGTGTTTTCGGTCAATTTGTGGGACGTTCAGGGTGAAGTTCTAATCTATGGAATTTGCGTCGCCGTCGCCGTGATTCCGGAATCCTTAATCGCCGTGCTTACTATCACGATCGCTGTGGGTACAAAGGCCATGGCAAAGGGCAATGTCATTGTTCGAAAGTTGCAATGCTTGGAAGCTGTCGGTGGCGTCACGAACATCTGCTCTGATAAAACAGGTACCTTGACCCAGGGCAAGATGATCGCTCGTTCCGCATGGATTCCTGGTGCTGGAACATTGTCAGTCCGCCAAACAACTGACCCATATGATCCAACCAGTGGAATCGTTCAGCTGGATGAAATTGACTGGAATTCTGAGGGCCCTGTTGACAAGCATCCCGCTTTGCACACCTTTCTCTCTGCCATTTCGCTCTGCAATTTGTCAGCGGTCCATCACGACAACAATGTTTGGACGGCCATTGGCGAACCCACAGAGATTGCTCTTCACGTTCTCGCTATGCGCTTTGAGTTCGGCAAGAATGCAGTGATGGCTAGTCGTGGACTTGAACTGCACACCGAATACCCCTTCGACTCCGCGATCAAGAAAATGACAGTCATCTACAGAAACCCCGCGGGAAAGGTGAATGAAACATATGCAAAGGGAGCCCCAGAGGCGATTATACCGTCACTGTCCATCTCCGATGATCAACGGCGTGTTATTCGCGAGACCGCGGACAGAATGGCCGGAGAAGGCCTTCGTGTCCTCTGTGTTGCCTACAAACGATCACCTATAGACGATGACAAAGAAGTCTCCCCACGAAATTCAGCTGAATCGAACTTGCAATTCGGAGGCTTGGTTGGGCTGTATGATCCTCCCCGAATTGAAACAGCAGCGGCGGTACGCAAGTGCCAAATGGCAGGTATTACTGTCCATATGTTGACAGGCGATCACATCAAGACAGCCACGGCTATCGCCTCCGAGGTCGGAATTCTCGATCGCGTCACGGCAATCACGAAATCGAGACATCTAGTCATGGCTGCGGACGAATTCGACAAGATGACGGACGAAGAAATTGATCAGATTGAGGAATTGCCTTTGGTCATTGCTCGTTGCAGTCCCGCAACAAAGGTGCGCATGGTCGAAGCCATGCATCGTCGTCAAGCGTTTTGTGTAATGACTGGTGATGGGGTTAATGATTCACCTGCCCTGAAGAGAGCAGATGTGGGCATTGCCATGGGAAAGAACGGGAGTGACGTGGCCAAGGAGGCTGCTGATATGGTTCTTACGGACGACAACTTTTCGTCAATTGTCAAGGCGGTTGAAGAGGGACGACGATTGTTTGATAATATTCAGAAGGTACGCTCTACATCCTCACCCACCAAATCAACACATAGCTAACCCATGACTCTAGTTCCTTATGCACTTGCTCATTTCGAACATTGCGCAAGTCATTCTCCTTCTTATCGCTCTTTCATTCAAGGATACCGGGGGAGACTCTGTGTTTCCTCTCTCCCCACTGGAAATTCTATGGGCGAATTTGGTCACATCCTCCTTCCTTGCTGTTGGACTAGGTCTCGAGGAAGCTCAACCAGACATCATGTATCGGGCCCCTCACGACCTGCGCGTTGGCGTATTCACACGCGAGCTCATCGTCGATAAAATGATTTACGGATTCTTCATGGGCTCTCTTTGTCTGATCGCATTCGTCTGCGTCATATACGCCGCCGGCACCGGAGTCTCAGATCTAGGCGATGGATGCAACCAGGGCTACAACCCAACATGCGATACAGTCTTCCGCGCCCGCGCCACGACATATGCAACACTGACCTTCCTCCTGCTAGTAACAGCCTGGGAAGTTAAACATTTCTCCCGATCTATATTCAACATGGATCCCATTCGATTCCCGCAACGGCTTTCCATCTTTCCCACGCTTTGGCAGAACCGCTTCTTGTTCTGGGCTGTCATGGCCGGGTTTGTCGTTGCGTTCCCCGTGATCTATCTTCCCGTGGTGAACCAGCTCGTGTTCAAGCATCATGCCATTACTTGGGAGTGGGGTGTTGTGTTTGGTTGCATGGCTACTTATCTGCTCTGTGTGGAAAGTTGGAAGGCTGTTAAGCGAGCGTTTGGTATTGGGAGTGGAAAGAATGCTATTCTTACTTTGGAAGATGCGGAGACTCGGGCTGGTTTGGGCACCTTGACATCGCTGTCGATGAGTGCCAATGCGAGCGTGGAGTTGAAGTGATGGATGGTGATTGATATTGGCCGATGTATTCAACATACAGTCAGGGCTGGATAAGCGGGAAGCTCCAACCTGCTTTTCCAAGGTTGTTGATAGGGATCAAGGTGTTTTGTTTTATGATTTTTCGTTTAGTACTGAATATTGCCTATTAAATTGTTGAAACGGAACCTTACGGGCCCGACACTTGGGATCAATTTCCGAAGCAGAGAAACCACCTGAGTTGTCTATGAAATCAGCTTCCCAAAATTGAAATTAGTCGCAGTAGTCTGCGGGATATGTTTCTGAACACTGCCCCCTGTCGCCCAAGAGGCCGGGCCATTATAGGCAAACTTTTCATAACCGGGCACTAAGGCGATAATTTGCTATACACCAAGCCCTAGGTTGTTTATGTAGAATGATCACATTAGCATTCGATTCACTCAAAATAACCTTATTGAAGGCCCAAATTGACATTATTTGACTGCCTGTCGCGCAGACCCTATCACAGTAGCCCCCCGGGCCGTCCGCCCTCAAGTGGCAATACGCTCGATGAGGAAAACTCTTCTACGAACATTAGCTCCCCACAACTGGAGCTGGGTATAAAATCCGCCAGGAAAATATCGACACCCAATACGCATAATCAATGGCCCCTGATATATCGAATGGGCAGTGACTCTCCGCCGATCCTGTCAAGCCTGTATCAAGCCTGGGCAATCGACGATGCGATCAGCGCCGGCCAAAATGCAGCGGATGCCTGGGCCTGGGACGCGATTGTGAATACACAAATGCTCCTCTGACTGCTACGTTCGATACCAAAAAGAGCTTAATACGGAAAAACACACAGAACAGTCGGTATTTGACTTATCCAATCCACCCACCCCTGTGACTGCCCAGGAGATCGCGAAGCAATATTATCAACCTGTCATTCGATTTCTCGTCAATTGACCTGCGAAGATACCCGAGAGCATTTGCGAAAGGGTAAAACGCGCATTTCCTCCACCCAGACATTTATACTTCTGGTGTCCCGGCTGTCATTAGAGATACAAACACTCTCTGCAAACTCGACTTCCAATTGGAGCAGTTAGGAAACACCGAGGATAATCTGCGACTTCTTCGGCTCAAATCAGACAAAATTCACCGCCGTCCATGATCGATTGCTCGTCAAGATTTGACAAGCTTCTCGGCCATTCCTCTTGGTCAAAGATTCTAGATCGACAGATTCGGGCTTCCAAAAGTCGAAGGGTCGTTGAATGCCTGATTCTCGGCGGTGAATTCGGATGCGAATTGCGGGATCTATTGTGCACTCTTCGTGTTCGAAAGCGGCTCTGTTGCTCTGTTGAAAGAAGTACTCACCTGGTCCAAATGCATAATATCGAAGACCTTGGACTTGACCTTCTCAGCGCCATGAAGCTACACAAATTGATTAAGGTTCTCCCTCCGCCGTCCTGAAATGATCACCTGCATCCCATTCTTAACGAGTTTGAGGACCAGTGCCTTGCCAATCCCGGAAGTAGCCTTAAATGATCAGGACCTTCTTGTAAGCGAACGGCATATCGTCGAAGTTCCTGTGAAGAGGACAGAGAACAACTTTGAATCTAACCTACCTACGATCTACTTGATAAGCTTCTCATATTTATGCTTGTTCTTAGATTGCTGATTCTTAAGCAGCAGGTATGGATGTCATCCATGCCCTGCTGCAATCCGGAGACTAAACTCAAAGTGGTGGCGTCGAGCGATGCTGAGGGGCTCTCGTTGGCCGATCGATCGGCTCTGAACAATGCCGAGGCATCTGCGCCACAGGTGGAGGATAAACCTCTTCTAGAAAGAGTGAAATCAGCCAGGACCCACCGAAGGCTTGGTCAAAGTTTGTGCATTACTGTACTTCGATCATCTTCTCGAACATCATTAGGTGATCGACAATGATGTGGTGGTAGCTTCTACGTTCCATGTTGAGAGAGGCATTATCCGTGAAGCGTCGACCTCGAACACAAAAGAATTAGAAGGTGACATTGCGAATCCCCATGATTGAGCCTTCGGCTAAAGGTCAACACTGAGTAATAATAGACTTCAGCAGAACAAAGAAATTTCATAACATTGATAGAATTGATTCATTGGCTGAAAGTAGCCTTAATTTTAATTACATTCAAGGGGTCTCAGAGACATTGTAGACCAGCTTCTCTCCGCTAACCTTACCCTCCTTCAGCAACTGCAGTCCCTCCAACACACCCTTCAAACCATCCTTACCGACCTTGGGCCGGTGAACCTTGACCTTCCCTTGCGCCAAAAGCGACTCTGCAATGGGAATGAACATCTCAGCGTATGCCTTATCCTCTGGCTTAGCAGGGAAAGGAATATCGCCAAACTTGAACGCCTCGCCGACGGCAGTGTAGCCGAGAGTGGAGCGGCTGTTGACGTTCTCACGGTCAACCTTGACATTCAAAAGAGCACTGTATTCACCACCCTCGGTGGAGATAGCAGCCTCGCAGAACTTGGCGCTGGACTCGAGGGCGATGCAGTCGAAGACGAGCTTCAGGTTGTTGCCGGTTAGCCTGCGGATCTCAGCGGCGGACTCGGGGTCCTTGTAGTCGAAGACGGCGTCCGCGCCGAGGCTAGTGACGAGGTCGAAGTTGTGCGAGGAGCAGGTAGTCAGGACCTTGTAGCCGGACAGCTTGGCGAATTGGATAGCCAGGGTGCCGGTAGCGGTGGAGCCGCCGTAGATGAGAATAGGAGTGTTGTCCTTGATTGGCTCAGTGGGAAGGGCCAGCTTCAGACTCTGGTAGAGACCTTGGCCGACGGTGAGGATACCAACGCCCAGGGTAGCGGCCTCCTGGAAGGTCAGGTTGTCGGGGATCTTCATCTGGACGTCACCCTTGGCGACGATGTACTCGGCAAAGGCACCGTCCTCGGGTTGGACGGCATTGCCGCCGTGGACGAAACCGCAGACGCGGTCTCCCTTCTTGAAGGGCTTCTTGACATCCTTGCCGACGGCTTCGACCACGCCTGCGTAGTCACAGCCAACCAGCACACCCGGGGGAGCGAGGAATGCCACGTGCTTCCAGTCGGTTGGGTTCAAGCCGACACTGACGTTCTTGACGAGAATGTAGTCATCCCGAAGAGAAGGGATGGCTCGGTCTGTGACGAGGCCATCCTTCTTGGGCTCGACGACGATGACAGCTTTTTGAGTAGACATGATGATTGTGATGGAGGGGTGGATTTGACGATGATAAGAGATTCAGTGGGAGAGGGGGGGGGGGCAGGGGTAGTTATAAAGGTATGACAGCCTGATCAATCATTCTACTTTTAGTGCCGAAAACTACGGATTTAGAGTTGCGTTTAAAAGGGGCAAATGTATCTTTACAAATCGCCTGCCGAAGTTGGAGCTGTCTCCGTGGGCGATGACGAAAGGGCGATGGACAAAACGGTGGTGGTGGATCCCTGACAAAGCAGACTGCCAGTGCCAGTCTCTGTTCCGATCTACCGAGCAATGGAGATGGGAAAGTTACCTACTGCCAGATTACAGAGATGAATAATCAGGAGGATTGGTCTGCTGGATTTTCCACTTGGTAAGTTGGTATGGAGTGGAATTATGCTCATAGCCATGCAGTAAAATGCAGTAAAATGCAATAATTGATTGTGTCTGGGGGTTTCCCGAACCAAAGTGCAGAATTCCACCACTCACTCCCCGGGTAGACTTTAGGCCGACGGATAGTTGGCTGTATCTCTCTTCTTGCTAGTTGCCTCGGTAGGAGGGAAAGGCTCTGACTAAAATCGTGCTGATTCATAAGCAATAGCTTTAGTTAACTAACTAACTAACTAACTATCCAATTGACTTCTAACAGCGTACACCTCAATCAAGTCTCCAAATCCAACGCTCTGCCAGACCTAGGATCGTGGCATAGGCGTATATGTATGCCGAGGAATGACACCATCGCCACTGGTGATTACAGATAGCTGGAGTGATGGTGCCAGATCGTCACTAAGAGGCTCCCTTTGGATCAATTCCAGGACTAATTCCGAGAACAGTAGATTTCGACCAGACAAAATGTTTGATCTGTAGAATTCTTTCATCATTTCCCTGTGCCTGTTGTCAAATTTAAGCTTCTGGCTCAGCTCACGTTTCGGAACCCTTTCTAGACGACGACCGAGTCTCTGACTCGTGGGAAGCTGGCCACAAAATGGGGCAAGTGCACGCGAACCAGCAAGCCTCGACTAGAGAGTTGAAGTCCCGAAGCAGTTCCATGGCGATGCACTCTGTAATACTGACTTCTTTGGGGTTCCAGAATTGACCTAGTGCTCCATGTTGTTCCGCGTTGTTAGTCTCAAGGTGGATTTAACTACCCCGCGATGCCGATCGGGCTCGGAACTCCACGATGTCAATCGTCAGTTTGGAACTACTGACTGGCGCAGTTTCACTGTCACGTTGTAGCCCCTGCAGGGTCCCTGTTACTGCTCTGATTTCGAAGCCTATCTTGATCTTTGAAATCTCCAAACCGTAATTTCCTGCAAGTAACCATTTCTTGGCCTCATTCGTCAGCAGAGTGCTAAGATTCCAACTCGTGATCCATCAACAAACAACATCACCCCCACCACAACCTGATTGCCCCCCCCCCCTCTCCACACCGACTCTCTCATCCCAATCTCATCGTCGGACCAGTAACCAGCAATGAAGGTCCTCTGCCTCCACGGAAAAGGCACCAGTGGCGCCATCTTCCGATCCCAGACATGTAAGTTGACTAAGTTCAACCCCCCTGCAACCAACCCCTCGGACAAAAGCTGGTCCTAATCCTCCGACCCCCCGCAGCAACCTTCCGGTCGAAACTAGCAGACCAGGATATCGAATTCGATTTCCTAGACGGCCCATTTGAAAGCCGCGCCGCCGCCGGGGTCGATCTCTTCTACCCCCCGCCCTATTTCTCCTGGTGGGAGAACGACTCGCTACACGACGTCCGGGCTGCGGTCGCCCGGGTGAATGCGTATATCGCCCAGAATGGCCCGTACGACGCGGCCATGATGTTCTCCCAGGGTTGTATCCTCGGCTCTGCAGCTCTGCTGCTGCATCAGGAGGAAACGCCGCATTTACCGGCCCCGTTTAAGACGGCGATTTTTATTTGCGGGGGTCCGCCTATGACGGTTCTTGAGGAGCTGGGGTTCCACGTTTCTGCCAGGGCACGCGAGCGTGATGTGGCGTCTAGGGATGCGTTGGCGCTGCAGGCGGGAAATTCTGCGATTCTGAGTCAGGGTTCTAGTCGGTGGACGGGATTGAATTCGCTGATTGATGGGCTTTCTGAAGACCAGTTGCGGAGGGAGATTGAGTGTCCGTTCCGTGTGGCAATTCCTACGGTGCACATCTACGGCTCGAAGGATCCACGGTATGCGGCTGGGGTGCATTTGTCGGGGATTTGTCGGCCTGAGAATAGGAGGACGTTTGATCATGAAGGAGGACATGAGATTCCTCGTAGCCCGGTGGTCAGCGATTCAATCGCGAACCTTGTTCGGTGGGCTTTGACGGAAGCGGGATCGGGCTGAGATGGTGATGAGGATGGCTCGTGGGGTTTCGTGACTGACAATATTTGCCTGCGGAGGGCACAGGGGAGGGCAGTTTCATATACAGGGCAGCACAAAATTAGCCAGGTTTAGATGATACTCAATAAAAGCTCCGAGTTTGCTTTCGTACACATTACACGGTGACTGATAGCACATGCAGTATATTGCCCCGTATTATCGAAAACCTCACAGAGGATGTTTATTGGAGAACTCATGCAAAAGAAGTCTCAGGAAATCAACTATTGACATTGTAGTAACAGGATTATTCCGAACCACCGATCACCACGAGAAAGTTTCTTCAAACAGATCAACTGTCTTCTCACCCTGGACATGACGAACAGCATCACGGACACTGTCCCCCAGACCACCCGGACCGCACACACTAACCGCCAATGCACCCACCTGCTCCGCTTTCTCATTTTCCAAGAGAGCCCGGAAAGAAGGCTTTTCATGATGGATACTGACGGGCACATTAGACGGCGCGCTCTCCGTCCACGTCGTCTCCGGTGCAGAAATATACTCCTCTGGATCACCCTTGTGACCAGTCACATGGATGCTGATGGAGAGACTTAGGCCTGGAATCTGGAAATACGTGTCCCCCTTATGGGCGGTAGTGCTGTTTAGTGAGTCGTGGCCAAAGATATCGGTCATCCATGTTTGGATCCATGCGAGGTGATCTATAATAATGATGATTAGTGGTTGACCGGCGAAAGAGATCCGGAAGGAAGTAATACCTAGGGTACGGATCATCCATACGAGATGCACCTTTCGGGTGGCCGTTTTCCGGGAGGCGAAATTGGTGACTACCTCGTGCAAGTAGGACATTGGGTGGGTAATACCGATGCCACCTGCGACCAAAAGGAGCGTTCCGTATGAGGCAAGAGAGTGAATCCCACCTGAGAAACGTTATTAGCAATCATCACATTCCAGATCGAGCAAACATATTTCATACCAAAAGGCCCCTCGGCCAAAGCCACGGCCTTGATTCGTCCATCAGGCGAGTCTTCAACCTTTCGAAGGAGCTTCTTCGTGAAGCCATCCTGACCTTTGATGAGAACGGACATGGTAGTCTTTTTAGAACCTCCAATGAGCGAAGCCAATGAATCGCTTGAGCTGCGCTTTTCACTGGAATCGAACGAGTCGGACCCGCTAGATGACCATGCTACTGTGAAGGGATGCGAGGTCCAGAGCCCCAGACATGGAAGATACAAGTACATGTACTGGCCAGGTCGGAACTTCCAGGCCCGAGAAACTTCCACATCGACGCGCGCAACAGAGCCTGGCAAGGCTTCCACGGTTGCAGTGGTTCGTCGCTTTCCGCAGTTGCGCCAAATCAGAATTCCAAGTCGACCCACGCGCTGTGACAAATTAGCCATTGTAGCCGGTCCAAGTATTTTCAAGGCAGTGCCACGTACATCCAGGCCCCAAAGAATCAAAGTGCCCAGTAACACCCGTTGTTGCAACAGGTTCTTGAGATGATACCACAACGCCACGAAAGACATGACGGCCAAGGCAATGTGAAGATGAAGGAAAAGCTCATAAAATGCATGTCGAACCGGCGACAAGGATTGCAAAACGATAAAAATGAAGCCCAGCAATGCGACAAGGCCATATATGTAGAACGGCATCTGCCAAATAGTGTAAAGGATATAGTCGGTGCCATCTGAGCAAAAAGTTAGCAATGAACCTCTCGCGACGGTCGATCTTATACGTACGCATGTAAGCTTGATTTGCCAGAACCGCGCTCATATGGACCACCGCATTCGCTGCGATAACCCGTCCAACCCAGCGATGCATGAAATTAAATGTGTCAAAGGGCAGACCGAGCAATTGTACCAAGGGATTGTTCCGCCCTGCGCTCAGCACCAGACCCGGCGTGTTCATCACGGCCAGATGGCCAGCCGCATACTTGAGTTGGAACATCTTATCCGAGAAGCCCTTCCACCAGTCCACCATCACCACAACAAAAACGAAATTCAGCACGAGGTAGATCATCAGCAGGACCACCTCTAGCCGTAGTGGAAGAGTCCCCATGTGGAGCCTGAACATCCTGAACTCTCGGCTGTGGCGGGCGCCACAGGCAGGAGCGTAGAACAAATGCTTCTTCAGGCTTGCGTTGAGGTTGTTCGTCCGTGAAAGCTGGGCCTGGTCCTCTACCTGCTGCGCCAGTTGTGACCGGCGACGGTGTCGAATGCGAACGACTGTTCTCCAAAGGAAAAGAACGGCGACGAATCCTCCGAGGGCGAAGAGGGGAACGGCCAGCGCAGGGTTCATGGGCGGCTCTCCAGGGCCATTTCCTTGGAGTTCGACACCCATTTTGCCATTCGAGGTGACGAACGGAGGTATGTATGTCAGTGGGATACTGGTAGGGATTCCGAACGTCAAGTCATCCACAACAACATGCGACCCCCTTGGAGACACTCGGACCGAGGAAGAAAAGAAGAAAGAGAAGACAGGAAGAATGCAGGTTTTCTTGAAGTGCAAGGCATAGAAATATATTCACGATTACATCAGTGGGCAACAAGCTAGACTCTCGGCATCACGGCGTTGTATTCGGCCTCGCCCCCGTCCCGCCCATGGATGCCGTCATGGACCCCTGGAGCTAGGGCACAGCGGTATGGGTAAGAAGATGAATTGAAAACATCGTCATTCTTCTCACTGCGGGGGTAGTCCGGAAATCTCCTTGGAAGCGTGTCTGGGCAGGGGGGAAGGTGGCCGCGAGATGTAACCGGCCGAATTGGGTCATGGCAGATCGCGCGGCGCGTCAACGTCAATTAAGCCTATTAGCCCCTAAGCTTATCCGTTTGTACGCGAGCGGCAAGTGGCTCGGGCGCTAGGAATCTAGCGAATCTAGATCTTAGCGCCTGCAAGCCTGATCGCCTGTTCAGGCACAATCGGGGTTTATGCACGGCGTGCGTAATTGCATGTTCACTTGTAGACTTGTAGTTCCGAGTCGTAACATTTACAGGACACGGACTTCGGAATGAGGCGTTGGTCTAGACTGCTCGACAATTTTCTGACTCTTCCGGCTGAATTGGTGTTGTTGTCAGCTGCCCGAAAACGGATATCGGGGAAGTCGAATTGGGCGTTGTTCCTCCCCGAGCCTCTCCCGTCTTCGGCAGTTCGCTCCAGGAATGCTGATCCCCCCTTGTTTCTACCCCCCGCGATAGCCCAAGAAGATCCGTACAATCGACAGCACTGCCATGGAGGGGCTCCCTTCGAACTCCTCTTCGAGCTCAATTGAAGCCAAATACTCATCAGAACTGTAGATGCGAATGTGTGTCATGCTCTAGACGTGTCGACGTCATCCTCCTCAGAACATCCATGCCCTCAGGCTCAACACCTCAGGGAACGCAGAGCGTGGGCCATGTCAATCGTCTGGGACGCAACTGCAACCTTGATAAAACAATCGTCAAGTTCGATCTGGTGGAGACAAGGTAGTAACGCATGACGCCATAGCTGCCATCCCATCCCACGTCGGAGAGCGAGGGCCACACAGTCCAGGTTGGACTTTCATTGGCCTCTACACCTGGCCCTGGTAGCTGACTATTACCAAATCGATCGCGTAGGGCCTCAGCCCGATCTGCTGGCAATCGATCGTAGGCTCCTGGTAGAGGTCCCCCCTTCTGGGCCCCTACATGTGTCCAGCGGGTCTCTCCAATAGCCCCCCATACACAGGCTAGAACCGTGTCGTGTCTCAATGCGTTGACTTTGATTGTCTCCATTGACAAATCCGTCCAGGATTCACGATACCCCTCTCACCAGCTCCCCCGAGGAATTCGCCCTCAACACTCGTATCCAGAGATTACCTTCGCAGGACTTCTGCCTTCGCTCTGAATACCACTGCGGCATCGAAGGTTGTATAAGTCTAGAAGCTCGCCGATGGAACTACATCGTGGTGGCGTCGAGGTGGCTTGCGTCAACCGGGGGAAACAGAGAAGAATCGCAGAAAGATTGGCTGTTTGATTTAGATAAGCCCTCTCTCTCATCCTTTTCGGTCAAACATGACCAAACCCTTGGGGATATCGAGACCGAGTTGAAGTAGGTCTGAAGACTTTTCAACGGGAACTGAGAGACCAGCATCGATGCTACCTTCAACGTATTCGGATGTCGGGCCGCGAGCGAGCGAAAAAGGAACACGGCCAGCAAAAGACCTGAGGGGAAGTAGACGTAGTCGAGTTGAACGTACTGATAGTCCAGTCAGGGGCAAGCGCTCATCTACCGGTGGAATGAGCGGCAGTGGCGTATTCGTCGGAAAATGTATCACAAACCACCACTCAGAGGCCTTGAAGAAAATATCGATTCCAAGTTCTGGTATCTGGATTAATGGGAGGAGAAAGGGGCCCGAGTAGAAGGTTGTGATTCATGATCCTTCATTTTGGTTGGAAATGACCATTAGTGAAGCCAGGGATGTTCTGGACAAACGAGAGGAGTCCTTGTAACAAAAGTAGTTCTACAAGTAGACAAACACCTTAATGCGCCCCGACATATTTCCTCCTCCTGATGTCCGGGACAGGAAACCGTAATCCAAGGAAGCACAAACGCCGTGATCTTTAATAAATCCTGCGAAAGAAAGACAGGGAAACCTAGGCCGGGCATTCTACTAACTTCTCAGGTCCCGTGGCAGAAGGCTGGTTCTCCTCCATGCTGAGGCTCCCATACCCTGTGTCATTGCTCGAAGACCTCTCGCGCTGGAGGGGCTTTTCCACGCG
Organism: Penicillium simplicissimum; assembly: GCA_024706585.1. NCBI lineage: Eukaryota > Fungi > Ascomycota > Eurotiomycetes > Eurotiales > Aspergillaceae > Penicillium > Penicillium simplicissimum. Next base: position 5,836,757 of record JAMZTW010000118.1, read on the forward strand.
CGGGTCCTTCTTGTCTTGATCTGCATCACTTTGAACAAGCTGATCCTGTGCTCCACGACGACGCCGGTTACGCCGTTTCCTGCACGGGGCGGGCTCGGGTGCGGCTTGCAGATAGTCATCCACATTGATGCCAGCCTCTGAGCAAAGACTTGCGCAGGACTTGACAATCACGTCGACTAGGCTAGAGGAGAAGCCATAGAAGGCTGGATTGTAGGCATTTCGAGCCCAATAGATGAGCTCTGCTGCCACGCGGCCAAGGTTTGGAATGTCTCGAGGACAGATAGCAACCTTGCGCCCGGCGATGCGAGGCTTTTCCTCGGCCTCGTCATCGGCGGAGGAACTCACTTCGGAGACTGGCGATGACGGGGCAGATGATTCGGACGATGCGATGTAGTCGACATCGGCAGCCAACAAGTGCAACAGGTGGTAGACCGCGGAGAATCCGAGCAAGCTTAGTTCGACCGGGTCGATCGGGAGCTGATTGAACCAGTGGATCGCTTTATGGATCGTGAATGACGCAGGAAGGCAAGTCTCACCCGCAGAGCGAGAGCTCACAATCGCGGCAATCATGGCGCAACGCACGGCAACCGATATTTCATCCCGGACGGAAACAGGAAGCGAAGAATCGAGGAAGTTGGCGGCGTGAGATTTCTCTCCCTTGCTCTTATCCTTAGGGAGGGCGGCGAGAACAGCATTGACATTCCGCACCCGATCTTGCTCGAAGAAGACCGCTTTCATGACAAGAGCACGAGTATAGGCCGCAGAGAGTCGAGGAGCGGCATCGAGGGCCATGCGAATCGTTTCCTTGAAGATGTCACGACTCGCCTTCGAGCCCGGAGCGCCTTCGCTTGCCTCCAAATATTTGAGCAGGGCATTTTGGAGGAGGTGGCTGGACCACCAAGCTGCAAGAGCATCGACAGAGCATTGGATGGCAGGGTCTTCTTCCACAACGTCGAGCAGCACTTCGTCATCAGAGGTGCCCTCTTGTGTGGGTCTGTTCCAGGTGAGATTGACTGCACGCTGGATGATGCTGTCAATCATCACATCTTCACAGTCAAGCTTGACGAGGGCAGCCAGATGACCCGGAAGTTGGTCAGGGTGGCCCTCGGGTAATGCATCGTTGATGTCACGGGCAACGGCCCACTGGTATCGTGCCAAAGCACGGGCGACATCATTTGAGACACGGAAGGTCCATGATCCGGGCTCACCGACGCGCCATAACAGAATGCGGACGTGCAAGGCTTTGAGCATCATCCGCATAGGACTTCGAGGCAGGGTCCCGGCCGCGAAGATGGTGAGAACAAGGCGACTCTTGCTGATTTCAATATCTCCGCCAGTCAACTGAGCATCAATAGCAATGTCCCATGTTTTGACGCGGCCCTTCTCGTCTTCCTCTGTGATGCCAGTGGCCCACGAATAAAGTTTCCATCCCATGATACATCGCAGGACATACTCGAAGCATCGCGAAGTCACCACATACCACTCACGGAAGAACCTGTGTCGCGGTACACCGACCCGTTGCATGCTTGTCAGCCAGGCCTGCCGGCGGAAGTCGCTCGACGAAGACGGTGCAGTTATGCCCTCCGTGACAGCCTTGCCAGGAGCGCGCTGGGTGATGGGCTGAGCGTTGAATAGGTAGACAAAGACGATGAAGGCGCTTCCAACAACCAGGAAAGCAAGCAGAAGAACATGGAAGATGGCTCGCGTATGCCAGGAGGACCAGAGAGTCTTCATATAGTACTCAAGATAGGGGAGATTGGGCAATCGGAGGCGATTTAACAGATTTATAGGGATGGCAAGTAGTCCCTTCTGTTCGGTCTCGGACTTGTCCGATCCGAAGCCCTCCAGGACCATAAGTCCCGCTAGGGCACCAAGCATGTACTTGTTAGGCATCTTTGACCGTCGACGTGAACCATCCTCGCGGCCATAGTCAGACGATCGTGGTGTAGACTGGATGTACGATTGGGACCAGATTCCTGCGCTCTTTGCACCCTCTTCTCGCATGCGCTTAAACGCATCTGGAACCTTGATCATACCCTCTGGAGGGTGTGTTGAAGCTGTGGAGCCTTCGGCGATCTCCTCAGGGTTCGAGAACACACTGGGTGACGCTCCAGAGTCGCTGGAAGCGGTGTAATTGCTAGGCGAGGACACAGAGGCACTGGAGGTGACCGCCTGGTCAGCTGCCTTGTCCACTTGGCGAAGTCGATTTTTCAGTGCCGTGTTCTCATCTTCCAACCGTTTGTTCCGGATCTCGAGATGTTTGATGTATTCGGTTGCCTTCGACAGGATGGAAGCTTTGTTTAGCTTGTTCGCAGGAGTAGCACCGTCGGCATCTTCGTCATCTTCGTTGGACTCGCCGTTGGCATTCCTCGCTGCTCGAAGACTCGGCACACTGTCACGTAGTTCTGCGATTTTCTCATTGAGGTTGGCTCGGTATCGCTTCTCAATCACGTTGTGCGCTCGTTTCTTTGCGGGTACTTTCTTGCCTGACTGTACAGGGCCCGTAACCGTGGTGGCATCGTCATCGCTGCCGGTCTTTCGTTTCCGGCTTGGGCCGACACTGGAGATTGGAGACACCAGGCCCAATTGCTGGCGGGGAATGATCGAAGGAGGTGAATTGTTGATACTGCTGTTGCGGTTCAAAACATTATGACTGGATGGTATCTCCATAAGACCAAGTGGGAGGTTTGGAGAAAAATCCGTCGAGTGAATTTGGTCGGGGGAACTGGTCGTGGTGTTTGGGGAGACAAACGGCAGGTCTAACGCTTTGTCTATATGCTTTTGGTCCCCCTCAGCGAACATGGGCTCATCCCATCGCATCCACTGGGTCCAATCTTGGGTGGGTTGTTCTGGTTGTGAATGCATTCCATGAGTCTCCTCCCCACCTGAGTGGCGGCGGGGAGAGAAGAGTTGAAAATCAGTGTCCATGCCTGGGGCGGATGCAGTGCCTGGATATCCACGGCGAGGACTCTCGGCCGGGGTTGACGCAGGTTCAAATGGGACGGCAATTTTCATCAAATTAGGTGTCCAACACTAGACCGTATGTTAGTATTCGATACTGACCGTACATCTCCAATGGAACGGTGATCTTTGGCTGTCCAGGTTGACTTTCTGAAGGCTGGGCCAAGCAGCTGCTTGTACCGGACGGACTTCCGTAATAGACCGGCTCGAAACACTTACTGGACGAGATTGACGGGAAGGCGCGTTCAATGAAGTTTAGACGACCGAGATATTGACCAGCATGCACCATGTGAGATGCAGAGACTTGAAGAGGGAAGTGTCAGAATGCGAGATCAGGACAAGGCCATTCAGACCAGCAGGCAGGCAGTAAAACAGATACCCACCCCAATCAGTCGTAGCCTTGGCGGGCCTTGTGACGAGGGGAGGGTGGGTTCTCAAATCAATTGGTCGTCCTCTGCAAAGGCGATCATCTCCAGGTGGTGAGAAGGTTGTGGACTCGCGCCACCCGAAATCGAAACAGATGCAAAGTACACGGAGTTTGAAGCCGGTCGATAATGCTCGTCAATGATGTGGTGGTTCCTTGGTGAGTGACCGCGACACGCGAAATGATGCGTTTGGCAGCCACCATCGAAGTTCGACAGCAGCCGGCACTGGCGGCCATTTTGAGTCGTCGTATGATCGCGGCTCGCCGCAGTTCCGGGCTGGTCGGCCGGTCGGGAACAGGGTACGGTACCGGTAATGGGGTGCACGACTGTGCCTGGAATCTATGTTATTCCTGGTTATTTGTGTGTAAATTACAACGCATTCTGATTGGCGGTTCCTGGACGCTGCCCCACCTCCCCCTGAATGACTCAGCTTCTCTCATGTGATATTTTCGTCTATCCATTCAGCCTCAGGCCTTTATACTACTGCTCAACGCTTGATATTTTCACGATTCTGTACGAATTAGATTCTGCACGCTGGGTCTGCTCAGGAGCTAGTAGCAGGTAGTCCTTGGTACTTCACTAGGGTGCCACACAAAAGCTGAAAATGATCAGAGGATGCCGCGTTGATCTTATCTGATTGAGCTAGTCTCCACCCATGGCAGGCTAGGAACTCGACAGAACGGCGTGGTTCACCAATCCAATTCTCTCATCACTCGCAAGGAAAGACCTGGTGGGTCGATATCCCAGTATCGGCGGATGAAGAACTAATTCATCAAGCCTACCTGAAGGGCAATGTTGCGTCATTATTGGACCAGCAGGTTCTCAAGCCCTCAATCGCTCTATTGTGCCGTAAGCAAATGGAGGGTTATTACAATACACAATGTTATGTCCTATATCATGGTTTGATTCCACTCTCTGAGCTGAGCTTGAAACTTGAGACACAACCCCAGTGTATTGCTTCACAGTGTCCCCATCAGTTCCTTAGTCGTCTTCTTGATCGCGTCTCCAACCTCCACGTATGGCGTACGCGGCCTGAGTCGCTCCAGCGCATTGTCGATCCCCGCCGCTGGCGCTGAGTATAACGCCACCGCACACTTTGTCGATGAGACTCCACCTTGGCAAGGCGTCTCGGCCAGTGCCGAGCTTCGCTGCAATTCCATTGCCTCAGCGAGCTTCCCAGCAGTGAAAAGCTCATAGACCTTGGAAGCAGTTTTGGGAAAGACATTGGCAAAGGCTGAGATGCAGCCCGCAGACCCAACCGCCAGCCCGACGATCAGGAAGTCGGACTGATCCCCAAAGATTGCAAACTCGCTCGGGCCGAACGTCGCAACGAGACGTGTGATTTTCCCGACAGAACTACGGGTCAATTTGAGGCCGACAACGTTCGAGACTCCGCCAGAGCTAGCGGCAGTAGATTCCCGGAGGATCTCCGTGATAGTCTCCGAGTCGATATCTATCCCGTTGCAGACCCCCGGGAAGTTATAAGAATAGGTAACGGGCTCTGACGAGCAGCGTCTGGAAAGAAGCGCTTCACAACGGTCATATTGGTAACTTTGCCGAATTACGCTGGCGGCAGAACCAGGAAATAATTGGCACCGGCGGCCGCAGCATCATGTGCCAGCTCCACGACCTGCTTGGTGAAATGGGCGCCCACGCCGGCCATGAGCGGGTAGTCGGGTCCTACTACTTCGCGTGCAGTTGCAATCAATTGGGCACGTTCCTCGCGTGTCAACCTTACAGGAATGCTTCGGAATTAGTGCCCATGATGAGGTAGGCCTGAGAGGCCGCTTCGCGAGAGGTAGGCATAGTATTTCTTTTGTGATTCCAGATCCAGAGTATCTGTGGCTTAGTCGAAGAATGTCACTGCCGGACACCATACGCCTGACTTGGGAATAGGGGATAGCGAGGTAATTCGAGGCTCTTGTGATCTCATCGTGTTGATGACCAGGGCTAGTAGATCGATGATATATGGTAGACGCCCCGTAAACCTTTAAATCAGCCTCACAACCAAGTGCAAGCTCGTGTGTTCGGTGAGACATTGGAAGGCCACCGAAACAGTATCCCGCAATTGCAACTTATGTGCTTTCTGGAGACTGGATTATACTTACAGCTGCTACTTAAGATGAGATGAAGCGGGGTGACAATCTTGCATCCAGGAAACCTAAGAATCCGTGCCGGACCGCCGCCGATGGCTACCTACTTGATCGGGTACCTAAGCCCAGGTCGGACCGGAGCGGGGGAAAATTGGGGAACCGCCGATGATGTTCTACACGACCTAAGGTTATGGACCTGAAGTTTGTGACCGGTGATGGGTACCTAGCCGGAGACGAGAGAGATAGAATCTGATTTCAATAATACGTTCGACACGCCTACAGCTCCTGATGTACTAAATACCTACCTACCACTGTAAAACGACGGGTTTACTACTGAACTGGTACTATTTATGTTGAGAGAAGCTGCCCATCCACTAAACTCCAAGTAGTAACTCAGCACCGATACCTCTCAGTGCTGCAGTAGAGGTTAGTTGAAACCCATAAAACTAAAATCATCCCAATGCCACATACCTCAATATCCTCCCACTTCTCCCAACCACGGCCACGAACTTCGGCGAGCTCATCCATGGTGATTTGCTTGCCCGTGGTGAAATATCCAGCATTGATCTTTGCGTCGATCTCGACTCGGGAGTCACTGGGGATCATATCGTCGGGAATAGGAATGCGCTCGAGGATCTTGATTCCGGAGTCCACAATGGCATCGTGTTTCATGTTGGACATGGATAGCATGCGGTCGATCTTCTTGACACCCAGCCAGTGAAGGATGTCTGGCATCAAGGCTTGGAATCGCATCTAAAAGACAAGGGGTTAGATCGCGGGTCAATACGTGAGGGTGAAGGGTTTCTTCTGCGTACATCCCGCACACCCGCGATATTCTCGGTTCTGGTGAAGTACTTATCGGCAGTATCTCCACCTCGCTTCCGAGCGTTATACACGAGATACTTGATGACCTCGCCGAGGGCACGGCCTTCTTTACGGAAATAGATGACCACACCGCTTCCGCCATTCTGCGCCTCCCGGATGGCTTCACGAATACCAAAGGCCAGGTATGGTCGGCATGTGCAGATATCGGATTGGAACACGTCGCTGCCGTTGCATTCATCGTGGATGCGAAGAGCCAGCTTCACATTCTCATCGGCCACTCGTTCCGGCGGGCCAAAGATATAAACGGTCAGACCGCCAATCGGCGGAAGGAATACCTTCAAATCGGGACGGGTGATCAATTCGGGATAGCTGCCACCAGTGTGCTCAAACAAAGAGCGACGAAGAGTGCCTTCATCCACGCCGAATCGATCAGCGACACCGGGCAAATACCACACCGGCTCGACCGCAACCTTGGTCACTCGCACCTCTCCAGACGAGTCAACCACAATAGAGCCATCCACGTCGAGCTCGCCATCACGCACTGCTTCTGCAATTTCTGCCAGCTTCATATTGGCTCGTGTAACTGCCATTGTGGGGCGAATGTCCCAGCCAGCCTCCAATTCCTCTTTATACTGGTTGACAATGTCGTGGCCGTACGGGTCCATAGACACAATCTTGGTCTTGTCTGCCCACGCCTTTTGCCAAGGGAAGTCAAAGGTCGGCTGACTATTGCGCAAGTCCGGTCGGAAGTTCACATCGAGCTCGCCGGCAGCTACGGCCAGTGCGTTGTAGATGCTGTAGCTTCCACCATGAGCTCCGATTGCATTGCGGCGCTTGACGAGGTTACCGCTGCGAGATACCACCACTGGCCCGCGAGATTTGGCATCTGCGGCACCCCATTCCAAAGGCACGGGATCAATTCCACTCTGGCCGGGGTACGTTGTCAACTATTGCCAGTCAGTGTCTCTTGCTTCCAATGGATCGAGGCAGCTGGTCCTACGATGATGTGCTTGCTGTAATGGGACTTGGGCGATGTAGGGGATGAGGGGGTGGGCTCCGGCATGTTGGCAATAGTACCACGTTCAGTCATTATCGAAGAGAATACAAAGAGAACTTTGTTGGGCCCGGGAGAGCTGGGTGAAGGCGAAAGGGTAGCAGTGCAGGGGGACCGGCCATGTGACCTCCCCCGCACGTTATCAGCTTATCTGGCTGCGATGCAAACCGGCGGTCACCTTTCGGTTTGCTGTTATCTGCACGCTGCAATCTCCCTGCAGCTATCTATGGCTTAGAGGGGCATCGATGACGATACTACCTGTACGACGCAGTAGTCGAGACAGGCAATGGCCCTGATTCCTGCCCTAGTCCCACCGCGATATACAATTGCTCGGCTGCTATGGGGCGCCCCCGAGATGAAGTGACCCACACCCCGCTTGTCTTCGGAGTTCTCGGCATTCCGCCAGAATCGTCGGACTGGTGAACGCCGAATAGGATCTGCCCTGCGAGCACTGCATTTCGCTTGCGAGGAGGGCCTTGGGTTAGTTCTTGTGACCAGAGTGGAAGGCGCATTGGGCCACAGAGCCCTCCAACCCCATGAGGTTTGTCTATACCGGTCGCGTCAATTGAAAGATATAATGCTAACCCTCCCACCAGTAGTGCGCGTCGTCGCAACGGCAAGCCGGCGTCGTGTGAGCCATGCCGGCGTGACAAGGTGCGCTGCGACCATGCGTTGCCAACGTGTAGTCGGTGCAAAGATCGTGGTATCGCGGCGCGCTGTTTCTATCATCCGGCGCCATTGACTCGAACCAGAGCGAGGCAGACTTTCCCGCTGGCAGAAGGGGTCCCATTTGACCGTGCGGCCCTAACTAGGTACGTCCCGACGTCAATCCAATTTGGACTGGTGTAAGCCCCGTCGGGGAACTCCGGTGTTTATCTCAATTATATTCAACTGCTATGTTCTACAATGAGACTAATTCAGGGTTGGCCATCATTAGGAATCCCCATTCTGGATCGTCCTTGGATTCGGGCATCGCCACTGCTTCCAATGACCACGCACTGTCCCGAGATATTGCATCACGACCCAAACCACTACTAGCAGGATACTTTGGTCCTACAAGCTTCGTCTCGCCTCTGACTGATGATGTGGATCTTGTATCTGCTGGCCAGGGTTTGGACGTCGTTGAAGGTACCCAGCGTGTCCTGCCGCCATACTGGGTCCAGAAGATCTCCGAAATTCTCTTGTCTCTGGGTGACTTCTCGGCTATTGAGTCCCTGCTGCGCGAGTATTACGACCTAAGTCAGAGTGCCGCGATCCCGGCGCCATTCATACTCAACAGCATTGCGCCCTTCAAGGCAATGTGTGAAGAATGCGTTCGTGTGAGGAATATCGAGGAGCTGACTTCGTCGATCACTATTCGCATCATCCAAAACACGGCCGAGATATTCGATGTCCCCCCAACTACGGCCGGGAGGGACTTCCACACACTCTTTACGGGTCCGGCTATTCGCTTGGAGATGATTGGAGTAATTTGCTCTCTAGCTGGTAGAGCTCGGTATTTGGGACTGGCTCGTGATAAGTTTGATTGTCAATTATCGCCTATCCAGTTTGCAAGGAAAATGCTGGCAGCTAGCGATGCTGCTTTATACATCTGCAAGATTCTAACGCCACTAAACGATCTAACAATCTGGCTTGTGCATGAGAATCTTTTGCTTTCAGATTTGATAAATGGGGACTCAAGTAAGTAGACAATGCTTCAAATTGCGACTGAACCTATCGCTTATTTACTAGATCCTCACTGTTGGAGTCGACTGGGCGATCTCTCAACAGACATCTTCGCGCTAGGTCTTCACCGGGACGCAAAGACCGACAAACTCCCCGAGTTCCTTTATGAAACCCGGCGTAGGCAGTTTGCAGCCGCATACCAGCTCGACAAAAGCATCGCCACGTTCCTAGGGCGACCTCCCCGGATGCCCTTGCGGTACTGTGATTGCCAGATGCCCCTTGACATTAGTGATGATGCACTTGCGCCCGAAGATACAAGTCTCCAATATTCTCCAACAGACCTTGATGCCAACAACTGGAATGTTCATGGTATGTTCCAACGGTCTTCGTGGATGAGAGTGCGGTTCATCATTAGCATGTTCCGCGATGAAATACTCGAGGTCTCGTTACAGAAGGTCACGCCCCAAACGGCTACTCTGCTAAAGTGAGCTTGACCGATGCTTCATGTGGCACACCAGACTAACATCATCAAGCGACATCTCCCACCGCTGCCACTTAGCCTGGCAGTCCTTGCCTGCTCATCTGCGGTATACTCAACAATGCTGGGCGAATGATTATCCAGTGGCAGTCTCTCTCCTCTTGATTGTATCCTATCTGGCATACTTGTACAATGATTTTCTTATTCAGAGGTTATTGGCTGGCAAGAAGAACCCAAGAGGGAGCGCTGCTTTGCTCTCGGTGAGCGCAGAAATTCTGTCCTCTGTTCTGACCATTGGATCCCAGAGGGAACAGATGGTTGACCTCCGACCTGATTTTACTTGGACCGTGAGCTTTCGGATTCACATTCCCAGCTTCCTGCTCACAACAACCTAACACCTGGAATTTCAGATCCTACTTTACGGCTTCCCAAGTGCCAGCCTCCTCATCAAAGCCCTCCAACACCAGAAACGCACCGGGGAACCCTTCCTCTACGAAGGGTCTCGATCAGCTCTCCTTCGCAACTTGAGCGTTTTCATATCCCACCTGGAGACGATCGTTCGACCCGACAATTCAAACTATGCACTCTTCCGGCGAGCCAGCCAGGTATTCTCCAAGATCATCGATGAAGTTCTCGAACCACAAGACACCATCGTGAATACTGATATAACCGATGCATCACTCTTCGACTTTGATCAGATGATTCCCGTGGACGGGTTGGACTTGTTCAATACGATGGACTTTGGGGTTGCTTTCAATCAATGGCTATTCTGAATGTCGGGTCTCTGAAAATTGATTGTATTAAAGAGATAGCAGTCATAAGCTTATTTGAGGTATTATGAAACGTCATGAGATGACCAGTCACTCGAAATCATCATAGGGAACATCCAAGCCCATGTGGAATATACATGAAATATAGGAAAAGTTATAACCCGAATCTACGGTAATTCGCTCCTCTCGGTCTCATTCACGGACACGGTTTTCGGCTCACGCTCGGCACTCAGCTCCGTCGCCCGGTCCGATTGAGGCGCGACATGCACCGGCACAGGAGAATACCCTGAATGAGTCGGATACCCCTGTTCCGGCGGGGGGTAAGCAGCCATAGGCGGCACGCCCGGGGGAGGAGAACCAGAAGAAGGAGGATAATAAGGACCCTGGGGATACTCAGCCTGAGGCGCAGGCGGAGGAGGAGGCACTGGCCCGGTGAAACCCAGCGCTTCGGCGGCTGGATCACGACGATTAAAGAAGCTCTTCAACCACAGGCCCATCTTTGCACCTCCAGACATGGACTTCCATCTCGCTGCCAGCCAAGCCTGCTGGTCTGGTGTCTTAGCGTCATGCCGTTTCACAGTGCAGAGGAAAAGACATGAGAGAATCGGACACAGGAATGCAAAGCCGTACGGCAGACCCCGTCGGACCTTTTGGCCCAGCATGGCCCGGCGGAAGACAAACCAACTCTCGATCAAGCCGAAGATGAAGAAAAAGCCGAACCAGGAGAAGAAAATGGCGAGGAATAGACCAACGGGTGAGAGACCCCATGTATAATGGCATCCATCTGAGCAGCAGTATCCACCGGAAAAGGCGGAGTTGCCAATATACCAAGTGAATTCGTCGCAGCCGCTATAACTTACACTCCCACTGCTGCTGCCACTGCTACCACTGGAAGAGCTACTGCCGCTACCATAATTGCGTACGCAGGAAGTGTACCGCGCCGGCTTGTACTCGGAGCTGACAGAGGCGTAAACACTGCTGGGGATATCGCTGGGATTCAGCATCGCCTGAGTCCAGGTGATCTGATTGGTGATATACTGATACGTCTCCGTGCTGGTGACGACAGTGGTAGGCTTGATCAGAACCTCGGCCTCGTAGGGCATGAACACTGGAACAGCGGTGGTGAGTGTTGCGCTTGTCGTGTATGAGCAGGAAGCCGGCGCCGTGTAAACGATGTTGACGTAGTATTCGTAAAAGGTGTTGCTGATGGGCACAACGCCCGCCGTCGGAGCAACGACGAGGTTGACGGCTGTGACATCGGAACTGTAGCCTTCGATGGTGGTGAATGTGGAAACCACGGCTATGTTGGTTGCAGTTGGGGTGACGGGGATGTAAGAGGTCTCGACGATGGGTTGCTCTGTGAGATAGGACGCGGTGAATCCCTGGACGACGGTATTCTTGACCATCTCAACATATTGTGTTCCGATCCATGGTGAAGCATTGGACCCGGCGAAGAGCAGCGGGGCCAGTAGGAGTATTTTCGACCCTGTGAAGACCCTCATCATCGCCAGGTTGACCGTGAGTGGAACGACAGGTCGTTTCCGGATATGGCTGAGGAAAAAGACTCAGAAAAGGAGAATCAATCAAAGTTTGTCGGAGGGCTTAGTGTTGTAGATAAGATTCCTCGTCGCGAGCCTCTGGCGGCGCCTTGCCTGATTTAGCTTCATGATGCGGGATTCAGAGCGTGCCTCGACGAAGAGTGGGACATTGGCAGGCCCACGAAATGAGCTAAATCCTCGAAAAGAGAATCTAATTCGAACGTAGCTCAGGAGACGCTACCCATTTCCCGTTAGAGCGTCTCGTATTTTGGCCGTAGTGCCAGTAACTCTGGGTCCAAGCGCGGGCGAATACGAACAGAAGCCGCTAGTCAAGGATCCAGTGATGGCTTGAATTCAAGCCAGGAGCTTCTCGCTTGGGGCTCTGCTCACATTGTGTGCTGGATGTCGGATGAGGTGCTGGTTGGCGCGTCGTCTTCTCATTATTTAATCCTGCAGACACTGACTGACATACATATGGATGTCTCAGTCAAGAGCGGGGATTTGTAGCGGGATCCTATCCCCAAGGTCCCTCAGGGCACACAGGGCTTGTATGGTTTGGGCAAGTGAGTTATCTGTAAGCGCAGCTTTCGTTGAACAGATGCTTGATTAGATCCTGTTGATCACCTGGCAGATCTCGAGTGCCACAGCCTACGACGGAAGGTGTATGTATCTATGTGAGGGGAAAAGACTATTCATTATTCGCGGAACATGGCGAGGATTGCTGGGTTTTAGGATTGAACTGTTGAATTGGTATCTATTATCTCTGTCTTCAAAAAGCCCCAGATCGGAGGCACAACACAAAAGGGGCATAACGCGTAAATCTTTCGTTTAGGATCATTAGCCAGCTAGCCCATCAGAGGCCACGGCCATCCTCCATAGCTAGATCATCGGGAGCATTCCGGTTGGATAGCTCCATGCTTTCCACGAGGCCTCACTGAGTCTGCGCAAACTTGGCCTGGGCGCGGGAGTTCTTGATCGTCCGCTTGATGATGCGCTCAACCTCATCCCAATCGGTGGTGTCGATGCGCTCGATGTGGCAACTGAAATGTTGCTGGATCTTGCGAAGCATGTCCCACTCCTCCCGGTTCGAGACGAAGGAGATGGCAACACCGATGCGGCCGAACCGACCAGTACGACCGATACGGTGGAGGTAGGTCTGGTAGTCGGGCTCCCGCTGGCGGTTGGGACCACTGATCTCCGGGACGTCATAGTTGACGACCAGCGAAACGGTCGACACATCGATTCCACGGGCGAGCACGTTGGTGGTAATGAGCACCTTTGCTTCGCCGTTGCGGAAAGCATCAATGACAGCATCACGCTGAGAACCTTCAATACCACCAGTCAAGGAGGCAACAGTGTGTCCTTCGGCGGTCATGCGCTTCTCGATCTCGGCAGCGGACGCGCGAGTCTAGGAAGAATGATGTTAGCAATAAGAAAGGTCAGAATACATGGACAATACGAACCCTGACGAAAATGATAGAAGAGCCGACGGTGAGCAAGCCGTAAAGCTGGACGAGGTTGGTGTACTTCTCCTCCTCATTGCCGCAGTCCATGTACAGCTGCTTGATACCCTCGACGGTCAACTCCTCCTGGTGAAGGGTGATCTCATTGGCGTTCGGGGCAAACTTGGCGGCATAACTTCTGACGTACGCCGGAAACGTGGCGGAGAACAGGACAATTTGGATATTCCGAGGGAGCGTTGTCTTGACACGGACACACTGATCGCCAAGACCCTGCTGGTCGAGCATGTTGTCGGCCTCGTCCAAGACCAGCACCTTGATCTTGGTAGGGTTGAGGACGCGTCTCTTGATCATTTCATGCACGGTACCAGGGGTTCCAACCACAACAGCAGCCATCATCCGCTGAGGGCGCGCGGAAGGATCTGCGGGGACCGCAGTTCCGACGATAAGGCCTTCAAGGAACTGGCCCATCGTACCGACGACACCGACGATCTGACGTGCAAGCTCACGGGTAGGAGCCAGGATCAGGGCCTGAGGAGTGTTGCGCATCTCTTCAGTGGACAGATCGACACGGCTCAGGACATTGAGGACGAAGGCGGCAGTCTTGCCAGTTCCGGACTGGGACTGTCCAACGAGGTTCTTGGGTGGGTTATGCATCAACAGAGGAAGGGCACGCTCCTGCACCTTGGAGGGCTTGCGGAAGTTCATGGCCGAGAGACCCTTGAGAATACGCGGATCACTGCACAAGTCAGTCTCTAGAACATAGATTCGGATCGTTGTGGACGGAAGACAGACAGGCCAAGATCCTCAAAGCTCTTCACGGAGAAGAGGGGATTGTTAGGGTCCGCCTGCAGGTCGCTCAGCTTGACCTCAACCTCGTATTCCGACTCCTGGAGCGCCGAGCCCTTCAGTGGGATTCCAGCGCCATCATCGACGGTCTTTTCAGGAGTTTCTGTATCGCGAAAACATAAAAAGGATTAGTGCACTGCCGCAGCCAAATTCCAAAGGGTGTTCGCCGCAGGCAATCGAAGGTCTCCGGGCAGCAAGGTAAGCTGCTTCCGCAAAGCATGCAGAGTGATCCTGCATGAGTTGCGAAAGTAGCCTTGTTGGCATGCCAATGGATGATCCATTCTCAAGGCCGTTTAAAAAAAATGGAGGAGAGTATGCGAAGTAGCTGAGGATTTGAGCTCGTACCGGTGGTAGGGGTGGGCTGCGAGGCCTCATCGGGTTTGGTGATACGGTCGGCCAAAGAGCCGCCGGTCTCGGCGTTGTCAGTCGACATTGTGTGAGTTCGAGAGGTTGTAGAGGAGATGTGAAGAGTGTGATGTGGGGAGATCGAGTAGTCGAAAGGAGAGCTGGAGGGTGCCGCGGGGTAGAGAAAACCAAGTGCGATTGAGGTTGGAGGAGGGTGGAGATGAATTTAAAAGAAAGAGAGGAGAGAGGAGGAAGATGAAGGCTGCAGCTCGAGGTGAGGCAGCAGTCGAGCACAGTCACCAGCGAGAGGAGCTGGAAGGAGAAGAATGGGGATTGATTCAAGAGATGCGGCCGCAAAAACGAGCAGAAATGACGCTCGCTGGATAGGCAGATACGAGACTAGGCCTGTTTGGGAACGATGGAAATAGTACGGTATCTGCCTGAGGGGTTTCGCTGAGTTGCCTGGAGAGGCCCCCGCCCGCAATGCAACGTGGACGTAAGGTACTGTCACAGGCACCGGCGATGTTCCCCGCCTCCAAGTCGGGGCAGCGCGATCATCGTCCTTTCTATCCGAATTGGCTTCACAGGTAACGAGTCGCGCGACCAGCTTCGCCGTCAATATTCTCCTGAGTGGCCTCACCGAGCCAGGTTACTACTCTCAGGTGACAATTGGTCTTCGGATTTCACTTTATCCTCACCAGCTCATGCGTGGTCGAGTTGCGACCCTACTACGGCCATGGCGGCAGCTGACATTGCTCCCCAGTTTGGAGCGGAGTTAAAGGTGCGCTGATTCTATAATCAGCTTAAATTGGACTCTCGTCTGACTTTATTATTGGCAACAGGATAATTTCAAACCCGTGAACGCTTGGGTACGTTGCCCGCACTCGTTCCCTCCCCGCAAAGGGAGCGTCATCACACCTCGTGCCCGAGTCCCCGGTTAACGCAATTACGTCGCATAGGTATTGAACGGCATCGGATGGCTAGACGAGATCTCCCAATTTTATCGCGAGCGGAGCGCCATCGAAAAGGAATATGCCTCGAAACTGACGGCCCTGTGCAAGAAATACCACGACCGCAAATCCAAGAAGATCAGCTCTTTGAGTGTTGGTGATACTCCTAGCTTGACCCCCGGCTCCTTGGAAAGCGCTTCCTTGACGACTTGGACAACCCAATTGAACGCCATCGAATCCCACGCGGCCGAGCGAGACAAGTTTGCGACGGAATTGGTCGGACATGTGGCTGAACCGCTGAAACATGCTGCGACGCAATTCGAGGAGATTCGCAAGTGCCACGCCGAGTACCATACGAAGCTGGAAAAAGAACGCGATGCTTCCTACGGCGAATTGAAGAAAGCCAAGGGGAAATATGACGGCGCGTGTCAGGAAGTTGAATCTCGGCGAAAGAAGACGGAATCGTCTTTTGACCATGGCAAAGTCAAGGCCCAGTCTGCGTATCATCAGCAGATACTGGAGATGAATAATTACAAGGTGTGTTTCGGAGGTCGCTAAGCAATCCACTCTTACTAACAAAGCCTTGTGGAGAACCTTTACCTCATTAGCATCAACGTCACGAACAAGCTCAAGGAGAAATTCTACCATGAATACGTCCCCGAAGTCTTGGATGTAAGCTTGACCATTACCAATTTGCCTATCATGTCACTAACTTCTCCTACTTGTTAGGGGCTGCAAGATCTAAACCAGACAAGGGTCAAACGTCTAAATGAATTGTGGTCCCTCGCCGCGCAATTGGAAAAGTCCTCCTTAACAAACAGCGTTAATCACGCCACGAATCTTCTAACCGAGATTCCTCGTAACGACCCCCGGCTTGATTCAATGATGTTCCTCCAGCACAATATCTCTCAATCACAGGAGCCTCCAAACCTGGGCTTCGAGCCTAATGCAGTGTGGCACGATGATGCATCCATTATCATCGATGAACCAGCCAAGGTGTTCTTGCGCAATGTGCTTGGAAAGAGCAAGGCGCAGGTTCGAGAGTTGCGCATGGAGGCGGATAAGAAGAAACGAGAGGTCGAGAATGGCAAGAAGGTGCGCGAGGGTATTCAGCAGGGCAAGGACAAGCGCAATGAAGTCGACATTGTGCGAAGTATCTTTCATCTGCAGGAAGCTCTGCATGAGGTGGAGCGTAAGTGGGTCACTGCGGAGGTGGAAACATCTACCATCATATCTGTGGCTGGAGACTTGTCTCTAGGAGCGAAAAACCATAACTTCCGATCGCAAACATTCAAGATTCCCACAAATTGTGATCTCTGCGGTGAGCGCATTTGGGGTCTTTCCGCTAAGGGCTTTGATTGCCGCGACTGTGGTTACACCTGCCACAGTAAATGTCAAATGAAAGTGCCAGCTGAATGTCCTGGTGAGCAGTCAAAGGAAGACAAGAAGAAGCTGAAGGCCCTGCGACAGGAGCAAGCTGGTGCTGTGCCTGGCGAGGATGGTGATTCTGCCACGGCATCAACCGCTGCGCCCTCTCTTACTCGCCAGAACACCATGAACTCGCTCAGCTCGGGATACGCTGCCAGCACCGCGCGGTCAGTGTCAACCACCAACTTCGCTACACCTGCTACCGCCGAGAGCTCAGCGGAAGCTGCCCCGGCCGCCACCAAGCCGGCTGCAGCCAAGCGGAACAGAGTGTTGGCACCACCTCCTACTACATACGTGAGCCCGCCGCCAGTCGCCGAGCTCGCGACGGGGTCCAGATCGCAGGAGCCACGGGGCAAAATGATTTACGCCTTCCAGGCGACTGGGGCGGATGAAGTAACAGTCCAGGATGGAGATGATGTGACTATAGTTGAGCCAGATGGTAAGTAATTCCAGCCTTTACGGATGACCTGCATTCTAACCTCATTCTAGACGGATCTGGCTGGATGCGTGTCCGTGTTGGCTCGCAAGAGGGTCTCGTTCCATCCTCATACGTCGAAGCGGCGCCAACGCCATCTCCCGCACCGTCTGCAAGCCCCGCCTTGACTGACCGACCGGGCTCGGTGTACTCGAACTCCTCGGCCTCACTAGCGGGCAGTGCGGCGGCCAAGCGGGTGGGACCGGCAGTTGCGCCCCGCCGCGGCGCCAAGAAGCTGCAGTACGTCGAGGCTTTGTATGACTACGAGGCGCGCAGTGATGCGGAGTGGTCGATGGCCGAGGGCGATCGGTTTGTTCTGGTAAACCGCGATAGCGGCGATGGGTGGGCCGACGTGGAGAGGGGAGGAGTCACCAAGAGCGTTCCTGCAAACTACATCCAAGAGGTGTAGAGCAATCTCGTGATTGTATAGACCGTTTGCCTACACAGTACAAAGCACGGTGGTGAGAATAGGCCAATCATGCTGGTTCGTTTTCACTGACTCATGATCTATTCATCGCGTGTGGTGGATCCGTCCTCCAGCGTGCTGTGCATCAGTAAGGAGCAATTGGAGGATGTTGGTGTTTTCAACGCACATTCATGCACATACCGTGGGATTCTTGTCTTTAAGCGCGATGCATTCGATGTTGTATCTAGAAATCTGGCAACTGGTATGCTAAATGAGACTCACGGCATGCACATCCAAGCTAGTAGGTTCCAACCATGCTCATTTTCCCACACAGACCAAGACCCAGCTCTGATGTGAAACCTTCAAGGGCAACCTTGCCCCATGCCCGCAAGAACTCCCAATCTGACCATCGCCAATCCGTCCTCATTCATTCATCATCAGTCATAACATGCACTGCCACATCGGCAGGACAGCAAATGTTATTGAGACACGGCCGGGTAACCTGTGTCTAAATGCTCGAAACCCGTCTCGGGCGACCACATGAACCTCGCCCAGTCCTCTACCTGATAAGCCTCATCCGCCAACCCCTCGGTCAAATCCATTTCATCCAGATACTCCAACCCGCCCTCGTCAAGCGCCAATGCCGGATCCAACGGGAAATCAAACGGATTAGCACCATCCAGCGGGCTAACCAAGGGCACGTTCTGGACCAGTCCAGCCTGGGAGACGGACGTCGACACCGGAACGAGGGAATACATGGGGTCAAACATAGCTCCACACAAGGCAGGGTCGAGCGTCAATCGCGAGATCGCCTGGCTAGATCCAGATCGACTGGGCCCCGCTGAGACGGACAGCCCCGCGATCGACGACGACGTAGAAGGGTTGGCATAACTGCCGCCGCCAGACTCGTTCCCCGAGCCCTCCGAGCCCGACCACTCCCCCACACTACCGCGGGTGCGCACCCTGATCCGGCGCGACGAAGACTGCGAGCCGCGAACGGGAGTCTGAGACGACGACACGGACGCCGCAGAAGTCGAACCGGAGCGGGAGGCGCGCGCGGACGACGCGCTGGGCGTCTCGTTGGCACCTGCGCCGGGCCTGGCGGCGTCGCTACTGCCCGACGGTCGAGGCGCGATGGGGAGGAAGCCGTTAGAGCCGTGGTGGCGCGGGTATAACCTGCCGGGGGTAGCTTTCTAAGAACACGGAAGGAAACATCAGCACCATGCCGTCTGCGTTTCTTCTTTGTGTTTTATGTCGAAGATCGGCCCTTCCGGTGGTGGAGACGGCGGGCTTTTCTTGCGTGTGTGTAGTTGCGTTACTTTTGAGGATGGAGATTTGAGCTCCGCTTCGCGCTTGAGACGCGCGTGTTCTGTGGGTGCTGAGCAGGGGGTGGCGTGGCAGATTGAGCATGTTGCGAAGGGGCGGCCCTTGCGCTTGATGCGGATCAATGGTCGATCTGTGGGGGGTTCAATATTGGCGATTAGTTACGAGGGTTAGGTTGTGATGGCTATGGCGTGGCCAGTGTGTATAGATTGTAGAGCAGAAACAGAAATTGGACCTCCGTGCATACCATGATGTTTACAACTCGACACCCGATGACCTCGAATGCAAGCTTCGCAAGCCCACTTCTGACCGTCGATGAGCATCCCTCGATAAGATGAAAAGAAGCAAGGATGGCGAGGTCGGGCTTGTGGGCCTTTATACCTGTCCAGTGTCCCCCGTAGCAATTGATCGGCTAGGCCCGCCATGAATTTTCGAATTCAGATTATCGGATTTCCGCTTCCCTCCCGTGTCCTCGTGTTTTTTATTTTGTATCAGTTGATTGTTATTTCCGGGGAGAGGGAATGGTAGGATTGGGATGGGTTGTTTCCTGCGAGTGGGAGCCATGACATCGACATCCACACTAAGGACGCGGAGGGGCATCGTTGCCAAGCAGTTGTGTCGTGACTGGCTGTCTTCAGCTGGCAGTCCTGACGGGGAACAGTTCCTGGATGTCCATAACGAATATTTCTGATTTGATTTGAGGCCACAGCCACAGGATCGACCTGGAGTTGGACTGGCTCGCGCATGTCGGAGGGCTCCACACGGTTAAAGTAACTGTTTTAGTGGATGTTGACCATGGGAGCTTGAACTAGCCATATTTTTCGGTGGCTGACATTTGCGGTACTTTTGTGTTTTTTTTCCCCCCCTTCTAGTCCCTCTGATTGCTTTAATTGCGCCAGGCGTGGGTCGCAGAGAGCAGAGAGCAGGTACCTCGTGGCTCTGGGAAGTGGGAACTATGACTTACAGATGGGTGGTGTCCAAGCTTCTCTACACACTGTGGTCCTTCCTAGTACCTACAGAGGTATATACTATTGATTGAAAATGATTCTACCGTTTAGAAAGAACTTTCACTGTTTGTGGGACTGAGGTTTTGTCTCCTTTTGTCTAGTCTTATCCGCTCTGGTTGCAACAGTGTGAGGGATTTTTTTTTCTCACACCTCGGCTGCCTGGAGATGTACCAGTTTACATGTTCCCGCGCCCAAAACGCAGTTGGAACACAGCCAGAGTGGAAATTGAAACGACCGGGAAAGTCCCCTCTCTGGAGAAATTATCGATAGGTTGGCGCTTATTCTCATTACACGGTCAATCTCGTCATAGGCCATGGTTGAATGCTGGTGACTCCCCCGAGCTGCCAGATCGGTGCTAGATCTTGCTACTGATAATCCCTCATACATATCCCGTCCAGCAGCGGTTCGGATGGCCGAATTTGTTGTACCGAGGCGGGACTTGCATGTTGGAACCTGGATGTAGCCGGTATTCCTTCTAGTATTCTACTGCACTCTAGACCTACCTATCTAAGCTTCACCAAGCCCGCAAGTTGAACTTTGGGAGAGTCCGGAACTAGGTAGTTTATCGATGGTACAGTCGGACTTTCCACTCAGTATCCCCATGTCCGCAAGCAAAACATTTAAATCACACAACCGCGATAGGGCTGATGGACAAGCCAAAAAAACATGTACCGGCACTAATCCATGATGCCACAGCTCACTAACTCATTGCCAACGCCATGGTTTTCCTGCATGGGCCCTGGTCACTGTGGTCACTGGTTAGCCATAGTGGGCGATATGCCAATGGAGGTGGCTGTGCCTAGCTTCGCTTAAGTGGCGTCGCACCGATCTGTCCATACCAATTTCCAAACGGGAATTTTTTTTTGCAACAGGCGCAGTAGCCTTAAAATTTGACGATGGGGCTGTCTTCGTGTTTCACAAGCTTGGACTTGCCTGAATACTCCAGGTCATGCCCTTTGCACATGCATTGCTGCAATAATTGCTTTTGAACGTTGTAGCGGACTCGGTTCCAGGGCTGTTCCAAACCTTCTCTCGTTGCCCTGTAGATCAGAAGTACAACCTCCAAAAAACAGCCTCGACGTTCTTGGTATGAAGTACGAACTTCTTTTTCATGGCAAAATTAAGGAATATTAAGCTCTGATTCACACCGATTCAAACGCCCTGAAACTCGCCAAAGGCGTACCACCGGTCGACCTGCCAATCTGTAAAATGGGGCGGTCTCCACTGCTTGAATATGCGCCATTTTGCAAACCTGAGGCATTTTTCTTTTCCAATTGTTCGGCTTGAGACGAGGAAAGTTCTCTCTCACCGTACTTCCTCTGCGCCAACTGCCAAAAAATCCGACTGACTCGCTCTACCTGTTCAATCCACTCGTTGAATGACACGATCTAAGCTGAGAATAACTTGGTCAGTGACCTGATGGCACGGACGAACAGGCTGCCGTGCCGGAATGTGGAGTGATAACCGTTTTGCCGTGGGAAGGTCATGTTGGGAAGGGGGATTTGTCGATTCCCTCTGAAAATGTGTTTTCTGTTTCCCTTAGATTCTCATTTCCCTTACTCCTCCGCCTGGCCATTCAAGCCGTGGGCCAAAAGGATGGAATAATCTGGAGCGGAACGGCTTGCTGTCCTTATTTGATACTTCCATAGTCCCGCTCAGCAGCCTATCTCGATCGGGTCACCATGGAAGATGCCCTGTGTTTTTGCGCAAACGGGCATGCAAAAATGTCGAGGTTCCTGGTATCCCGAACATGGAATCACAACGCTCGTCGGGATAGAACACAGCGCTTCAACGTGATGCCGAATGAAGCTGATCACCCACTTCTAAAATAGAATCGTTCTGACTGAAGAGCAATAGATATGTAGGTCGTGGAATAGACGTCTAGGTCGTGGATGCTCAGTATCAAACTTGATCCTCGCGAGAATGAGTGTCGCATTTATAGTCTCGGGCCTGGCAAAGACCAGCTGGGCATGATGATGATCCTCCTGCCATGGACTCACTCTTGTTCGCCCAGATATATTGCGCAAGCACCCCAGATCAGTCCTTCGTGTTCAACTCGAACATGAATGGTCGCCGATATTCCCGCTCTCTGTTTATGGCTGGTGCGACGACAGGGTTCTGCGAGGGTCAATGTCAGCCATATCTAGCGGTATGAACGATTGCGATATCTCTTATCCTCGGCTTGTCATATCCACTGAAGTGGAAGCCGATGTGAATATTACAGCTAGTCTGCCACTGGCAGGATGTTAACACGCGATGTGGGCCATGGAAAGATTCGCTCCGGCCTCCAGCACAAAGTTTCAAAATGCTTGGCCTTCATGAATTGTTGGCAGCCACTCGCGGCTCGAGGTGAACTCGACTAAGCTTACCAGAAAGTGACATATTTCTGCGAAAGTGAGCAGTCGTAGGAGTGCACTGGTCACAGGGCTGCATGTTTTCTCCGTGCAACCAGTTGGCCCAAGCCCTGTAAATACCCTCCCTAATCATTGGAATTCTCACCCATGCAGTCCAGAGACCTCAGCTTTTGAGAACTCAACGCATATACTTCGCAGAGATTAGGTTTTCAGAGACTAGGTTTGATTACGCTTTTGAATTGAGATCAAATTTCAATGTGATCACCAAAAAAACTAAAGATTGGGCACGTCCACAGGAGTTTGGACCCATTGGTTTGTAAGAGGGTCAAGATTCTTCTCTTGCGCCTCCTTCCACTCCTTAATAACCATATCCGCGCGCTCCTGAGATCTAGGAGTAATGCGAGCAGGGAATTCCTCCGGCATACAGACAAATCCCTGCGTCAAACGATCCGCATCTGGGACAATCGGCTTTCCCCGATCATCCAGCGCGGGCTCGATATTGAATGCCCACAGAATGCGTGACATGCCCAAGAACAAACTTCGTTCGGCGACGTGGATGCCTGGGCAGATACGTCGTCCCGCTCCGAAAGTGAACGTGTCTCGCTTTGACGCATCCGGGTTCGCGGCTGCGTCTCCCAGGCTCTGGCGGTCATCTTTGTACCGGTCGGGGTTGAAGACTCTCGGGTTGGGGTGTCGCTTTGGGTCCATGTGGATAGCCCATACGTTGTTCATGACGCCAGCGCCCTTGGGGATAAAGTAGCCCATGTATTCGTCGTCCTGTGTCACGGCGTGTGGAACCGCACCGAGGATAGTCGTTGGCATCCATCGGAGAGATTCTTTCATGCAGCCCCGGATATACTGCAGGTCGGCCAAGTCTTCCATGACTGGGAGACGGTCCGGGCCGATGACACGGTCGATCTCGGTTTGAGCCTTGCGTTGGACATCAGGAAATAGAAGCATAGCTTGCATAAAGGCATATAGTGTGCTTGAAGTTGTGTCAGAGCCCGCCTCCAGCAGCGTTCCGGAGATATAGGCTGCCTGGTCATCGCTGAACCCGTCCCGCTGCTGCGCCTCGTACATGCCCGCACAGAAACACGGGTTAATGGTGTTTTCCTCGGTCTGCTTCTTGGCCTTGAGCCAGTGGCCCAAGTACAACGCTTTCTCGTGCTTGTGCAGTTCCTTCGCTTTCTTCTGGGTCGGCAGGAGGAAGTCCGGCAACTGGCGAAGCAGCGGGAAGAAATCAATGAGCGCAGCTGCGCCTGTTTGATTGATCTCTGCGAATTCGGAGAAACCGTCGAACAACTGCATCATCTTTTTATCCTCGTAGGTGGGTGTTCGCCATCCAAAGACCATAGTCGTGGTGAGGGCGTTGGAATAGCGGCGGATGTGCTTGAGAAAGTCCTGCGGCTCGGTCAGGAACTGGTAGAGCATCTGACGGTTCTCCAGCATCTGATACGTGACGTATTTCTTTGACGCCGTCACATTGAGCAAGTTATGAACTAATTTACGGTACTGCAATTGTCAGAGATACCCGGAAATAGGGTGTATGAATGTGACACTTACGCCACGCCATGTTGGTCCATATCCCTGTTTATTATTGAAGGTTAGGTAAACGCGATATGAGTCGGGACTAGGGATGATAACGTACCATCATCAGCAATCTCAGACCGCCACTGCACAAGGTCTGACCAATGTACATCTCTTGTCTGTGGGAGTAGATATTGCTGCGCTTATCAAGCAGATCCTTGACGGCCTCATCGCTGGAAAGCACGACGAGACACTTGGTACCAAGCATGAGACTGTACACGGGGCCGTATTCACGAGCCCATTTTTCAAATTGGAGGTGAACATCTTTCGAGGGCATCTAGGATGCGAACGTGGTCGGACAGTCAGGATGAGGTCTAAGGTTCATTCAATAGTGAAGGCTCACTTGATGGATATTTCCCAGAATCGGCAGGGTAGGAGGCCCTGGGGGATAATTCTTAGGCCGACGACCGATTGCAAGAACGCGTGACAAGACGACGACAGCGATGGCCGCGCCCAGGACTAATGTGATGGTTGGCATGTTGAGATGTTTGTCGGGTGGCGCCGACAAGTATAGATCACAATCGGCAAATCGTGTACGAGGGCCTCAGAAAGATATGTTTCAGCCGAATGGGAAGCAGAGCTTGGCGTGTACCTAGGTAGGAGTGTGGGCATGTCGAGGCATTTATAGCAAGCCATGAAATCAGATTTCCTTTATCAAATTGGCAGCACTTTGATTGTTGTCTGTATGTTTGAACCCCCGTCCAGGTCGGAGCTCGTGTGGGAGACTGTTTGAATTGCGGATGCGGAGGTGGGCGGGAGGGCGGGAGGGCGGATCTGTGGGGTGTCGCGGGCTGTTGACCATGACAATCCACAATCTTCAGGCGGATAACCAGTGAGTTGCCCATTAAATAATCGCTCTAACGGCAGACGGAGGCTGTGTAACGATGGGCCGGCCGAGTGTACAAGCTACTATGTGCCTCCAACTACATTCGAATCCAATGACATTCCCTGCATAACGCAACGCCGCTCGATTCGCAAGAATGGGTATATTATCATGCAACAGATCATTAGATCCCTAGCTCACAGCTGAAAAGTCTGAAACTCAACAATCAGGTTGTTAACCTGCCGCATGCTCGTCTGGTCATACTCGTTCAAGATCGGATCCAATGCACCATCATCAACGGGAGCAAGATTGTCCCCCTGCTGTACATCTGCCAGTAACCCGAGTCGCTCCGTCATCAAGCTAGCTAGATGCCAGAACTCAGGGCAGTATCGGCAGAACCCGATCCTTTTCCACATATTTTGGGGCGAGATGCTCGTATCGTCAATAGTTACGTGGGGGGTTTTGCCGGGTGATGATGTGGAGGCGAACAGCAGCCAGGAATCGCACCAGTTTGTCAGTGTGTTGCGTATTGGTGTCAGATGGTGAGAGTTGCTGACCGAGCTCCGGTACTGGAAGATTTGACAATGAATGGCTGACGACCCTCAGTGTTAGTAAGGACGTATAAGGATGGACTGCCTATCCCCATTAAACGACTTACCTGATGTAAGGGCAAAGAGATTCAAAGGCCCCGATGCGGCGATGATCTGGCGCATGGAGGGCGAGAATGTGTCATTGGCTAGCGCCTCGAATGCACCACGGAAAGAAAGTCTCCAATATGCATGCCCACTGGGAAGATGTGTTTGAATTTCTCTGTGACATTCATCCGCACTGACTGCTTGGAAACAGCTCTCGGGTGTCGCAAGGTGCATCTTCATCTCTTTGATGACCATACGAGGAGGGAGGTTGTTGAAAATCACAAAGGCCGTGTCTAAGAGGAAAATCCACGTGAAAATTCTGGCTTTGGGTCAGTCTGAGAGTCTTTTCACGGCTAGGTATGTGTTCGAACCGGATGAGTTCTTCACGAGTCGCATATTCCTTCCATTCAAACTCATGCCGACCCATCTCAGCATAGTTCAGATGGGTGGCTGTCGTGATACCGATATCTCGTGCCGTCTATCAACCGGTAAGCGATGAGCAACGACATTGTAGTGTCCAAAAATTGTTGGAAAACTTACAGACACCAAGGTAGCAAATCTGTTCCGGCGAATCCGACTTTTACTCGAATCTGTGCCTTCCCAATTTTGGTAAAGACAAACAATATACGCAGCTTGTAGAACTTGGACTTTTCGTCGATGGATAGACATGTTGTTTGAAGAAGAGTAGATCGCGTCACTGTTGAAGTCGTCGTCGATAAAGACTATCTCCTCGACACAGTTGAACCATGTCCGAGCATCCTCGTTGTCCGGCATGTCGGGCGACACACATGCTCCTACAGTCCGTTAGGCTATTGAATCAACGAGCAAGAGGGAGTCTTCATACCAATGGTGGCCATGGCAGCTACAAGGGCGGGCTTCGCAGCTATAGGATCAAAGCTCGGTCGATGAATAAAATTGACATTTGGGTGCCAAATCGCCCAGTAAAACCCGAGGAACCGTCGTAAATTTGCTGGCGAGAAGAATTGTAGGCATGCATTTTTGAGGGCTGATGACCAGTCGAGTGTCACTGCGCTATTTCTCGGTTTGATTGTGACGACTTCTTCGATCAACAGAAGAATCTCGTGTGTTTTCAGAGATAGTGGATCACCAAGCCAGTTGAGTGGAATGCAGTCAACAGTGCTGGTGTCACTCAAGTTGTCCAGTAACGGGGGTGAATCTACACCTGGCTGCAATCCCAAAGTTGTCGAGTTGCTTGATGCATATGATTGTCCGATTTCTTGACAGCTTTCAACTTCTAGTTGCGAGGCAACACTCTCACGTTGCTCCTGAGTCCCACAGTCGAAGCTCGACAGCAGGCCAGTGTTGCTCGTGAACCGGTCGAGGAAACGCAAAGACTGACCTCTGCCGGCATCTAGAAGAGGGTTATCTCGCAGCACTTGGCTCTCTGAGGCTAGGAGAAGATAGTCCTGCCAAGTCGGGCTGGTTGACTCAAAGAACGGTCGACTGAAGAGGTTATCAAGTGGGCTCGCCGCGAAGATTCCGGTGCTCTGGTGCACCCAGGATTCTGATGCAATCGTGGGATCCATTAACATGGGGGAAGCTGCGTTCTGTCCCATGACATTTTCGACAGATCCATCACTCGTGCGAGTACGCCCAGATTGACCGAGCTTCTCTTGCGATTCAGGAACTGTTGAGTAGAAACACGCGACGCCCTTTCTTGAACAATTTTGGCACGGCTGATGCGCAGAACAGGCCTTCTTTTGTCGCACGCACCTATCGCAAGCGCGTCGGCGACCGCCAGACCTTGAGCTTCCGCCATCACACGTTCGCAGGTGGCGCTTTAGAACATCTGCGCGCTGAAAGGAGCCCTCACACGAGTCACAACGGTACGGACGCTCTGACGTATGCGAGCTGTGGTGGCGCAACAAATGTTCCCGGCGTTTGTAACGTTTCGGGCAGACAGGACATTGATACCTCGCCGATAGCGCGGTTTTTGTATCCTGTTCTGGACGTAGCGATGGGGATGCAATCTCTGACGCCATATTGTCTGCTCCGATCATCTGATGATCGAAGTTTGAAGATTCCAAGGCCAGAACCCCAGAGTCCGTACCGGGGCCCCACGGGCTCCCGAGAGTCGGTGAAATGCGGGGGAATTAGAGTTTGCCAGGCTCCGGGCACCGGGCAGACGGAAGAGGGTTTCGGTAATTGGACAATGTACCGATTGTGATTGGACTTGCGCGCAGGATGTTAGTGTACATGCCATCGAAGAGAAACAAGGCGCGTGCTCGTGAACTCATGATGAGTTTGTCAAAAGAACCGTTAGGCAAAATAGTGCAGGAGGCTACAATCCCAAACTATACGGCTGACAGGAGATGTCTCAACAGATTAAGAATATAGACATTTTCAGATAGTATACATGAGGAATCACTTTTCATAAACGCAATCGCTCAGAAAAACCACCTCACATGATGAGAGAAGGAGCTAGCTTGGCAAGATTCTGAGTCCATCGGCCCGAGCCTTGGTGCGACCAGATTGCAGGCAGAGATTGCATTCCGGCCGAGATGTTGTGGAATTTGGTTTGCCTAAACACGTGGTTCATGCGATCAACGAAGAACCGGCGGTGTTCGGGATCAGTACTATCTGCGGCGGCAATAAAACAGACCCAGACCAGAGCATGGGATCCCATTTGGTTAGGATTGATTTGAGAAACGAGTTGTTTGAGGTCTTCCAGTAGGTCCCACTGGTCTCGAGTCGAGGTCACTCGCCCAAGATATATTTGTGACGCTTTGATAAAAGCCATCCTGGAGACGTGGAGGAGGTGGTGATGTGGAGAATCGGAGGGGAGGTCATAATAGGTCCAATCGAGGTAGTGGTCCAACGGCAAACGGAGAGCCTGGACACCGTGAGTTTCGCCCAACAGAGGCTGACCCAAGAACTCAAACATGTGAGATTGCTGCTCCAGAAAATCGCGTGCTGCCGAGGGCGCGATTTTCCCAATATTGTGGATGAGACACATCAAAGTCTGGAGAAGATGACTATACTCTGAGCTTCCTGTGATAGTCTCCCCCACTAAGAGCACAATCAAAGTAGCCCAGGTGGACAAGTTGAACACCTGGTCGGGTGATGCTTGCAACGATTCTCGACGGAGCTGGGAGATGACAGCCGCGCGGTCTTCGTCCGCCGTACTCTGAAATCTCGGATCCTTTAAAGCCAGGTGTTGACTTGCAACAACTCCTACTGCCGTCCGTAATAATTCATCTTCACAGGCGAGGGGTAATAGGACATCGCGATAGCCATTTGCGACCTTGTCCAAAACGACCATAACAGGCGCGACTTGATCGGCGACTAACTGGAGTTAACAAGACACCTACCGGGCGTGAAAGAGAAGAGTACTTACAGTGTGACATCAACATTCGAGATTGGGGAGACAGCGGCGCAATCCAAGGATAGATTGGCCCAGGCGAGGCACAGACAGGGACTAGAGCGAGATCCATGGTCTGCTCGGTAGGTTCATCAATCGGTTGGGCTTCGCCCAGAAGCGGTTGAGATTGCTCCTGGGTATTACAGCATCCATTTTCAACGTTATGCCTGTCCATGTTAGACGGAGTAATGGTGTCTGTGTCAATCGCAGAATCCTTGACCCGTGGGATGGCAGGCGTCTCCGTCCTTCCTTCATCTCTTTTGGCGCGTCGTTTCGCCTTCTTGTGTCTCGCGTTCCCCGGCTGGTCGGTCTTCCATCTTATGGTGCGCGGAACTGCAGCTGCAACTTGTGTTTGGTTCTCAAGCGCTGCGTCGGGCGAGACATCGGCGACTGGGATTATGCATCCCTTCAGCTTCCCTCGCCGTGCCACCCCAATAGAAAACCGAATCCGTCCAGAGCCTGAACACTCAATCCCCTTCTTCTGGCACTTGACACAGACTGGTTCGGCGTTATCGCAGACGATGCGACGTTGGGAGCACTGGAAACAACCTGCTTGGCGTGAGGGAAGACCAGGAGGTTAGCCAAGACTAGGTTAAGCGCCTTGAGCGCTACTCACCCTTTTTCTTGGCTGGAGGGGCTGACATGGACAGTGAGCCAGGAATGTAATCGCGGATGCCCGTACTAGAGCTATCGTGGGTTCTCTATCGCTATAGAATTGTTGGTGGCGAGTGGGGGGTTATGGGGAAGTTCAACAGCTAGAAGCGGGGCCTTGCATCTTATCGCTGCCGCCCTCGGGGGCATTCTGCGGCGGTAGATTCCTGAGGCCTGGCCTGGAGCGACATCTATTACATAAACATAATTATTCTAGTCACGTGATATCTGTATCAATGGATGATGTGTAGATATTATGACTAGGGTGAGAAAAAGAGAGGGAAAAAGAGACAGAAAAAGAGACAGAAAAAGAGACAGAAAAAGAGACAGAAAAAGAGACAGAAAAAGAGACAGAAAAAGAGACAGAAAAAGAGACAGAAAAAGAGACAGAAAAAGAGACAGAAAAGAGAGAAAAAAGAGAGAGCACTGACATTAGGTAAAAGGAAACAGAGAAAGAAAATTGGAGAGAAAGTCTTAGTTATATAGGTCAGAAGGCAAGGCAGGGGGTTATCAACGTGTATACCAGTGCCTATTTAACAGGCTAAATATTCGAAGTGATCTTTTCAAGGGTATGATATTGTGTATTAAGTCCCGTCAGTTTATTGGCTGATATATGAGGAAATAATGCCACCACTAAAGGTAGTATAGTGGTAGGAATACGGCCAGGCTGGACCTGACCTCCACAAAGTTCGCGTCGTGTGAAGTTAAGTGGTTGGGGAGGGTTACCGGTGGGCCTAGGGAAGATAATCTCCCTCAGTTGAAGTTGCGGTATCCCTTCTCGGTCCTCCCTTCTGTAGAGCTCAAGGAACCCATCCACTTGTGAGTTTGCGTGCTTGGTCCATTTCACGAGAATGACGGCCTGGATATTGCCATTGCAGCCGACGAGTAACCGATTCATATCGTGGAGGAGGTCATCATATGACTCGCTAAATCCAAAAGGGGGGAGGGAGTATTAGGTGGGGGATGTAGATGAAGGCATCAGGCTGCTTTCGGAACCCGTGATATAGAACGCTTGTAAGATTGAGCACAGCAAAGATTAGTTAGACAGGAAAAGGGATAGAACATCTCTTATTTCCTTTCTTTTCGTCCATCTCCTCTTCGTCTATCTCTTCCACTCATCTTCACTCCTCTCATCCTGCACACGCTTCTGATTTGAAGCAACCTCATCTTACAATCTCCTGCTCGTATCTCTCACTTCACTTCTCACTTCCGCTTTACCCACATCCACATTTCTTCTCCTTATCTTCACCTCATATCCAGCCCGGCACCACAACCTTCCGACACAGAGTTACATGCTGTCCACGATGGCGCCTAGGGGCACCAGCTCAGACAGTTCCGACACCCAGTCCTCGGAGAATGAGGCCGTGAATGTGATCAGCAATGAGGCCAGTATAACTAACTCCAAGCGCAAGCGCACGCCCAAGAAGAGATCAGAACTTATTCTAGATCTCTCTAACCTAGATGCCAGGATGATCAAGAAGCCGCGAAAAAAGAATGCTGGGGTTGGCTGGCGAAGCCATAGCATTCTGCTCCGCCCCACAACTACGAACTGAAACCCCCCGTCGCACGCATCGTCGAAGGTATGCCTGTATTCGACGAAGCGCTACACGATTTCACCGTATTCGCTGTTCGAAGCTACTGCAACAAGGCCACGTGCGGCAATTACAAACATGACTTCGAAACCAAGAACGGTCTTGGAAGCCTATCTGAACGCTTAGAATATCCGACGTTGTAGTTTGAGTTTTTGTTAGGGATAATCTCAATGTGCTTACGTCAAAGTACCTTGTAAGACACCTAGAGGACAGCCATGGGACCTTATCCAATTTCGTTCACGAGGCCTCAATTGCTTGGTAGTCCATAGGAGCTATTCGATCATATTTTCCTCGGAGAGTACAATATATCCGTAAGGAACTAGGTAGTACCGATAAATGAGCGTAGTATTATCTTGACCCTTCCACTCTCCTTTATCGAACTGAACCTATAGATAGGTTCGCGAACGATTCTATCTCATGTGTGTATCTCTCAGATTAGAGAAAGAACAAGAAATGAAGTAAAACGAAAAACAAGATCGGGCTTTCAATAAACTGGACGTAGTACGCCTACAGGCCCTTCTTTTGAACTCCCCCAAGGGAATAATTGATCGACTTGAGCCCCCTCAAGTCCGGCCCATCGCTATCCTCTTCATCATCGTCAGGCCCAAGAAGTGCAGAAGTCTCCATGACCTTTGTCGAAGCAGCCCCAGACTTCGCACCCATGCGCTCAAGGCTTCCTCGCTGTATGCCTCGATGCTCTTCGTCCCCTGATTCAGCAGCATCAAAGAACTAAGCACCGCATCATGATCCTCCTCAGCCTCCTTCCATGGGAAGCGTTCCTCGAGCTCCTTGCTGAGCAGGGCGAAATCGGTTTGAGTGGCTTTTGGGTTGATGAGGGATTCGGACGCAAGCTCGAGACAAGGTGGTCGGGGCCATTCAAAGTCGCCAGAGTGCTGAACAAGAAGCGTTCGGTGATCCTAGAGGACCTCGTTACGGGCATGACGGATGGCAAGTTCCACATCGATCACATCAAGCTGTTCGTGCCTCGCACTGATCGTCCCGAGGAAGAAGGGCGACAACTTCGGGAGTGGACACGAACACACGACAAGTTACACTCCCAAGACGGAAACAAGGACGGTAATCTTGAGGTAATACGAAGAGGTGGAGAACTTGGTCTGAAACACGATTGATTGGTGGTAAGATGAGAATGCTCAGACTATCGAGAGGAGGTATAATGCCCTCATGATCCTTAAGCACGCAAATCTCAGCCTTTAGTGACTCATTCTCACACCTTATCTCTCGATAGTTTAGCCTCGTACGGCTAGCTTGCACCATAGCGCGCTCTGCCTCCGCCTGAAGGCGCCCACGCTCGACCTCATGCTCCCTCTTGGTGGCGGCCAGTTCTTTCTCTAGGGCCGCCACCTTGAAGACCAAGGGGTTACCATCCCCCTCCCCGAGTTCCAGGTAGTCCGTCAATTCCTGATTTTTCTCTCTAACAGAAGAAATCTGGCGCTCAAGGTTGACTGGACCGGCCAAGAGGGGTGGTTGGCTTCTATATAGACCGTCTCATGTCAATAGTACACAACAACAATGCTCAAGACCCAGGACTTACGGTGGTCGAAATTGTTGCACGAGGTACAGGAACCGGCAAGGGAGAAGGAACGGCCGCAGTAGGTAGGGGCATTGGTGCCCCTACGTGTAGCGCGCAACAAGAAGCAGCAAGCGAGAAGTGGGAGCGAGCACGGAGAAGGAAAGGCAAAAAGTCGAGGAGACTGGAAATACAGTAGGATGAGAGCTGGATGACTATGGTGGGGCATGGCGCTTTCCCCAGACCACAGAATTGACACATGTGATTGGTCAAAGCAGAAGCGCCACCATGCACGGGTGCCTGTAGATCCTTCAAGCATCGGATAAGAGTATAATGGATCAATATCAACAACTTGATTTGTGAAATACGTTTTCGGCAGGGATGGCGGTGGCTTGGCTCTCTTTGTTGTCTAGGTTGACATGTGGGTCTTTGGACATGGGAATAATATACTTCTCGTTCTTTTTGAGGTTGCTCTTAGCCCGGCCAGCCGAGTTGATACCTGCTCCGACAGTGGAAGTGATGTAGAGACGGCTAATGACCGAGGAGAGACCCAAGAGCAGAGGTGCAGAGATAATGTATTTAATGAGCCTGGCTATGTTGCACATGGAACAAACACCCCATCTCACGAGTGACGCAGGAGTTGATACACCACCAGGAGAAGAGGCACACCACGCCGAGAGGAGCTCAACAATATCTCAATGTCGACCGCGCCAGGTGTGCCCAACCAAGGCTTGGTTCATCTGGTGATTCTTATATTCCGCTGCCGATGGTGTGCGACGGCGGATAGGCGCGCCAGTCTGTGCCGCTTCCTTACGGCGGGCTTGGTCGGCCTTCTCGAATTCCATGAAAAATTCCAGGTCAACAGGGAAGAAGACAAGCCCTGGGTGTGAGCCATTATAGAAACGGTGGTGACAGAGTTTGCAGAGGAAATAGCATTCTCCTTTGCCTTGAGGTTGGCCCCTGGGGGGATCAGGCCTATCTTTGCCCATGGATCTGCTTGGCCGTCTTCTTTCGCAAAGACATGGGCGCAGTCGGCTTGCTTCCCTCGACAAACCCAGCATTGTCGTTTCTTCCAATCATAGATGGCTCTGAGCTGATACTTCACGGTCTCTGTGAAGGCTCCAGATTGTGAAGCCGATGTGACAACAGTCTCCCCGCTGTTTGAAACTGCTCGGGATCGTGGCAACGGCGTGCTTGGAGCCGACACA
This sequence comes from Penicillium simplicissimum, assembly GCA_024706585.1. Lineage (NCBI taxonomy): Eukaryota > Fungi > Ascomycota > Eurotiomycetes > Eurotiales > Aspergillaceae > Penicillium > Penicillium simplicissimum. The sequence continues at coordinate 5,870,569 of JAMZTW010000118.1, forward strand.
ACTGGCCGGACCCGAGTACCAGAAGGAGAGGCGGAGGCAGGGGAGGTTGGTGGAAGCATTGTGCCTGTGATCGCCATTTTGTGAGTTTGGGAGTATATATTTAAGAATGGTGGACAGTGCAGAGATGGGAGCACTAGGGATTTATCGCACCGTCATGTTGGAACCGTTCCTTGACGGTGTTGATGAGCATGCAGGAAGAGAAGCAACATGGGAGAGAAGCAACATGGGGATCCCATGGGTGAGACAAGATGTAATACGTAGGGGGCCAGGTATCGATTTCGCGAGAGTTGGGTGCGTTGATGTATCAAGCGAAGGAGAGAGAGAGAGGCCACACTGGAGAAACGTCAAGGGCCATCTCAAATCCAACCGAATCAGGCGTTGGGGGAGGGGGCAGTAGGCCGGGGATGGGCAGGGAACCGTCGTCCGTGAGAACGTCCGCGACAACACCCACCGCAAGTACGATCCTGTTTCGGCTCCCAACACTCCGGCATTTAAACACCCTACCGGCAAGGGTTCCGCAAGTTGACTGGAGGAATCGATGAAGACTTGTCGAGCTCCACAAGTTTGATACGTTGGCTACCACAGTAACGCAATACAAAGCGGATGGAAATCATCCCTAATATGTGCGATAAAAACCGCAGGTATAGTCCCTATGAAGATTCGCGATGGGTTGTGTCCTCTTTCTCAACCGCAGCCACCGATGGGGCATTCGCGCGAGATTATAACGCTGGAAGACTAATTTTGCTTTTTGTAGGAGATACTATTTTGGACTAGCGACCACAAGAGGTAGCGAGGTATATCCTTCTTATCTCCTGCTTCCGATTTCTCTTTTTTCTCTATCTTTTCATACCTCTTTTCATACCTCTTTTCATACCTCTTTTCAAATCTCTTTTCAAATCTCTTTCATAGCACTTTCTGTCTCTCTAAGTCCAATTTCATGCATGATATTTACCCCATTTGTCACGTAAAATTGGATAGCAAAATTGAGTTTCTATGATAGCTACTAGTCTAGCCTCTATCTTATTCTCTCGATCCAAGTGAGCCCTGTCCTCGGGGGCATCGGACCTGGAAGAAGACACGTTGGATGGCGAAGAAACCCGTACAAATTATACAGGACATACACGAAAAGTTAACTTAGGACAGATGGCATTCTTAATCTCATATTCACCTCGCAATCCTTTGACAGCTATTCCTAACCTAACCCAGTCGTGGGCCCTCATACTCCTTTCGTGCATAAATCGCCCAGTTTAACCCGCCAAATATCGCCATGACCCCAAGAACGGCCGCGGTGTAGTCTGCGAGCAGCATCAAATTAGCTTAGCCTTTTGAAATATGATAGTAAGGTCACTTACTCATATTGCTTCCTGTCACAGGGACCACAGCCGGGAAATCGTAGAAAATGAGAACGAGCAAGGCAAATCCAACAGTGATGGCATTTGCTGTCCAGCCAGCCCAGCTCGGCAATCGGAATGATCGAGAGGTGGGCAGCCACTCTTCAGACCTCATGCGGTACATCAGCAATGCGGCGGGGAATGCGTAAGAGATATGCTGCAAGACGAGCCCCGAGCCGATGAATGCGTTAAAGGCCGATGAAGAGCCGAGATAAATGCAACCGATGATGAACATTACCACAAAGTTGAAGATCAGACTCCACACGGGTACTTCGAGAGCGGGGTGGATCTTGGACAACCATTGACTCCCGACAATAGCCCGATCTCGAGCCAGCGACCAAGTCAGGCGAGAAGCAGTTTGCTGGGCACCGATGAGGGCGAAAACAGCGGCGCAGCAGAGTAGAACGACGAAGACTGTAGCTGCTGTACCGGATCGGGTTGCTTGATACCACATCTCATAGATTGGTACACTAAGAAATGTTAGCACTTTCCGCAGTCAATTCGACGACGTGAATGGTGCAAGATCTTTCTTACCCGGTGCTCGAAGTAGCAATCGTAGCCAAATCACTCGTACAGTAGAGCATTGCAATCACGAAACAGAATGATGTAACGAACCCAATGATCAAGGTACTCAGTAGGGCTCGAGGGACCACTATGCTCGCATCCTTGCATTCTTCAGCCAGGTGCAAAGCTCCATCTATACCTGCCCACATATAGTTCGAGCTGACCATGCCAGTAAGAAAGGCAACGCCACCGGAGCTCCAGCCGCTATCATTGGTGAAAGTTGCCCAAACACTCGCGGAGGACTCGAAGTTGCCAGATGAGCGGGCAATACAGGTAATGGTGATGACGAAGAAGCTAGCGAGGGTAATAAAGACTACACCATAGTTGTCAGAATGCAAGGCCAGAGGCAGGGAACATGCCAGTACTTACATGACAGGTCGTGGATCCAAAGTGATCGTTTCAAGAGTGTAATGTTATATAGCAGCACACATCCATTGATTGCTTGGTATATGAGAAAGTAGTGCCACGGCTGAGGCGTGTAGTCTGGGTTGTAGAATAAGGCTATTCCTACAACTAGCTGCGCAGGTATAATGGCAATTCCTGTGCAGATAGCAATCCAGGAAAAGACATTTGTCATGCCACAACAGTAACTCTTGGAGCTAATCAGTAAGAGCTGACAAGCCAATGGAGGGAGAATGAACATACCAGGGAGCGATTGACACCCTCTGGGCTGAGTATGGATGTCCAGTGGTATTGGCCACCAGCCGTGGGATACACGCTGGCGAGCTCGGCCATGGTGAGAGCACAAGCACCCACGAGGAAGAGCATCAAGATAGGTCCGTATAGAATAGTGGCTGGCCCTCCTTGAGATATCGCGAGGGCGATCGTGCCAGCAACTCCAGCCCAGGAATCACAGATTACCCATGAAGCAGATATGGTTTGCAACTTTGTCATTTGTCGTCCTCCTTCAACTTGGAGTCCGAGGCCCTTGAGTTGTATCTGCCCAACGAGGCGGTCAGTTCGGACTGACTCTGGATGGCTGTTAGTAAATCTGCAGTGGAGCCCCATAAACGGAAGTACTGACGCTGCTCTACATCGAGGGGTGCTGCTGCTGTCAGTAGAAGCCCAATGGGTGGGATAGAAGTGCAGAAGGGGTTGATGATATGAAACCCAAGGGTCACTTACCATGTTTTTCCTTCATCTCGCTTGAGTCCATAATGGATTGTCCAATTAGTGATTGTCAGACAGAAGATCACAACACTCCAGCCTGGAGCTTTCGAGGTCTTTAAGTATTTTCATTATCTCTTACTTTGGAATCAGGGTGCTGAAATAGGTTGGAGAGAATATACTTCGAAGGAGTTGGGGGAGTACAGCGATAAGAGGCGTAGTGCGGGGAAGGCTTCCAAAATTACCGCAAAGGGAAGTAAAGGGGAGACCCAGAGATCGTATCTACTCGGTGGCAACCGGTCCGCAAAGATAGCAGCTCCCCGGATTTCCAGCGAAACTCTACCTAAGCGACCCGCCAGAGATCCAAACTTTCCAATTGTTTCCCTGGGCTACAGTCAGAGGCGAAAGCCTATCCTCCTCTGAGGCCGCCTTACTGTTTTCAAATTCCTGATCATCACCAGGAAGGTAGAAGAAGAGAAGAGGGGCATTACAACCCGGGCTCTTTTTGGTTTTACACGGTCCAGGAGTTTTCCGGTCAACTGACCTGTTCATCTTCCAACTCCCACATAGATTTTCAACCCTCATTTCTGTACCAATTTGGGAATACGCTTCAACTACAAATTCAATTCGCCGAATATGCTTTGTATCAGATAAACGTGGCATCTACAGTACAATTACTCTCTCGACGTCTATAGCCGAAGCCGAGGGGCAGAGCTAGGTTGTAATTCCTCCATCAATGTCATAGCCGCACGAGTTCCCTCTTCAATGGCTCCATCAATAAAGCTGCGCCAGCCAACGGCCCAGTCCGAGCTTGCGAATACAATGTTCCCCTGCCGTCTGCGCAGTGCATCCAGTGAACTTGACAGCAGCCCTGGGGGAGAGAAGAACCAAGCACCCTTGGCAAACTCATCCTTGCACCAGTTATGGAAGACCTGCGAGGACGTGTGAGCATGGCTCTTAATGCAAATGTTCAATGACCTTACCAATCGCTTGATATCCATGTTTCCCGGTGCCATGTTTTCAACAGCCATCTTAGTCTCCTGGATGTCCTCTTCAGGTTGCATGTGGTTGTGAGAACCCCCGAAGCAGACGATGTGGGTGTTTCCAGCCGGGGTAGTACCGTCACCGATTGCATATGTGAGCTTGTTGAACGGATACGAGATCCCTGTCCACGATCGCATATCTCTGTTGGAGATCTCTGCATGCACCTTCACGCACTGATTGACATGACCCTTGTTTGCAGCGGCCATACGTTGCGGGTCCAGAGGAGGGTTAAACGAGATGGAGTTCAGAACATTCAGCGGGATAGTTGAAACCAAGCGAGCGGCCGTATATTGGCGGCCACCACGCGTGGTCAGGGTGACTTTGTCACCCTCATCAGTAATGGACCCGACTGGGCTGTTGAAAGCATACGAGAGCCTGCCCGTTGCCAGGGCCTCATTGAAGAACTTAATCGCAAATGAAGACTGGCCTCCCTTGAACTTGTAGGTTATCAGATAATCCATGCAGCCTTGGTAGGAATAGCCGCATAAGGCCCACCAGTGGAGAAACTCAAAGAAGCTTGTAGTCTCCAAGGTACCACAGCTGCAGAGAAGCACGAAGCTCTCGAGTACCGCACGTTCATTCGGGGTCAGCGACAGTGCGATGACGTCCAGCCGGTCCTTTGCGGACATGCTATCGTATTGGCGTGCTTCCGGGACGTGGAAGGCATCGTGTGGAAAAGGCATGATCTTCCGGCCCATGTTCCCATCGACGTTGACGAACTTCTGCAGCGCAGATGCCAGCAAAGTATCCTGAGCTCATAGTCAGTTTTTGGCACCCATTGCCCAGAGAAGGGTTCTTTTGCTTACTTCTTCTTCATGACTCATAATGCTTGTTCCGTCGTTGGTACGTAGTTGGAAATGCTGGTAGCCCCGAGAGAAGTCAAAGGATGGCTCCAAGCTATCTCGCATACTGTAGCGTGAGATTTCTCGCCAGGCATGTGCTTGTCCCCAGTGCAACCATGTACCTCCGAGCTCATATGGATATCCTTCAATATTGGATGACCACGAACGCCCGCCAATGCGATCGCGTGCTTCGACCAGAAGAACTCGAAGTCCTGTACATTCGCAATAAGTCACGTGATTTTATACATTTTCCCATAGTTTATTTGTGGAATGTAGCTCACCAGCTAGACATAAATCACGCGTAGCTGTTAGTCCAGAGTACCCGGCACCAACGACAATGACATCCCATGGCTTGGAATGAGACGTCAAATTTGTAGGAGGCGATATAACTCCGATCGATGGCAGTCCTTGCGCAAGTCCCTCCTTAGGTGTCCAATGAAATCCGTCTCGAGAAGTCATTTTGGTCGATCAGTAGCACGTGTCTTCAGGAAGGCAGAGCAGAGAAAGACTTCCAGATACAAGTTGGAAAAAAAGAGAGAGTCTGCTCTTATATGAAGCCACAGGATTGCTACCGCCTTTTTTTTTCCAAGTCAGGCATATCTTCCGCTGTCCTAGGTACCTTACCCACTGATAACCGACAAGCAGGACTGATGGGTCGATAATGGTGGAATTCAACAATTATTCCAAAAGCGGCCAAAAATCAGAGATTCGTATCTTGAATTTTGATGAGAAAAGCTCGAGCCACAGGAAGCGTACTTCAAGGCGAAGATGGCCCCAGTGTTGGGAGGCGAAACAAGAATTACCAGATTGGGTTACTATGGCGAGAAATCGCTCCTACATATGAGTGGTTCCTCTGATCATTTTTGACTCTCCGTCAGCCTAGACTGGATGTGGATAAGGTGCCAGTCATCAGAAGATGGTGTAGATCGGATGAACCAATCGGGTGTAGCTGATGCCATGAACACGACTTGCAGTAGAGAGCCCGACCTGTGGGCAATGGGCATGCGTTTTCAATTTAAAATTGAGCACCAATTAACTATTGCAACTGCACTTAGCAGGCCAGACACTAGCTAGAAGCCCGTGTACTCCGCAAGGTGGGCTTCGGATCCGGGGAAGTGCCACTCCGGGGAAAAGCAAAGCTTCCTCGGGCCCAAGCGAGTCGCGACTTCCTCTTCTTCCCCGCAACGCAGCTCTCCCCTCGTCAACAGTTTGCCCCCACTGCGGAATCAGAATTCCTAGCCCCTCTATTCCTGGAGGCACATTCTCTCGACTGCAGGTGAGGGGTCCGTTCCGCCATGGACATGAGCGTTGACTCTCTGCATGCCGGAGGCATTCGGCGCATACGGCAGGCATGTGCCAATTGCAGGTACGTGTTACAGCAACACCCTACGACCGTGACATGCCACCAATTCTTATCTCACGGCGGGAACCCTCTAGGCGCAAGAAGACAAAATGTACAGGAGAGCGCCCCATTTGCTTCCACTGTCGCCGTAATCGTTTGGCTTGTGTCTATGAGCCATATTCTGCGACCGTGAGCGATGGGACCCGACCAGCGTCTCTGTCCAGCTTGGCGGGCAACCTCAATAACGTTTGTTGCAAGATAGTCAGCCTTTTTGATCAAATATTAATCTGTGTGTTGCAGGTTGAATTGCTACAGCGAATCAGTACGATAGAGTCTCGCCTCGCTGAGCTCAGTGGGCGAAACAATCGAAATGAGTGAGTAGCCATCACACGACAGCAGCATCCTTGGAAAACTCACTAATATACTGGAGATCCAGTAACGATGTCTCGAATTTCTCGTTTGAACCCAGCTCACCACCCCTCGATACCACACCTCCCCAATCCTTCGCTTCAATCCAACACGCCGCAATTGACAATTCGTATGTCTTCTCTCGCTTTCTCTGGTGGTTCGTTCGGCTGACAGCCCTCGTGACTAGAACCTTCCCTCCCCCTGCCGTTCTCGCCTCGGTCATTGACACTTATTTCGAGCATGTTCATAATCAGCCATACTCCTACTTTCAAGAAATCTCGTTTCGTCAGAAACTCGAGTCAAACGCTCTACCGCGATGTCTGATCTTGGCCGTACTTTCCTCTGCCGTCCGATTTTCGGTCCACGAATACTACGGCGGGAGGACACGGGACGCCTCCGACATGTATGCCAGGGAATCTTGGCTATCGGTGCTGGCGGATCACCTTACAGTTGAGGGCAATTTGAATGTACATGTTGTCCAATCAGTAAATCTGCTCGCCGTAGTAGACTACACCGGTAAGGCTAATCTTGTTATATAGATCTACCAGACGGGCCACTACTAATCTCTTCTCATTGCAGCTGGCCGTGTTAGTCAGGGCTGGCTAAAGATTGGATTAGCCGCCCGCATATCCCAGGATCTCCGGCTCATGACCGAGCCAGAGGCATGGCTGCCTTATCCAGAACAAGAAGAGCGCCGACGGGCATTCTGGTCTGCCTACCTAATCGACAAACTCATATCCTGTGGAAAATCGAGACCCCTGGTGATTCTGGACCAAGACTGCAATGTGCAGCTTCCATGTGACGAGGAAACCTTTAACCGAGGAGAGTGGAAAAAGACCAACACACTGGAGCAGCTCCTCAATTGGAATACCGAGATTGTCGATAGTCCAAGTGGATTTGGTCTTGTCATTTTAATGGCTTCGATATTTGGTCGTTGCACAAGATATGTCCATCAAAACCGGAAAGCCGATGAGATATTACCACCATGGGATACGAAGTCAGAGTTTGCCGGCATCAACTCTTCGCTGCTATTGCTCGAGTCCTATTCCAAGTTGAGCACCCAAAGTCTTGCAGAAATCATCCAACAGAGCCATCTCAGGAACACAAGCATCGACCGACAGCAGATTGGGCACCTCATCTTTGCACACACCTTATATCACCTTTGCCATTGTCTCTTGAATCATCCTTTCCTCCTACGCATCCGTCTTAAGCCGTTTGGCTCCAAAGCTCCTCCCAGCTTCTCCACACGTGCTCTCCAGGTTGGTTGTGACCATGCAAAGCAGCTGATGGACCTCCTTCGGGACGCCACAGAGAATGGATGCCGTATAGAGTCTTCCTTTTATGCGTACTGTATCGCTGTGGCTGGGGGCATCCACTCGCTCGCATCACACCTCGAACATCAGAGTACTGCGCGTCGGCAGTCGGATATCATGCACTACTTCAATGAGAGTGTGGAATTACTAGAGAGACTTGCAAAGCTTTGGGTGCATGCCTCGAACATGGTAGGTGATTTTTATTCGACCCTCAAAACGCAGTACTGATTTCTTATAACTATTAGGCTGTACGCCTACGGGAGTTCCACTCGATATCTGATCGCTTCGCCAGTCTGCTCGACCCAAAATGCCTAGAAGATCTCGACCCCTCCTCTGAGGAAGTATGTTGGTCCATGATAGACTACGCCATTCTAGGCGCAGATCCAAGTAAAAAGCCACTCATCGCCAAGACCGGGTTTTCAAACCTCCCCTCCCCAAGTCAATGGGCGCTTGGGTCTGAACCCCTCAATGGGGACACACCACAATTTGATGGAGCCAGCACGGATATCTTCAGCGGACTGGCGCCAAACATGCGATTGAACGACGTTGATTACCTTTTGAACTGTAGTCCGGGGACCAATAATATCGTCTAAGTGAATCTCAATCAGTTCCTCGGTTTGAGAAGCGGTCCGCTCGGTCCGCCGCTTGTGTTCTCCGCATACCCGAAAGAGAAACAAATGTGAAATACATTATTGTGATGCGCTACATGCAACTTGAGCTCGACTTCCTCAGTCAACAGACAACAGCTGAACATAATGGGAGCGAAGAATCAATTATCGCCCTGGAAGGGTGTGGTTTCTGGCACAACTGCGGCCATCCTGGCCAACATCATTGTATACCCTTTAGACATGTATGTGGTCGATGCAAAGCATCCAGCGGAGAAATAAAAAAAACTAATTCAATGGACAGAGTCAAGACACGACTGCAGGTTCAGATTCAGCAACATGGAACTAGCCATGAGGACCGGAAGCCCGATCAGAGCAGAGCAGACCACCCTCAGTATGCTGGTGCAATCGACGCGATCAAAACGATCCTCCAGCAAGATGGCATTTCAGGTCTATACGCCGGACTCGAGAGCTCCGTCGCTGGCACGGCGTCAATGAACTTTGCATACTTCTACTGGTCCGCCGCCGCGCGGACCGCATATCAACGAGGCCTTCAGTACTACGGTATCGAGGATTTCAACGGCATCATCAAGGAGTTCAGTCTGGGAGCTGCAGGCGGAGCTCTGGCTCAATTGTGCACGACTCCAATCGCAGTCATAGCTACACGGCAGCAGACTCGCAAGAGATCGGATCAAAAACAGTCCATGTGGGAGACGATGATGGAAATTATCCACAGTGAGGATGGCTGGACCGGTCTGTGGCGCGGATTCAAGGTCAATCTCATTCTCGTGATCAATCCGATGATTACTTATGGCGTTTACCAGTGGTTGAGGGGTGGATTGGTCGGGTTGAAGAAACAGCTTGGATCTCGAGATGCTTTCTGTTCGTTTGCCTTCCCTTTTAAAGTGTTTTTGGAGCTGATTTGGTTTAATTATGCTAGTGCTCGGTGCCCTCTCGAAGGTTCTTGCAACCGTCGCCACACATCCTCTCATCGTGGCGAAGACAATGTTGCAGTCGAAGCCCCCACCGCAGCGCAAGGGTGTGCCCTTTCGCGGATTCACAGAAGTCCTGGTTTACATTGTGAAGAACGAAGGGATTCTTCGGCTGTACAAAGGCCTCGTCCCGCAGATAGTCAAGGGCTTCATTGTGCAAGGTCTTATGATGATGTTGAAAGAAAGGTTCGTCTTTTCCCATCTTCGGCCTGTATCAGGGACTCTGTCGTTGACATGTTTGATTAGGACTGAAACTCTGATGTTGATGCTGTTTGCGCTCCAACGACGACATTCATACCGGAGGTTTAGCTTGAAAGGGTCTGTCTAGGTTCTATGGTATTAACGATGGGCTATTCTCAGTGGATAGATCAATGTTGAAAACTGGATGCCTTCTTCAGCAGACCCAATATGAATCCCTCCAACTGGGTCTATTCGAAAACCATTAAAAAGGCTTCAGCGCTCTGCAATTCTAATTCATATCAATCTATGGCCCTCCCTCATCCAGTTTTTTTACATTTGTCTCTTGAAAGTAAAGAGCATTTCTAGGCGCACACTTCCATTTTCCTCGATCGGAATCGCTATTTAGCGAGCTGGCAATTGTATCAACAGGACGATCTTGGATTTTGAGGTCGATTTCATAGAGCGTGATTGGACTCATTCGCAAATTTTCAATACTACTACCACAATAAGCGGAGGGAAACTCTCCCCTAGTAGTTCCAACCTCCAGCGCATAGCAATTCCCCCCGTCAACAACTTTTCCTTTCCTTCGTGAGTAGTGGGTCCCATGGCATGAACCCAACCCAATCAGCAGGCCTACTGGACCGGTCCTGACGGTCCGAACCGCGCCGGGGGGCTTTCATCTTTCGCGCGGTCCGAAGTCGAAGCCGAGTTGGAGTTGCGGGCAGTTGGTCGTCTCCAAAGAATTGGATTTATCAACACGTGAGAAGATGCAAGCCTTCATAGCCTCTGCCATTTTCCCTGACCGATTGCACCGTCAAGCGAGCAATTCTTCAATCTATTTTGTTTTTTTCTCACTTTTTCCGTCACCATGTCGTCCTCGGTCTCCACGGTCCCGTTTGCCGACCCTCTTTGGCTGAACCGCTACTACAGCCCATACTACAACGAATCACATCGTCGACTACAGAAGGAAGTCCGCGAGTATGTCGACACGCATATCGCACCGTTTTGCGAAGAATGGGAGAAACAGGGATTCGTGCCGCCAGAAGTGAGAATGCCATGAACCTCCCACAATATCTGTTTTATGAAGTGGTTGAGAGTACTTGTCTCACCTTTATTTTTTTTTTCGTAGGTTCAACGGCGCCATGCGGAGCTTGGATACACAGCTGTTGCATCCTTCCCCCTGGCAGCGGATTACCTGAACGGCCAGCGACTCCCCGGCGACGTCAACCCCCGCGAGTGGGATGGATTCCACGATCTGGTCGTTATTGACGAGCTCGCTCGCTGTGGTTATCTCGGGATTGTCTGGGCGCTTGGGTGTGGAAACTCAATTGGAGGACCGCCCGTGATTAACTTTGGCAATGCGGAGCAGAAGAAGCGATTTCTGCCTGACATGTTGAGCGGAAAGGTCAGATTCTGCCTTGGTGTGACGGAGCCGGACGGTGAGGGATCCCTCTAGCTACCTATTGATGTCTTGATCCGCAAGCCTAATGGTTGTTGATCATCTCTACAGCTGGATCGGACGTCGCTGGAATTACTACCACGGCTGAGAGAAAAGGTGACGTGTATATCGTCAATGGTGCCAAAAAGTGGATCACCAATGGTATCTTTGCGGATTATTGCACTGCTGCGGTGCGGACTGGCGGGGAGGGAACGCAAGGAATCTCGGCCTTGATCATTCCGATGAAAGCTCCCGGTGTGACTTGCAGGAAAATTGAGAACTCGGGTGTTCATGCCAGTGGTAAGTTGGAATCATCGATATCCTGCGAATTTCCTGCGCATATTGACTCGTATTGATCAAAGGATCGACATACATCGAATTCGACCAAGTCGAGGTGCCCGTGGCGAACCTGCTTGGGGTCGAAAACAAGGGGTTCCCCGTCATCATGAACAGTATGTCTCGTTTTGCATTAACGATTCATGCAAAAATACTGACTGCAGGGCAGACTTCAACCACGAACGCCTTTGGCTAGCGTGTACATCCCTCCGCATGGCCCGCGTCTGCGCAGAAGATTCCTACAACCACGCCATCTCTCGCGAGACCTTTGGCAAAAAGCTCATCGAAAACCAAGTCATTCGAGCCAAGTTCAGCGCGATGGCTCGCGCTCTAGACTCCACATATGCCTGGATGGAGCAGCTTGTCTACATCTCCGAGGAAGCAAAGCGGAATGGCATCGACGCCGGAATGGGAGGGCTGTTTGCCAACCTCAAGGTGCTCGCCGGGCAGACGTTGGAAAAGGTTAATCGAGAGGCGCAGCAGGTTATGGGTGGACTGGGGTACTCGAAGAATGGGCGCGGTGCGAGAATTGAGCAGATCAGTCGTGATGTGCGAGTTATGGTTGTGGGCGGAGGGAGTGAGGAGATTCTTTCTGAGCTGGCGGTTAACCAGGAGACTAGAGCGATGAAGAAGCTGCAGAGCAAGCTCTGAGGCTTTAGGAGAGAATACTGCGTATAATATATGATGCTAGTATGGAATTCAAATTTGAGGTCTTCCAGGTATGCAGTCTCTTTTGCAGTCTCTTTTTCTCTCTCTCTCTAATTTTCAACCAATCTTCGTGAAGTACATCACGAAATGAAGGTAGGGCCGCACGCATAATTTAGCTGGCGTAATAGATGCCGCCCTAGCTTCTATGTATTGCAAATTTACCACAGCAAACGGCCCCCGCGGCTTTCCAATCAATCTGTCATACCTCTTAGATCACACGCGCCCCGTTAATGCCTGCTGTTCCAGACAATCCCACCACTTGCCTAGTCAGGAAGGTCAGGCAGTTTATGATTCCAGCAGAAAGCCTAACACTCTCCCATCGTCGTTGAATCATCCGCATTAGGCCGTTAAAACCAAAATGGGTTTTGTGGTTTGCAACCAGGTCCTAGTAAGTGACGCCAACTTACCTATTGTATCATCTGAGCCAAAGTGATATTGGTAGACTATTGCTTGTACCTGAACGATGTGCGCGACTGGACTAATGTGACAGAAAAGGTTCTCCGAAAATACAAAGCTGCCCTTGAAAACAAGCATATAATCTCTCGAGATGAACTGCAAGAGTTGGATCAGCGTCAAACAAGGTCGAACTGAGCCAGCTAGGAGTGTGGGATTCACCGCATAGTAATGGCATTTGCATACTATGATTCAACGCAGCTAATTTTGAAGAGGGCAAGTGGATTCATGAATACTTGGAATTCCTCCTTCGTACATGCTGGATTTGATAGCCATGCTTGTGGGTTGATCACTGATATTGATGGCAAGGTGGAGCTTCAGCACCCTATGGTCGCGGGTGCCTACAAGGTAGCATTGGCTCGAAAGGGCAACAACCAGAGTCCTTTTCAAAGCCTAGATGGTGCTCGTGAATATTTTACCTAGTCAATAGGGCGACGATCAAGTTTCCGGACAACGAGCCAACCTTTGGATACGTTGTCAAATGGCTCTCGAAGTTAGGAAAAGCGACTGAACTTGACAGTTTGCTGGCTTATGCCGACGAGAATCTACACCCAACTTGGGGAAGTGGAGGACTATATTATCCACGCGATGACGAGGCGACTAATTCCAAGGGTCGCTGGACCTATTTGGATCCGTTCACTGGGAAGGCCGCCATCGGCTACTCCCGACTGAATGTCCGGGATGGGCAGAAGAAAATCTATGAGGGGCCGTGGACGAGAGAAATGCTGTCCAGTTCTACGTGGGTAAATTATAACTGTGGCAAGGCGTTGATTGTCTTAGAAGCTTTTGGGATGACAGTCAAAACGCTCTTATTGCAACGTTTCGTGAATGGGCTGGCCGGAGTGCGAGGTCACTTTTGAAGTCATGAATATCGATCGAAGCTGGCGGCTGGAGCGTCTTCATTTCCGGGATGAGCTCCACTGATCATCAATTTCTCACTGGTGGAACTATCTCAATTAGTACAGAGGTTGATACGCATGAAAAAGTCGATTTTGTCGTTATTGGAAACCCTTCCAGATTTCCGATGTACATATTGTGTGCCGATGTCAACTTCCCGGCTTTGTATTTGTCACGTTGCAACCTTCCATGCATTTTAGGCTTGAGAATCTGTACATTCACGATACTCTATTCTCAAATAATACAGTTTGTGCTCTAACCATGCTGTGGCGAAAGATCCTGACACACAAAACATACCGCATTGCCTTTGTTTGGCTCCCCTCTTTGTCTGGAAAGCTCGAAATTAGGTGATCAAATGCAGCCTGGCAGACGAACTCCTTATTCATACAAGAAGAATCAAACAACCGAACACAGAACCCTCCCCTCCTCCACCGCATCTCCCATCTTCCATTCTGTGTTAAACTTGCCCGATGCCGCCACCGCAATACTAACCTCCATCTTCATACTCTCAATCACCATGACCGTCTCCCCAGACTTGACCTCATCACCATTCTTCTTCAAGATGGACAGCACCTTGCAAGGCATCGGCGCCGTTACCGACTTCTGCTCCGGCCCGTCCTGCTCCTGAACAACTGTTCGTGTATTTTCGGCAAAAGACAGTAGCGTATCACGCCTGAACTCAACATAAGTCCCTAGCGCGGGTAGATGGCAAAAGATCTTCTGGCTACGGTTGACTTGACCTGCCAAAGCGTAGGGTTTCACAGATGGCAGGGCAACGTGTGCACTGACTTTTGCTCCGTCTATCGAGACCTCAATTGTGGATGTCAACCATGACTCGGTCGATGCGGGATTTCCCTCTGCAGGGCGCCATGACTCGATCTTGACCGCGTGAGCGGTGGTAGACAGAACCTCTCCACTTCTCAATGCTTGACTGATACTGTTGTATTGAGCAGAGACTTTACTTGTGGCCGGTTGCGCCGTCTCTTGGTCGTTGAGGGCGTCAGGCACTGGGAATAAGTATGCCTCCTGACTTTCCGAGGTCGCACCAGTACTTTGCGCCTTCCATACACACATTATTCTTGATGCACTGTCTTCCTTTGCAGTTGAGAATCGAGACCAGCTAATCTTTGTCACGATATCGCAGTGAATATTCACAGGATCATATCGCTGGTTGCGGAATTGCTTTCGGACGCCTCCGAAGGGTTTGCGATGTGAGGTCGAGGGAATATAGTCGGGCAATCTCCGAGCGATCATGCTGGGAATGACTGAAAGAATCGTTTCAGCCTCGGGAATGTTGAGGCGCCACGGCGACTGAAGAAGTTCGTCGAGGTGGGTTGGAATGAACGAGGTGGTATATGCTGGGTCGCGGAAGGCTTTATTGAGTAGGCAGGCTTGCATGAACAGCTGGTTTGTCTTGACACCAACACAAGCTGTGTTTGCAAGAACTTTGGCCATCTTCTCAACAGCCAGTGCTCTCGAGGGAGCCCAAACCACAATTTTGGCGATCATCGAGTCGAAATAGATGGAGACCGACGACCCCGTTTCGATCGCGGTCTCATATCGGATATCTCGACCTGGCGCCAGAACTCCCGTTCCCGGAAGCCATAAGTGAACTTTACCATGCTCAGGGAAGAAATTCTTCTCTGGATCCTCGGCACACAGACGGCATTCAATTGCGTGTCCGGTTTGGGTCACGTTTTGGATAGCAGGAAGGCTTTGGAGTCGCCCCCCAGCTGCTACAAATAATTGCAGAGCCACCAGATCAACTCCGGTCACTTCTTCCGTGATGGGATGCTCGACTTGCAGACGTGCATTGACTTCGAGAAAGTAAAAGCGGCCCGTCTTGACATCGACAACAAACTCGACGGTACCCGCGTTCTCATATCCAATGAGTTTGGCGATTCGAACAGCCGTCGCGCTCATTTTCTGGCGAGTCTCGTCTGTCAAGAACGGACAGGGCGTTTCCTCGATCACTTTCTGATGCCGCCTCTGAACGGAACAGTCTCGATCGAAAAATGAAACCACCTCCCCATGTGAATCGCCAACAATCTGGATCTCCACATGCTTGCTGCTTTCGATATATTTCTCCAGGATGCAATCACTCGACCCGAACGAGCGCTGTGCTTCCGATTGCGCCCGCTCAAGCTCATCCTTCAGCTGGCTCGATTCCCGGACGATGCGCATGCCTTTACCCCCACCTCCCGAAGAGGCTTTCAGCATCACAGGGAAGCCAATTTCCTTTGCGACTTGGGTCAAGGCTTCAGCGTCCTGGCTTGATCCTGCGAAGCCGGGAATCAATGGGACATCTGGTGCGTGTTCTGCCAAATACGCTTTGGAAGATCGCTTGTCGCCCAGTGTGGACATCGCGCTAGCACTGGGACCGATAAAAATGAGTCCAGCTTCTCGAACCCGGCTAGCAAAGTCGGAATTCTCGCTGAGGTACCCATATCCGGGGTGAATGGCGTTTGCGCCGACTGTAACGGCTGTTCGGACGAGAAGCTCAATATCGAGGAATGGGTTTCGTTCGCTCCGATCAACACTGCCGATGTTGATAGCTTCATCGGCATCGTGAACATGCCGTGAAGATGAATCCCTATTTTTTTCGTTAAATTTTACAAATTTAATAAACCCCATGATTCGGTACCTACTCGTCAACATATACTGCAACGGACGATATGTTCAGCTTCCGGCAAGTGTGGATAATGCGACAGGCGATTTCACCACGATTGGCGATGAGGAGTTTCTGGATAGCAGGTCTGCCACTTTCGCCGAGAGGAGGCTCCGCAACGAATAATGGCTTGCGAAGTGGTGAGCTTGTGCTTCCTGCTCCCTGCTCCGGCGCGCTTGTGATTCCAGGCATCTTGACAGTGACAGCAGGGTTTTCTGAGAAAGAGATGCTGGTACAATTGAACGAGATTCCAGTAGAAGCGAGTCCAGAAAATTAGTAGATATCACTTATGGTTTCTTTGGTGGATCCTGTGGAGATGCTGAGCTCCGGGGTTCCACCCCTCGGTCCGGCCTCCGCAGGTGCAACCGACTGAGCTTGTGGGGGTGCGCCGGTCCGCTGAAGCCCAAACCCATGTACACTTTGTACAGCGCCGCCACGCCACAGTGAAAGCCGAGGTTCCATCTGGAGTTGGAGCAGGTCATTGCCTTTGAGCTGAGGGAGCTGAAGTTCGGGGAGGATCTTTACCATCGGAAGGTTCACGACTTTCATGGCACCAAATGGAAGTTTCCACTGTGCACTAACAAATTCTCAATTGTATCCTAAACAGTAGGGCTTCTACACTTATAGCATAAAAGCTCATGCCTAGGATAGATAAGGGTGGATATATCTTTCTAAGGTTATCTCTTGCTTGTAACTTTTCGTAGATTGTATCTTTCTGTTTCTTGTTTTTGCTCTCTTATTGCCTCTAAATCAGAATACCTATAGTTATGATATTCGGGTATTCTATACGTGAAATAAAAACAAAAAGATCATATTTATGTAGTAGGCACAGCTATGGCCTCTATTTACTGCAGGATATCCAGCACAATTATACACAAACAACCTCAAATCCGAGCAAGCAACTTGTGCGCCTCAGCCCCATTCACACCCGGCAAGGTCACAGTCTCCAAACACATCCCCAAAACATCCCTCGTATCCCTCGGGTCAATAATCCCATCATCAATCAGCATCGAGCTAGTGGAGTAACACTCCGCATCCCGCTCAACCCGATCCCTAAATCCCTGCACCTGCTTCTGCAACTTCTCCGGCGATAACATCTGGCCCTTGGACTTGGCACTGGCGATCTGGACGCGCTCCATCACGCCGGACAACTGCTCGGCCCCCATCACGCTGCATCGACCTGTTGGCCAGGTGAACAGGAAGCGGGGTTTATAGGCCCGGCCGCACATTGCGTAGTTGCCTGCGCCGTAGGAGGCGCCGAGGATGATCGAGATGTGGGGCACCGTCGAGCAGCTGACGGCAGAGACTAGCTGAGCGCCCACTCGAATAATGCCCGCGTGCTCGGCTTTTGTGCCGACCATGAAGCCGGTGACGTTGTGTAGGAAGATAATGGGGGTGTTTCTGGGTTCTTAGTATAAAGAAAGGAAGCCGGTTTGCGGGATATTACTCACTGTTGATTGCACATCCGAATAAATTGCGCGGCTTTGGCAGCCTCATTGGGGTTGATCACCGAGATCTGGTTTGCGACGATACCAACGGGGAATCCTACATTTTTTTTTTCATTAGCTGGGTTGGCGGCTATGGCGGAGGTTTTCGTACCCATAATATGAGCCCACGCAGTGACCATGTTGGGACCGTATTTTGGTTTGAACACGGAAAGCCGAGAGTCATCCACGAGACGCAGGAGAACCTCGCTCATATCAAAGGGCTTGCGAATATCCGGATTGACTAGCGACAGCAGGTCCTCAATCGGATATCGAGGCGCCAGCGGCTCGATCATCTCCAGCCGCGGGGGGGTTCGCATCTGTAGCGAAGCAACCCATTCTCTGGCTTTCTGGATAGCATCGAATCTATGCCAATGTTTAGCTAAATAAAGTAATCAGTAGGATAGTGGTGTTTTCTCACTCGTCAGTGGCAATTTGATCCGCAAGACCAGTTAGGACACCATGGACTTTTGCGCCGCCGAGCTCCTCGGCATCAATGACCTCGCCGGTAGCCATCTTGACGAGCGGAGGGCCACCGAGGAATGCCTGCGCTTGCTTGTCCACAAAGATAGTGTAGTCCGAGAGGGCTGGGTGATAGGCCCCTCCTGCTGTAGACGACCCAAAAACTATCGCGCAGGACGGCTTGCCATGTTGTGTTCGGACTGCCAGATCGTGGAACAGCTGGCCGCCCTTGTGGAAGACACGGAACTGTTGGGGCAGAAAGACACCTGCCTGTAGAACGAAATGTTAGGTATGAAGATGGGGGGATCTAACAGGGGTATCATGACTTACTGATTGCACTAGCGAAATCAACGGAAGGTCATTCTCGAACGCGATTTCCATCATTCGGTTTACTTTCAAGACTGAAGCTCGGTTAGAATCCCTCACAACGCTAAAAGAGCTATTCTCGCCTACCAGTCATCTCATTCCAGGCTCCTCCACTTTGTGTCGGGATATGCGACATGAGCAAGCAAGGCCGTCCACTATTGGAGTCAGATCCTATTCAGTCACGGCACCAGTCCTCATCAACGAACCAAACATTTCCAATGCCGGAAATCAGATTTGCACACGGCGTGGAATCCTCATTGCGAAAGCCCGCAAAGGCACCTAATTCAAGAAAAGGCGAATCTTGATCCAGCAGTAACGCGACACGATCTCTGGCTGTTCACCAAATCAGACTCGTAACCTCGTTCAC
Organism: Penicillium simplicissimum; assembly: GCA_024706585.1. Lineage (NCBI taxonomy): Eukaryota > Fungi > Ascomycota > Eurotiomycetes > Eurotiales > Aspergillaceae > Penicillium > Penicillium simplicissimum. The sequence goes on from JAMZTW010000118.1 coordinate 5,889,536, forward strand.
ATTTCACGGCGCACAAACTTACGCAACAACTGGCCCCGAGTCTGATGTCTCCGCAGGGAAACGTCATTTCCCTCAGCGGAGACCTGTTTCAAAGCATCTTCAAATTTCTCCAATACGGGCACCCAGCTCTCTTTGTTAGCCCGGAACTGGTCACCTCGGAGGTCTAGCTTGGCGCTCAGCGTTGGGTAGGAGGATTCAGTCGCCATGATAGGCAGGGTGCGAAATCTTTGCTGGAGACAAGGTGTTGTCCACGATTGTACACTTCAGTATTTAGAATTGACTTACTAGAGAAAGGTCCGGAGCGACTAGGTTATGGATAAATTGACACTAAGTGGGTTCTCTCTCTTCGGTCCGAAAGCCGGACTCTCTCCCGGACGGTTATCCTGCCCCAATCAGGACCCGCCCCCACACTATACAAGATAATTCGGAGGAGACCTGATAAATATGGAATCGCAAAGCAATCACGGACATATTGGACTGCAAATCAATATCGGGCTGCTTCATACAGGAGGGCCGTTAGCATCTCTGATTTGAACCGAGCCATCACCATGACAGACCCCAATCTTGCTATAGTGTATGGCCCCAAGGAGCCCGCTCTATGGTCAAAAACGCTGGGCAACTTCATCGACGAGCAGGCCAATTCCTTCGGCGAGAGACCATGCGTGGTATTCCCCTGGCAATCCGTGCGATTGTCGTACTGTCAATTGGCCGATCGCAGCAAGATCCTTGCCAAAGCTATGCTCGAAATGGGTCTCCGACACGGAGACTGCGTGGGCATCATGGCTGGCAATTGCTACCAGTACATTGAGGTGTTTCTGGGCGGTGCTCGCATTGGTTGCCCCGTCGTGGTGTTGAATAATACGTATACACCGGTTGAGCTTCAGAATGCTGTAAGCAGGAGTGGTGAGTTCTGGGCTTCGGGGGGCGTATATTGCTCATAGATGCTGACCCTTTCGAAGCGTGCAGGCTTGTTTTTATCGCTGCTTCGATTGGTAGCCGGGACATTTCGGGGCATATCAAAGCTCTGAGAGGTGACTCGTCTCGAAATGCTCTCCTCCCGGACCTGCGGCGAGTGGTGTGCATTGGAAATGGTGTCCTCGAGCAGGATGGCGTTGAGATGCAGTCTTATAGCACTTTCACTTCCAACGGACACTCGGTTTTTATGAATGACCGTGCCCTCAAGAGGGCAGAGAATGCAGTCACACCGGAAGACGTGCTCAACCTGCAATTCACTTCCGGTATGAGCACCTTCGTCGTCCATTTCCCACATAATCATAACAATTCTCCTCTCCAGGAACCACCGGCTCCCCCAAAGCGGCAATGCTCACGCACAAGTAAGTCACCCACTCTCCACCTTTGAACCCTTACATCCACATATCCAATCTAACCCCAACCCGCCTAGCAACCTCCTCAACGACGCCCGCTTCGTCGGCGACGCCATGGCCCTAACCCCCGCAGACATAATCTGCTGCCCACCCCCACTCTTCCACTGCTTCGGCCTAGTCCTCGGCTTCCTCGCCTCCTTCACACACGGCAGCTCTATCATCTTTCCCTCGGATTTCTTCGACGTCCGCGCCGTCGTCAACGCCCTCATCACCGAAAGCGCAACCGTCCTCCTCGGCGTGCCGACAATGTACGTCGCCGAACTAGAAGTCCTCGCCAAAACAGGCCAGCGACCACGCCGACTCCGCACGGGGCTTGCCTCGGGCTCTGCCGTCTCGCAGGGCCTTATGAACGAGTTGCGCGCGAAGATGGGGGTTGAGAAGATGCTTATTGCGTACGGGATGACGGAGACGAGTCCTGTGACTTTTATCACGGCGTTGAGCGACTCGGATGAAAAGGGAAGTACGACGGTGGGGCGGGTGGTGCCGCATACGGCGGCGAAGGTTGTGGGGAAGGATGGGGGGATTTTGAAGAGAGGGGAGAGGGGGGAGTTGTGTACGAGTGGGTTTGCGTTGCAGAAGGGGTATTTTGGGAACGAGGAGAAGACGAGGGAGGTTATGCGGCGGGATGGGGCGGGTGTTTTGTGGATGCATACGGGGGATGAGGCGGTGCTGGATGAGGATGGGTATGCGCGCATAACGGGGAGGATAAAGGATATGATTATTCGAGGTGAGATTTTGTCTTACTCTGGGAGTGTTTTTGAGTTGATTGGGCTTTACTAAAAATGATGAATAGGTGGGGAGAATATCTTCCCTCGTGAGATTGAGGAGAGGCTTATGATGCACGCGGCTATTAGTGAAGCCAGCGTGGTGGGTATCAAAGATGAGCGATATGGTGAAGTGGTTGGATGCTTCCTCAAAGGAGTCGACGGGTCGGCTAGGATTTCTGATCTGGAGGTGAAGCAATTCGTGGGAGACTATTTGGGTCGCCACAAGACACCGCAGCACATATTCTGGATCGGCGATGCCGGAGTTGGAGATGACTTTCCCAAGACTGGAAGTGGAAAGCATCAAAAGCACATACTCCGGGAGATTGGGGATAGGTTGGCTGGACAGGGCAAAGTCAAGGCGAAGCTGTAGATAGACTGAATTCAAAATGACCCTGTTTATGGAAAGATGTGCTTTGATTCCTCTATCCGAACCACGCGAGCAGCATTCTAGCAGTACGGCGTAAATCCGTTGTAGTTTCGGAGACACAAGGAATGATGGCTCCTCGTAGCCATTACTTGTTCCAAGTCCGCAGCATCGTATTCCCATTTCCCCGGAGTTCCCGGCTCCCCACCGAAAGTTGCAGGTGACCTTGCCTGGAAATCCATGTGGAACCCCAATAATCATCGGTCCGGCCTCCGTCGTCCGAGTCTGGTGTGCTCATTAGGCTTCGCAGGGTTACCACCGCGGTGGGGCGGCTGAAAGGCGGGAAGGGCCTTCGGTCCGGACTCTTAGAAGGTTCCACGCAACATTCGTCATAGATGGAGGTGGAACGGAGGTGGAACGGAGATGCCGAGGCTGAGAAGAAGCAAGTAGAAGAGTATGTAGGGCCATGCAGGCCCCAGTGAGTCAAATGGACACACCCGCTTTCCATCTACTACGGTAGCCAGCGGTGTTAGATTACCCCCGGTCCCCCAGCACCATCAAAGGCATTGCTATCCACTTTTAATCAAAATCATGACCATTGAAGCACCTCCAGTACGAATCGTCGAAGTCGGCCCACGCGATGGCCTCCAGAATATCCGTGACAAAGTGCCCACACCAACGAAGCTGGAATTGATTCGCCGGCTGCGTGATGCGGGACTGCGCACGATTGAACTCACGTCCGTCGTGTCGCCACGAGCAATTCCTCAACTCGCTGATTGTCGGGAGGTCTTAGGACATTCCTCCGTGAAGGCCCTTTTGCAAGATGAGCATGCGGGTCTGCGATTGCCGGTGTTAGTACCTAATGTCAAGGGCTTGGATATTGCGGTTCAACATGGCGTGAAGGAAGTTGCTGTTTTTATCAGCGCGACTGAGGGCTTCAGTAGAGCCAATATCAATTGCTCCGTTGAGGAAGGAATTGCAAGAGCCAGGGAAGTAACCGGGTTGGCGAGAGTGTCTGGTGTCGCTGTAAGAGGGTGAGTCAATTCCCGATAAACTGGATGACCTGTGGCAACCCATCCTCATGATTTGAACATGTTGTCTGACCATCGCAGATATGTATCCTGCATCTTCGCCGACCCATACGAGGGTCCCACCCCAGAAGCCGCCGTCTTGCGCTGCGTGCAAGCTCTCCTCGATGCAGGCTGCTACGAGGTCAGTCTCGGCGATACCCTGGGGGTAGGCTCGCCCGCAAATGTGCGCACTCTCATCCAATATCTCACAAACCACGGCGTCCCAATCGACAAACTGGCGGGACACTTCCACGACACATACGGGCAAGCCGTAGCCAATGTCTGGGAAGCATACAATTTGGGCCTCCGCGTCTTCGATAGTAGTGTCGGTGGCCTAGGTGGATGCCCCTTCGCCCCAGGCGCAAAAGGCAACGTCGCCTCCGAGGACCTGGTATACATGTTCCACAACGCGGGGATCAGCACGGGCGTGGACCTACCCAAGCTCGTCGAGACGGGCGACTGGATATCAGCACAGCTCTCGCAAGCCAACTCCAGTCGAGCCGGCACAGCGCTCTCCATCAAAACGCAAAGCAAGACCAAGCGGACCGCACCCACTCTTTCTCCTCTCAAATGGACCCCCATCTCCACACCAGAAGGCCTCACCCTCCACCGCAGTGGCACGAACCTCAAAATCACGCTCAACCGACCCCAAAACGGCAACGCCCTCACCTCCTCTATGCTGCACACCCTAACAAGCACCATCGCAACCGCTAACGCCGATCCCCTCACCACCCGGATCATCATCACCGCCACAGGCCGCTTCTTCTGCACAGGAATGGACCTGGGCAAGGGCAGTTCACCCGTCGCCCAAGGGGGATCCGCCAGCTCAGCGCAATTCGACCGATTAACAGCCCTCTTCGAGGCGCTCGATACATCTCCCAAGGTCACGATAGCTGCCCTGAACGGGCCCGCGTTTGGCGGGGGCGTTGGGTTGGCGTTTGCGTGTGATGTGCGGCTTTGCGCGGCGAGGGCGAGTTGTACACTTAGTGAGGTGAAATTGGGGCTTGCGGCAGCGACGATTTCAAAGTATGTTGTTAGGGAGTGGGGGGTTGCGTTTGCGAGGGAGGCGATGTTGTCGGCTAGACCGGTTGGTGCGACGGAGTTGTTTCAGAAGGGGATTGTTAGTGGTGTTGCGAAGAGCGGCGAGGAGGTGGGGCTTATGTTGGATGGGTTCTTAATGAAGCTGAAGGGGTCTTCACCAGGTGGTTCGCGGATATCGAAGGAATTAGTTCGGTTGGCGTGGGCGCATGGAGGGAGTGACGAGCAAAAGAGTGGGATCAAGGGCTTGTTTGATGAGATGATGAGGCCGGATGCCGAGGGAGCCATTGGGTTGAGATCATTTCAGTCAGGGAAGAAGATGGACTGGGACGCGTGGGTTCGTGAGCCAAAGCAGTCCCACCCGAAATTATAGACGGCGACTGGTTATTGTATGAGAGAGATGAAATGTTTAGCCAGAGCGCACAAGACTATAGATAGAGCCCTGAAGCAGATACCATATCTACGGGGAGATTTAACGGAGTCCTTGACCGTAACGTGTTGATTAAAGACAAGTCTGAAAACGATGACATGAGAATTGCGGCCTACTGTACAATTGGAAGCCCATGTGCATATTCCGAATAAAAAGACCACAGACCTCCGAATAAAAAAGACCACAGACCAGCTAGCTTTCACAAGCTATTGATCCAGCAAAGAAATCATCGTGAGGCAGAAAAAGAAGCAGCCGCCGGAGTCCAAATCCGAGGTGCCATGTAAAAAGGACAGACAGGAAATGTTCCAAAAAAACTCAATACTCCTTACAAAAGAATGAAGCTGGCACCGAACAGGGACGACACAATGGTCACTAGGCTGACGGCAATAGGAGCCATGCTGATGGTGAAGGGCTTGACCAGGCCAGCAGCGGCACCCTTGGAGGTCGCGCCCGCAGTGCCCGAGCTAGAGCTGCTGGAGCCAGAGCCAGAGCCGGGAGAGGCAGTCGAGCTGGACGGGGTACCAGCAGTTTGAGAGCCCTTGCCGCTGAAACCAATACCCTGGCCGGCACCGTCCTTCAAGTACTTCTCGGCGGGGACAGGAATGGCAGGCAGAGAGTCGGTGGCGTCGACATCCCAGTTGGGGGAGTTCTTCTTAGGGCAAGGGTTGGAACCGCCGGTCTTGTTGTAGTTGCCGTCGCCCGAGGGGTTGGGGGTCTTGTTGAGGGCAGTCTTCAGAGCATCGTAGTCATTGTTAGTGGTAACATCGTTGCCGTTGATCTGGACCAGGCCGTAGTGGCTGCCCTCCTCGGAGTACTCGTAGACAAGACCACCAGAGTAGACGCCAGTCATCTTGGTATCGTACAAGGCGGAGACCTCCTGGAACTGGCGGGTGTTGGTGTTGCAGCCATACTCAGACAGGAACAGAGGAAGACCGTAGCCGGTAAAGTTCTTCACCTTCTGGTCCCAGCCAGAGATTTGGTAGGAGGAGGGGTCGCACCAGGAGTAGTCGTTGAAGGCGAAGAAGTCGGAGCGCTCGTCATCAGTACCGCAGTTCATGTACTCGGCCATCTCGAGACGGTTGGTGTCAATGTCAGCAGCAGAGTAACCGACAGGGACCTTGCGAAGCTTCTGCGAGCTCAGGTAAGAGCGGATGTCACGAGTGACGGCCTTGATGTAGGGGGCGGCCTTGGAAGAGGGACCATCGTTGATGACCTCGTTACCAGAGAAGAAGGCCAGGGTGTTGTCGTAGCGAGCGAACATGTCGACAGTCGAGAAGATGTACTGCAGATAGACATCGTTGTACGAAGGAGCGGGGTCGGCCCGGTTGAGGGAGTACTTGGGGGTATTGACATCGAGTACCAGGTAGATGCCAGCATCGGCCAGAGCTTTCATGCAAACATCGTGGTTGGCAGAGTTGTCGACCGAGTAGACACGGATGGTGTTGAGGCCAAGCTCCTTGAACTTCTTGATATCTCGCTGGCAGGTGTCGGGGTCGGCAATGGGGTCGACCAACTTGGAGGAACCACCGGGCTGGTAGTCGACACCACGGATGTAGAAACGCTCGTCGCCCTTGAAGAAAGCATTGCCCTTGACAGTGATGGGGGTAATGCTGGTGGCACGTTTCGCAGCAGTTGTGGTGGATGAGGGCGCAGCCAGGACAGATTGGGCCCCCAGGGCGAGAGCAACAGCCAAAGAAGCGACGGTCGCCTTCATGGTGATAATGGATGGAGGCGCGATGTTAGAAGCTGGGGTTTATCGGGTAATCGGCGGGGAAGTGGATAAAATAGAAGTCGGTGATGGTGATGGTGATGGTGATAGTGGTAAAGCTGTCAACGAGTGTCTAAACGAGGGACAAGAAAAAGGATTAAAAGCGAATGGTGCCACAAAAAAAGGCAAGAACGAGCGTGAAGGAAGAAGGCTGGGTTGAGGAACGTAGGGATACAAAGGAAGGGGGAACTTGGAAGGAGGAGAGCGCAGCTTAATACTGGACTGTCCTTCACACACCCCAAACAATTGGACAATTGGACAATTGGCAGGTGAGTCCCCCAGTAGGCTGAGTCCCTGAGTCCCTGAACCCTGGACATCAATCCCTGGCAAATCCCTGTCCCGAAGGCCTTCTCCACTGGCCCTGATCGGCTGGTGGCGTTGAGTGGAGACTTCATTCAGAAGAGCAAGGATGGGCTAGGCCCCAGTGGGTGCGCTGAATGAAGGATGATGATTGGATTGGCACTGCAGTCAGCCAGCACTCGTACTACGAAGCCATTCAAGAAAGGGCTCACTGCTGGCCAGTCTTGGGCTCTGCAGTGTCGTTATACCTACTTGACTTGGTCTTACAATGATCCTGTATACTGTAGTCCTCTACTGTTCTTGCAGCCCGGGGCTCCTTTGAGCCCCGACACCGACCAGTCTACAACTGATGTTGGCAGTCGATGACCGCGACAGTGGAGCTTCCAGGTGGGCAGCTGGTGCCAGGTGGGGGGTGGTTTGACCCTGAATCCCAATCCCAGTGGTCTGAAATAATGACTGGCCACCAACACAGGTCACAGTGTCCAAGACCTGCCAATGATACCAAGGCCTTGGCTGTTGAATCTTTGGGTCGAAGTCTCCGAGGTTTCTAGTATTTATAGCTCCCGCTTCGTTGTGTGTTTCATACGGAGTAACTGCTTTACACTTCCTGGACACAATTCCTGTGGCGGCTTATGATTGTGAACTTCCATGTGAATTAACCTTTTTGTCATGATAATACCCTCGACTATCTGTCGGTGATCTTCGCACAGTGCATATCATATCCACGGAAGGGCCTAAGCCCTTGAAACGCCCGTGGAACCCCCTGAAGGCTGCGTCCGCGACTCCGCGACTCCGCGCTTCACCCTGCACCGGTGCACATCATACTTAAAGCACTACACACATCGCATCATTGGAATCGTAAATCCACCAGGATATCACTTTTCATGCATGATAGCTCAACCACTGGAGAGAGTTCGAAAAGAGGTATCGTGATTTAGAAAAAATTGCAGACAAATCAGTTATCCCGAATGGGTTTCAACCTGGCGATGATGACGCACTCTTTTTCCTCGGCAGTGGAGCCAGCTCACTGATCGTCTCGCCAAATTTCATGGCCTACAATTATCCTGCCAGGGATGGCTCAGCGCTTGACAGGACGAACGGGCGACTTTGGAGACACATGAGATGGCTGTAGTAGAAAATGGACTGCCTCTATGAGACTTGTCTCGCACTGTCGGGGGTTTGCTCTTCCAACGTCTTTTAATAGCACAAATAGCCATAGCGCCCAAGAGTCAAGACTCGGCGCCCAGCGCCTCTATCTCAACCCCGACCCGTCCAATCCTGTTTCACCATCAGACCCGCGAGGCGCGGCTGTCGATGGGTTCGCGACGCATAACCCCTGCCCTTCACTGATAGACCCGCCCAGTCTCACCCTCACATACTGCAAGACAGTACAAATGTTAACGCTAAGACGTACTGCTCTCAAATGAATGATTCTGGAATATGGAAATATGCACAGCTTATTGAAAACGTAGCTACCTAATCCTTCCAAGTCCATGATTCGCCAATTGTCCCACTTTGTGCAATTCAAAACAAAGTTAATTGGCCATTGAGCGTGGCATTCTTAGGCAGCACTGAATATTCCGAGGCGCTCAAGAGATGGACGTGCGTGGTTCCAACTTCCAACTCGTTTAACTAAACACCCATCGGTCGCAAATTGACTCCTCGATAGGTTCGAGTTAAGCTCACTTCAACAGAATCGATCAAATCCATTTAATATCCAAAGCACAATCCGGTATACCTACCATAACCGAATCCCAACCGACAAAAACTTCTTTACACCCCCCAGGCACACACGCTTTCTTTAATGCGCTGAACTGTGCGTTTCGATATCGATTCATTAAGATCAGCGATTATCGCTTTGTAGCTCTAGCGAGGGTGTTTACGCGCGAGTAGATATATCGTTTTTGGCGCCCGGTAAACTTAGGGGGTCTACCCTTGCGAGGCCTTGATTTAATTGATTAGTCGCGTTACCAGCGATCGCGCGTGTTATGTATCGTTTCGCGAGAGACGTTGTGATCCTCGGCGATTTTAGTGATGGATTGCTTAGCAGATAGGCTAGCTAGGATCGATACGCGCTGCTTAATAGATAGCTCGGTATTTCGTCCACGATTACCACTAATCTCTGTGCCAAATGAGCGCATTTTGATCGAGATATGTAGTTGGAAGAAGATGGGTGGCAGGGGTGCGGCCCGCGTTGTTTACGTGTCAACAGATTTATGTCATCCCATGGTACAGTATGTAACTAACATGAGGGGAAGAACATGAGAGAAAGATTCCTTCCCGATTTAGTACTGATGGCCCCGTAAACGACTGTCGTTTCCCTAGGGGCCCGATATCAGCTGGGAATAGCTTCATGAAGGAAAGGCCTTAACAGTCTACAAGGAGGCCAAGTCTCTACTTTACGGGCAGAATCATTTCAACTTCTAGAATCGGGCATGATAGCGCAAATCAAATCCAGTATGTCCGTATTGACTTTCCTGTTCACCGATATCTGGATGATGAGGATGGTATGGAGGAGGACAGCCGTCGCACCCTTAAAAAAGTTCAGAACGGCTATGCTAACTTGAGACGAAGGGCAGCGGCCTGAAGGGCAAACCGGATGTATGGCCGTATAGATTCAAAAGTATGTTCTATTTGTTCGTCAAACCAGCCCTGAAACACGCTATGAGTGGCAACTGCTCTCATAAGTGAAAGAAAGTGGCCCGCTTTCATAACCTGATAGGATTCGAAAAATCCAACGAGATGTCGTTGTAAATGGAGTAGTACTCTACGACTGGAAGGAAGTTGTCTCCATATCAGAGCTAGTAGCTCTCTGGGGCTATCCTCCTTCGCCGTAATGGTAGCCTAACCGCAGAAGTATATATAGGGTCATAGGGATAAGATGCGCTGAAGAAGCGATGAAGTATGGTTCCCGTGGGTTGGTGACCACTTTCAACCTATCGGCTACCCCGACAGCCGAATAGCAGCATATATTAGAGCGAGCTACATCGGGCAAATGAATTCATTATCATCACCACTGCTGACATTAATAGTGGCAGAATGTCGAGCAAGGAGGTCTTGATATTTTAGGGTACAAATTGGCCTATTTAGCGGCCAGTGCGAGCCTTTAGCGTTTTACACCTAGTTTTGCCTTTCACTAACCTCCCAAACTGAGGAAGCGACAAGTCTGGGTACCTAGGGCCTCGTGGGTTTTGCGAAAACCATATTCTGGGCCGTGTGGTTCGCTATCAATACTAGACACATACCGAGATCCACAAGACCAGTTGTTTAACTGATCTGCGAAACTGTGTCCAGGCGGGCTTCAAGTAGGTTCAAGTAGGAGTACGAAGACAACACTGTATATCCTTAGCTTCAAATCAACTTAGATGGTCACCGTCGTCTTCGACTCTTATTCCACCAAGTTTGGCTTTTGTTAAATACATAATCCGACAAGGCATGATAGGATTACAGGAATGGTGCTAGCTGGCCGCAGATGTTGACACTCTCGTAGTTGAGACCGAAACCCTTGATCTCAGGGATGATACGGAAGTAGAAGTTGGCAGTGTGATCGGTCTTCACCAGTCCGATATAATCAGACATCGACATTCTGTACGCATCATTTGCCCAATCCTGTGCAATGTAGTACGCCATGCTTCTTTGGTGGTCTCGAGTCAGCTTCGATTGGACACGTGTCGTAGCTGCGATCTTGAACCCGGCACCGTCGAAGCGTCGGTGCACAGTCGGGCTTTGATCGTTGCCGGAAGGAAGATTTCCAAAGTCACCGGCAAAGTGTAGATTCAAGTCACCGTTATCGTAAAAGTTGAATGCGATATCAGAAGTATTTCCCTGGTCGTCAACTGCCACATTTCGGGCAATAGAGCGATGGACAAGTGAAGGATCAGAGTCCCGCTTGTTAAGGGTTACGTTAGAGACGTCGATTTGCTCAATGAAGTCAAATTTCCAACCATCGCTCTGAAGAGCTTGGCCAAGAGCGTCCCACGCAGTGTTCGAAGTGAAGTCGCGCCGCACCGCACCATTTTCAAAGGACTGCTGCTCGTTGGTCGTAGAAGTGCCTACTGAACCATGCATATAGCCCATGACAAGGAAGATAGCGTCCAGAGCGTGTTGCACGTAGCCAACATATCTAACGCAGCGTTCTGCGGCTTCTTGTTCACAAACGTATGCGGCATAGTCGGTTCCTAGGTGAACAAATGCAACTCTTGACAAGTGTTAGGACTCCAGAGTGAATTATGAATAAAGGGCGAAGAAAAGGAGAGGGACGAAGGAAAGTTAAATGACTTACACTGCAGCACTAGTACCAATTCTCATGATGGTGTTGCCGATTCTTTGACAGTCGATTCGTGCCTCAAGAGGATTCGCTATATTGCGACTGCGAAGCTCAACCTGATCTGAGCCGTAGGCCACTAAGTCGTGGGCACTATGGTCAAAGTCAGCAGGAAGCTGGGTCACTGGGACAGCTGAGACCATCCTAGCAGCAACGAGGAGAGGAAAGAATCGGTTAATAATCTTCATTGTGTAGTGGTGATTCTTGAATTCACAATGAAGTTTGCGGTGTTGATTCTTCTTGCCAGCGGATTGGAAACTCTCTCTTTATATGTTTTTGTCTTGGCTGGAATTTGAAAAGACCTTCTCACACTATACCGGGTCCTTAGCCCTAGCTGATAGTATAATCTGGAACTCAGCTCCAGCATCAAAGCTCAGAAATGCCTCAATATAGTCTGAATGTAGCCTCGTGGTCCCACAACACGCGGCGTTCCTTCCAGATATGGCCTCGCTACTGCAGCTAGGCTCCACATATTGAGCCTCTCGTTTGCAAACTAATCACGAAGAGTAGATTTTACGACGGATTTGTGATACTCAGCGCACAGCTGCCTACAAAAAGCGGCTAAGCCTGCCCCATGGTAGTATCATCTAAAGCCATAAGGCTGTGGGGCTTCCAAGGATCCCTCTAGTGAATTCAAATCCACAAAACCCGGCACAATCAGCTCTAGGGCAAGCAAATGTCTCAGAGACTCCATGCCCCGAATGACTTGGCCCGTAGTCGCCGTGATACGATACCATAGCTCAACATGAGCAAAGGCAGCAGGAGCGTGTTCTGGCGGCTACTATGGGTACGTGATTTCGACCATCAACTGTTTCTGATATCATGCATATGCATTTGTCTCAAAGACTATGTATGGCAGACCCTGCGAGAGGATCATCAATAACCCTGGCGAAAATTTGCGTAAATAGCGGCCCCTGCCTTGCTATATAAAAAATCAGACTATCTACTAGGACAAACTTAGCGATGGAAGGGCATTGCCGAGAAGGCATTAGAGCCGGTAGGGTTCTTACTGTAGGCACAAAGTCGTTAGTGTCGTGTTGTTTACCTGAGAGGTCCTAACTTATCAAGCTAGGATGTGGGCTGTTGCGGAGATTTCCGAGAAAATGTCGTCTTCGAAATAAGCCAAGACGCCAAGAATTCACTTGCAATAACCACTCTGCTGATCATGTGGGACTTATGAGCTGTTACTTTTTAGGCCTAGTAAATTGGTACAGTAATTGGCTGTGTTTCATAGTTAGTATTAGCAGTATGTAGACCTCGCCACGACCCTGAATCAAGACCCGCCAAACGCCAAGGAGGGTCGCTCCGTCTGTCCTAACGACCCGCCAAGACAAATTTGTAGTACAGTAGAAATCATCCCGAATAGGAAAAGTTTTCGTTATTTTACTTAACTTTATGTAATTCAGGGTCGCTATGAGTATGAGGGTCGCGGGTCGTAGGGTCAGACACGATCTTGTATCGGAACAAAAAGCTCCACATGATCAATTATCTGATAGGGTACTGGAAGATCCGGTGGGTGGGCTTGGCGGTGTGTACCGCCCCGCCTGGAGTGGCCTAATAGGTACTAGTATTGGAAATTTCGTGTTGCATAACCTAGGCTCTGTTCCCCTCACTGCTTTCAGTCTTTTATTCTCTTCACTCCCTCTCATTATTCCATTACATGGAGGTGTCGGGTCCATCATTCAAGTCTACCTACTTTTCTTATTGATCAACATGGAAAAAGCTAGTCCCCAAGACCCTAAGTCAACATCCACTCGCAGAGAGCTAGACGATAGCGTGTTTCCAAATCGCCTTGCTGAGATCGCGAACGCCTATCCTGACAATCTCATTGTCAGACTTTTCGTCTTACCATTTGTTAGACACTTTTTCAAGTGAGAAATACGTGTGCATTGTCTATGTGCGGACTATCGAGCTAATGAAATTAGATCTCTTCTAGCGGTCTGCGTCTTGCTCTTTGGCTCGCTTATCACATGCAATTTTTGGAACGATGACAAAGTTTGTGAGGGAAGATTTCTCTCGATGACCTTTTACGTGTCACTTGGATTTATGATATTAATCTGCTACACGGGTTACCTTCGGAGGAAGCTTGCGAGGCAGAGGCGATTGTTGCAAGAGGCTTAAGCTGGTATAGCCGTGCCGCAATTCCCTCAAACTTGAAGTGATAATAAATGATTGGGCCACATGTTCCCACCGAAGTACCCGTGGCCAACCCGTGCCATATCTTTGTGCCAACGCGGAAATTCGGTTTTCTCTGGGCCCCCACACGTTGGGTATATGCTCTTCATCTTCGGTTCTTTCATCTCTTTTCGAGACTATGACCTGAAATCTATTCGCCCTCGGGAGTTTCCTATTTGCTCATACCAGGCACTACCTACGTCAAATTACTTTTGATATTAAGTATAAACCGGGCGACTACTTCGAACCGCCAGACCAGAGCACACTCAACAGAGAGCAGACAAGAGGAGGTAGTTACGGAGGCAGCTTTATTCCGTTGTAGTCCCCTGCTAGATCCAACAAGAGAGCACAGGATGAACTATTTCTCAAGAACTAGAGATGTACCCGCATTCTTCAGTCAGTAACCTTACAGGGCTAGAAGTACTTATGGAGCCCGCATGGACAGGCATAAACTCAATAAGCAGGGGTTGTTCGTTGAACAGTCTCCGTAAAACCTCATCATTCGCCCTTTTTATGATCCCCTCGCCATCAAGAATAATAGCTCCGTCACGCGCGTACTATCAATCGAGGACTTTTCGCAAACTCCTCGGACAAACTTTTCAACCGTCCGTTCAAGGAGGTACACGGCACGGTATATGGATAGCGTCGTCCCCGTAATACCCTTCCTCCCTATAGAGGCGAAAGTAAATGCTAATAGCTGCTTGTGTCAGTCTCAGTCACGACCTTGGATTTCTCGTTTGACAGACTTGATTCTCTTGACTTGGAGTCAGATTTCGCAGTCAACGGCGCTCCTTCCTGGCCGCATGTCATTTGCGTGCGTTCTGCTGTAGGGGTGAGAACCAAGGACTGTAGATTTAGGTACCTAAGAGTCCCATTCCATGCCACTTTCTTTTGATACTTCGTTGGTCAATGACGGCCCCGCATTGGATGGTGCTGGGGATGCAAACTTGATAGGTCGAAATTAGTCGCCATATTTCTGCCTGAATGCAGCTAATATCTCCGGGGGTCTGCATAGATCGCCTCAGATTTAGCCTCAGTGACCTCCACGCATGAAGTTGCACAGTCCTTACCCTTTTTTTGACATGAGATATGCGAGGATACACAACTAGCCTCAATGACAGTTGACTAGGTCTTGTAAAAACTACCGACGGAAGCGCGGGACCTAGTACGCTAGTACATAATGTTGCGAATCGCGATCGATGGCTATTTTCTCCTGCCAACGACAGCCTTCAACATCGCCCCACAGCCCGCCCACAATGCTCCGCAATGCACCCATGCTTTCTGCCTGGAATGGGCATTAACGTGTGATTGACAAGCCTCCAAAATTGAGATGAAGAAAAGAGACCGAGAATGGGGTGGTAAAGATGAACTTTGGAGAGTGATACGTGCTTATCACCGGGTAGACGTCGTAGATTATCACACTTGTCCAGATCCAGATGAACGAGACCATCACCCAGCCCGTTAACCTATGCCGAACAGCGTGAATGGCACCAGGATGACTGCCACGTAATCGCTGGGGGATAGACATTGAAAATTGAGGGCAGCCGATACCCATCCACTCCGAGGGCAAGACGACTCTTTGCTTCTTGGCTTATTCCCGGCATTTTGACAAATTGGACTCATGCAGGGTCGATAGACTTGAGGTCAAAGCTAGCCCAGTAATTGGCAACTTACGCTTCATTCTCCCCGATCGCTAACATGTTCTGATGAACTGAGGTACTTGCTGATTTGCATGCTCTCCATGTAACCAAGGTGCATGTCCACGGATCAGGACATAAAAGAAAGTTGCAAATAGGTATTTTGTAATCTTGGCTGGATCGTCGTACCCGGGAATCACCAATGGCTTACTCTTGGACTGCCTACATAACTTGCGTAGTGTAGGTAGAGGGAACAAAGGGATACGGGCGAGAACCTGTGTGTAGCATAGCTTCTGGTGACAGTGATGGGGGCTCAGTGAGCATATGTATGGATGGATCCAATCCACTGACCGAGGACTAACAGGCGTGGTTGCATGAGCCCATCTCTCATCGAGTCATGTCTGCGTACTTGACCTACAAAGGCCCGCGTCTGGCAATCGTGTCACTATGTAGATGCTCTCGAAAAGATTCTCGGTCGAAGCCTCTACCTAGGAAAGGTCTGCAGTGTACAACGTGTGACCTTGAGGATATATCCATCTGCTCCTGTGTCGCCAAGGCAAGCGAGAGACAACGTAGTGACCATCTCTCATACTGGTATACCCGATCGGTGGGATATATTGAGTACTTATCCAGATTATGATATATCTAGACTGTGATGTAGAAAGGCAAGAAGCCAAAAGATGGCCAATGGGTATTTGACACCTAGGGAAAGACAAGCTTCCATGAGGGAGCAGCTATTTATATGACAATACAATCGGCGCAAACGACCGTCAAAGAGGAGTGGCGGAAACCTCCACTATCATCCACGATGTACCGAAGTAATCGAACACACGTTAGGTATCCAAAGGACAAACACCCGCTGACTCGACTTGGTCTTTCGAACTGGTTGAAAAGGCTTGACCAAACACGATCGTACCTTATTCGGAATGTCGCTTCCCCAACTTATCCGTCCCATGCACCCAATCGAGCAATCCAATTGACCCGTAATTCAAATTAAACTTCTCATGGTGAAGGTCATGCATCTTCGCCTTATTCCTGAAGAAATCATACCCGCTATGCACGGTCGCCGTATTGAACAACTCCCACGCCAGGTATACCCAAAAAGTCAACACGTGGCTATGCAGCAACTGCGGCGGCAGCGAGATCGGTAGCGCATTCGCGACAATCTGCTCAATCGGGTGCGCGAATTGGGCAGCTAACGCGATTGGCGCCGTAAATTTGTGGTGCTTCTTGTGGATGCGCCGATAGAGGAAAGGCACGTGCAGTAGTCGGTGGCTGTAGTAGAACATTGCCTCGCGGAGCAGTAGGCTGATGGCAAAGTCGCGTACGAATTCAGTGGTCGAGGGGAGAGTGGCAGAGACGCGATAGGAGGACCCCGATCCAGCTTTGCTGCTGAGGTAGATGAGGCCGAGGTGCAACACAGATGACAAGATCTGGTTCTGGGTGACGACGATAAAACATCGCACGATGTCGCTGCGAGAGGGTTGTTTTGGGGCTGGTTGGATTTTGTGCCGTTGGCTGAAACTCGGCGCGATCACATCTAGGCAGAGATATACGATTGAGGGGATCCAAAAGAAGAGGATCTGGACAAGAAATGTGCCCACAAATTCGATGCGTTGGGGGGAGTAGGTCGTCACAATGTCAGACCAGAAGGCCGCAGCTTGCGCAAGCAGCGGGCTGCCAAAGTCACTAAAGACCATGGCTGTGGAAGGAGGGGTGGAATTCACACAGCGGGCCAGAATAGCTCACCTTGCAGCTCGCGGCATGTAGAAGTAGATGGGAGCGCCTTCTTCAGTGTCCAGAAGGTCTTCAGACTCTGGCGTGAAACCTCGGTCGGGGCTCCCCGCAAAGGGTCTTTTCGGCATCCCCGCAATCGATTGACCGTCGCTAGCCATGGCCAACAAGAATCGGTGGATCTCGGCAACAGTCTACCATGTGATCGCCATCCCAATTGGTCATTCACGGTCGTCATTGACGTTCGTCGAGGTGGAAACGAACAGGAATGTTTTCGAGCATATTGCCAGACTTTGCTTTGGGAATATCGTGTTCATCGGGGTCGACCCAGCGCAGCAGTGCAGGCTCGCCGCACAGTACCATAGCCAAAGTCAAATGAGTAGCTTTGGTGTCTGAATTAGTCGTGTATCTTGAATGCATGTGCCTCCAAATAAATCCAGTCATCTCGCATGTCACGCAAATGGGCAATCGAAGCATCTTCAGGAATCTCCTGAAGCCTTTGGAAAGCGAGAAAGGATAACCCGAGGACGGCAGGAGTAGGAGTTGCGAGAAGATGCCGTAAACGGCCCGGAAACGGCCCGATTAGGCACGCCTTTGATAAAATCCAAGTCTTGTCGCCTCGCCGCTTCGCCAGACGTCAATAAATGTGCACTGAACCTGTCCCACCTCACTTTCGCTGACTTCTAGCACTCACATTTACGCTGAAGACAACTCAAGATATGGTATGTCTTCGACCGCCTTCGTACAACTCTGCGCAACACTACTCGAACTGACCATGCCAAGATGAACTACATCGAGTTCGGCATCAGCCGTCTCTTCGCGAGCGCCAAGGGCCGCGATGCGCGCCTATTCACCAAAGGAGCCGCATTCGCCCAGGTCCCTCAATCAACTATCCCACTCACCTGCAGTGAAGTTGGTCCCTCTGGATCACCGATGCACATTGATTTATCCGCCGAGGGCGCGGGTTGGTTCCCAACTCTGAGCTGGCCGGCGGCAACACCAGACGTCAAGGAGTACCTCCTCATCAGCGAGGACCCGGATGCACCTCTGCCCTCGCCTATTATCCACGGTATCTACTATGGTATCCCGCCAAGCATGATAGGCGTGGGCCAGGGGGATTTCGAGCCTGCCAAGCGCGACGGGGAGTACAAGCTCAAGGGTGGGTTCAGTTACGGCAAGAACCGACGCGGGACTGTGTATATTCCACCGCGTCCGTTGTTGGGTCATGGTCCGCACCGGTACTTTTTTACTTTAATTGCGCTCAGTGAGCCTGTCGATGCATCAAAGATGAGTCCCCTGCCGACTATTGAGGAGATGGCCAAGGAGATTGAGGGGAAGGTGTTGAGCTGGGGTGAGTGGGTTGGTACGTATGAGAGGAAATGGGAGTGAAGCCATACTATACATGAGGCGCTTGGACAGAGCTAGAAGAGGTTCCGGTATCGCGGAGTTGGACTTGGAGGCTGGGTGGATAATAGGAGTGCCGACATGCCGAACATGATGAGGATCCTCGGCGTGAGCTTGTACATGGCGTTACGAATAGCGCGGGAGAAAACAGGATTTCATGATGCGTTTTTGAAAAGATTCAAGAATGTTGGGTAGTGGCCGTGTGAGAGGGGTTGAAATGACGGGCACGGGGATAGCCCGGTGGTGCAAGTGAGGGGAGGGGACTCAACTGTGACTAAACGTCCAATAGAGGTCACTGACCTAAGTGTCTTAACAAAGCTACTCTCTTCGCAATACACTATACTTCAAACACAGCCTTATCGACCGGAAATTTATGTTCCATGACGCGCATCCTCGATGAGTTCCCTAGATATGCCTGAAGAATCCGAGACTTGGAAGTGTAGGGAATCAGCCTCAACTACCTAGCCCCCCAGGTCGCTCCAGGTCGAACACTTACAGGAACGAATCTCCGCACCAGATACATCGCGGGCCAAGTACACAAAGTCAAGGAGCCCCTGATTGCGAATGCAGGCGTTATCGCTCAGTTTCTTGGAATCGTGGGGTTTTTGCGGAAGATCAAGGTCACCAGATAGTGCTTCCCCCACATGATCAGCTATTCCGCACTCTGGGGTGGTCCACAGGGCCTGAAGATCACAGCGTCGGGATTATTGGACTCAGTCAATCTCGATTTTGAACTGGGCGCAAAGGCTGGGCAGAGCTCGTCAATCCTATACCTGGGCCAACCGGCGTCCCTAGCGTGGTTTATACAACAGTCTGGCTTATATAGAGAGCGAAAAGTAACCCTAAAGGATGACGAGAGCAGACACTCGTGTACAATATTCAGATCGTAGATACTTAACTGTTATGTGTTGAGAGCGCCATGTTAATCTTCTGGCTTCTCGTGCAATTACTATGCCAGGCAGCTACTGGACTCGCCGTCCCACTGAACTCGAGGAATCAACATACCATACAGTCTTCATGATATTGGGATTTGAAGAGAGTGATAGGTCTTCCTATCTTTGTAGCTATATGATGCATTTCTCGCCGTATCTCTTACCGTTGGTCATCCTCCAGGTAAAAAATGCTTCCTGCAGAAAGGATTAGCTACACCGACGCCGTTCTATGTATGATGCGTGCACCGCCCCTGCTTCCAACTGCAGAGTACCCCGGGGCACGCAGCCGGTTCGATGACTTTTTCGCGTAGGTCTTCTCTCGGATGTAAGGCGTCCGAATGAAACATCCTGAATTTGTTCACGGTGATGGTAGATAGCACCCATATCAAATTACCTACTCAACAGCCACTACAGTGGATTATTCCTACCGTGGCACCGGCACTTTCCCTGGTTTTTCGAGAGAGCCCTTCGGGATGAGTGTGGGTACAAGGGATATCTTCCGTAGTTAAGTCTCGCCCCGGTTTACCTACGATGAACTGTCTCACATTAAGTCGATCAGCTACTGGAACTGGCCCGTAATGGTCGGCAACCTGCACGAGAGTCCCGTCTTCGACTGCGGTGAGACATTACTCTCGGCGATGGTGAATACAACCCCGACGAGCAAGACCTATCCAGTGGCGAGATCTCGATACTTCGAGGTTCAGGCGGAGGCTGCGTGCGATGCGGAAGGACTATTCAAAGACATCACCGTTCATCTCGGTCCTATTCCCGTACACACACTTGTCTCACAAACGGAGATTCCTCCTCCTGTATTCGACTACAATCCACGATGTCTCAACCGGAGCCTAAATGACTTTCTTTCTACGCACTTCACCAGTCAAACACAGGCCACCCGCCTCTTAGCTGCGACAGACACTGCCGATTTTCAAATGGTCATGGATCATTGGCCCGCCACACCCGATGGGGTCCTGGGCCTTCACGGTGGCGGGCATTTCAGTATCGGATCTTCGATGCAGGATCTCTTTTCTTCGCCGCAGGACCCGGCCTTTATGCTTCATGATGCTATGATTGATCGCTTGTGGGCGATCTGCCAGGCGGCGGATGAAGGAAGTCGGCGATTTGAGGTTAATGGTACGAATCAGGTATGGTATTGAATGCACCGAGAGCGGAAACAGTCACTCTGAATATGCAGATGGTGGTTGGGGTTTTGGATGGGAGGCGGGTGGTTGGTGAGGTCATGAGTTTGTGGATACTGTTCATGTCTACGCTTGATTGTGATCAGGGTTGCGTGGTTTGAGTTTTGGTGTTCGAAGGGCCCATGAGTTATACTTTCGATGCGGCCGAGAGTAACGGTAACGGTAATCAAGTGAGCAAGCGAAGGGAGTGTTGAAACTTGAACACGACCCGATGTTTTTCTACGGCCGGGCATGTTCCTCGACCGTGGTAAGTGGGAAGTCATTGTTTCCCATTGGTCTCCATTGCCTACCTTGATTGGCGACATCTGGTCGGCAGCAAGCGCCTGCGGGGTCTCACAAGAGATGAGGGGTTTCACGGGTTTGCTGTCAGTTCGACTGGATGGTGTGGTATGTTTGGAGACCTGGTGCGTTGGCCGGTAAATACGGATGACTGCATGACAAGACGGATGATGCAAGGCGAGTGTCAAATGCTTACAGAGAAGATTGAATCAACAGTCGATATTATCACCACAACTGTTGAAAGTAAATAAACACGCAAGAGCGACTTTGCCACTGTGTTGACTTTTCCCTACCCATGGATCATCTAGGAACCCGATTCTCCTGATCGGACTGATCCCAGCGGGGAGCACAGTATGACAACATTGACTCCGACTAACCGAACGCAACGCCGAGTCGGAGTGGGCCAGCCTATTTTCAGCCCTGAGGGCCTGAGACTGCACCAATGGAGAGTGGAGCAGCACTGCCTGCGTGGGCGTGCGTTTGAACGGATAATAATACTGGAGGCGTTGGTTGGGCCATTGTGGCATAGGCTAGTGTCACGGAATCACCGGGTCCTCGTGTTGCTCGATGAGTTTGGGCAAAGAAGATAGTTCTTGTCAGAGAGAGGGAGAGGGAGCGAGACAAATTGAAGATCCAGGGGTTATCCTAGCTGTGCGTCGCATGCAAAGAGGGTTCGATTTTAATCGATCGCGATGTGTCAAGAATCTCATAGCTGTGTCCCGTTGGCAAACCTGTCACTCTGGATTGAGTATTCTGGTCGATCCGATCGCCGGTCGATCCCCAAAGTGAAACCAGCTTTTTTCTCATTCGCTCAAGCCAGTGAAGCCACACCGAAGGGCCCGAGAAAACGAGTTGCCAAGCCCCGAGAATCCATTGAGGAACGGTCACTAAATCTCATGGCAGATGGGTAGCGAATTGGAAAGTTAAAAACTCTCAGCCTCGAAACTATCGAACTCGCTGAGCCTCCACGGAACCCCATAGCCGTTCGTAGCAGATCCTTCAAGCTATTCCCGAATCATGCAATCGATCCATCATCGATGCTAATTCTGTGCACGTTGTTGACCCAAAGCTCCCGGACTATTGAGTTTTAGGGATCGCGTCCACTAGTGTCGCTTCCAACTGGGCATAGCCAGCTAAAACCGGGAAGCTGTATTGCGTTGCCTCATTGTCTCCATAAGACGGTTTTTCTTCCTTTTCTTCCTTTTCCTTCCACCTTCCTGTTTCTCTTATCTTGTACCTTGTACCTACATATTCCCTGCTTCTCTTCTTTCCGTAATCCCCCTCTTTCCTCCTCTTCCTCATCTTCGTTACACGGCCCTCTCCTCCTCTCGGCTCCTCCCCGACCAATTCACACCTCGCAACCCGCATCCGGCGAAGAGCAGTCGGCTTCCTCCATTTCAACCACCATCCGCAGCCCATCAGTTGAAATTGACCGCCACCACCATGCTGCGAATCAATTTCCTCCAGGTCTTGTTCGTATCGCTCATGCTCCTGTCTCTCGCCTTTGCGACAGAGCAGCCAGTGATCAACCATGCCGTGCACCGTGAGTCCCAGTCTCTCCAGGACGTCCTGGCCGGCATCAACGTGAACTCCATTCACGAGGCCCTGCACGCCCTGTCTCGCAAGTTCCAGGACGGCGTTTTCCCGACTGACATGAGTGCCGCCGAGGCCCTGCAAGGTGATGATGAGACCATCGCTAGCCTAGTCAGACTCGCCAAGCGGGACAGCAATTCCACGGCTTCTTCAGAGCCCACTTCGACCACCACCACCACCACCACCTCGGTGCCTGCCAGCACAACCACCACCACTTCTAGCTCCAGCAGCCAGACTACCACCAGTGTGCCAACTACCACCTCCACGACTACCTCAGTGCCATCGACGACGTCGACCACTAGCTCGACCACGAGCTCGGTTCAGTCCACCACTTCAACTACTACGACTACTCAGAGTACGACCTCTTCGTCCTCGAGTGTCTCCAGCACCACTTCGACTAGCTCGACGCTGTCCACCCTGTCCACCACGACGAGCCGTTCGTCTTCATCGACGACCTCATCCCCCACCACCGACAGCTCTTACACTTCCACCTTCAAGAGCACCACGACCCTGCCCGATGGCAGCCTGAGCACCATCACGTCGACGACTATCGTGCATGTCCACCCAACTGGCTCCTCCGGCAGCGCAACCACCACGGGCTCCAACCCAAGCTTGCAGACCGGTGCAGCAGCCTTGACCACCGCCGGCCGCACCCGCGAGATTGTGGCTATGGTCGGCGGCGCCGTTATGGTTGCCATGGCGCTGTGAGGAAGTTCCTCCTCAAACTCGCCCATGTCTCAACTTCAATTCGGGTTGCTGGCATGCATCCCGATTCATCTTTTGCGATTCCGAGCATGCTATCGCTTCTTGCATCTATCCGTCCTTCAGCGTTCTCATGACGATCACTCGTCACATCACGATCCTTACGAGCCTCATACTCATGCCTCTCCTTTCTCAGACATTGTCGTCCCCCGGCGTTTAGCATCTGGACTTGGGTCCGTTATTGTTTCTTGCTCCAGAAATTCCTTTGGCAGCATTTAGCGTACATCGGTTTATGATCTAGAAAGTTTTATCAGTGGAAGACAAAAATGCAGCGATCTTTCCGACCACGGTGGTCGAGGAAAGACTCGTATTCTTCGGTCAGAACAGGACAGGACAATACCAGTAGGAAGTATTCAAAGTGTCATCGTATATGGTTATCGCAATATATAGAGATCGTCAGAATGTGCAGTGGGGTATGTATATGCACCACCAAGTGCGGCCGAAATTACTGTCCCCGTCAATTCCTCCCATGTTCAATCAATCGATTCAATCCCCATGATTTCTC
Organism: Penicillium simplicissimum; assembly: GCA_024706585.1. NCBI lineage: Eukaryota > Fungi > Ascomycota > Eurotiomycetes > Eurotiales > Aspergillaceae > Penicillium > Penicillium simplicissimum. The sequence goes on from JAMZTW010000118.1 coordinate 5,913,199, forward strand.
GTTCCTCGTCAAACCCTGTAGTAATCCCTGATATCTGTCGTTATTCACATCCGTCCCAATCTCACCGGCCCTGCAGCGCACCACCCTGCCACCGCTCCTCGCCCGTCCAATACCGCACCACACTCTCCCAAGCCGGTAAATCGCCATCACGCAGGAGCGCCGCAACATCCACGTTCAGCGGCGAGTCCGGCTGCGGATCCGTCAAGAGCTGGTGGATGGCGGTGAGCGTGGACGAAAGCGTGTAGACGGGACTCCAGTGTTCCGTCGTGAGGAGGGTCAGACAGATCTCGCCGGTCGCGAAGGAGATGTTCGGGTGGGATATCCGGGTTGTGAAATGGATTGTTGGTGGTGCGAGGGGGTAATTTGGTGGAATGGCGATTCGGAGGTGCCAGAGGCCGCCTGGAGAAGTTGTTACATATTATTCAAGGGATATCAGTGGGTTGGGGAGGGGGCGGGTCGCCGAGGCGAGGCGCGTACCTTCGTATGGAGTCCCGTTCACGCCTTTGAGGACCGCTTCCCAGCGGAGGAGATCTTCGTCGTCGACTGGGCCTAGGTGGAGGAGGGCTTCATTGGGTGATTTGGCGTAGTCCTTTAACTCGCGCAGCAGGCGTTGCGTCGTGTTGGTTGATGGGCCGGTCATTTTCCGCGGAATGTGTAGAGAGCTGAGCACCTTGCAGTTGGAGGGGTGAGGAATGTGGAGGGTCAATGAGGTCGGGCTGTGAAAAGAGTGAGTGTAGAGGGGCGATTGAAAGAAGAAAGGTAGTAAAAATGCAGATTGCGAGCGCAGAGACCCTCGGTGCGGAGGAAGGTTGGAGAAGGAAGACAGCCACTGGGATCGTCACCGAGGCTGGGGAATCGGTGGACTCGGCACTCCAGGCCCCAGGCCGCATCCACGGCTCCAAATCCACATGTGAAATCTCCCGGCCCCATCACCTTCAGCCATTCATGAATCTTGACTTTATCACCCGCAATGCGCACTTCCCGAGCCTCGAAGGAGACTGCAAAGGTTCTCCAGGCGTTGTCGCCCCCTGCGCGACGCCAGACTCGCAGCGCGGCCCTCGGCACTGGCGCGTTCAGGAGTTTCGCCTACAACGCCGACTCGGGCGTCAAGAGCGAGTTGGTTCCGACGATTGCCACGATTCCCGCTACGAGAAGCGACGATGAGTCGTCTCTTTCGTCCGTTCATACCGCGGATATCGAAGATCTCGTCGAAGACATCGAACCACCTCCCAAGCGTCGGAAACGGAATACCAGTCCCAAGGTTCTCGCCGCGTCAAATCGCACCCCTCGCAAGCCGCTCGTGAAAAAGGAAGAAGAAGATGAGAAATTTACACCGCCACCCAAGGCCCGGCGTATGCCTGCTCGCAAGACCCGCGATGCTGATGGGGCAGTTGTTGTGGAGCCGCCATCCAACTGGGAGACCATGTATAATATTGTGAAGCAGATGCGCGCCGACAATCCAACAGCGCCGGTGGACACAATGGGTTGTTCAGAACTATACTGGAGAACATCCTCCCCGCGAGACCGTCGCTTCCAGACCCTGATTGCTTTAATGCTTTCCTCCCAAACCAAGGACACCGTGACAGCTGTCGCAATGCAACGACTCCACACCGAGCTCTGCGACGAGCAGCCAGATTGCGTCAATGCCATCAAAAAGGAAGACCCCGGCAGCGTCGACGAGACCAAAATCAAGCCCGGCCCAGACGATACCTCCTCCGTCCTCCCCCTCCCTGGAAAAGACAGCACCCTGAACTTAGAAAACATCCTCGCCGTCTCCCCGTCCCACCTTAACTCCCTCATCGAAAAGGTCGGCTTTCACAACAACAAAACCAAATACATCAAAGCCGCCGCCCTAATCCTCCGTGACGCATACGCAGGCGATATCCCCTCCACGCCAGAAGGCCTCATGAGCCTCCCCGGCGTCGGTCCGAAGATGGCCTATCTATGTATGAGCGCGGCATGGGGCAAACACGAGGGGATCGGTGTTGATGTGCACGTCCATCGGATCACTAATCTGTGGGGATGGCATAAGACCAAGACTCCCGAGGAAACGCGGTTGGCGTTGCAGTCTTGGTTGCCCAAAGATAAATGGCATGAGATTAATAAGTTGTTGGTTGGGTTGGGGCAGACGGCATGTCAGCCTGTGAAGAGGCGTTGTGGGGAGTGTTATTTGGCTGGCACGAAGCTTTGCAAGAGCGAGATTAAGGGGTTGAGTCCGGTGAAGAGGGAGGGGTTACAGTTGGTGAAGGGGAGTCCTGGGCTTGATGAGCCAAAGATTAAGATTGAGACGGCATGATCAAGCCAGCGTGTGGTTTTATGGAAGTCGTGGGAGCGGTTCATGGTAGTTGACTCGCCATTTTTGAAGCTCTGGCTTGCATCTTTGCTAGCTACATTGTACAATTCCACTCTCTATGATATGATTGGATTAAGAATAAAAAATCGCGAGCCAATTCAGATACATCGCTGCCAGTAAGACCTCATGAGCGCGGAGTTGATCAGTCTCTGGTATGTAGGTAGTTCCAAGGTTCCAAGTTAGAAGCTTGTCGAAGTACAGACCGAAGATGCCTCAACAAGGATATGTCAAGAGCTCGGACGGGCAGGTTTATTGCCTACAATAAAGTCTGTGTGGGCCACATAGACAATCATTTCTGCCATTTGTATTTGATCAATCCATGAGCTGTAGATTGAATATTCGACAGCCGCAATTGACGAGCTTATGTACCTGGTGAAAACATGGTGTAGAAATAATGGAACGCAACGGGGTCATAGTTCAACCTGCTGGGGAGCTGTGGATTCCGCGTGGAGGGGCGGACATAGCTCCAGCTTCCAACTTTTATCCCCGGAAGCTTCACGCGGCCTTACCCTGCCGCATGCCAGCATCGGGCCACCATACAAGCCCAACAATTGACCGACGACTACGTGCACGTATTCTACTTAAAAGCCTATTGACGCATCTACAACCGATCAACCAATTCTACCTCTCCGCCGGCCACCATGGCCCCAACACCCATCTCCATCCCCGCCTTCGCCGAAACCCAGCTCCAGCTCCTCCTCCACGAGCACGAAGCCGAAGTCGCCTCCTCCTCACTCGCATCCACCGCGGCATCCATATCCCCCTCAACAAGACGCACCCTCCAAGCTACAGGCTACGCATTAACTGGCCTGGTCCTCTCGCAATGCCGCACGGGTTTGGGGGGTCGTGTCGTGGGCGAATTCACGCCTGATCCGGCTGTCGCGCCGAGTGGGGCGAAGACTGATAATAGAAGTGACTCAAGGTCATCTGATGCGCAACCCAGACTAGGGTCTCATGGTATTCGAGTCGGTGATGTGGTGCGCGTTAACGACATCTCTGCGGGGTCGGCGAAGAAAGTGGGGAAGGATAAAGATACGGGTAAGGATGGGGCTAAAGGGGGTCCCGAAGGCGTTGTTACGAGGGTTAGTGATAAGGCTATTTGGATTGCCTTTGGGCAGAGGGGTGGTGGTGGTGGTCGTTCGAAAGAGGATGATGAGGCGATTGAGGAGTTGTGGGGGAAGAAGCTTTGGGTGTGAGTGGAAAGGGAAGCCGTTGATATGATGAGGCGATGCTGACGACAAATTGCAGGATCAAGCTCGCGAACGATGTTACGTATAGAAGGTAGGCACTGTGTTGTGGCTATGCTGGAGGTTGCGAAGCTGACAGTCTCCAGAATGAGGCAGACGATGGAAAAGATGGCGAAAATGACCGATGGAGACCACTCGCATTTCATGCGGGTTGCTTTTGGCCATACTACCCCTTTACAACCCGACTACGAAGCAACCGGCGATGTCCAATTTATTGATCCTACGCTGAATGACTCGCAAAAAGAGGCTATTCGGTTTGCGCTCGCGGCCAAAGATATCGCCCTCATTCATGGGCCTCCCGGCACAGGCAAAACGCATACCCTCATTGAATTGATCATGCAGATGATCCAAAGGAAGACGCGCATCCTTGTCTGTGGACCATCGAATATCTCTGTGGACAATATTGTCGAGCGCCTCGCTCCAAACAAAGTGCCAGTGGTGCGAATCGGACATCCAGCGCGTTTGCTTCCTTCGGTTATGGAGCACTCACTCGAAGTCCTCACGCAAACCTCCGATGCAGCGAGTATCGTGAAGGATGTTCGCAAAGAGATGGATGAGAAGCAAGCCAGTATCCGAAAAACGAGGACCGGCCGTGAACGACGGGCCATCTATGATGATCTTAAATTGTTACGAAAGGAGTTCCGGGAGCGCGAGTCTAAGTGCGTCGATAACCTGGTTCGAGAGAGCAGCGTGGTTCTAGCAACTCTTCACGGCGCAGGGGGTCATCAATTGAAGAATCAAAAGTTCGATGTAGTGATCATCGACGAAGCTAGCCAAGCGCTCGAGGCACAGTGCTGGATTTCGCTTCTCTCAGCCGAGAAGGTGGTACTGGCGGGTGACCATTTGCAATTACCCCCGACAGTCAAATCAACGAATCTCAAATCGAAAGAGAGCAATGGTAAAACCACACAAGATAAGGACGGGAGTGGCGCCAAGCAGGAGATGCTCAAGGGCGTTTCGCTGGAGCGGACCCTGTTTGATCGTCTATTGGCGCTCCACGGACCCGAGATCAAACGGATGCTTACAACCCAGTACCGGATGCACGAGAAGATCATGCGATTCCCGTCCGACGAGCTCTACGAGTCCAAGTTGATCGCCGCTGATTCGGTCAAAGACCGGCTGCTGGCCGACTTACCCTACGAAGTCGAGGGGACGGACGATACTCAAGAACCCCTCGTCTTCTGGGACACCCAAGGCGGTGATTTCCCCGAGAAGACCGAGGATGACGATATTGGGAAGAAAGAGGCTTTAATAGGGGAGAGCAAGAGTAACGAGATGGAGGCCCTGGTGGTCGCCCGGCATGTTGACACTTTGATCGCGGCCGGGGTGCGACCTGAGAGTATCGCAGTGATCACGCCTTACAATGGTCAACTAGCTATCCTGTCTCAAATGCTCCGCGAGAAATATCCTGGTCTAGAGCTCGGCAGCGTCGACGGCTTCCAGGGCCGTGAGAAAGACGCCGTGGTGGTGAGTCTGGTACGCAGTAATGCGGAGCACGAAGTGGGCTTCCTTGGGGAGAAACGACGACTGAACGGTACGTCTTTGCATGTTTCTATGGATCTCTCCACCCTGTCCGTGTTCATCCTTGCCGGTTGGCGTCTGAATTTTGGTTCTTCCCCTCTTGTACGAGGTAGATTAAGTCGGCTAACGGAGGCTATTTTGGGCGGATCAAGTGGCCATGACACGCCCCCGACGGCATCTCTGTATCTGCGGGGACTTGGAAACGATTAGTCGGTAAGTAAAGTTTTGTCCGTGCGAACACAAAAAAGCTTGACGTTAATCAAAACGGGGGTTTGGGTGTGACAGGGGTAGCAGTTTTCTTAAGCATTGGATGGATTACTTGGAGGAACACGCTGACCTGCGGTACCCTGATGCGGGCGATTTGCTTTGATTTTCTCGCCCTGCATATTCTGCATAGTGAATCAGGCGACTGACTCCAGAGCATCGGGGATGAAGGTCTGCAGAGACGTAGCGATGGGATTGGAATCTCCCCACCCACCGTCTTCAAATAAAACCATCACACAACTTCGAGATAATGATTCGGGTGATTCGAGTCTCGAGTCACTTGAGACTCTGGGGCAAAAGGGCTAAGACATGCCGTCCCGTTTAACATTTCCCGTCCTCCCCAAACGGCCATTCTTCCAGTAGTCTGCACTCTGCAGTAGTAACCAGGAGGCGACCCCTTGGAAGGCCCGTATCTTGCGATATCCCTCGCCAACCCACTCCAATGGACGTCCCGAAACCCCACGGCAGCCAGCCGTGTTGAAGCGAGACACGCAGGCGGTGAAGGGCCAAACACTTCCGTGCCGCAAGCAACAGTCCTGTTTCAAGTTTCAACACGCTGGGGATGATCGCACGGCAGCATCGGAGGTGCGTTCCTTGAAGCGGACTGTGTCCCGCATTGGCGACCAGCTGTGAGATCGTTAGCGCCCGTCGATCTATCCATGAACCATGAAACTCCCAATAGCGGGTTATGGCCACCAACACATGAACCAGACGGGTCAATATGACTGCCCGACCAGCGTGAAATTCAAATTCCATCCTTCAAAGCGCAAAAGCCTCACATAAAGCCAACTCCACCGCTCGCCTGACATTGGGCTTGATCCAGTTGATTCGCTCCTGTGACACGCTGGCTGAGCCGATTAGTTAGGCATCCGGGCGAGTCTTGACTCTTGACTCTGAAGTCTTGAGTCGTGTCTGAAAAGGTCCGTGCGGTAGTTTGACAATTCGCTTTGAACCAACCTGTTGGTGCCATGTGGTGTTTCAGACTGGGATCGAGGCAACACCGCTGCAACATCTCGCCCAGTGCCCCAGAGGACGAGAATTCCCGATGAGGGGATATCTTCAGAAGAGCCCGCCTGGCCAGGTCCAGATCTCGACTTTCTTCTGCTCAGGGCTCTCTCCGTGCGGAGTGGGGTCGTCAGGGGTGTTTAGATTTTAGAAGGTCTGAGGGGTCGCGTACAGTACAGTAGCGGCATTCTGGATGGAGCTGGAAGCAGTTCAAAACGGCCGTTCATCAATGGAGCTCCACTTGGTCTCGGCTCGTGGATCCAGCACACGGCATTCATGGAAATGAGAGCCACCGTGTTGTTGCCATCTGATTCGGCAGCTCTGGTTGTGACTCTCTGATCGACGTGGACAGTTCGCTCGTGGACTTGGGTTCTTGCCAGACATTGGACGAAGTTTAGGGTTAGGCCTCGAGCTGGGCCGGATGAATGATGTTGTATTGGATCTCTCCGAGTTTGTTGACTCGTTCTCGCCGAGTCTCCATGCCCCAATTGGGGTAGGCTGACTGGTTGTAACTTGTAAGAGTCCTCGGAATCTGGCGTCGAGGATCGCTATTCACCATGATACCATGATTATGGAGTACCATTATCGTCAAGGCACTAGCTGACATGCATGGAGGTACATAAGTTAGTAGTGGTCTGCTGTCCCGCTTCCTCTCCAGGCTGGGCCTTTTCCGCTCGGGCGTTCGCTCCAGAAAGAACATCAGGTCAGCTTTGGCAGAAGGCATTAGTGGCCTACCTACCAGAGTATAAAGTCACAACTTGGCTATACCCACTACTGGCATGCTTCATCATTTTCTGCACTCCTATTTCAACAACCCTTCTTCCCTGGTCTCGTCGCGATTCCCAGGTCGCTTTTCGGTTGTGGCGCGCAACCAGGTCCCGACCGTACACAAGTGTGGGGATTTCAGATTTCATAGTTCCCGGTGCAGTTTAGCCTGGATTGGGTGAGCCTTAGTGAGCTCTGGTTAGCGTGGGAGACTTCTTAGCTTGGACTAGTGTGAGTCGGTACTGGGTCGAGCCTGGTTGGTCTCCCTGAATCTCCGCTACGAGCTGCACTAAGCTCCCCTCCCTTTTGTCTTCTCGTTGCAGTTATCTCTTCTTCTATCTCTTCTACTCTGTCGCTTGTTCGTTTTTGCTCCCTTCCCGACACTCGTTCTATCCACTCGTTCCTTGCATTCCTTGCATATCGAAGAAATTCTTCCGTCGATCTACTCAATCGCCTCGTCCCTGTCCTTGCTGGTGGTGCCTCCACTTGATTATCCCGAAACCTGGCAAACGCCGTTCCTTGCCAAGAGCGCGCTCCGTTGCTAGCTATCATGACCTTCTTCACTTTGCACTTGGTCGGTAATTCCACCCTCGTTTGTGCGACGCATTCAAACTGACCCCGTTTGACAGCCCTTTTCATTTGACTCGCGACTCGACTGAACGTCGGCTGCTCCTGGCCTCAATTCGAACCCGGCTGTGCGGTCTTGACTGTTAATCCATTCCATATGCCCCTCACCTCTTTCAGTTCCTTCGCCTCGACCAGAACTCTCCATTCTTGACCTTCGCTCAGTCTCCCTACCTTTCTGTTCTCTTCTTGCATTGAATTCACCTCTGTGCGACGACAATACCTCCCACCTACGTTCCCCGACAACATACCACTTGTAATGAGCAACGTGAATCTGAACAAAGTCTCTATCACTCTTGAACCTTCATACGCAACTTGAAGTTTTGCAGTTGTTCCGTTTCCCTCAAAGATGTCGCGAACCACCACCAGATCCATTACCAGCGCGGGCAGCGAGTCTGCGCCTAGTCCGAGAGCGCGCTCAACGTCAGCTCGGGGAGAGCGCTCGGCGTCAAATCCAGCATCGTTCTGCCAGGATCAGAACCACTATGATACGGCGCTACCGCCGATCAACTTTCACCAGCCACTAGTCACACATCGCCGGACAGGAAGTACGCTGAAAACGGTGATGCGCAAGATTTTCAACCGCAAGAGACAAAGCCAGACCGATGGAGTAGAGGAAAATCCGCATGAGAGTTACTATTCATCTCCAGCACGTTCATCGGGCCCCGTCGCTGGCAAGTCGTTCCTGTCAGTCCCAACTCCGACAGAGTCCAAACGAAGTAGTCCCTTGTCAGAGGAAAACTTGCAGCTGGCAGCTAGTCATCTGTCGCCGACCAGTGCCACCGGTGGCTCTTTACCCTCGCCGGGGATGCCCCCGCGCCGACGACGTGCGACCTTGCCCAGCGTGATCTTTTCCGATGACGAGTCCCGATTTGCTGTGGCGTCAGCAATCTCCGATCCACAGGAAGACCGCCCATGTGTTCCGGACCAGGAGCGCCAGCTTACTATGCTTCAGGCTCGACGTAGATCGAGGAGCATCAGTGCATTGCAGAATCTGGCCAACGAGCGGTCACTGTCTCCCCCAACTTGGCCAACACGGACTACCTCAGTTCCCGAGTCATTTTCTGACTCAAAGTCACCTCCTCTGGAAGGAGGAAGCTCTGTCAGCGACCATTCTGGCAGACCTTCAACTGGCACTACAGTCACCAGCGTGACAAGGGCATCGGTTGCCCCGTCCATCCCCGAATCAGACCCGCACGCAGACCAAATCAGTCTGCCGCCCAACGTGGGCAATCTAGTACGCACGATGCAGCAAGACGACAGCCTGACCATCGAGCAACGCCTTAATACCATTGAAGTCAAGATGATTGATCTCGAATTCGCAATCGCGCGCATGCAATCCAATTCCGCAGCCGAATCCCTCCAAGACCGAGACCGATCCTCATCACGCCGGAAAGAAGATTCCATCCCACAAGTTCACAGCAAACCCTCATACCTGGGTACAACAGACCGCGACGAATCCCCAAGTCCGCTCCCGAACCTCCCCACAGCTCGCCCAGCAAGTACCAGTACCATCCGCGCCGACACAATGAATGCCCGGACTCTCCGCCCTGCACCCTCCGCTACATCCCTCTCAGACTTTAGCGGGATATCCATCGAGCAGTACAGCGCGCTAGTCACACTTCTCCGCCGCGAGCAAACCGCCCGCCGGAACCTGGAGAGCCAGGTATCCAGTTTGAAGGATGATATTCGGCATATTCAACGCGCGGCGCTGCATTCGATGGAGGTAGGCGGCACAATGTATCCCATTCACAGTGTTGACTCGCAGGAATTCTTGCGGTTCAGGCGAGCGTTGGACGAGTCTGGCTCGAGTTCGCCGGTTCGCCCGGATGAGAAGGCGAATAACGCTTTCGAGACGGAGTCTGACTATGATCCGTTTGGGCCGCCGAAGTGGGAGCGCGAACGGGAGAGGGAGCGAGAACTTGAATATGGCAATGGCAACGGCAACGGCAACGGCGGGAGGAGGGTTGTCACAGCTCCGATGATTTGATCCAGTGCTTTGCAGCGATTTTATTTCTTCAACTCGATATTCTTCCTGCACGTTCAGACGCTATCCTTACAATACCCTGTTGTCGCCTCGATTATGTCTTATGTCTCGACTGGCCCCAGTCCTCGGAAACCGAGCAGAGTTGCGGTGGAATTCGCTTCAGCGACATCCGAGGGCTGACCCCTTTCGCATATTTGTTCTTTCTGTGGGTTCACCAATTCCCTTTCCCTTTAACTACCTCCCACTCTGAGCAAGGCATCTCAAGGCCCCCACTTGTTCCCTGCTCTTTCTTCGCGACGGGCTCGCGGGTCTTATTTTTCTTATTCAAATCAGATATCCATCATCTACTGCTTATACAATTTTATTCAATATCCATCATTCATCTTTCACTTTATCAGAAAGTAATACTAAGACAGGAAGTATTTAGCAGAGGTGTAAACCCCAGAATAATCATACGACCACCGACTTTAGCCACTTCCAGCTTCCAAATTAGGCGTGCCATGATTTCCACCCAACATGACCAGTAAACTACTGCATGAAGAGAAGATCGCCTAACCATCCCCCCACTTTCTACTACGATCTCCTCACCTGTCAACTTTCGCGCCAGGTGGGCCTGATAACCTTGCAATAAACCACGCAATAAAACCTCCCCCAACTCCCCTGGAAGTCTGAATAGTCCTAGGTATCCAAATCCCATTCGCTCGAACAACAACAAACAACCCCTATCATGGGAAGCACACCCCCCACCAAACCCTTCACCGTCACAATAATCGGCGGCGGAATCGGCGGCCTCACCCTCGCTGCAGGCCTCCTCCGCCGCAACATCCCCGTCCGCATCTACGAAGCCGCCCCCGCATTCGCAGAAATCGGCCTCGGCCTCTCCATCGGACCAGCCGCGCACCGCGCCATGCCGTTAATTGACCCTGCCATCCGGGAAATCTACGACTCGCTCGTCACCACGCATGCGGACAGTCCCGGCTACGAAAAGTTCCGGGAGACGTGGTTTGAGATTATCTGGGCGGCGGGGGGCCACGAGAAAGAGGGGGAGGTGTTGATGGATCTTAAGGCTTTGCCATCGGGCCAGACGACGGTGCGGCGGGCGGACTTTTTGGATGCGCTTGTGGGACTGGTTCCGGGGGAGATTGTGCACTTTGGGAAGAGGTTGGAGAGGTTGGTTGAGGGGGAGACGGGGGATGGGGTGGAGTTGGTGTTTGCGGATGGGGAGTGCGTCAGGGCCGATGTGGTGGTTGGTTGTGATGGGATTCGGTCCAAGGTGAAGGAGTCGATGTTGCCGGAGGAATCGGACCGGACGCAACCGCGGTATAGTGGGATGTATGGCTATCGGGCTGTGCTGGAGATGGAGGATATGATTGATGCGGTGGGGGAGCAGCGTGCGCGAGTGTCTACAATGTATCTTGGACACGGGGCGTATGGGATATCCTATCCGATTATGCGGGCGCGAAAGGTGAACGTGGGGCTGTATATTCTGAGTGAGAAATGGGATTGTGAGACTTGGGTGAGATCGGCGAAGAGGGAGGATATGCAGCGCGATGCGAGTAATATGGGTCGATACGTGCAGGCTCTTGTTCAAGTATGCCCTGCGCCCTCCGTGTATAGGGAGGTGGCCATCTTTGCTAACGAACTTCCAGCGCATGCCCGACCCCTCTCAATGGGCCATTTTCGAACACCCTCCGATCTCTACATTCTGTCGCTCGCGTGTCGCGATTCTGGGAGATGCTGCGCATGCTTCGACTCCCCACCAGGGCGCGGGGGCAGGGCAGGCCATCGAGGATGCCCATGTTCTGGCTGAGCTACTCGGAGATTCCCGTGTGCAAACGGCAAGTGATGTAGTGGCTGCATTCAAGGCATATGATGAGATTCGGCGCCCCAGGAGTCAAAGAGTCGTTACGAGTAGCAAGGAGAATGCCTATCTTCTGTGTCTATGTTTGGATGGGGTCGGTGACGATGAAGCTAAACTCAAGGAGACTTTTCAGTCTAGACTCCGCTGGCTTTGGGATTTGGATATGGAGGAGCAGGCCGGGCGGGCGAAGGAGAGCATGTATAGAATTCTAGACTCTGGGGGTGATAACCCAGCTGAATGTGTCTAAAGTTAGCAGCGTCTTGTTGTCCTTATTGGACGCCTGATGAACGCGAGTGCAAGTGATTTTTCAATCCGCTTACCCCTAGTAGGCTGTCTATATTGACTAACTAACATCCAGGTGTCTGTCGCCTGTTTTAACCCTTGTCAACTTGTTTCATAAGCCCGATGAATCCATTATCTACAAGGCTGACACGTCGCAAGACAGTTTCAGCTGCGCCCCTCCACATTCCCCCGCTTACTTAAAGTGCGGAGTCGCTCATCTCTTCGGCCTCGCTTCGGGTGTTGGACAAAGAAAAGAAGAGGAGGTGAGCGCATTCCCCTCCAGGAATACCTCGGCTGCACGCAACGAACGCAACTATACCTTGCCGGCTCGCCATCAAGAGGGGAATGCTAATCAGAGCCAGACAGATTTCCAATTCTCGCATGGTAACGACTCGAGCACAGAAAGATCGAAATGGCAGAAATCACAGTTTCCAATGATGTGCTGGCCAACATCAAGGACCAGGTTGTCTTGATTACTGGTGAGCATGTTTTCCCTACTTGACTACAACGCACCCAGCTCACGCTTCAAGGTGGATCGTCTGGTATCGGCAGAGCGACCGCACAGCTATGCCTGGACCTGGGCGCCAAAGTCGTCATTGGCGACCTCAATCCTCCCAATCCTGAGTTCAAAGGAACCGATCAAGCCAAGTATGTGGAGGTAAATGTGACCTCGTGGGAAAGCCTTCGCAACATGTTCGACGAGGCCGACAAGGCATTTGGTGGCATCGACCATGTCTTCGCCAACGCCGGCGTCGGTCCAACGACGGACTTCCTGAGTCTCAATCTCACCGAGGGAGGGCAACTTGAGCCTCCTCCTCTCAGGACAATCAACGTGAACCTCATCGGCGTGCTGTACACGATAAATCTGGCAAATGCCTACATGAAGCAACTTGCCAGCCGTCGCCCTGCAGCCAAAACGGGCAGTATAGTCCTCACAGCATCTGCGTCCTCCTTCCAGAACTTTAGTGCTGGCGATTACACGATCACCAAGCACGGTGTTTTGGGCATGGTCCGTGGTCTAGTCCACAAGCTGAAGGTTGAAGGTAAAATCCGGTTGAACGCTGTTGCGCCCTCGTGGACGCAGACGGGGATGGTTCCAACTGAGGCGATCAAGGCTATGGGTGTGCCTGTGCAGTCACCCGAGGCTGTTGCGCAGAGTGTGGTGCTGCTGTTTGCTGATGAGAGTCGGCATGGAGAAGTCATTTACAGCTCTCAGGGGAGATTTAAGGAGATGAATAACGCTGATGGTGGGCTTTTGTCCATGACGGAGAAGTTGTTATTTAACAAGGATAATCTGGATGGTGTGATGCAGGCCATCAGCAAGCAAGTGACCAAGTCCTAGCTGTGCTGGAAGAGTGATGCCTTTTGGTCTCGGCTTTTGCTACCAGATTTACTGCGGGTTGTCGTATATATCAGGAGAATGCAAGGGGAGCTGGTACGGAGGTTTTCTTCACCTCAATGGATACATCTTCTGGTCGTTTTCCAGATCAATTTTCTTTTGACAATACATTGTGAATGCCACTCTCTCAATTTCAGACATCATGCGGTATCGGACCCATACTGCAATTACTTTGAATGCCCCGGCCATGTTCGAATTTGAGGCTTGATCTTTTGATGTACCTACCAGGGGCCATTACGAGCCCATCTTGGCGTCGGCTATTCTGTTTATCCTCATGCATAAATCTCTCGGCTTCTCCTCCGTCTCCGCATTTGAGACGTTGAATCACTCGCGTTCCCTACTTAACGTGACAGACTCCGGACTCACGCGGTGAAAAACCCGGTCTCCGGTATCGAGCCTGGCAGTATCATCGTGCTAGATGGCGGCGAGCCTTCAGTCTGGATGGGTGATCTCGCATCGAGCTGTCAGCCGCATACTGTATTAACTGCGACGGGTTATCTTGGATTCCTAGGAACCGGCTTTCGGATACACACTGGGGTGTGCCTTGCCGCGCCCGATCACAAAGTCGTCAACGTCTAAGGCGACGGCTCGGCTGGCTTTTACTTGATGGAGCTGGATACGTACCAGCGGTTCAATCTGAACATCATGACCGTCATCGTCAACAATTCGAGTTGGGGCATGAGCTCTAACGGGCAGGATTTAGTTTGTGGAACTGACCACCCCGCACGACCTATCAGTGCGCTGAGCTCAGCAGCCGAGTACGATGTTGTCGCAAAGGGCTTGCAGAATGCGGCTGCTAAAGTCTCGTGCATCACGGACATCAGACCTACCGTTACCAAGTTCCAGGCACAGTCAGGGCCCAGCGGTATCATTCTTCTCGTGGATCGCAAGCCGGTTCATCCAGTCACCACGGCTGTGGTTGGGCTCACGGATGACCCTAATTTCGTGGTGGTGCCCTACTATGCTAATATTCCTCGGGTTTACTATGAATCGTAAATGGGAAGCTCGACCAACCCGCTGGGAGGTGTTGGAATTGATAGCCGTAGTTTGGTAGAGACGCAATATGAAAATTCATATATGCACAAAGGTGTTTCTATAAACAATGCAAAGGTATGCCTGTGCGTAACTTTTGTATGAACAATCGAACAGCGTCGTGTTCCTTGGTGATGCCATCAGCTTCGCCCATTCTAGGGGTATCATCTTCTTTGGTTGTTTCTGGATTTTGGGTCCTTCACAGGCTCTGGGAGATATTTCGCCGCAACTGATAGACCAGAAGCTAGTACAAATAGCAGTATCCAGATAGCGTATCCCCCCGCCAACTGTGTCCCCGCTCCAAGGGCAAAAAGACTGGTGAAGAGAGCTGGGCAGAAAGCTCTCAAGCCGCTGACGCCAGTCAATGCCAACGCGTTTAATGTCCCCAGGACCCTGGGCGAAGGTGAGACGTCATTTACGGAAAGCTGAATCGCCGTGAAGCTCATGCTGACTCCGCAGCCAATAACTAGCATTGTTGGCGCGAAGACCCAGAAAGCCTTAATGGATGCTTCGGATCCGGATCGCAGAAGGACGTTGCCAATGGGGCAGGCCAGGAAAAATACCGGATAGACTAGAGCGCACAATCGAATCACGCCTTTTGTGCCGATTCTATGCTGTAGTGGAGGGAAGACCAGAAGGAGCCACGCTGCCTGGGCAGCACCGTTCAATCCCATCATGAGGGAGATTTGCAGAGGCGTGAAGCCCCAACCACCAAGTGGTACTGGAGTGAACCAGAAGACCGGGATGATGGCTGTGTAAGCAAAGGCAAGTGTCATGATGTGTCCGTATACGTACAAGACCACACCTACTCCGGGTGACTTGAGAAGTTCCCCTGTTGAGAGGGTCTCGCGCGGACGCGGCGCGTCAGATCTCATTTCCCCATTGCATTCAGCTGCGGCGGGATCCTTTTTCAACGTCTCCTCAATGAAGAAAGCGCTGGTTAGAGCAGCCGTGAGGCCTACCAATGCTACCACGAGGCTTGACAGAGCATATGGATAGTCCTCGAGGAATCTCACGCCGCCAAACACGCCCGGGTACTGGGTTGCAGGATCGGCTAGAGCACCACCCAACAGAGGTCCGAGGAAAATGCCCAAGTTTCCGGTGAAGGCAAACCAACTGAACGCCCGAGCCTGGGTCTTAGGCGTGCTGTGTTCGGCAACCATGGTACGTATGGTAACAATTGTTCCAGCAAAGACACCAGCAAGGCACCTGAACAGGATCATTTGCGGTATCGTTTTAGCAAAACCGAAGAGCCCCGTGGCCAGCGTCACGCCGAATAGTGAGTAGACCAAGACTGGTTTGCGCCCGATGCGATCAGCCGCTCGTCCCCAGAATATCATAACGATAGCCTGCGTGAGAGAAAACAATGATTCGATAAGACCGCTGTAGAATCCCACGTCTGTGTCCTTGACACCCCCATTCTCTTGGACCATCTGGTTCACATAGGGGAAATTCGAAAAGAATGCCAGTGGCTCTATCATGCGAGCATAGCAGAGAAGCAGGACTTGGCTTCTGGGGAGGGGCTTTTCGTCCACCTCATCCTCATCCTCATCATCATCATCATGACCATCACCATCACCATCCTCTGTCGGCGAGGCACCACCATTTCCATAACTGATTTTGGTCGGCCCCAGCAGAGCCGTGGTCTCGTCTACAGCATCTCCTGCAACGCCAAGCTCGGCCCCTAATTCCGCCCCAGCAGGTGCCGCCACAGTCAGACCAGGATGTTGTCTTTCCGTTTCCAGAGTGGTGACGCCCATCTCTGAGCCTAGCAGGTAATAAAGCTAGATCTGTGTTAAAGAGCAGAAGCGCGCTGCTCGTTTGTCTTGAACTGCAATTGAAAGGAGGTTGGTTGGAGGCTAAACTAAACGAGTAAGCGGCATATGGTGAGAAATTCGGAGTTTAGTAATTCCCGCCCGAGGTAATCTGATCCAGGGTAATTGATGCCTGCCCGATCAGGCACTAACTGAGTATATGGATGACCAATAGATCTACAACGGGCACCTACCTAGGTCGAGTGTCCAACGCACAAGAAGGAGACTGCGATGGGTTATTTTGAGAAGCAAAAATGGGAGGATAACCTACAAGAATTTAGTTACCTAATTTACACGTTGAAATACCTAACATATTGGGTGGATAAATCCGGCGTTCTAGAATGTCAGCTGGAACAAACCAAGGAAACTCTACGAGAACTTGGTTGAATATATGTTGTTGCTGAACAACAGTGGAGGTATCAGCAAACTCAATCTCGATGAACCAGATTACAGCCTCAAATCGCTGGTACCAGTACATTACCATCGAGGGTGGCCAGCTGAATCATAAGCCGAACTTTGGATCAGGCGACAATTCACAAGCCCTGGCTAGGCTCTTTAGGCGGACACTTTATCCATACAATGGAAAATTTTGATGCGGCAGCTAGGGACACGTCGTGAGAACTGCCAGTAAAAGCTTATCCGAGGCGGAAATAGCAATAAGACTGTGCCGAAGAATATCTCACAGACGGGACCTGCTCTGTCTTGAAAGAGGATGGATAGTAAGAGCGCACCGCCACCACCTAGCACTCAGCACGGCCTTCACTCTACGATTAGAATGTTCATGAATATCGAATGGCACAAACTCATGCTCTCAAGGAGGCTATCTTAGCTTTTCCTCAATTAGATCTATATCGTAGATTTCGTATATATATCTGCAAGCTTGCTGCGCAGAGTAATCTTGCGACAGCACCAAAAAAAAGAACAGAAAAAAAAACCTAATGAACTCCCACCACAGTAAAACGCATAGCAGACACATTCACCTGGCCCAATACACCGCTACACCCGCCCAAAACCAAAGACACAAATAACATACTCCCGATTACTATTGTAATTTGACTGTCGAAGACAAATCCTCAAGCATAGACTCTATATGGTGCAACATGGCTGCATCAGATTCAGCTCGCCGCGCGCGCTTCGTCCGCAGCATACTCTGCATCGTTGTGATCGCCGCATTAAGCTTTCGGGCTGTAATCGTCCGCAAGACACCCAGCAGAATGGCCCGGTCGGATCCAGTGACCTGGAATGCACCGACGCGCAATTGTGGCCCGAACTCCTCGTCATCGGTCTCGTCGAAGCCTTTCCGCCCTGGGCCACGTGGTATGGTATTGAGCTGGGCGACGAGACGTCGAATGCTCAATGTGGCGAGTAGGAGGGTTTCTCCGTCGTCGTCTTCTCGGTTGTGATCTTGACATCGTGGACATGCGGCGAAGGCGGACCATTGGGCGAGGGCGTCGGATACGCTAAATAGCACGTCGTCGAGGCCTGGTGGTGGTATCTTGTCATCTCCGGCGCGCTTCAGGGCATGTAGGAGGGCACTTAGGCCGGGAATGCATTGGCACCTTGGAGGGTTGCTGCGATTAGGAGACGATTGTTGAGGATGCCATTGCATGTTTTGTTGTTGCTGATGGAGGAGCGATCGTAGCTGTGGCTCGGCTTGCTGGCCGATGGGCGGCTCGCGTTGTGATTGTTGCTGCCGTTGTTGCGGGTCGAAATCTAGTTGCATTGGGGATATCGATGGTGTATTGTTGTTGCCGGTAGTAGGCCGGCTCATGCTGGAGCTGTCTAGGGAAGAAAAGTGCTCTAGATTCTGAAGAGCATCTGTCTCGGACGTTGAAAACAAATTCATCGCTGCATCTGAAACCTGGTTGGGGTTCATGGAGAGCTTGTAGGATGATAAGTGGTCGAAACCGTCAAAGTCCAGGTCCAGCATGTCACTGAATGCAGTGCTCACAGAGTCGTTGTTCTGGATGGGTACTGGCACAGACTTTTGTGGTTGTGACGGTGATGATTTCATGTTCTCTGTATTGCGGCGACTCTTTGACCCTCGTGGCCTGCCTAGACGACCAGCGACGCTGTAAAAACAAGATGATCCGAGGGAAGCGCAATTCTCACAAGGCATTGTCCCTGTGCATCTTCGTTTAAGCTTGTGACAGGTATCGCAGGCATTGCGCAGGCGTGTGGTCATATTAAGGTCATCCATGTTGTGCAACGGGTAGCTGGTTTGCTAGGTGCCCGTTATGGCCAGATCTGATCTTCTGACTGGCAAAAGGGGGGTTGGATGTGTATCTTCATATATAGATTTCTGAATCCTGGGTATAATCAAGCCGTTAAAGAGTGCCCTAAGATCAGGGCCTTTCGCCTCTATGTACGCACCGTTATTCGCACGCCCTCCTAGTGTAACCTCGTATACTGTATGCTGTCCGCTGAAGGATCCACATCTAACCCTTCTAGGCATTTTTTGCGACTAAAATAAAGATGAGTTAGCGCAAAAAGACAGCTAAGCGAGAACGGAGTCAGTATTGGCATATCGTGTCAGTTACCAGACGGCAATCCCTATTCTCGGTACTGCGCCTTTTGATACAATTTAACGCCTAGGTTCCAGCTTGCCGCTTACTTTCACCTTCTCCAGGTATATAAGGTGAGTGGCTATGCGCCACTGAGGTGAGTTTACTCCAAGATTAAGCCATGCCAATCACAATCTCAGTACAGAGATTTGGATCGAGGGTCTGTTTGAAATACCGATTGAAGCCTAGACTGTCCCTTCACAGGCGGCCTCGACCAGCTAACAACTCATGGAATCCATAGACAAATTAAAATCATCAACACGGAACTGTTTCAATATTGGTATTAATGTCTTATCACGCTGCAACATGGGGTAATGAAACCGAATTGGCCCTGTTTAAAAAAAATAGAATTATGGAAAGTACACCCCAATTAGCCCCATCTGGGACAGTGAGTATCACCCCCTCATTTTGCCATCTGTTCCTTGAGCCTAAAGTAAAGTTTGGTAGTATATCTGACTTTGCGGAATGCTTTCTTAGTTCGACCTCGATAGTCTGCACGGGGGCGAGTCAAGCCCCGCCGGTGGGTCGTGCGTCATGGACCCAACTGGCTGAGATCTGACCCCAAATTAATATTCATTTATTATCATTGTGTTTAACAAAAGACATCAGCGGCTGTGAAGGCGCCTGTTGCCTGGGACCTGGATTCGAGACTCCTGATTAGGATGTACGACCTACCTCACTCAGACACACCAGATCGGTTCTTCAAGACTCGCTAATATACTTCGTTAAATCTCCCTTATCTTGATTGCGTACGGAAGATCAGCGCGAATACGAGTGGTGATCCGTGAAGGTTCTGTCTGCCAAACTCGCTGCACTAACCAGATCTGGTTGTCGACGACTCGACGGACTTCTAGCCACGTCTTTCTCCGTACCAATGGAGTGCATTACTCTTAATCTTTCAGATTTTAAGCGCGGAATAAGACTCCGACGTTGAGAGAGAGAGCGAACAGAATTCAACGCAAATGGTGGCTGCGCCCGGACAATTTCTTGCACCAGATCGCCGGATTACTGGCGCCAGTCACTCTGATCACTGCCCATTCGGGTGCTGCAGACATCGTATAACTATAAACATCTTCAGCCGGACTGCTGTGGCGCTCCTTTCCCACTGATCACATCATCACTGCGACCTCGCGAGCCGGTTTGTTTTCCTGTTGGAACAATATGCCGTCCTTGCCGAGCACCATGGCACTAAAACAGCCCTGACTGGCAGCTTCCCATCCCCACCTCGCAAGACCCTCTTCAGGATCACGAGCAAAGTCTACCCACATGTCTTGCATGACTTCGCTGAGCTGGCGCTGGAATTCGGTCGACGATCCTCGCTCGATTTCGTGGGTTCCCATGAGCATGGGCAGTTCGGCAAAATGATATGCCTTCATCCATGGCCTATATTTCATATCTATTAGCCGGCTATGGGTTCCTCTCAAAAAGTTGTAAATCGTGAAAGTCTCGATGAAAAGAGCAACGGGAATAAACTCGACTCACCTGGGTGAAACGTTTGGAAAGTCCCCTGCATACACACACTTAAACGAGGTGGAACCTTGTGCCACGCGGTACCTAACGGCTTTTGGTTAGCAACCCCGCTCATTCCTCCAAGATAATTCACGTCTTACTCCAGGACCTGTTGCAGGGTATCTTTGAAAATTTTGGTCCAATTCGCGGCTGCGGTGGTGGCGCCGTCTTCGCCCGCCGCCAACTTGGTAGGATGAACCAAGGCGTTACCCTCATCCGCAGTCATACCAAGCAACATTGGCTTTTACGCTAGTCAGAGAAGCTTCAAGCCAAGGAAATCGGATCCGCTCACTTACCACTTTCGCAAACTGACCCTTACGAGCTCTCTCGAGTTGCTCCTCGGGCGAGAAGATAAACACATTATCCGTCTGCGGGCGGAAAAGCAGCTGGGGCTCGGCGCCCGAATCTTTGTATGCGCGGAAACAACCCAGGATAGCTCCCGCATCGGCGCCGCGAAGAAAGGCCACTTCCTCCTCTGGCGTGGCGTCTGGGGGACATCCCAAGCGTCGAGCGATTGTCGAAAACGATGCCTTGTTAAGGTCTCTATGCCCATTAAGCATGGGCAGATGTCCAGAGATGCAGATAGCAGCCGAAACAATGGGATCCTCGGGCCAGGCGAATAGATGGGCCTCAATGCTTACGGCGCCACCCGCATGGCCAAAGGCTGTAATCTTTGACGGAGATCCTCCAAAGGCCGCGATATTATCGCGCAGGAATTCGAGGCTAGAGCGAGGGAAAGAAAAATGGGAGAGAGAGTCAACCGCTGACGTTGCACTTGTGGCGCCACACTCCGATCGGGAATAAGGGTTTGACAACGAGGGACACTCACGCCAATCTCTGGTCGAGGATGCCAATTGGTCCATCTTGAAGGCCTTTGGCATTGGGAAAGCCGAAAATGCCCACTCTCCAGCTAATTTTCAGCCCTGTGTGTCAGCATTTACCAAACAGAGAAAACCCCTGGACCGCTTCCGCGCAATGGCTCAGCGACCTACTTGAACAGGACTACTATATGCTGCTGGCACCGTTCGACCCAGCGTTGCGGCTGCATATACTCGGCGTTGATGCCGCCCCATTCTCCCTCCCCGCCATAGAAGAATACCAGCGTGGGCGGGGGGCCCTGAGCTGTTTTCTCTCGAGGAGCAAATACATTAAGGTACAGGCAGTCCTCACTGTATGGACCCCGAGCCAGGTACTCGGGTACGTATTTGGCGTAAAAGTCCGGCTTCGTCGTATGAGCCTGCATCGGGGCTGGCGGCATCTTCGTGGCAGATAGCACTTGGCCCTTTTCCAATGCTTTTTTGGGCTCAGGTGGTGCGAAGCGCCGGTTTCCAACGGGTGGCTCCGCAAATGGCACACCCAACCATTGCTTCACTCGAGGAAACGATCTGTCGATGAATCCTTTGATGGGCCCGATGGATGTCTGGGCAAGGCAGGATTCCGGTGCTGTCGTAGCTTCAGGATTCTCAAGTGGAGTAGGCATGATGAGAGTTTGGAAAGCTTCGTCGATGTCAGAATAAGCCGCCACGATAGACTAAGAATTCTTCAGCGTATAGTTGTAGTTAGATGGATGCTTATCACGTCGTGAATCGATTTTTGTACGTGCGCTCACCGTTGCTTTGCCCCGTTATTATGGCTTATTCCGGTCGGCTGCTCCACCCAACTTATCCCAATTTGCAATCTTGCTGGGTGGTGACATCTTTTTGTTCCCTTAATTGGATTCCTGCGGTACCAAGAGACGTCGGATAAGACCATAAGATGTCAACGGAAGGGAAAAGCCTCCCGTCTGAGTCCCACAGTTGAATGGTTCTCGTTATCTCCGCGTCGCCCAGAATGGTGGCATTAGCGACACTCACTGCAGATCATTGCAGCTTATGTGAGCGGAGAGTAGCATAGTTATTTGCACCGCTGAAGAATCAGGCCGTGGATATTATTCTCAGCCACTCGCCTACGTCTCCTGCCCTCGTGGATGGCACCTTCCAGCCCCTGCGTCGTAAGTTGCAAGTGGCAACACTTTTACAAAGTTGACGGAAGTTCCCGCCCGAAAAGTGGCCGTGCGATACTTTCTGGGCTTGCCAATTTAAATTGCCCGCGAAATGGGCCGTCGCTTTGCAGGGCGATCACATTTGCAAACGCCTCTGCAGGATTGGAATCCTTGCCGAGACATGCATCGAGGAAGTTCGCTACAATGGGTAGAGGTCAATGAAGTGAAATCCGATTAGCGTGACGTGGGACTCCTTTTCGCTCTTGTCCTAGATTGCGAGGTGGAAGCGCAGACCTGATTCGGGGTAAAGTCTTTAATGAAAACTAAACCGAGACCCTTGTTTTTCAGGATTCTAGGGTAAGACTTCATCCTTCCTTCACATGATAGGCGGATTGATAGGTACATGTCTCTAAATTAGTGCAGTGAGGACTGCAAAAGGAACGCTAAATGACAGCTGTGGCTAAAGCCACAGTAAGAACGAAGATGAGAATCCCGTCTTTCTTTAGATTTGTATTTCTAGCGACCATCGTGCCATCTCCTTAAATTTTTAGTGGTACTTTCATTCTACACACTTCCGCTGAAGAATTGACTTTCAATTATTGTACGGGCTGTCATACTATTCTGTTGAGAGCTTGAGATTGAGCAGCAACACAATGTCCTTCGTACTTATCAATTGTGATCGCCGATCGAGGTGGATCCGATCTGGACAAGTCCAAATTACGCGAGCAGGTTCCTGGGTCTTGGGCAACATGCATCAAGCAAATCTGACACAGCGGAGCATGATGCCCAGTCCAATTAAGCTTCTGTCGTACAGCTAGCCGGCTTGGCTTGCAGAGGGACATCACTCCACGCCTGGGGCAACCCCGCCCCGCGGATGATATCAAGATGCCGAAGGAAAACCATCGGTGTTGGACTCGAGTTGTCCAGCACTGCATTCGCCGCCTTGAGGAACATGTCCTGTCGCATGGGAAATTCCTCCTGTCCCTCGTAGGGTTTGCTCGCCTTCTCACCGTTGGCTAGCGCCCGGATGAACTTGATCATGTGCCCGTCATCGGCATGTCGACACACCTTTTCGAAAATGGCATCCCAGTCCATCCCCTTGCCGTGATTTGTCTTCATGACGTGCGCTTCAAGCACCTCGGGATGGAGCAGCGGCATGCCCACGCCGGCGGCCATGAAGGTGAGCAAACGGCCCGTGTCCTCGATAATCCGTGCCTTCATTGCACGCGAGATCGAGGGTCGTTCCAAGAAAGCTTGCAACCAGAACGAGGCATTGGCGACGTGCAAGATGAAAAAGTCGACGCGGAACTCGTGCGGTGGTTGCATGGCTGCGCACGTTACGTAGATGCTCACGTTGATGACCTCGGCAGCGGCGCGCTCGAGATCCTCGTGCGGGTGCACCTGCCACCGGCCTGTGATGGCAGCCAGATTCTTGCCGGCGCGGCCCCAGGCTCGGTCCTTCCAGGGCTCCTCGGTCGGAGGCTCGAAATCCATGGCCAACGTCCAGCTCTCCTCGGGGGGCTTGAACTGTGCAGCCAGTTCCCAGTCCATGCAGTTCTTGATGACGGGATCTTCCGTGCATGCCTTGTAGGCGTCGATCAGAGACAGGCGGCTCCCTGTATTTGATGCGGCAACTGACCGACACAGCTCGTGGTACTCGGTATACCAAGGCTCGTTGTGCACCACTGTCTCGGCTAGGCCCTCGGCCAGGATGGAGGGCTGGTCAAATTCGAGACCTAGTCCGGTGTGCATAATCGAGTGCACGTAGCCATGGTAGAGACGGGGGTAATTGGAGCGCGCAAACTCATTGTCTCCGACTAGATATTTGTCCAGGACCTCGTCAACTCCCAGACGCTCAATCTCCCGTTCAAAGAAAATGATGAGATCCTGGTAATACTCCTCCTCGCCCAACGCCTTTTTCAGACTCTCCAGGTCGGAGAAGCGGCTCAATGTCTCTTCGTCGGCCAGCTTGGGCGGAGGCAGAGCACACGCAATGTTTCGTTTGGCATGCTTGTCAATGAGCTCAGGTGAGGCTCCTAGTGCCCAGAGGCTCAGCACGCAGTAGACCACATGGTTGTGAAGGCGGGCCTACATTTTCTTGGTCAGCCCGTTGCACTTGATCCAGGATTATGGTAGCTAGCTAAGTTACGAGGGATTTGGTTTACAATTAAGGCCTTGTCACTAGTAAAGATGTGGTAGTCCCGGTTGGCCTGCAGAGCGCTAATTGCCGCATTGGCGCTCTCGGTTGTCAGGCATTTGGCGTGTATGTAGCCAGGGGTAGCTTGCGGGTGAAGTGTGATTTTAGCCTGAGGCATGTTGATCTCGATTCAAGGGTTTCAGATGGAGAAAAGATTGCTCGACTGGTTCCTACAACGATCATACCCTATCCTATCAAGACCAACCATCAGCTTATGTACAATGCCTAGCTCTCTGACGATCAATCATGGAATCTGGTTTAAGACCGATTATCGTATGCTTGGTAGATCAGCCAATCAAAAATATCCCATTCACTGCGGGTCTCGAGCAACCACGTCGGGCGCCACATCATCCTGTTCAGGAATAGTCCAGCTCGTGTATGCAGAGGCAAGGGGTATCCCTGCCTGTAAATGCACCCTGGGAAGCTTGAGTTGGAAAAATGGACCGCTTGGATTTCTTTGTCTCACATGTATTCAACAGTGGGGGGTTTACTACTGCCGTGGAAGATTTATCCATCATGGAGATATCGGAGTTTACAACCGCCACGGTTGAGTATCGATCGCCTGTTCTCACAACGACCGTAAGATATGCTGGATACTGTAGGATAGGGCTGGTTTCCAGACTTCCGATATGAGCATCACCTCAGGCAGTGCAGTTCCCAGTGGACGCTTACTGCTGCCAAGTGCCAACCGTTCGTAGTGGACCCCGATCCAGTATCCCCGAAGAATCAAGAGGCCCCCAAAAGCATCTGGAGGATCGAAGCTCTGCATGGGGAATAGCTCCCGGGCGATCGTCGATCGTATTTTCTGGTCCCCACAGCGGAAGTGGATCTGGTCCTACCTTTTTCTTTATTTCTGATTCCTGAAGACTAGGAGACTTTCTAACTATGCCACAGGAGTTAATGAGAGATAAAGTCCGTGCCAGGGTTCGTTACCTCCGGTCTCTATCTCCGTCCCTCAGCTGCATCCTGGCCTCATTGTTGTTGATCCTATGTATCTCATGGAGAAGATGATTTCCTATGCCGCTGGCTTTTCTTGCTGGCCATTCCTGCCTCCGATTCCGATGCTCATCCATCGAACTTGTTGTTTTGTGTAGTCTCACAAGCAACCATGAGCGCCCCCAATTCCTTGAGCGGCAACCAGAAACCGCCAACAAGTCCGTCGGGTCGTCCCAGCCATTTCAAGCTCGTGTTCGATCAGACATGTATCACCGATGAAGTTCGTCACTACGACTACCCCGGCAGTGGAACGACCGAAGATCCATACGTGGTGGACTGGCTTCCCAGTGACCCCAAAAATGGCTTCAACATGTCTCCGTTGATGAAATGGCTCATTGTCATGTTTTGCGCCTTGAACACACTGGCTTGCTCCTTAGCTTCAACCATTTTCGCTGGTGCAATCTTCCAGATTGAAGAATATTTCCACGTCACCGACGAGGTCGCCATTCTGAGCGTCTGTCTCTTCGTGCTGGGCTTTGCCGTTGGCCCAGTCGTCTGGGGCCCATTGTCTGAGCTATACGGACGACAGGCCATCTGCCTCATTACCCTTGGCGCCTCGATCATTTTCGAGGGCGCGTCCATTGCCTGCAATGAGAACGACATCCCCGCTCTGCTAGTCCTCCGCTTCCTCGTGGGCTCCTTCAGCTCCTCGGCCGTCTCAAACTCACCCGCCGTGGTCTCGGACGTCTTCGTGCCTGCGGAGCGAGGACTTGCCATCATGGCATACTCGATGTTTCCATTCCTCGGTCCTACTCTAGGCCCTATCTGCGGTAACTTCCTCGCCGCGGGCGCCGGATGGCGCTGGGTCGACGTCCTTTGCACGCTTTTCTTCGCGGCCATGTTCATCTGGGCTCTGTTCTTCGTGCCCGAGACCTACGGACCGTACATCCTGCGCCGTCGCGCCACCAAGATGAGTAAGGAAACGGGCAAGGTGTACATGAGCAAGCTCGACGCCGGTCTTCCGCAAAAGACACTCAGCTCTACCCTGAGCACAGCCCTTGTGCGCCCCGTCGTCATGGCCGTGTTCGAGCCAATCTCAACAGCCATGGCCATCTACGCAGCCATCGTCTACGGCATCCTCTATCTCATCTTCGCTGCCTTTCCCATTGTCTTTGTCGAACAGCGCCACTGGGGCCAGGGTGTGTCCGGCCTGGCCTTTGTGGGTATCATGATCGGTCAGACGTTGGGCGTACCATTCTACGTGGTTCTCGAATTCAAGTACCGCAAGAAGATCGCCCGGCCTGGCGCCGTGTCCAACCCCGAGATGCGTCTCGAGCCCGCCTTGTACGGCGCTATCATGCTTCCTGTCAGTCTGTTCTGGTTTGCTTGGACAACGTACCCGAGCATCCACTGGGCTGTGGGATTGGTCGGCACCGTCTTCTTTGGCCTGGGCAATGTTCTCGTCTTCATTGCCCTCACCAACTATATCATCGATACGTACAGTCTATTCGCCGCGACAGCAGCTGCAACCAACTCCATCGTTCGTGCGCTATTCGGTTTTGCATTGTAAGCTTCTCCTCCCCTCATATCGGTCACTTGTTCTCCCGTGCATACAGCTAACCAGCCCTTCCCTTCGAATAGCCCCCTTTTCACCACATACATGTACAGAAACCTCGGCACGCAGTGGGCATCCTCGATCCCCGCCTTCCTCTCTCTAGCTTTCGCCCCCTTGCCTTTTGTTTTCCTCAAGTTCGGCGCCGCCCTCCGCGCCCGCTCCAAGTTCGCAAACGAGGCCAAGGCGCAACTGGCCAGGCTTCAGGAGGCGCGGCAGAAGGTCGAGCAGAAGTTTGAGAAGAAACACGCTGCCGAGATTGATGCCGAGTTGGGCACGGATTCTACTCCCCTGGAGTCGGATGGCAGTATTGAGCAGGTGAAGGAGGAGCGGGATTGATGAACGCTGGGGATGGTGAGATTTCGGGACTTGGATGATGCTGTTCATTTGGTGTATTACCTGGTCAAAATGTTTCTTTTTTGCTCACAGTTGAGAGTTGAAGTAGAGTTAGTCAAATTAGAGATATGTTTAATACACATTTGAGAGTTTATGGACGTGAAGCTGTAAGAAAATCTGCTGTGCCAAACCCTATCCTGGCCCGATGGGGTGACACGGATAATTCATGTTCAAGTGAATGTAGGCAAAGGTGAGAGGGATTCTTTTTTTCTGACAATATCTTTGAGTTCGAGTTTAAGCCATCCATCGGTCTAATCAGGAGGATCAGTGACGAGAGCTGCTCTGAAAGCCGGAAGCGTACAGACTTAGCTGCCCGGTCATGACGGAACTCCCGGGTGAAAGACAAAGCGCCAGTTACACGAGGCAAGGTTGAGGCTCGATCCAGTTGTACATCATCTATAGATTGAAAAAACTATCACGAGACACAGGCAATTTGGTCGGCTGAAGGCCATATACATTCAAAATCGCAAGAAAAGCTCAAAAGGAGGAAAACGTCCAGAAACCCGGTATGAACATCTATCCCCTCATCTCTTCTATAACATTCTGACAAACTGATCCCGTCGCAGTAATCTGCTCAACCACGAAAATGTCAGCTCCAGTCCTCTATCAATGATTGCCCAAAGGAACATGGGAGAAACTCACCCCAGGGAATCTCAAAAGCCCACCAGCTGGCACGCCATCCACAAGTCTAACCTCAGCCTCGGGCAGCCATGCGCTCAACTTGTCGAGTCCATCCTTAGCCTCTGGAACAACGAGCACGACCGGACTCTTCATCTTTGAGCTCCAGGCCTCAAATTTGTAGCTTTCCACCGCGTTGCTCGCAGAGTCAATCTTGGTCACTTGAGCTGGCCGCAGCACCCGGGTCTTGGCCAGCCTGTCTCGCGTGCGTACCACATCCCCAGCTTCAGTGGACGGGTCGATTAAAATCACGCCGGTCACATGTCCGGCTGGCATCCGACAGGCAACTTCCATGGCGAGGACCGCACCAAATGCCACCCCACCAAGGATACACGGCTGGGTTGTGGGATTTGCAGCAATGGATGCCGCCATGAAGTCTGCTAGGTAAGAGATCAGATCTGACTGGTTGACGTCCAGGTCGGCCGGCCAGTCAACGCCATAGACACACGGTCCGCCAAGACTGGGGAGCTGTATGTAGCCGACGGAGGAACCGGTCTCGTCCGCAAGAAGGAAGACGTTGGGCGACTGCTGCTGCTCGGGGTTGCCTTGCAGGTGAATGATTTTGCAGTTTGCAGAGGGTCTTTCTTCGGTTATTTCCACGACTGCCAGCGTCGGCTGCAGCTCTTGTTTGTCCTGACTCTGCAGTTGATTCATTTTCATCTCTCCCGCTTGGTCAGGAATCACCAAGGCGGCCTTGGGCCCCTCTTCCTCCTCTATCACGCTGGAGGCTTCAGATCCATCAGATTGCGTCTGGGGCGTGAACTGAGCCACAAGGTCTTGTCCGTTAGAAGAAGTTACTGAAGGCGGCGACCGGCTCCCCACGGGCTCTTCGTCCTGCATCCGCATTTCCAGCGCCTGCTTTGCAGCACCGACCGTATCGTAGTCCATGAAGAAAGTTGGAGGGAGGTCAAGGCCAAGCTCATTTCTGATCGTACTCAAAACTGTGATGGCCATGAGGCTGTCAACACCAAGGTCTCCGAAGAAGGTCTCATCCGTGATTTCTTGAGGATCGACTCCAACTTCAGCCGCCACGACACTCAGAAGACCGTTGATGAATGACTTATCGGGGAGGGGTTGCGAATTTGATGTGGCCAAAGTTGCTTTGACTGGGTCGTCTTTGGCAGAGACCGAGATGATGCTGGTGGGATCGGGGGTGTGGGAAGCAACAGCCACAGCAGAAATGGCCTTTGGAGAAGTTGCATGCAGCGATTGCACGCTCGTGGCACCATGGTGAGAAGTCCCGGTAGCGGCGGGTTTGGCGACTCCGAGAACATGATCCAACACAGCTTTCTTCATCTTCTGGAACCGGATCCCAGTCACCATCTCGACAAGTCGGCCACCCTCGGCATCGAAAACGTAACAAGTGGCGTTAACTGAGTTCCCAGAGGCATCCAAGTCCTGAGCCGAAGCGTATGTTGTATACCTGTGTCCCGGCAGGAGTGGCTCCCACTGGCGAGACTCGCCAAAGCCTTCAGAGATGTAAATCACTTGGTCATCCTCAGAACGCAGCGAATTGTTGAGCAAGAAACCGACGAGCTGGTTGACACCGTCATAGACAAACGGATTGAGAGCGCAGTTTGCTGCTGCTTCGGTCTCAGCTGGGGCTGTGAGCGAGGCGAGGGCGTCTTGTGAGCCTGTGCTCACAATCACCTTGTCCATGGATTGGTATTCAGCACCGCAGCGAACATAGTCTCCGAACAGGCGATATACAACGGGTCGCAGGAGGACGTGGGCATTGCCAGCCGAGGCAAGGTCACGCAGTTGCTGCATGCGGGTCTTGACGAGGAACATCATCTGGTTATGCTCTGAGGTCAAGGACTGGGAAGTCCCAGCGGCAGAGACCATTACACTGCACTTTCCCACCAACGGCCCGAGGTCGCCCTTCTCACTGGCTTGGTGGAAGGTGATTTCGACAAAGTCTGAAGCACGGGAGTGGCTCGCCGTGATTACGACAACTGGGCTCGAGACAGCTGTGAGAACAACTGCCTTGGTGATGACCATGTCTTGCAGTGTCATCTGGATGTTCTCATTCGAGTTCTGCACCAGTCGGGCGTGGCAATGTTTGGCACTTGTTTGGGCCATGTCACAGAAGACAGCCAGCGGCATAACGGCGTGACCGCCGACCACATGGCCTTCAATGGCCTTCCGGAGGCTTGGTGCTGAGGCATCAGATGAGAAGACAGCGTTGACGGTTCCTGATGCCATATCAATCGATTCTTCAACCAGGGCTTGTAGGCTCATTGTCGGGACAAAGTCACTCGCCACGCTTTGGACTTGTTTTGTCTGAATATGATCTCCGTTTTTGAAGGCAGCGAGGGCCTCATCAATCTCCCATGCGGGTGGAACTGTGTATGGGGTCCAGAAGTTCTTGTAATCCCACGAGTACGCCGGCAAGTCAGACAACAACGACAGACACTCGTAAAACTCGCTGTGGTATGCCTTCCAATCGACGGGCAGGGCATTCTCGTAGGCTGTCTTCAGCACACCCGCCACTGTCTCCCAGCTGTCCTTGCGGGGCATCAGCGCCGGTAAAAGACACGAAGCGTCCACATTGAGCGTCTTGCGCACCATCCCGAGGCACACGGAGTCAGGGCCAGCTTCTATCCAAAGTGTCGGGCCTTTGGAGAAAGCGTCATCTTCCTCGATGGCGCGCAGGGCGCCAACAAAGTTGACCGGTTCACGCGCCTGCCGAGCAAGATACTTTGGGGTGAAGACGCCATCGGTGTTGACAATTTGCCCCGTGAGTGTGGAGGCCACAGGAATGATCGGCTTCTTGAACACAATGCCAGTTGCTATATGCTCAAACTCCTTCAAAACAGCCTCAACCTGCGCCGAGTGGAAGCCAAAAGGCACTCGTAGAAGGGTCGAGCGCATGCCAGTAACTGTCAATGTCTCCTGTAGAGCGTTCACGTCGTCCACAGTTCCACTGGCGACTGTTGCACTGGGACCATTGACACAGGCCACCGCACAGCTAAGCAAGCGTCCGGCCTCTTTTGCCTTTGAGATATGGGTCTCTAGTTCCTGAACAGCCATGGGAGTGGCCAGCATGGCGTGCGTGTTGGGCTTGAGGTGCTGTTCCATGAGCATTGCTCGACGTCCAACGAGATACAAGGCATCACTTGGCGAAAGAACCCCCGCGACACACAGAGCGGCGTACTCGCCCAAGCTGTGGCCAATCACAGCATCGGGAACAATGCCCCACGAGCGCAGCATGTAGGCTTTGCCAAGTTCAAGTGCAACAAGAGCTAGCTGCACCTGCGTCGGGGAGGCCAAGCTAATATCCATGGTCCCAGCGATGATGGGCAAAAAGTGGGGAAGGCCAAGATGCGAAGCTGTAAGCTGGTATGTGTCCATCAACTCACGGAATCGCTTGCTTGTGTGGTATAAAACCTTGCCCATAGACTCATACTGGCTGCCCTGTCCCGTGAAGAGAAACACGACACGTGGAGTCTCGATTTTCTTGGCCTTGAACTCCAACTGCTGACGAAGCTGACGTGCCAAGTCATCGACGGAGCTACAGACAAAAGCTTTGCGTAGCGTTGAGTGCATGCGTCGCGCCGTCGTGGTATATGCAAGATCGCACAAGGGAGTTTCAGGGTTCTTCTCAAGGTAGCCCAGCAAGTTTTCACAGTTCCGCTGAAGCGAGAGCGCGCACCGCGCAGATAGCGCTACCACGTGGCTTGAGCGGGCATCAGGAGGTCGTTCGATCTGCTCAAGGCCCGTGTCTGGTGCCTCTTGAACGACTAACGAGCAGTTTCCGCCAGATGCGTCGAACGTGTTAACGAGCATCTTGATTTTGCCATCGATGGATTTAGGGCTTGCTTGAAGTGGAGTGCTCTCCAGAGCGATGTGGACATTGCGCTTGTCCAGTCTGGGGAATCGATGGTTCATCTTGAAAGGAACACCAGGCTGTGCAGGGATAGTACGATGCTTGAGCATCATCAGCGTCTTGATCAGCGCCGTGACACCCGCAACACCTTCTCCATGTCCCATGGCAGCCTTGACAGCACCAACGACAAGTGGATTGTCCTTCATGCGCTCGCCGCCCATAACATTGAGCACAGATGTGAGCTCCTCAAAGTCGCCCGCCTGGGTGCCAGTGCCGTGCATCTCAACATAAGTGATTTCCTCGGGGTCAAGTGCCGTTTGCCCAAGCACCTCCCGGTAAATCTTCTCCTGCGATACATGGCTTGGGTGCGTGATGGATGTCGAGGTGGTGCTATACATGCGAGATGAGCCGCTGATAACGGCCAGAATGTTATCCTTGTCAGCGATGGCATCCTCAAGCCGCTTAAGAATCACCATGCCAATTCCTTCTCCGCGCGCGTACCCATCTGCGTCGTCATGGAAGGTCCTGCACCCGCCATCGAGCGAGATCATCCCAGAGCGGCCCACGCCAGAGAAGTCAAAGGGAGCCGAAAACACCGAGCCACCTCCGGCAACAGCCATATCACAGTCACGCCCAATGAGGCCCTTGCAGGCTAGGGTAAGGGCGGTGGTGCTGGAAGCACAAACTGAGTCCAACGTGTACGCTCCTCGGCCAAACTTGTAGTGGTAATTGATTTTACCAGAGACGAAAGCCTTGGCTGCACCCGTTACGTAGTAAATATCGTTGCCCTGTTGGTGCAATGTTTCGAGCCAGTCGTAGCCCGTAACACCGATGTAAGTTGCCACGCGCTCAGGATCCATCGACGGCGACGCACCAGGCGCGTAACCGGCCATCTCGAGGGCTTCGTGTGTTGTTGTGAGGCATAGTCTCTGTACTGGATCCATTTGCGTCGCCTCGCGCGGCGACACATTGAAGAATCGGTTATCGAAGAGACCAGGATCGTTCAGCCAGGCGCCATCTTTGATCGCTGTAGAGTTTTTGAGCTTTTGGGACGCGTCATAGTACCTGTCGACATCGTATCGGCTCTCGGGCACCTTCTTAATATGGCACGCGCCGCTCATCAGCTCATTCCAGAACTCGTCCACGTTGTCGCTACCCGGGAACCGGCCGGATACTCCGACAATGGCGACAAGATTCGACATACCCCGGGTCAGGGAGGACCCTACAGGTGGCGGCTGGTATGGCGGGACTACATCGTAGGGCAGCCCGACTGCAGTAAGCGTCTTCAGGATTAGCGGCATGTGAGTGGTATTGCCAACTTCGTGGACGTTGACCACGGCATTTCGGTCAAGTTGCGAAACAGCTGATTCTATCGTACTGTCCACGAGAAGAGTCCGTAGCAGAATGTCGTCAAATATGTCGCAAAGAAGCTCGCGGAGGCTGCCAAATTGACGAGGTTGACAATCGCCGCTGGGAGTAACCATAACGACCTTTTCCCAGTCGAGCGGTCGATCTAGCATGGGAGAATGCCCGATCACAGCATCGGCATCAACACCCAGCATAAAGGGAGCATGAGCTGGAACACCTGCATCAGACGGAACCTGCGGGGCCTGCCGAATTTCTCGAGAAAATTCGGCCAGCCGACGATGTGTTGAAGAGGGTCCCACTAGAGTCAACCATGACTTCGAAACAACACCAATGGCCAACCTGTGAAGTGTCGGTATGTTCTGGGCAACGTGAAATTCATCCAAAATGGCTTGTACGCGCCCTGGGTCAAGGCCAGGGTAGGTGATGCACCAGCCCCCGACTTGATTTGGAGATATCATGGCGAGGCGGTTCCGGTGTGCTACACGCATCCAGCGGCAGGCTGTGGAGATTATGTCGCGCGCGATTGTGAAAAGCTCGCACGTATCGCGGGCTGCCACTGCAGCTGCTGCCGGCACCTGGCCGGCGCACAGGGCCAGAACATGGACCGGCTTGTCCTTGGATCCGAGGATAGTTGGATCCCGCTCTGCACGACTGTGTGCATGTTGTTAGTTTGAGTGTCTTTTTCATCTCCGATATCATCGTCTGCTTACACAATGAGGTCTCCCATTCGACCTATCATGGCCATAAGGCTTGTGACAAAGAAAAGCGCCGAGTCATTTGCTTCGCGAGAAGCATGTTGTTCGGCCAAATCCAGAAGAGACTCGAAGCTGCCAGACCAGCCATGCTCATCTGGCGTTAGCTGCGAAAGCTCAATCTGCACAACATCGGTGGCCTCTTGAAGGAAACGTCGCGCTGCTGGTGATGAATTGGAGTTGCGGACGAGGTTTCTGATCATAGGCCTCTTGTCAATGACTTGGTCACCAAAGACGAGCAGGTGAGTGCTGCTGATTGGTGCCATTGTTTCTGTGTTGAAGTGTGATTGACAATGGGCCAGAGTCAAACGCTAAGCCTTCCACGAGGCTCAAGAACAATAACGACTTATTCTTGGTTTTGGACGGCACTCTTTTGTTGTACCTTGTATCCCTGTTTCCTTCCAACCTGCTCGCCAACCGACACAGGCTGGTCTTACCCAAAGCAGCTGAAGGATTTCGGCGGTGCCGATGGCCCCCACGTGGTAACATGCTTAGGTAGATGGTTATCAAAAAGTTCCGGGCTCATATTATTAGTCGGTTGTCCTGCAGGTACCATGTGGGAATTCGCCGGAGCGTATCTTCATGGACGAAGTCAAAGTGTCTCCCTCCAGAACGGAACCCAACGGGTCCCTGTCAGATGAGTCTAACCCAATCGGGTATCATGCTGCTTGTTATCCCGGCCCAAGGCAACCTGATTAACAGCACTATAATCCACCACATAATACGCCGGAGAATGTGCCGCTAGTCTCACTTTTGCTCCGGTGTTAATGTCTCTCAACTAAACATTTGTCTGTCCTTGCACCCATTGTAGCAGGCCTATCGGTCGCTTTTTTGGAGGATTGGCCACGTCAGAGATTTTGGAGAACTTGAATGGCCACGCCCTATTGAAGAAAATGTAGATTGAATTATGTGATTGCAATGAACAATAATGTGGGATTGCGCCTTTATTTTATCCATTGCCCAGCCCTGTTCTGAAATCCGCATCTCCAAAGGTGTGTCAGGTCCATAACGAAAGGGTGAGATAGTGAAGTAGACGGGCGGGATCAAGGAAAATTTAGTTCTGGGG
Organism: Penicillium simplicissimum; assembly: GCA_024706585.1. Lineage (NCBI taxonomy): Eukaryota > Fungi > Ascomycota > Eurotiomycetes > Eurotiales > Aspergillaceae > Penicillium > Penicillium simplicissimum. The sequence continues at coordinate 5,948,241 of JAMZTW010000118.1, forward strand.
ACCAGAGCCTGAGTAATGACCTAGAGGGATGTAGGCGTACCTAGGTTTGAGATACTAAGTCTATTCCATCTCAGGTTCACCATGAATCTTACATACTCACCAGGCAACCTCAACTTACTGATATTGCAAAGAGTCTTTTTCTGTAAACTTAGGTACCTAACTCCTAGACAGATTTCCTTCAAGGTGTCTCTCTACAACGAACCTCCAGCTTGCGTCTAGTTTGCTAGACCTTGAGCGAAGGCAATCATTACTGGCGGATACCACCAGTCATACGGATGGATAATAATCGTTAAGAAGGGGACTGTATTTCTTGCCATTGTGTACTATTCACGGGCTTCTCTCTTGTCCTGTCCGCACGTGGTCCACACCGATGGTAGCCGTTGTGCAATGGTACCTAGATTAGAAGCAGGTACCTAAGGGCATAGTACCTTTTGCTAGGCAATCACTGTTCCCTGAGAGTGAACGTCAAACAGCTGGGGCTTGACTTCGCCATCCTCCTCCATTTGATCATTAAGGGCTTTTTCACATGCGGCGTAAACGTCATAGCTATAATGCCGAGCGTTGTCAGTTCGTATTGATGAAGCAGCAGGGACTAGATGTCACCGATGGATAATACCTGAAATCATGTTGCACTCGTTCCGGAAGTGACATCGGGGCTTTCGGTGCCGTCCCGTCCAAGTACGGCGCAATTTTCTCCGCGACTTGACTTTCTCGCCCAGCCCTGGCGCTAGACAATATCTGAACGCGAGTCGCCCGGTTCTTGCGAATTGCTTCAAACAAAGCAAGCACATCTTCAAGCTTGTCACCCTTGTGGTGTTCGAGCAAGAATCCCAAGACAGCTGCATCTTCCATTCCTTGTGTGGCTCCCTGGCCACCGAATGGAAGCATAGGGTGGGCAGCATCGCCGATGAGGACAACGCGACCACGAACCCATGTCGGAAGCGGGTCATGGATGAACAAGGGCCAGCGCTTGATGTGCTTGCATAAGGTGATAATTTTTTGAACTCTTGGATCGAAGTGGCTGAACTCTGTCTTCATGGCCATCTTGAGTTCCTCGGTGGCATCTTCGACGGTGGATGAGGCAGAAGGGTGAATGCCCACGAAGTTTTGCAAATCTCCGCTGTGTTTACTGTGTTAGTATTCTTTGAAGTCAAAGTCATGACGAGCCAGAACTCACTTGTGGCAAGCATAGAACACGATATGCCTCTCCTTCTCTGTTTGCGTCGTATCCGCCAGCATGCTCACTCGACCATTGGTCGTCTCCAACAGCGACGCTAGCTCTTCATCATTTCGCAGTTGATCCGAGTCAAGAAGGAAGCGGAATGCCGCCATACCCGAATGATTTGCCTTCACTGATTCCTGGGCAACGTAGTCCCTGATCGCGGAGTGCACGCCATCAGCTGCAACGATCAGATCGCCGCGGACCTCTTGGCCACTCTCAAGCACAACTCCCAAGCCACCTTCACTGACACATCGGACCGCCGAGCCTGAGCGAATTTCCACAGGCGGACCCCACGAAACGTTATGACCTCCATCCATGGTAGCAAGTCGCAGCAACTCCTCGTGCAAGTCTCCGCGATGCACTGTGAATGAACCCGGTTCTGGATGACCGGGCGTCATACTGAGCGGCATAGAGGTCATTTGCTTGAAGTTGTCACCGCGCAAGATGTCCCAATTGCTAGGACGGCAAACTTTAGCCCGGACTGTGTCGAAGCCGAGATGCGCGAGAACTCGGCCACCGTTAGGGTGGACATGGAGGGCCGCACCAACCACATTCGACATGGTGGACTTTTCGAGAACGATCACATTGTGGCCAGCTTGTCGGAGGGAGGAGGCGGCAACGAGGCCAGCGATGCCAGCGCCGGCTACGACGATGTTTAGAGGCATGTTCAAAGGCCCGGGATAGACAACTGAAGTGCCAGCAATATTCAATGAGACTGGAATCACAATTGTTGATTGCTGTAAATTCGATGCACCCCGTGGTAGACTCGATACACCCTGGTTGAAGCTAGACCATAGCAGTACCACATCTCATTAAGGAGTCTTTCTAAGATGAATTTCTTCTGGTCAGTATTTAGTCCCCGAAATTGACGCCGCAAATGTGTACACTGGATAATGGCCAATGGGAACGTTTAGCACATGTAGCGGAACTTTATCCCTCATACATGCATAGTAAGGCGCCCATGTCAGCGACAGCTTAGTTCACAGACTTGCAAGCGCGCATTTCTAAACCTCGTTATCATCTACGCTGAGCGTGTCAGACACACTGTCAATCTCTGTACCATACACTCACCATGAGCAATTCAAACGCCACTTTGGAGTCTCTCGCAGCCATCGTCGTCGAGAAAGTCGCGACGCTCTCGCACCATCTCGGCGTCGAAGGCATCCCAAAGCCGACCCTCAACGAAGCCAGCCATGCCGGATACCCTGGTGAAAGTTTGGCGTTGAGACAGGCCCGCTATGGTCTTGCGCGCGCGGCCAAGTCCCTCCTTCTGCTCGCCCAAGGGCCCGAAGACACTGTTCTCTCGCTCATGTGGTCTGCCATCGACGCCGCCAACATGGACGTTCTGGTGCGATTCAAACTGTTCAACGCGGTGCCTCTTGACACGCAAGAGGGTATCTCCGCCGCCGATCTTGCTGCCAAAGTAGATCTTCCAGTCGATATCACAGAGCGAGTGGTTCGCTTCGGCATCGGCAACGGGCTCTTCGCGGAGACTGCGCCCGGATTTTTCGTACACTCGGCAGCTTCAGCAATTCTCGCTCGCTCCCCGGAGCTGTGCGCGGTTGGGCGAATGGCTGCTGGTCCTCTCACTTCCATGGCAGTGCGCATCGCCGATGCCCTGGAACTGCAACAGGCTGGACGTCAAGGCGTATCCAAGACTGTCTTTTCAGGCCAGTCCGAGCTGGGCCCGGAAGATCCAGCCTTCTGCCTCGCTTTCCCTGGCTACAGCAGTCCGTGGGAAATGGCCCACGAGAACAAGGAGTTTGCGGAAGTAGGACACACCTTCATGCGCGAGCAAGGCAGCACAAGCCGGATGAAGATCGACCACCTCCTCAAAGCTCGGGACTGGTCCGAGTTTGGCGAGGCTCGTATCGTAGATGTAGGCGGGTCACTCGGCCACGCCTCCATTGCTCTCGCCTCGGCCCTCCCGAACGCGACTTTCATCGTCCAGGACGCGAACACCGTGGCCCTGGACCAAGGGCGCGAACTCGTTGCGCAACAATTCCCTCACCTCGTCGATCGCATTTCCTTCGCACAGCACGACTTCTTCACGCCAATGCCGGCAACGCTCAACGGTGACATCTTCCTTTTCCAGTGGATCCTGCATGACTGGAATGATGCGGATGCGCTTCGCATCATCAAATCACTCGTGCCGGGGCTCAAGCCAGGCGCACGGGTGTTCATCGCGGAAGCCGTCAGACCAGCCCCGCCCGCGGCTATGGCGAACACGCTGGACGAGAAACTGGTCCTTTTCCAAGATATGACAATGCTTGCCGCGCATAAGGCTCGGGAGCGTAGCGTGGCTGAATTTGTACGGATCTTTGAGGAGGCGGATGCTCGGTTCCACCATGTATCCACTGGCGGCGGTAAGGATGGGGCATACCGTTCTTTATTGGAGTTTGAATTCCGTGCTTGAGAGATTAGAGCGGCTTAGCTAGATTCAATATTCACATATTTGTTGCCCGTACTGCCCGGCATTTTGTGAGAAGACATCGTCTTCCACAATTCGTAGGTCATAGAAGAATCAGGGGTCGGTTTATCACAACCTAACAGATTTGATTCTCTATCCTATTTTCAACTATGCCCGGTATTCGATCACACAGGTACCATTCATATTCAAAGGCAAAGACAGGATGTTTGATAAATTTAAGATCCCGAAAATGCTTCCGTATATTTTTTGGAGTCACAGGTAAAACAGACTGCCAAAACCAAGAAAATCGCGGGCAGAGTCATCAGGAAGGATGATGATCTCGAAACATCAAGAAAACATATTTAGATAGACCGTTTGTTGAACCTACTTGATTCCAGAGTCTTCAGACAGGGCTACCGTCACTGCCCTTCCAGGTGCAGTACCATCAATGGATCCAGGAGTTAGGTATTTTCTACTAATTACTCGATCCCCTCCCTAACAGAAAAATAGAGAGATGTGCCAACCTATCATTGTTGAAGGGCATGGACAGGGTAGGTTTGGTAGGTTGCCCACACGGTCGGCCTAGACAATTAGGTGCCGTGCCACCTCCACTTAGGTACCGCCCATTCAAGATCCATGTTCTATGATCGACCTCACTTGTCTTTCCACAGTGACCATGTCTCTCGGCATCCCCCATCACCAGCCACAGCATCCCGCAACAAAGCCCCCAGCGACTCGCTCTGCAAATATCGTCAGGTGTCAGTACAGCTCAACTACCTGAATCACCGTCTTGGCAAAGAGACAGGGGTATGGAACGATAACAGAAAACTCACATTAGGTGGATGCACCATGGTGAAATGACTGCCCGAGCTTCTGGCCCATCGCAACTGAGCCTCAGGGTAGAGCCTCTCCCATCCATGCGGGTCGAATTGTTTTGGCCTTGGACCAAGTAAATGCTGCGTCAGCATATTACTCTGGTCCAGTCCGCTATTCGCAACTTCCGCTGTAGTTGCAAACACCCCTTCAGACGCCTCGATGACGAACACAGACGGCACGCGCCCTTTGACCGTGGTCGGCATATATTCTGCAACAGCTGCCAAAGTGCCTTCAAAGTGATCGACCATCCACTGCGGCGTTCCCTTGTTGCCCCAATTCCCCATAAGGTTTCTAGGGGCTAGGAACCTCACAACATCAAGCGGCAGGCTCTCATATTCAAGCCGGCACGGCGAGTCAATGAGCACAACGTTCTCAATGGCCTCGCCCGCGTTGAGCATGAGCCGCGCGACTTCGGTAGCGAAATAGCCACCAGCTGACCACCCGCCCAGGATGTATGGTCCATGCGGCTGAGTTTCCCGAATGGCAGCCGCGAAAGTCGCGGCCATCTCTTCGATTGTAGTGGAAAAGGAACCAACCCCTAAAAACGGACTGTTGACTCCGCAGAGGCAGATATCGGCGCCCATGGGTGGGAGTCGTGCGTACGCCATCCCGGAGCCGCTGCCATCGGGGAGCAGGAAAATTGTCTTCTTAGCTCTGGCAGGACTACCTTGCAAGGGAAGCACAAGGGGAGGTTTCTTGGCCGCATTATTCTTCTGAGTCGTCATTTTCGCTGCATCTTGCCGAATGCCTGGCACTCCCTGACCCTGATTTAGGTGTTGGATAAAGCTCCGTACGTCTGGGAAATCATCAAAGACAGAATGAGACAAGCGCTGTGATGTCTCCTCCGCAATGCGGTCGGTGATTGCCTGTGCCAAAATACGGTCGATTCCAAGGTCGGCAAATTCAGTATCCGCTTGCAACTCATCGCGAGACACACCAACTTCCTCGGCGATGATCTCCAAGCACTTCTCTCCGTTCATGGTGGGCAGATGTGTATAGCTCGACTGGAAAGCTGCGTGGAGCGCCTACTTGGAGGCCCTTTCACTTCCCCAAGAGGTCTAAGCAGAGACCCAGGCAAGAGCAGCAACGATTTACTCAGCAACACAGCGGGATCATGTCATTCGGTGGCGCGAAAAGTAAGATGGTCTCAAGCCCCGTTCAGACCGTACTAGTTTGGGCACCCTCTCGCGCTCAACTGGCAGAAGACTATGCGACCTAAGCTCACGCACGGAGCCAATCATCTTCGAACAATTTCCCTCCCCGATATCTCCAATAACTCCGGCATCCTATCTCCTATTACCGTCTTCCAACACAAAGATCTTGGCGGAATATAAAATTTCCAGAGGAAGGTTGTGCGGCGCTTTTCGAGTTGGCGGCAGGATACTTGGGGGCGAAAGCGGCGCATTGATGCCCCAGAGCCCGGGGCAAGTCCCCGCCGATACGAACATGCAATGCCCCCACGGCTAGCCCGATCGGACATGCTGACCCCCAGCGAATCGGCGCATTACCATGGATACACCCAAAAAAAAAACATGAGATCTGCAAGCGTCAAACAGATCTAATGGAACGTGGTCCATACTTTGGCATTGTGCAGCAGGTATACGGAGTACAACAAATAGATCTATTCTCACGTCCTATACACAGCGCAACATTCAACATTGGGCAAATCTTTACATGACCATCTTTTTCAAGCTTTGCCCAAGCAGCCACCATGTCTGAAACAACGGATAGGGCGGCGCCTTCGGGCGACATCGCCATCATCGGCATGTCTTGCCGTTTTCCTGGAGAAGGGGAAGGTGTAGATGGATTCTGGCAGTCGATATCGAGTGGTCAATGTGAGTATTACAAATGAGACAGATTATTGAGCGCCAGGGCCGTAGAGGGAATATTGGAGGGACATGTTTTAGGGGAAATTTCGCACAAGACTGACCTGATGCTTTCCATCAGCTGCTTGGAGCCAAATCCCTTCGGATCGCTTCAACCCTTCGGCCTTCTGGAGCCCACACAAGCGCGCCAACACGAGTATCACCCGCGGTGGCTTCTTCTTGCACAACAACCTCGCTGAATTCGATGCCGGCTTCTTCACTCTTCCCAAGGCGGAGGCCCACGCCATGGACCCGCAGCAGCGCCTTCTCATCGAGGTCGCCTATGAGGCTCTCGAGAGCGCGGGTCTGCCTCTTCCAAAGGTTGCCGGCTCACGTACTGGCGTATACGTCGGCGTTTTCACACACGATTATTATGAGATGCTCCGCAAAGACGCGGAGAACATGCCAACCTTCACTGTTCATGGAACGGCCTCAACTGCTATGGCAGGTCGTCTGTCATGGCTGTGGGATTTGCGCGGGCCGAGTTTTGCTCTTGATACGGCGTGCTCAAGTGGTCTCGTAGCATTGCACCTGGCTGTCCAGGGCTTGCGTGCTGGTGAATCTGATGCCGCGTTAGTTGGCGGGACCAACCTACTCATATCTCCCGACATGTTCAAGGTGGCAAGCAGCGCATCCTTCTTGGCTCCTGACGGACGCAGTAAAGCGTTTGACGACTCTGCAGATGGATATGGACGAGGCGAGGGTGTCGGAGTGTTAGTGCTCAAGCGCGTGGAGGACGCCGTGCGTGATGGTGACCCCATTCGGGCTGTAATTCGAGGGACAGCTTGTAACCAGGACGGCCGCACTCCTGGCATGACTCTCCCAAGCGCCGATGCGCAGGCTGCTTTGATCCGGGACGCTTATCGCACTGCCGGACTTGATATGCAAGACACTGGATATGTCGAGGGTAAGCAAAGGGTCATTGACCGGCTGTGACAATTGAACAATTGAAGGACTTGAGCTGATTCACGTCCTAGCGCACGGAACCGGCACGCAAGCAGGTGACCGAGAAGAGACCACGAGTCTTTCGCTCACAATTGCCTCAGCAAAGAAGCAGGCACGGAATGAGAAGCTATTGATTGGATCGGTCAAGTCAAACGTAAGTCGGCTCCTTTTCTTGCACCAGACCCTCACTCACAACATGCTACTTAGATTGGCCATCTCGAAGCATGTGCCGGCATAGCTGCGCTCGTGAAAACAGTTCTGGTCCTTGAGCATGGCGTTATTCCCCCCACGATAACAGCAAAGACACTCAACTCCAAGATCCCTTTTGCAGCCTGGAACCTATCGGTCCCGACGACACTGACGCCATTCCCAGGCTCAGGCATCCGCAGAGCCAGTGTCAATTCGTTCGGTTTCTGCGGAACTAACGCCCACGCTATCGTCGATGATGCTTATTCATATTTACAATCGCGCGGGATCGCCAACGGCAACCATTTCACCAGCCACAGTGGAAAGCGAATGCTTACCAATGGCTCCAATGGCACAAAAGGGCCCGTCGCACGTCCGCTGGTCTTTGCCCTTAGTGCACATGATAAAGACGGTATCAAGCGCGTCCGGCAAAGTCTCGCAGAGTTCCTCGGCAAGAAGGATAAGTCTCAGGACAAGGAGAGCCCCGAATTCCTTCTCGACTTGGCACACACTCTCAACGTGAGGAGGACACATCACCAATGGAAAACATACGCCGTTGCCGCGTCTATGGATGAGCTTGTGGAGGTGCTCAACGATAAGGAGACACCACGCCCTGAGTATCTGGGGGCAACACGCTCACCACGACTTGGCTTCGTCTTCACGGGCCAGGGAGCCCAATGGGGTGGCATGGGAATGGAGTTGATGGCCTACCCAACTTTCCACGATAGTGTCGTCGCAGCTGATGCTTTCCTTAAGACGGAACTGGGGTGCCCATGGTCCGTCGAAGAAGAGTTGCGACGGCCAAAGGCAGAGTCTAAGCTGGGCGTCGCCGAGTATAGCCAGCCGCTCTGTACCGTCCTCCAGGTTGCCCTCGTCGACCTTCTTCGAGAATGGGGTATCACGCCAACTGCCGTGACGGGCCACTCAAGCGGCGAGATCGGTGCTGCGTACTGCCTGGGTGCTTTGTCGCGCGAAGATGCCTGGAAAGTGGCATACTACCGTGGTATCCTCTCGACTGGCCTTCGGGATGCAAACGGCTCTATGATGGCCGCTGGTATGTCTCCTCAGAAGGCAGATGAGCTCATCGCTCAGCTAGCCCCGGGCGAGGTCACTGTTGCTTGTATCAACTCGCCGTCGAGCGTGACATTGTCAGGAGACGCGGCTGGAATAGAAAAGCTGCTGGCGGCCCTGACCAAAGATGGCATCTTTGCACGAAAGCTTCAGGTCGACACGGCATATCACTCGCATCACATGCAAATGGTCGCTTCCGACTACCTGGAAGCCATCATGGATGTACAAACTAGGCCTGGGATCGATTGCTGCATCATGCAGTCAAGCGCGACTGGCACTTCTGTAGTTGCAAGCGAGCTAGGGCCCGCGCATTGGGTCCGTAACCTCGTGTCTCCTGTGCAATTTGCGGGAGCGGTACAAGATCTTGTACGGCCGGTGGTTGAGAAAGCGCGGGCCACCGAGAAAGCAGTGGACGTCCTTGTGGAAATTGGACCCCATTCTGCCCTGCAAGGCCCTGCACTTCAAAGCCTGAAAGCCATCGGCGTCACCGACGTGCCCTACTTATCAGCGCTCACGCGGTGGGAGAACGGTGCCAAGACATGCCTTGCCCTGGCTGGCGACCTATTCGCAAGGTCTTTCCCGGTTGATATCGCCAATGTGAACGCAACAACGTCGCCATTGCGAGAGCCTCGAGCCCTGGCTGGTCTGCCATCTTATCCGTGGAATCACCAGCAGCGCTATTGGGCCGAGACACGCTGGGCCCGAGAGCACCGCATGCGCCAATTTCCGCCTCTCAGCCTCCTCGGCGCACCTCTGCCATCGCCCACGGCGGGCGAGCATGCATGGCGCGGATACATGCGTATGAGGGAGCAGCCGTGGGTTGCTGACCACAAGGTCCAAGGTAGCATCCTCTATCCAGGCGCAGGCTTCCTCGCTATGGCTATAGAGGCAGCAGCACAAGTCGCCGACAGTGACCGCGAGGTCCGCGGCTTCCATCTCCAACACGTGCAGCTTGTCTTACCAATGGTCCTTCAAGAAGATCAGGATGTGGAATATTCCATTGTGCTGCGTCCTCACTTGACAGGAACTATGAGCACCGGCAGCACGTGGACCGAGTTTGTGATTTCCAGCTCGCCAGATGGCACTGTATTCGAGCGCAATTGCCTTGGTCTTATCCAAGTTGAATACGCCGACAGCCAAGATTTGTTCGAAAGTGAGACTCAGAGCATGCGTCAGCGCATTGAGGAGGTAGCGGAAAAGTGCAAGGTCTCAATTTCCCCCGACGCTTTCTATGAGGATCTCACTTCCCTCGGTCTTGCGTACGGACCAGCTTTTTCCAAGGTCTCCTCTATCCGAGTTCGGCCCGGCCAGAGTTTCGCTGTCGTTGATGTGCCGGATGTTGGGCTCGAAGACGTAGCGAGGACCGGGCAAAGACCCCATGTTATCCATCCGGCAATGCTCGACGCTGTGTTCCATCTCATCTTCGCGGCTGTTCTGGGTAGCGGAGAGCTTACCACCGCGATGATCCCGAAGACTATTGACTCTATGTTTGTGTCGATGGACGCTCCATTCCGCGCGGGTGAACAACTTAGCGGTATCTCCGAGACCCGTCCACAAGGACTGAAAGAGTACATGGCCGACATCCTCATTGAGGACCCCAAGACGAAGCTTCCCTCTTTGAAGGTCCAGGGCTTGTGCTGCACAAAGGTTGCCGGAGACGCTCAAGCAGGCGATGTCACTGCTGAGAACAGCTTGTGCAGCAAGGTCGTCTGGCGGCCGCACCTAGGCCTGTTGGAGGACAGCGGCCTGGCTGGGCTGGACTTGGCGACCAAGGGATCAGCTTTGTCTCAGTTGTCCGAGTTGATCAACCTTGTGCACCACGTCAACCCTGCCATGACCCTCGTCGAGCTCACCACATCCGATAAAATCCTGCTGCCCAAGTTGGATATCGACGCTGAGGTTTTTGCTACAACTACCTACCAAATTGCCTGCTCAGAGGAGACGAAGCCGGCTGTCTCGGAGCTTGTTTCTCAACTAGAACAGACGGTTGAGGCCCGAATCGTGGATAAAAAGGAGTATCTGTCTAGCGATTTCAATGCCGATTTCATCATCGCCCAATACGATGGGTCTCAAGACTCTCGAACCACTATGGAAGCGCTGCTCGAAAAGCTGCCAACTGGTACCAGGGTAGCCATCGTGGACGGATCGCCTGAAAACACCATTGATCAGGTTCTGCGGGCTGCAGGTTTGCAGACTACTGCGGTTCTGAAGGACAATGAAAACGTTATTCGAATTGTCACGAAAGATCTCAAGCAGAATGGAGAGATGGTCAATGGCAAATCGGAAGAAGTCGTCGTTCTCAGTGGCGGCGACAACCCTGTTGAAAAGAAGTTGACTGGCAAACTTCAAGCAAGAGGCTTCACTCCCATTGTGGTCCCATGGACCGACGCCGACGCGGCTTCAGTCGTCCGCGAAAAACGATGCATCTCCCTTGTTGAACTTGAGAAATCTCTCCTTGAGCGCCTGAGCGAGCAAGACTTCTCCAAGCTCGTAGACATCATCAAGAATGTTTTGCACATCACCTGGATTGTTGGTAGCGACGACAACAAGCCCAGCGCAGCCATGATGACGGGTATGCTTCGTGTTCTCCACAATGAAATGCCAGGCCTTGAGCCCATTTCTATGTCAGTCGATGCCGGCTCCCGCGCTCGACCGGATGAGCTTGCCGCAACCATTGCACGGGTGTTCGTTACACCTATGGGCGAACGCGAATTCCAGATCTTGAATAATGTCCCGCACATTTGTCGCGTGGTACCAGATGAAGTCCTCAACGACAACATCAATCGCCTCACGGGTCCCAAAGATGCTCAAGAGCCTGAAATGATAACCTTTGAGGAAGCGACAGCCAACGATCGCCCCCTGAAGCTCATCATTGGCAAGCCCGGGCAACTCGACTCTGTTCGTTTCCAAGTGGATGACGCCCCCGAGGCACCTTTGTTGCCCGATGAGATCGAGATCGACGTGAGGGTCTCGGCGCTGAACTTCCGCGATGTCATGTCAATCATGGGCTTGATTCCGACTCCGACCCTTGGCATCGAAGCTTCCGGTGTTGTTCGCCGTGTTGGGTCTGCCGTTTCCCACCTCCAGATCTCCGATCGAGTGGCACTCGTTGGCAACGACGCCCACGCATCGGTGATGAAAGGCAAAGCGTCCTACGCATTCAAGATTCCGGCAGACATGACCTTCGAGCAAGCGGCTGCACTCCCTATCGTGTCCTATACGGCATGGTATGGTCTTGTGCACATAGCCAAGGCACGGAAGGGTCAGACTGTCCTCATCCACGCTGGTACCGGTGGAGTGGGACAATCTGCTTTGCAGTTGGCAAGACACCTGGGCCTCGAGATCTTTACCACGGTCAGCAACGATGAGAAGCGCCGCCTTGTACGCGACAAATACGGCGTGGCCGATGACCACATCTTTGGCAGTCGTGACCTTGGCTTTGCACGCGGCATTATGAAGATGACGGGCGGGCGTGGTGTCGATATCGTGCTTAACTCGTTGGCCGGCGAGGCCCTGCGCAGGAGCTGGGAGTGTATTGCCCCGTCCGGACATTTCGTCGAGATCGGGCTCAAAGATATTGTGGACAACACCCGTCTGGGCATGCGGCCATTTATGCGTGGTGCAAGCTTCTCCTCGCTCAACCTTCAAGATCTTTGGGACAATCAAATCGACCTCATGGCTGAGGTGGTCGAGGGCACGAGACCATATCTCGAGCAGGGCATTGTCAAACCGGCAGATCCCCTCGTGTCGTATCCGGTGTCCGATATGGTGAAAGCTCTGCGTTTGTTGCAGGCGGGCAAACACAAAGGCAAGCTTGTCTTGAGCTGGACGCCGGATGCCCAAGTTCCAGTCCTTCGCTCGCCCGTACCACCGCTGAGTCTTGAACACGGCGTGATCCTCTTGGTCGGCGGTATGGGCGGCCTTGGGCGAAGTATTGCGAGAATGCTCGTTTCCCTTGGAGCTCGGAACTTGTGCTTTCTGTCTCGCTCTGCTGGAACATCCGCCCAGGCACGGGACCTTCTCGACGAGCTCGCTGAACAAGGCGCCCAGACTAGGGTGATTGCCTGCGATGTCTCGGATGCTGTCTCGCTGGCCACAGCTCTGGACAAGTGCAAGGCTGAACTCGGTCCCATCCGCGGCGTCTTCCAGTGCGCGGCGGTTCTGCGGGACGCACTCTTCACCAACATGTCGTACAACGACTGGACTGGAAGCACTCTGTCCAAAGTCCAAGGAAGCCAGAACCTCAGCGACGCACTCCCGGATGTCGACTTCTTCGTCCTGCTGAGCTCCTTTGCAGGCGTCTTCGGCAACCGCGGACAAACCAACTACGCCGCCGGCTGCGCATTCCAAGATGCTCTGGCCCACGCACGGCGCACCCGTGGCCAGTCCGCGCTCAGTATCGACCTCGGCGTGATGCGCGACGTGGGCGCACTCGCCGAGAACGGCGCCATGGGAGATATTAAGGAGTGGGAGAAGGTGTGGGGCATCCGCGAGTCCAGCTTCCTCGCCCTGATCCGGCTGGGCATGCAGACAACTCAGATGGGCATCGGCTCGCGGATCGTCACTGGCCTAGGAACTCGAGCAGGCTCACTCGCCGCGGGCATCAAGCCGCCGTACTATTTCGAGACGGATCCTCGCTTCAGCATCCTTGCCCGCGTTGGTGGAGGTGATACCGCGGAATCTGGAGGCGCGCGACAGGGTACCGAACAGCCACTTGCTGCGTTGATTCCGCAGGTTGAAAATGTTCAAGACGCTGCCGCGCTTGTGCTGGCAGCGCTGGTCGACCGCGTCGCCAAGATGGTGGATTTGCCCCCGTCGGACCTGGATACGGGCCGTGTCCTGCACAGTTACGGAGTTGACTCGCTGGGAGCGATTGAGATTGTGAATTGGGCGTTGCGAGAGATTCAGGCGCGTATTGCTGTGTTTGATGTTATGGCGGCTGTGCCTATGACTGTCTTTTCTGAGCGTGTTGCTGCCAAGTCTGGGTTGCTGCCTCAGAAGGTGGTGGAGGCGAATTGAGAGTGGATAGATAATTTAGATTAGTTTAAGTTATTATAGATTTGAATTTTGATGAATTTCGCAAATAGAAAGCGACCGATCACTCTCAGAGCGAAAGAACTTCATTCGAGCTGTTATATTACGCACTAAACTGTTGACTAGTTATCTTCGAATGCTTTGATTGCATCCATCCATCGATTTGGCCACAGAACCTAACCAGCCCTGGTAGGACAAAGTCGCATTTGTGTGCATGGGAGTACATGTGTGCCTCCAAGTTGAACAAGATAGGCAATCAGCCTGAGGCTAGACCAGGGTACCTGCAGAACCTATCCTTCCAATCAGTGGAGTATCCTGCCAGCCCCTGGATGATTCGAAAATACAATCATCGATCAATCATGAGTGGTACTACGAGCCGTCAGATAATTCCCAAATCATCAAAAGGATGGTTGATAAGGCACGGAGAAAGACCTTCGGCAAGAGCAGGTCGAAGCGCGTATCTCCATTTCGAGCCGCGAAGGGCCGTACGATTAAAAAAGATCGCGACTTTCAACCTTGAAGCCCTTGAACAATTGTACAAGCAGACCCACAAACTTTGGAAGTGAAGAAGGTAGTACAACCGAAGGCGAGAAGAATCAGGACAAATAGGCGGGCATGGAAGCATTAAATGGTACAAAAACTACATGCCTACACAACAAAAACAAAAATGGTATCAAACAAAAACCATCGTCAATCAATCAACTACATAAACCCTCACACTCCTAGGTGGAATCCACCTCGTTTACTTCATGGTATATCCCTCTCCACCTCCAACCTTCTCCTTCACCTTACAGGTGAATACCCAGCTCCGCCAAAGCCTGACTCACATTCAAATGAACTGTCAGATTATTCGCGGCCAGCGCCTGCGTGAAATAAGGCAGCTCCTGGCCATTATACACACTCGAGTTACCCGAGATAGTAAACGGCACGATGCCATTCTTGTATGGGCTGGAGTTGGCGGTGACCAGGTTGATGATGCCGGTTTGGTTGACGTTGGAGAACATGGGGATGGTGTTATTGCCGGGTTTGAGGGTGAGGTTGTCGAGGTAGGAGTAGCCCATGAGTTGGCCGTCGACGGAGAGGTCGAGGGTTACGTTGCCCTATTTCGATTGGATTAGTTGTGGCTTTTATGGTGGGTGATGTCCAGGGGGGTGGAGCATACCATGTTGATGGTCATGACGGAGGGGTTGGGAATGTAAACGGTGCCGTTCATGTTGCGGCCGTCGACGGGCTCGACCATGATGTGGAACTCGGGGATTCCGAAGCCGGTGAGCTTGTTCAGGCCTGAAGGTGAATTGGTTTAGTGTCGAATAATAGATATGCAGCACACCCAAGGTATAATAAAAACGCACCCTTCATAGTAACAGTCTTGTTGTAGGTTACAGTCGTCTTCGGCAACGAGCCCTGCTGCAGCACCGGCGTGCCGTAGATATTCAACTTCACCTCCTCATTCAGCATAACAGCCGTCGCAAAGTCGCCGAAAGCACCCGCATTGCTCAGATCGACAACCTGATCCACATCGATCGCTGCGCCATCCTTGGCCTGGACCTCCGGCACCTGGACGGAGGTGAAGGCATTGGCGGCACCGAGCAGAGACACCGAGGCCAAGAAGGAGTAGATCTTGGGGTGGAAGACGCTGTGCGAGCCAAGGACTTGGTTCTGGATGAGGTGGAAGGAGGTCGGGGTTGGGTTGGCGATTGTCATGCTTGTGATGTTGAGGGTGGAGTCGTTGACATCGCTCTGGGCGATGCGGGGGTAACCCACGTAGACGCTGTGATAACAGTGAGAAAGAGAAAAATGGGATTGAGGGACAGGGTTGCAACGTCTGCGTTTGATTGGACTTACACTGGCAACAAGATGATGAGGAAGACGGCGATGAAGATGATCAAGTGCAGCCACCACCACTTCTTGAAATGGGCCTTCAGACGAGCGCCAAAGCCGCGCTTGGCCGGCGGCGAGACGGTGGTTGACTCCAACTCAGTAACTCCTGGCTTGCCCGACATGGTGAAGTGATCGGTCTCGAAACTAAGCATGGAGAAAACAAACGGTTGTCAGTACCGATCAAGCTACATGAATCCACCCAATAAACACCCCATTTAACCTCAAGCCACATTTTCAACCCAGTCTGACTGGACATACCGAGACAAATTCGATCTAGGGCCGGTCGCGTGTAGTCGAGATCAAAAGGCAAGACAACGGCGATAATCACCGAAAGGCCTCAGGCGCACAGAGGAGAGCGGGTCGTAACGAGCGACAAGAAAAGGAGAAAAAAAAAAAGAAGACCAGAATTGAAGGAAGTCACAAAGATACTAATAGAATTCACAGATTGCCACAGCCTTAGTACAACTACAACCGCCGGGGCGGGCCAACGAGGGTAGCATTTACTTTATATTAATTCCGCGCCGGACTGTTCTGTGGTCTTGGCTGGTGGCTAAGGGCCCAGGGACATCGAGCAGAGACGCAGATTGCCCGAAGGATTTGAGAAAGGAAATAATGGAATTAGGGTCCCTCGGCCAACATCACATGTCATGCAAGGTCCAAGTCCAACGCAAGTCTGTCCGAAGGGCTAGGGGGGAAATGATAAATCAGTTGGACCAGGCAGGATGCAGTATAGTAGGGGCCCGCGAGTGGGTCGCATGGCGGAGGTAGGACCATGTTGGAGACAGTTGGACCCAGAGTCTTTCTTTTTTTGTTATCTGTGTGAACTTTGGTTTTTGTTCGTTTCCGCTCTTGGGTTAGTGCGTCCTTGGGTCTGGTCCATGAATGCGGGAAACATCAGTTGATAACTTGATGGCCTCTGTCGATAGGTCGGTGGACTTTTTTTCCTGGGGGAAGTTCGAAAGGCCGAAGTTGCGGGGGGGGCTTGTTCCTGGATTGACTTTGGCTCTTCCAAGTTCTTGGCCATACCTCTCAATGAAATTGTACTGGACGTCAAATGCGTACTGTAGCAGGCGAGCATCTTTGTTTTTCCCCCCTGCTGTTGCTGGCTGATGTGCAGTGTCGATCAGTTGATCGTGCGATCTTCAGTCAGAGAAGTATGATGAACTAGAGCGTTTCAGATTGAGTTTGCAAGCCGTGACTGACAAGCAAACACTGCACGATACGAGCGACACACGAGGCCTTAAACACCGAGGGTATTGCTCAAAAATGGATGGCATCGTGCGGCACTGCGGCGGCGAACTGATAACGCAGGCGTCCAGGTCAGCAAGCAGGGGCGGGTCGACATTGTGCCTCGGGGAGGCGTCGTGGCTGAGATATTGAGCAGCTGCAGAAGCATGTGCAAATGGCGAAAAAGAAAAAAAGTATATGTGCCATGGGGCCGGACGCCCGACATTACACCTAGACCTCAAGCTCATCTTGGGTGTAATTCGCGCCTCCAACGAGTGACGACTCACGACCCTGGCTTGTCGTGGTGGGGTTCCCCCCCTTCTAGTTCTACCGTTGCACCGACCATCCGGGGTCAGCCTCGGAGATCGGTGGCTATTGGGCCATCCACCAGACTAGCTGCAGCGGGGGCGCTCGCCAAGGTGCGGTGGTCGACGAGTGGGCTGGGGAAGGGTGGGCGGTGTCATATTAGCCTCCGGATCCATGGATGCCATAGTCTTTCTCGGGGGTCTAGTTTTTCGCCGTATTGCGGCATTGCCTGGTTGCGGTAGTGGAATCGTAGGGCCCGAGTGGCGGTCTCCTGATTTGATCATTGCTGTCCAGCAGGAGGCGAGAGGCGAGGGGTTCGTGCCGTGATTCGGGAATGCCTTGGATACGGGGGGGTGGCTCTACAACCGCGTTAGGGCAAAGGTCCGGGGAGTCACGGGGTATCACGGGGTATCACGGGGTAGTGTCTCCACTTCCTGGGGAAAGTTGGGGCCAGATTCAGAAGAAATGGATATAAAGCAGCCGAATTTGCCATCACTGGGGAGAGAAGAGTTCAATCGAAGATCATCCATGGATGCGGTACTGTGAATTATTCACACAGTAATGGCATGTTACGGCAATCTTAGATCAAAGAATCTTACTCGTAGCTTGAAACCACCCGATCTGATCGAATTTCTCAACTAGATAGATCATCACCAATCAAAACACTGTCCACCCGGGTCTAACCGGGTCCAAGAAGAGCTTGATAGACCAACACATCCTCTGGGTCGATAGATAATAACACTGTCCAACATATTGTCCACGCAAAACCAAGGCCTCGAACGAGCCATGACGGGTGGTGGCGAATGCTCCCACCACCACCAGATAAGCATCTCCCGGAAAAGAAATCCACACAAGGAAAAGTAAGTATGAGAAAGGAATCAAATCTGTCCGCAAAAGAAGAATGAAAAAGGGGATCTGCCCCGCTTAGAAATATGGCCAAGAAAGGAAGATGTTGGTGGAAAAGGGAGTTTCGAAAAGATACCCAGACAATGTGAATTGAAAAGAAGTCAGAATGGTGAAAGGAAACAATCAATCAATGGGTATCCACAAAGAATCGAAGGATTATGCCAGCGACGCAGATGGAGGGAACCAGCGACCCTCCAGCATGCTCGATAAAAGCTGCCCAGGCGGCTAAGGTAAAAGTGGGGATATGTCAGAAGCGAACATGTGAAGATAGCGTCAGAACGCAAGAAATAAAACAGGAGAAATGAAGGGTCTGAAGGAATGGAACAAAACGAAAGTGAATGACTCAAGCGGCATCGCAAAAGAGGTTGAAGCAAACCAAGCGTTTCAGCTACGGAACGCTCGATAAACACGCTGCTTTGAAATGCTCTTAGATTATGCAAGACGATTCCCAAAATGCGATATGCAAGTGGCACATGTCAACGTGCAAGGGGAGGTAAGATTGGGCCTCATGTATCAAAGGCAATCTATGCCTCGGGAACAGACTTCTTCCGCTGGAAGAGACTGCGGGTGCGCGATTTGCTGCGCGGCTTCTTGTCATTGCTGACAGTTCGTCCGCGCGAGCGTCCACCACGGCGTTCATCATCGCCCAAGTACTTGTCCTTGTAGATCCTGCAGATGCGTTAAAAAGCTTGAGTCGTCGAGCGGTGCTACTTGAGAACGTACCAGCTGTTTCCAACCATGTTCATACCCTTGGACTCGGCCTCACGGTAGAATCGCGCAGCCTTCTTCATATCCTTCTTACAACCCACACCTTCGGCATAGCAGAATCCGGCTTCCGCCATTGCATCGACATCGCCCCATTGACCGGCAATCTCGAAGCACCGCAGAGCCAAGGATTTGTCCTGCTCGATACCCCAGCCGTTGAGATGGCTAACACCCAGCTCGTAGATACTAAGTGCGAACTGGGCCCGGTATGCCTTTTGCAACTCCTTGGCCTTGGAGGCACCCGGGGCATCGGGGTTCTCGAGCATCTCCAAGCCAACGGAGTCCACTGCCTTGCGTAACCATCGCACTCCTTCTTGCTGGTTGGGTCGCATGCCCCATCCATGACGGCACGCAAGCGCATAAAGCAGCATACCAGTGGGGTTGTTCTGCTTCGCCGCAATGCGCAAGTGGTAGGTCGACTCATTCAGCGAGCCCGCTTCGTGCAGCTCAATGCCCTTGGTGACATGATCGTCATCGGTGAGTGCGGTAGAGGGCGTTTGGGTGGCCTGGGTGGTCGCTGTCTGCGGGCGAAGGGTGCTCGCCGAGTCTGCGGATGAGACGGTTTCATCCTTCTCACTGGTCCTCGGTCGAGTGGACTCGACAGATGGTCGGGGAGGAGTGACGACAGGAGGAGCCGGAGCGCGTCGGGGTGGTGAAACAGGAGCCGGTGGGGCAAGCTTGGCCTCGGGAACCGGAGCTGGGGCTGGAACAGACACCTCGTACATGGAATGAGGCTTGGGCGAGTTCTCCATGCGGGAATGTGAGGGAGGTGGAGTTCGAGCAGATCGCGGCGGCTCCTCGGAATGCCGGGGCGGAGAATTCTCAAACAATGGCTCTTGCCATTCAAAATGGGGCGTTTGTAGACCAGCAAAAATGACCGAGTCTCGGGAGACCATGCGGCCACGCGGAAGTGAATATTTTGCGTACACATATGAGGATACGGCCGAAGAAGGCTCCGCTTCATCTGCTTGAGAGGATGCAGCTTCCTCAGTCGCCAGCGGCACCAGGATTGGCGTCGGTTTGCTGGGCCGGTGCATATGATTTGACTGTCGGTTCCACCGCTGCTGCTGAGGCGTAGCAGCTGGCGTTGGGTTCGGTTCGGATGTTGTAGAGGGGCCCGGAGCGGACAAACTAGTGCTAGACCGGCTCAACGGTCGAGAGAAATTGAATGAAGGTCGGGGAAGATGGCTAGTGGCCGAAGTCTCGGAGCTCAGCGATGGTGAACGGGGATGCATCCGAGCGGGATATGTAGACATGGGCGAGTATGGTAAGGACACCGCACTACCGGAGGACAATTTGCGCGGTTTGGAGAATGTCGAGCCAGCGTTTGAGCTGCTGTAGTCGTCATCAGAGCTTTCTGTGTGCACCTTGGCGCTACTAGATGGGCGGGAATGCGGGGATACTGGTGGCGCCAGAGTACGGGGGATGTGCAGTTGCGATGAAGAATCGGTCGATGACTCGCGCGAGGTTTTCGTCGCCATTCCCACAGACGCACCCTCTGCACCGCTGGCTATCGATGGATCATCTTCAGGCGACTCCGCACGGGGTATCCCAAAGCTACTCGAACTTGTCCGCATCATGGTCGTCCGCGGGGTGGCATCATCATCGTACGAGTCGGCATTGCTGCTGGCGTGGGAGACGGAGCTGAACCGGGGGTGCTCCGATACAGGTCGATACTTGGGTTCTTCGACGTCTGGGTGCGCTCTCACCGTCGGTCTTCGTGTGAGGCCATCTTGGGACTCGTTCGACGGAGCGCGGAAATAGCCGGGGCGGGGGGTCGACAGCGATCGGGCAACGCTCGCAGGGGGCAGTCGGCTCATACGCCGGTCTCGTCGTCGGGACTCATCCAGTTGCTTCGCGAGGAAACGGCCCTGCGCGGCAAAAGCATCCAGGGGCGACAGCGCCGGAGGGACTTCGCCGTCGTAATGTTCAATGCGCGGCGATGGAATACCACTTCGCAGGGTGTCGTGGGAAGTTGAGCGAACGTCGCCAAAATTCCCGCGCGATGCCATCGTAGAAAGATTGAGTGGTATCAGCCGTGTGTATGGAATTTGATCGGATCTAATCGTCGGTTGTGGTTCGGTATTGACTTCTCAACAGGCAGACGATCGACAGGGGGCGGTTGAGGATGTTGAAGTCGTCGGAGCTGTCAAATTATCCAGACTCTGGGTCATTCGATCCGCACACAGGACGCATCGGAGACGAAAGGTTCAACTGGGGCGCCAAACAAGCTGAAACTCAAGCGCAGTCGCAGCCTCGGTCGGAGGGAAGGAAGGAGGGGGGGTGGAAATCTTTGGGCGGGGGGAGGGCGCGATGAGGCCAAAGGAATGACAGCCCTGAAAGGATGGGAGAAAGGGTAAGGTCAAGACTCTGGAGAGTCCAGATGAGACATGGAGGAGAACAACAAATGGCAACAATGGTGGGTGCGTCAGAGGAGAAAGGAGGGAGGGAAAAACGGGCGAGGCCCTGACGATCACAATGCCACTGGAGAGGAGCGCGAGTCGTGGGCAAGGAAGGGCGCCCCGTGCACTGCCAGTGGGCACTCCACTAGATTTCGCGACTCGATAGATTGTTGTGGTGATTCTCGAGTATAGACAAAGAGAATGAGCAGGAAGAGAAGAGAAAGCGGCTGTCTGGCGTTATTAGACAAATACATTACGGTTCTACTGGAAGATTGATTGAGAAGGGGGCCAATGCAAGTGACTGGGCTGCATCACCTTTGGACTCGAGAGAGAATGAAGTCAGCTCAGGGGGTCGCCAAGAATAACACAAGAGGACACTGTACATAGTCTCTTCTATTGACGCCATCCGCCACGGGTTCTTATGTTCCTATAGCTGTTCCAAATTCCTATAGGTCTTTCTAGGACTCGCGGGCTTTCTTAGGTCTCAAGTCATGGGTTAATTTGTGACCTCTTATAGGCGCATCGTGGATATGATGGCTCCGATTCATCTTACGGACAAGAGCGGTATGGGCCATTGAAGCTCAACGCCATCTTAATCGACAAAGGACAATCGACAGTACAGGCAACGATGATCAGCAGCCTTCTAGAATCTCTCGTCCCGTCGTCTCAGTGATTGAGTTCCCGATGGAGCATCCTATCCGCCAGGAACTTCATGGATTCGTGGCCCCCTAGCTACCTAAGTAGTTAGGGCCCCATCGTCTCCCCACACGCGCGGTTTCAGGATGGTCTTCCTCGAGCCGAGTAGTCCAGTCGCCACAAACTCTCAGGCCCACGGTGTTGATCGCTGCACCAATCGGGCGTCGCCAGTGGATGTGCGTTTTCTATTTTGGCTCGCATTCTGCAGTTCTGGAGTTTCTAACTTACTCCACGACTCGAGTTCAAACTGAGACTGTTGCAACTTGTGCTACTCCTCTACGGAGTACATGCAAAGGATCACCGTCTGCTCCAACCAGTTCATGGTGGTTTCTGAATCATCGGATCTCCGTTGATCGACGATCCTTCACTATCGAGTAAAGAGACGTACATTATCCTGTACACGCGGGCTCCTACAGAATAACAGTTTAAGCCTCGAGAAGTATAATTTCCCGGGCTCCAAACTTTGAACATCCTCTTCGCGCCAAACATGACAGATCGACCAGTCACTCAAGTTCTCAACAGCCTCCAAAATCCAGCCCTAGGGCTCCCATCCTTGCTTTTTCTCGCTACAGTATCTCTGCCTCCGAAAAATTCTCCATTGCATTCTGCCATCAATCGGAGCCCGTAGCCATTTAAGGAGGTTTCAGCCGGGCATGAGGCCTAGGTAATATCCAATCCGACGCTCGATGGATCAAGCAACCGGGTGTGGGGTTCTCTTCGGTTGCGGGTATATACTACTAGCTCGTTCCAGTATGTGGTAGTCAAACTAATAACGACTAGTTAACTACGACGTTGCTAAAGTGGTAGTTAGGTAAGTAGGTGGGCCAAAAAAATTATTCCAGGATTCCATGGATGCAGCCGCTGAACCATCTGGGAAAAGAAATTTTTAATCAACGGCGTTAAATGCGCGTCCGTGAGCCTCGTGAGGTCGAATCGTTTGCAATTGCGGGCCAGGCGTAACCTTACTTTCTAAGCCCCGTCCCAAAGCGACGGCTGAGCTTCAGCCCGACGACGACGTGCGATCGTTTATAGTTGCCAGCAGATCCCCATGAATTGTTTCGTCTCGTTCCCCATACGTCCTGTCTGCACCTCCCCATCTGCAGTCAACCCTGGGGGAGGACTGCCTCGGTGAAATAACCTCCATACAACACCCTCATCGAGCTCACCCCCGGATCCAACACAGCCCAACCTCAAGCGCAGAAATTTCACCAGCCATGCGCTGTGTCTC
Source organism: Penicillium simplicissimum (assembly GCA_024706585.1). Classification (NCBI taxonomy): domain Eukaryota; kingdom Fungi; phylum Ascomycota; class Eurotiomycetes; order Eurotiales; family Aspergillaceae; genus Penicillium; species Penicillium simplicissimum. The sequence goes on from JAMZTW010000118.1 coordinate 5,971,261, forward strand.
CTTCGCGACGCTCTTCGGAGCTGATCCGGCCCTCGATACCCTCCACCGCTTTGAAACCTCATGGCTCCTGCCCCCCGCCGTCCTCGCCGGTCTCCGCGGCCTGATCGCCCTGTACATCTTCACGACGATCATCTTCATCTGGGCCTGGTACGGCACCCACGATGACCGTGCCGAGATCGGCCAGTCATTCAGCTACTTCACCTGGTTGACCTACTGGGGTCTGGGATTCTACCACCTCTTCGCTGCGATCCATACGGCTCTGTATGCGCGCACGGGGCGCTCGGTGCTGTTCGACCGTTGGCCACGCGTTTGTCGCGTGCTCCACGGCTTGTTGTATACGACGATCACTACCTTTCCATTCCTTGTGACGATTGTCTTTTGGGTGATTCTGTTCAAGCCGCCGTTCTATAAGGAGACTTTCCCGGGTTGGTCGAATGTACGTTCTTCACTCAGCCCTATCGCGAGAAAAAAAAAAAAAAAACCTTCATCTCGTGCGAGGAGCTGCGTGTTTCACACACCGCAAACCCCTGCATTCCTCCGATCCCATTACACCACTTCAGAAAAAAGACATATCAAAAGCTAACGCACAACTCAGATCTCGCAACATGGCCTCAACTCGCTGTACGCCCTCCTAGAAATCATCCTCCCAACCACAGCCCCGCACCCCTGGATGGCCATCCCCGTCCTTATCCTCCTGCTGGCCTGCTACCTGGCCGTCGCGTACATCACCTACCACACCGAGGGCTTCTACACCTACAGCTTCCTCAACCCGGGCGACCACGGCCAGAAGAGCGGTATCGTTGCGGGGTACTGTTTCGGTATTCTGGCGGCGATTATTGTCATCTTTTTGATCTCTTGGTCGCTGATCCGTCTGCGTGTCTTTTTGACTCGTGGACGTGTTAAGCGCGCGGCGCGGGATCCGCTGCGTGCGCAGGATGGAAGTGTGGGTGTTTCGACGGGGATGGAGATGAAGCCTAACCAGGTGTAGTGGGGAAATTGGGTGGTGGGATGATATGGAGATATTGGACTACTTACTTAGCTTACCATTGACAATAGGTAGTCGGTGGTGCTCTAATGTCTACATGGAGTAATGTTAATCAGAAGGGCCAATTCAATTGGCGCTATAAGAGCGAAGAGTATATGTCGACTGTATGTACAGGGTAGCTCAGCCATGCTGGGAGGGTATTAGAGTAGAGAGTGTCATTGCTTCCAGTGCGAGAAAACGGCTCGACTGGTAAATGCAGGCGCCAGATACCTAGACACGCTCCCAGCTAGTCTCACTGCCGCTGCTGGGGCTCCCTGCTCCCACGGCCTGTCCGCTGCGGTATCCCATCATCAAGCCCACCAATCCGCTAGGCATCCAATCCCCGATCAGGCGGTACGACCGCGCACCTCGGCCGACGTACAGGACAGCCTTCTTATGTGCGCGACGCCCGAAGATGTTCCGCGAGGCAGGCTCCAGTGCATCCAGCACGGCGTGGTGAAGGACCCGCGCCGGGGAGCCTCTGATCGCGGCAGGTCCCGCGGAAGCAACTGGTCGCTGCTCTACACTATTCAAATACTGAGGGCCGTACAACGCTCGCTGTTGCACGCTCCAAGCCAGGACTTCCGTCCCAGCAATAGAGTTCTGCGCATTTCGGTAGGATGGACCCAGGTCGATATTTCCAAGCCGGAGCTCAATGACGTCGACATTTCCGTTCTCAAGGAGACGGAGTTCCTGGCGGAGCGAGGTTGCGAAGCCTGAAATAGCCCGTGTCGTTGTGACTTCGGGTCCGGCGAAGGGTGCGGAGAGGGATGAGGATATAGATGGGTAGGCGAAGATGAGAGCGCTGCTGTTGCTGCGGAGAGTCAACAGAGGCAGGAAGACCTGCGCGGTGAGGATGGGAGAGAGGAGGCGGGTGTTGACAGTATCGGCCCATGATGATGCTGGAATCGTAGCGACCGGTCCGGCGGCGTAATTCGGCGACGGTACAATGATAACACCGCTCAGCTGGCATGTATGCGGCGGCATCCCTGGGAGAGGATACTGGGGTTGTGTGATTAAAGCGCGAAGCTCGTGGAGCGAAGGGTGAAGTTCGGATTGATTCGAAGGACTCTGGATTGATGTTAGTAGGAATATCTCGTTGAGCATGCCCTCAATCAAAACTGACCGTTGTCAAATCCAGCCACAGGGCTTTGATATCTGCCCTTTGCTCCGACTGAACAATGTGCTCCTCATCCGCAGATGATACCGTCACATATACTATATATCCCCGGCGTTCCAGATCGGCAGCGATAGCCCGTGTCATCGGTTCATGCGGTGAACCAGCAACCACTGATATTGTCCGTTAGCAAACCCATCTCCAGAGCAGATATAGCGGCTGTAGAGTGTGTTCTCAACGTACCAACGATCTCCTTCCGCGACCCATTACCGGCCTTTCTAGCCTTCCTCCGCTTGCTGTTCAACTTTTTGTTCCCATACAACAAAACACACCCAGTCCCAACAAACGCAACGATAGCCGCGGTCAGCGCACGATGCCGAGTCATCCAGTCCTGCACCCGATCGGTCAGCCCACGCGGCGGAGAGCGCATCTCGCGCATGCGCAGTGTCGGTCGCACAGACGAGGGCAACCATGATTGATGTGCAAGGGTTTCTCGGATCGTGGCCGCTGCCCAGTCGAACTGGCGATCGATTGAGTCGGCGACCTGCAGCGAGTATCGCCTTACGTCATGCGGTATGGACGCAAGCTGGAAAGACGAAGACAGTCAGCATATGAAAAGGATTATGAGTAGGCCAAGAGTCCTTGTCACTCACGTAGTCAAGGAAAAACTGGTCGTCGCTCGTCATAGTGCCGTTTGGTAAATCTTGGAAAGCAAAATGGAAGTCGATAAGCCCCAAAGCGGCCGATAAGTCGAGGCCATCTCCACTTTATGCAAAGGTCACATGATCATGAATACAGTATCTTGCTGGACTGTTTTACTCCGTACATGTCATGTCATGGCAAGGACATAGGCGTCTAGTGGACGAGAATTTAGACGGATACCTGTCATCAACGAGAAATCCCAGCTTCCAATCTAATGGAAGTCGAGGAATGCTCCTGCTTCGCACAGCCCTTCGCAGAATAGGTTTTTAGTTATGTCTTTCACCGTGACCCAAATGGCAGGCGAACTTGCGCTCGGCAAAGAAATCTATGGCCTTGAATTGCTTCAAAATACGCCCTTTTTGTAGGAAACAATGAGTCGCCAACTTTTTCTCGGGTGTTTCTACTGTCACAAGCTAAGATTAGTATTGCAAAGTTGGCGAGAAGGCCAATAGACTCAAGAGTCTTGCATCTTTAATTCACGTGACACTAGACACCTGGGGGTTAAGGCCGGAGTAAGGCCATCAACCAGTTGATTATCAATAGCAAGTGCCACTGGTTCGCAGCATCCTGTTTTCCTGCAGCTTGCATCGTCTTTCCTTGTCGTCTTCCACTTTCAGTCCTTTATGTTCGGATAATGTGCATTTGCTGAAACTGCGCATCCGAAACTCTCAAATAATGATACTCCTGGGAGGCATTAGCCTCGGTATCCCTTGACCTGGTTCAAGCCGCTCGTTTGACATCACAGCAAACCCTCATTAATTCGTTTCCAAGATGCGGGAGCTGGACCCCCTAATCTCCGAGTATCGCCATGAGAAGAAACGCCCCCGCGAGGAGGAGGCACTGTTCCTCCTGCGCAAAGTTGCGTCCTTGGTCAAACCGATCATGCGCCAACGAGCCTGGAGAGTCGGCGCGTTATGCGAGTTTTACCCATCGCAGAAAAATCTCTTGGGATTGAATGTCAACCATGGTCAGAAGATTTGCCTTAGGCTACGGTATCCTTCGGACCAGCGGCAGTTCCTGCCCATCGAACAGGTCGTGGACACGATGTTGCACGAGTAGGTCACCTTGAAATTTAGGCGTTCCAGGAATCGTTCTAATAAACATTCCAGACTATGTCATATTGTGCGTGGGCCCCATGACCGCCAGTTCCATGCACTGTGGAATCAGCTTCGAGATGAGCATGAGGAGCTCGTCATGAAGGGGTACACCGGTGAAGGCTTCCTCTCTCAAGGCAAACGCCTCGGAGGTAGCAGAATCCCGCTTGATGAAGTCCGCCGTCAGGCACGCGCAGCAGCTGAGCAACGAAAGCTTTTGGCCAAAAACTCCGGTAAAAAGCTCGGCGGTGCGCCCGTTCTTCGGGGTACAGACATGCGCAAGCTTCGCGCAGATGCTGCTCAACGCCGTATTGAGGTTACCAACGGATGTGCCTCGGGAACTGATCGCGACGAGCTCGCCGAGGAGGCTTCTAGAAACGGATTTAGGACGAAGGCAGAAGAGGATGATGCAAATGAACAGGCCATCTTGCAGGCCTTCATCGAACTGATTCAGGAGGAGGAAAGAGAGAAATATGGAGATTCTTACATTCCTCCCAGTCAGGAGAATCCCGCCGGTCCCAGAACTGGTGAAAAATCAGGTCTATTGCCAGATCAGACGCTCGACACGATAGATTCGGTCGCAGACAACAGCTCGTACGAGTCGCCGTGGACATGTACGACTTGTACTCTCGAAAATCCACCCAATTTCCTTTGCTGTGATGTGTGTACTGCCGAACGGCCGGTCCCTTCGGTTACAAAACGCCCTGTTCCTTCAGTTCCACAGTCCACTGCCACACCACGACAGCAGACCCCAGCTGTAGGTCCAAGGCCAGAGGCTAGACCATCGAAGAAACGGGTCTTGCAAGCCGACATGGAAGAAGAGAAGGATGAAGCTACCCCCAGGAATAATTTTGCTTTCAAGAACCGCATTCGTGCTCTGGATACTCTTGCTTCGATTCACCGCGACACAAGTAAACGACCATTGGGCTGGCTTTGTGATCAATGTGGGAGTTTCATGGAGAGCCAATGGTGGACTTGCTCATGTTGTGGAAAGATGAAGCCATCATCTTGAAACCGGCAGAGTTCAGGCTCGCTCATGACGGGGAGACCTCGAACCAGAATAATGAATCTAATGATTAAGAATCAATGAATATCCCAACTCTATGACTCTCTATACAGTGTTCCTGCATGTTGAATGACGAGGTCCTTGTACCCAAATCACCACGTGACAGTGAATGAAATGACTAAGCACAAGCTCGGGCCACCCGCCCGATTATTTTTGCGGACTTTTCGATTCCCTAGTTTTCTCTCTCCGGCACACGCGAGTTTCCAATTACAGACGACACCTGGCCAGCATGGAAAGAGTCTAGTCATGTCCTAGACCAACTTCCCATGCTGGCTACTAACAACAGTTGGTATGTCCACCCAAAATCCACATCCTCCAAACGACGCGAGGAACGAGAGACGAGAACAGAACCCAAGCCGAAAAGCTTCAAATGATGAGACCTTTTCAATGAACCGAATTTTTAGGAAGAGCCGGAAGAGGTATGACATATAGGACCCAAAGAGGATTCCGTTTGTCGTCGATGCTTATAATGGTTCTGCTGAAGGAGTTTTGAGGCTTGCTGTTCTGTGTCTTGTCCCTCTCGCTGTCTTGGGGATGGGACGGAGTATTGTGAGATATGTTGCTAATGCGATCGTTCTCATAGGATATCAATGCTTGCAGGAGCTCGAGACACACTGTGGCATGGAACATCTTCGTGGGATTGGGCAGATTAGATTTGTTCATTGGACTGGGCTGGCATCGGCGATGTCATCGCTTGTTCGCATGAAGTGAACTTCCAATGTGGAATGAAGCTATATTCAGAAACTAGTCTAGTATAATACATCCCTTGATCTTTCTCTAAACTCCCAAGGATATATAACTTTTTGTAGAACAAGACCAAACATGCAAAAATTTCCAGAGAAAACAAGGTCAACAAGACCCAAAACGCCTATTGACATGCTCAGAACCAGTATCGACTCCACTAGGCGATGTTCCTGAATTGACGCTTCTTGCCAGTTCCCTGGCTCGTCTGTGCGGGCGTGAAAGCTTCCTCATCAATGTAGTCCTTGTTGCTGTGTTCGCGGATCTGGTTGCCAATGATCTGCAGCGCGGACAGGTTGAAGCCCATCTCGTCCTTTTGACGGGCGAGCACTCGGCGCAGCGAGGCGCGGATGCTATCCAACATCGGGCGCATCATCTTGCTGGTCACAATTTGGCGGTGGTGCGTCTTCAACATGAAGAAGAGCACGCGGCAGGTGAGAGGCACATTCCACTCTCGCTCGGCCCAGATGTTGAGGAAGGTAAAGAGTGATGGAAGCTTGGAGAAGGGCAGGACCAAAAGGGCATCCTGAAGAGCGGCGGCGGGGATCTTTTGCACAGTGTTCAGGACGTGCTGCTCAGCAGAGATGTTGCCCAGTGCGATGTAGGTCGGGTTACGGTCTGGAGGCGCAGCACCTGCTTTGGGATTTCTGGCCTGGACTTTGCGCCATTCTCGCATCACCTCCAAATCCTCCATGCCGAGGTCTAGCGCTTCCATGATCTTCTCACCAGCCATGAGGGTCGTGGTGGTCTGCTTGCCAGCGTCGACAGCCTCTGCCTTTTCGCCATCTTCGTTGTCTTCGTCTCGCTCAAGGGAAGCGGTCAGAGTGCTGTCGTAAGCCTCTTCCATCTCCTTTTCACGCTCTTCCTCGAGGAACAGCGGCTCATCGGTCTGCTTCCACACACGAATGCTCTTGTCGTGACTAGCACTGACGATGAACTCACCATCGTGGCTGATCGCCAAGGCCCAGATCTCTCCGTGATGGCCGCTGAGCTTCTGGATCTGCTCGAACTTGTCTCCATCCCAGTACTTGATCATGCGATCTTTACTGACACTGAAGAAGTTGTGACCGTTCTGTTCCCTGTGAGTGGGAACAAAGGCCACTGCCATGACACTGTCCTCGTGGGCCAAGAAAGCCTTGTGGCAGTCACCAAAGTCAAGACCCCAAAGCCGAACGGTCTTGTCGGCAGAGCACGTAACGATCATTTTGCTGTCGAAAGAAATATCCATGCTGAGGACTGGAAGCTTGTGGCCGTAGAGGTTGAGGAAGAGTTTCAAGGAGTCGACGAAGAAGACCTTGACGGTGTTGTCCAGCAAAGAGACCGCCAAAAGGCGCGCATCGGGTGAAAATCGCAGACTGAGGATGTCGTCGTTGACTTTCAGTGTCCTTGTGTGTGCCAGCTTGAGACGGGGTGTCGTGCGCTTGGTACCAGGAATCTCCTCCTGCACAACCTTGAACTCCCAGAATTTGGCAGTCTTGTCGGCACTGCCAGTTACCATTGACTTGCCATCGGGGTGCACATGCAACGACCAAACTGGACCGTCATGTGCCTTGATTGTGTCGAGCAATGTGGAAGACGCAATGTCGAACACCTCCAACTCTCCGTTCTTGTTACCAACCACCACGATCTTGTCACCAGGAAGGAAAGCAGAACAGAGGGCGTAACCGCACTCAAGGGTACGCAAGCAGGTACCCGTGCGAACGTTCCAAATCTTCAAGCTTCCGTTTGATGCGGAAGCGAGCATTCGGTCCTCGGAGCTCAAAGCGACTGATCGGATATCTGCTCGGTGGCCAGGGATATCGACGGCCAGACTCCTCGTGTATTCAGAATCCTCTTCATCCTTGTTCTTCTTGCTCGCTGTGACAACACTGTAAGACTCGAGCTGGTTATTTGTCGTCGCGGCCAGAAGGCTGAGACCACCACTAGACTTGATAGTCATCCAGTCAAAGGAGCGGACCTTTCCGCTGGTCCGTACAATGACATGAGGGATGAAAACCTCGGTGACCGGAGCAGATGAAGGATCCTCGGGCATCCCCTTCTCGGCTTCTGTGCCTTCATCCCTGCCCTCACGCTTCGCTTCCTTTTCCTTTCTCCTCTTCAGCTTGCGAGCCATGGCCTTCTGAACTTCAGTCTGAGAGCGAATGCGCCAGATCTCCACCGACCTCTCTGAACCGTGGAAACCCACGTAGTCCGCACGAGGATGGAATCTAATGCCCGTTGTGCGATCCTTGCCATTCCTGTAGAAAGTACCTCGGTCCGTGAGGATCTTCTGGCCTTCTGCCGCAACCTTCTCCCTTGAGATCTCAAGCATGACGCTCTCATTGATCGACCAGACCTTGAGCTCACCATCATTGCCGGCCGTGATGCAACCACCTTGGTCAGGCGACAGACCTAAGCTCCAACACTCGCCGTTCGTTTGCGCCACATGGGTTTCAATGCAGTGTTGCGAAGCCAAGTCCCAAACTTTGATCAACGAGTCCTTGCCGGTAGTCAAAAGGAAGCCGGCATGTTCGCTGAGCCCAGAAGCATTGAGAAGCTCGGTCGAGGGGAAAAGGAAGTTCAGAGAGGTAATTTGGTCGGTATGTCCACGAAGTCGGAAAATACCGACCTCGGCGATCAGATCCCAAAGGATGATATCGGTATCTTTGGAGCCACTGGCGAGGCGCACTCCAGCGTTGTCGAAGGCCAGCTGAGTGACCGCAGACTTGTGACCATTGAACGAAATGATGATGGTGCTGGTTCTCGAGTCCCAAATACGGATACTGCCGTCTTCATAGCTAGATGAGAGCAGATATTGTCAGTAAATAAGTCAGTTGGATTTGCGCAGGGAAATTTACCCGACGGCGAAGATATCTTCATCGGTCTGGCTCTGCGTCACCACCGTCACTTGTGACCTGCAGGCTGAATCACGCCAGCGACTCAACAATTCACCCTTTTTGACATCCCAGCACAAGACCTCTTCACTCGCACCCACAATTGCTCGACCGGCGCCCGTCTGGCGAGCAGCACCTGGAGTCTGCTCGTCCTTGGCCCAGATCGCATTGGACGACGCCGAAGCGATGAGCCCGAACGTCTCGGAGTGCTCAAATTTTCTGAGAGAACCAAAGTCAGCTTGTAGATAATGGCAATTCCAGTAAGTCTCACTTACAAGTACGATTTCACCATCGTCGCAAGGTTGATGGGAAAATTTTTGGAGACTCCGATCTGCTATCGATAGCACAAAAATTAATACGGGCGGCGAGAGCGACCTGTCCGGCTCCCCCACCGCCCATGACGATCGTAGAGGCGCCTCCCCCAACTACCATCCTGTTGTTATTTCCACTCCATTGTGTCGCCCACCATGCTTCTCCTGGACTATCAGAACGCTTTGATTCAATCGCTCCTCACAGAGCGCTTCTCTGGGTACAATTCCCCTGTCTACCTCACCACCACCTCATGAACCCCTCCATTGTATACACAGCAACCCCCTCAAGGCCCCCAAGCTAATGGTTGCCCGCAGTGCTGCCCCAGTATCGATTGACCAAGTGGTCTCCGACTTTGATGGCGTGACCTTCCACCTCTCGACTCCCGAATCCAAGACCAAGATCCTTATTTCGATCAATGTGAAGTGTTTCAAAGAGCTCGTGCAGTACGGCGCCCAGGAGGTGCTGGAGCGCGAATATGGGCCCTACATCGTCTCGCCAGAGCCGGGTTACGACTTCTCAGTACAGGTCGACCTCGAGAATCTCCCTGCCGAACAAGAAGCCAAGGATGAGTTGATTATGAAGCTCGCTTTGCTGAAGCGCAACGCCATGGCAGCTCCGTTCGAACGGGCCTTTGACGAGTTCGCCAAGCTCGCGGAGGAGGCTTCGAGATACACGTCCGAATCGGCCCCACAAGGTGTGAAGGAGGGTGGAGAGGTGATGGCTATTCACTACCGCGAGGAGGAAGCAATCTATATCAAAGCCAGCTACGACCGTGTCACTGTGATCTTCAGCACTGTGTTCCGGGAGGAGACGGATCGGATCTTTGGCAAGGTCTTCCTGCAGGTTCGTTACATGAATACAATTTGGGGGTGCGTGTGTGTGAACTCTTACTAAAATTAAATAGGAATTCGTTGATGCCCGACGCCGTGTTGTGACCCTGCAGAATGCGCCCCAGGTTCTCTTCCGTAGTGACCCCCCTCTCGAGCTCGAGGGAGTTCCTGGACTCAAGAATGTAGGCGAGGGTGAGATGAGCTACGTCACCTTTGGTAAGTGATGAGAAACTTTTGGAGGCTACGAGATGAATGGGGTTGTCTCTAACGATCACCTCATAGTGCTGTTCCCCCGACACTTGACCCCTCAGCGCCGCTACGAAAACATCTCCCACATCCAGACTTTCCGTGACTATTTCCACTACCACATTAAGGCCTCCAAGGTATGCGAAGCTTGTCAGATGAAGTGGGTTCCCTTTGGAATCATTGACTTACCACTTTTAACAGGCATACATTCACACTCGTATGAGGAAGCGCACAGCGGACTTCCTTCAAGGTCTGTACCGACTTATATCGGCGTACGTGGCCCTGTTGCTAATATGTTTCAGTCCTCAACCGTGCCAGGCCCGAGAACGAAGAGCGCGAGCGCAAGACAGCGAGTGGTCGGACATTCCGTGTGCAGAGCTAGATTTCTTATGGCTTTATGTTGATATCACCCGGAGGCGAGCGTTTACGAACCAGCAAAGCATTTTGATTATCTCATCCTTTCTTTTTCCTTGGTAGAAGTTCAACACGGGTCCGTACTTGGAGATATTAGAGAAGAGCTCTCGATAGTTTGTTGGATTTTTCGGTGCGCTGCTGTGAGGGGAAGGCGCGCAGCGCAGCTGCGACTGCCTTCCTCTTCTGTCGCTGCTGATGCTCACGTCTGCGAGAACCTGCTACACCAGCACCCTCTCTTGTTTTGTTTCTTGTCTCCTCTGGAGTATTCTCGCGTTTGACAACTCGGTTCTTTCATCGCGACTATCTCACCCTGCCACCGCACTCGAACTACACTTCTTTGCTACGACCCGATCCTAACACCAGAGGACACAGCAGTCTTCAGACGCGCGCACGATGAGCCCACAAAGTAAGAGCACTTTCTGGAGTGCCTCGGCGTGGAAAGCTCGTCTGAAGCGTGGGAACAGCAACCAGTCGACGACCAGCACCAGGGACGAGTTTCACTCTGCGCACTCCTCCATCCTCACCGACCAGACTGACACGACAGAAACCCCGTCCGAGGCACAGACCGAAGTTTGCACTCAGTACTCGCCCTCGGTCTACTCAGACGAGGACGTGTGTTCCACAGTCCTGCCACCTCCCAACGACCGGAAAGACGACCTGGATGAGTACTTCCTCGTGAGTTCACCCCGCACACCTCACCTCTTCCTCTTTCCCCCAACAAACGCGTCAAAATGACATCTCGAGACTTGAATAACACGATCAGAAGCAGATGGCGCCGAACCGACGCCACTCTCGTCCTTACGCGGTCAGCAGTGGTGAGTGGGTTCTGGTGCCCACATCCGACTACTCTCCGACTTCGGTAGGGAAGGCTCTGTCGCTGGACGATTTGAACGAAGTGCAACTCGCATACTCATTTGAGGGGGTGCTTAAGGTGTTCATCAAGGTCTATGCGATGGCAAAAGTCATGCAGGCTATTTTTTTGGCTTTCGGTGTTGAGGTTCGTCAAACTACTGTTCACCTTATGAGAAGCAACTGGTTTGGGCAAGTGCATCCATATGCTAACGATTCGTCTCGTTGCACAGCTGGATGATTCTGCGACGGGTCTCCTGCACTGGATCAATCGTGCGGAGGTTGAGGTCCGAACCGGTGAGCTCGCTGTTCTCATCGAAGTTGTGGAGAACCTGTTCTATGCTCTGTATTCCCGAGTGATTCTCGAAATGGCCGGTATCGAGCTCTGCGCTCTCTTCAAAGTCGAATTGCTGTCTGCTCCTGACTCCCGGAATTTCCGCCTACCCGACGCAAACCATATGTATCGAATCCTTCTGGCCTGCAAGGACAACCTCGACAACTACAATATCTGCGAATTGCTGCAGGAAGGGATTGTACACAAGTGGCAGGAGGTTTTTCTTCGCCGTCTCGCTGAGAAGGAGCTGGTGAACGGGTTCAACCCCGATGATCCACTAGGCTACCGCCAGTTTGCTCAGAATGTTGTCTCCGAGCCCTGCTCCGCATACGCCACCAAATGGGTTTCCTTGATCCCATTTTTCCCTTCCATCCCCAAGGAGGTCCTGATTATCATGTCCGAGAAATGGTTCACTGTGAAGCCCAAAGCTACCCTCCCCGACGACGTTCCTTCCTCCCAGCTCCCATTTTTGGATCTCAAACGAGTCAACCGCGTGCAGTGGGAGAAAGAAATCATTCTGGACTATCGGCTGGCAACCTTGGGCAAACTGGAGGGCAGGTCGATTGGGGATGAGCGCCGCGATGACCCCAAGATTCGACTTGTGAACTTGAGTAAGTACCACAAGTGTATCTGTACGTCGAACTGTTCGTGTGCTAGAGAGTGCACTTATAACGTGGAGAGTGACTGTCCATGCTCTGAACGACACCTACGCCTCATGACAGCTCGTCTCAGCAAGGGACCCGGCCGATTTGATTTTCCCACACGTGCGAACACGGCTGGTCGTGCGTGCTGGGAAGGGCTCGCGAGACTTCGGCGGGACGTATCAGACGAAACTATCCTCCTCGAATGGAGCGAGACTTTTGCGGTATTTGAGTTGGAGATTCAAAAGGAGCGTTGGGGTAAACAGGTTTGAGGAGAATCATTTACGTTTATGCTGTTTTCTTCTGCGGGGAACAAAAAGCATGAGACAGGATGATTATCAGAGTTAACGAAGAGATATCGCAGTTCTTGAATGACATTATGGCACGAGATGAACCTGAACAGACGATCCAAGTGCATTCGTACATCAAATTCAGGATCAATCTATCTCCCTACGATTCGACGACCACGATTCATCATAGACTTAAGCACTCCTTGTAGTCCAGGTTTTTTTCCAGGGGTCCGTGTTTTTTTATTACACTCGGGAGTGACGCAAATAGATCCAACTGACTGCTGTGCCCCGGACCTGCTGGGACGCACAGTATGTGAAACAATATAAAAAGTGTTGGACTTCTTCAACAACTACTTCGAGGGTCTTGGGTGTCACGATGAATCTCATGGGCAATTTGACCCTTGGGTGTAACGCGGGCTTCCGAGCTCTCAATCCACCGAAATACTTCGACTTGTGGGATACAGATACATCACTGCTAGCACCTGCTCCCAACAAAAATTCGGGGATCTTGACAGAGACCTTTTTACCCTTCATCTTTGAAGCCGCGACCTCCGAGTAGATGGCATGGCCTTCAAGTAAAGTCGGTGTGTTGAGTGTTTTGTGTTTTCTTTTCTATGATATCTTGAAAGTTGATGAGAACGATCTTGAGCCGGAACATTCGGTACCTTGTTGCAGTTGACCAATTGAAAGGCAACGGTAGCGTATTCCCCAAGCCTTACTACACTCGATGACAGTTGGCCGACTGGATTGGACTGGAAGTACTTAAGCGGCCAGTTGACTCAGATATACAAATGAAACAACGACCAAAAAGGAAAAAGGAATGGCGCTGCCCGGAATCGAACCGGGGCTGGCACGGCCACAACGTGACGTCATACCACTAGACCACAGCACCTAATTGCTGACATGAGCGCCCATTTTAAAGTGCCATATTAGTATCAATGCAGCTATAGATGTTTTCCAGGCTAGGTTCGGTAGCAACTAACAGAGAGTATACTTCATTTTATAAGGACTTGGCACGCTCCAAGAAAACAGTAGCGGTCAAAGAGAAAAGTAGGATATGTTGCAATGCGCTCGGTGAACCATTATTTCAGGGTTGGTAGGTGGAAGGTTCGAAGTACTAGTTACTAGCCGGTGTATCACGTGGCTCATGAAGTATATATATCTTGCTAGCCACCACTGCCCGCCCCGGTTTGAAGTATCTCAAGGTTCAAGCCGGAAGTGAGTCAATGGAAGTCCTAGACAACCAGGTACCAACAAGCGACGAGCCAGGAGGAAATTGGAACACAATAGCGAGTGATAAATATAGAAATTACACGACTGCCAGGGAGAATACAGTTACGACTTTAGTTACTGTCATAGCTTAGTCAGCTAGCCTAGTTAAGTTAGTTAGTTACTTAGCCCCCAAGCTAGCAACTCAATGGAACCAAGTTCTCTCTTCTACCCTTCGGCTTCGGTCGCCTTGCTCCAGTTACCGTAGTGTTAGTTAGTTACCCTTCCATGCTTAGTCAGATGGTCACGTGTGGAGCGGACTTAGTTCATGGACAAGGATACACTACACTGATACAGGCTCAAATAATCTAACTTCACTTAGCGAGATCCTGGCCCAGTGCTGACTATTGCAATTTGCTTCTGGTATCCAACTACGTGCCAAGCCAAACTGCATTCCTTAGGCACCAACGACCCGTGGTTACTAGCTAGCGATATAGTTACTTGTACAAACCTGCCGAATTTGGCTTGGTACGCAACACATAGTTACCTAGTTGGGACAGAACGACGTAGTATGATCCATCCCTCCAGCTCTGATGCCCAGCACCTTTCTCATCTTCCATATCTTCCCGTTTCCCTTCATCCCTCAAGCTCTGCCCCTCAAGCTCTGCCCCTCAAGCTCTGCCCCTCAAGCTCTGCCCCTCAAGCTCTGCCCAGCTCTGCCCAGCTCTGCCCCCCAAAACGATGTCTACTCCTCCCGGAGCCCCTTCGTCGGCCATTCCATATGAGATCCCCGAACGGTTGTCTTCACTGTTTGCACCCACGCGCCTGCAAGCCATACGACAAGCTGGGGTACGATACGCCAGTGCGGCGTCGCAGGCATCCAAGGCATCCCATGCATCACTCGAGTCGACCGCATCGGATTTCCTGGAGGCCAAGATTGAGCAGCTGACACAATACAAAGCCTACGTTGACCTTGTGAGAGAGGGCATTCTAGATGCCCACAACCAGCAGCCTCTCCCCGGTAACGAATTTGCTCAACATATCGAGCCTGTTTTGACCAGGCTCTCGACAGCAAATTCAACCCTCCGAGTGCTGAAGCGGCAGCGACAAGCCCTGACCGATGATCTCGCAGAGGAGGTGGCAACTAGGCGTCAGCGACTCGCCGAGCCATCCGACCAAGGCCTCCTCGAGAGGGCATACGCCGACACGATCCTGTCGCGCGTGATGAGTGCATCCAAGCAGTCCGCATCGCCCTTCAACCGGAAGCAGTTCAAAAAGGATGTCAACGATTATTATGGCATCACCGACAACTGCCCCGTCAAGGAAATGGCTTGGTGCCATGTTATTGGAGATTGGATACCGGCTGTGAAAGCCAAGGCAGCGCATATTGCGCCGAAGAGCCTACATGAGGCTGAAGTCGCCCACATTTTTGGCGATGACGATGAAGTTCTCTCCGATCCCCGAAATGGTAAGTTCCAGTCCTATCCTAAGCCGGCCTTTGAACTAACAAGCCGTCCGACCTACCAGCGGTATCACTCCACGATAACATCGAAGGCCTGCTTGACCAGGGTATCATTGTAATAGTACCCTCGCCTGGAGACTTCACAACACCGACAACATGGAGATGTTTGGTGCTTGACCGCTCGATGGACAAAAATATAGTCTTTTACGGCTGCAAGGACTTTATCATAACAATCAAGGTCAGTCGTCTATACCCACCAAGCTCTACAAGCATACCCTCCAAGCCTTACAAGCTTCTTGCTTACATTCAATAGGACCTACATAACCGCCCCCTCAAGTTCCTGAATGACAACCGGCCCCGCCGCCGGTATCTATACTTCCGATTTATCATTTCCTACCTCAACGCCAAAAGACGTGGGATGGGAAATGTGACCGTTCCTATGGAGACCCGCAAATTCTGGCCATCTGGAGGTGCCTACCTCCATAGCTCGACTCTGAAGGTTCTCGCCCGGTGTGTCTCTGGTTGTGAGTTGCCGGCAGATTTGACATCTACCCAGACATTCGAGGCGACAAGCTCCCATTCACGAGACGTCGATGCGGGAACGACGCTCGCAGCGGGTATCATCAACCCGCAAGTCTCTACCCCTTCTCCCGAGATGCGAAATATACTGCTTGAAACCATGCGTTTCACTTCTCCAGGAAATACGCTGGAGACCTCGGAGGACACGGCACTGCCATCCAAGGTGTTGTCAGAGATTTCGGAAGAGCCCGCGGTTCTCTCACCGGTGGAATCGCCGTTGTGAAGTTTTTCATGGTTTTTGTTAGTTAGTTACCCTTCTATGCTTAGTCAGATGGTCATGTGTAGAGCGGACTTAGGTAGCTTCCCAGCTAGTATGCAATAGGATCATCTTCCGCTCTCCCTCCTTGCTTACAACGACGCGAGAATAGGTATCAATATGGACTATGGGAACACCTGGCAGGAGAGGACACATGTAAGCTGGTCTCCGTCTTACACTGGGATATCTAGTAGTATCCTGGGGAGGGGAAAAGGGTTCAACAGGCCGACCATTACCCATGGATGTAAACTTCCAAGGATGTGGCAGGGGGAGGGGGGGGGGTTTACAGTGAACATGTGGAAACTCATCGTAACTATGTAGTAGTGAATGGGTGCAGCGTTGTAATGATCGGTAAGATTACAGCATCTGTAACTTTGCCCTACCAACACACCGTTATTACCATACTCTCGGATGTAATATCACATGGACGGCACGTCGAGTGGTGGTCGAAAGATATTGGGCAACATGGAGAGAGCTTTTACCAGCATCTAGTCGTTTTATGCCACGCTGTGTTACCATTGAGACTGATCATTTGTTACATGGTGAGTACACTGCCTCATAATGTCAAAGATTTAGACATGTATCAATAATCAGGTGCTGTGGTCCAGTTGGTCAAGACGCTTCGTTGTGGAGCTTATTCGTATTACCGAAGTAGCCCCGGTTCGAATCCGGGCAGCGCCACGTTTTTTTTCTCCTCTTTCTGGCTTTTGAAATGTCATCTTATACGGATGTACTCCGTACCTTGGGGAAAATTGTTACGCTTCTTGAACATTAAGTGCAACAATATTGGGAACGATGTTGCTTGCCTGTATTCTATAGCCAGGAATGGTTATCAACTACTATATTATGGCGTTTGATGCAGATCATTAGCTTGAGGTGGTAAAGAAGGAAAGACCAGCGGCATGGCTATCGACGCGTACCATAAAAGAATCAATTTAATCAGCATGCATTTGCAGTAACAAATAACTCACTAGCAAAAACCTAGTAAATCGCAAAAAAGTAAGTGGCACTGCCCGGATTCGAACCGGGGCTACTTCGGTAATACGAATAAGCTCCACAACGAAGCGTCTTGACCAACTGGACCACAGCACCTGTGTATTGGTATGTAACATAATCTTTGACAACATAAATCAGACTCAAAGCGTTTCATACATTGCTGGCCATTTGATACAGATTGTCACCAATCATTGAAGGGACCCTGCACTCCCACCCTAATTACTAGCTATACCACCCACTGAGGTAGCATCCATGTGAGATCCAAAGGGATATTGGGACATGTCCTTCTAAACTATGGAGGGTGTGACGGCTATCTACGTGAGTGGGTGCGGCCGAATGGCCGCCCACGACCAAGTCCGAAGCAGAAAGTAGGGCCCGAAAGGGGCCTAAGGCTCGAGGCCGAAAAGCTCCCGGAATCACACATGCCTTGGCTTCTTCGACATCCTTTGACCGCGGGCATGATTGTGAAGCTACAATGAGATGAGGACGGTAGCCAAAAAGTTAAACTCGCAACGACCAGAAAAAAAAGAATTGGCGCTGCCCGGAATCGAACCGGGGCTGGCACGGCCACAACGTGACGTCATACCACTAGACCACAGCACCTAATAGCTGACAACATTGTCCCCTTAACCGCACAAGAGTGCCAAACCCAACTTCTATGATTTGAGCACCAGGCAACAGGCAATCCCCTGTCTTTCCCCTATATGGAGACTTCCCTTCGGGGAATTCCTTCGTTGGTAAGCCCAGCACTCTTTGTCCTCCTATATAAGCTGCTCCTGTCTTCTCCGTCTCCCTTTCTTCCTTAGAGATTTCTAGGTATCAAGATTCCGGATTGCTTGCTATCTGTGCGAAGGTGTAGACCGCGTCTTGTCCTGTCAATTCCCCATCGACAATAGACCGGCTGGCATTCATTAGCCGATTTCAAAAAAAAAGAAATGACCAGGTGCTCTGGATAGAGCAGCGGGCCTAGATTGTTGCAGTCGCAAGCATCCTGTCCTCAAGTCAGTGATCAACCATTGTCACCGATGCACTACTTCCTCATACCGCACAGCAGATAGCACAACCACATGAGAATGGAAGCCACCACGCCGCAACCCTCCTACGCAAGGAAGAGGTCAAGATCCGTACCTCGGGGCACGAATTACTACGCAAATACCAATGCAGCCCACAGTCGGAGAAGCCGACCCGTCGATGACAATATGGCCTTTACAGTTTACGACGCCCGAATCAGTTGTAGAGCGTTGATCAGTATACTGCGAGCGGAACCTGTGAAGCACAATTTGAATGTCTCTGACATGGTGCTGGAACGATTTGGTCAGATTCTCCCAAAGACAGATGCCTCTCGCGAGCAAATGATGATTCTGCGCATGGTTCTTGTACTGCCTATGCTGGTATCGAATGCAGAACTCGAGAAAATCTTGCACCTTGATGCACCAGGCAGGAAACGCAACTCTCAGCAAGGCCGTAAAAGTTGAAAACATGCATTTTACATCCGCTCCTGGACTACGACACCGATGCAGCTCTACAACATTTCCAGGCGCCTGCAAGAAGACGGGCTGGCCTTCGATGAGCTCAACGAGTGGAAATACATTAGTTACTTGGCAAAGGATCGACCGGTCACGATGCGATATATTGGGAGCACAAATTGTCCGACAACTGCTTCCAGACGTTTCACAGACGATACCAACAACAAGTCAAAAAGCAGTCTTCTAGGCGCTTTTCAGAGCTGCCTGGAAGAACTGTATCCCACGCTCGCACAGGAGGCGAAGATACACGTACTTCCGGACATGTCGTTTGAGATTCTGGGTAGTGCAAACCATGGATATTGGCAACCAGCTGAATTCGGATGACACAGAGACCCTCCTCATCCATCTCCTCGGATGCCGGTCTCCTTTGGATCTGCAATTTGGAGGACAGCATATCAGATATCTACCCAGCGAAGAAGATGAGCTTGCATTCGAAAGACTCCACACTACTTACTTTCACAAAATTCTTTGCAATAGCAGTCGTTTTTCAGAAAGCCAATGGTCAGGCGTGAAGAATCATTTCGATTCCATCTTTGCGAAAATACCGAAAACGAAGGGAGATCTTTGCGAATCTGCCAAAAATGCTCTCCAAGACCAAGCAATACCGCATCAGTACCTTGGGCTAACGATTGTAGTGTTCGTGGGCGAGGAACTTACCGATGGTCACCTGAAAGCCGGATGCTCATTTTTTGAAGGGAGCAGCAGATCTAGCAGGCTCGTCAGAAATTTGGTCCACCGCATCAAACACATCGAGGAAAGGAACTTCACGAGGCAGAATGTGTCGTCACTTCCAGGCCTCTCACGGGCTTTCCCTTTCCTTAACGTGATCCCATTGCCCCAATATTGCGATACGAGTAACGCTTTGAGTTTGCTCACAGCCTACTTCCGATGCACGCGGCCAATTGTCGTGGTAACACTTGGAAGCTAGCTGCCAGTGCTATGGTTTTTAAAATGACCAAAGTAAATGTAAAATTGAGGCTGATCCAGCCATTCATGAGTCTAGGTACCCATCCGCTGGTCATTCGCTTCTATGGCCCTAGCGAAAACGAAGCACTCATCCACGTACCCTTGGAACACCCTGGCAGCCACCAGTACGGACCTCGATCTTCCGCCAAGCTACGTTTCTATCTCATGACAATGCAATTCGCTTTCCTCGTCGCGTCCTGCGCGATGAAAATCATTGATATGCCCTCCGGATGCTCACACTCGCCTTCGCGCCAGGATCTAATACGTGGAACGAGGGGAGCTCTCAGGCCTCGTTTCCAAAGTCGGAGTTCAATTCGAGACCGTCAGGCCAGCTTCTACTGGATCTTTGGACCACTGTTCGACAAGAATGTGGACATGAAGTTACGAAAGAAGGATCGATCAAGACTGGCAAGGAATGGGAAGCCCCAGGCCAGAAATATCTCGCCAGTAATGCCACCATGGAGCAAATACGGCGCCAGAACTGCCCGCCGCTCGACGATGATGCAACTTCTTGCTAGTGGCGTTCCTGGACGAAAGGTTCCCTGATGGCGGTATACTACGCACGGCTCCCAAAGCAAAACTTGAGGATTCCACCGAAGATTTGCAGGCCTTTATTCAATTCTGCAAGCGACCGGAGTTCTCATATCACCCGTATTCTTCCATCTGGGTTGGGTTGTTAGACAGGGACACACCGTGGGTGGGATTACTCGGGAAGAATATCCAGGTCTACCGCACCTGCCGGTCAGATCGATCTAATTGCTGGTCGAGCAATCTCAAGAAAATGGTCGGCGAAGTCAGATTCGTCATCGGACCGAAGCACACCGCAGGGAGCACAAGCTGAGTGCCAGAATGTACAAGACTGTAGATTCCTACAACGATGAATCCGAATCTGCCACAAAGGTCAATCCTGTTGTCTCTAATAAATGCCAGAATAGGTGATCGAGATAATGCACACCCAAGCCATAGACAAATTGCAGGAAAGCCTCACAGCGAAGGAAAACTCACCGCTAATAATTGCAAACCTCGCTCCATTTGTGGGAGTTCAACTTGTTACGCAAATGTCTGGACGCGGCAGCCAAAAAGAAACGTAGGCTTAATTCGGCGGGAGTCTATTGGGTGTGTCACCTAGATCAGGATACCTCTAAGCATCTCAGAATGCGCGGGTTGGAAATGTCGGTTTGCAATGGAGTAAGCTCTGAATGATAACGTGTTTTTGCTTGACACAGCTTGGTGAAGTATAGGCGGATGGGCGGAAGCGGCTTGAGCCTCGGTTCTTCTTGGGGCTCCCATCTTTGATCGTCATCGAAACGAAATCTGCATTGCTGGAGAATAATAGGCGATTCACAAGTCATCCGAAATACGCAGATCTGGGAATAATATGCCCCTTGGAGGAGTCATCGCGCGGAGGTGGCCGCACCTTTCTCCATATGACACGGGGTACTGTGTAGAGCAGAGCACAGGCATCGGCGCTGTAGGCCAGTGAAACTTCGCGATACCTCGACCCGGCCCCGGTGAAGGTCCCTGGCAACTTTTTTTTCTCTTTGGCTCTCTGCCTCACGGGAGAAGTCATCGATC
This sequence comes from Penicillium simplicissimum, assembly GCA_024706585.1. Taxonomy (NCBI): domain Eukaryota; kingdom Fungi; phylum Ascomycota; class Eurotiomycetes; order Eurotiales; family Aspergillaceae; genus Penicillium; species Penicillium simplicissimum. The sequence continues at coordinate 5,992,363 of JAMZTW010000118.1, forward strand.
ATCCTTATTATCTTCCCTCATCGATCAGCTTTAATCAGCTTTCATCAGCTTTCAATCTCCCTTCCTCTTCCTTCCCCGCGGTAGGCCATGACTTAAACGGCCCAGTGAAACCCACCCTCAACCCTCTGGCCTTTGGTGCGCGGAGAGACGCCCAGTCAGGGATGGTCACCACGGCAGCGGTTCCACCTTCACTCCTCTCATCATCACCATGGCCGACTAGACGGTGGATCGCAGGCGCAGTCGCCGGAGCTGGCGTGAGAGTCTTTTCAAGTCGCAGAGGCACTCGAACCACCCCGGTTCATTCAGTCCAGGGTCTGGCCCACCGACCGACCGCACGGCGATTCCACACGGCAGTTTGGCCCTCCTACGGCATCACCACGCCTGTCCCTGAAAGGCAGCTTCTCGGACTCGCGCAATCTCCATTTCGCTTCGATACGGGCTATGCGCTCTGCGCCAAACGACCCCCGCGCCCGTTTCCTCCACCTTTCTTGTCGCCGCCGTCGTCATCGTTTTCTGATCCCTTGACAACTCACTCACTCAGCCAGGATAAGAGATTATCCGTACGGGGGGAATTGGTTCGTGGTCTCAACAATGGAGACGATGCTATTATCGTTGCGGAGAACTTTCTGGGGGTGGATGACGGGGTAGGCGCCTGGGCGACCAAGCCGCATGGCCATGCTGCGTGAGTTGACGCCGTCGCATCAGACCCCATCTATACATTTGTATATGCTGACCATTTGGCTTCTTTCTTACTTTTTGCAGACTATGGTCCCGTCTGCTCTTACACTTCTGGGCTCTCGAGATTGAGCGCCGAGTCTCCGCAAATGCGACCAACTTGGACCCTATCGAGTACCTCCAGACCGCATACGAAGAAACAATCCGCGCGACTACCACCCCAAGCCAGTGGCTTGGGACGACGACATCGGCCACTGCTCTCCTGCACTGGACACGCGAGCACGACGGTACACAGAAACCCCTCCTCTACGTCACCAACCTCGGCGATTGCAAGGTGATCGTGATCCGGCCGAGCGAGGAGAAAGTCCTTTTCCGCACGACAGAGCAATGGCACTGGTTCGATTGCCCTATGCAGTTGGGCACGAATAGCGTGGACACCCCGCGAAAGGACGCCGTGTTGTCCAAGGTCGCCATACAGGAGAACGATATAGTGCTTGCGGTCTCAGATGGCGTGATGGACAATCTTTGGGAACACGAGGTGCTGAGGATCGTCCTGGACAGCCTGAAGAAATGGGACGGCGGACATGTAAAAGCAAAAGAGGTCGAACCTTCTCCCAAGTTGTCCGATGACCGCATGGTCTACGCGGCCAGGGAGCTGCTCAATGCGGCTTTGAATATCGCACAGGATCCTTTTGCGGAGAGCCCGTACATGGAGAAGGCGATAGATGAGGGCATCGCGATCGAAGGTGGTGAGTTTAATGCTGGATGACCATTGTGCTTCCAGGGCAAAAATACTGATAATGTCCAGGCAAAATGGACGATATCTCTGTTGTGATTGGGTCTTGTCAGAAGCGCGCTGGATGATTAGCCTGCTCCGACCATCAGCCGACAGTCCCGAAGTCTTGCGACCGAGCAGCGAAAAGCCATCTTGCGACATCTCATCTGAGGCCTCTGAAGTCGACTTGATCATCTACTTCCCACCTCCTCTTTCTTTGTGCGATGCACAGCAGTGAGACTGGCTGATCAAGTCCACTCAAACACAGGCTTATTCGTGGACTTGAAGAAGCTACGAAGCCTGTCGTCCATGGGCTTCAGATATTGTCTCAAAGGAAGAATATCGACTGGCATTTTGCTAGAAGAACGAGACCATGCTCATGGTGTCTACGGACAGAATTACATCTTTCGAAGGGCATACACACAGACAGAATGTGGCCTAATCTCACGACTTTACGAACCATTAATATTCTTGCTTTTTCAGAGGGGTGGTGTTGGCGGGACTTCGATTTGCATAGAAGGGTGTACCATGATTTTCGGCTTCAATTCATATCTCTCTGATCTTGCTCTAGAACACTGCAGATAAAGAATGCAACTATCAGTGAATTGAATTGTCATAATGCATCTGGTTATAAGAGACAAGAACCTTGAAACCCGAAGATAGCAACCACAGCTTCTCGTATTACTCCTCATCACCGCTTCGGCTACCGCCCGGCAGAATGAAAAAAGTTTCGTCGTTATTGCAAGCCCAACAGCAGTTGACCTCTTAGCTCCAACATTGAAATACTTGAAGCCCACCTTTCACAATGAGGGCCAAACGTTCCAAGAAGTATCGCAAGCTCATGCACCAGTATGAGCTTACGTTCGGCTTCCGTGAGCCCTACCAAGTGCTCGGTACGATTTGCTTCCAATGCTGCCAGCGGAATCAGTATGCTAACCAGCAGATGAATAGTGGATTCAAATTTCCTGCAGCAGGTGCACAATTTCAAGATGGATTTGCTACCAGCCCTGGAGCGAACAGTTCAAGGCAAGGTCAAGCCACGTGAGTATCATTCTCCTCGGATCAAATCATGCGGCCATACCTTTGCAAGATCCATCCGTATCAGGACGCTTTGAACTGACGAAACTTCTCTAGTTCTGACCAAATGCTCTCTCGCTGCCATCACCGCCGCACAACCTATCAACCCCAAGACGGGCAAACCCTTCCGTCCCTACCATCTCCCCCCTCCAACGGTACTCCCACTTCGCCACTGCTCGCACAACCCCGAATCCGAGCCCATCGACGAGATCGAATGCCTGCTTTCCCTGCTTTCCCCCAATGCAGAAGTCAAGAAAAACAAGGAGCATTACATTCTCGCAAGCGCAGACCCGGCAGTTAAGAAGTCAGATAATAATAACGACAACCAGCAGCGCAAGCGCAAGCGTGATGAAGAGCGCGAAGAAGAGCAAGCTTTGCGCCGTGCGCGCAATCTGCGCGTGCGCGCGCGTTCCATTCCCGGTGTGCCGATCATTTACGTGAAGCGATCCGTCATGGTTCTAGAGCCAATGAGTACACCGTCGGAGAATGTGCGCGAGGGTGTGGAGAGGGATAAGTTCCGGGTGGGCTTGCCCGAGCCTCAGCCGAAGACCGGAGATGCCGCGGAAGGTGCCACAAAGAAGAAAATCCCCGGATTAAAGAAGGCCAAGGGGCCGAACCCTCTCAGCGTGAAGAAGCCGAAGAAGCGCACAGCTGAGTCGGGTGCTGCTAAGGCGCCCAAGAAGAGGGAAACAGCGGAGGCCTCGAAGGAGACCGATACAGCTGGCCAGCCTGATGGCGAGGAAGGCAGTGCTCCTAAGACCAAGAGGAGACGGCGACACCACAAGAGTGGTCTTCGCGAGGGAAATGAAGATGGTGTGCCCTCGGCCGAGGCTGGTCAGGCTATGGAGGTTGATGCATGATCTTTTACTTGGGCTTGGCTGTTGCATTGGTTCTCTTTCTATCATCCACGGCATGGCGTTTGGGTAGGTACTCATCTAAAAGTTCAATATCAACATCTATATCTAGTTCTCATGGGGGCTGTAACAGAGCAACTTGAGTTGTAGGCTCAGTCAAGTCGTAAGGTTCTCGACGCCAGAGGCGTCTTCGGTTCGAATATCATTCAAAGTTCACCAGAGAATTGATTGTGAGGAGTTTCCAACCTCTTGAGTACAAGATTTCTCCAGGAGACGGGTTCCATAGCCCGTGATATATACACTCAACCTTTCAATATCGTACAAAAACCTCATCTGCACACAACTGCGTAAAATAAATATGAGAAGAGATGATAAAAAGGCCATTATCACAGCCCAAACGAGACGTAACACGCCAAACTCCAGTTCAAGTCCACAGGGAATCGTCACTCCGTGCAATGCAAAATGGATCACTGCTTCGCAGCACCCGAGTTCTCTACACTAGAGCTCTGAGTAGGTTGATCCAAGGCCCGCTCACGAGCCCAAATCTCCTCAATGCGCTGTCGCTTGTTGCGCGCAGCGTCGCGGTTGTTCTTGGCCCGGTCGTACCGCTCCGCGGAGAGACATTTGTTCACTTCGATCTTGATGTCGTTGCAGTTGCCGAGGGCTTTGTGAATGAATCCGCGGGCATGACATTCGTCTAGAGCGGTCATGATCTCCTCGCAGTCTATAGAGTGGTCCGATTAGCATTGATCGTATGAGGTCGGCACCTCGCGGGAGTGCTCAAATGGGTTGAGGTTGAGGGGCGGGCATACTTATGTTGTATGCGGTGTGAAGATGGGAGTGCATGATGGCAGTTTTCGAGTATATGACCGAGCAAAACGACTGGAAAGCAAGAATTCGCAATGGCAACTTTGGTTAAAATGGAGTTGCTAGTTGAACTGACTACCACCACAAAATCCCCGGGCGGTGAGTCGATCCCACAATTCTGCCGGGCGGAACGCCCCTCCCAGCACACCGATAAAAAAAAAATATCTCCGATAAAAAAAAGATACGGTGATGATTGAGTGATTGTCATTCACAATGTCTTCGATGATCACCACTACGGCCTGGGTGCGGCGAGGTGTTGCAGCCCAGTTCCCTACCAAATATGAGATTGATGAGGAGGAGATGAACCGGATATCCAAGCTTGCCCGCATGCAACTTGAGGAGGCTCAGGACGATCTGAGTACCGCCAAGGCGGGCAAGATGGATGATGGCGAGGATGATGCTGCCATGGATGAGGACTCAAAGGAGGGCGCTGGTACGGAGGAGGGTGGTGAGAAGGAGACTACCAAGGATGGGAACGAGACCAAGTCTACAGAGTATGTATGCTTGTTGAGATGGTAGGAGGACATTGGGCTAATTTACTGGTACAGTGACGACGACATCCTGAAGGAATTCGACATGGATCACTACGATAGCGATGATGTGGACGAGGAAGGCGAGAAGATTACCAGATTCGGCAATGTCCAATCGCTGGCCTACCACCAGCCCAACGAGGCCGATCCGTACCTTGTCATCCCCGAAGACGAAGAGGACGAGGACCGCGAGGAGCTTCAGATTCTGCCCACGGATAACCTTCTTCTTGCCGGAAAGGTCGAGGACGAAGTCGCCCATCTCGAGGTCTATGTTTACGAGGACCATGCCGACAACCTCTATGTTCACCACGATATTATGCTTCCTGGCATTCCTCTCTGCGTGGAGTGGCTCGACATTCCCGTTGGAAAGGGCAGTGAGGGACGGGAGGCTGGAAACTTCGTTGCCGTTGGTACCATGGAGCCCGACATTGAGATCTGGGATCTGGATGTCGTTGACAGCATGTACCCCAATGCCATCCTGGGACAGGGCGGCCAAGATGTTGCCCCGACCAAGAAGAAGTCAAAGAAGAAGTCCAAGGCGAACGATGCGTACCACATTGACTCAGTTCTGGCACTGGCCGCCAACCGACAGCACCGTAACTTGCTGGCTTCTGCTTCAGCCGACCGCACCGTCAAACTGTGGGATCTGACGACCACCAGCTGCGCCAAGTCGTACTCGCACCACACCGACAAGGTCTGCTCGCTGGACTGGCACCCCAAGGAGTCTACCATCCTCCTCAGCGGTTCCTATGATCGCACCGTGGTGGCCGCGGATATGCGTGCCCCCGACGCCACCGCCCGCTGGGGCGTCGACACTGATGTTGAGAATGTGCGCTGGGACCCGCATGACCCCAACTTCTTCTACGTGACTACCGATGGCGGTATGGTCTACCGCTACGACGTCCGCAATGTCCCTGCAACCCCGGCCGAGTCCAAGCCCGTCTGGTCGCTGCAGGCCCACGACTCTTCCGTCTCATCCTTCGATATCAACCGCACTATCCCCGGCTTCTTGGTGACAGGTTCTACAGATAAGGAAGTTAAGCTGTGGAACGTCGAGAACGACAAGCCCAGTCTTGTCGTCTCCCGCAAGCTCGACGTCGGCAAGGTGTTCTCGACTAACTTTGCCCCCGATGCCGAGGTTAGCTTCCGCCTGGCTGTTGCTGGCAGCAAGGGCACCGTGCAAATCTGGGATGCGTCTACCAATGGAGCCGTGCGCCGCACTTTCGTCTCGCGGATGCCAGATTTGGCTGGCGATGTGCCCGAGCGGATTACTGGCATTGGGAATGACGAAGAGGAGTCGGATGATGAAGGTGTTGAGGAGGGTGGTGATGCAGCCCCGGCTGATGGTCCCGATGGCTGGGAGTCTATGGACGAGGATTAAATAGTCCGGATGAGGATGACAGATACCCGTGGAGTCATTGTCTTGATGTATGAAAAATAGATCTCTTATGTAACTTATCTACCGTTTAAGTGAATGTTTTGAACAAGCCAGGTAAACTCACCTCCACTCTTTGGATTGTTGTCTGAACACAGCCTCCATTGGAAGACGGACTGAATAGGTCATCAACCTCTAGCCCGTCCAGTGGAAACCTGGATGCCATACTCATAGCATCCCGGTAGAGTCTAGACACGAAGCTCGTGCAACTAGAGTCTCGTCTATTTGCTTTACAGTTCCTGGCAAGTGGAAGTCTCTCTTACTATGACGATTTGCCGGTCCATGAATGCTCAGTCATAAGGTTGTTCCAAGCCCCAGCTCGACCCGCCGCTTTTGTACTGGCCCCGATACTTCGCTTGGACTATGGTAATTTCAGGCAGAAGGGGGGTCAATTTAGTAACCAACTAGTAGCTTAGGAAATAACAAATCTAATTGAATCTAGATCTAACACCGAATCTATGCTCTAAAATCCCAAAACGCCAGAACCTAAAACATTAAAAAGATCACGCAGCCTCCTGGGCATGGACCAGAGTCGTCAAATCAAGCAATCGGTTCGAGTATCCCCACTCGTTATCGTACCAAGCCATGATCTTGAAGAACTACACACAATGGAATTAGTCATTGAATGTATCCGAGCCGAAGAACACAATCTTACCTGAGGGTTCAATTCCGCACAAGCAGGAGCATCGATTACTGCGCTGTACGGACTGCCATTGTAGTCGGCACTGACGAGCTCTTCGTCAGTGACTCGGAGGATGCCGGCCATGTCGGACTTGGCCGCAACGCGGAATGCAGAGATAATTTCTTGGAGGGAGGTGGGCTTTTCGGTGCTGATGGTGAGATCGATCATGGAGACGTTGGGTCTGAACTGGGGTATTAGTATTGCCTCTCAATCAAGGGTATGAGTGTTGACATACGTTGGGACACGGATGGAAACACCAGTCACTTTGCCTTTTAGGTCTGGCAGAACAGCAGCAACTGCTTTGGCAGCGCCGGTGGTGGTAGGAATGATGTTATTGAAGACGCCGCGGCCTGTATGTAAAGAATTGTTGTTAGCATCGAAGGTAATCACCAGGCCCTAACAGTGCTTTTCATACCCAGACGACGGTTCTTCTTGCTATATCCATCCAGCACCTGCTGCGAGCGAGTAGCAGCATGAATAGTCGTCAAAAAGCCTTGCGAAATACCAAACGTCTCATGCAGCACCTTCAACACAGGAGTCACACAGTTGGTGGTGCAGCTAGCATTAGACACGACTCGGCACTCCTCGCTGGACGTGTACTCGTCCGAGTTCACACCATAGACGAAAGTAGGCGAGTCCGAGCTAGGCGCTGAAATGAGCACCCGTTTCGCGCCGGCATACGTGATATGGTCCATGGCCAGATCGCGCTTGGTGAATTTGCCCGTGCACTCGAGGACATAGTC